>OZ024935.1:44977353-46227353 GCA_964017235.1 Sabellastarte sp. h YS-2021
GGGGTGCTGATCTCAAGCAGATATTGTATTATCACTCCTTAAAATTAACTAAAAATGAATTGATTTTAGTACATTTTAATTGGGGCGTCTGTAAATGCATAGTCTAATCAAGAGCAACCCACATGAATAAGCACAAAATTATCATATGTAAGGATTATGTGTCTAAGTACGCCAACTTTAGTCATGGAGCTGTGAATTTAGAAATATAAGGCACATCATTCCAAATCATAGGAGTGTTCCCGGCCGTTTCGAAACCCTGGCCGTTTCGAAATGGCCACTGGCCGTTTCGAAACGGCCAAATTATTTACCTGGCCGTTTTAAAACCTTCCTTGGTTTTGAAACGGCCTGGCCAGTTCAAAACCTGGTTTCAAAATGGCCAAATCAATAACCTGGCTGTTTTGAAACTTCACCTGATTTCTACATTTTTCTATAGCATGTGTTTTTGTGTGAACTTCAAATGTGTCCTTTGATTATAAAAAAAATTCCTGAGCATGGGCTACTCAGCAACTTTCTATAATCATAACTTGTGGAGTGGCGGCCATTTTGAACATCAGGTTGCTGTCACCATGAGGTAGTGAATAATAACAAAGACTGAAGACAAACGAAGAATAGCCTACCAGGAATGTTGAAGAATTTGCTATTCGCCGATCTACGTCATTAAAATTTGCCACTGTTTGACCTGGGCATAAAGAAGTACAGCATCCAATTGACTTCTGTTGAGTAAATTTTGTGTTATAAACACAACAGAACCCATAAAAGTCAATTCAAAATTATTGACCAAATTGGCCACTCCGACCTCTGACAATTAGTCAATGTGCACATTTTTTTCTACAGAATTACTTTGCACATAAAACATGATGTCATAATTTGTTCATGTAATTTTATTTTAATTTCTTAAGTATTCATAAGACAATAATAAAATGGAAATCAACTGCTCGATAAACTTCCAATAGTCTTCCTAAATATTTACTTGCCTCAAATTCTGACAGCTGCACATGTTTGATAAGGTCACTGGATATGGAGACACATTAACACTGATTAATCAATTGTTTTTTATTGTTCCACCAAGTACCAGCTCAAAGCAACATGTGGACGTCACCCACAGTTTGTCTTGGAATGAACTAAGGTGATGATAGAGAGTTATAAACATATAACTTTATAACAAATTTAAATATTTTGTGCATCTTACCTCCTTCAGGATACAATGTTCAAATACACTAATATTAGATGCCCTTAAAACTTCCAGATAATCTACACAGGGTATAATTTTGATTAATTGTCTTCACAGGTCTTTAAACAAGTCAACATATTTCAAGCCCATTCTCTGGAGATGATTATTTTTTCAAGAAATAAAGCCATGCTATAATGATGGTCATGGTGTTATGGTAGATGAAGCTGTTCTTTTTTTTGGTTGGGAGTTAATATTCCCTGCCAAAAAGATCCAGTGAACCCACTAAATGTTGAGAAATGGAGAGAGGATAGCTTCCACTGCTATGAGTTAGATTTAGCCTTGATAAAGGCTCCAAATTTCAGTGTGCATGATGTTCTCTCACAAATACATGTGATGGCTTATACATAAGTACACTGCTAAGACAGAGACCTATGGAAAGCTTATATCTCCTAACGTGTGCGGGCGATTTGTAAAAATCATACATTTTTGTACGTGCTTGTAAAAAATATTCTACAAATATGAGCCTTAAATAAGACTAGGTGAGACTGTATATAAGCAGCATTCGTCTGCAGTAAGGTTAATATTGTCTTGCACCAATTATTGCTGACTTTGTGCCAACAAGGACCTATGTCTCTTATGCCATGCCATGGATCCCTTCAACCTTCTTTGGCCCAGGGTGCTGGATTAATAATTAATTGAGAACTGTTGGTTAAAATAACACAGACCTAGGCTACCATATTGCTCTTAAAGGTCGTCTGTTGGAGGGAAAAAGTACGACAAAAATTTGGTAGAAGAGAAAAATGGGGGAGGAGGTGGAGAATCAAGCCCCTGTCATACCATTCCTTGAAAGCATGCAGATATGAATCTGTCACTTTGCATTTTACAAATTCAGTTAAGGTTGTAGATTAGAAGCATTCATCGAAATGTATGATTGCTACCAATGTCAACCAATAGTTACTTTAATTATTATTCTTTATTCAGGACCCTTGGTGAGGCAGTGGCAACACAGTCACCTCTCACCTCTGAGACCAGAGTTCAAATCCCAGCCTGACCTTATGTGGGAAAGCGGGAAGTTGCTTGCCAATGGTCTGCAGTTTACAGTACAGAACCTTGACCAACTGTATGTACTGGTTTCCTCTGCCTTTCCAACAAACTATCACAATATAACCGACAAAGTACTAGGAGTAATAAATAAAATAAATGACCTAAATAAACCAAATAAATATTCTGTATTCTGGTTTATGTTAAGTGAAGCTGTGAGCGAAATTAGAATGCTCAGTAGTATGTCACAAACTTATTTTCTTTCTAAATCACCTGGAAACTTCTTGCAAATCATCCCAGTAATGATTTGTTGTAACATTAATTTTAATTAAAATTTTACATATTTTCGTTTGTGTGTATTGTGTGTAAAATTTTCATTTCTAGTTTCCTTTTTGTGGTAGTAGAGTGCCTCATAAGCTAAGGTACTGGCTGTTGAACGAGACATAAAGAGCCAACTGTGACCTTTGACATAAGCTCAGGAATGCTGTGCTGACTGCCATGATTTAGTAACTTTTCTTATTTGTGCCAAGGAGATTATATTTGTGAGTGCATTCGTCTATTTGGAGGTTCTGTTTTAGGCACTTTTGTTTGCAATTACTCGAAAACTTTTGAGCACATATTCATGAAATCTTTTATGTGTATAGCCGGGCTAAGGAACAAGTGATTTAAAGTTTGGGAAAGATCTGTATCATATTCTGGAAACAAGGAAGCCCAAACGTTTCAACATTCCCATTTTCAGTTATTTTCATGGTCTTCTTATCCGATTATGAGGGTTCAAATAAAGCAAAACAGCATTTGGGTGAAATTGCAATTGCAATACTTGACTGCCTTGGGGGAAGACTGCACCCTGTTAGTGCTTTCTAGGTTTCTCGTGTGTTTAATGCAGGTGACATTAATAAACACAATCCCCGGATTTAATTAATTTTAGAATTCGTGAACAAACCTAAGTCAAGGGTCACAAAGTCCTTGGTGGTCTGGTTGTTAGCTAATTTGCAATCTTAGCTCTGGCTGTCCCAATCCGACCTTGACAGTTGAATGGGGCCCAGACCCTAATTTTGAATCAAGAGTCAGAGTTTATTACCTTTCGAGAACTTCGGAGCGAATTCATTGCTACATTGTTCATGTTTTGCAAAAAAATGGTATTTCCTATTTTGTCAGACTTAAGCTGGAATTGTGTAGAATTGCTTAGGATTGTAAATGAAATTATTATTACTAGCTTGATTCATACTGTTTGGCTTAGTAAATCCAATTTAATCTACTGCTTTGCAGGCTACCTGATAACACAATCACAGCCATTGTATCACCTTGATCTTGGCATTTCAACGTGTATATCTATTCCTTAAAATATTTATATGCTCAGTTCAAAGTTAAAAATATATATTTTACACAGAAAAATCAAGCAACCTCTTGGAGTACATTTAATGGGTTAATAATAGAATATCTTCTTGAATATTCTACTTGAATTGTCGATTTTGTTAAATGGCTATGTGACCAGTCAATTCAAGATTACAAATCATGTTTTAAAGTTTTGAATAAAGGTAGTGTATATATGTACAGGGGACTGTAGGCAGTATGGTTTCAGAGAGTTCTTTTCAGACAAAAACTCTCGTGAGAGAAAGCCAATAAACGTTTTAAAATGGATCTGTTTAACAGGAAAGTGTGAAAGCATCATTAGAAAGAGAGTTGTCTAGAAGTTGGGTAAAACATGGGGGTGTATTGGGGATAGGGGTGTTAAAGGGGGCAAAGGCAATCAGAAAAGACAGTGAAACAGAGACGATGATGGGTCAAAGGGAACTTGCGAAACATACAAACGCCTCTATAGTTTCAATAGAAATTTCTGATGAAAAAGAGTGACGTCACTGGTTTTGTCCTCACTCAAAGGTTGTTGTCTCATTTTGTGTGTCTTGCTTTCGAATAGGTTATGTACAATGCGATTCATTTGTTCAGCTTTCTATGATTATATCATTGACGTCATTTCCTGAAAACCAGGGACGTTAGGCTTTTTAATAAAATTAAATCTGACAATACTATGGGTCTGGTATACTTGGTTTTCTCTAGTCTGGTTCTGATACCACTTTTCATTGTATAAAAGCTTCCGGTGAAGTGCGAGATATATATAAATTGTTACTTACTCAGCAGAAGGGTTGTGAATTGTATAAAAATTACCCCAGTTACATAAAGGATGACAAATATCTACTTTCATGAATCATCATGCGAAACTGACAACCATTGTGATTTAATTAGTCGTATGATCAAAAGGATTTGTCTTACGACCTACCCTTGACTGCTATGGCACGCAGGGAAAACTTGAGACAATAAGACCCGACCACTCTTATGCAGTAATCTGGATACCCCTAGTGCTAATTTTCTCTAGGGGAAAAGGGACATTCAGCACCATTTTACAAAACAGTGAACAAGATAGGTCATGGCATCAAACAAGCAAATTAAAAAAATGGCAACATCAGACAGATAGGAATCAGCACCTGAAATATTAGTCGCAACTGGTAGACCACTAAAAAGATTGGTTATAATTTCTCGTGAGAGAAAAGCTCTGTGCAAAAAGATTTGATCTTTGTTTAACATCGTAACGAGCACCTGTGATTATTGTCATTATGCTGCTGACCTTTATAACTAAAAAGATAACTCACATGACTAATAAGGTTACACTACGGACCATAATGTAGGAACAGAAAGGAAGCAGATGCGTGGCAGTGGAACATGGGTATAAGAGATGGGGGATGGTACAAAAGCCACGTGACAAGGCAGAGTAAACTTGAAGGCTGGGGAGGCTGCATGATGACATTTAATTAAGCGAGAGTGACAATGGTGCTTTATCTGCCAGATCAGCTTGTTTCAGCAAAATGTTATAGTGTACTGAGGCAAGTTTGTAGAGGGCTCAGTCTGAGTCAACATACAAAAACTTCAGTATTGAATGTTTGTTGTAGAAACCTGAATGATTTTGAACAATAAAGAATAATTGCCTCGTAAACTAGTTTCACAAGTATTAATGTAAACGACGAGAAACTTGACATTTCTAGAATCCTTATTGCACAAAGAATTTTTTGATCTTGTCCAATATCTTCCAATCACTTTAATAGTCATACTTATTTTGTAAATTTTATGACCCATCTAACGCCTGGAGCTGAGAATATTTTTTTCATGGGTAAATTCTTTTATATAGGTGACAAATAGTTGCATATTATAGATAGTTTATGATATTTTCTGCCCTAAAAACACTATCACATTAGCATGCAATATCAATCATCACCCCAAGAATTGATATAAATCAAAGAATTCGGTGTCCTCAAAATGGGTATTAATTACACACTTGTTAACGGAATAATATTCGGAGTGAAGAACATAAGTGTAACTAATACTTATTAAGTTTGCTCCTAATTTTGAAAATTCCTCTTTGGAGTCTTATCTCAGATGGCAGGTCATTTGCCAACATGGAGTAAACACCTTAGTAACTACTCCAGTCTGTTCCTTCATGTGGGCGGACAAATGACGCCATAAGTTTATTTCTATGTCACACCCTTGCCTTAGACAATTAGTCTTGACAGAAACACATTCAAGAATCGATAACCAATATCCAACATCAGCTACATCTCCAAACTTATTGAGAAAGCTTGGACCTAGCAAATAAATGAGTATGTTGCTTGGGAGGGTTTATCTAATTGACACTGCTAGAAATAGAGAATGAGATTGCCACCTTGATGCACAAGGGTATGGCTGTTGGACTAGTCCTTTGGACTTATCCACAGCATTTGATGCCATGGATCATTCTATCCTCTGTAACAAACACTGGTTTGGCGTTGATGGACACTTTTCAGATGATTTTCAAATACCCCATGGAGATCCTCAAGGTTCAGTCTTGGGCCCACTACTTTTCACCCTATACACAACTCCTCTCAGCACAATCATATTTAAATTCAATGTTGCAAATTACTTATATGCAGATGATAGATTTTACGTCAAGTTTCACTGAACTGGTTAATTACCTTGAGGTCACCCATACGTGGATTGGAAATAATTAACTCAAATTAAATCCACACGAAATTGAATTTATTTTGATGGGCGATGATGGAACTAGAAATTACTTGAAGCCATCATTCCCTGTAACTCCCTTTGGTAATATCATGGAACCAGCTGAATCAGTCAAAAACCTTTGTGTCATCCTGGATGCTGAAAACTCAATGCAAAGACATGTGGCTAATTTATGTTGTGTATGCCACTACCATCTCTGGGAGCTACAGAAGGTCTGCAGGTACATAACCCATGAAAGGGCTGTGAAGGTGGGAAACGCAAAGGTCAGCAGATGCCTGGACTACTGCATACCCCTGCTCTATCACACAAAAAAGTCAATTATTAGTAGATCTCAAAGTAATCAAAATGTCCTATGTTGCATAGTGTGCAAACTAAACAAATTTAGTCATGTGACACCCTTCTTACATAAACTACACTGGCTCCCCATGCAGTACTATATACTGTTTAAATACAACCTTCTTACTTACAAGGAAAAAAACTTAGCCAACCCCCATATCTATCCTCTTTAATTAAGGGTAGTGACCTCAAATGAGGCAATCACCTCTCAGCTTCCTAAACCAAACCAAAGAAATACATGGGGATGTAAAGTTTGCAGTAGCTGCTCCCACTAAATGGAACAAATCTAGGACATTTCGGACACCAACGTTTCGGACTAGGACATTTCGGCCTAGGATGTTCTGGCCTAGGACATTTCAAACAGACCTGTTTTCAAGGGTGGACGTTTCGGACAATTTTTGGGGGGTTATAAAATTTGTTAAACTTCTTTGTCAGGGCATGCTCAAGCATGTGACTATTGAAACCAACTCAGGATAGCATAGCTCAGGTGATAATGAAAAGTTTCACAGTAAATTGCAGTACTTTTGAATTTCTGGTCAAAAAAGCTTATTCTTTATAAAGTTAAGGGGACAGTATCCTTTGAAACCTACTCGGGATTGTACTGCTCAGAAGAAATTATATGAGGCTGACTCTTCTTATCTATACAGAACTTCAAACTAGATTGCGCAATCTTTATGAGGACAGATCTTCAGGTTGCAAGTCCATAGGAGATTTTCTTCGGGGTGTGAGTCACAATTTGGGAGGAGGTCTGCCAGACATTTAAAATGAAACTCATTTCAATGTTCATGAATCTTGTCTTGTATTTTTACCAGTCATGCTATTGACTGGATTTGTCCAGTTAAACTGTACTGTTATGATAAATGTTCAGTTGAAGTGATAAATGTTGACAAAAATGATATACAATAAATGTTTTACTCTAGTGATAAATCTTGATAAAAACGATGCACAATAAATGTTTTTACCATTTATTCTTTTGTGAAAATAAAAACCAGAACATAAAAATACACTCTTTATAAAAAAATCTGTCCGAAACGTCCTAGGCCAAAACATCCTGTGTCCAAAACGTTTGTCCACCAAATGGAACAATCTCCCCCAAGCCATCCAAACCCCAGGATAGTATTACGCAAAAGTTGAAGACTTATCTATTTAGGTTAACCTACTTTCCACCAGTGTTTCTCCTCTGTCAGAAGCTAACATGGACACAGACTTCCTTCATAAAATTGGACTATCCCTAATTGGACATCAATGCATTGGAGGATGTCTTCTTCAATTTGGTGCTTTATAAATACTTCACACTACTAGTATTCTTTTCCAATTCTATTATGACTTTTATAGCGCTTAATCTACATCAAAAGATAGACTCTAAGGTGCAACAACCAAGAAACACAACCAAGGAATTCATATTCCAGAGACACAGAAGAGGGTCAGTATCACAGAGACAATCGAAGCTTAAAATAAAACCTAGCGTGGGTATGCTTTTGTGAAGATATAAGCTTTCAACTTCTTCCAAAGAGATAGAAGAGATGTGGTAGAGCAGATGTCATCCGGCAACTCATTCCATACCTTGGGAGCATCATGGACAAAACTAAAACCAAATGACTTATGAACAGATGGTGTTGGTGTTGGTGTCCAAATACTTGGTAGACATTGAAATGGTCTACCTTCTGAGGGTATTCTCTAACTTTAAACACAGGAAAGTTTGACATTTCTTCTACTTCTATTATGGTATTAATCAGCTATACTCATTACCTATGCATATCAATACTGTGAGATTATATAACTTGTATGGCTGTGTAGCTATTTTACAAAATTCTCTAGAAACTATAAAAAACATGCATGTCTTGGCCAACTTTCAATTTACTCTCTCTTCAATGCCCAGCTCACGCCTTTCTGCACAGTTGTTTCTGTACACAAAGCCGACCTATCACAACAAGTCACAAACGAATGTTGATAAGCCAATCTGGGTGTACCTCTTGACCCCAGCACAGAAAGTTGTGACCTAGGTATAAGAATGTACAGCTATTGGAAAATAATGTACACATCACAGTACATTCCTTAAATTAATCTACACTCAAAACAGTGATTGAGTGTGATGATTTGCCCCCCCCCCCCCCCCCCCCCCCCCCACCACAGTAGAGTTTCCTCCGACTATTCGTTCCCCTCTTTGTTGTTTAGGCTTGGATTTCCTCATGATATAATGAATTCCCCCTATATATTTTAGTCCGGTAGTACTCTACAAATATTATACATTGAATTTTCCCATTTATATGTTAATTCTTTAGTGTTATAAATAATAAAAATTATACAGTGAATTTAGTTTAAAGAATTCCATATGATAGAAATGTACTTAGGATATTGTCCATAAGTAGTGTTAGATGCCTTGGAACTTGGTTCAAAAACCCCCACACCATAGAATGTACTCAGATTGTTGTCCATAACTACTTTGTCAAATAATAATTGATTTTGGACACAGGCTCTGTATTTCTTGAAAAAAAGATGTTTATAAAATGTATTAAACTTTGTAGATTTGTTTATTTGGGGTTTTACGTCGCTTTCAACACTGTACAGGTCATATCACGACAGGTAGTTGGAAGGGCAGAGGAAACCAGTACATAGAGTTCGCTAGGGTTCTGTACTGTAAACTGCCGACCAACGGCAAACAACTACCAGCTTTCCCACTTCAGGCCATGACGGGGATCGAACCCGGCCTCAGAGGTGGGAGGCGAGAGTGTTACCACTCTGCCACAGTGGCCCCTTTGTATTTGTAGAAATAAAAGCTATAATTGTGAACTTTATAAAGTGCTTACATTTTGCTTTAGTATAAAAGTTTATATCAATCTTTGTATATTTAAAGTTTGTATTTCTTGAAATAAAAATGTTAATAAAACGTATTGAACTTTCTATTTGTTGAAATCAAATGTACAATCTTAACTTAATTCACTACACACCCATATTTATGTAAAAATATAAAGGAGGTGAACATTTACAGAGGTGGGAAATGTATCATCGGAGAGTCACACATTAATGGAGAAAGGGAAACCAGTGGATTGATTGATCGTAGAACCTGGAAATTGTTATGAATATTTTTTACTTGTTAGTTTTTTTTCTGAATATAATTAAAAGCTAATTTATTTCAACAGAAATGGATTGTTCCCAAATATCCCACACTTATCTGCCACTTATCCCACAAGTTTCAACTAAGATTGTAACTTTTTAATTATACGTTAGTTCTTTCTATGTGTACTTTGCTCGATGACATTATGTTGACATGGTGACTCTTTTTTTTAATATTTTTTTTCTTTGCAAAACAACACAAGAGTTGGAGGGAGAGAGTATACCGCTAATGCTCCATATAATAAGTGAAAATGTGGAAGAGCCACCATTATTTGTTCAAGTTATGATGCTATAGAAGATGATATCATCAGCATACAATTCTGACAAAAGACTAATCAAGTAAAGTCAAGTCTGAGAAATGTATCATGTCTGATACCATGACATGCGGAAAATGAAATAAAGAGAGAGAGGGAGAGAGAAGGGAACCCCAATAGAAGAGAAACTTGTGCTCTAGAGAGGGGGGGGGGGGGCTTTTATTCCCAGAGGTCCACTTTTCCTCGGGCATAAAGCAGGGTGACTTTAACAATGCCCAAGGTTTTTGTTTGTATTATTACTGGTTTCTTTTCCATTCCCATCTGTCTGTTTTGTTAATAAACAGCATGAAATACCTCAAATGTCTGAAAATTGGATTGTTGGAGGGATGGGGTGGCTCCTATAGACTTTATTTAGCAACAAAACAAATATCATTACATATATATATATATATAAACTTTGATAAAATTCTCTGAACCAATAGGAACAAAAGGAATTTCAGACTACAGATTAAGAATTCTGTGCCGCCATTTGGGCCACTGATAACAGGTATAAATTGGATTATGGCCTCTGAATGAGCATTTTTCAAAGCTAGCATGATTTGACTTTTATGAGTAAAATAACTTTATAACTTGACATTATGCCAATGCCCGAGAAATCCACGTTATTCCATAGAAAACAAGCATAAATCAAATAAGGATTTTGTTGTGTCCACTTGTGGTGAGTAGCAGGAGCTGTGAATTGCAACATGGAGTCAAAAACCTTTCTATTTTTTCCAAATTACTTGTTACATAAAACAACCACACGTCGGTGGCTATAAATTATTTGCCGTAAATATCTTTGGGCCAGGAGGGTTAGTGAAACCAATAATTTTTGCCGCGTGTGTGAGACCCATTGGGACTTGGCTGTAATTAGTGAGAAGTTGGTTTCCATCTGGCCAACCTGTTGTGCACCAGTAGCCTTGTAGAAGGCTTGCTTTGTTTAGTGGCTTAAATCTTATACAAATACTTCTGCTCCTATTGATTTATTTGTCATTTATCTATACAGATTTTGAGTACATAATATGAAGATAACAAATATTGATGCTACAAAAAGTATTGAATATTGAAGTAAAAAAAAGCTCAACAACTTTTATAATTGTATGTTGATGGAAAAATAAATTATGTTATTATTAATTTCCTCATCACTAAACTATTCTTGCTGTCAGGTAAATGCAATAGATCATAGATGTTATTAACATTTATATGATCACTATCGGAGTATTATGTTTCCAAAACATTATTCACTGGTACATTAAACTAATTAGGAGACAAACTTACATATGGCCCAAATACATGCTACTTTTTGGCATTATTACCAAAGATCTTTTAGCTACTGACACTGCTGATTAGTTTTGTACTCAATTTTACATACGGGTTATCACTTGTGATACTTTATATTTTACAAAAGACAGACCAAATTGCATGATGCAGGATAAGTGACCTAAAGTAATAACAATCTTGTATTACTATTTACAAAAGTAATTTAATATCGTATTCAGTTCAAGTCTGGTGAAAGTCTGTGATCAATGCCAGCTTCTCTTTAATAACGACAAAAAGAAACCAGAAGAAATTGGCAGAAAAGTTTTGATTCAAGGAAAAAAGTATTTCATACATATAAGACAATCCCAATGATAAAAATGGACAATATGACTTAACACTTTCCCCTTCTGCAGGGAGTCTTCATTCGACACTGGTTAATCACTTAGTCCTAATTACCTATTAGTGAAAAAAATGTGTAAAGATGTTAGTACACTGGAGCAATGAGTAAATATTTGTGCACAATTAAAACACACAAAGCAATCATAATGTGACACACATTGACTTTTAATTAAATATTTTTGCATTTTTGTTAATATATATTTAAGTATTTTAAGAAAGGACAAAGTTAAAGAATAAATTTTAAATCCCATGTCCTCTTTCATTCAACTTGCTGGGAACTGGCATTCATCTTTCATTAGGCTCAATAAGGAATTAATTAATGCTGTATAGTTGATACATGTATTCGTTTTGCAAGTATTTTGTTATTAATGTAAAGCTTCTAAGGTAGCAAATTATGAAATCACCTCAAGATCATTCACCTATCTGTAATGTCTCATTCCATTACACGTTTGCCAGACAAATGAAGAATTCAGATTACTTCAGTCACAAAAAATACAACACATGGGATTGTTAATGGATTTAAGCTCTGGCTATTGAAAGGGATGTTAAAACTCCAACTTTGACCTATGGATTTACGTTGATATTTACAACCACCTGAATAGCACATTGGGTTGTCATGGAGCAGGTCATTTGTGGTCGAACAATTAACAAATCTGACTTTTTGTCACTTGGTTCCCATCTCTGAAGTCCCGGGTTTGAGTACAGAGGTCGTATTCACAAATATGGATCAAGCTCAGCCAAAAATTAGTTTAAAGTTTACAAGAAATGGCTCAGCTTATCTTTGGCTTAACTTGGTATTCACAAAGTTAGGCTATTTTGTTTTTTTGATTAAGTAAAGAAGATTCAGCCATATTAGCAAAAATTTAATCCGTTTTGAGAGGCAAATCAAAGTTAATCAAAAGTTTGAGCACAAAAAATTGGATCAACATCTCTATTAATACCAGTCTAAATGTACTTTTATTCTTATCTCTTGGGATAGTTATATACATTGTACACATTCAGACCCAATGGCAATTATGTAAGCCAATTATGTAAGTATTATACCGGTGAAATACTGCATACAAACACACTTTTACACAATGACACTAAAAATGTTTAAAACAGTTAAAAGCACAAAGTGGGTTATTTGAGCACTACATAAGCATCCTGTGTCCAATATAGCAAAAATGTAGCTGCCTTTGCACTATAATTTAATTGTCATTTCAGCATAATAATACACCCAATTCCATTCAAAAACTTTTTGCAATGGAAATGATTATGCTTGGTCTCTGAACACACAAGTTAAACAGTTTTTGTTAGACATCTTTTGGTAAGGTTGTCCAGGGGCTTCTTGAAGTAACTCGGTTAGGTGCTTTAGCAAGACTTACATTTTTGTCCTCAGTGCTCCAAAAGTGGCTAGCATTTTGTCCTCCGTTGCAATTTTGACCAGGGTTTTTTTTTCTCCCGGCATGTGTTTTGTCCTTGCTCCATGTTGACTTCACTAACAACTTATCCTGAATTTAACTGACAAGGATGTAAATCCCTAACTGTGACCTTTATCCTGTTTTCATGAGCTAGTCAGGATCTGAACCCACAATCATTAGAGCCAAATCATCATATACCATTCTCGATAACCGCCATATGTCAGTGAGGGCTCACATCTGAAGGTTAGAGGATGACTTCTTGTTTTGAAATCACACAATGATCTTCCCTGTCTGTATGTTCTGGCTGTTTAATTTCTGTCTGCTCCCTTTGAGCAAAAGGATTTCTGCATACATGCATATATTTGGAGAAAAAGTATTAGATATCTTCTACAACTACCCTACAAATGTAGATCTATCTATCTGTCACTTATATGAAATGATCTGCCTGTAGACGTTCAGTTACATAGCCATTTCTTAATTTTTTTCATAAGATGGTTCATAAGACTGAAAATCAATTATTAAAGTTATGTTGTGACATAGCATAACAAGGAAGCCAATCGTCTGTATGTAATATTCTCAATTTATTAGTCTACAGATATAGAATAGACAAGTATGAACATAAACTATGGTGCATTTAACCAGTCAGTGATAAAAACAATGTCAGAAATATATAATGAAGACGTACTTGTCAGATACGGAATATTAGCAGATTTTATATCTCTGACAGAAACAAATCAAACACCATTTAAGAATGATTTGTATGATATCATAGAATTTGTTAGCACTGTATAAACCTTGTTCAACTGTGTTTAGTTCAACTGTGTTTAGTTCAAAATTGTAAACTGTGTACTATCTGATGTACGAATGAATAAATAACAAGAGCACTCGGAGAGCGCAGACCTCCGCATAGGGAGCACATATCCTGAAAATTTCATCAAAATCCATCCATAACTTTTTGAGTTATCTGTCTTTAAAAATTACATTTCATGGATCCAGAGGATCCAGATAGTGATCCGGATCACTCCCAAAATTGAATCATTTCTTTGTTTTACCTTTTCAGACATATCCTGAAAATTTCATCAAAATCAGTCCATAAATTTTTGAGTTATCTTGTTCACAAACAAACTCACAAACAAACCCAAGCAGAAACATAACCTCCTTGGCGGAGGTAAATATATAGGTTGGAGCCAAACTTGAGATCTCGCCAATCTTAACATTGGTGCTAACCCAACTTAGGATCCTAAGTTTGGCTACCAATTTGGCTGACCTATTCCATCCCATCTTAAAATTGAAAAATTTTGATAGGAAATATATGTGGGGGCTTTTCCCATAGGGCTTTTTTCCAGCAATTTTCTCCGTATACCGATTTGTGTCACATATTGGACATCTAATACTAACTTTTTTTAAACTGAGTCCCGGGTTAATTTCCCATGAAATTAATTGAGGTCATATTTTGACATCAAACAAATGGTCCTTCACTTATTTGTAGATGTGAAGATAACCTGTATAATTATTAAAACAATACACCACACAGGACGACAATAAATGAAAAAGGTACATCACGATTACTTATGCTCATGCTTTCATCCAACAAACTGGGTTTTGTCAATGTGAGGATTATGTGTGAAGAATTAATGTCTGATTAAGTCATGACACATTTGACTTTGAATGACCAAAAAAATTGCACTTTTTACCAAAGGGAAACTGATATTTTAGTTATTATATTATTGACTTATATTATTGAGAATGTTTAGTACGTACCACGGAGAATGCGTCCCCTTTCAAAACTGTTGTAAAAAATAACATCTCACGGTGAATATACAGCACATTTTTATTTTATTACCAAGTATTTTAGGTTTATTTTATAATCTACCTGACGTTTATTTGATTTTTTTCTCCTATAACTCTTGTGATTTTACAATATTTCAGGTATTATCGCCCACCTAGCCGGGAATTACCGATAACTGTTTTCAATCTGATCATGCCCATTGTCTATTCTTGCTAATTGTATGTAATTTTAATTTGGTTCATTACTCACATAGATGGTTTTTATTGCATTGTAGCTTCTTTTGTCAGTTTCTCTTGTATTTCAGTACAACAATACCCTTTGGTTTGTGGTTGGTTTTGAGTTCATAAGGTTGGCTTTAGTGTGGGTTGCTAGGATGCCCGTGAGTCGCCCACGGGACAAAGTTTCAAGGGTTAGTCCTTAAGGCCATAAAGGTTAGGCCACCCACAGGTGATTTTGATCCTAGGGCATTGCTATCTAACCAACCCAACCAAGATGATTGCCATGCACATTTTTCTCTTCTGCACCATGTTGATGGCTGCCACTCATCTCAGGAGTGTCTCACAAAATTTCACTGGAAGTGGATTCCTCGTTCCATCCATGTTGAGGATTGCTAAAATCACTCTTATAACTCCTCCTGCCATGTTTTCCCCCCTACCGTAAAACAGAGTGGGCTTATTCTATTGATTCTTATGTGTGGAGATGTTGCCATGAATCCTGGACCGGTTATGCTTGGCTCAGTAAATGCGAGGTCAATCCGGAATAAGGGCCCTCTCCTCTCTGATACAATAGCACTGATTCAGATAGTTTCCTTCGTTCCCTCACCCCTGATGGGTTCTCATTGATACATAGGCCATGTTCAACAGGTATTAGTGGTGGTGTTGGTTTCTTCATTCGTGAATCATACAAATATCGCAAGGTGGATACTCCAAATCACAGTTCCTTTGAAAATATTGTCATATCAATTTCAGTTTCGTGCCAAACTTTGCTCCTAGCTTCTATCTATCGTCCTCCTGGGCTGTGTTCTCCCTATTTTAGATAAATTTATGTCCTTTGTCTGTTTTTTGTCTTCTGTTGATGGCAATTACTTTATTTGTGGTGATTTCAATATACACATTGATGTACCTTGTACTGATAGTTACAAATTGGAATCCCTTTTAGAATCATGTAATCTAACACAGTCAGTTAACAATACCACTCACTTGCATGGTCATATCCTTGATCTCATTCTTTCTCCCAGTGATCAAGATATGTGCGTACATGTTGACATCTGTGAATTCATATCTGATCATGCAGTCATATGTGCTATTGACTTTCCTTCCTCTCTTGCTAACTGTCAAACAAGAATTTCCTATAGGAGGTACCATCGTATAAATATGTCCAACTTTAGGTCCGACCTTAAAGATATGCCTTTTGTGAAATGTCCAGCAAATTCTATCTCACAGCTCTATGATCTGTACGTACATGACTTGAGTCATATCCTTGACAGGCATGCTCCTCTTGGGTCCAGTTTGAAGAGAAACAGCATGCTGACTGGCTGTCAGAGAGCTATTGCCTTGCAAAGTCACTCAGACGTCAATTTGAATGAAAAGATAAAAGTCAATACAACAGGAGTCGTCTTTGGCATCAAATCACCTGGTGTATTCGTCTTGCCAACAGGGACAAGACTGTCTATTACAGGAAACTTATCTCCGACAACAGCCATGATTCCAAGAAACTATGACGGGAGTTACACAAAGTCCTACAAAGATCCCACGGCACTACTTTGCCCACTTGTGAATCTTCAAAGTCATTGGCTGATCGTTTTGCTACATTTTTCTCAAATAAAATCATGAAAATTCGTGAGAGTTTCTCGTCATCTGAGTCCTGTAGCATGGTACATCCCCTCTTTGACCCTCTTGAATTAACAGTCTTTAATCAAGTCACTCAAGATGAAATCGGTAAAATAATCAGCAAATCACCCACCAAATCATGCCTGTTGGACCCATTGCCCACATTCCTTATTAAGGAATGCATTGACATCCTTCTACCACTTATAACCAAATTGGTTAATTGTTCGCTCCGGGAGGGACTGGTTCCAGATGGGTTCAAAAAAGCTGTAGGCACTCCACTTATAAAGAAGGCCTCTCTTCCTGTTGAGGATTTGAGAAACTACCGCCCACTATCTGGACTTAGCTTCATTTCTAAACTGGTGGAACATATAGTTGCTAAACAGCTGGTTGATCATATTCATTGACATGGTTTGGATAACTCATTCCAGTCAGCGTATAAGTCAGGTCACTCAACAGGGATGGCTCTGCTTTCCATCAAAAATGATATTCATTTGTCACTCTCTCGGGGTGAAGCTACTGCCTTGGTACTTCTGGATCTCTTGGCTGCCTTTGATACTATTGATCATTCCACTCTCCTCAGCTGTCTTCTGGATTGGTTCGGTGTTGGTGGCTCCGCTCTCAAATGGTTCTCTTCTTATTTGACAGAACACTTTCAGTCTGTTAAGATTGGTTCTACTTTGTCTGATTTACAAAAACTGCTGTTCGGTGTGCCTCAGGGTTCTGTTCTGGGTCCTCTGCCATTCTGTCTTCACACATCTCCCCTTAGTACACTGATTGGTAAACACATAGGCGTAAACTTTCATTTCTATGCAGACAATTCACAACTTTATGTCCATCTGTCACACATGAATGCCTCAGCTGCTTTTGATAAGTCGAACAGATGCCTTCAAGATGTAAAGGAATGGATGTTGGCTAGCAAACTTAAACTTAATCCTGATAAAACTGAGTTCATACTTTTAGGCTCCAAGAAACAGAGAGAAAGGTTAAATGTATGTTTCCCAATTGACATCTTGGGCAACCCCCTTCACCCACCGAGTCAGTCAGGAACCTGGGTGTGTGGTTTGACTCTGATTTTTCTTTCTCTAAACACGTCCAGAATGTTTGTAAAAGCTGCTTTATTCAACTGAGGGATTTTAGAAATATTAGGCAGTTCTTGACTCAGGATGCAGCTGTGTCGGTTGCCAATGCTTTTGTTAGTAGTTGGTTGGACTACTGTAACTCACTTTTCAGGAGTCTCTCCAAATTCAATCTGCATAGATTACAGTCTATCCAAAACAGTGCAGCTAGAATTGTTACAAATTCAAGTAAATATACTCGAATAACTCCGGTACTCAAGAAACTCCAGTGGCTCCCTGTTCAGTTTCACTCAGAGTTCAAACTGGCTACCCTGGTGTACAAGTTTATTCATATGGGTTTCCCTAAATATTTTGCTCCATATCTATCCACATACCACACTACTTACAAAACTAGACGTAGTCAGAGTGTTGCCAATTTCCTTAATGTACCAAAATTTCAACCTACAATTCACAAGTCCACCTAAGCAGTTTGGCTTCAGTTTTGCCTTTGATGCTCCCACTGTTTGGAATTCACTTCCTGAAGACATTCGAAGCTCAAAACCTATCTCTACACAAAGGCATATCCTCCTTAGCTCATTTTCTCTTATGGCTTCTCTGTGGTGCTGACCTATTTCTGTCCCTGGACTTTGAATTTGCATATTGCTATTGTCTTGTTGCGCCTTAGAGTCCACTACTCAGTGGAGATTAAGCGCTATAAAAGTCGACTTAGAATTAGACTTAGTATCCGGTTCAGGTAGATTATTCTCCTATATATTATACCCCTGTTCCATTTTGGGTTGGTAATGCTAATGAGAGAAGGTTTTAGCACACTGTACATTGTCAAAATGTCTACTTTAACAAAGATAATCTGTCTGATCTTGACCCCTGAAAAGATTGGTCATACCATCAACAAAATGGTGGAGCACTGGTGGTACTGCAAGGAGTAGTTGTGAGGAAAATCCATGTCAGTGTGGCAGGACTATAAACAAAGGCTATATCCCTCCTCTTTTGTTGTGGGTTCCGGCATACCTCATGGCAGTTTCTAATATCTGGTAGGGCACTGGCTGTCGAAAATGATGTAAAACCCTAATTTTAACTTGTATATTATTTTATTTGTACTAAGTGTGTTTTTCTAAGTCAGTAAGGTTTGTTCAGAGTAATAACTAACCCCTTATGTCTTGATTATGTCTGTAGATATGGTTTCTGTAATAATTTTAGTTTTATACTTTGGGGTTGTTGGTACAATATCTTCTCCCTAACCTCGGGGGGACAAAGTAGATGCCAGTCACATTAAGTGTCTCAGAAAAAATATGCAAAATGTTCTGGTCAGGCACTGGTGGACATCACATATAAACACTGCACAGATCGAGAGTTTGTCGAGGGTTTGGTTTCTTCCATCCAAACGCATTTCGGATAATGCTTGTTGACAGTGTGGAAAGAACTCAAAAATAATCTGTGCTACAGACACTATTGACATATATTGCACCCAGAAATATAAAATGAAGCATAAATGGATGGTTACTTCAAAAAATGGAGGCAAGAAAAAAGATATTGACAGTCAGGACTGAAATAACAATGGGCAAGTCAAGCTGGTGCTGACCCTAAATGACAGTCTTGACACTTCACGGATGGGTTGGTTTCTTATCGTTCTTGTATGGACACAAGGCTGGTGGTGGGGAATTTAACATTGCTTTAGGATTGCATTAAAATTAAGTTCCCCCATTTGTCTGTAACAGAAAAATCAGAGTTAACAATGACACAAAAACAGGTACAAATAAGGATAGGTGTTGTCACTAGTCATTGACAAGGACACGGACAATGACTGAAGTCATGGACACGGGCAAGGACAGGTGAAGTTCTTACTTATCACATGTACTAGGCTTGGATTTTATTTCTATTGCACCAGACTATCAACTGATACTTATATTTTTGTACATAGCGTTTATAGTTAGCCAAGTGGCCTCGATCAGTAACAGGAGTCCACTGTTAAAAATGACTAAATAAATAGAAAAAACATTGTTTTTCATTAGTTTAAACTTATCGTGAAATCGTCCCCCAGATTTTTTATCTCCTCCCCAAATTTTGAGCAGTGGCGGCTCCGCCACTTTTTGAAATTCCTAAAATCAGCAGTGGAAGAGAATAGAGAGAACAGTGAATAGAGAAAAAACTGAAAGGATTGAAAATATAATGGAATAAGGCAATGAAACTGGGAAAGGACAGGAGGCGAACAGGGCCGTACACTTGTATTTGTGATTTCTGAGTGGTCTATGCTGTGTTATTAAATTATTAACTAGCTTTTTTTCAGCCCTTTTATATGGATCTGTGTGATTCTATGAGATCACTGAAAACCACAGTCCAGTATGCACCCACGACCAGCTGGGCCATTTTTTATTTAATATGTGGCATTTCCTCTCTTCCCAACTCATTCCTTCAAGACAGCTAGTGCTCGTCTGGACACAGTGGGGCGTCTCCATGGATACTGGATCTTGCACCTCTCCTGTATGGTCTTGAAAGTGGAACAGGTGCTTTTTAAAGTAAATAAGTAAGTGCAAGAAATGGAATTAGGGTACATACAGTAACTTTAAGCACAAAATTGATATTTAAGGCAGTTTTTATTTGTTGGTGCCTATTGATAGGAGTTTACAGTGACACAAGAATAGCCTATAAACAGACTCCACATAAGTGCCAACCAACCACAAGTAAGTTACCCATTCTCTAGCCTTGCTAAAGGCTCAAGTATCTTTGTAATGAAGTATATATACACAACAAAATGTCCAGTTTTCATAATGTACTCTTACATTTACATCTACTGGAGTTTACACAAGCAAATGGCCTAGATAGAGAATCTGTTCAGCTTTGATCTCCTAACATATTTGGGTGCTTTGTGAATACCAAGTATGAAAACTGATAAATGTGAGGTTATTACAATATGGTACAAATTTGAACTTTAAGCAGGGCTACCCATCATGATTTCATCTGTACAATGAGTTAATATGAAGTAATTCTAAGCCTCAAACATGTGTAAATAAACGACAGTATGCTTGCTGAAGTCTAAGCCTTTATAAAGGAAATGTTTTTGGGGGGGAAGATGAAAGAGATATTACTTGAACACAATGAAAACAGGTAGTCATCCATGTTTGAAATTAGGACACCTCCCCCTCTTAGTCTCTCACGTGGGGATTCTGTTGCATTAGCACTCAGTCAGACCCAATGTAATTATTCTGGTGCGTTCTGGGACAGATGCCTGCTCGTTTGTGAGGCATTTTGTAGCAGTTAGCATATAATAACAATAAAACTCAGTGTTTAAGAGAACAACTGGAATATATTTTTAAAAAATGACATGATAATATTGGTAATGTTGCTTTACAATCAGCTTTCCCCATCCCTCTTAACACCAAACGACAGGCCATCTGCCTACTGCTCTTGTCATAAGCTGAATGGAAACCCACCTAACCTATCCGATCTAATCTAACATGGGCAGTTATAGAACTTAATCTCCAATATTTGATAGACTCTTAGTCACAAACATGTATAAATGCATTGAATATTTATAGGTCCACTGACACAGCCAGGTCATACCAGAGAAAACATAGGGGTGGTTGGGTGTCTGTGGATATTTTTGTTTTGCAAACAGGTAAGTACTGAGCTTATTTTCTTGAAGGAGGCAATAGATTTTGCATTGCGTACATTGTCAGGAAGGTCATGACACTTGATTTGTAAAGGTAAGAGTTAAGCGATTAAGTGATGAACTTGTTAACCACTCAATCATTGGCCTCTGTTTACTTTGTTTGTTGCTTAAATAAGTACAAGTTAAGATCAGTCAAATCTCTCAAGCAACTGGCATTTCCAAAACTGAAAGAGTGAGACTTACTGGGCGTTAACATTATGAAATAAACTCAGCTTGACACAGATTGAACCAGATTGGAGCCTAGTCTGAATGCTCACAATCTGGGTTGACAAGGATAAATTTCAACACCCAGAGATAACCATTTATAAACATTCCTTGGGGTGTGTAGCCTGCAATGGAGATAAGACCCATTGACAAAAGACTGTCATTTTAAGTGGTCATCCGAGCCACTCTGCATCTGTCTGTACCTGGAATCGAAACAAGGTCCTCTGTGCTTCTGGGCTAGTGTGTTACACAATAGGCCACAACAGGAAATGAAAGGTAACGACAGATGAAAATATAAATAAAAAAAACTAATCAGTTGTGGAGCGGTTTCCCCTCAGTGGTAGATATCACATATTATTTATACTTCATATATAAGACAACAATATCTAATGTAAAACACAAGACTGTAATTTCATCTCCCTCTACAACAAAGAAGGTACCTTTTCACTACTTTTATGACTGTCCCAACTCTATTGTGTCACAAGCTTCAGGGAAATCAATTATCATCTGGGGACTAGCATTCTAATTATCGCCCACTGCACGGTAATTACTTGGTCTCTTATTTGTGATTTATTTCTGACTGCATCATAACAGGTTTTTGATGAACTGAACATCTATTATCACCTTGGGCCTTGTCTCGCTTTGGAGGTTGATGGGCTGGGGGCTGAGGTATTGTTATTATTCTTTTTCATCTTGTACAGGTGCGTTAATTAGGTGGTTTCTTTATTTTTTTTTCTCCAGTGTCCTTTCCATTGCTATTTGGTCCCCACATTTTTTCTCTATTTCTTTTGATGTCTTTAATGTCGTTGTGTCTTTTTGTCAACAATGTCCTGACCTTGAAGCCAAAGAAGGTGAGTTAGGGTACTGATATGAATGTAGGATCAATGGCAGCCATAACAGGGAAAGATTACTATATTATTATATAACAATCAGAGTGTTACAAACATATCACAGATTACAAACCCCGAAGTTAGAACCTGTTAAGGCTAGCTCAAGAAGGAGGTCCAATGTCAGTGAGTTTAAGTTATTTCTAACACAGTAATCAATCTTATATTAAAGTGGGCTTAACAAATTTGTCAACACTTTTAATTGTTGCATAAAATATTTAATAGATGTTTTCCTGTTACTCTGTTTCTTTTCTACTGCAAACTATTGGCATAAATTTCTCTGTAGGACATCGATTGAAGAGCTTGATTGCTTTTCAAAGATTCCATTAGCAAGTAAGGTAGCACAGTTTTGTGAACATTATTTTTTTAAATGGAAAAACAGTCCATTGTCCTTTTTCTACAGAACCTGAAATATTCTCATCTGATATCTGACAGACGTCTGATTGCATGTAACTAAATGCTCATGAAATGATGGCTGATGTCCGATACCCAAGGAGCTAATTTTGCAATATCAAACTTCCAAATCTTGTGATGGAGTTTAGGTTTACAGTTGAACTGATGGAAACACTACGGGTTAATATTTAAAGTTTTTAAAGAAAAGTAGCGGCACTAATATAAGGAAAATAGCACACAGTATAGTGGCCCAAAACAGTCACCTTTGCCACAATTATTTTCTCTTTCTCTTACACAATAGCTAGCTGACTACCTTAAATACAGTGTAATAGAATGCTATAGATAGCTATATATGAAAAAAAATTGTAAGGAAGGTTACCTTAACTTGAGCATATTTGTTAAGAAACAGGTAACCCATTTCTAAGTAATAACGACTTTATAACTACTCTTTAAGTCTACACTTAAACCTTATCCAGTTATTAATGATAAGCTAAAAGCAAAAGTATGCAATGAAATTATGTGCCTCCGTGAAGGCACATAATAATTAGTAAAATTTGGAAAATCCATTTTTTTTTTTTTTTTTGTATTCAGACGTTGATCCAGATAACTCTCGAAATTTAGCGGGGTCTAAATTGGACAGTGACCCATCTTCTGACTTTTTAACGGTCAACAGTCACTAAAATAGTACCTCACCGGTGGAGATAATAAACAGTTTATTTTATAATAGTGATATGTGATATTCAGTTTCATTACACAACATCACCCAGCCCCTGAAGGGCTTATTTCACTGTGAAATACAATTACAATGATATCGTCTGGCGGATTATTTCAGACCCCAACTAGAGATATTGTTACAATCTCTAAATAATAAATTATTTCTTTCATTCCATAATTCAACTATAAAGCTACCAATTAT
This sequence comes from Sabellastarte sp. h YS-2021, assembly GCA_964017235.1. Classification (NCBI taxonomy): domain Eukaryota; kingdom Metazoa; phylum Annelida; class Polychaeta; order Sabellida; family Sabellidae; genus Sabellastarte; species Sabellastarte sp. h YS-2021. The sequence continues at coordinate 45,001,179 of OZ024935.1, forward strand.
TCGGAAATGGTTTTTACTCATACATAAAAATTTACTTTCATTTTCTAGGTTACTGAACGAGGGTATAAGATTGTTACATATTTCATAATACTTTTAACAAATTAATTCTGATTGGGGACAGGCACAGAGGAAGTCAATCTCATTTTCAGTAAATATCATACCCTGGGGTTATGTTTCTTTTAAAACCAGTTTAGAGGTGCCAGACTTTGGTTTTCTTCTAATATGTATTTAGAAAGAGAAGTATTTATTTTTTTTATTTAAGTATTATTTGTGATACCGTTACCTGGTTTTTTTATTTAAGTATTATTTGTGATACCGTTACCTGTTTTTTTATTTAAGTATTATTTGTGATACCGTTACCGTTTTTTTTAATTTAAGTATTATTTGTGATACCGTTACCTGTTTTTTTATTTAAGTATTATTTGTGATACCGTTACCGTTTTTTTTAATTTAAGTATTATTTGTGATACCGTTACCTGTTTTTTTTTATTTAAGTATTATTTGTGATACCGTTACCTGTTTTTTTATTTAAGTATTATTTGTGATACCGTTACCTGTTTTTTTATTTAAGTATTATTTGTGATACCGTTACCGTTTTTTTTAATTTAAGTATTATTTGTGATACCGTTACCTGTTTTTTTATTTAAGTATTATTTGTGATACCGTTACCGTTTTTTTAAATTTAAGTATTATTTGTGATACCGTTACCTGTTTTTTTTTATTTAAGTATTATTTGTGATACCGTTACCTGTTTTTTTATTTAAGTATTATTTGTGATACCGTTACCTGTTTTTTTATTTAAGTATTATTTGTGATACCGTTACCTGTTTTTTTTATTTAAGTATTATTTGTGATACCGTTACCTGTTTTTTTTTATTTAAGTATTATTTGTGATACCGTTACCTGTTTTTTTTTTATTTAAGTATTATTTGTGATACCGTTACCTGTTTGTGTCTTCAATGAATGACTTATACATATTTTCAATCACACAATTATTGCCCACATATTTTATGTTGTATTCAATGGGAAGGTAACTTACTGAAATACGTGTATATAACGAGAGAACTTGGAGACTGCAAACCTCTGCCAAGGCCCAATGTTGTCTGAATCACTACTAAAATTTAATCATCCGTTACTTGTGTCAATTTTTTGTCAACATTTCCTGAAAATTTCATTAAAATCACTCCACAACAGCTTTCACATTATTTTGTAAACCGACAAACAAATAAACTAATGCACAGCACGAAGTACATAACCTTCCTGGATGAGGTAATTCTGGAAAGGTTCTTACACCTGAAGACAATCCTGCAGAGGAGTAATTTATTCCAATAAAAATATCAAAGTTATACATTATCATATATTTGACTAGTACAAAATGAATGTCTCTACATATCGATTCTAAAAATTCGAAAAATGAAAGACAAAAATGCTTAGAATGGCAAGTTTGAATGAAATACATTTTTCGAAAAAAGAAAATTAATCTAACATTTTAATGCCAACGTTTGCTCTCTTGAACTCACATCTGGTAAGCTACTGCCACTGTACATCACCCATCTGATCAAACCTTCAGCATATACAGTTTTGAATAAACATTACATTGTAACATCCTTTAGCACATCCGTTATTCCCTGGTGTGATTTTGTAATATTGAAGTTAGTGTAATAGCTTATAAACATAAATTTGGACATTTAAACTGTTATTTTCGTGGCTAAGTTGGCCACACCATGGCGGAGATATAGCAATCTTTAAGTTACTGTGACACCTCATCACCCACTTGGTCAAACCACCAATGAAAAGAGTTGTACCTAAACTGTAACTTCATTGATAAGTTAGCCATTTCTCGCCCGATGTATTACAACTGCAGAGCATTCTTTGTTAATGTACATTGAACTGCCATTTTCATTTTGTTGTGCTCTTTTTCATTATTTCTGTAACCATGGCTCACCATCAGACTTTTGCAATGTCTTCTGGTTACTATCATCTTAATTTAAATAAACACAGAGGGTTTTTGTGTTTAAAAGATGAAAAAAATTCCCATTGTCATCATGGGAGGGGGGAATATTGCACTGCTTGAGTTTCACGGCCAAACCCATGGGCTTATGTGACAGTTAAGTTGTCAGGGAAAGAGGATTACGGGGGATTTAATGGGGTTTGATTTAATAGTGCCGGGATTAGGGATGCTATTCAATAAAATCTCTCATGGTGCAAGCAAAGCTCTTCTGACTGCTGGGGCTGCACTACCAGATGCATGGAGTCTTAAGGCTACTGTCCAATGTTACACATGGCAGTCCTTGTTTATATGCATTGTGTATTGTCATTAACACAAGCCATATGCAGAAATGGTAAAGTTTATACATAAATTAAACATTAAACTGTCATTCAACTACCGTCCCAGGTTCATGTGCCACCTTGTGATACAGTGGTAAAACGTCCACTGAGGAAGTTTTGAAATGTTTAAAATTTTTCCGCCTCTGAATCTTGTACCATGGGTATGTGAAGACAAATGACATTAAGTGCAGGTGAATTTTCTTGGCTACGATAACTGAAGTTGTACTCCCTGGTGTATACGCGGTTGTGACTCGGCTGTCTTTCTTCGTAACGTAGTGACATAAGGTAAGTGGAGGTAAATGGACATCTTGCAACTGTGTCACAAGGTCGTATATGAACCTCAGACGGTAGTTGAAGGACAGGGGCATTTCACCCAATGCCTATAACCGCGAATTACACCTCTTTTAGTGTAAATGATACATCACTAGCGGATCCAGGGGGGGGGGGGGGGGGGGGGGGGGTCACGGGGATCGACCCCCCCCCCCCCCCTTGAAAAATAATGTAAAGGGGTTCAACCCAAAGTACAAAATTATTTCTTGACAGTGGTGTTAAATTTACAGGAAATGCACTCTATTTTTACCAAAAATTATTTTTTTTCCAGGGGGACATGCCCCCCGACCCCCTTAGTTATAATATGTCTAATGTGAACCCCCACCTTACTCAATGTGAACCCCCACCTTACTCGATGTGAACCCCCACCTTACATAAAAGCTGGATCCGCCCCTGTACATCATATCTCTGAAGGTATGTGGGGCCTTGGAGGCGGTTCCACTGCCAAGTAAAACCTCTAACCATGGGACATACTATCTAGATCTGTACTGTGAATGGGCCATTATATGAGTAATATTTTAAGTCTTGTATTTATCATGTACTGTGTCATTTTAATAAATAAGCAAAACAAATTTTGATGAAACGTTCAGGAAATGTTGACAATAGCACATTCTAACATGACGAGGTGCACAGAAACAAGTTTTCAGTTCTATGCGCACACATTATCCGACAACAATCGCACTGCCCTTCCATCCTGCGTTCATATTTTTTGCAAATTTTATAATGTCAAATTTTATAGTGTGAAATAGTGTCAGATTTTATAATGTTTTATTTCATAGTGTTATTTTATAGTGATTTATATATTTTTGTACATATTTTATATCAAATTAATGCTACAATGGATGGAACAGCCGGTTGCTAAGGTCACCACAATGTAAACAAATCTGTGTGAAACAATTTATTCATTGTAAAAATTAAAAAAAATAAAAAAGTCTCAAAAATAAGCTTAAATGTCATGTTAGAATAGAAATAATCCACTCGTGATGATGGTTTTCGGCTTCGTAAAATTACTACCGGAATGCCATGGTTAAATGCCGTGTAAAACCATCATCACTCATGGATTATTTCTTCAAAAAAACAGATGATTCAATTTTGGTTGTGATCTGGATCACCATCTGAATCCAGGAATTTTTTGAAAGATCTTTTATCATGTAAGAGGAGGCGGGGGGGGGGGGGGGGGGCATTCTCAATATATTTACATGTACCTATATAATTAAATGTCAGACTTCTTTGCAAAGCATGCAGAACACGCCCACACTAGTGCCTGAAATATACCAATGCTTAATCCAGATACCAGCAAAATCCCAGACACTATCATCCAGAACAGGCAACAATAAGGATGGACAGCAACTGCTTGTCGGAAGTCTGGGCTGTCAGAGGTTTTTTTTTCTAGTTTCTGTTATAAAAGCTGTGTGGTTTATAAAACACAATAAAGTATAAAAAATAACAACTATATTATTAAATATTTTATCTTCAGGTTTGTGCCAAGATAAGATTTGTGTTATGATATTCTTCTATTGCCATATTTTGTGGTCTATTGTATATTTTAAGGAATGAATATTAAAAATAAAATTATTTTAGCTATTTGAACGTCTTTTTTATTTAGTCATTGGAAGAATAAATCAATTATAGTTTCATTTGATTTAATGCTTAACTTTCATTGTGATACAACAATTATATTTTGCATGAACTTCACTGAAATATGTGAAAATATAAAGTTTAAGACAAAAAAAGTATATCATACTATTTTCGTTTTTCATTCAATATCTTTCACATTTTACCTAAATTTTAATTAAAAATCGAAACATCCACCCCACCCCACCCTCTCTGTTATAATGGTAGCCAAACACTAACTATAGAGTTGACGGAAAATAAAGGGATTCCTTATTAAAGGAGGGTCAGTAAATATCAAAGTGGAAGATATCCTTAAAAGTTGAGGAATCCCCTTGAATTTAAGGTCTTCTTGAGATGTAAGGAAAGAATGTAAGGGTCTTTTGTCAAGGGATGGTTATTGAATACAGAAAACAAAAAAAAAAACAAAGGAAATAGAAATAAATAAGGAAAATCATAAAAGTTTAAGGATTCCTCTAAATAATGGAGATAGTGAATACGGGCTCAGGGGTAGGTTTCACAAATGGACTTAACCCAGACTTAGACTAAAAGTTAAGACTTTAGTCTTTTTAATTCAGGCTAAGTCTGTGGTCTGAGACTTAGCCGATTGCACAAAATCAGATAATTCTAAGCTTTGGCTTAGTCTTGGGCTCAGAGTAAAGTGAACCTGGGCGTGGGCTTAACTTTTGTAAACAAAGGCTTAAATATGGCTGTCATTAGAATGTTAGTTAATGAGTATGCTTCTGCATTATATACTGAAATAGATCATATAACTTGTGGTAACAAAACTGATTTAATGTTCATTAAAGAATATAACAACACAAGGTTTTCATTGGGAGATCTTGATACTATTATTGAATTTTATGTGTATCATAATTTATTCTTTAACTAAATCTGTATATATATGTATGTATATACTTGTTTCAGTTATAGTGTTAATTTCTAAATCTTTCTACTTTTTGTACTATGTGTACGGATAATAATACTAATAATAATAAATTTTCTCCACTTCACAATTTGAAATGCCTGAAAATAAAGAATAAACATATAGAACACCTTTATTAATTAGTCCTTGGATATTTTTGATGTGGTTACAAGGTTTGCTGTTGAAAAACGGCAGTTTCCCAGAGATACAATGCGTTAAGCAGAAGATATATGTTACAAGTAAAATACTCAAACTAGAAATAAAGGGTCACATGAGACAGAAAACCACAGTGGTTATTTGCTGAGAAGGCTCTTACCTTCTTTGACACCCTTTGTTAAATCAATTCTCAGCCTTGGCTGAGATAAAAGCCTTAGATTTAAGTATCTGACTTAGCCAAAAACTTGGCTAAGTCCAAGACTCTTTGTGAAACCGAACCCAGTATTTTATTTTATATCCAAAAGATTTTTTTTCAGAGCCATTTATTCTAAAAACACTTTTAAATGTGTATTCAAGAAACCACTAATGCGTTTCTATCTGAAAGTAGATGTTAATGATAGTACAAAAAGCATAAAGTTTCATATCTAAATTGCAGCAAAAAATATTTTCATTTGTATTAGTTTTTACTAGTCATCTTAATTATTCATATTTTAATCAAACTTAACATGGTCAAAGTTTAACTGGAGTAAACTTCAAATCCCATTTTGAAGATTAGAACATTAAATCACATGAAAAGTGTGCATTATAAAAAACCTGTACCAATAAATATTTGAAAACAGAGTATCTGTTATTACATTTATTTGATGAGTTTCAGTTTATTGATCTCGCTGACACAAAAAGTAAAAAGACTGGATACCTATAACTACCCTTTCAGACAGGCTTTCCATGTCAGTTGCATACACAACGAATGACAAAAGCACTCAGAGAGTGTATATCTCCGTCACGACACGTAGTAATAAATAATTTGGAATATCCTGTTTATTTTTTGTAACCAAACCGGATGGCTCTCAAAATTTAATGGGGTTTAAGTTGAACTAAGACCCACCTTCTATTTTCTTTTTCAGGAACATCCAATCAGTAGTATTTGCGTAATCCTGCTTACAAACAAATAGATAAACAGACCAACAGAGAAACAGACACTCATGAAAATAATACCGCCTTGGCGGAGGTAATTATTCATTAAATCACTTAACAATTCTTTTAAAGAATTATTATAAAATTCTAAAATATACTGCAACTTCTCAATTTGGCAGTCTCACACCAGTTGCCTACGTAAGTTTATCATTTCTAAAACAACTCCTGCACTTGAGATTTGTCAGATGTGTTTTTTTTTTGTACCAGCCCCCCAGGGAGTCCCAAGACAAGAAATAACACAATAAATGGGTTTTCTATTTCTATTTCTACTTCTTTTGACATATGCACATTTAATTTATATACTTTATTTCTATACTACAAGATCTGGCATTGGAAAGAACTTAGTCATGGGAGTGACTTCCGCACTAACGTCAAGGTCTAAACTTGACCTTCTTTCATGACCTTGGAGGTCACAAACAGATGGCACAATTAAGACACAAGGTAATAGGTAAAAAAGGTCATAGTTACAGCGATCGTGAAACGACCAGATGTGTTTTTTTGTATCAAAGTCGTCTGTTTCTAGCCACCAATTATACCCCTGTTCCACTCTCACGAGTTTGCTCCTTGATAACTCTGAGTCTCCACTCACGTTATACAATTTACTATCACAGCAGAAATTCGAAGCAAATTTTATTCAGAGATTTACCCAAATTTATCTTCTATAATGGCTAGTTTCTACTTGAGGGATTAATACACAGTGAAAATTTCTATTTGAATTAATTTTCAAGGTCAAGGCTCATTAACTAAATTGACTTAAATTAATGCCAAGTGAAACTTTCAACTTATTATTATTTATTCATTTATTTAAGTGACAAGTATAATAGCATAAAAAAAAATGATAACAATTGAATAGCTACATATAGTATATACCCAGCCCTGATGGGCTTATTAGTCACTATAAATACAAAAAAAAGAAAAACTTTACATTTGTTGGAAACTGTGGATTTAACATTCTATTTTTGAAATATAATGTTGTTTCTTGTAAACCACATTTCTGATATGAAATTACTCATTAATTTTACATCTAAATGACAGATAACATTTATGTACTGTTCCATAAAACTTTCATTAACATCAATATTTAGTTTAGTAAAATAACATGATCTAATGTTATTCAAAGTTGGGCATAAGCATATAAAATGTACCTCATCTTCTACATCAGAGTTACACAGTTTACACAATCTTTCACTTAACTTTTTTCTTGTATATCGACCAGACTCAATTTCTAAAGGCAAAATTCCAATCCTTAACTGACTTATTAGAGATCTTTTAAATTTGGATAGATTGGAAATAATGTATGGTTCTACATCAATGCTATGTTTAAAAAACGAAAAAGTTCGCAATTTTGGTTTAGATGGAATTTTTGCACTCCATTCTACATTCATTAAATCTTCTATTCTATATTGAGCCTCAGAAATGTCTATTTTTTTATTTTTATCAAAATGATCAGTCAAATTGATATTCTCTAACACTGTATATAAATTAAATTCCCATGTATCCGGAGTGAAATTTTGAAGACTCCATTCAAATATTTTCCTTGTTAGGTTATTTTCATCAAGATAACAAATTTTATTCCAAAACCTTATCATGGAAACATAGTACATGTATCTGTATTTTGGTAAATACCAGCCCATATACAGTATCTTTCACTTTGGAAAATTAGGAGCAAACTAGGGGCGCGTATAGATCCAATTATTATTCAGTGTTTTAAAAGGAAAATTCCTGAGTTAACGTCTTTGTCCTGCATTGTCATGACCAATCTTTTTGGTTGTAACTTAGTCTTCCTACGACTAAGCTCCTGCAATCTTCTGTGAAAATATAGCTGAGTTAACTTGTCTCATAAGACGATAAACTGAACAAGTAATTTAATTATTTTTATTATTTATTAATTGCCTCTGCTGCTCAAGAGTGATAAAGCTTGATGCCACAACTTATCTTTATGAATAGCAACAGTCAGGGGTAACAGGTCATAAAAAATTATGATTATCATTACTTTTGGGTCATATTATTATTATTACGCATTTCAGGCCATTTTTGCAGGACTCTGCAGAACTCTTATCTCTGTGGTCGTGGGTACTAATCTAGTTATTTCTGCACTCTTCTTTTCTTCCAAAAGAGATAAAACATGCCTCAGTCTATCCTACAGGAGGTAAATCAAGTGGTTGGAGACGACAGAAAAAAAACAACAGAGGTCAGATGCTATGCCTCTTGTGAAATCCTGCTACAAACCTCTAGTTTCAGTACTGCTGTAGAAGAGAATCAGAATAGGGGAGAACTATGTCCACAGTTTGATGAAGAGTGCTACACAAAACGGAAACCAATGCCACTTGTTGGGTATGTGAGACTTAAGAGTAATTTCAGAAGAGGTCTAGCCTCGCTAAGGGTTCGAGTTGTCTGTCAATGGATAACATCTAGGAGATTTGTGAATAAAAGCCCTTTGTGTACCTGATTTAAAAAGGCTTTTGGGGAAAACGTTGAGCCTTTAGAAAGGCTTAACCAATATGGCATTGTTACAATAGAGTTAAAAGATATATGTAAATAGGATGTTAAGTAAAGGTAGTTCATTTGTTTTTATTCTTGTCAATATCATAACAATATACCAACAAAGTACACAAATACTTGTTTACCCCTTTGGGCTTATTTATAGAATTCTCTATTTTTAATTTTCTTTGACGAGAATGTGGCATGCATTTATTTTCTTTATATATTTGGAATCAAAGCAATTTTATTATACCTCAACACCTGCCTTTTAAATAATAAAAAAGCAGAAGCATCATCTACCCCAGGAAGCCAGTACATAGTACAAGGGGGTAGAGAGGGGGTTAATCTACGATTAAATGCTAGTCAAACCTGAACAAAAAGGTTAAACAAACTGCACAGGAGGTGTCACTAATGGGTCTTTATTAGGGTTTTTAGTAAATGAACAGGGGAAATAAGAGCTCAAGATATGGCATATGCACATCATATAAACTATTGATTAAATTGCTTTTTATTGGACTTTTTCGCATCTCTTCCATATTTTCTGATCTTTTTAAGCTCTGAAGAAATCTTTTTTGTTGCTAGCTGGTAAACTGATGTAGACAAGACTTTTTGAGGCCCCTGTGTGTGATAGTGTTTAATAGAATTACCTTATTATATACTTATACATATATAATTACATATATAAAAATGATTTATGTTCATTTACTTTAAGTTAATACTTAACACAAATGTACCTATGGTTTTTTTACTAAAAGTGTAAGTACTATTAAATGTCTGCACTCAATCATTACATTGCATGACCAAGTTATTAACAAATGACGTGTGTATGAAAAGAACCCGGCTGTAAATGGCCCACTTATCCATAATTTGTTGTGTGACTGATTCCTCTTGACCATATGGTTTTATAGGTGGCGAAATACCTCAGGGAAGGTGAAGATAAAGAATGTAGAAGAATATAACATATTTTGATAAAGTGTTTACATCTTTTTACAGTGATAGTAATTAGTGCTGTTATAAAGACTTGGTTAATGTTATTTTTTTTCTTAACTTTTTTGTATGAGCTTTTTATGATGGGTGCTACGATCTTCGCTGTTCCATCAAATGAACCCCCCCCCCCCCCCCCCAAATTCTACAAGACTGGTACCTGAAAATTTTAAAGTTGAGAGTTTTGCAGACAACATATCAAGTCTCTTTTGTTATCAGTCAATTTTCAGAACGGTAGGTTCACCACCTGCGTCAGTGTGCATTTGTCGTTCTATATTTTCACACCTGTGACTTGAACGCTGCAGGGTCTATATGATGGGCAGCAACATCTTATCTGTTCCACAAAGTGAATTACAAAAATATTCTTTATTCTTTTTTTCTATTTGTGTATTAAGAATTTTGCAGGGAAAATAAACTCTCTCTTCTGGCTACCAGTCAAGGTGGTAGGTTCACCCCTTGGAACAGCACGACTTTGTGGCTCTATATTTGCAAAACTGCGACTTGCACACTGCAGGATATTTGGTTGTCTGTGCACTTTTAGTCTTTATAATACCAAAAGTGCTTAATGCAAGTGTTCCACTGGAGCCGACCATACAGCCGACCCTATGACTCTAGGGTTTGCTGAAAAAGTCAGGGACAAAAATCCTCAAAAAAGGGCTGGAAAAATCTGGGACGGTTTCACCTCCCCGACATGACTTGATACATTCAAGCTTGTATGTATCTAGAGGTCACCCTGCCTTGGGGTCGGGATGTTTTCTACAGAACTGGTATGGAAACTACCAGGACAAGCCCTAAACCCCTAACAGACAAGCCGTAGCAGGTCCGGACAAGCCATACTGACAAACAGACAGGACTGGAGAAACATACAGAACCCCAGGACCAGACTTGCAGTCGGTATTGTCATTACACTTTTTGATGAATGTTTGGGAAAAAAGAGGATAACGTGTCGACCAATAAACAAATCTGGAACTAGGTCAAGGCTGAATATTTGGATCCCATCCCATCCATCCCATCAGAGTTGTTGATTGGTCGACACTTGATTCCTCTTTTTCCCAGAAATTGCTTATGGGTTTTACAGTGAGAAAAATAATTATGTGATGGGATCCAAATAGTTTGACCTAATTTGACCTACTTTTCTCGATTTGCTGATTGGTCAACACTTGATCCTCATTTTCCCAGAAATTGCTCTGTTGAAATAGGCTGCGAATTTGATTATTATGTGACCACATGAAACACTTTTTCAGGTTTCTCAATTATTTACAGCATACATGTGGCCCTTTTCCATCTATTAACTTCTAAATTATGATTACTTGAACTTTTTTTGTCATTCTTTACATAATTCTTGGTTATTTTTATTACACATCATGCTGGAAATAGACTGCAAATGAGCACCACTAAAGTGACAAAAGACAAGCCGTTTTCATGATAGGAGAAGACTGGAAGTGATAAGGACAAGCCTAGAAGTGATACAGACAAGTCTGTAAGTGAAAAGACAAGACGGGAAGTGACTAGGACAAGCCTGTTACGGGGGGGGGGGGGGGGGGGGGGGGCGGGGCGGAGCCTAGGTCAGGAACAAGAGTCGGGCAGGGTCGGGGAAATATGGAAAATGTTTGATATTTTGCAGATTCTCCCCGACAGGCCTGGAAACTACAACCGACCCTAACCGACTATGAAAACATTGTTCCCGAACCTCCAAAAATGCTTAGTTACTGACAGGTCGGCTCTAGTGGAACACCAGCATAAGCATGAACAATAAAGTTTTTTATCAAGATACAAATACCATCATCACTTAGTGTCGGTTTCATGAATAGTCTCAAAACTTCGCGATATGTTCCCTGTTGGAAAGGATTTCAAGTTCATCGCCAACAGTTTATAACAATATTAAATGGGGCTGTTCCATTGTGGAGATGTGATTGTTAACCTACTTTAATATTGAAAAACATCAAATATTGCACGATCCATGATGCAGAGACTGCCAGACAAAAGTACAGTGATCTTAAATCTATCTCCACACTGGCAACGCAATTTTTTCCATCTTACAGTGATCTTAAGTCTATCTTATACCTATCTTTTTCATTTTAAGTTGATCTTTAAGGTTTGTAAACCTATTGAAAACTTTTCGGCAACTGGCAATCTCTGCATTATCGGGATGAGCTCTTGAACCTATCTTAAGCCTACCTCAAACTTATCCCATGGGACAAGCAACATTTGTTTTTTTAAATATTAAAGTAGGTTTACGATTCGATCTCTCTAATGGAACAACCCTATTAGGAGCTAAATTCAGTCACAGTCTGTCCTTTGTTCTCATTTCTTTCATAATGGCTCAACAAGTTGTCTGCAAGACTTTCAGCAGTCATGCAATGAAGCAATATTTTCGATAATTTCATACATATAAGTTCATTCAAGCTGGAACAATGATAAATGAATAACATATCTAATATTTGAGCCATTTGCATTTAAACTCTTTGTCATACCAGATGAGTTATTGAGGTTGAAACTCCAAAATGTGCAAAAGAAAAAACAATGTCCACTAATGTTTCAGATGAATATAACGTGCTCATGGAAGGTAAATGTAGTTCTTTAATCACTGAATTATCGCATTATGAAAATGTGTGAATATTTCGATCTACAATGCACCCATACACAAATATAACACACACAAGACCACTGCCGCGGTGCGGGAATTAAGCAAAATTGGGGGTAGTATGAAAATGTAAGAGTGTTCACAGGCAAAAAAAGGAGATAAGAGGTCTTTTCAAAATGATGACCCAACTGAGCCTTAAAGCAGGGGTTTAAGATCAAATTCTACACTTGCAAAAGATTTGTAGGACATGATTTTCTTTTGGTTGTTTTCACATTTTGAAGCTGTAGAACCAATAATAAGTGACACATAAGGCCTGTTTGGTATGATATCTCTACTTGAAGCAGGGGTCAAAGGTTAAATTCTACACTTGCAAAAGGTTCCAAGGTTATGACTTCTTATAGGTTGTTTTCAAACTTCATAGGTGTAGAACTAATAATGAGGGAGATATAGGCCTTTTTAGTGAACTGACCTCACTTGACCTTGAAGCAGAGGTCAAAGGTCAAATGCTACACTTGCAAAAGATTCGCAGGCTATGATTTCCTATAGGTTGTTTTCACATTTCGAAGTTCTAGAACCAATTATAAGGGAGTTATAAGGTATTTTAGTATACTGACCCCACTTGACCTTTAAGTAGGGTTCAAAGGTCAAATTCTACACTTGCAAAAGATTTGCAGGACATGATTTCTCTTAGGTTGTTTTCACATTTCGAAGTTCTAGAACCAATTATAAGGGAGTTATAAGGTATTTTAGTATACTGACCCCACTTGACCTTTAAGTAGGGTTCAAAGGTCAAATTCTACACTTGCAAAAGATTTGCAGGACATGATTTCTCTTAGGTTGTTTTCACATTTCTAAGCTGCAGAATTAATAATAAGGGAGATATAAGGTCAGATTCCAAACCCTTTGGAGCAATGATAAGGGTGATAAAAGCCTTTTTAACAGGATAACCCCATTTGAAATTAGACATTTGATATGGCGACAATTTGTTTTTGAAACTACGCCAAAATTACTCTCACACTAGCTTTCCTAGCTTTTTCTTTTGTGCAAACTTTATGAAGCTAGCTTCATGATTTCAAGTTTTAGTGCAGTTTAATGATTTTAAAACACTCACCTATGGCGGCCACTTTGGTTTTCAAAGTGAGGCCAAAATTTTGCGCAGACATGGTGCATAGCCAAAAACATTCCCTGCAAATTTGGCGAAGATATCATTATAAATGAATGAGATGTAAATGGTTTGTGTAAAACATGTGACTAACGGATGGACAGGCGCATGCATGCACAGAAGGTGTTTTATATATTTACTCAGCCACAGCCTTGGCCACTGGAGGGAGATATTAGAAATTTGCAAATAATCAAACATACAAAAATCCCATCTCTGTTATTTAAAGCAACAGTTAAATAATGTTGTTTTAAAAAGAAAAACCGTACAGGAAAACACATCAGAGTCAACATCATACCACTGAAAATATGTAAATAACATTAGATAAATGGCTCCAGGAGTTTAAACAAATGTAAAAACTATGAGAAAAATTATATCAATAAATGTATATGATAGCCTCACTGCCATTCATTTAGAAACAGCATTGTGTCTGATTTTTCATAAATATCTCATTTATTGTACAAGTTGCTTCTTGAATTATTTAAATCTAATCTAATCTAACCTACTGTTTTGCAGGCGCAATATCTTCCCCAAAAAGGGGAACTCAGTGCGCTGAGTTAACAAAAATCATTATCATAAAGAGAGTCGAGGGGTGTTCAAGGTCAGAAATCCGAAATTGTGAGTGTGAGCAAGAGGGAAGGAAACTAAGTTGGGAAACTGGAATTAAAGAGGTGGGTTTTGAGGTGTTTCCTGAAAGATGCTACAGATTGGCTATTTCTTATTTGGAAGAAAATGTGTTTAACTTTGCTTTTAACTTTTGAAAGTATAAAAAATTATCCATTTTTTTTGTATAGAAGCATTTAATCATATGGGATAGATTTTCTACTGAAACTTCTTCCTAAATGTCTCGAATATATGAGGGTTTGATATCAAAACACATACTTCATGTGACAGTTAAATAATAAAATCCAAAATGAATTTATTACAGACACTGAATGAAATGAGATAAAACTTGAGTCATATATGGGTCTTATCTAGATTTTTTTTTTTTTTTTTTTTGGGGGGGGGGGGGGGGGGGGGGGTGTTGATTTTTGACCCACCCGTATTTTGCTAGCAAGTTAGTACTTTTACGTAAGCATCGAAAAACAATATCAAAATTACCAGGAAGTTCAGAAATAGGCAGAACCAGCATATGTCTAAACGTTTTGAATAGAATTGTTATCTAGCTGGTGCAAATAAATGATTTATGCTTTGGTGTTATAATGTTTTGTAGGAGTGCTATATAAGTATTCATATGCAGGGATATATTTCTGGTATACACCACCATTCCATAAAGCTTCTAACAAGGATGGACTGGTTTGTGTATGGGTGTCTGTACATATTTTTTCATATCTGTACTTGGAAGTTGTGCACAGGTAACTATATAAGGTCACTTGCTTGGATATCATAATTTCTATCATTGACACATGTTAAGACTGTAAATGCTACTGGTTCATCTATAATTACTTGCTCTGTTCTTACTCAATTTCACTTTAGAGTATTGCATTGAAACTGATAGATATTTTAGATTCCATTAAAACGGGAATAAAAATTTACTTTTTAATTTTTCACCAAGGAATATGACATTTTAGTACATTAAAATAAACTATTTGTCTTAATGTAAAAAACATTTGTAATATGAAAAAATATAATAATAATTATTATTATTATTATTATTGTCCATGTTGGAAATAATTGGTTTGAAAGAACAAGTTCAGCTGAGGTCAAGTGTCAAAAAGCCAACCTATATTTAATTGCTGAAATAATTTAATTTCTTTACATTTTCTTTTTAATTTAGTTTATGTTGATATGGCCTGTTGGGTCAGACTTTTTCGGAGAATATGAAGGAATGTATAGATGAGATTTTTATGTTAAATTATCCAACACTCTAAAATCTTAGAATCTTTCTGTGGTTTTTCAGCAGAAGGATTTAATCTGACTTTAACAAACAAACAGACTTGGCAGTCTTCTGAATATAGAGCAATGGTCACAGGATCATATCACAACAGCTCCCTTGCAGTTGATGGATGCACAAATACTCGTTTCAGATATAAGTGTTGTACACACACTGCATTGAATGAAAATAACCCATGGTGGTCAGTGGATCTTGGGAAAGTATATACACTTCTGTCTGTGACACTTGTCAACAGAGACGATCACTGTAAGGGATTGTATATATTTTATATTTTTATATGCAGTATGAGACTATCAAATAAAGTAATAGCCATTTGATTTAAAATTTTGACAAACAAACAAAATCTAGAATGGTTGGACACATATTTCCAAGAGGCTTTTATTCCACGTTTATATCAATGGAAATAGATTTTGTTTTGTTTTAATTTAATAGTATAACAGCATTGTACAGAGATTTTGTGGGTTAACAGCTTTAAACATTTCATAAAATATTCTAGATGAAAATGTTCTTGAACAACACATTCAGGGAATAAGCTATGATACTTCCGTTTCAGAATTATAGGAAAACTATTATTTAGAATGCAGATTACTATAAACAGAACTTAATGAGGCCAACAGCTGAATTGCTAACAGTTATGCTTTAAGTAACCTAATACTTGATAAAAAAGTCATCTAGAGGTCTGAAACTAAAAACAGTGATCTGCATAAAAAAATAGCTGAAAAAAAATATTTCGAGATAGATGTATTGAGAACACACTGTTTTCACAAACAGTTTTGGTTTACGGCAGCTAGGTTTCAGAAAACCCTAGTGGTCTAATTATCTGAAAGTAGGCAAAAATTTGAATTATTGCAATTTTGTCTGCCATTGTAAATGTAATGTCAAATTAGTTGGTATATTCAAGAGATAATCAAGAGATGCCACAATCAAACAAGGCCCACAGCTGTTGTTAAGAAGCTGGATGATTATTTAAAATTACAATGTGTAAAATATACCCAAGAGACTGTAAATGCATGTGTGTATCTAATGTTCCAAAAACTGAAAGAAACCAGAATTGAAATATATGACCTATTTTACCAGTTGAGAATAGATTAAAGGAGTTCTACATATATGGATCAAATGCATCATACATTCCTTCCAATGATAATCCAAATGTTACCTGTTTGTACCAAAAGAGCGATGTTCCGAAGGGTGAAACACGGACATTAAATTGTGCAGATAATGTAACAACCAGGTAGGGATTTACCAAACCTTACATTACAAATAAAATGTAAAATGCAAACAGAATGTTTGCATCTTTCTAAAATCTGTGGAAGTTAGATAATGTTAGTAAAAAAAGAAATAAATGATGTGCTTTATGTTGACTCATCAAATCTAATACTGATAGCTTCATAAAATATGACTTCCATGAAATGACTTTTGTCAACCAAACTGATAACCTGTTTAACATTAATACATTTTACAGATATGTCATAATACAGAAACTTGATAAAGGTCCACTAATATTGTGTGAGGTTGCTGTGCAAGTAGGTAAGCTAATTTAAGGTAGTTATTTGAAATTACATGATAATATATAAGAATATCATATATCAGAATGCTTCAATGAATTTACACCTGAACAGTTAGTGATTAACCAAACAAATTTCAAATAAAATTATCTCCCACCTGCGGCCGAAGGCCGTGGTCGGGAGATTATAAAACGCCTTCCGTCTGTCCGTCCGTTTGTCACATTTTTGCATAAACCTTAATATCTCATTCATTTGTAAAGATATCTTCACCAAATTTGCAGGGAATGTTTAGGGCTACAAAATCCTGTCTCTGCAAAATTTTGGCCTCATTTTGAAAAACAAAATGGCCGCCATAGCCAATCATTTAAGAATAATTAAGATGCAGCTAGGTTCATCAAATATGCACAAAATATATATGGCTAGGAAAGTTATCCTGATAGTAATTTGGCCTAGTTTCGAAAACAAAATGGCAGTCTTATCACATGTTAAATGGGATTATCCTATTTAAAAGGCCTTATATCTCCCTTATCATTGCTACTAGGGGTTCCAAATGTGAAAACAACTTTAAAGGAAGTAAAGGCCTGAGTCTCTTTTCCAATTGCTGACTTTTACCTTTGACCCCTTCTTCAATGTCAAGTGGGGTTATCTTACTACAAAGGCCTTATATCTCCTTTAGTTTTCCATTATTACTGATTCTAAGGCGGGAGATAACCGCTGTGGCAGTGGCCTTGTTTTATCTGTTTTAGAATGTCAAATTGGTACATTTATGGAAGACAATGATTGCAGTAGTTGTTCAGTCAACTGTGAAGCTTGGCCATGTGACAAAAGTTCTGGAGCTTGCTCATGTAAACCAGGATACACTGGTTTGAAATGTATAAAAGGTATATACTGATGATAGCTTGTTGAAATTACATTATACTCCATTTCAATTTTTGTATTCAGTTGCAAGAACTAGTCAATTTAAAAATGCTGGGTATCCCCACATAAATGTTAAAATCAAATATATATGGCGTTTCAACCAAGCCAATAAATCATATGATCTGCACCGACTGCCATCTTGGGATTTTACGTTGAAATCTAAGATTCAATGAAGAGGATTCCGGACACCAAATAAATGATTAACATACTTTGTATGCTTGCTACTACCAATATGATTACTCAAAGGTTAGGTCTCCTTAGGCGGATCAAGAGAACCAACTTGATCCACCTAGAAAGGGACTCGTGGACCACAGATCAACATAAAACGTTTCCAGGAAGATATGTACAGGGCCATAAACACAATCCTTGAAATACAGACGCTATCACGCAAAAAGGCTTAGATCCAAGCAAGTGAAGAGAAGCGAGAACATGGACTCAGGAGAGCTAGGAGTGCAAGAAGTAACTTTTGGATCAGGCAAGGGCTAGGGGTATGGGGGAACAAAGCAACTATTTTTGCAGTAATGCCCAATTTGGAGAGGTAGGATGTGTAGTGAAACAGGAACTTCCTGATCCCAGAATATTTTGAGTTAGTGAAACAGGAACTTTCTGATCCCGGAATATTTTGAGTTATTTAGCAGTAGAGTGATACACCTGATTGGGAGGCAGTTCATACGGTTGAAACCCTCTGGGGGTTGCCAAAAGTTGGTAGTCACACCGAGGTATCTAGCCACTGTCCTTGCAATGTAGTTTTATTTTAGACAAGTCTGCCATAAGTAAGTTTTTTTAATAGATGCTAAAACACAAAACTTTCAAGAATAGGATTTTGTCTGTCTTAACACACCACACAATTGGATGCCCGCAAAACTGTACTCACCAAGAAATGAAATGTCCAGCCAAATGTGGCATGAACAAACCAAAACTTTAGTGCATCTTTTTTTCTGAATTTTACAAAGTGGGTAATATGGGTAATATCAAGTACTAGATTGAATTTATGACCATTTTTTTAGACTTGCATAAAATCATCCTAAAATTTGGATATGGAATTCGTTATATATTTAAAGGTGCTGAAAAAATAGAGATATAAATTTTACCAAGTTCTGGTAATTGCCAAGGACAATTATATTGAACAGGAATAATTACTTAAATTAAATAATGATAAAGAACATTGAAATGATAGTTAGTGTGAAAATGGAGTTTATGTGGTTGTGATCTGTAGAACAGTATGTGAAGCTGTCATGATGTAAGGTGTGACAGAGGAAGTTTTTTTTTGTATATCAGTCAGGAAAGAAAAAAACATTTTCTTCTTTAAATAGTTTATTTCAACTTCTTCTGTGTAAATATACAACATAGCACCCTGTCAACAGCCAAAATCCACAACTCACACTGACTAACATGGTGAATCCGCCTTCACTGATACTTCTTCACATTGAATCCATAGCCATTTCCTCAAGCTGAAACCACAACCTGCTTTATTACTTTTACAAGTAACTTCCCAAAAAGCAATTCAGTTCCAAATCACAAGTGACTTCACAACTTCACTGCTCTCGACTACAGACTTCCTCTATAAGACTAGTGAAACACCTATGGATGCTTCTGTATCACGACTGAAACGCATCTGATTTAATCTAAATCAAAACTTATCCAAATGGATTTCTCAACCCCTTATTTTTATAAAGTTATACTTTCCTGGACGTTCCAGAGACAAAGAAACAAAAATATAAATATATATTAATTATATTATCCGGGTCATTTCAGAAACAAAGAGGCCACCTTAAATTACTGCACTTTGTCTATTGAATAAACCACAACCAATAAATTGGTAAATTCCCATAACTGAATCAAATTCTCATTGTAAACCATACAATATGTTTCAATGACAAAATAAAACCCCACAAAAACACATACTGATGCACACATACACACATTTGTTCAGGTTCAGAGTAATTTGTGACACAGGAAAACCTACAAATCTACAAATATATATACAGTAGAACCTCGGTTATCCGGCCTTCTATTATCCGAATCTCCGGATTAACCGAACTGAGATCATGTCTCCCTACATATAAAACACGGTCAAGCGTGAGCGATAATACAAGATTTTACATAGTCTCGGAAACGATGAAGTCCAGTGCTTTATAAAACGTACCATTCACAGAGACGCCTAACTTCTTTCATCTTTATCACCATTGTTACAATAGGGGAGGGATTAATTCAATTACACGACCCCACCACACAACTTCTTTGATAATGCGCCAATCAATGAAAGTGTGTTCAATTGGGTTTCGCAATTTACAATCTCCCGGAGTAGGTTCACAGACTGACAACGTTTAGAAAAGAAAAGACGTCCACAATGCATTACCAATCAAATGCGTATCACTGAAGGCGTGTTCGCTTGGGGTTTTACAATAAATAATCTCCCGGAGTTTTTTAATTGACAATATGCGGGATGATGGTAATCTAAAATTAAAACGTTAACAATGCAAGTACCAACCGAACACAACCAGCTCAAGTCCGCGTAATATTTTAAATAAAAATAATAATAATATCCATGGATATGGAGCAAATAAACGACAACTGAAGGGTCACTTATATTATATGACACAAAAATATTAAATTATTTTATTAAAGACCACCAACGTCTATGTTTATTGCATAAAAACGACAATTCTTCAATTATCGCCCACTCGGTAACCCATAGACCGTGAATTTCGGTTTCCTTCATCTATCCGAACCCCTCGATTATCCGGCCGGATTGTATGTCTCCCATGGGGTTCGGATAAGTGAGGTTCTACTGTATATATTAATGGGAAATAATAATATGCAATATATTGATATATATGGTTATAACCAAAATCATCAACCTGTCCATTGAGACTTCAACAGTGCCAACAGAGTTCAAGCAAGCTGTGGTTACACCTCTTATCAAAAAGCCAAATGCAAAATTAGAGTACAAAAATTATAGACCGGTGTCAAACCTTCCATATATTTCAAAATTATTAGAGAAGGTGATATCTTGCCAACTGAAGAAATACAAGCAGGAAAACGGACTTGATGAACCCTTACAGTCTGCTTATAAACATTCCCATTCCACCCAAACAGCCCTTTTGAAAGTCTTCAATGATATTTTTACCAATATGGATGATAAAGAACTAGTATTTCTAACACTTTTGGACTTATCAGCTGCCTTTGATACAGTAGATCACCATATCCTTGTCAACCGTTTGAGAAGCTGTTTTGGAATCACAGAAGGAGCAATCAAGTGGATTCAGTCATACTTGCATGATAGAACTCAGAAGGTTATTGTAAATGGCAGCGAAAATTCTCCACAGCTGCTGGAATGTTGTGTACCTCAAGGCTCATTGCTGGGGCCTTTGTTTTATTCAGACTATATCAGGCCACTGGGTCATCTTTTGCACTCACTAGGTTTTCAGTTTCACTTGTATGCAGATGACTCCCAGCTGATTACATCAATACTTGGTGGCACCCCATTGATCAGTCAATGGTCATAAATTTAGTCCAAAATAGAGTAAAACAAATAGGTGAATGGATGAAACAAAACTAATTAAAATTAAATGAAGAAAAGACTGAATTCATTGCATTTGGCACTAGATGTTAACTAAAAAACTCAAAATAAACTCTTTTCTGCTAGGTGGGGATACTATCTTGAGATCAAATGCAGCAAGAAATCTGGGAGTGATTATGGACCAATACTTGGATATGAGTTCTCATGTGGCTTCAGTTTGTAAAGTCTGCTACCACCGCTTGAGATCAATATGGAAAATTCGCCAATTTCTCACCAAAGAGGCCACAAAAACCTTGGTTCATGCAATGCTTATTTGAAAGTTAGATTACTGCAACTCATTACTATATGGAATAAATCAGTACCTCATAGCAAAGCTTTAAAGAGTTCAAAATGCAGCTGCTAGATTGATTATGCGATGTCACAGAACAACACACACTTCCCCTATTCTAAAAGAACTGCACTGGTTGCCAGTAAAGGACAGGATCATTTTTAGTGTGGTAGTCAATGTTTTAAAGCTCTTCATGGCCAATCACCTCAATATATTAGAAACTTACTTTGTTATGAAGAAAAAACAAGATTCACTCATTCCAGTGGAAAGAGTTTGTTGAAAATACCAAAATGGAACAACAAAACAAGATATTTTTTTAATTCATGCGAAATAAGAGTGCTGTTATCAAATTGAGTTAGCTGGAAACAGCATATAAAATGTTTGTTCTGTACCAAAATGCTCAAAAAGTTTTATTTTTTTTAAAAAGTTTTCACAGGCATTTATTACACACCAGAAACTCTGCTGCGATGGAGATCTTTTACACACATTTATTAGCACATTATTGATCCATATGTTGCTTGTTTATACTGCTGGTTATGTGAATATGTCATCTGATTAATTGAGCAACATCTTAGGATTAAGTTATTTCTTAAACAACGATAAAGTTTCAAATATGTTACAATTTGGCTTGATCAATATTTGTGATTTTATTAGAATGTCCTAATGGCACTTATGTATACAGTTGTGCGGACTATAGGAGCAACACCCCTAAAGGGTTGCGTTTTAGTTGACTTGGACTTGACCACGCAGTAAACTCTTCCATTTTATCTGTCTGGCCAATGAAAGCCTTTAATACGGCTGGCCAATCAATTTCAGTGTTGGTCCACGGTATTGCATCTTATGTGTGTAGAGTGACTTGGGATCTGAAAGTCAAAGAGTGAACATGTTTTAAAATCCCACCCTTTTTAGTCCCACCCTTAATTTTATTGTATATCTCCCTTGTGGGTAATTCTTTTAAGTTGGATCTTATGCAATGTTTCCACTGGAACCGACAGGCCGGTGTAACACCATATTTTACACCCTGCCATGTTTTACACCCTCTATTTGATCTTTTAGGGGGTGCATTATATGGCAATCATATTTTACACCCCTAACAATAGGGGATTTAGAGGGTGTAAAATATTGCTGCCATATTTTACACCCCAATCAAAAGTTACACCCCCTACTGGGCCATACAGAGCAAATCAATTGGGATTAAGAGCAAACCTTTTATTGGTTAGATTGCAATTGAGTTTGTAATTGTCTATTGTCTAACCACTACTTAGAACTTGGGTTGTTTTACTTCTTGGGTGTGACAGAAACTGGGTTAGATTATGATATGTCTATTGTTACAAGACTCTTTAAGTTGATTTGTTTGGCTATGTATGTGACTTGGTAAATGGATTAGTCTTAGATTTGGCTTTTGTTCTAGCATTCTTTTGAACTTGATTTGTTTCACTTGTGGTTAAGTGACTAGCTAAGCTAACAGGATTAATTGGTATTGTTGAAAAACTATTTTAAGGTATTTTTGGGAGATACTTCTCCCTGATAATGTAACATAAATTTCTTCATTTACATATGCTTGTATGCTTTATATTATACTAGAGTTTTTACATTGTACACCAGTGGGAAGTAAGCCGGGTAGTGACATGCCTAATATGGCAGTGCCTGATTTAAGTAAAATTTGAGGGGTGGCAACTTTATGTATGTGTAGAGCAATATTTGTGTTCACATAAAAACTGGACAATATGATGTATTGTCTGTTGGAACCTTTTAAGGACTGGCCAGTAGAATCTATCATGAAGTCTCAAGTGGCTGGTTATAAAAAGTGTTATTGATTGGAAACGGGAAAAAAGCCCTACAAAGAAAAGCCCTGCAGGAGAAAAGCTCAACAGTTTTTAATATCCATGTAGAAATGCAAGATACCATTTTTTAGATCTTGGAGAAAGCCCTATAAATTATGGTTAGTTTACAAATGAAAGGGTTGATCATTACTTAAAGGGTATTTCAATTGCTATTCAAACTACCATGTGCTGTAATTTTCAATCCCCACACCCCTTTGTAGTTTTAGAAACAATAAAACAATCACTTAGCAAAGTAAAACCACTCTTGATTACAGTTACTCAATCTCTCGATGATAACTGATCAAAAAGAACATTGCAGTGAAACTTCAAGTAGAAATGGAGTTATGTTCCAGAATTTTTACAATCAGTTGAACTTAGAATTTGTTTTTGACAATCGGGATTTGTTTATTTTCCTTTCAATAGTAATACAATAATTTTTTATATGTTATTTGTATTGTGAATGTTAAAAGTATTTCTTCATATTTTAGTTTGCAGAACCATAAATGTGTATTTAGCAAATACTAAAAACTACAGAGCCCAGGAAGGGACACAGAACTGTTTTCCTCTCATTTTTTTATCTCGTTACCGCAAGGTAGTTAGTCACTACCATAAGTTAGAAAATCATTCCCACAAGTTAGCAAGTCATTACCACAAGATAGTAAATTGTTCCCACAAGTTAGAAAGTCGTTACCACAAGATACTAACTCGTTCCCACAAGTTAGCAAAGTCATTACCACAAGATACTAACTCATTCCCACAACTTAGCAAAGTCGTTACCACAAGATACTCATTCATTCCCACAAGTTAGCAAAGTCATTACCACAAGATATTAACTCGTTCCCACTACTTAGCAAAGTCGTTACCACAAGATACTAAGTTGTTCCCACAAGTTGACAAGTCGTTCCCACAAGATAGCAAGTCGTTTCCACAAGTTAGCAAAGTCATTACCACAAGATACTAACTCATTCCCACAACTTAGCAAAGTTGTTACCACAAGATACTAAGTTGTTCCCACAAGTTAACAAGTCGTTCACACAAGATAGCAAGTCGTTCCCACAAGATAGCAAGTCATTACCACAAGTTAGCAAGTTGTTCCCACAAGTTAACAAACACGAGTTTTACTGCATCCAGGTACATAGCTTGTATGAGAATCCAGTGCAGTGGAGATACTGCAAGGTATGCTGTGCCAAAAAGCACCCAGTCCAATGTAACATACTGAAATATCTTAGAAGGACCAAGGAAAGTGCCATAAAACAGGCATTTTGCTATCTTACTATCTTGTGGGAATGACTTGCTTTCTTGTGGGAACGAATTTCTAACTTGTGGGAACGACTTTCTAACTTGTGGTAATGAGTTGTCAACTTGTGGTAATGAGTTGTTAACTTGTGGTAATGAGTTGCCAACTCGTGGCCATAACTTCCTATCTCATGGAAACGAGATAAAAAATGCCAAGAAAACAGTTCTATGTCCCTTCCTGGGCTCCGTAAAAAACAATAATAATTTTGAAAAAATAAAAGTGATATGTAACTTGGAAACAGTTTATGTTTGCACATTGTACTATCTGAAAAGGACTATCCAGTGTCAAAAATGGTGAAGGGTGTTCTCAATGGGGTCCACAAATTGTATGACTTTTTTCTGTATGGGTTTTCTCTGCAGGGCTTTTCTATACTTTACATGACGAAAAACTGGTGCAGGATATTTTGGAAAAAAGGAAGTACCAAGAAATTGTTATTTGTGTAACTTGATCAATTTTACACATCATTAAAATATGTCATATATATGGAAGAGTGTTAGTGCCACAGAAAAAAAAAAGTTTTTTTTTTGAATTGTCGACTTATTATCTCAACATGTTGAGTTAGTATCTCAACATGTTGACTTAGTATCTCAACATGTTGAGTTAATATCTCAACATGTTGACTTAGTATCTCAACATGTTGAGTTAATATCTCAACACGCTGACTTAGTATCTCAACATGTTGACTTAGTATCTCAACATGTTGAGTTAATATCTCAACATGTTGATTTAGTATCTCAACATGGTTTGGACTGGTTGCAGGATAGGTGTAATTGTGCAAAGGCATAGTCACACATCAATGTTCCCTACTAGGATTTGGCTATAATGTTATCTACCAAATGAAACACTAGGCTGGTCTATAAAAATGTTTACAATTTGCTTTTTTTCCGTAAAATCTATTGAATGTCATGTTAATCCCACTTCTGTTTTGGCAGCCCTAATATTAGCAAACGTTTTTAGTCTAAATTATTGGTACCAAAATTTGAATATTAAATCAATTTGTCTTTCTTTGTCATTGGTAGAAATTTACATGGTGAGGGTTTCTGCTCTCTGAATAGTTTTCTGATGAGAAAGTAATATTTAATTTAGCTTAATTCATAACAATTCATATGAAAAGTTCATTTCATATATGTATTTCCAAATACTCCAACACTTTAAGCATAAACTGCTAACTAGTATGATGCATGTTTTGGGGGATTGTTGATTGCTTAATTTCTTATCAATATTGTGGAGTGAATTCCCTTTTAGTTTAGCCAGGTGCGGTAGTGGGCTGTCAATTAAGTACTCATTTGTGAATCAGTATAGTGGCAGTGTGGAAGAACTCTTAATTGTATAATTATCCAACCAGGGTTGGTGATAGGCTGTCAGCCAATAAGTTAATTTCTAGTCAGACTTTTAATAAGTCAACATGTTGAGATAATATCTCAACACATTGAGATAGTAAGTCAACATGTTGAGATATTAACTCAACATGTTAAGATAGTAAGTCAACATGTTGAGATAGTAAGTCAACATATTGAGATACTAACTCAACAAGTTGAGATATTAACTCAACAAGTTGAGATACTAAGTCAACATGTTGAGATACTAAGTCAACATGTTGAGATACTAAGTAACTGTTCTTCACTATGCAAATGTTAAGATAGTAACTCAACATGTTGAGATATTATGTCAACATGTGGAGATATTAAGTCGACAATTCCAAAAAAATTTTTTTCTGTGGCACTAATATTCTTCCATACATATACTTCAAGTGATATTTTCAATACACCAACCCCACACCCTGGTGTATCATATTATCACTTCAGTGTACCAATACATCTAGCCTTGCCCATGGTCTGTACCAGAGCCCCTGGCTGAATACATAAAATATTGTAAGTCTGTGCGAATACTATGCTGGCTTTTACATGAAACATAAAAACTTGGTATTAGATTGTGGACCTTAGCTAATAGGCTCTGGTTAGAATTAAGTAGAATGTACCATAAAATGTAATGCAGATTCCCTTTGAAAATTAATTATGTTTTCTGTAGGTCAGATTGTTTTTTTCAGTCATACTTAGTTCCAATATTCAATTTGCTCTTTGAATATCATGGATACTTGCTATTGGAATAATATAAAAAATATAGAAAAATATATAAACTATAAAACTTTAAAAAATATCTAAGAGCCTAGAATAAGACTAGCAAAAGCCAAAAGGTGTACAATACTGTACATACATGTTCCTTTGCATTGACCATTTGCATAGTGAAGAACAGTCATATTTGGCCCTGCTGATGGTGAAATGTGAACTATGTCCTTCATCCCTCCAATAAAATGGGTTAATATTAAAATTTTCTTTGTTAATGAGCTAAAACACCCTTTGTACACCACTGACCACCCATACTACCCTTGATGGTTACTTTAAGCTCCACCCACATGCCTGTTAAATGATTTAATTGGTTCTTCACAAATAGGTCAGTGTACTACCCTGGGTAGGAATGGTTTCAATGTAAAAACTCTACTCAGAGTAAAAACCATTCTTAAAGAACTTTATTATTACATTATTATTATTATTATATAGAAAACTGTAAAATACCATTGTTAATAAAATACTCTGATATGCAATAACATCCAATGTGTTCAGGTATCATAAAATATATTTCAATATTCATGGATATCAATAATATATTACAATTCATTTAATTTATGTACATATGTCATTTTTGCTTGTTCATGGTTTCTAGATGATAAGCCAGAGGTAAGTTGGTCAATGAACCCATTTTGTTCATTATGTGATGTAAATCCAACCAAAAAAATGCATAGATTGTCTAATTAACTAATCACTAACTTATCATAGAACAATAACCTATGTATCACCTATTACTGCAAGTCTTTTTAAAGTCAATAAAAGAAAACACTAACAATTCATAAACAAGAACCCCCAGGTGAGAAGCCACAGAAGCTTAAAGCCTTGCACATAGTTGCAGGTATAGTAGCAAGATTCCAATCAAAGGGCTGTGGGGACTTAAGACAACAGTAGGGATATTTGCAATTGGGTACAAATCAACAAGAATGGGTTGGCCTCTCACTTCAAAGGAAAATTTATATCGGGTAGAAAGGATTTTGTCCCACTGTATTAACACTAAATACATTTTATTTCTTTCTGTTTGCTATTCTTGGACATTTAGCAATTTGTAAGCAAAAGAATTATTGTCTTTGAGTTGTAATGCTTAATTTGTGGATGCTTATAGCTCTTGAACTTCACTTATTTCATAATATAGTAATTGTAAAGAACTGAACTTGCCATATTTTACACCCCCATGCATTTTATGTGGGGTGTAAAATCTGGCGCTACACCGGTAACTATGCATTTTTGGAGAGTTGGGACCAATGTTTACATGGCCGGTTAGGGTCGGTTGCAAGTTCCCGGCCTGTCGGGGAGAGTTGGTGAAATATCAAACATGTTTGATATTTCCCCGACCCTCCCCGACTCTTTTCCCGGTGTGTCGGTTAACTTAAGGGCCTGTCGGTTACACTTCCAGGCTTGTCTGTAATCATTCCAGGCTTATCGTTATCATTTGCAGGCCTGTCGTAAGCCGGCTTGTCTTTTATAATTTATTAGGTACTGCTCATTTACAGTCCATTTGCAGCATGATGTGAAGTAAAAGTACGATCAAAAATTATGTCAAGAATGACACAAAACAGTGCAAGTGATCATAATTTCAAAGTTAAAGAGATAGAAAAGGTCAAATTTTATATTTTAAATGATTTTTTCGTTCATAAACTGAAGCTGACATACATTGATTTTATTTTTATGTATATTAAAACAAAAACGTGGAAACTGTAATTAAAACTACAAGAAATAAATTTGGACATTTTGGTCATGTGATGGAATCAAAATATTCAGCCTTGACCTAGCTTCAGATTTGTTTATTGCTCCACACTTTATCCTCTTTTTTCCCAAAAATTCATCAAAAACTGTTGTTACAATACCGACTTCAAGTCTGGTTGTGGAGCTCTGTATGTTTCTCCAGTCCTGTCTGTTTCTCAGTACAGCTTGTCGGGACTTGATATGGCTTGTCTGTTATGGGTTTAGGGCTTGTCCTGGTAGTTTCCAGACCAGTCTTGTAGAAAAAATCCCGACCCTATAGCAGATCGGCCTCTAGATCCAGAAAAGTCTTATGTTGCACATCCTGTCGGGGAGTTGAAGCCGACCCAAAAATTTCCCGCCTTTCTTTGTGGATTTTTGTCCCCGACTTTTGCAGCCGACCTTATCATAATACAAAGTCGTAGGGTCGGCCTCCAGTGGAAACACTGCATTAAAGTTAGATCTTCTTCATTTTATTGGGTGTGGGCTTGTTTTTCATGTGTTAACCTAAGATCTCGGGTTGTTAGATCTCGTAATATTGTATAACAACTAATGTGATAGAGATTAATAAATGGTAGTACCCAAACCTCATGAGCGTTTATTTTGAGAGATTAAGCTAACGTGTAATGCGTGCTTAGGTCATATTGGGATTAGACTTGTTGGATTGAGAAATTGTCGAGAAAATAATTGTAACAAATTTACTCACAATGGTAAATGTAGTTTGGGATGCATACCTGGGTATACAGGTAATGACTGTACACAAGGTAGGTCATGGACAACGATTGCAAATGAGTAATGACAATGCAATTACAAACGCCAACTTTACATAGAAGAGTGTGATAGACAGTGACCAATGTGCAAATGACTAGTATGGTTTGACTAATCAACACTGAAGAGTCATCATGGTAACCACATGAATACAACTGTCCATTTATAATGGTAATGCATCATGTGTATCATTTTAGATGAACCAGATGATCCAGTTAGCAATAATGCGGGAACAGTGGTGTCTGTGCTGTTTGTTATTTTGATTGTCACCATCTTGTCTGTTATCATCATCAGGTATTCATGAAACATGCAAATTTATAATCTGTAGCATTACTCGATGTATTTAGCGACTGCATGAGTATGTACAATATATTTAATCCTCGGTCATAAATATCATAGTTCCTAGTCATAAATATCATAAAAAATCTTTATAAAACAACTTACAAAATAATTATTCTTTATATGTCATGTCTGATGGATGTGATTGCAGGAACCATTGTTTCTTTTCTATAATTGACACATTAACATATCATGTCAAGACATATCTTATTTATATTTAAGAAAAAGATTGAATGAAAGAAGGACACAGTTTGTTCTTGATGTTGAAGACACGCCTACAAATTTGATTGAAGGTATAAATATTCACTAACATGTTAAATAATTCACATACAAACATGCTTTTATTTGTGCTAAAAGGATATGTATATTAAATCTGGCCAATTTCTACTTGTGAATAGACAGTGAGATGAGTAGTTCAAAATATTAGTGACTATATTCTAAGCATATTCTTTTGTTGTTCCAAGATTCTGTCTCAGTTAATTTGACAATGTGAGGGCCATTAGGTCATAGCGTGTCTATTATTCAAGCACTGCTTTCAACTTGATTTGTTTCACTTGTGGGGGGTGATTAGGCAACTGGATTAGGTTGTGTTATATATATTATTTCAACATTCCTTTTGAGTTGATTAGTGAATTGATCCAGCACTGATAACTGGATTCGTCTTAGATTTACCTTTTGTTCTAGCATTTTTTAAACTTAATTTCTTTCAACCCTGGTTGAGTGACTAGTTAACAGGATTAATTAGGCATTGTTGTGATAGTCTTTTAAGGGTGTTTTTGTGGGGTCACACTTTACATGTTTACATATTCGTAAACAAACTGATTAACTTAATCATAATTTTCAAATGTTTAATGTCAAGTTCTTAAAAGGACATTTTCCCAGTTACGTTAATCAATGTTAATATCATCTTTTTCATGAAAAATAATTTTCTTGTAAATAGTTTATATTATATTCTGTATAAAAATCACTCTTAAATTTTATTATCTTAGGTTGGGCTGATATGTTCTAGTTTACAATTACTGTTTTTTTATTTTATCTGCACCGAGAAAATAAAAATCTGAAATGTACATGTAAAATATACATAAAATCGGCGATATTATTGCTTGTAACTGTGGAGTTGTGAGCTGGTTTATTAAATTTTTTTTTTGGAATTGCAGGAGATAAACCAATCGACACAGGTGACACTGGAAATATATACTTGGATCGTAAGTCTTGTGTATCTATTTTAAACTTTCGTAAGTAAATTTAGCAACTTTTATTTGTTCTGCAGACTGTTAGCTTTGTTAATTACACACTGGTTGTTTTTTTTTTCAAACTGGCTTTCTGCATTTATTCTCTTGAGTGACACAGGTACACAAACGTGAAGTATAGGCATGGAACTGTAGGGGTGGAGCAGCAGGCCCACCTTATGCAGTGCACCATAGCAAAAAATTTTCTTGTTTCTTCATTCCCTTCAATTGGGTATTGATGTATTGCCAATTATTCTGGCGCCAAATTCCTGGCAACCTTCATTCAACACTGCAAAATCAAAGGGGCAGGACGTCTTTTATCAACAAGAAATTTTTAACCAGAACTTTTAAGTGTTACTTTTGCCCTCAGTGTTGGATAGTGTTTTCTGGTTATGTTGTGCTGTTGCTGATCTGGACTTGCTGTTGTTGCCAAGCACAGAATCTGGATTTAGTGCTCTGATTAATGCAAGATTTGCTCTGGGATACTGGAGCCACTGTGAAGGAGTGAGTTTGATTTAATTTGTTTAATTCAAATTTTATTTTACAAACATTTTAGTATTTTATCAATTTTATACATATTACATTTAGCTATATAAATTTGCCTCCAAGGGAGCCATGCATTTGATCGTAATAATGCTATATTTATGAATCAATTCAGATTCGTATGAATTTCCATCCTTAGGGGCTATGCATTTGGTTTGACTAAACCATTGGTCTCATCCTTCATATAAAACTCATTCATTGCTGTTATCTCTCATTAATCAAAGCATGTTGCTGTCTGTATTAAGTTTCAGAGACATATTAAATTAGTATATATATATATATATATAAAATCAGTGAAAATGCCATCAAAAGAATTTCTGTGTAAAAGCTGTGGAGACATGCACAAGAGACCCATAAACAGTAAATGCCTGTTTGTTGATTCAGATGTTGACATTGACAGTCAGTCTGACAATTTGCCCACAGCTAGTGGGGATCCTGGGCACTCAAGTAAAAATGTCTTGAATATGCAAATCTTAGCGGAATTGAAGAGCCTGGGAATAAGAATGACTGCCATGGAGAAGAAAATGTCTGAGTTGGAGGTTACTGAGAAGTCACAACCAACAGCTACTTTACCTGCGACATCATCACCAGCCCAGCTGGATCAAGTGGTGATACATTCAGTGGCAGCGTTGCAAGGGGCATCACACATCCAAGCTGAAGTTGATTGACGCATCAAGCATTTGACAGACTTGAATGAATCAGGCAAGTGGAAATCTCAAAGAGGTGGAAATGATACAGTTTGGGTAAAAAGGCAAGTGTCATGGCCACAAAATTTTGTATTGGGGGGTGACAATAAAAGTAGAATTTCATATGATAGTTTGAACTGGTGTCAGTGGGTCTCGGGGTTTGCCATGATAGCCAGGGAAGAAGTTAATGTGGATACAAAAAATGCTATGCTAGATTACTTACGCGAAATTATGGAAGATGCTAATAACTTCAGTTGGCAATCTGCCAAAGCATCACATGCTGTCTTATTATGTAAGATGGAGGAGGGGAAAGTTGATTGGTCAGAGACCACCAAAATCGACAGAATTAGGCGTGCTCATGCACAAAGACTCCCTTCTCAAACTGGCAATGGTAGTAACAAATCAAAATTTGAATTAAAGTCAGCTGTCTGTCGTTTTTATCAGAAGGGTATGTGTCAAAATCAAAAAGATCACGAAACTGGGGGAACTTTTTAAAAGCATGTTTGTGCTACCTGCTTCACAATGGGGAAGGAATATAGGCACATGGCAAAGGATTGTTGAGTCTAATAAAAAAAAAAACTAAATAGAGCACTACCAAAAGGCAGTGCATAAGTGTGTAAATAAAAAACTAATAGAGCACTACCAAAAGGCAGTGCATAAGTGTGTAAATAATGGTCATAATAGTCAAAAGTATTGTAAATCAAGAATTGTATCTTCCAATGTGTCATCAAATGGTTATAGCTTGAACTGGAGAGCTGACTGGGCCAGGTTGGTGGGGAAAACATATGCACAAGTATTGAATACCACTAGGTCGGTTAAAGATGACCTTAGAGTTCATATAGAGAAGTCCAGTCCAACCAAGTTGATAGTCAACGTAAATTCAAACACAAAACTTGTGCCCCTAGATATAATGCTTCCACAGTCCGTTCTGCTGTTCTCAAAAACGCAAAAAGTGTAAAAAATATTATACATAAACAATATGATCATACAAATGGCCGGGAACTATTAACCAAAAATAATCAAATGCATCACAGGTTTGCCTGTCCAACCAGGAATAGTTTTCAACTACTTGCCCCTCTCATTCAAGGCCAAGAAAATACTGATCAGTCTATTGTCGAAAATGAACCTCAAGGTTCGAAAAGTGTCATAACAAACACAAGAAACCGGCAAAATAATATAAAAAAGGTACTTAGTCAACCCACCAACAGTTTGACTGTTCACTCGTGTGAAAACAGGTGTGAAAATCATAGCAAACATAGTGATGAAAATAGTCAAAAACAGGAAAACATGTGCCTTGACAATGATTGCTCGATGACAAGTATGATCTGGCCTTGCCAGTAAAAAATAAAAACAAAATGAAAATGAATCAGGCTAGAAAGGACCCCACTTTTCAGCAATGGGACAAACAAAATGATGGAAAGTTTGGCTTTATACCATTAGGTCCTTTGGTCCTTCCACTGTCGGATAAAAACATCAATATGGGTTCAGATCCGATTAAATTGTATGACACCATGAAAAATCAGTATGAGTCCAATTTTCTTTCTAGCCAAATACAAGTTCATTCGCAACTAAACCCAGATGTTTGGCAAGAATTATTACAGGGTTATTGGGACCAGCAATTATCATATTTAATTAGGTATGGATTCCCTTTGGATTTCAATCGTGGCTCAAAATTGGGAAAATACAAAAAAAAACATCCCTAAGCACTAGCCTTTCCACAGGATATCGATGCAATATATAAGATTATATTATTATATAAGATTGACATCAGTAGGGCCTTTGGACATGTAAAAATTGACCCTAGGGATTATTTTCTTCTGGGTCTGAAGCACCAGGACTACTATCTGGACACCTGTCTCCCTTTCGGATTCAGGCACGGATCTGGAATTTTTCAGCGCCTCAGCGATGCTATACACTTTATTATGAGGTCAAGAGGTAATGACGTCATCAATGTCATAGGATTCGGTACAGTGTCCACAGCAAAAACCATCTTTTGACACTCTGCAAGATTTACTGAAAAAATTAGGTTTTGACATCAGTTTGAAGAAGTTGATTGAACCAACCACCTGCTTAGGAGTAGATAGAAAAAACTTTACCATTTCAGTTCCTGATGAAAAGTTAACGAATATTATGCAAATGTGTCAAAATTGGACAGGAAAATCCCAATGTACAAAGAAGGAACTCCAGTCCCTTCTAAGTTGTTTATTGTATATTTCAAAATGTGTCAAAACATCCAGAACATTCCTTAATAGAATATTAGACACACTTAGGAGTCATTTTGGAAAAGAAAAAAATTTACTGGACATTAAAACTTTCATAGAGATTTAAATTGGTTCAGAGAATTTTTGCCAAAATTTAATGGCTCAGTATTTTTTCTTCATCGCCCCATACAAGCTACCATTGAGCTAGTCTTGAGCATTGCTTGTCTTCAAGGTCTAGGAGTGGTATATATGAATCAAGTATATGTGATACGCATTCCACAGTATTGTGAAAATTTTCAATAGTTCACTATGAAATGTTAAATATGTTAGTGGCGGTCAGAGTATGGGGAAAAAATGGGAAAAATCAACGGGTGCTAATCAAATGTGACAACCAGGCTGTGGTATCAGTACTCAATTCAGGAAAAACACAAGATTTGACATTAGCTGCTATTGCCAGAAATATTATGATGGATATATCTGAAAATGATATTGACTTGTTATCTAGATGGTACATTACCAAAAATCCGGGTAATATTTTAAAAAAATTGTTAAAAAATCCTGTGTGGCTTCACGTCCCTGAACAAATGGCTAATCAAGACTGGTCTATATCACATGTTTGAACCAAACAGCAGCACATCTGGCTCCAAGGCTGCGGCCAGAGGTCATCAGGCATTCAGGCCAGCCACCATGGCTTCCTATACTCGAAAATTCAGATTATTTTTGGCGTACTGTTGTTTCATTTAAATACAGGTACATCACCTCACCCCAGTCATTCTCCTGTCATTCCTAGGATTTTTGACTGAAAATGGTATTTCAAACTCAGGTATTGCATATTATATTTCAGCAATCAAAACTACATTAGCAATGTAAGGTGTCTACTGTTTAATTCTATGATCAAAGAATCAAGTTGTTCCAGAAATCGTTAAGAATGCAAATGCAATTCTCAGTTAAACTAAAGAAAATTATAGATGTTGAGTTGCTGAAAACTATCATGGCGACATGTGACAGTATGTGGATGGGGCAGATTTACGAAGCCCTATACTTGATTGTGTTCTTTTCTTTCTTACACATTTACAACCTAGTCCCCCATAAAATTGCTTCTTTCTCACCACTCGAACAACTTACCAGAGGTGATGTTTTCTTTGCTCCTCCTGGTCTCCACATCTTGGTTAAGTGGAGCAAAACCATGCAAACTAGAGATTTTTTTTCGGTGAAAATTTTAAAGCTTCCACTTCTACAAATTCAACATTATGCCTGGTTCAGGCAGTTAAAAATTTGTTATTATTAACTCCAGGAGATCAAGATACTCCTCTTTGTCAGATCAAAAATGCTAAAGCTCAGTGGGTTCCATTAACGGATACTCAAACTAGGGACAATTTTCCTCAGATATTGGCTAGATTGGGTTTGCAAAATTCTCATATGTCTCTTCACACTTTCAGGTGTTCAGGTGCCTCCCTAGCATTCAATTTGAATACATCAATATAGAACATCCAGAGTTCTGACATCCTGAACGTCTGACTGTGTATGGAGATATATTGTCCAAGATCACAATGCTTCTCAGCAGGTGGCTGAGGTATTTCAAGCCCTCCTTTCTCCTACTGCTGCTACTTCCTAGTTTGGGCATTGGTGAGGTTGGCATCTACCTCCTTCATTTGCATATACATACAATTTATATACATATATTGCTATCACTAACAGTATTAGTACCTTCTTCATTAGGGTCACCTTACTTTGGCTAAAAGTAACTGGTAAAGTTCATTTTTATCTTTTAAGGCCACCTTACCTACAAATGTCATATTTAATTGAATAAATTTTATACTGACTTTATGGTGACAGTAACTTATTTTAATATGTAACTTTGAGGTGGCCTCATATCTAGCTTCTTCTAACTCTTTTAAGGTGACCCTAACTTTGTTAAAGATGCCTGTAGTATTGTATATAATAATAGAAAATAGAAATAACAATATAATCCCATATGGGTGTTATCATTTGTACATATTGTCATGGTCATGGGTAGGGGCACTGTGTAGGGTTGGAGCAGCAGGCCCCACCTTATTCAGTGCACCATCGCAAAAAATTTTCTTGTTTCTTCATTCTCTTCGATTGGGTATTAATGTATTGCCAATTATTCTGGCGCCAAATTCCTGGCAACCTTCATTCAACACTGCAAAGTCAAAGGGGCAGGACGTCTTTTATCAACAAGAATTTTTTACCCTCCTCCCACTCTGGTTCATCTTTCATTTCACCTGGAGCAACATTCAGGAGGTCGGTTTCCTGTGAACCTAACTTAACACCTTCTTTGGCGCAGGGGAGGGGGTGAGTTCCATGTATGTGCTCCTAGCTTGTTACCAATGGCGTTCACAGCATTGACACTTTCTAGCTAGCAGGGGGCCTTCCCTCCTTGTCTCCTTCAAATTTCTTTTCCTGTTGGAAGTTTCTCTTTTTTCACTCGATATCATCATTTTCCAGGGTTTCTTCCATATATCTACAAAATTGGGTTAACCTGTTAATAAGCCCCCATCCTTGCAAATCAAGTGGAAGCTGGCACTATCAATATTATATGGCACCACTGTACCACACAGGTTACTAAGTCAAAATGTTACAGGGTTATTTTGCTCTGAATTTATGGGCATTTGACACCATGAATGATATACTTTAAGGTGTTAGTATGCATTTTTAGACAGTCCGTGTGCTGACCAAATTGTAAAAAAGTTGTAACTCGTTCTGGGGAAAACAAATGTTTCCCACCATGAATGGTAAATGTAAAAATTTTTCTTTTTCTTAAAACATGTTGTTTTCAGATGGTTGCTCACAGAAAATGCTATTTTGTGTACTTAATTGTTGCACCTTGGTGCTCTGTCACAACTGTTACAAAATGCTAAAAAAGTGTTTGTAGTTTCAGTGTATGCATGAATCTGTACCTGATAACCATACAGTATGAAGGATGAGGCTATATGGATGCAGACCAAGGCCACCAGTCATACAGATATATATACATATAATATTATATATATAATGTTCGATTTCATGGCTATTGTATATAAGGGCTAGTCAAATCACAAAACATGTTCGACTATTGTTAAGAGTCGAAATATTCGACTACTTAAGGTTTAAGGTTAGATGGACTCACCTGATGGACTTTTAGTCGTTTTATCATTGAGACTAGTGAGGAACATGTTTTACCATTCTTTTAAACTGTTGAGGTTGGCATCTACCTCCTTCATTGCATATACATACAATTTATATACATATATTGCTATCACTAACAGTATTAGTACCTTCTTCATTAGGGTCACCTTACTTTGGCTAAAAGTAACTAGTAAAGTTCACTTTTATCTTTTAAGGCCACCTTACCTACAAATGTCATCTTTAATTGAGTAAATTTTATACTGACTTTATGGTGACAATAACTTATTTTAATATGTAACTTTGAGGTGGCCTCATATCTAGCTTCTTCTAACTCTTTTAAGGTGAACTTAACTTTGTTAAAGATGCCTGTAATATTGTATATAATAATAGAAAATAGAAATAAAAACATAATCCCATATGGGTGTTATCATTTGTACATATTGTCATGGGTAGGGGCACTGAAATAAGTGGTCTAGGAAACTGCTTATATAAGATATGTATTACTGGACGGATTAAATCTTAACTCGTAGGCCACAAGTTGGCAGTAAGACTACAATTCTCTGATGGCCATATCAGCATCTCATATTCTCGGATTTAGTCAATGGTTTAAGATCACAATTGTGTGTCATCCTGGCTTATTTAGTTTGTGTCTTTTATTGCATTTTGCTGAAGATTTTGCTATGTTGTGGGTAACATTTTACTTATGCACCTGCCAAACAGGTGTTGTGATTGATTAGTGTATATACCTTTAGTATGTGTGTTTCATTACAAGAGTAGTTTTTAATGTTCAGAGGCACCACTCTTTCCAAATTATTTTACCTTCGGCCTCCCCAGCTATTGGCCTATGGATGATCAGGGACGTTATTTTCATGTGAGAAGTTCTATGAAGCGCTCAATGAGTAAAAAACGAAAAGCTAAATTTTGGCCCTTTATCTGTCATTAGCTTTTCAAGTCATCATTGTCTAACAAAGAATAGTTTAGCTTGCTTATACCTACTTCACTAGTTTATATCCGATCGTCTTCTTCATGGTAGCAGTAGGTACGTAATAACTACTAGTGGTAGTAGAGCAGGAATTCTGGCTGAATTTAGTTTATCTTAGATGGTAAAAGATTATCATTGTGGGAACTCTTCGAAACAGTCAAAATGCTGTCTTGGATGTGATCCTAAACAGGGGTGATGACACATATTTCTGTGATTTTAGGAGTTGTAATTCCTTCACTACATTTGCCACAAATTTGCTCACGTGTTTACATCTCCAAACAATCATGACATTCTCTTGGTCTGTTCCTGCCATTGAAATGAGCTCTGATCTTTTTGGGTCAGCCTCTGATCCTCTTGATAGTAACCTGTGCCCCATGAAGAACAAACTGTCGGTAGCAAATTAAATTTGTTTCTGTTCTTTTTTGTTCAGCCTACGTCAGCCATTTCATTCAAGAGATTAATGTTTGTCATCCTTGGAATTTCACCACTCGCTATTCTACCCCCCAAAAACCAGAGGATTGCCAAATTGTATTATTTTACTGTTTTACAAGTTTTACTGAATGGTTGCGTCCTTGATCGATAACAAGAGGCTCCGATGTCAGTTTAAAATTTAAATATTCCCTTACTGTTAATAGTACAATAAACACAGACGTTCTGGACAAGCAAGGAAAGCAAGAAAAGCACACTCCATTTATTCCCGAATTTTTGGTTCGAAAGTGATATAGTTGACAGATATTGTTGTTCTTTGTATTTTTATTTTAAAAATGTCCAAAATGCAGCACAATAGAGAGAAGTATTATTGACCAGAGATTTGTAGACAGTTTAACAAGCAAGAATAAGATCCCAAGTTGTCTTATATGAACAAGTCCAAGTAACACTGTTCTAGCATTACGAGTAGATGATATGTGGGGGTGGCATATCAGGTGCCGACCCAGTTAGTGGCAATGTGTGGGTTGTTCTTGTTTCTCATGACCTACAATTTCATTGGTTGAACTTCTATTGACCCTTGCTATCCCATAATTTCCCGCTATTTGGCAGACATATTCACTTTTTAAAATAAGTCAAGAAGGGAACACCTCTCTTATCAATGAAAAATTTTTAGTTGTTTCGATTTATTTCGATTTTATTAATTCTTGGAAACTCTGAAGCTTCAGCCATACACTGAAACATCAGAGTTTCAGTGTTTTGCAGAGTTGTGGTGCCAAACGGATGACTAGGAGTCGGATCTGATGTTCTGATGTGCTGATCCGTCATTGTTGATAATTGACATAGGCGCTTTCTGCTCTGGGACTAACCTCTTGGAGTTTATGTGAAGGGCTGTATTTGGTTTGATATTTACATCTGTCATCAATTAAAACACTTAAAGCACGTATCTCAATTATTATCAGTCTGATATTATTGTTTTGAAGATGCCACTGAAGGTATTTCAGTGCCAGGCGTGTGGTGACACCCATGAGAGGCCAATCAATTCAAAATGCCAATATATCAATGACTGATAATATTGATCAAGATAGTGACAATAATAGTGGTCAAATGGACATAAACAAACAAATCTTAGATGAACTTAAACAACTGAATGGGCGAATTGCAAAAGTGGAAGAAAAGGTGGAAAAACAGGACAAGGAACAAGTGAAATCCCTAAAGTCAGTGACAATAACGACGGTAATACAACGACGGCGTCACAGAACGATGGTGACCTAATACTACCATCACTCAGTGGCTTGAGGCAATCCAGTCAACTCCAGGCTCAAGTAGATAGAAGGCTACAGGAATTGCAGGCGATCAACCTCCAAGGCAAGTTTAAATCTCAGTGTGGGGGTGTAAATGAAACTGTATGGTGCAAACGTGAGGTTCCCTGGCCCCAAAACTTTATACTATCGGGTTCAAATAAGTCAAGAACATCTTATGATAGCCTCTCAATGTCCCAATGGGTCTCAGGTTTCGCTACCATTATCAGGGAAGAGTTAGATATTGAAACAAGAAATTCAATGTTAGAATACCTGGCAGATTTGATGGAAGATTCTCATGATTTTGATTGGCAGTCGGCTAAGGGTGCCCATGCAGTTTTGTTGTGCAAAATGGAGGAAAATAAAATAAATTGGAATGACACTGTCAAAATCGATCGCGTTCACAGGGTACATGCTCAAAAAATTCAACTCTGATCCCAGAAAGAAATTGCCTACTAAGGACAAGCCAATCCCTTGCTGGTACTACCAAAAAGGTACATGTGGCCAGAGCCACGACCATGAAAATAACGGTCAAAAATACTTGCATGTCTGTTCTTCATGTTTTTCTGTAGGAAAATCTCTTGCTCACCCACAAAAAGAATGCAGGCAAGCAAAAAACAAATAGGGCACTGCCAAAAGGCAGTGCAAAGCGTTGATCGTAGCCATAGTAACCATAAATTTACATCTAGGATTATACATTCCAACTGTAAATATAATGGTAACAGTGTGAACTGGAAACATGATTGGTTCAAAGTGTGTAAAAGGTCATACGCTGAGGTCGTGGCCAAAAAAGTAAATATTGTGTCAAGACAGGTTGAAAATTATCCCTGTAATAGGGCCACAGCAAGCACTGTGAGTGCTAATAAAACAGTAGTCACGAATCGTGACCCCTTGAAAGACATGGTGGTAAACACAAAACAAAGACAGGACGTGACTTGTCAACCAAATAAGGTTAAACCCCAATTGTCACTACCAGTACATAAAAAATGGGGGTATGAGAATTCAGGCAGGGGGAATGACAATATTGCTACAAATATACATCTTGAAGAGGGCATGAAGGCCTCCTGTGTTGACAAGTCGCATTCTCTGTGCACTGATCAATCCACATCATTTGAAAACAATAATAGATTCTGGCCGTTAGTTGAATGTTCTGACACTAATGAATCAGAAGTAGTAATACATGGGTCTGAAAATGAAAAAAAAATGATGACCCAGGTCATATTACAAAGAATGTACCTTTGAGTGATGGCGTCGTCCCTCGTCGTTATGATGTGACTATGGTGATGCAAGATAAATACGACCTTGCTTTAAAATTCAAAGCAAAGCATAAAAGCAAACTTGATAAGGCAAACAACTCGAACATCTTCAAAGGGTGGGATAACCAAACGGTAGGCAAATTTGGTTATATACCAATCTCAGACCAAAATATTGCTGTCCACAAAAAACTTCCTGGATGCCCAGGTACATATACCTTCTCAGTTAAATGCTGATATATGGGAAGAAAATTTAAAAAATTACTGGGATAAGCAATTAGTTCAGTTAATACGTTATGGATTTCCACTAAGATTTGACAAGGTTCAACTTAAACCTTCAACAGCTAACCATAGCTCAGCTAAAGATTTTCCTGAGGACATTAACATATATCTACAGGAGGAGAAAAGCTTTGATGCTATCTTAGGCCCATTTGAAAATGCACCAATCCCTGATTTACATGTCTCCCCCTTTCTCACACATGAAAAGCCTGGAGCAACCAGCTGCAGAGTTATAGTAGACCTTAGCTACCCACATGGAGCTTCTGTTAATGCTGGAGTAGATCCTGATATGTATCTCGGCTCTGAATTTCTACTGACGCTTCCTTCTATTGATTATATAACCAACAAAGTTCTTCAGTTAGGAAAAGGATCTCTCATTTACAAAATTGATATTTCCAGAGCTTTTCGGCATATAAAAATTGATCCTGGTGATTATAGGTTATTGGATTTGTACTTTGGTTCTTATTTCATCGATACATGCCTCCCATTCGGGTTCAGACACGGGTCAGCAATCTTTCAGAGGGTCAGCGATGCCATAAGATATATGATGCTCAACAGGGGCTACCACGTGACCAATTATATTGACGATTTCGTTGGGCAGGCCACTATATCCCTGGCAGAGGCTTCATTTAACCCCCTTTATGACCTTCTGGGTCAGCTTGGTCTTGATATCAGCATGAAAAAGCTGGTCTATCCTTCTACCAAGGCGACTTGTCTAGGTGTGGTAATAAATACCCAAGATTTCACAGTGTCAGTACCTGAAGATAAGCTGAGTGAGATAAGAGACTGCTGTTTAAGATGGCAGAAGAAAATGTATTGCACAAAACATGAGTTACAATCTCTCCTGGGTAAACTTCTTTATATAACCAAGTGTGTGAAATCTTCCAGACCATTTCTCAACCGAATGTTAGATCTACTTAGAAAAGCAGATAAGCAAGTTAAAATTTCATTAACTGAATAATTTAGAAGGGATCTGCACTGGTTTATCAAATTCTTACCAAAATTTAACGGGGTAGCATTCTTTTCTCATCAAAAAATTTGCAGTCACATTGAGCTGGATGCTTCCTTGCAGGGCTTAGGTGCCATCTGTGACAATGAGGTGTATTCCATCGCAATTAACCTTGCTTTTGAGGAATATGAATACGGCATAGTTAATTTAGAGATGCTAAATATCCTCGTAGCTCTCCATGTCTGGGGCCATAAATGGCAAGGCAAACAAGTTGTCATACACTGTGATAACCAAGCAGTAGTCGTAATTCTAAATACTGGGAAAACAAGAGATACTGGCGGCTATCACAAGAAATATTGCCATGTTGACTGATACCAACGATATTAATGACAAAACAGTTCACATACCAGGAAAGCAAAATATTGTGGCAGATGCACTATCCAGGCTAACTATTAATCCACAATATGCAATTCAACTTAATAATTTGATACCTTATCATACATGGTTAAACCCTTCCCCTGAAGTCCTCAAAATAGACTGGTCTATTTAAAATTTTCAGATCGAAATCCTCACCTTCAAGTTCTATCCAGAAATGCCTCATCTAGACTGCAAGGTGCCCTTGCTGAATCCACCTCCAGGTCATATGATAACATGT
Source organism: Sabellastarte sp. h YS-2021 (assembly GCA_964017235.1). Taxonomy (NCBI): domain Eukaryota; kingdom Metazoa; phylum Annelida; class Polychaeta; order Sabellida; family Sabellidae; genus Sabellastarte; species Sabellastarte sp. h YS-2021. The sequence goes on from OZ024935.1 coordinate 45,044,585, forward strand.
TCAGAACCTTCTTGGCTTTCTTAATTTTTGCAAAGTTTCAATTACAGTCTTTATCTTCCCTCAATTTGTTATGTTTCCTCGAATTTTTGGCATCAAATAATACTTCTCATTCAAGTATCTCCCACTACATATCAGCAGTCAAAACCAAGCTAACCATGTACAGATTTAATGTGTCAGCCTTCGCTGATCCTAGGATTCGTTATTTTAACAAAGCTGTAGCAAGAGCTTCTCCCTTCAGGGTCAAATTGAAAGCATTTATTGACATTGCTTTGCTCAAGAAAATTGTGACTGTGTGTGATTCAATGTTTATGGGTTTTGTGTACAAAACAGCAATCTTGCTGTCTTTCTTTAGTTTCATCAGGATCTTGAATCTGGTTCCTCACTCCATGTCAAACTTTAACCCACTTAAATAACTGGCACAGGGTGAAATTGGAGCCCACATCCTCCTCAAATGATCAAAAACCATGCAAATGAATAACTCTGTCCGGCTTATAAAAATTCCCAGTTTAGGCTCCTCTCCCATTTGCCCAGTGAACGCATTGAAAAATCTGAAATCACTCACCCCTAAGGGTTCTAACATGCCTTTGTTTCAGGTGAAATTTCGAGGTCACTGGGTCCCTCTTTCTGACACTAGACTAAGAAAGCAATTTTCTATAATTTTAGCAAAGCTGCAGTTGCAGTCCTCAAACATTACTTTTCACTCACTTCGACGTTCAGGTGCCACCTGGGCCTTCAACTCTAATGTTTCTTTGCAAAATATTCAGAGCCAGGGCACCTGGACGTCGAAGTGCGTCTGGTACTACATCACCCAGGATCATCAAGCTTCTGATGATGTTGCCCTTACCTTCCAACGACTACTCCATACTTGATACATATACTGGGGTTTGGGGTCAAGTGATCTCCTACTTTCACTTAAAAACTGGCTGGTCAAACTGTTAATACCTAATAACGTGGCTAGGAACCACATACTCCATTTTAACTTTAAAATATTTGCTGAGGCCACCTTAAATTGGCCATATAAAAATAATATATTAAAAGTAGTGTTCTTATCTAAGCCACCTTAATGGGGCCATGCAACTTTAATGTCATCTTAAAATTGATTCTGTTTAGTTATCTTTAAAGTTAGCCTCCAGTTTGGGGCTCCATTGGCATAAAACTGGTAATCGCCTATTTAAGGCCACCTTAATGACCCATGTAATTTATGACCATCATACATGCAAGTAATTCAAAAATGTTAAACTTAGGGCCCTGGCTAGGGCCATTGTGTAACACATATAAAACTTTAACTAGGGTCACCTTAAGTATAAATATGGTGATCTTAACATATACTAATTGCTACATGACTGTGTTAATATAGATACTAATGTATACTAACAATGTAATTTATATGTTAATGGCAGTATGTAATTAATTTTTAGAGATTGTTGTTTTAGTGTAATAAATATGTAAACCCCACCAGTGTCTTAATTATACAAACAAGGTCACTGAAACCTACAGTGTCTTAAACCCACTGCTTGATTTTCTGCCAGTGAATGATCTTATCTGTGAAGTCTCAAACTTGAGCCTGCATATTATCTTGACTGCATCATCACCAAAACAATTTTCATGCTTGGTTAACTGTAGGTTTCTTTTGGTGACACTGACAGAAGACAAATGAGCATCATTATGTCATTTCAAAGTTATGGTTTTACGTCCCATTCAACAGCCAGGGTCATGTTGAGACAGGTTCTCAGTATTTTCACTTGTGTAAGTTCTTCCAATGTTTCAACTATTCCTAACGAAGCAGTAGCTGTGATGGAAGCACAATATTCTCACGTTGGACGGAGAATGCCTGAACTTCGGTTTCTACATTGGTGCTATTGTTGGGCTGTCATCGGCTTGAGGATCAGAAACTATTTTCTGTTATAAGTTATATTAATCTGACACAGACTACCAGTTTGCTGAAACAGAATCTGAACTTGTTGACATACTCTCATTTATGTCACACATAAGTAAATTATATACACGGTAACCTCACAGGGGTTTATTTGATTAAAAATATGTCTTGGTAATGTCCCATTCAAAATATCATTTTCTGTTCGAATCAAGTAAATTAGCAAGCTATGTTTTTTATAGTTCTAAAGGATGAGGAAACATTTGTCAGCCCAACCAAGTTGACTATCACAATGCTCAAGGACTTTGTCATACAAATACAAGAACAGAGGAATGTTATAAAGGAGGAATATGGGGTTTGTAGTTAAGACATCAGTTTTGATGAATTTTATGAATCACTTTCATTTAGTAGCTCTTTAGTGTTCATTTAGCCTAGACATTAACATATTAATACAAATGAGTAGTGTAACCACATTGTCAAACAGTTTGGTTATATTTTTGCTTTTGATGCTCTCCCTGATGAGATTCGTGCACACCCCCTATATTGCCTCTTTCAGAAAGAAGCTTAAATCCTACTTCTACAGGAAGACATACCCACCTCAGTCTTAATATCCCTTGGATGTTCTCCATGGTGCTTCACTCCTTTCTGTCCCTGGATACTAATATTGGTTGACTGTTTGGTTATATTGTGCCTTACAATACCTTTGTAAAGGGAGATTTAGTGGTGTAAGAGTCCAATCAAGATGAGAATTATAGAATATCCCACATCATATAGATGCCAGACACACTATGGTGTGAAAATGAGTGCACCTGATGCCTACACATTTGCCCAATCATGGGAATGATAATTCTATCGTTAGAGTTTTCCCATATGTTTTTCAACTACTCTTACAGCAATACACTGAAGGTGTAGAAATGGTAAATGTCATGAACAGATGCTAGATAAGTAGGTCTGGGTGTCCAAATGCTTAATGGGGAAGGGAGGGACACGGTGGTGAAGTGGAAACACCTTCGCCTCCCACCTCTGAGGTAGTGGCTTATCGATGCCTTGCAGTTTACAGCGCAGATCCTTGACCAACAGTATGCACTGGTTTCCTCTGCCATAAAGCTACCCATCATGATATGACCTATACAGTGTTGACAGTGACATTAAGAACCCAAATAGATAAAGTAAACTAAGTGGTTAACGACTGTGCAACTTAATCACTTGGCCGTTACTTCTGTGGTTGAGGATTCTTATTCAGCTTATTGCTAGATATGAAATGCATGGCCTTATCTGTTGAGAAATCCTATGTAAAACTCTAATATAGTATTTGTATTGAGTAGTTATATACATATTTTTGGATACCCAATAACTGTGACATTTTGTTTTAGAATATACCAGAAACTACTTCGCCTTGTAACTATGGAAATTTACCGGAGCTGAAGGAGAAAAACAGATACAAGAATATTATGCCATGTAAGTTTATAAATTTGTTTTTACATATTGTTGTTTCATATTGTTCATTGTATTTGTTATGATAGATAGTTTTGAGCTACTTCTATTCAAATCTATATTCTAATATTTGAAAATAAGATTGGCTTCAAATGTCTATTTCAGACGACAATAACAGGGTTGTACTTTCCTTGTTAGATGACAACTCTTTGTCAGATTACATCAATGCCAGCTTTATTAAGGTATGTTGATGAGCATATACAGAATTGGTTAAGAACACAAACTGTTTCAATAAAGCTGCATATCGAGTGATTTTATGTTCTTTATCATGATGTTGTTAAATTATTTACATAAGCATAAAAATGGCTAAGCACAGAATTAATAATAAAGGGCTTAACCTTGGTAATGAATTCTTGAGCCCCATCACAAAATACGCCGGGATGCCTTTTTAGGGGGTTAATGCATAATTTGAAATATGTTCTTTCAAACCTAGTTACATTGTTTTTTGTGTATAATACTGCTGCTGTATATGCATCAGCCTGCATTGTCGGTTAACTCTGTTTAGGTGATGCAATGATGAAAAATGATAGAAAATTAAGCAATACCATTCTTACAGGGGAATCAGTATAAATCTTGAAAAACTCATTTTGGCAAAATGTCTTATACACATTTCTGACATACCTGACATAAGTGGCAGTGTAGAGGTCATCACACTATCTCTGTTTTTAAATTTCAGCAATGAATTAGACACTTTGTGGATTAGCAAATACTTTTTAAAGTATCTAGATATTGCCCCTCGGATACTGTATGCAAGGGTACAATCATGTGCTCAGATTCCCCAAACTCAGTAACACTCACAAACACATTACCAACCTCCACAAATTGGTGTTACTATATGTTCTTATTTTGATTACCCTGCATGTGCAAATGTGAAATTTCTAACTGGACAGTAACTAAATGATTGTTAGATGTAACATTTTGTTTCCACAAATTTTAATATTTACAATTTATTATATTATGTACAATTATTTAAACTTATTTACAATTATAAATTTTGTTTCTGTCACAGGACTATCATGGAAATAAATCATTTATAGCTGCATTGGGTAAATATAAATTGCTTGCATAATGTTGAATCACTGAATAATGTAATGTAAAATTGTACATGGTGTAGTGGTCTTTGAAAATAAGAAAAATATTTCTTACAGCATAATAGTTTAATAACATTATTTAACTTTGGAATTGCAGGTATTTTGTAGCAATTTATCTAAAGTTAATTAAACCTGCCATTACCCTCTAAAATATTTTATATTTATGGTGGTAACTGGTGTGTCTTTTCCCATTAAAGTGAAGTATTCTTTCAATATATGGAAAAAAACTTGTTCAGCTGTTGCCTTAGTACAGAATAACTTTATACTGTCATCCATAACCAGTTCACATAACTGGTACAGTGATCTGCTAAAGGTTAAACTTGGCAGTTAGGTGTGACCTTAGATATTCACCTAGGAATCGATGTAATAGTGCAATATGTAGATGTGTACATATAGCGCCCATGCATAAATTATGTCACTATGTAATATTTAGTACAGTAGTTGTTTAAATTTTTTAATTACATTACACACAGACAAAAACATATAATAAAAATTGTATGAGTAGTTACTGTCAAGATAACCTAAACAATAAAATAAAGGATTTACACTGAGACTTTAAGTTTAACCTGCAATTTGTATGTATTAACTGCCTTGTATGTTAGCCATACAATTAAGCTTATATCAACTATTTATATTTACTGAACAGGTCCTACGAAATGTACTCTAGAAGACACTTGGAGAATGATCTGGGAGTATGATGTTTCAAGTATATTTATGGTGACTAACCTAATGGAGGAAGACAGGGTTTGTGTTATTACTGATTAATGAAATTCCTCTCCTCATTTGTATTGCAATCATATTTAACTTTCTTAGTTGTTTTGTTTCACACTTAGATGAAATGTGAACCATACTGGCCTCAAGATCAAGCAAACTTTGGAGAGTTCAGTGTACAACTGCAGGAATGTGTCTCTGAGCATCACATTGTAATTAGAACTCTGAAAGTCAGAAAGGTAAGACAGAAATACCAAAGATTCTGTTCACTATACAAAGTGTGTACCTTAAATGTACTTAAAATTTGGATTGTAGTAAGAGATGGTCGTCTCCGTGGTACTGGACTTGGCAACGGCTATGGATAAATGATATTTGAAATTGAATTTTGGTGTTGCGGCTTAGAGTCTGCCTGACAGAGATTAAGCGCCATAAAAGTACAGAATGGAATATAATGGTACACCATGGTATTTCTGCAAAACAAGTTGCATATTTTTGCTCTTTTGCAAAGAAAAGTTGCAAAAGTTTATTTTGGGTAATATTTCTAGCACTACATCATTTCTAAGATGCTACTTTAATTCCAAAGCTGCAAAACAAATCTTTTCTTTTTATCATTTCAGGGTGGAACATTCAGGACAATTGTCCATTACCATTACACTGCCTGGCCAGATAAGCAAGTACCTGCCAGTGTTTCTAGTATAATGAAACTAAGGGATCTACTGAAGGATCAAAGGCAAAATGGGAAGGGAATTGCCTTAGTTCATTGCAGGTACTCTTCAATAACAATATGCAATATATATATAGAAAAGCCAGAAAGGTTTTCCTTGATCTTCAGGAATAACAAAGTATCAGGGGAATACATGAATGTTATTATTTTGGTTTGCACTTGTTAGATATTTCTTCAACATTAGAATCACACAGGGTTTGATCAATGTCTGTGTCAATAATTTATTTTTACACATGGTTATGCAGATGTTATTTGATATTTTAGTGCTGGAATAGGTCGAACTGGAACTTTGATTGCACTGGATATTCTTTTGGATCAGTTTGCAACAGAGGCTGCTGTTGATATATGTCAATGTGTGACAGATTTGAGGCATCAGAGAACACATATGGTTCAGTCTTTGGTAAATAAACCTTGAACCATTTGCATTTAAAGTAGGATCCACACTAAAAAGCTGTTTTGTCCTAGTTGTACACTTTATAACTCACTTTGGTTATCAATATAATAGGTCAAGAAATTGAAAACTGAAAGTTTCATGAAATGTGGAATATTTATTGACTCAACCACAAAAAAAATTATATTTGGTATTAAATTACTTTATTTATTTATTAATAAATTTACCCAGTCAATAAGGATTTATTTATTTATTTATTGTTTTAAATTGCGTTCAACAGCCAGGGTCATATTGCGACGGGTCGTTTACAGGTGGAGGAAACCAGTGCATACTGCACTGTAAACCACCGGGCATCGGCAATAACTACCAACTTTCCAACATGAAGCGCCCAGCCCGAGATTCGAACCGGCGGCCTCAGAGGTTGGAGGTGAGAACTCTAACCGCTACACCACTGAGCCCCTACCTCCAATCAATAAGGAATAAGGGTGGAACTTATCTCCTCATACAGATTAGAAGGATCAAAAGTACATTATTTGGCTTGCATTAAAGCTTTGAAATGTACATTTCTTGATGTTCATTTGATAGGCACAGTACAGATTTCTTTATGAAGCTGTATTTGAATTTATAACTGTTGGAACAACATTGATGACAAGACACGAATTCAGAAAGCTAATGGCCTCAGACTACCAGTCCAAGTCTAGTGAACAGTTTCAGGTGAGCAGTTATATGTGTACACAAACCTACACCTGAGTATAACCCACAATGCCTTTAGCCAGTAAATGGGCTAACAAAAAATACTCAAGTTATGGAAATAGTTTCTGCAATATCTCTATGCATATCGACAAGAATAATACACTTAAATTATATAACTTGTTTCTCCAAGATCTTAGTCAAAAAATGCACAGAACCTCAGGTAAACTCTACTTTGTGCATGAAATGCAGACATCTGCCTTCTAGTTATTCCAGTATGTGCAAAAAAACAAGAGCACTAAGAGAGCGCATAACTCTGCCATGGCATGTACTAATAAGTACAATAAAACTACTAAGTATAAATGGTATAATCCGGATATTTTCTGTATCCAGACAGAGATCTAGATTACTCTCACAGTTTAATGGGATCTAAGTTGGACCAGGACCACTGGTTCCAACCGCTAGCATTTTACTACATGTATATGGAAATAATCAAAACAGTATCGGTAATACTGAAAAATAGACCTAAAGCTGGTATAAAAGTAGACTTTCACAAGTCCTTTTTGTCTTTTGTGTGATATATGGGTGCTGTATGACTTTTGGAGAAACCGCCGGCCCTGACTACCCCGCTTACTCCAAAATATCTGTAGTATAATGACCTGATGTAAGTTTCCAGTTAAAATTTAATTGTTCAGGTTACTGATGGATACAAGTAAAAAGATTTGGAGCAAGTCTAGCATAAAATAAATAAGTTTTGTAATCATCATGAAAATATTGGCTAGAAGTGATGTTGTCTGTCAAAGTTATGTGATCATTTTTATGATCTTTCCATGCAAGTGACAATGCTGAGCGACTCTACCAATATAACCCAGGTCTGTTGAACAGGAAGTAAAACCCCAACTTTCATTTAGTCTTTTATGATCTTTGCCTAAATCTTAAATAAGTCTCTTTTTTCTTATTGAATGTATCTGTATGTAAGAATCCACTATTTGTACCTGATTGGAATGCATTTTTCCAAAACCCCAATATCACCTGAACCATGTTTGAAGGCCAAATGACCCCCCCTCCCCCCAAACAATCAAAATGGTATGTGCCTCAAAAGCTTATTTTTTCAGATTCAGCTCGCCAACAATACCTCTGCCATTTATATTTCCTATAGTTTCTTGAAACAGTGAAACCACATGTGGAGTTAAAGTTTCCTAAAATTGTGAATGAGGGAAAGAACCATGACTTTCAGGTTGTTTCAGGTCAGTACATCAACAATTATTTGTTTCTAGGCCAGTACATTAACAATTATTTGTTTATAAAACCCACGGGTGACCCTTCCATTGTCTAACTCTCCATTATTTTTGCATAATGGAGAGTTAACACTACATTATTTTCTAACAGTGGATTGTGGTTAAGTTCAATGGCCAGTCTGCCAAGAACAAAAGGGTACTTAGTATTTATCATTCATCCTCAGCACAATGTATTCAATATTGAAATGTTTTCACAACTTCTTTCATATTAATTAGTTCAGTGGGTACATTTACAAAGTCTTTTCAATTCTGAATGACATTCAGCGTTCATAGAAAAATACCTCATGGAAAAATGCTACCTTGAAAAAATACCTCCTGACAAATATAAGACAAGCAATTTAATTTGTAAAGTTGGATGTTCTTTAATTCTTTGCATTTCTTTACAATCTGACTTTACAATAATCTTCTGTGAACTTAATCAAAGGAGCAGCTAACTTTCAAACAAACTCACTGTGAAAATCTAACCCAGCATAGTGATATTGTATTAAAAGGAGTGTTTCTAGTGCCTCAAAATTTACTCAAGTAAAATGAGAAAAAAAACGTAGTGCAAAAATTTAGTTCTGAAATGCATTACTGCTGGATTTAAATTTGATTTAAATTTTCAATATTTTTAAGTTCAAAACAAAGATTTTAATTTATCTTATTACAGTTTGTTATATACTTCTAAAATGATACACTGTTTGTGGTTGAAATGAATTTTGTTCTTAATGGTGCGGATTAATTTTCATAGGAGGTATTACTGAAATACAAAATGTGGAGTAGGCATTCTATGAGACTTTTTTCCTGGAGACAATCTTTCCAAGAGGCATTTTTCCTTGATTCCAAATTCAGAGACAATGAAGCACACAAAATAAAAATCTTGAGAAACCCAAAAACTTCGACACAAAATAAAACATGTAAGTAATTCTCCAGTTTCTAGTACTTTCAATGCCTGAAATACAAAAATAATAGCTTACTGTCTTAAAAGAAGCACAGATTAATAAAGTAACAAAACACTCACCACAACAAATTATCCACAGCATTGTTAAATGACCAATCTAATTTTTTCTGGAAAGTTCTTTCTGTAAGTCACAGATCCATATTTTATCGATTATCATTATCCATGGTTAAATTTTGTGGCAGTCAGATTATATTCAAACTTTTCAAGCTTTATCCAAAATTATATTTTTTCATAAAGAAAAACAAGTGGTACACATGGTGAAACAATGTTGATTGTGTATTGAGATAAAAACAACCATAGAACTAATTTAGTGAAAGCCCCATATGGTATGCACACCAAAGGAAACATTGCAAAGATTGTCTAGGTTGATCATTTGGTACAAGGTGTTGATTTAATAAATTGGTTTTAATTTACAGGGTTTTATAATAGATAATTGCCTCGTGGCACTTCCATTATGTAACCTTAATGACCCTTCGGCCCTTTCAGGGCCTCAGGCCATTAAGTTTACATAATGGAGCGCCACTTGGCCATTATCTATATAATAGTCCTGTCATTTTCGTCTGTTTCATCCATGAATATGAATGAAGTTATGTAAATGCATTGTCATGGTCATTTTGATGTTTCAAAATGGATCAACTGCACACATTTTTTTGAAAAAACATTCTAAGCAATGAGCAAGTATTGTCGTATTTATTCTGTCAACGTGTGAACTATTTAGTGGTAAACCCACACTTCCAGGTTCCATACTAATCAGTACTGGGCTTTTCCTCACCATGACCATTTTGGTGGAATTGATTGATTCCTGTAAAAACAGAAATCACAGAATCTGGGGAAAAAATATCATACATCTTCAAGCTGGGTAAAAAATAGGATATATAGTGGCATTTACAACAGCCCAACTCCTCAAAAGTGGCCTGTAACAACTTATTGTGTATCAACCACTTATTTTGTATTACCTGACTTAGTTTGTATCAATTTTTGACTTATTTTGTATTACCAACTTATTTGGTAGTAAAATTGCCCTTTTTGTATTATTTGGCCGACTTATTTCGTACCAACAGTTGACTTAATATGTTACAAAACAGTGCGCAGAATTTTGACAAGATTTTAGGGTGATACAAAATAAGTCGATAATACAAAATAAGCTTCTCTATAGACAACTTGTTTTGTATCACTGACTTATTTTGTAGTAATTTTAACTCACCTTTTAAAGTGGCTTGTCTCCATCAAAGGATGGACTCAAAGGAATTTAATCCTTACTGGATTCAATCTTGTAGTCCATTTACCATTCGCCTGAGAGTGATTCTTATTTTCAGCACTGACATTGATACAAAATAAGTCAATAATACAAAATAAGCTGCAATATAGACAACTTATTTTGTATCACTGACTTATTTTGTATTATCAGGTTATAAAACTCCAAACTGTGTAAGGAATTTTGTTTTTAAAACTGTGTAGCTCTTTTTTACTCATTATTTTAATGTTACATTAACACTCTGGCATAGATTACACTGAACATAGATCATAAGTTAGAAAATACATCCAAATTGTTATAATTTTCAAATATTTGCCTCTTATTAGCCATTCCATGAAAGACCATGCAATTTTCCTTGGATGTGTAGCTATTCCTATTGCACATTGAAGAATATTTTGGAATGATGATCAATGTGCCAAACTTGACATTATTTTTTCATCCTTTCCATGTAATTTTCATGATAATTTTGTAGAACGAGGACTTCTTACAATGGTAATTATCACATAAAAATTGGAAAAATTGTATTTATCCCTAAAATTTTAGTATTGCAAAGATTTTGGTTATTAAAATAATACACAGTCATTCTTGTTTACTTTCTGATACATAAAAATGCTTAATGCTACCAATGGATCAACACATGTGCCACCTTCTCTATAACCTATTGAATAATGCTGAGCTGGCATGTGATTACCATTTGCCTGTTGTCTATAGAATTGGACATTTTACAAAACAGTATTTGGGACTTATGTAGCTTTTACACTGTGCAGGTATTGTTGTCACCCGGGTATTGGTGTCAGGCTGGGCAGTTGGGTGGTCTTTCAGCCAAGTGGACGGGCTGGCTTCAGTAATAACTCATCCCTGCTATATCTCATAAACCATAAGGAGTTGGATGTTGAACCTTGATAGAGACATTGAGAGACATTGGTTAAGGGGTGTAGGTGTGCAGCTTCATAGTATGACCTTGAATTGACCTTTGACCTTGCTGTAGTGACTTTGATCTTTAAAATCTTATCCGGCCCATATCTTTCAAACTGTAAGGTGTAGGATGTTGATACTTGGTAGGGATATTTGTTAGGAAGTATAGGTTAGCAATGTGCAGTGTAACATTTTGACCTTTGAGCTTGTCATAACAATGCTGACCTTTATAGTCTTTAAAAGGTTGATACTTCGCATGAACATTGGCCAGGGGACAGGTGTATTGTTCAACTTCATAGTCTTACATCAATGCTCCCTATAACTTTTACTCTGTAATGTTGAACATGAATATAATCTTTAGGCAGATATTTTTTGAGTGTACGAAGTGTAAATTTTAACATCTAGTCTCATTGAGTTCATTGATTTTCCCAAGGTTGTGGGATCAGGCCATCCCTGATGCTATTTTTTTATCGGGAAACAACATGTTTGTTGCAAAAAGTTGCAGCATTTTAACCTTTTTATTCTAGTGTTACTACCGATAAACCAAATCTGAGCTGTCTATATGTAAACTTTATCTGACTCAACAAGGGCATTTATACTTCCACAAATATATTCCAGTCCAAGATTTAACACCAAAATCAAGTTCAGATATAATTTTCAATACACTACTGACTAGTCTAATTAATTATATCTCTGTGGAATGTCAGTGCCAATTCCGGAAAACATTGAAAGTCTTGACCCTATCAGGCTCTACTCTCCAATACTTGATATTGGCCAATTTTTTCAGAGTTTAACTGTATTGATACTTTCTATCATGACAGAACTACATATGTCCACGAAATAGTGTGTTTGTTTTGTGACATCTCGCAAAAATAGAATTCTTCGCCTATGTGTTGTTTGCACTTTTTCACGGTACCTACAACTTATTTGTTCAAATGACACTTGCCATATCTGATAATATTTGGACAGTCTTTACAATACATTTACAACGATATTTAGTTCTGTGTCAACTGTATTTGTCTTAAAGCAAGAAATCGACGGATAAGGTTGAAAAACAAGCCTGAATTTTCAATCCAGGCAGTGCATGTGGAGGTAAGTCACGATACAGCTTCAAAAAACGTTGTCAACACATGTTTCATGTTACAAAACATTTTCAGCTTATGTTTGCGGTAACAAATGATACACTTTAGCATATGTTTCATATGAAAAAGAAACATTCTAAGCAAGTGTTTAATGTAACAAAAGAAGCATTTTCAGCACATGTTTGAAGTAACAATAGATACATTTTAGCAATTGTTTGATATGTGAAAAGAAACATTGTAAGCGCGTGTTTAATGTAACAAAAGAAACATTTTCAGCACACGTTTGAAGTAATTAAAGACATATTTTTAGGCTATGTTTAATATGGAAAAGAAACGTTTTAAGCACAAGGTTTGCCTATAATTAATTTAAAGCAGAAGAAGTTTCATATTGCAAATTGTTTCAATGCTTTTTCAATGTAATAAAATAAAGTTATGCATTTGGTTTGCATTAAAGCCTTTGAAATGTACTTTCCATTGTGTTTCAAGTAATAATAGAACAATGTCAATGAATGATTAGTATAAAAGTACTTAAAAGTTTAATTTAAATGTGATCGTTTTTCTTTTTCATCATAACTTTTCAATCAATTTTCAGGGTTTTGAAGAGAAGACGGGATTCTGTGCAACACAAAGTCCTGCTGAAGGCACCATTGTGGATTTCTGGGAAATTATCTTACAAGAGAAATCTCCCGCCATTGTTTGGCTAGAGAGCCTTGCAAGGTTTTTAGAGGTCAGAAAGTAAACATGCTCTCACCATAGAAAAATATCGTGTTCTAAATGAATACTAAGTCAAGTTCATCTGTTTGAATAATAGGAAATAGTACAGATGCTGAAAAAAAGGGTAAAACCTATCATTATACTGTTAAGACACAGAGAGAACTCAGGTGATAAGCCTATATATACCAGTGTGTCCCCAATCATTCTCCAAAAGGGGTAGTATTATACCCAATTAGGATCAATTTTGGGGACTTGTCCAATTCTTGCAATCTGATTCTGTCATGGAGAAAGCACAAGGAACAGTAGATTCGTAGATATGTACTACAAATTTACTGTTCCAAGTGCATTCTCTGACTTAAAATACTGTTTAATAGTATGATGGTAATAGTTTTGGCATTTTTTGTCAGTGTATCAGTCGAAATATAGGAAATTTAAAAATCTTCATATTATAGCTTAATCCCATTTTATTGTACTTGACATAAACATTTCAGCCAAAACAAAATCTTAAATACTTAAACTGTAGAAATTAGAATGCCAAATAGATCTGGGTTTTGACTGAGTATACATATTACACATAATCTTGCAAAACGTAAAACCTTTAAATATTGGTATATTTAATATTTTCCCTTTAAAGTTTTACACAACAAAAATTAATGTAGGTAAATGTTAACACATATTTACATAGTTTTAAATCCCAACTTGTATTGCATTAAAATTATGAATATCACACACAAAAACAGTCTATTTTGAATGCATTTTCAAAGAACGTAAAATATTGATATAGGAATTTTAAATGTAATGATATTTGAAGGCTAAACTGTAAATGGTCAAGCTTTGTACTTTGGCTCCATTCACAAAAAAAAGTAGAAAAAATAGTACATTCTGTTGTACGAATTTACTGTTTTAACAATAGAGTGACGTCACTACTGTATTTTAAAACATGGTGAAAAACCCTAAATAATATTGTAACAATATAGTCTATGTAATATTTTTGTTAAAAGAATGGTTAATCTTTGGACCATCCTTTAGATGAATCTTTATTTTCTTTCAAAATGTTGGAGTTATTTTGTTTGTTGCATTATACGCGTAGATTCGTAAAATTTGTGAAATTATAACAATTAATATTCATTATCAGTGTCTTCCAGAAGACCAGGCTCATTTGTCATACAATGGAGTCTTTGTCTTCACCAAAGATGTGTCATTGGACAGCAGTATCAGCATTTTTGACGTTCACATTGAAAGAAAGCAAAAAAAGGGCACAGATAAACCATCAGCAGAAGTGGGTAAATTGAAATGTGTATTAATTACAAAAGCCAGCCCATACATTGTATATGATCATGAAGATGGTTATTGACTGCATTTTTTTTCAAATGTTGGTCTAGATGTAGCCACTATTGCATATTATTAGTGAATGAGTGTTCATTACTAGCCAAATATTATTTATAACTTCTGTCTTAAAAACTGTATATATATATACAGGTAGCAGGTTTGTTGTAATCTGATTATGGTCAATATTGCCCCAGTTTACAAGTGTCCCATTAGCATTTTGATAATACTTTTTGTTCCTCTTTTTTATTATAAATAGATCTACATCACACTTATTTTTTGTCATGAACAAATAAAAACTATGGCCAAAGCAGCCAATTTTATGTAAATATACAAGTTTTCTTTTTGGATTTAAGTTTGTCAAACACTGAAGCCTTTGGCAGAGTTTCACCAAATTTGATAAAAAGTGTGCTCCAAAAATCTATTCAAAGTTTTGCCAAATTTGATTAAAGTGTATTCTAAAGATCTATTTGGGTTTTTTTGGTGTTGTTCCACAGACTGAACTTTTTTGGACAAGTTTTTACTAAATTTAATAAAAAATGTACTCTAAAGAGAACTACAAATAGCATAGTTTTGGGCATGACCAAATGAGATATGTTGTCATGCCAGCCATCATTTTGTAATTCAGTTTCATTTGTTGTGATTTTGTGCCTGGGCCATGTACTGAACTTCTTTATGGGGTTTCACCATATAAATTAGGGAGTTGATCTCTTTTGGCCAGGATCTATCTGACATTTGGTCTGGTTTAAACCATGGTACAATGCCGATTGTTTTACCATAATATATGATGATAATCTCTATGTAATTGGCTCCATCGGTTTGTATACAAAATAACTCAAAACTTGAAGATGGACTATGATGACATTTTCTGGAAATGTCGACAATGGCATGTAGTACAGATAATTATATTTTGACAGTGATCTGAATCACAGTCTAAGTCAATAAATTTTGAAAGGATTTTTAAGCACGAGCTCTAGCAAGACTTGTGCTTCAAGAGATCACTTTTTTTTGTTTGTCTCCGAACTTTCATGAATTGTGGCGTAGCAATGGCAATGGGCTACGTTAGTACTGGGATCGGTGACTTGCTTCAGTGCACTACTCGTGTCTCTGATGGCTTTGCCGATGATGCTAGCAGATCAAAATCCATTTTGGCCTTTTTTTTATTATTATTACAGTCATAAGCCATGGTGGAGGTGTTGTGTTTTGGAGGTCTTCTCTCTCTGAGTGATTTTCTAGTTTTTGGCTATTTGTAAATTTGCGTACTGCCAGAGAGAAAAAAAATGCTTTGAAGGATTTTGATTATTTACAGTATTTTATTCATTTGGGATTTTATGTTGCTTTCAACATTGTATAGGTAGTACATACAGGTGGTCAAGGTTCTGTACTGTAAACTGGCGACCATCGGTAAGCAACTACCAACTTTTCCACAAAAGGTCTTGGGTTTAAACGATCGGCCTCAGAGTTGGGAGGCACGTGTGTTACCACTGTGACTCCAGTTATTTACAGTAAAACTTTGCTGAATAAATGTTATATACACAAACAACATGGTGCTGAAGAAATAGACACAACAAGGTGATACTTCAATGTTCGAATTCCCCCCAAGAAGTTGGGGACCACAATTTTCTGAATTGGATTATGATTGTTCTACTTGGTTTTCAGTGTTTTCAGTGTTTGTTAAACTTCTATAATAAAAATGGTTAAATCATTTACGTACATTTATTACCAAATGTACACACACTGTCTGAAACCACAGAGATCTTTAAATCCAGTTTTACCAGGTTTGACCAAATTTGGTCTTAGCTAGACAGGCCAATAATCACTGATGGTTTTCCAATTCTACAGCACACAACCCTATAAAATTCAGTCCATTGTACTATTATCCTTTTAGCAAAATGAAAGCCACAAGCTGAAGGTCTATGTGCTGAACAACTGGGAAAAGGAAGGACTTATGGCACTAGATGAAATTGTTATCAAAGCAGTTTATGATAAAATTAGAAGCATGGATCAATCTGTCATGGTTCTGTGCAAGTAAATATACTTTTATAAATATTTTGTAATTTAAATCCCAGCAGTTTATTATAATAATGTCATACAAGCCCGTTGTCTCACTGCTTTGTGATTCATTTTAATTATGTAGGTACACTGTTTATATTTGTAAGAATAATATAATTGTATATAAAGCTCAATCTCCGTTGTAATGGTGCAAGTTAAAGTTAGAAAAATATAAACACATAGCGCGGTTTCCCCCACATTATCATCTAACCCATTCTGAACCATATTACCTTCATTAATTTATTAGTCCAAAAGTATGAACGTTAGTGGACCCAAAACAATGAAAGAAAGTAGCTTAGCCATATCTATATGTTATGTGTTGACATACACATAGATATGTGTTTTTACATTAATTAATTCCTACGAATTTTTGACAAGCTTGAACAAAAATTGAGCTAAGTATGACAATAAAGCCAGAAAGTGTCTATGCTAGATTTGTCTATCATGCAAAATAAACTTGAACATTCAAGCTAATTTAAATAGCTAATTGCGTTATCAGGAATTTATTAATTTACCTTTGAATCCATTAATTAATGATAAGGCCACCTACATTTGCTCACATTAAATTACAAATTTAATGAATTTTTCCAGGCTTATCTACGGTTTTTTTCTGAAAAACCTACATCATACAAAAAAATCAGCCAAAACAGGCCTTTTTATCAGTACAAGATCTCTGGAATGCAAAATTTGCTGTTGTTATACATTACCATTTGTCACCAGAACAGTTTTGTGAATACTAGGACATGTTAATAGTCTCAGATTGATATCTTTTCACTTCAATGTAATTGCAAATGTTTTTTAAATCTTCCAAAATACCACTAAACCTACGAATTTTGACCTTATAACTCTTAACTACCAAGGTCATATGTTTTCTGCAATGACCTCAGATGAAGTCAGATGAGGCAATGACCTCAGTACACGGATTTTGTCATTTTGAAACAGTATAGTGAAACGGCTTCCACCCCATCATATGTAATCATCATAGAACTGTTACAGGGATGGTGTTGAACAGAGTGGTTTATATATTGCTGCATCCATTGTGTTTGACATGTTGGCTACAACTGATACGTTAGACTTTGTTCAAGCTGTGAAGCATATCAGGAGAAATGGACCACAGTTCATCACAGATCTGGTAGAGCTTTTCACGTTCTTCAGTGTGTTGATTGTGTGACTGTCTCATTCAACAAATATTGTGTAATTGAACTAATGATCGGATAATAATTAAATAATATTCCTATTTGAAAGTAACAATAAGTGTGTTGATTGTGTAACTGTCTCATTCAACAAATATAGTGTAATTGAACTAATGATAAGATAATAATTAAATTATATTCCTATTTGAAAGTAACAATAATTCATGTTTAAAACGAGATATACCAGTACTTCTGGGGTTAATTTTTACACATGAATGTAAATTGTTATTTCTTCAAAGAATAATCAGATTTTAATCTTTCAGAAAACTCCCTGAGACACTATATATTATTTTCAGTGTGATATAAAATAATAATAACATTGAAAAAGAGTGTCTTGGTATATTAAATAGACAACACAAACAAGAAACATTGTGTAATAGTTTACCATGAAACCAATGTTGGGCTGGATTCAAGATGTTTAGTATGTAAAATGCTTATATGAAACTGGCAGAATTATATAAAATATCACTAGGTGAATTATATAAAATATTACTAAATAAATGGATGTGAGTCATATTCTGCTTTATTCACTGTGGTTTATTAAACACAGTAACAAAGTAATTTTTATATATTTTCAGAATCAATACAACTGGCTTCATCAGTTCGTGCATGAATTTTGCTGACAGATACAGTCGGAAATGGTGCATACATGTTGTGATCTAAACAAACATACCATACTTAGTTGACTTTTTATTTCTAAATGATACCAAAATTCAAAAATATTGAAGAAGGCTTTTTTATAACCTTAATAGAAGATACAATTGCATTTGTGCTTGCTTACAATGATTCTGATATCAAAATCTTTTATATTAGTATTGATATTATGCATGTTCTGTGTAGCTATATTCCTTCGTTTAGGCTGAAAATAGTGAAGTATTCTGGATCTTTCAATGCTTACCTAGAGTTTAAAATATCTATAAAATTTATACATGTTTTTTACAGAAAATTTTTTTGTGCTGATTTCTGTTTCTTTTTTGAGGGGGATATTTTGTGTTTACTTACAAATTCTATTTAAATGTTTTATTAAGTTCTTCTTTTCCATATGGCAAGATGTAAATGATGCAAATGAATAGAAAAGGTCAATTCCATAATCTATTGGTGTTTGGTGTAATTTGAGTAGATTATGTAGTTCTTTGTATATTTTCTGATATTATGCCATCATGTCAATCACAAAGTACTGTAAACAAGATCTTGCTTTGCCACATATAGTTCAGCTTGCTTCAGTTTTGCGTTTTAGTGAAAAGTTCCTTGTTGATGAAAAAGACATGTTTTGCAAGAGACACTTGGTCGTCATAAGAACTATAGTACCAGAGGGCGAAAATATGTGTCATTTATGTTTCTGATTAAGATTATGTGGATAAAGAGATACACTAACTGGTTTAATCTAAAGTGAAACAACAGATTTGTCTATTGCGTAGAAAT
The DNA here is from genome assembly GCA_964017235.1 of Sabellastarte sp. h YS-2021. Taxonomy (NCBI): domain Eukaryota; kingdom Metazoa; phylum Annelida; class Polychaeta; order Sabellida; family Sabellidae; genus Sabellastarte; species Sabellastarte sp. h YS-2021. The sequence goes on from OZ024935.1 coordinate 45,063,756, forward strand.
ATACATTTATTAGATTTGGATATTTTAACTTGTTACCACTAAAGGCCCTTCTCCAGCTGTTTCTTACTTTATATTTCTTAGTTTTATTTCATTTATTGGGATTTGATATAACTTTCAATACATTGTATAGGTTATATAATGACTGGTAATATTAAGCAAAGAGGAAACCAGTACATACTAGTTGGTCAAAATACTACATAATAAACTGCCTGGCATCGGTAAGCAACTACCAACTTTCCCATTATGGTCCAGGGTTTGAACCTCAGAGGTTGGAGGTGTGTGTCATATCTACTACACCACAGAGCTCCCTTATGTTTCTTAGATGAAAGACAACAAAGCTAAGCATCACCATAACGTTTATTCATTGTTATTTGAATGACAGAGATAGTGTAATACATTATACCAAAAAATATCATATAATACAAACCACCTTTGACACACATTGCTGCATGCATTACAGGTTACCAAATTGAAATATGTAGAAGTTTGTTAAATGCTGTTTTAGCTCATACCCCCCTTTCACACTGCAGGCAGTATACCTTGCAGTTAGAAGTTTTACTCAGTAGTGGACCTGCCTCCAAGGACGAATCATTTCTTATGAGATTTGATGTGCCACGGTGTTGTTTCTGTATTGTCAGATTATGTCTGTGGTTTGCAGAAAGCTGTCCCTTGATGATAAACATTTGTACTACTCTCATGCTACTGCTACTGACAGTTACACACAGTGTCCCATCAGTGGCTGTGCTCTTCATACCTTTTTTCTCCTTCAGTTACCGTATGAAAAACGTATCTAATAAAAGTCACTGAAATGGACGGACAGGGATGGACATACGCAGACACAGGGACAGTGGTAGGGCAGACAAGAGAAAGTGATTGATGGTGACTAATGGTTGGGGCGTCAGAGGCAGAAATTTTGAACATTTCAAAAAACTTCTTCGGGATGCTCAAGGCATGGGATGGTTGGCCACTGTGTCACATGTTCGTATGCAGACGTCAGGCAATAGTTTAAATACCATGGCATTTCGTCTAATGCCTGTAACTGTGGGTTATACAACCTGTAGTATGAAAGGGGGTATAGGGAATCTGTGAACTTAATCCTTTTCTGTGCGACTGAAATGCACATGCATATATACTTTTATTTGTGCTGACAACTCCATTGACTTAAAACATTCCTAGACAAAAAGCAGTACCTGGGAATGCACAAACTTAAAGGTCAAAGAACTGTGTCAATGGGTCAATGCAAAGTAATAAAATAGATACAAGTTTTTTAGTGTGTGGCAAAAGGAATGAGACCCCCAGCACCTAGATGCAGGACGGCACATTCCTCCGTCCTCAATAAAATATGTCATGAATATTTTTATTTACACATATAATCTACTGTGTCTTGCATACATAAAAACTGCACAGGTATAATGCACTAGTATAAGTATATGCGGCTCTCAAAGTATAAAATATAAAAATAATTCTAGTAAGCTAAAGCCAATGCTTAGAATAAAACATAAATCAAAGCCCATAAATATAACAAAGAGTCAAGGTCATGGCAAATATGTTAAACCCAGCCAAAGGTCAAAGGAATGGTAGCCACAGATATCATGCCACAGGAATCTTGCCACAGATACATCCTTGGCCGCATTGTTTGAAATATTTAACAAGAGGCTCTTTTCTTTTCTATATAGTTTTCTGTGCTGGCATCTTGTATTCGAATATCAGTCTTTAAAAACTGAGCCCCTGTGACATCTTTTTTTCAGATGTGTAATTTTTCTGATGGGACACGATCCCACTGCTTTTGGATTACACACAGAAATAAACACACGTCTAGCTCTTTAACCAGCTAAGCTTAAGGAAATTCCTCGGAAGACCAGGTGTTAACAGAACTGAGATACATGAGGATATTACATATTGGACCTCAAGGAAGATCTGTTCTTAGGTCTTACATGAATACATGATTGCACTTTAACTCGCTTGACTGTGAGGAGGAAACCTTCATGAATTCAACCATGTACTGTAAAGCAGTTGTTGAAAGTCTCTCGCTGGGACTCCATCCCACTGCCTTAGGCTTACACACAGAGATTGTAGCCAAACTGATATATGCGAGGATATTACATACCACCCCTCAAGCAAAGACCTGTTGATATGTCTTACATGGCGTTTTAGCGTTCGCCAGGGTAGACGTTGTTTTTACGATGCGGTTTCAAATTACTTAATTCTGACAATGAAAGTGGTCTGTATCTGTCAGATTATATTAATTATGTAAGATCTAGGACAAATAATGAAACTATAAGTGTATTTTATCTCCCAATATTGTGAAACTGTTGTTTTATCCACAAACGGGTATTATCGCCCACCCGATAATTCCCGCGGTTCAATTTTATTGTTCTCCACAATAACTAAATAAACTGTATCATATATAAAGCCCAATATATACAATAACCAGATAAAAGATAAATTGCATTTACCGTAAATTATAGCTCTGATAGACCATACCACAATTTTTGCTTGAATAAATTTTATTTCATCTACTCCACAGATTTTACCACATATCTATACCTACCTTCCTTTATATAAAGTCGAAATATACAATAGCCAAACTATAGCCGTGATTGACCATCCATACCAAAATTTGGTTTCACCAAATTTTTATTTCACCTACTCCATAGATACGCACTAATCTTTTGCTACCTTCATAATCTATTACAACTTTTTTCTTTTGGTTCCATTGTGAAAGACAGGTTTGTACATAGGGAAGGTAAGTGGACCTTTTCTAAAATTTTAATTTGTGGCCTCTGTTGGTCTGGCAATGCACTTCCTGTTCAACTAATCCATAAAGTAGATTTGTCATCATTCATATTTTTGTTTAAGTGATACATTTTTTGCAATACATATATTTCCTAAAATATTCTCCAAAATGCATCTCTTGCATTTTGCCGTTTACCTCATATTGACTGGCATCAGAGTCTGTGACTCATCTGAACCTACCATGCACTCAGGTCATCCTGTGATCATTGAGTCGGGAATTCACCCATGTGCTGATAGCATAAATTACCCCTATCTGGCTTTCCAGGGTCACTGTCAAAGGCTGACACATAGCTTCCGGAATGTCAGTCCCTGGACATCTTTGCTCCTAGCTCTTTCTGGTGATATCAGTCTCAATCCGGGCCCTGTTTCTAGATATCTTAATGGTTGTCTTGTCAACATTAGATCAATCAGAAATAAATCAGCTTCCTTTCTGGAGTTCGTCAAAGATAACAATGCTGATCTAATAGCTGTTACTGAGACATGGCTTAGGCCAGAGGATACTGAAGGTTTCATCTCTATTATCACACCTCCTGGTTATAAGTTCACTCATGTTCCTCAAAATGTCAAGAAAGGGGATGGAGTTGGCTTTTTCATCAAGGAGGACCTGAGTGTTGAGCAAGTTTCAAAAAATTATTGTCAGGCTTTTGAAAGTATCTTGATCCAGATTAGCACTGAGGGTGCTAAAGATGTTATGTTTCATGTGCTCTACAGACCCCCAAATCTCTCAAAGTCACAATTCCTAGACGAATTTGGCATGTTCCTCGAGGGTTGCTTTGTCAGGCTGTGAAAACATTCTCCTTGGTGACTTAAATTTTCATCTGGATCAACATGACACCTGGACACTGAAATTTTATGACCTCCTTGAGCAATTTAGTTTTACACAACTTGTTAATACACCCACACATATTCAGGTTCACATTTTGGATGCTCTATGTGTGAAGGATTCTTTCTCCTGGGCCATTAGTCCCAATGTTATTGGAGGACTATCAGACCATCAGGCAATCACGTTTAGCCTTATTTTCCCCGTCAGAGAGTCCTGTAAGTTTCAACATATTTCCATCCATAAAATTCACAAGATAAACATTCTAGACTTCAGAGCAGATATCCTGAAATCTGACCTCATTAGATGCCCCTATAAAACTGCCAGTCTTCTGAGTCATCAATACTTTAATACCTTGAGAAGACTCCTTGACAAACATGCCCCAATGAAGAAGAAAAATATTCCAAGACATGCCGAGACTGGTTTCATGAACTGTGACATCCTCAAGGCAAAACGACTCAAGAGGAAATATGAAAGGGCATGGCACCGTGAAAACTCAGCCAGTAATCGTAGTCGATACCGGGCTGCGATCAATCAATATAACTTCCTGCTAGAGAAGTCAAAATGTAACCATTATTCCAACATGGGGGCTGAAAATCAAGGAAATCCTAAGGCTTTGTGGAACTGTTTCAAAAAGATTTTACACAGGTCATCTGTTGCTGTTCTACCAGACTGTACAAATAAAACCGACCTTGCAAACACCTTCTGTAAGTTTTTCTCTGATAAAATCCTTAAATTAAGATCAACACTGCAGTCATCAACACCATCTTCAGTCACTAGACCCAACTCCATTAAAAATACACTGTCCTCGTTCACACCTGTGTCCGAGGAAAGCCTACTCAAAACTCTAAAGTCCTCACCATCCAAATCTTGTGGCCTAGACCCAATCCCAACGTCACTGGTCAAGGAGTGTGCTGATATTCTCATCACTCCCATCACTAAAATTGTAAATTATTCAATCAAAGAAGGTAGCTTTCCCAACTGTTTTAAGATGGCACATGTCACCCCCCTCCATAAGAAACCCAGCCTTGATAGAAATAGCCTCAAAAATTATAGGCCAGTGTCAAACCTTAGTTTTATATCAAAGCTTATTGAGAAAGTTGTGGCAAACCAGCTAAATGAATTCATTTCACACGAGGGTCTCTTAAATGTCAACCAGTCTGCTTATAAAAGTTCCCACTCCACTGAAACCGCATTGTTGAAGATTCAAAATGATATAGCTTTCTCAGTGGACTCAGGAAAGGCAGTGGCCCTGACATTATTAGACTTGTCAGCGGCATTTGACACTATTGACCATTCCCTTTTATATGATTGCTTGCATGACTGTGTTTGGTGTAGATGGCACTGTCTTGTTGTGGATCAAATCGTACCTTTCAAACCGAAAACAAAAAATTAAAATAGGTGATAGTTTCCTTTCGGAGTCCCCCAAGGATCCGTATTGGGTCCTCTCCTTTTTACCCTTTACACTAGTCCCCTCAGTCAAGTTATTTCTAAATTCAATGTTACTCATCACCTATATGCTGATGACACCCAGATCTACTTAGCAGTTGACTCCAGGAACTTTGATTCTAGCATGGAAGAGATGACCGAGTGTCTCAAGTCAGTACAGGAGTGGATGGTTGGTGTTAAGCTAAAACTAAACTCAGAAAAAAACGAATTTATCATCATAGGTCAGAAAGCCACTAGAAAGTCACTTGCACCAAATTTCCCTGTTCCACTCCTCCAAAACAATATCTCTCCGTCAGTGGAAGTAAAGAATCTGGGTGTTATCTTTGACTCAGACAACTCCTTTGACAATCATGTTACCAAGGTTTGCCGAGCATGTTACTATCATCTTCGCGATTTGCGACGAATTCGCAAATTCCTAAGTAATGAAACTGCAATACTTCTGGCAAATGCTATGGTCAGTAGTCGTCTGGACTACTGTAACTCTTTACTTTATGGGGTAAGCAAGTCCAACATAGCTAAGCTACAGAGAGTCCAGAATGCTCTTTGCCGCATCATCTTCAGACTTGACAAAATGAGTCATGTTACACCCTTTTTGAAAAAACTCCACTGGCTTCCAATTCAACATCATATCCTTTTAAGTATAATCTCCTGGTATTCAAGGCTATCAATCTTTCTCAGCCCCCATATCTTTCAGCTTTAATAAGATTGAGCTGTCTTACTCGCAGCAACAGGCTATCTGTCTCCTCAATCCGCCCTAAGAAGCACATAGGCAGGTGAGGCTTTGCAGTAGCTGCACCAGCTGAATGGAACAAGCTGCCACAAACTGTCAGATCTGAGCAAACAATAGATCGGTTCGGAAGCCAGCTAAAGACACACTTGTTTAGGCTGGCATACCCCCCACCTTAGTTATACCCTGGCGGGCGCTTTTTAGATGTCGACCCATGCCTGTCCCTGGACTCTCCCTTCTTGGACATAAGCACATTAGAGGATTTGTATCAATTTTGCGCTATATAAATCCTACTATTATTATTATTATTACATGAACGCATTGTTACAGTTTAAGTCACTTTGCTGTGTGAGGGGGGGCCTTAAGGCATCTCACAATGAACTGTTAGCAATTATTGAATGTCTCTGCTGGGACTCCATCCCAAAATCTTTGGATTACCAACAGGTCAAGTATAACTCTTTAACCAGCCCTGGAAGCCGAGGTGTTAATAGAACTGATATACGTTAGGATATGACACAATTCCAATAGAGACAATTTGACAAATCAAAATATCCATCCTAAAAGCAATCTATGAATTTTGTATTCTTGCCCACTTTAGCATGTAATGTCACATTTTTTAACAATTTACAAGGTCAGGTGAGTATCACACTTTCCTTAGAAATGTGGCTTTTCTTTAAAAGAGGTTCCTTAACAGAGCTGTGTTATTTCTGTTGATCCTTGAGCAGACAGAGCCTGCATTTTAGACAACATAATCACCATTGAACAATTTAAACAGCCAGTCAAAGGAAAGGTCTTCCACAGAAGCTCAGACTCAGAGCTCTAGAGCTGAGCATTCTCTGTCTTTTGACTTTACTTCTGTATGTTGAGATGTCTAAATTCTAAATATAATGAAACTTGGGGGTAGACATTGGACTTGTGACTTTTGTTATTGAGCGGAGTTAGCAAAGATAGAGCCTAAATTCCGCCTCTTACTCTACCGAGTTACAACGTCCAGCCCTTGGGGTAAAAGTACTTGTGATAAAATCTTAAAATGTGTACCTCTCGAGCATTTTTTTAATTACATTTTAATGCTGAAATATCACCCTATTCCGAGGTGAACCTGAGTTTCTAGGTGGAATGGTAGGTTTACCGGTTTGGCATCTAACAGAGAGCTAGTGAACAACATTTTATTGAAAATATAATACAAATACGCAACATAAATTAAAACAAGATCATGGTGGCGATTAACTTGGCAAAGTCATTTTTAACATGAAATACGTAACTGCTGGTACTTTGGACATTATGAAATGATGTTGAACACAAAAATCACTGACATTTAAGGTAGAGGAAAATTGACACGGGATTCAAAAATGTTGTTCGCAACCTCTCTAATCACTGGCTGTCACCTCCGTGTGGGTTTGACACCTACAAGTGAAAAAGCTCAGCATCTATTCCAATATGCCCTGGCTGTTGAACAGAATGTAAATTTTGAGCACTACACCCCGATTAATGTTATCAATTGGGGTGTAATGTTTGACTCAAAATTTAGTTTCACTAATCAAGTCAATTTTGTTATGAATTTTTTAGCGAATCTGTGTTTTGGCATCGTTTCAGATGTCTCTCCTTTGCTGCCTCAGTCATGTTGCAAATGCATTGGTCAGTAGTTGCCTGGATTATTGCAATTGTCTGTTTCGTACTTTGTCATCCAAGATTATCACAATGCTCCAGAATATACAAAATTGTTTGGGACGCTTTGGCAGTGGTGCTTCTAGATTTATTCAATTCACTCCAATAGTTAAGCCTATTAATGTTTATGGGTTAATGTAAGACAACGAAAAATCTTCAAACTTTAGTCCTCATACTACTGGAAAGCCAAACTATTTTGTCCCATATCTGTCTTTGGATACATTTGCTGTTAAAACAACACATAGCAATCCAGAGGAGATGTTCTTCAAGGTTCTTTGTAATGATTCCTCAATTCATAAATCAAATCATTTCAAAAATTATTTTACTATTCTTTCACTATTCTATATACAGCCTAATTATTTTGCACCATATCTCTCCTTGTACAAATCAGCCGTGAACACAAGACGCTCTAACTCCCAAAAATTTGTCCCTCCAGGTTCCTCATTATTGTTCTTCCATCCATAAATCAAAGGTCCACTTCAACAACAGTTTCTCCTATGACGTCCCAAAGTTATGGAATGATCTTCCACATGATATACGCAGTGCAACAATTCTCTCATGTTTCAAAAGTCAACTAAAAACCTACTTATTTCAGAAATCATTTCCATCATAGTTTCTAACTACCAAACACCAGATTGCTTCCCTGGGTGCGACTTGGAATATGTCTAACATCTTGATGATTTATGCCTTACGAACTGGATGGTCTGCCTTAGAATTGGTGGATACGGAGATAAAGCACTTGGACAACTGATTGATTGATTCATATGATGCTCCAAAACTTTGCAATGATTTGTCATCGGAAATTTGAAACCTATCTGTTTCAGAAGTCTTTCCCTCCCTAGTATTAGACCACCAAACACTGCAATTATGACCCTTACCATGTTTTATGTTTTGGAAGGTTTGCCTTAGCATTTGCTAGTTCAGTGATAAAACCCATGGATACCTGATGCTTGTCACACCTGCCTCCATTATGATGTCTATAACGAGTAAACAAAGAGAGCATTTGTAAAAGCATTTGTAACGTGAAAACATAAGGTTATCGTCGAAATGAAGAAAACAAGGCTATGGTTAAGAATGTCTCTCTGGCAAACTGAATTCATGAGTGGCACACACAAGCCAGAAACATAAGCCAAATGTACTTAAATTTTATGTTAATGACAATAATCGACCTTCATTGTACAGACAACTTTAATTCAGTTTTGTTATGGATCTGGCTCAATATAAAAATGATATAGCAATACCTTGTCGATTTGAAAGGGGATATCAATTTTGATCACTGATCCCAAGTTTTCATGAAAAAATCAATGATAAACCAACGTAGTGTCAGCATATACAAGCTGACCTACTTGAGTAGATTGTGAATGGCAACATTATATGCCCTCAAAAGGATCTTTTCGCAACACTGACACAGAGTTTAATTACACATCAAGAACAAGCAGAAGCTGAGAATGTGCAAACCCTTACCTGTGGGTAGTGCAGCAAAACACAACCAAGATAATGAGGTTTTCGATCCAGATCCAGACTAAGTCACAGGTGGACCCCACATGGTATGAAGAAATGACTCAGATCTGATGTATAGTTTTCAGGTTATGTACAGGGACAGATAAACAAACAGGGAGTGAGTTTAATCAAAATTTCCACACAAAACAACATACAAACACCTCCGTATTTTAACATAGTTCATATGTCAATACTCAAACTGAATACTTGTTTCTCCTTGGTTCATTTTATGTGTGATAGTAATATATCTCAGCCTTAGCAAGGCTAATCAAAAATATAGTTTTATAAACTGTGAGTGCACAATGTGGCAATAAATATCTGTCAGATAAGGGCAAGCGGGGAAAGTTGTACATATTGATATCTGGTTGTATCATTTCAATTTTTTATCAAAAAGGCATGCACAGATATCTTCTTTATTTACTCACTGGCCACAAAATGTTGATGACAATAAACGTAAAAGCCTTACTTTGACCTTTGACCTATAAACCCAAGATAAAATATCTCCCTTTTGGACTCACTGGGCACACAATGATCCCTCCATTCTTCAAGTCCAGGAAAGAAAAGGCTCATCTTTTGGTCTTGTATGTGACGGCTTTAACTCTATAAATTAGACAAATGTTTAAAACTTTAATGTTAACCCTGTACAACATAAAAAGCTCTTAAATAATCAAGAAAGCAAGGTCTTCTGTCAAGTGAGAGTAAACTGTTTGTAACCCACTTCATTATATTATATATTACTTGTTAAAGTGACATATACTATACAGAGTATTATACAAGACTCATGAAATATACATTAGCATATTTGAAAATGCAGAAACAGAACTATGCATTTGGTCTTCTGGAGTGATAAAATCAGAAGATTAAGTAATTTATTATCCACCAATTTGTTTGACCTAGCCGCCCTAAGTAGCATAGTGGGTTTGGCATTATCTAATCACAGTAATCACAGACTGTCAACTCTGTGTCAGTTCGACTCTCACCAATGACAATGCTGAGGACCTGTCTTAGTGTGACACTGGCTGTTGAATGGGACCTAAAACCTAGCTTACCTAATTATATCCGATTATGTCAGCTATGAAACGAATCCAGAGAAAATGGACACTAGTGAATATAAAAAAACTTATTGATAAGTTAACATTACCCGGTATATGGATGAAATAATGTGATCAGGGGTGGATCCAGCTTTTAAGTAAAGTGGGGGTTCACGTCAGACATACTTTAACTAGGGGGGGAGGGGGGGGGGGGTCGGGGGCATGCCCCCTGGGAAAAAAATTAATTTTTGGTAAAAATATAGTGCATTTCCTGTAAATTTAACACCACTCTTAAGAAATAATTTTGTACTTCGGGTTGAACCCCTTTACATTATTTTTCAACGGGGGTTCGACCCCCCTGACCCCCCCGACCCCCCACCCCCCCTGGATCCGCTAGTGGACTGATGGATAATAATAAGGAAATATTTACACACTCCGTATGGATTGTTATTGATGCTGCTGTTCCATATGTGCATGATAAGACCTGACCAATTCTGAACTTAGTGACTTGCTACAACCAACATCGTATTATTGCTGAAGATATGTCACTGGATCTTACCACATGCCCATAACTGACACAGTTAGAAAAGATAACTCTCGACACTTAGTCACTATCACCTCTTTAAAAAGATTAATCGGCATACTCTTAAGACTTACCTTTTCGTGAGACAATATCACTCAGCTCCATTTTTACAGGTAGATTAGTGGTGTCAGAAAAGAGTGAAGAGTATAGTAGGTTGTACTGCTAAAAAGACAAGTTGCATCTTTTAAAAAATAGCCTGTAAATCACGTGCCACTTTGAGGTGCACCAATCGTTAATGTCTATGCATGTTTAAAGCAACACAATTCCTCACTATAACCTTCGCCAGAAGTTTATGTTTTGGGATGTGTTATTTTGTCTTTTAGTCTGTGTTCTTACTCACTCAAAGACTAATCAACATGTCTTTATGAATTGTTATATGGGTAGGGCCTGGCCAAGGAAGCAGTGATTTATTTTTCGGAAAGATCCTAATCATATTCTGGGTACAAAAATACTAAGGTTTCAGAAATGCCCCTGCAAGTGGTCTGCGCCCTAAAAGTGTTTTCTAGTTATACATAAGAGAAACGCAATTGTATCAATTTGAATTTTATCACAGGATGCACATAGGGGTAATAAATACAGATGGCTATAGATTTGTTCGTATTTATATTTTTGTACTCAGTAAGGACACACTCGGTCAAGGTAGGTAACACACTGTCCCATCCTGCTGCCTCCAGTATGGGGTCCCCCAGGGCTCCGTCCTTGGTCCAATTCTGTTTTCCCTCTACACTAACCCAATTAGGTCAATCATTCACTCTCACAGTAGTATAAACCACCATTTCTATGCCAATGACACTCAGCTATACATAACACTAACACCAACAAACTTCTCTCACTCTATACAAAAACTAAAAAACTGTCTAAGCGACATTCAAAATTTCATGTCAGCAAACAAATTAAAACTCAATCCTGAGAAAACTGAGTTTATTCTGATAGGCTCCAAAAACAACCGTAAACAACTCCTTCCTCACTTTCTGATCAATATTCTCGGCAATCAGGTCTCACCAGCACAAAGTGTTAGGAACCTCTGAGTGGTGTTCGACTACAATTTTTCATTCTCAGACCATGTGTCACAAGTCATAAAGTCCACCAGAGTTCATGCGAGAGACCTCTATAGAATCCGTCCCCTCTTAGACCTTAACACATCAGTTCTTCTAGCAAATGCTTTGGTGAGCAGCAGACTGGACTACTGCAATTCCTTATTCTTATCACTTACAGATTTTGAGTTAAGAAGATTGCAGTTAGTCCAAATCTCACTCTGTAGGGTTGTCACCCGGTCCTCCAAATACTGTCACATTACCCCTCAATTAAAAAAATTGCATTGGCTCCCTATCAAATACAGGATACAATTTAAAATTGGTCTCATCACATACAAAACTCTCAACCAGGGTGAACCAGTTTACCTTAGAGAATTAATTCATCCCTTCACTTCTTCCAGGAACACAAGGCGAAGTACCCCCAAACTCAAATTCCTTCACACTCCCACTTTCGACCGTAAGGTTCATAAATCAGTCAAACATTTCTCCAATTCTTTCAGTCACTATGCCCCAGTTCTCTGGAACTCCTTCCCCTTCCAAATAAGAAATAGCCCCTCTGTCACATCTTTCAGGAAACACCTCAAAACCCACCTCTTTAATTCTAGTTTTCCAACTTAGTTTCCTTCCCTCTTGGTCACACCCAAAACTCTGGATGAACGCCCCTTGACTTTCCTTATGATAATGATTTTGTTAAGTCAACGCACTGAGTTCCCCTTTGTGGGGAAGATATTGCGCCTTCAAAGCAGTAGATTAGATTAGATTAGATATATGACCCATTCGACTGTACAAGTACAGTCCAACTCTCAAATTACTAACATTCTCTTAACTGAAAGACAGAGGTTCAAGGATGACCATTATCAATGTCCTTGAGGTTCTTTAACCTGCCACTGGGGATAGGACCAATGACGGAGGACCACCATTTTAAATGGTCATCTGAGCCACTATGTATCTGCATCTGCCTGACATGGAACCCAGGTCCTCTGTGTTCCTAGGTGAGTGTGTTACCCACTATGCAATCGTGGCAGAGATGAATGCTGACTCTTTGTGACTTTAGTTTTATTAGGATTGTTAAGGCTGGGAATTTGGTCTCTGACAACACGAAAAACTAATATCTTCTTGACTTTTCGGTCCCTGGCACACACAATCCAAAAGAAGTAACATTCCAAAATTATATGTGGATACAGGAGTTTTCCATGGCTCTTTAAGGCTCTATTTGGATTTTTGTGCTTCATATACCATGTCAATTGAGATGAGTTGTAACTTTAAACAGTTGGTATTAAATTCCAAGCATGTTCATAACATTAATTGTGCTTGAAACAACAAGTCAAGGGTTTTAATAATTCTAATTTGACTTTTATAGCGCTTAATCTCCACTGAATAGTGGACTCTAAGGCGCAGCAAGACAATAGCAAAATACAAATTCAAAGTCCAGGGACAGAAACAGGTCAGCACCACGGAGAAGCCATAAGAGAAAATGATCTAAGAAGGATAAGCCTTTGTGTAGAGATAGGTTTTGAGTTTACTTCTAAAAGAGGCAATAGTGGGTGATGCACAAATATCTTCAGGGAGTGAATTCCAAACAGTGGGAGCATCAAAGGCGAAACTGAAACCAAACTGCTTAGTGGACTTGCGAATTTTAGGTTGAAACTTTGGAACATTAAGGAAATTGGCAACACTCTGAGTGCATCTAGTATTGTAAGTATTGTGGTACATGGAAAGATATGGAGCAAAATATTTCGGGAAGCCAGTACGATTAAACTTGTACACCAGGGTAGCCAGTTTGAACTCTGAGCGAAACTGAACAGGGAGCCAATGGAGTTTCCTGAGGACCGGAGTTATCCGAGTATATTTACTTGAATTTGTAACAATTCTGGCTGCACTATTTTGGATAGACTGTAATCTGTGAAGGTTGAATTTGGAGAGACTCCTGAAAAGTGAGTTACAGTAGTCCAACCGACTACTAACAAAAGCATTGGCAACCGACACAGCTGCATCATGAGTCAAGAACTGACTAATATTTCTAAAATCCCTCAGTTGAATAAAGCAGCTTTTACAAACATTCTGGATGTGTTTCGAGAAAGAGAAATCAGAGTCAAACCACACACCCAGGTTCTTGACTGACTTGGTGGGGTGAAGGGGGTTACCCAAAATGTCAATTGGGAAACATACATTTAACCTTTCTCTCTGTTTCTTGGAGCCAAAAAGTATGAACTCAGTTTTATCTGGATTAAGTTTAAGTTTGCTAGCCGACATCCATTTCTTAACATCTTGAAGGCATCTGTTCAACTTATCAAAAGCATCTGAGGCATTCATGTGCGACAGATGGACATAAAGTTGTGAATCGTCGGCGTAGAAATGAAATTTTATGCCTTTGTGTTTACCAATTAGAGTACTAAGGGGAGATAAGGGAGAGAGAATAGGAGAGGACCCAGAACAGAACCCTGAGGTACGCCGAACAGCAATTTTTGTAAATAAGACAAAGAAGAACCAATCTTAACAGATTGAAAACGTTCCATCAAATAGGAAGAGAACCATTTGACAGCGGAGCCATCAACACCGAACCAATCCTGAAGACAGTTGAGGAGTGTGGAATGATCAATAGTATCAAAGGCGGCCGAGAGATCCAGAAGTACCAAGGCAGTAGCTTCACCCCGAGATAATAAATGTTTTAATCACAGATGTTTTTCTTTGGGCTCTTATATGTCACAAATATAAGAATGCAGAATATTCTATCCATGAATAGGTTTGCATAGTTGGGTGCCAGTGCGGTTCCCATGGCAGTGCCTCCTATTTGGAGGTAATGTTGGTCATTAAATGTGAAGTTCATACTATGTAGCACTAACCTTAGTAGTTGAAGGATATAAGGGGTGATTGGGTCCTTAGTCCTATCTTGTCTGAGGTGAGCTGCTACTGCCAATAACCCTTCATGATTGGGTATGTTGGTGTATAGCGAAGAGACATCTAGTGTGACTAGTATGGCTCCCTCTGGGATTTTGCCCAATGCTTTCAGCCTGCTTATGAAGTGCTGTGTGTCTCTTACATATGACTTTGTTTTAGGTACATAGTCCTTGATATGGGCATCCACAAATTTGCTGATGTTGCAAGTTGGGTGACCAATAGAGCTACATATGGGTCTACCTGGTACCTGTTTTTTGTGAATTTTAGGTAAGAGGTAGAACCTTCCAGCTTTCGGCTCTTTGATATTGAGGTAATCTAATGTTTTTTCTGTGATAAGCTTTAGATTTTTCATATCTATTAGGACCTTACATATTGTTTCTGAGATAGATTGAGTGGGGTCTTCTTCCAGTTTAGTGTAGAAGTTAGTGTCACTCAATTGTCTGTACCCTTCTTTCAAGTAATCTATGGTCTGCATGATTACTATTGCGGAACCTTTGTCTGCCTTTTTGATTACTATATGTGGGTTTTGTTGTAATTCCCTGAGTCCTGCCCATTCTTCTTTTGTAAGGTTGGGTTGGTGGTGTACAGGAGTTTTGTCCTGTAGTAAATCCATTTTGAAAGCTTTCTTGAAGCTGTCAAGTGTTTTGTTGGGTGGGTTGGGTTTCCACTTAGATTTGTTCCTAAATTTTTGATGGATGTGTTCATATTGGAATTCATCTGGTTCATCAGTTTGGGATGTGGTGTCTGTTTCAGCATTTTCATTCATGAAGTCAATAATGCTTTTTGAGATATTGAGTTCATGATTTTTATCTTTGGGACAGAAGAACTGCATGAGTTCCAGTCTTCGGTGGAATTCCTTAAAGTCCTCCCATATTTGTGATTTGTGACTTTCGGTGAGCCAACCTAGGGAGAACAGAATCACCCCTGTCTCTAAACACTTCACAGAGAAGGGACATTCAGTCAAAGACATGCAATTCTCAGTGCTTGAGTGGTGTTCCCTCAAATACCATAAACCAGATTCTAATCACAGAAAGATGAGAGAGAAATGGTGGATGTGGAATATTGGGGCAATCCACCCTATTGGCATTAACCAATTTATTTAATTATTGGTGCATTTCCGTGTCCCTCACACTCAGGACATACTTCGTATCTTATTTATTCTAATATGTGCCAATATTAAATAACCAAGGTGTATATTAAGGTATCTATAAGCACAACCCCTGATACCACTATTTCCCTTATAAAATGGGAATTCCTTAAATGTTGAGGAATTCCCGTTTTATATGAACAATAGACAGTATGACGCACTATCCAAAATTACGACACCATCCGTAACTATGATAATTACGTCACAAACTGAGTTTCCAAAGTTTACTATTAGCCATTTCAAAGAGGCTGGTTACAGACATTGATTTATAACACTTTGGAATATTTATTTTATATTTGTAATATAGTAATTTAATATTACAACAACATGGAAAAAGCTAATTATATTTGTGCCTTTTGTAATAAAGCATTCACTAGAAATGGCTCACTCAAAAGGCATAAACAGAATGTGCATTTTAAACCAAGCTTTAAGTGCCTAACATGCCCCAAAACCTACAGAAGGCATGAGGACTTATCAAAACATGGGAAAGAATGTCTCACTAAAGCTCTGAATAATTCAGATGAGAAGTCCATGGACAGGATTCAGAAACCCAGCACTTCCAAGGATAATGGGACCATTGACTTAACAAGAGATTTAGCTTTGAGCAGCGATTCTGAAACTAGTATTTCAGAATCAATCATGGCCAATCACATAGAAAAACAGTTATTTTGTAATCAAACAAGAAGCATTGAAGTTAATACTGAACAAAGTAGAGTTCATAGTAAAGATAAGAGCACCCAGACAGAGCCACTTATCATACTTACTCCTGATGAGATTACACAATTTAGAGATGGCCTCACTATAGCTACATTCACCAACAACATTCAAGTGTTTGTAGACACTCTGAACTCACAAATCTTAATGTCCAGACCAAACCTATCTACGCCACCAGAGCCATCAACTCAAGTTGGCCTATTAAAGATACAGTCCAGCGCCAGCAGAAGTGTGCAGACCAAGCACACTGATAGCCAGAGCCAGGATGAGTTCCCAATGTGCCAGAGAATACCAACTAGACCCAGTTTAGTTGTGCCTGAATGGAGGAAAGCCAAACTTAGACTCCCAGGGAACCCAAGCACATCCAAAGAGTGAAAAAGACACTATAAAAGTCAATTTCTCGATAAAAATAATAATAAATCAGTTTATTTTTATTCAATATGTTTATTAGCTATTATATATTTACACAAATGGAAAAACATTTATTTGTACAAAAAAACAAATAAACCAAATTTAATAGACTATGTATCTCCATATATTAAGAATAAATATATATCCATGTACATAAATATTCGTAAATCATATGAGTATGATAAATTAATCGAATAAAACTCTATGACATTAATCATTAAAAACAATACAAAAAGCAAATGTGTGTTTTAATGAATTGTAAAGCAACAAATATTTTATAAGTGCTTTACCCTATAACAAAACTTTATTTCTAAAAAAGTGTCAAACATTCATGAAATAATGTCCAATATAAACAATAAATAATTAGTTTATATTTCATGAGATTTGACTATCCGTATAAATAAATCTATAAATAGACACCTGATAATTGACCAAATCCCCTACATAATTTGGGCACTTGGTAGAGTATAAAATATAATCTAAAATATATACTGGCAATTATCAAGTTACACTATTAATAGTCAACACCCAACTTTAGACCAGTCAAGAGTGTAAGTAACGCTATGGTCACACACTTCAAACTTGGGACACAAGCACAGTTGACACATCTCTTAAGCAACCCGAAGTGAACACAATTTCCTATGATACCTAACCGTCCTAAGTCATTAGGAGGCAATGGGTCTGAATGTTATATGAATCACATATAGGAAATTATCCCCAGTTTATTGACCAGAAATCGATAAATAATGATAAATACTTACAAAAAATCACTCCTTTGCACACTTCACCAAAAAGTGCAAAAAAGGTGCAGTGCACCGGTGCAATTTACCGGTGCAATTGCACCTCTGAAAAAGTACTTCAGGGGGATAGGTTGCCCCTATGTCTCTAGCCTCTGATGAGAAATCACATACTTGATTTCGAAATACAGTTGGATCAAAAAAATCTGAACAGTATAAGGCAAATTCACACTAACAGCTATTAGTGAACATTCCTGTTACTATTAACACAATCTGTTTTAAATTTCTGTTTTTCACAATGAGTGTTGCCTCAGAAAGTGTTAGTAACAGCACCTTGGTAAGTGCAGTCTCCAGACTTGGTATTGATCACAACCATAAGGAGAGCACGAGATCAGACACCCCACTCCCTCAGGATAACATCTCAGATGAAACTATTAACCTCCTCATAGCAGCCAGCAGCAAGCTCTCGAAGGAGGCACCCAAGGAGCAAAGACCCAAAAGCAACAAAAGAGCTAGAAGGGATAGAAGCCCAGAGCAAGGCACCAGCGGGGCACCAGAAAGGTCAGACTACCCCCCTGAGTCTAAGCCAATTTACTTGAGACTCAAAACAAGCTACAGGAAGAAGATAGCTATTGCCAGCCAAATTACCAAAATGCACTCAGAGATGCTGAAGAAGATATACCCACCATCAGTGGAGTTTAAATTCAACATCAACAAAACAAGAAGTGACAAGGTGCAGGTAGCTTGGTCAACAATCATTGAGGAATGTAAGCAGAAACTCACCAAAACTTTGTTGGATGATCTGTTCGCCAAATACACCCAGGTCAAGCAATCAATAGAAAGCGATTTCCAACAACTCCATGAAATCCTCAGCATCAGCCAACTCCAAGAGATCAAAGATTCTCTCAACAGCAGATGCTCTAAGTTAGCACCCACTTACACAGCTAAGGCCAAACGACAGTTTGATAAGCCGAGTGGACCCAGAGGGCAACCAAAAAGAAGGAAGGTTACCCCCAAATCAAATAAGGGAGGCAAGCAGGATGATATGCAGAAGTTTATGTTCCAACTTAAGAAACTTCTCAAGTAATTCCTTCAGAAGGCAACTACTAGCTCCGCACCCTTAGATAAGGCATAATGAACACTTTTATTATCTAAACACACTATATTTTATTTATAACACATAGTTGTATAAACACAACCTCACACCTGACACCATTTAATGCACAGGTGAAATTGCACCCCCAATAAAGTACTTCAGAGATAAAAAATAAGTTTTTTACTCACCACCAGAGTTTGACAACATGGAATTTTCCAAAGAAGAAATCGAACTCTCTGCTATAAATGCTGCACCAGGCATTTTACCAAAAGACACTAAGTTTGAAAGTTATATAGGCCATAATGTCATTAACTTATCAAATGTTCAATTATCAACTTACCAACTGAGTGCACTGGAGAAAGGCCTCACATTTTGCCCTTCACCAGGTGCACCAGACAAATCACAAATATGGGAGGACTTTAAGGAATTCCACCGAAGACTGGAACTCATGCAGTTCTTCTGTCCCAAAGATAAAAATCATGAACTCAATATCTCAAAAAGCATTATTGACTTCATGAATGAAAATGCTGAAACAGACACCACATCCCAAACTGATGAACCAGATGAATTCCAATATGAACACATCCATCAAAAATTTAGGAACAAATCTAAGTGGAAACCCAACCCACCCAACAAAACACTTGACAGCTTCAAGAAAGCTTTCAAAATGGATTTACTACAGGACAAAACTCCTGTACACCACCAACCCAACCTCACAAAAGAAGAATGGGCAGGACTCAGGGAATTACAACAAAACCCACATATAGTAATCAAAAAGGCAGACAAAGGTTCCGCAATAGTAATCATGCAGACCATAGATTACTTGAAAGAAGGGTACAGACAATTGAGTGACACTAACTTCTACACTAAACTGGAAGAAGACCCCACTCAATCTATCTCAGAAACAATATGTAAGGTCCTAATAGATATGAAAAATCTAAAGCTTATCACAGAAAAAACATTAGATTACCTCAATATCAAAGAGCCGAAAGCTGGAAGGTTCTACCTCTTACCTAAAATTCACAAAAAACAGGTACCAGGTAGACCCATATGTAGCTCTATTGGTCACCCAACTTGCAACATCAGCAAATTTGTGGATGCCCATATCAAGGACTATGTACCTAAAACAAAGTCATATGTAAGAGACACACAGCACTTCATAAGCAGGCTGAAAGCATTGGGCAAAATCCCAGAGGGAGCCATACTAGTCACACTAGACGTCTCTTCGCTATACACCAACATACCCAATCATGAAAGGTTATTGGCAGTAGCAGCTCACCTCAGACAAGATAGGACTAAGGACCCAATCACCCCTTATATCCTTCAACTACTAAGGTTAGTGCTACATAGTATGAACTTCACATTTAATGACCAACATTACCTCCAAATAGGAGGCACTGCCATGGGAACCGCACTGGCACCCAACTATGCAAACCTATTCATGGATAGGTTTGAAACAAAGGCCTTAGAAAATTGGGATAAAAAACCATTAATATGGCTGAGATTCATAGATGATATATTCATGATATGGACACATGGTGAAGAAGAGTTACAGAAATTCTTCAAATACCTAAATAGTATCCATGAGAAGATAAAGTTCACTCATGAAAACAGTCAAGAAGAAATTGACTTCTTAGACACTACTGTTAAGGTGGATATAGACAGGAGCCTATACACTACACTGTATGAGAAACCCACTGATACACACCTGTATCTACACTACAATTCAGCCCATCACAAACCATGCCACACCAAAGGACCCTATGGACAATTCTTGAGAATCAGAAGAATCTGCACTAAAAATAACGATTTCATACACCATGGACTCAAGTTAATGGAATATTACCAAAACAGAGGGTATCCCTTAAAAACCCTGAAAAAACACATGCTCAGGGCAGCTAAGTTCACTCAGGATGAACTATTAACAGTCAAAACTAAAAACATTACAGACACCCCTGTAATGATAACCACTTACAACCCCAGCAACCCAGATATCAAAAAGTTTATTGGTAAAAACTGGAATATAATTGAACACAGTAATGACTGTGCCACCACATTCCCATCTACACCTATAGTAGGGTTTAGAAAACTACCTAACCTTAGAGAGATACTCACAAAAGCATCTATCTCCTACCCCCCTCAACCTAAGGCACGAGCCAAACTCACTCCTAGTATATGTACTAGATTGGGTAAGTGCACTTACTGCCCATTGATTCATAAAATCAATACAGTAAAAAGCAAAATTACCAACAAAATTACACCAATCACTAAAATCCCAAAATTCACCACCTGTGAATTAAGTGACATCATATACCTTATTACTTGCAAAAAGTGCAATAAATATTATGTGGGAGAAACCAGTCGCCCATTCAGGAAACGAATGTATGAACATAGACTTTCAGTGAGCCAACCTAGGGAGAACAGAATCACCCCTGTCTCTAAACACTTCACAGAGAAGGGACATTCAGTCAAAGACATGCAATTCTCAGTGCTTGAGTGGTGTTCCCTCAAATACCATAAACCAGATTCTAATCACAGAAAGATGAGAGAGAAATGGTGGATGTGGAATATTGGGGCAATCCACCCTATTGGCATTAACCAATTTATTTAATTATTGGTGCATTTCCGTGTCCCTCACACTCAGGACATACTTTGTACCTTGTACAAATAGGCCAGAAATCAAACAACTTGTCAAAATGCAGAAAGCTGGTAATATTTTGCCCATCAAAGGATATAATTTTTTATAAATTAGTGAGCATGGCTCCATCCTTGGCAACTGACATGACATTAGCCCAAAATTAAGCAAATAGAATTAGTCATGTGGGATGATATGCCATGGATTCAGTTTTATCTGCATGCAGTGACAAGAATATGTAAAATAATCTTAAAAACAAAATCATGAAGTCAAAATGAAATTAAAATGACCAAATGTATAAAATGATCAGTTCATAATCACTGGCAATATCTTTAGGAAATTTACTCCTTCATTACTACTAGTATCTTCACTTGGAGGTAATGGTTTTGGGTGTGCTCTTGCATCTGTTTATCTGTTGTTCTATCATTTTGTTTTAGCAATTTCTGTCAAAGTAATAACTTGATTTCTATGAATTATTTTTGTGTGTAGAGAGCATGATCTAAGAAAGAACTGGTACAATATTGGACAGGATCCGAATTATATTCTCAATGCACAAAAATTCCAAATTTTCAAAGGGCCATTTTAAATGTATTTTCTATGAATTTTAATTTCAGATTGACATTGTCCCCAAAAATAATTAGGAGGTAGTCATATTCTTTATATGGGGAGAGTCTGGAACATGGACAACTTTGGAGGCCTGAAAAGGGCCTTAAAAATTTTCAGCTAAAAGCTGAATTCCAGGTTACTGACAGACACTTTCTCAGTGTCATCTACTGTTCATCATCTCTACGGACATCTTGGCTCATGGTGGGCTCTGTCAGGAAGGGCTGGGGTTTTGAAGTTGCTGTAGCTGTCATCTACATACTGCCAGTCTTGCTCTCTGGAAATATTGGACAAGATCCAAATCATATTCTTAATGCACAAAAATTTCAAATTTTCAAAGGGCCATTTTAAATGTATTTTCTATGAATTTTAATTTCAGATTGACATTGTCCCCAAAATAATTAGGAGATCTTCACATTCTTTATATGGAGAGGGTCTGGAACACAGACAAATTTGGCGGTCCGAAAAGGGCCTTAAAATTTTTTAGCTAAGAGCTGAATTCCAGGTTGCTGACAGACACTTTCTCAGTGTCATCTACTGTTCATCATCTCCACGGACATCTTGGCTCATGGTAGGCTGTGGCAGGAGGGTCTGGGGTTTTGAAGCTGCTGTAGCTGTCATCTACTGAGGTATGGACAAGGCTCGGACGAGTGACCCAAATGTAGTGTCTGGTGAAACTACTGAGGGTAGGCATTTATTTATTTGGGTTTTAGTGGCCCTTTAAACACCGTAAAGGTCATAATATGATGGGTTGTTTTATGGGCAGAAGAAATATGGTCCAGGTTTTGTATTGTAAACTGCCAACCATTAGTAAGCAACTAGCAGCTTTCTCACATAATGTCTGGGGTTTTAACTGCAGATCTCAGAGGTGGGAGGCAAAAGTCATTGAAGGGATGAGGCTGTGAAAGTGGTAATAGTTGTAGAGTCTGGTGATGACATGCTAAGTTAATACTTAGGTGGAACAACTTACGAACAAATGTGTGTTTGTGGCGGCTGGGGGGGGGGGGGGGTCTTCAAAAATTCCATAAGGGTAAGCAGGTGAGACATTTGTACCTGGTGGCATTTGCTGTCATCCTACCACATTCTTAAGGCAGTGTTTTTCTTAGTCTTTTCAAATACATGTATAAACAGGTCGAAGTGGGTTTCGGTCTACTGGCATGAACCAAAAGCCATCAGAGACACAAGTAGTACACTGAGCCAGTCACCCATCTAAGTACTTATGTAGCTCATTGGGGCTTAACGTCAGTAAAGAGACAGGCACTCATAATGTTACACCACAATTCATTACAAAAAAATCACACAAAAAAGTGCACAGTCTCCACCATAGTAGATTTTGACCCGGCATGTCCCTCGGCTTTCCCTTTTCTGCCTCAAGCGCATTGGAGGATGTTGCATCAATTTGAGCTGTATAAATGTGTCTATTCTATTCTATCTTTAGAAGCACAAGTCTTGCTAGAGCTCACGCTTAAAACACTTTAATACTCCTACCATCTTTTTTGTCTTTGTGGCAACATTCTTTATTCAAACAGTCCCTGATTCATGTTTTATACAACACAAAGTTTATTCATATTTAGTCCTTTCTGGTTACTTTAATAATTATTTTTCACTTTACAGTCAATTTACAATTTTACTTTTAGTTTATTTTTTTCACATTTCTGTGCTTAATTTTCTGTCTCCATGTTTCCCTTAAACATTTAAGCCTTCCATATCCAGAATTTGCTTAATTTTTTAAGTAACCATTTTGTTGCTTTCATGCATTTGGTGTTAAATTCTCTTCTTCATTGTTAGTTGAGGGCTTCTCAACTCTCTACTCTTCCCGTCTCTCTGTGATATAGGTCTCCCTGACTGGCCTCCCTGATTGGGAAAAGCCATATAATTCTATATGTGTTTTATTACTAAGTGTGAGCTCTGGCGAGGCTTCTAGGAATCACTTTTTTGTTGTTCTTTTTCCCCAGACTTTCATGAATTGTGATGAGTGACGAGTATCTGCCTGTCCACTGAAGTTAAGCGGCAATGGGCTACGTCAGTACTGGGATGGGTGACCACTTCAGTGCACTAGTTGTGCCTTTGATGGCTTTGTGACTTGCGCTAGTAGACCAAAACCTCTTTTGGCCTTGGTTTTCTTGCTTTTTCTGTCACTGGACTTTCATGAGAATTGGCATTGTGTGGAGAGGACCCATCTCTTCATTGAAGTTAAGCACCATTGGGCAATGTTAGTACTTGTGATGGGTGACCATATGAGTGCACTACTCGTGTCTCTGATGACTTTGCATCTCAAACATGTAGACCAAAACCCTCTTGGCCTTGTTAACTTCGTCATAGGCTGGATGTTACCAGCTTGCTTGTGCCGTGTGAGTTAATGGCTGGAGGAAAAGCTTGTCAGGATGAATACTGTTAGAACGACTGTAATTTGGATGGAGTTCTAGGCTTTAGAATAGTGGTATCATATTACATCCTACAAAAGTTAAGGTTCTACTTACTGACTTAAAGTATTTAAGATAAAGGTGTATAGTAAGATAAAGTGACATCTAGATACAATAATTTCATTCAGGGTCATTAATGTTTGTGACATATTTCACCACTAATCCTGACAAGATAATTAAAACAAAACCAGAGTTACATGAGAGACGGTATACTGGAAAAGTGTAAACTACACATAACATTGGGGAAGGGAAGTTTTTACTATGTGAAAACGTTAACCAGGGACTATAAATTATTTTGAAGGATTAATTGCATAAAATTGAACTACTTAATAAACATAAATTGTTTAAGTACGTATTTACCAGGAAGTATTGAGAATCCGTTTTGGTAATACCATTTTATAAATATACATATTGGAACCAAAAGTAAAAAGTCAGTTTTGTCATTAACTGTTATGTATATAACATTCTGCATACATTTTTTAACAATGTCAATGACTTGCAGTGGAACTGAGTGGCCTGTCAGAAAGTATATGCCTTATTAATAACTCATCTGAGCTACAAGTTCTCATAATTCTGTTTTAGTCATATAAGTTATATTATTGTTTCTGTAAGTAACATTCCATGAAGTCTGGTCACATGTCTGGATAATGTTCACATACTTGTGTGTGGTTGCTCTTATGTTGGGAGGAAAGCTGGTGAAAGGTAATTATATTACTTATATGCATATAAAATGCAAATTTGCCGATAATTCACATGTTGTATTGATAAGTGTATGAGCTTGTGCATGTCTGAATCTCTACTTTGTATCACAAGTTCCAGGATTTGACTTAAACAAGTATTTATCAGAATTGTTTTTTTTTTTGTATTTTAACCTGAAAACCATCTCAAGTATTCCACTCATTTTATTGTGTATTATCCTTTTGTTATTTTACCATATTCTCTCAATATTTGCAAGAACTTTTAACAAAAAATCCTTCCTATATACTGAAAAACACCAGGATCAGTTTATGGGCTTCAGTTACTGAATTCCTCAATTATTTGAAGTTTACCAGATGTGCCCTGCAACCTGGGTCTACTGACTATATTAAGTTAATAGAAAGTACATTGTTTTATTGGTCTTGTACAATTCCCCTTCAAATTCATTGAAGATTTAATCTGATGAACAGCCTGAGCTAAACTAACCTGAGTTAATGTAACCTAAAGTCTTTTTATACTTTGATGTGTATCAATCAAAAAGCATTTTAAGATTCCTGTGCCAAGGAGAACTGTAGATTTTAAACAAAACAGTAGAAATGGAGTTCTTAAATTTATGTTATTTTAATTTTTACACAAATGTTAGAACCTGAACATTAAAACATAAAGTCATTGTACTTTAGCTGCACTGGAAATAAATTATTAGTAAACAAATAAGGTGACCTTATGTAACACTTTACTTTGACTAAGACGGTGAGCTCATTTGATTATGTCATTTGTATGAGATCTCTTCATACAAAGACATACAAAATTCTTTGTCATTTTACAATACACATGGCTGAATTGCTTGCACTGTAATGTTTTTTTCAGTCAGGGAATTCTTCTAAATCATTACTGATGATTTAATTGCGTACCTATTTTAATTTTTTTTTCAAATTTTTTACTAACATTTATGTGAAAAAGATCCACAAATACCAAGATATGTGAAATACTAAGTCATATACATGTTCCTGGCCATCTCAAAACCTTTTTTTTTTATTTATCCCGAAAGTACCATTTAGTCTTGCATTTTTTTAAAACTTGATTTTTTTTCAACTCTTGTTCGGTGGTGAGTAATGGGATGAGTAACACATTGTTTAACACTCTTTTGAACTACTGTATTTACATTTGGGGTAATTCCTTCCAAATTCATTTTTTTGCTTCACACCTGGTCGAGTGATTAGCTAATATGATTAATAAGATATTGTTTAAAATATTTCTTAAAATGCTTCATTGGTGTTTGGGGTGATTCTTTGCATGCCTTTTTAGTAAAAGGATACTTATTTATTTATTTATTTGGGGTTTAACGTCACTTTCAACACTGTACAGGTCATATCACGACGGGTAGTTGGAAGGGCAGAGGAAACCAGTACATAGAGTTCGCTAGGGTTGTGTACTGTAAACTGCCGACCAACGGCAAGCAACTACCAGCTTTCCCACTTACGGCCATGACGGGGATCGATCCCCGGCCGCAGAGGTGGGAGGCGAGAGTGTTACCACTCTGCCACCGTGGCCCCTAGTAAAAGGATACAGTTAATCATAATTTTTATATGTACCAAATCCAATTTATTAAACTGACAACTGTCAACAAAACCAAACATAAAAATTGAATTGGTGTGCGCTTATGAGTGTGTTGTTTAACTAAATTCATCAAATTAACTCATTTACTTTATTTACATTTTTTAATTTAATTAAACTCGTAGTTTTAATGAGGTCATGTGCATTTAACCAACATAATTTCTCTATCACTAATTGCAATTGTTGCAATTCACTGTGATTTTGACAGCTATGTTTACAGGCAATTATGGTAATCACATTCATCGACTAAACAATAAGCACTTCTCTGCTAACTTGAAAATACAAGTAGATAAAAATGCTATAGTTTTGGAAAGACCAAGAGGTTTATTTGGCCATTTTGTAACGACCAAGCCAGTTCAAAACCTGGGGCCGGTTTCACGAATAAAAGGAAGGTCCTTTTTCAGTAAAGGAAGGTCATTTTTCTTTGGAAATGCCATTTAAAAATCTCCGTTTTACGAAGCCTCCTTTAATTTTTCTTACCAAAGGTCTCCCTTAAAACTTAAGGAGGGATGTTATTCCCTCCTTTTGTTGAGAAAATGGGTAAAAACTAGTGATTCCAGCTGTAGAAATTCATACAAACACCAGAAAATTTGGTCTGAATAGAGCCACCACATATATATTTCTCAACTTCAAAATTAAAAATAAAGCAAAATGTTTTTTTTTACAGCCCTGAAAAGTAGATTTTTTTAAAGTAGTTAAAAGACTTTCCACTGCAAAACTTCTCTCTTTCTGATGAAATTGTCAAAAGTAAGTAACACAGTATACATCAACACATATCTAATGATGTCTATCTAAGCAGCAAAGTAGTAAATTATGTTTCTCTAAAACACAATTGTAAGAATAATATGGATAATGTCTAAATATTTTTGTGTGCAGAAAAAGGATAAAAATCATATGACTTTAAAATAAAGTTGAAACAATGGATATCTACCAAATTTGCCTGTAAAAAAATCAAAGAGGAAAATTGGTGCACAAAATTGGGAAACAATATTTCAGGGTTTTTAATCATTTTAACACAGTCATTTTGTTGTCTTTCTGAAGTGTATGTTTGAAATTAAATATTATTATTAATACTTTAATATATTCTGTGTTGTAAAAGAATGTACTGAGATTGGATAATGCATCACCCGTGTGTAATAAGGAGGGAACATTTTTTTGTGAGTATTGATACTTTTAACAGTTGAGTACAGTTAGAACCTCTGTTATGTGAACAGGTTGGGAGGGTAAGATTTTGTCCAGATATCATATGGTTCGGAATAAAAAAGAAGAATCTTGATATACAATATTAGGGAACCACAAACATAGGGGGGTGGAAATGGTTCATAAAAATGAATATTCAGACAATAGAAGGTCAGAAAGCAGATGTTTTACTGTACAGAAATTAAATAAGGTAAATCCTTGGCTTCCTTAAATTTCAAGGAAGTCTCCTCGAAATGTCAAGCTCTCCTTTAAAAAAAGAGGTTTTGTGAGACCGAGGCATTTTAAAGGAGGGAGAAATGTGACCTTTATCTTAAGGAAGCTTGGTGAGACCGGCCCCTGGCCTGAATTGAATTGACCATCGTATAACTATAAGTCATATATGCCACCAAGAAAAAAAAACATTTTTTGCATCTCAGACTCCATCTTACAAAATTTTCGTAGATATTTTTAAAACCGTGGAACCAAGAAAAACCAGGTATTTTTATAGTGGGGCATAGCTTTAAAATTTAGTGCCAGAGAAAAAAAAATAGATTATATAATATCCTCGTCCTACAGGCTATCGTTCTGTTTTGTAGCATGATAAAATTTTTAATTTCAACCAATGTCAGTATTTTCTTGATTACATTAATAAACGTCAATTTGTATTGACATTTAATTATGCTTTTTTGGTTTATTAGTGATGTCTGTTTAATTTATTTATTTATTTATTTGGGGTTTTATATCGTATTCAACACTGTACAGGTCATATCACGATGGGTAGTTTTTGGGGCAGAGGAAACCAGTACATGCAGTTGGTCAAGATTCTGTACTGTAAACTGCCGACCAAGGGCAAGCAACTACCAGTTTTCCCACTTGAGGTCAGGTCAGGAACCAAACCCCGATCTCAGAGGTAGGACACGAGAGTGTTACCACTCTGCCACTGTGCCACCATGGCCCCTGGTGTCTGTTTAAATAAGAGATGTAAACGAATATTCCATTACCCACATTGATATTCTTGTGATGTTTTGTAGCTCAAGGGTTTAATTTAAATTTAACAAACAAACCGACTTGGCAGTCATCTGAGTTCAAATCAGGGATCACAGGCTTATATCACAGCAGCTCCCTTGCAGTTGATGGATGCAAAAAAACTCTTTTCAAAGATAAATGTTGTACACACACGGCCCTCTATGAAAAGAAACCATGGTGGTCTGTTGATCTTGGGAAGGTATATACACTTCTGTCTGTGACACTGGTCAATAGAAAGGATAAAGGTAATGGATTATGTATTTATATTTTCTTTTTATAATAATTTATATATTTCAATAGATGAATAACTTAACAGCTAAATCCCTACAGCAATTTAAATAATAACCACGATGTACTAAAATTCTCAGTTTCCGTACCGTAGCTACAGCATTATCATCAAATCACAAAATAGACTCACAGTGTATATAAAGAAATAGTGAATTCTTCATAAAGCAATAAGTGAAAAAAAATATTGTAAAAGCCCGTAATATCTCATCAAACATCTAAACTTCTAACTACATCAAACTACTAATTAACTGATGCCTGGAAATATATATGCAAAATACTGACATCTAATATCGATGGCCTTTAACAAAGTAATTTTCTCCTTTAAGGAAGGAGGGTTTTGTGAAACTGAGGCTTCTAAAGGAGGAAGAAATGTGACCAGCATTACTTGACAATAATTAAGCTGTTGTAATTGAAGTTGGTCAAAAATGAATTTGATAAACAAAACAAATATTTCCACTGCCATTGAAGAGACCTGATAAAAAGATCCGGGATGGGTATCATACTGAAGGAGATATTTGTGGTATACCATAACTCAGATGTACAACAGGGGTTGTTAACATAGTGAGCCAATAAGTCAAACTTCACAAATTTTTTTGACATAAACAAAGGTGTCAATTAATTATTTACCTGGCTTTTACCTGTTATTTACCGACCACTCTAAGAATTGAAATTCAAATGAACCAAGTGTGAAACTTCATGTTAAATTTATTTCTTCTAGAACATAAGAGATTGAAGGAATTCTACATATATGGATCAGAGACGTCACACAATGCTTCCAAATTAATTTCAAATGTTTCGTGCACTTACCACCCTTCTATGCTTGGAAGCGGTGAAACAAAAAAACTGTCCTGCGAAAAAGCAGTTCAAACCAGGTAGAGATTTATTAATAATGATTACTTTACCAGCTACAAAATTTAATTGAAGGTTTTGAGTTTATAAAAAATAATCTAATAAAATTGCACATGTTTGGAATTCTAACGATGCTGGAATTTAATAAATAGAAAAAAACAATATAAATAACCAAAATCATGTGGATCTTAGACTATTTAAATTAATGTTGATGGATTCATGCTATATGTTTATACGATATGACTTTTATTACCACATTAATTAGCCGTAAAATATATGATGCCATTATTTTACAGATATGTCATAATTCAGAAGACAGATAGCCAGCCATTAACATTATGTGAGGTATTAGTTGAAATAGGTAAGGTGTAATATTTGGAAATACCTAAAAATGAAGAAGTAGTTAAATTGTTTAATTCATTTACACATGGACAATTTGCTGCCATCATGAATGGAGTGTATTTATCTGTTTAGACTGTCCGGATGGTACATTTTTTGAAGACAACGATTGCAACAGTTGTTCAGCTAATTGTGAGACTTCATCATGTAACAAAAGCTCTGGAGCATGTCCATGTAAACCAGGATACACTGGATCACAATGCTTTGAAGGTATATATTCATGACAATTTGTGTTACAACAACAATATAAAATATATCTGTAGTGTAAAAATAATAATAATACACAAAGGTTGAAAGGACAGATTGGCAAGATTCTGTATGCTTGAGTTGCATGTATAATAAAGGCAATTTAAATGAAAACCAAAAATACTTAAACTTAATGACATATAAAACGATTACACAACAACCACACATGTCATATAGGAAGTATGAGCACCATTACCATCATCATATGCAGCACTAAAATTCATATACCAAAACACCACAAATAATGGCTCCCCACATCCATGTATTACACACAACATTACAAGAAAGAACAAAACATAGATGTATAAAAAAGTTTGCAAATGTTATTCCATTGCATTCACATATCCTGCTTCCAATGTCACAAAGTCCAAAGAATTTTATATGCTCACTATTTGCAAAAAAAACATTGATCTTTTATAATGAATTTTATTATTAATTGCTTAATGAGAGAATTAGAAATGTCAGTATCAAGTGAATTGCCCAGCAAACAACTGTAACTGTCTCTCTTTAAAAGTTCCGAAAATACTGTATAACCAGGATATTTTTAAACGGAGGACAGATTTGAACTTGAACTTCCCCTTAGATAATGTTAACAGGAATAATACGTTTTGCCACCACCCACAATATTAGAACCAGCAGCTTAAAATATGACAATAAAATTCTAGTGGTATCTTTGTCGAACGTAAAGTGAAAATGACATGATGTGGTTATTTGGAAAGGTTTGTAAGTTTAAATTATTGCTGACAGAGGAAGAGTACTGTCAATGCCACTTCCCCAATCCCAAACTTCAGTAGCTTGCTGGCTTTCTGTGATTGACTTTCATGTGGGCAAGATGAACTGGTTCTCACCACATCATCTGACGAGTGCCAATCACATATGGTGATCGTGACAAAATAAGCTGTGAACACCAGATCATTTCATTGTGGTCACATCATGTGGTGAGCCCAACGTGATAAGTGTTGATTACCAGATCTTACCCAGGACTTAGCCAAAGCATAGACCTAGCTGCTTTGCAAAACCCACAAAATCTAAGTTTAAGACCGAGGTCTCACTTGTAAGTCTAAGTACGGACTAAGTAACATCCTGTTCCATGAGTCCTCTGAAGGACAACACCCAGGCCCTCCCACATCTGTCTCTCCAGTCTCCAGATCAATCTTGCTTTAACCCTTCTTTTAAGGGTGGAATGATCATAATGGTTTGGGAAATATAACATTACAAGGCTTTTTGACATTTCCTTTCAACATTGTTTTCTACATTTAATTTATATTACATGTATACTGTATAAATGTTGGTATTATCTTTAACTTTATATGGCAGTCTTTCCTACCTATTGCTGATACCTCACCTACTCTCTGTCTTTTTGTGTGATTTAAAGGACTGTTTTGTGATTATAAATGTCCAGTGGTAGTCAAAATATTTGAGGGATAATTTATTTAAGAAAAATCCAGACAAAAAAACAGCAGCTATAAATGCATGTTTGATGCCACAAAATGCACCAAACACCAGGCAAAGTGTGAGCTATTTAAAGAAACGTTTTATAAATACAGACCTCATCTTGATCCTGATGGCTCTATTCTAGTTAATTATAACATGACCCTTCTTCCCTCCATGTTCCCAGGAAATACAAAAAAAAAACAAGTACAAAAACATGTGTCCCTGTGTGTGTATATTAGTCCAAAGTTAATAGTTCAAACAGAGAGCCTTCAACATACAAGTTCAATGCGTGTCAGTTTGAGAGTGATCCCCTGAAACAACCTTACCTCAGCAAATAGGAACTACTGTATTTAATAGTATATATATGCCGAAAAGTGTGGGTATATAAGATGCACTCTAAATTTGTTTTCAAAGCAATTTTTCTTGCACATAAGAAATAACAACACATATAAGCCTTGGACCATGATGGGAAGAAAAGTTTTTCTGTTTCAATTTTAGGATTATACCATAGAGGGGTTCGTATAAAATCACTGAAATCCTAAATATGAGTTACCGCATTTACAATTTTCCAAGATTTGAGAAGATCACACCAAAAGGGATTTAATATTTTGTTCTGGATTGATTGGGACCAAGAGGGACCTAACAAAAATAATTTTGATTTAACAAGTAATTGGTAATCAATTATTTTGGTCAGTTGGGATCCATCCTCAGTCCAAGGACTGTGTATCCATATGACCTTTAGGACCCTAGGTTCACCATGTTTATTTTATTGAAATTATTTTAAACGTAATGAGATAAAGTGAATAAGGTACTATATCATAAGGTTGTGCCATTGATAGGGCCTTTATTAACATATTGGTTATACTATTGGAATAGCCTGATAACAATTATGCATACCTGTGGAAGAATTATTATCAAAATTTTAACAGAAAGACATGCTACAAATTTACTCAAACAATGGCAAATGTACCTTGTGATACCCTTGCAAAAATTGCTCCAAAAATTGTCAAGAACAAGAATGTGAAAAATTAACCGATCATGAAAATGTACTCAAGGATGTATACCAGGCTACACTGGTGATAACTGCACACAAGGTAGTTTATGGATGAAATGAAAATTATTTTTGAGGATATTTTATGTATTTTGTATGAACTCAATCAATAAGGTACAATGTGACACAATAAATGCATATACAAGGCCTTTAAATGGGACTCGGTCTTTTGTTCTGATGATACTATTCAGTTCAAATAAGAGTTGCAGAATTTTCATAATCAGTCCAGAAATAAAAAACTTATGTCAACTTTTAATGGGGCACAATTTTTGTCCACAATACATTCCAATTAAGATAAAAGTTGAAGAATTATTCAAAGTAAAAATTACTTATAATTACTCACATTATATTGTCTTGGTGCAAAAAAAACACAAGTTATGTTGCACTACATGCAACCACATTATCCAGTTGGATTGTTTTGTATCATATTGTGATGGGGACGGAGTAGACATGATGGCCCAGTGGTAAGACACTTGCCTCCCACCTCTGAGATCAGATGTGCAAACATCCTTTTGGTAAAAATATTGTTAGGAAATCCCCACAGAATTCTGTGATCTCATATTAAGTATTTGGATCTTTAAATGAAATATTGATAAAAATCCCCACTGAATTATTTAATTTTATATTTGCTGCTTATAATTTACATTTTATTTTATCGAGAGTTGTTTGATTACATTTGTACGGGAAGGGACGATGCACGCAGAATTCAACAGCATTGTTTTATTTACCATTCTATATTCACGATTGCAGCATTATGCAAAAGACGTGTCCACGTTCATTGCGCAGCCTACCATTTTAGAATGACCAATATACAAGCGGTTGAAGAAAAATGCACTTCCTATGGGGAAATAGGAATTTTTGCTTGAAACAAAAAGAAAAATCTAAAAGTTTTGACAACCTTTATCTAAGCAACTGATTCAGTTTCAAAACTAACACAATCGATTCAGCCAGATTAAAGTAGTTCTTTTGCAGTTTGTAATTGGGGGTATTTTGTTGTATATTGACTGACATATTGTTACCAGACACACGGACATAATGCCATCACAAAAATTAGATCATTGACCATAATTGTGTGCCAAAAAGTAACAGATTTTACTAACGTGTACAAATAAATTGCTAAACTGGTCAATCACTTCGCCAACTTCTTTACAACAATCAGAGTTGCAATCTGACATTGATTGCATAGAAAGTTAAATCTCTTACTGGATTCCCTATTTTTATCTTTTATAACTCTTGGGTTGAAATCACTGAAGTAATGTTATCGACACAGTTTGCTTTATTATGCAAATTGTTACAAATTTGAATCTCAAGTAATATTGTTCATCATCTGACCCAATCAAACATCTGTTATACAAATAGAATGTCCAGAAGACACATACGGACACTCCTGCAAGAATTGCTCTGAAAATTGTAACACTACATGTGACAAATTTACTCCAAGTGGCATATGTATTTCGGGATGCATGCCAGGCTACATGGGCAACAACTGCACTCAAGGTAGGTCATGGAAGTAATCAAGGTTGGGTTTTTTTCAGGATAATTTAAGCATTTTGTGCATCCAATAAGCTCAGATACAACCCCTCTTTAAGTTTAAAACTGGTGGGAAAATGTGTCACAATAAGTCCAGAAATAAGAAATTGATTGCAAAAGACGTGACAAATTTACTGAAAATGTTGAATGTACTTCTCGATACAGGCCAGGCTACACATGAGACAAATACGTTCAATATAGGTCATAAAGGAGTGATCAATGTTGTTTAAGTTTATTTTTCTGACAAATTTAAACCACATGTAATATTTTTCAATAATTGACCAAACTAATGACAAATTAACACAAAATTGTGAATTTAATTTAACATGCATAAATATCGCAACACTGATTAAATCCTTACTAATTTCTATATGTGTCACTAAAGATTGTAAGATTTTACCAGATTGTCCAGATGGCACCTATGGATACCCTTGCAAGAATTGCCCCCAAAATTGCCAAGGACAAAAATGTGAAAGACTGACTCACCATGGAAGTTGTACTTTGGGATGTATACCAGGATACATGGGAGATGACTGCACACAGGGTAGGTTATAGAAGAATAATTAAGGTTGTTTTCAGGAATATTTTAGCATATAGCATAAGGTAGGTTTTGAAAATTATGTGACTTTGACGCAAATGTATCACAAACAAAAATATAGGTTCTGAAATGATTAAGCTTGATAATTTTAAGACAATTGTAGAAGTTCCTTTATATATTGCGATGTTAGCTCTTACTGAAACCCAACCCAAAACCCAGACAGCCACGATATATACATAGACTTATGCTCAAATATAACCTTCACCATGTAAGTCATGTTTTTGGTTATGTTTGTTAGTTATTCTGTCTGTTTGTATGTCTGTCTGTTTTAGAGAATTGCTCCACAACTAATGCATGCATCTTCATGATTTTATGTGGGTAGGGGCTGAATCAAAAAGAACAAGTTTTAAATTTTCCAACAGTTCCATTCCATTTTCAATGATTTGGGGTTTTGTGCTGGAAGTTACTCTAAAATAATCAGATTTTGTGGAAATTTCTCATGTCTGTATGATCAACATTACTCTGTCTATTTTCATGGTCATGGCGTCTGTTTCAGAGGGTTAACAACAAAAAAACAGTATTTGGGTGATATTACAGTAAAGGTATACTCTGCTGCCAAGGCCAGAGCTCTAAGAATACCTTCTAGTATTTTGAAAACACTCCTTTATTTTCCCAACGATACAGTGTCAGCTCTCATAGTATTAATTAAGATTTATTCTCAGTTTTGGTATGTTTTTTTGATAACTACGGAATATTAGTAATGTTATTCTTAACATGACTTAATCAAAATTTATAACTTTATTAGAATGCCCTGATGGTAGTTATGGAAACCAGTGCAAAGAGTGTTTCAAAAATTGTGAAGAACAGAAATGTGACAAATTTAGTATCCATGGCAACTGTACTGTGGGATGTATACCAGGCTACACAGGTGATGTATGTATGGAAGGTAGGTTATTTATGACCAATGTTACCAATCAAAATAATCTAGGGTCTCAAAATGGAAACAAGGCTGAAAGAGATTTCAGTCCACCAGCGCAAGCTGTGGACAATGTTGATTACAGAAGCAATAATATAATTTTTCATACACTTGGTTCAATTGTGTTGTGTTTGCCCCCCCCCCCCTCCCAAGAACATGAAACCAAAGTGCTAAGTGAATGGTTGTGTTTTGGAAGTTACATATGTGGTAGTAAAAACGTTTGCAAGCCAAACATTAAGTGGTATGATTCTGGTATAATTTATGTTAGAGGTATATTTTTTGATAATGAGACAAATGCTTCTCTGGTAAAACTATTCTTGAACTGTAATGTTCTATAAATTATTGATTTTGAAATATAGCCAACTCATACATCCTATTCCATGAAAAAGGAAGACAATGCTAGGCCAACCTTAATAAGTGACACAGTTTTCAATATATGTTAAAATGGTTGTTGTAACAGTAAATTCAGGCACATTATTAATTATTTGAAAAAATTGTCATGCGAAAGTTACTCTAAACAACCATAAGTGGATAGAATATTACAACTTTGTTTGGAAACTGCAATTCTATAAATTACATAACAAAATTCAAATTTTACAGTATAAGATAATTCACACAGCTATGAACTATGATATTAACTTGTTTAGGTGATGTATATAACCGCCCAATAAGTATGATTGATGTATAAATATTAACAATAAATAATAAATAATTTCAAAAATAATTATGGGATTTATAAAGGAAATGCGAAGATTTTTATAGTAACACATTGACAGACAACAAAAACTAAAATGAAACATAATAACTTATTCCAGCTTAAACCTCTGCCTTTTCTGCTAAAAATTGCAGAATGCACATATTTTTGCCGAAAACGCATTTGATATATATTATATTTTAGAATGTAGCGATGGAACTTTCGGATCTGGCTGTCAAAATTGTTCAAAGTATTGCAAAGATGGACTTTGTAATAAGTTTACCAAAAATGGTGTTTGCACAAATGGTTGTGAAGATGGTTACACTGGAGAATCCTGCAGTCAAGGCAAGTCACTGTTCAAGTGATGTAGTGTTTGTTATATTTTTACAACTATGATAGACCCAAATAAAATCGCTTTCATGTACATGGTTAAAAATGGGAAAATTACATAATTTCATAGCCAGCAAAGACAAAAACAAATAACAGTTGAATGATAAAATTTGCAAATGTTATAGTAATTGTTATTCCCTACCTTGCAGTTAAGTATAACTGTAAATGTGCTTTTAGGTTCAAGCTCTTTCAAGATATTTTAATGCAATGTAAATTACTGAACTTGCTTGAAAAAAAACACTGGTTGCAGGACCTCACCAAATGGAGCAAATATAAAACAGAGGTCAAATTAGTTTAGTTTAAGTTTAAGATCGTCTTGACCTTGAAAGAAGAAAGGTCAAGCAAGAGAGGGCAGAGCCCTGAACCAATGGACTAAAGGCAAAGCAATCCTAATTTTGAAAAGTGGCTGGTACATGGTCTAATATGTTAAAATCACCAGGTGGAGGAAAGCGATGCCACTGATAAGTAAACCAAATATGAAAAAGTGGACGACAAATGGTGTAATTTAGAGAATAAAGATTTGCAAGGATCTAAAGGTAGTTATTGTAGGCACCCATTGAAGATAAAAGTAGGATGGTAAGTCCAATCGCTAAAAATATTTTAATTTCAAGGTCTGGGGATTGACGGCTCGTGCAATCTGTCTAGCTTAACTATATACAACTAAATGACCAAGCAATACGACCACTTATTAACAAATACAGCTGACTAGATG
Source organism: Sabellastarte sp. h YS-2021 (assembly GCA_964017235.1). Lineage (NCBI taxonomy): Eukaryota > Metazoa > Annelida > Polychaeta > Sabellida > Sabellidae > Sabellastarte > Sabellastarte sp. h YS-2021. The sequence goes on from OZ024935.1 coordinate 45,101,647, forward strand.
AACCTGCCAATCCAATGTGCTATAGATTGCATAGATTGAATAAAACTAAAATAATCAGACAATAACAATAAATAATTGATAAAATGACTTAATGTAAATTTCTACTTAAATGTGTTACTTGTAAAACTAAGAATATAAAATGTAATCAAAATACCATTGGAAGAAAAATGCAAGTTCACGTAGTAAATTACAGCATAGCTACAAGTATTGAGAAAATAAACATTCAATTACTAAAATTTGAAACATCTTGAAACTATGTGACAAAGAAATAGTAATGTTATTATGTGTAGTTCTGGCAATGTTAAGAGATCAGTGCTTGTTTCAATATGGTTCTTTATGCTTCAAGGTATCCTAGTATATAACATAAGCTGACGGGTTTGATGTAAACTTGTAATATTAATTTAGACCACAACTCTATATGAGCTTGTTTACAAAGTAATTCCTTATTAATTTTTAGCTGTCCAGGTAGGACGAGGTCAAACCAAAAACAGTAATAGTGGTGTAGTGGCTGGAACAGTGGTGCCTCTCCTATTTGTGATTGCAGTTGCCATCTTCCTACTTTTTATTCTCAGGTATTTATGATGCATGCTAATCACATTATGCAAAATTGTTTGTTTACCTGTTTGTATCCATTACAGGTGATATTCATTCTCTCTTGAGGAGTTGTTTCAATAGAAATCTGTATCTTTCAGGAACAGTTTCTGTCTATGTCCCCCTTTATGCTTAATATACAATTTTACATGTATACACAAACAAATAAAATAAATGCTACAACAAAGAAAAAGCATATTTTTTTTCTCTGTCTATGACAATATCTATTTGGAAATGGATAACTCCTCCTGAATTTTAGCAACAAACATTCGCAAGTAGTTTTAGTGTGTCTAGTTCTTCTAATAGTGAAAGAATGTGACCAAAAATATGTGGACCACAGCTCATTGGTTTTCCACTAAACATTTCCCGATAACTTTGAACCGAAAGCTTGAAGAGTACACATGTGGAAACTTTTCAACCCACAATCCCAGCCTCTGGTGCAGTTGACATGTTAACCACTTTTGTTAGTACGCAATGAAAGGGGACTTGTACTTCAGTTGCCTACTTCAAAGTAAAATATATTTCTTCCACCTTAAAACGTTTTGCATCTATCTATTGTTTTTCTTGCGACACCAATAATAAGAATTTCTGTCCTACTTCATTAGTTTCAACTGGAGATTGCCAGCAGCCACATTGACCCCTAATATTGAAGGTGACACACGTACATTATGGTCCTACTTTCAAAGAAGGGAAAGCCAAATATTTTCTCTACCAATGCCTCTGATGGCCCATAAACATGGACTTCCACTGTCCCGAGCAACATTGTTGAACCTAACGCTTTATCTGACATAAACCTGGAGGCAAACCAACCTGTCCCTCAGACTGTTTCGGCACGAGGTTGATAAGAATGACATCATCGCAAGCTTGGAGGCCATTAGAAGAACACCAAACGTGGCATCAGCAGTATCACAGTTGCTATCGCAATATGAATCGCAAGCTCAGCAGAAAAATTTGCATGGCAAGACCACTTGTAGACGTAAGTTGGGATGTTTAAGCATCAGTGAAACCACCACCATCAATCCTTACAACCGATGGCCAAATAAAGGTTATGTAAGTGCAGACAACTCAAGTCAGCCACCTAATGATGAATTAAGCCTGGCTAAGTGGACCTAAGGTCAGTTGAATAACGTCTTGCAAAGTGAGGACAACACCTTACTTTGCAACATACTCAAGTGTCCCTGACAGTGAGAGATGCTGTACAGTTGCCTTGGCCAGCCATCAGACCTGCTTGGGCAATAACGGCTTCAATGACGGAAGTTCAGGAAGGTCATTTGCAGTGAAAAAACTCAAAGCTGTCTTCTCTTGATAGAATAAGTGCATCACAGGTAGCAGCTGTGAATATAATCAATGCGGCAGGTCAACAGATTAGAGTGAGGAGTTGTCTTACTTCTATGGAGGACTGTCTGAATGGCAGTCATCATGGGAATTGCCTGAAAACAAGTGCCATACCATGACCTAATGGTAAGGAACAAGTCAGCAAGTAGATGGGATCCAGATAGGAAGTTTCCCGTCAGCCTGCACCTGACCAAGATCAACACAGTAGGGATGCTGCAATTTTGAAAAAAATCGTAGTAATACATTTACAAACAGCAATAGTGTGAAACTTTATATTTGAGCATGATCATGCTGTGTGTGTATGGCTTGAGCAGCCCCTGATGGTTGCCCTGATATGGAAGGTTCTTTTGGAGGCAATGCCATCAATAGTAACCTCGTAACAGAAAAAAACAGTATTGTCATTGTACTTGCAAATTTAAAGTTAATATTACAAGTTCACAATGATGAGTTTGAAGGTTGCTTCGTGTGGATTTACAATAACGTTGTTTACAAATTTTGGGTGAACTTAACATCAACTGCAATTTTATAAATATTTTTGGCATTGGATAGGATTGGATATTCTTCCTAAAACGGCATACTGTCGTGTATCGGCCATTGCCGTTAATACAGAGTATTCAGGTATCGTCAACAGCTGTTAATTCACATTGTTAAATCACAGTTTTGCTGTGATGGCAATTTACATATGGACTTGAGTGATTATCAGGCTATCGGACAGCAAAATACAAACAGTAACTTAGGTAAAGTCAGACACATAAAACTGGGCGATACAGGTATCTGGAACCTGTTAATCAGTGTCTACAGGAGAACATTTTAGGGGCCATAATGGGCTCTGTCAATAGGATTTATCATGGTGTGTTTCATTATTCACCTATGATAACACGGCTGAAATATGGATCCAAAACAAAGGCTCAGTTTGGACCTTTCTTTGTCCAAAGGGAAAAAAGTCTATTAACGATAGGGTTGATAAAAGAAAATTTTGATACAGTAAACCTTTAACTTAAAATTCCCAACTTTTCAGGAACTATGACACCCTCTTAATAGTGATAAACGTACTCCTCCCACAAAGGCTTTAACTTGCTTGGGTATAACAGGCGGCTGGGAAATTATACTCCTGGGATATTAGACTCGTGTATTCTAACCTGACTTACTCACATAGCATAGCCATATTTTTTTTTGCTTCTAACCCGAGAGGCATTTTCGATCTTTCTACCCTTAACCCTCATTTCTGATACCTGTGAAGTTCTCTCGGATCCTATTTTATATTGAAATGATTTCCTTTTGGCTTATTTTGGGTTACTTGAGGGTGTCAAATTTGGCTCCTCATCCTAAAAACACTTCTTTTTGAATAAGCATTTGTTGCATCGTGATATAATTTTCCCTGACCCTGAAGCTCATGTCTTGATAAAGGTTACCAAGACCCAGCATAATAATTCAGCTGCTCTTTTGAACCAGATTCCTCTTCTCAGATACCCAAAGGTTGGTTCTGTGTTGGCTGTTAAAAATCAATACCTCTCCAGAATGTTCTCTATTTGTACAACAACTCCACCATCATCATTGACACAAATATCAGGGATGCTTTAGGTTTTATTTTGCTTCAACTGTATATCTATCATTGCTTCCACATTTTAAGGAGGTCAGGAGCCACTTTGGTTTTTTGGTTACAATATTCAGTTACAGCATATCATGGCTCATGGGTTTTGGAGGAGGTCTTCCTTTTGGGTTTATCTGCAGAATGCCTCAGTGACTCCCTCTGTTATACCTACCTCTTATTAAACAACAATCCCCTCTTCATTGTAGTTGGGTTTGGCACTTTAAAAAAAACTGTAACCTGTTAAAGTCTCAACTGGCTTTTATGACTTATGGCATACTACCAGATTGCTTCTGACCCGCTTGAGCTGCTTCACTTTGCAGATCTGTTTGACCTACAACTGGGTTAGACAGCCAACGTTACTTGGTGATTTGGATCCGAGAGCTTAGTGTCACTCTGAGGCCTCTTCTGATTGATGGAAAATCAACCTTGTATTAGACTAAGGTGTGTTAGGCTGACATTGTCACATAGCCATTGTACGCCTCGTAGTTTCGCCTTTCTGGTGTTGACACTTCTGTCGTATAAGGACAGCAAGCCAAACGTAAGCTATTGACACACATCGATATTTTGAGACCCTACCCTGAGATCTTCAAGTCCAGTAGGACTGAGTTTTGAATTTAAAAGAAGATAAGACAGTTTCCTTGTTACCCTGTGTTGTTTAGACTATGGGATTTTAGTTCCTGATAATGATACAGTCAAAGTTATTGTAACTCCGGAAGGGGACTGATGTTTGTAATTAGCTGGTAGGGGAACAGTTTCTATCTGTAAACTTGTAAGTTTAACATTACCACAATATGGTGTTTTGTGCATTCTTAAAGTTTGGTCCCTTTATTTTTTATTTATTTATTTTCGTTTACATTTTAAATATTTTTACCAGTTTTTATAACTTTAGCAGTGTACTAAGATATTAATAAATTTTTAAAGCTAGTATTTTACTATACTCTCTTATGTACTTGATCTGTGACTAAAAGTCTTGATGTTCATGACCTTTATTACCTTTTTCTTACACCTCCCATACTGAGTTAGGCAGCTGTGATTGATACTATAATAATGATTTGCTAATTTAAATCGAATGCTTATGCATTTTGTGTAATACAACCATTATTCTTGTAAGTTTAACATATGTTTACATTTTAGGAAAAGAAGGTCAAATAAAAGAAAAGAATCATCTATTCAAAATGCTGTGGACTCGCCTACAAATATGATTGAAGGTATGAATAGGAAAAATAATTTAAACAATTTGTCTCAAATATGTTTTTGATTTGTGCCATTTGAGACTTACATCAAATCTGAGCATTGTTGTTAAGATCAATTCTTCACCAGTTAATTATCATGTTGTCATAACACAAATTGATATATTATGCATTGTATTCTGGATGAGAGGCATACTTGACTATGCATGGACCACACGAAAGCAAGGGCGACAATTCTTAAACCAGCTATTGCTCCAAAACCTGTGGTCAAAATCTTGCTGGCTTTAAAAGGTCTGTATAGGTAGTCATAAGATTTCAGCCTTGCATCAAAGAAAGATGAGATAAAACTATTCATTCAAATAGGTTCTCATGGTATACTCTCGTAAACAGATATATGGTTCAGTTGAAGCAAATGCGATGAGTAATTTATTTGAACTACACTTTAAACACACTGTATAGGTCATGTCATGTTGGATAGTTTAGGGTATGAAGTAACAATGTAGACAGGTTGGTCAGTATTCTTCACTGAAAATAAGTGGATACCAGGATTTGATGCCATGGTTTGAGAGATAAGAGACCAGTGTGTACACATACTAATGTGTTTCAAACCATCATAAAAATGTCAAAATATGGACCTACTTAAATAAATCAGTTACTAATTTGGCACTGGGTGACTGTGAGCTTGTTAAAATCAAATTGTCCACATAAACAATCATTGAAACTGAATATACTTAAACAGTATTGACAATTTTTCTTATAATAAACTTCTTACTATCAAAATACCCTGATGTGCAGACATTGTAGTTGTATATGTGTTCTAACTGCAGTTTCTGATTTGGGTGTCTTCCATAAACATCCAAAAAGTACCAGTTATACATTTAATATGTAAATTTGGCAAATGATGTGCAATATGATCAACCAATATTTTTAATTACAGAGGATATACTAGCTGACACTGGAGATATGTATGTGAATGGTAGGTTAAACCATGGGAATCTATGTTAAATGTTTGAATTATATGGAGGGTATTCCACTGGGGAGGTCTTGGCATTGACTATGGACTTTTCGAGGGTCAGGAACAATGTTTACAGAGTTGGTTAGGATTGGTTTTAGTTTCCTGGTTTGTCATGGTGGTTTGGCAAAATGTCAAACAGGATTCCCTGATTATTGATCCTGATCATGGCTCCGCTAACCTGGTAACCTTCCTGATTTGTCTGTCTAGGGCTTGTAGTCACTTCCCGTCTTGTCCTGTACTGTTACCGTCTTGTCTGGAAGCACTTCCTGGCATGTCGTGTCCTGGTCCAGTATCCAAACAACACTCCACGACAGGCCATAAACACAAACTGACCATACTTGAAAGGAAACTGACCCCTCATAAACATCCTTGACCTGACATGGTTGCTTCCTGTCAAGACGGGAAGTCTCCACATCTTTGGTTGCAGAGTCAGTAACATCTCAGCAGGACAACCTGGGAACACATCTGGGCCGGTATTCACGAAGGGTCTTAGACTTAGCCAGGTCTAAGGCTTAAATGTGGTCTTTAAGTTGAGACCTTTGTCTCAGCTAAGTTTTGTCTTAAAACCGTATTCATAAAGGGTGACTTAGCTAAGTCCAAGATTATCAACTAACCACAGTGATTTTCTGTGTCATGTGACCTTTCTTTTCTATTCAAACTATACTATTGGTGACACATATCCTTCATTTAATGCATTTTATCTAAGGAAAAGTGCTGTTTTGAAATGGAAAACCTTATTACCACATATAAACTTCCTAAAGACTGCTTTAGTGAGGTGTTCTGTTTAATTGTACTTTATTTACAGCCATTTCAAATTTTGAAGTGGAGAAAAGTTTATGGTGGCCATATTTAAGTCCTCTTTACAAAAATTAAGCCCACTACGAACCAGTCTTAAAGTTGAGCCTTTGGCTAAGCTTAAGACCAGTCTTAAATTCTTTGTGAATACCACTAAGCCTAAGACAAAAGTCTAAGCAGTTTTTGGGCAGAAACTTGAGACAAAAGTCTCAACTTTAAGCCTAAACCCTGGCTAAGACCTTTCATTAATACGGGCCCAGGACAAGCCGTAAAGAGAAACTGAGAAGGCAGTCACAGCAACAGACAAACAGGGAAGTGTACAGGACAGGCTGGCTTCATTTTACCAACCAATTTTACCGGCTTCTTGGTTATGCAGTCTGTGGGTATAAAAAGTGAGTCAGTTAGCAGAATGCATCATTTGGATTTTCAACTCTGACGGATTACAACTGGCAGTGTCCACATAGGCTTTTACTTTTTTTTTACAAATTAACTTAGGGTTTAGTGTGGAGATACAAGTTGGGCTGACTTGCTGATAGGCTTTTGTTTTTTACAAATGCTGCTTTGATTTGATTTATAAGATGGGTCCTAAAAAGGGAAGAAGGAATGTGAGGAAAGAAGTCCCCACAGACACACCTAAAGAGTTTGAGTTTGGAGATACAGAGGCGGACGGAGGCAGAGAAAACAGAGGGAGAGGGGAAGTCAGGAGGGCAAGAACTCCACAGTCACATACAGAGGAGGGAGTGGCTAAACAAGACCAATAACTGAGAGGAGTGGAGGCACAAGAAACGACATATGACATTTGCTTAAAATTTATTTAAAAGATTCAAATGTGGAGGCTATTGTGGACTTTGTCAAGGATCATGAGGAGCTCTATGACAAGACTACTGAACACTTTAAGGACAAGGCCAGGAAGGATTGCCTCTGGGAGAGATTCGCCAACAGTCACCTGTCAGTGAAAGTGTGCAAACCTTGGTTCAAATCCCGAAGGACTTGCTACGAAAAACTCACCAAGCCCATGTCTGGCCAGGCCCCCAAGGAAATGACAGAGAGGCAGAACTGGATTCATGACATATTTAATATCTTGAAGACACATATCAGGATGAAGGGACAAATCTTCAACCTTCATGCCCCGGGCCAGAGGACCCAGTGCAACCGTAGACTCAGCACACATCTCCAGAGATTCCACAGACAAAGATAGTATGAAGATGAGCAATGCGATCAAATGTCCTGCCTGGTCCACTCTTGTGGGTCCTCAGTATATTGTGCAACACATGTTAAAACAATGTCTCTGACAACCTTTGTCACTTGCTCCATTATGCCCAGTAAGATCCTGAATCTGCTTGCCATGATTCCAAACGCATTTTCCACTACCCTCCTGCCTCTGGAGATCCTGTATATTCTCTCTTCCCTTGTAATTTGTCTTGTAATTTGTGTTGAGTTTCACAGGCCATAGCACCAAGACAAGGGGGTTGTCACCCAAGAAGAAATAGTGCAAATCTGGTACTCCCTGCCCCAGGGGTTCAGGTGCTGGAAGACGCAAGGTGCAATCCTCAATGTTCTTCCTCAACTTACTACAGTTAAATATATGTGCATCTGATGAAGATCCACTTGACCCAACATCTACCAAGAGAAATCTATATTCTGCATTAAACAGGGCTGGCAGCACTGGGGAAAAGAAGCCCTTGTAGGTGTAATATTCACTTCCAGATTTATTTTGCTTTTGCATGGCAATATGTTTCCCATCAAGTGTCCCAAGAGCTCCAGGACATTTCAGCTTGTTCTGAACCTTTTTTCCACCTTTTTCCAGTCTTCAGGACTGGTAGGGCATGTTGAATGCTCTTCCTGAAATTCATCCAGGATGGCCTGGCAGACTTTGGGGATGAATTTGGCCAACCAACCAGTGATGCTACAAGGATGTGTAGGGTTCTCCTGTTGCAAGGTGTCCCAAAGTTATTAACCAGTTTTAGTCCAACTTGTAAGCGCTTCCTAAAAGTGGTGACTGACTTCTTGATACGATGGTGTCTGCATATCCCAACGGGGTAAAAATATCCAGGTGGCATCCTGACATACTTGTGGTAACCTGGGATATGAATCTTGGGTATTAAGTCGGCCGGGGGGATGGGTTCTGTAGCATCCTGTTTCTTCTCTTTGAAGGATCCAGGCCATGATCCAGGGTTTTGTGGTTTTCTTCTTCTACTGGGTGGTGATGGGGGCTGTGGTGAAGGTGCTGACTGTAGGTGCTGGTCCTGGGTTCAGATGCTTCCTTTTCTCTCAGCAATCATAATGAAAATCAAAATATTAAACTTAATACAAACCGAAAAGACCCTAAGAGTCTGTAGAAAGTCTCTGTGATGTGTAGCTGGCATATTTGCAGTGTAAAAATAATGAGTTACATCAGTCATAAGGGATTTATATAGTATTGGTTTGTTCCCGACCCACTATCCCAATTCCAGAAATTAATCAGTCAAGTCAGGTTGGATCAGGAAACTTCTCCAGTACTGTCGGTTTTTCACTATAGCTTGTTGGGGTCTGATACAGCTTGTCGGTTAGGGGTTTTAAGGCTAGTCCTGGTAGTTTCCTGTCTAGGAGAAAAAACTTTTAGAGAGGTGAAAGGGACAAAACATTTTTGCGCACTCTTTTTTTGTTAATTTTCGCCCCCCACCCCCGACTTTTCAAACTAACCCCAGAGTCATAGTCAGTTGTAGGATCAGCCCCAGTGGAACATCCCCATGTGTAAAGTAAGATAACACCTGTTTGTTGTACAGAATAGTAGCTTCATGTGAAATATACATGGGTCATAAATTTATTTGTCTAACATATTTCAAAATCGAGTGTACATTATATGATCTAATTTGATATTAAATAGTGACGTTTTTGTGATATAATAATTAAACTAATATTTTCAAGAAAATATAAGGTTAATAAAATAAAAATGTCAATGCTTTACAGTTCCAAGAGTTGGGACAACCTTTGTTACAAAGCTCAGGAACTATGTGAAACAAATGCAAGAAAATAAGGATATTATAAAGGATGAATATGAGGTTTGTAGTTCAGTCATTACTTATATCAATTTCATGAGTATATTTTAGTAATTCCCTGGTACCAATGCTATACAGTTTCAAATTTTGTTTAACTGTATATACAACAAAATTATCAATATGAAAAACTAATAATGTCCCTACATCATGCTAAGGACAAAATGTGTACAGTTGATTAACACACCTTGCCCAGATCTAACATACCGGTATTAAATAGCAAATTTAGCTCATAAAAGTATTTGTAATAGACGAAGACCATGAAGAGCTGATGTATCTCTTTAACTGTGTTATAAATAGTCCTCAGTGGCCCAGTGGCTTAGCAGGTTTGGCATCTAAGGACTGGCAGTCCACTTTGTGTGGGTTCGACTCCATCAAGTGACACATACTGAGTACCTGTTTTAATGTGACCCTGGATGTTGAAAGGGATGTGGAAATGCCAAGTTTAACTTTAACTGCGTCATTTTGTTTTAGAATATACCCAAAACTCCTTTGTCTTCCGACTATGCAAAAAAGGCAGAGTTAAAGGCCAAAAACAGATACAAGAATATTCTGCCATGTAAGTTTTTTCTTTACTTTTTTACAGATCCTATTGTTTGTTACCTATCTAACTATCTGTGGATAATTTTTTTTTTTGTATCACTATTCTTCATCATTATGATGTAAAAATTGAAATCCAGAAATGTTTCCAATTTGTATTTCAGATGACAATAATAGGGTTGTACTTCCCTTGTTAGATAATGATCCCTTGACAGATTACATCAATGCAAGTTATATTAAGGTGAGTCAAGGTGTTTGCAAATAAGCAATATGATCTGCCCATCATATACATTTCTATACACTCATGTGAGGCTGCACTCATTATCTCCGCCAATGGGGTCTTATTTTCATGATCTTTTATTTGTTTGTTTGTTAGCAGCACTGTGCGAATGCTACTGGTGGGAACTTTGTAAAAAAACTTTGAGAAAATGGGTCCTGGTCACGGGGCAAGCACAGTAGCAATTACCGGTTGCTTTTAAGTTGCGACAGTAAAAGACAAAAAGTTTCACTGAACAAATTTATTTAACAATTAAAATAATGAACTGGTATACTCTCAATAGTACACACAACAACACAATAATGAAACTAATCTGACCTGACCACTGTAACTGACCGTTAAGTTTGTCCACTATATCCAGCAATCTGTCCTGTGATCTGTCCTGCGATCTATCTAGTGTCCACTAATGCACAGATATATGTATCCTGTGATCTGTTCAATGATCCATAACACGAAATGTCCTTATCCTGTGATTCTTTTGATATCCAATCACACAAAATGTCTGTGTAGAGATATTCAGAGAGTTTGCACAACTGTACTGTCTGCTCCAAGATAGGGACAATGTCCAAGATGCAGTAAATTCACTCTCTGGTAGAATCATACACTGAAGTATTATCCAAAGTACAGCAGATCAAGTGAGGAAATTCTAGAACCTACAGGTATCTTATAGGCTTTCCCCAAATCTATCAATAGCATCACTGGGGTTTGCCTAGGGGATTCCCCTCAGTCTATAAATAGATTAATAAGCATCAGTACCACATAACACAAAATCAATAACTCCCTTACTTTAAATGTTAATACATACATATAAAGCTTAGATTAAATAATGCACATCCACAGTGCCTATATATGTAATATTCTTTACACCACCGGTGCATATGCCGGTCAAAGTGCTATTGTGCAATAAACATAGCAGTCTCAGAATGTTAATTTTTACATCCTGCTCAACAGTTCAGGTCATATTAAGGTCAGTCTCGGAATGTTAATTTCTAAATCCTGCTCAACACTTAAGATCATGTTGGTATGCGTCTTCAATATTACCCCTTTTGAGAGTTAAACCTAAGCAGAGCTGACTACACTTGATTAGATGCTAAACTAGGTGCTAAGCACAAGAACCTCACATCGGTTGTTAAAAGACTACTATCTGGTCTTGACACCCATAATGCTGAGCCCAAATCTTTGGCTACTTATAGTTTCATGTAAACTCTTTTCAATTTCCTTGTACTGGGAGTTCTGACCTCCATCAAGGAGGTTATGTTTTATTATTCTAAAGTTATTTACAAGTTACAAGTCAGACAGTCCTGCGGCGTGATAGTCCAAGCTTTGCTGATCAAAATAGAGCGAGACAGGCTCTGGGTGTTGTTTAGTCTGCTTTTAGTGTGGGCAGTTCTTACTGGATTAGGAACTATAGATAAATTGCAAATACATAGGCTTAGAATCTTAGAGCAGTGTGATGTAACTTTTATCATATCAACAGAATGATATGCCCTACTTATATTTGCATTCTGCATAAATGAATTTTGATGTTACAAGATCTAGAAAACACACCTTAACACAATGGCTGACATAACAATTTCTGGCTGTGGCCGATTTACAAGTTTTTTTTTTGATGATTTATAAAACTTCTATAAGATATAGATATTGCCCACCCAACTCTGGGTACATATGTATATGCATTGTTTTCTCAAATACATTGACAAATATATCAAAGTTAAAGTTAGGATTTTATTTCCCATTGAACAACCAGTGCCATATTTGGAGATATCCACTGCATTTCCACTATAGTACTGGTGGGACATGAACCCAAAATAGAGGTGATTAGATGTTAAATTTGCAACCACCATGTCACTGTGGATGGAAAATATATTGACAACCCTCTTTCCACTGGTGATCCCTGAATTTTCTCATGTTGAATATCCTGAATAAGTAAAAACTAAGATTGATATAAATTGTTTGTGATGTAAGTAAAGTTATTTCTTATAAATTATGTTTCTTATTCACAGGACTATCATGGGAATAAGTCATATATTGCTGCATTGGGTAAGTATAATTTGGTTGCCTGTGCGAGACTATATGATATGTTGTAAGGAAACCTAATGCAACACATAATTACATGTTTTGTATAATTTTGTTTTGTAGTTAACATGTTGCAATACCAAAATAATTTATCAACTTTATTAATGGCTTGAACTGTATGTGTTTTTCAGTTGTGGCAATTTACCCAGACAAATTAAACATATTAATGCCATTTGAAGTATGTGCTACGTTTCATGTTTTTTTTCTATTGAATAGAATGTTATTTTAATCATAGCAATCGCATACCTTGTCTTCTTTGAACACAGACTAACCGTCTACTGGCATCCGTAATGCTCAGCCATAATTGGTGACATCATGTGTCAAAGCTCAAAGCTCAGTTTAGTGTTCAATAGCTTAGGTAATAAGTCATCTCGCTTTGTAAGCTTAGGCTATACCAGGACAGCCTCTACAGTGAATCTGGGATGTTGCCATTGGTCACACTGGTTTGCTGACATACAAGTTAATGTATTTATATTTCTTTAGTTGGTGTAAAGAATATTTGTTCATATTCTTTAGCTTCTTTTACTTACATAATCATAACAAAATATTCAGTTATATTAGTCGGCTATTATGTTTTAATATGAGTGGAATAAAGCATAGTTCAATAAGGTAATTCCACCATATGTGACTTTTTGTTGGAGTATAATACTGATTTTAACACTCAGGGGGTGTTCCACTGGAGCCGACCCAAAAACCAACCCTATGACTCTACAGTCGATTAGCTGAGTCAGGGATCGTGGACCAAAATCCAGAAAAAACACGCAAAAAATGCGGGCCAATTGCACCTCCCCAACAGAATGTAATGGAGTCCAGCATGTCTGGATCAAGATCTCAACCTGATTTGGGATCGGGATGCGTTTCTACACAATTAGATGGGAAACTGTGAGGACAAGCCCTACCTGACAGGCCCTATCAGGTCAGGACAAGCCGTAGTGACAAACTGACAAGACTGCAGCAGTGTCCTGATCCACCCAGACTGATCTGATTAATTTCTGAAGTTGGGATCATGAGTCGGAATCAAAGCAACACTATATAAACCCCTACTGGCTGCTGTTACTCATAATTTATCACTGCAAAAAATGCTGACTCAACATTAAAGAGGCTTTCAACAGAACCTTAGGTCCCTGTTGTTTTAATGAGTTAAATATTTTGATTTTCATTCTGATTTGCAGACAAAAAACACTTATCTGAACCCAGGACAGAGACCTGCCATAACAGGCAGCAGCTGCACCACAGCCCCCACCACCACCCAGGAGACGACAAAGATACAATAACCCTGGTTCATGCCCTGGATCCTTTGAAGAGAAGCTAAAGGATGCTATAGCAACCTTATGCTTGATTTAATACAGACTGGTATCCGAGATTACTAGAATTTTGTCAGGATGCCAGTTCCAGTTTTTGACTGAATTGAAGAATGCATACACCATTGAATCAAAAAGGAGTCAATCAATCAAGAAGTTCAGAACTAGATGGAAAGTCACACACACTCTTGGAGCACTACACTGGAAATATATTTCCATTAAGAAGCCAAAGAGATCTGGGAATGAATATTACAAAGACAAGGGCTTCTTTTCCCTGGTGCTGCTAGGGTAGATGTTGGATAAAATGGACCTCCATCAGATAGACAAATATTTAACCACGGCAAGCTGAAGAAAAAGATAGGAAATCCTTGGAGCTTCTGGGACCTCACCCCCTCAGGAAGAGGCAGGGCCAGATTTGCCTACATTTTGCTAGGTGATTATGTCTTTACCTTGATACCAAGGTTTGTTAAACCCTACAGCAGAAGACAACTAGCAAGGGAAGAGAGAATAGCAAACTCTAGAATCTCCAGAGGCATGAGGGTATTGGAGAATGCGTTTGGAATCCTAGTAAGCAGGTTCAGGATCTTACTAAACACAATGGAGCAAAGGCCAAAGGTTGTCAGAGACATTGTGTTGATATGTGTTGTGTTGCACAACATACTAAGGACACATCAAGGTGGACTAGACAGGGCACCTACCACCGGTTGAAAGAGACATTGTGTTGATATGTGTTGTGCTGCACAACATACTAAGGACACATCAAGGTGGACTAGACAGGGCACCTACCCCAGCAGATAAAATGGCAGCCATAGCAAACGAACTGGTAGTTTTGGAGCCTGATCAAAACTGTAGGAATCCTTCAAGGGAGGTAAAGCATCCTCAAAATTGGCATTGGCTTCAAGGGAGGTAAAGCATCCTCAAAATTGGTGCATTGGCTAGGCAGGAGCAGAGGATCTGAAATGTGACAATGAACTACCCTGAGTACAGAAGGGACTGGCATCTATCAATCCATTTAGGACTACCGAATAAGAGCTTTTAAAGCCAGTGTTGCACCAATGTCCCACAAATGTCAAACAAACTTCCCGAAAATCTCCCATATATTCCCAACAAATTATAAAAAAACTTCCAAACAAATCACAAGTTCCACAATAATGTTCAATAACTTCAACACAATTTTTAAAAAAAATGTCCAACAGTAAATGTCAAAATCTGTAAACCTTCAGATATTGTTCACAAGTTCAAAAGGGATTTAAAAGTTTAAAATTTCAAAACAGCTTCCAAACAAATCACAAGTTCCACAATAATGTTCAATAACTTCAACACAATTTTTTTTAAATGTCCCACACTATATATCAAAATCTGTAAACCTTCAGATTTTGTTCATCTCTCAAAAGAGTTTAAAAGTTTTAAATTTTTTTTCTCACTTCTTTTTCTGTTTGAATTTTTAAAAATGAGTCTAACTTTAGACCTTTCTTTAAGTGTTAAAATCTTGTCATAGCTTTCTCAAGGGTCAAAAGTCAAATCCAAAGGTCAAAATTATTTCAAAATTGCCAAAGTGTATCAAAAGTCAAAGTCTTTTTCATTTTTTAGTAATTTCCAAACCTACTTTATGTTGGTCAAATTGTTGTAAGGTGAAAGTGTTTTTAAAATCTAAGAAATGTCAAAGGTCAAAATATTTTTTAAAATTTCAGTGTTTCTTAAGACTAAAACGTTTTAAAAAGTTTTCAAAGGTCAAAAATTTCAAAAGTCAATCTTTGAAGTTTTTTTTTTCAAATTTTTGATTACTCACTCACTTATTCACTTATTTTGTTTATTTGTTTTGGGGGTCATGTTTAATTGTTATATTTTGCCGACCTACTGCGACAAGCTGGAAAACTACAAAGGATCCTAACCGACTCTTTAAACATTGTTCCCAACCCTCGGAAACATAGTTACCAACAAGACAGCCCCCAAGTGGAACACCCCCATCAAAGTCAATCATTTTAAGTGATTTCTTTTAACCATTACATTAATACTATGGGCGCATATACCCTGGCAGTGGAAGCGAGTCAAGCGACCCAGTTGAAATATTAAACTAAAAAAATTGTTTTATTCATATATTTAGTATTTTACATCATGCCTAGTACCTTGTCAGTTATATTATGATTGGTAGTTAGAAGAGCAGAGGAAGCCAACACATACAGTATTTAGAACTAGTTACCATGGGACTGAAAGGGCCTGGTGTTATAAAATAGTCTAATCTAGCTAGTTCTATAGGGTTTTCCCACATTCATGTGTACCTCACAGTATCTAGATGTATATATCAAAATACACCAGGTAAAACAAACTTTACCAATAGGTCCTGTGACATCCACTGTACAAGACACATGGAGAATGATTTGGGAGTGTGGTATTTCCAGCATATTCATGGTGACTAATCCCATTGAAGGAGATAAGGTACGTTTATAGGAACTTCCAGGTTCCAAATAAGTAATATTATTTCTGGATAAATTTAAAAAGGTTGAAAATCTCAATGGTCGAAGTTGGGGTATTGCATCACTTTCAATCATGGCCAAATTGGCTCTTTGCTATTGCTAAATCGGCCTAAAAGTTAAAATACGATACAAACAAAACCCTAATCAAATTGGACCCTAGCAAATTACTATGCTCTTGAAGAGAACATAATGTTGAACACTGTACAAAGATCAGAAAAGATATGTGCTAGTGAAAAGACGCCATCTGTTTAACCTAATCTACAAACCCCTTTCATAGGCTAGTGCTATCTGTGCCAGGACAAAACCTCAGTGCATCTCTTATATAAGAGAATATTTATTGTGTCAAAGCATGAACACTGTCCTCCCAGATTCTGATTCTCTTCTGTAGCAATACTGTAGTTGGAGGTTTGAGGCTGGTGTTTTACAAGAAGTAAAACATTCTCCTGATGTACTTTCAGCTATCATTTTATTAGAAAGCTTCCTGGGTGATATACACACAAAACTATATCATGAATGAGGATGGAAATACAATACAAGTGCATAGTATTTTATTGTTCTTTTCCATGGGTCTCATTTAGTTTTCTTTTATGTATTATAGGGGTGTTTCACCTGTATTGCCCACCACTTTGCTTCAGTAAAATAAATAACTATTTATAAAAGAAAATTAGTCATGCGGTGCATTTAAAACCAGGACAACAGATGTAACAGCTTTGTGATTAGATGGCGCATGTATTCATCAATAGGACTACAGACATAAGAGCTATGTGATTAAATAACAAATATATTTATCAATCAAACTACAGATGTAAGAGCTATGTGATCAAATGACACATGTAATTGCCGATGATGTTACAGGTGTAAGAACAATGTGATTAAATCATATTGGTATATGCTAATCAGCCACTAGACTGCGGATAGTTTACAAAGAGTAACATCATTGTAAGTTCAGAGCTCAGTTTCCCAAGTTTATTCAATGATCCCCACTAAACTGCAATATGAACATCACCT
Organism: Sabellastarte sp. h YS-2021; assembly: GCA_964017235.1. NCBI lineage: Eukaryota > Metazoa > Annelida > Polychaeta > Sabellida > Sabellidae > Sabellastarte > Sabellastarte sp. h YS-2021. Next base: position 45,118,875 of record OZ024935.1, read on the forward strand.
TATGTATGGTAAAGAAACTTTTCCTTTTGGTGTTTCGGCTGTCAATACTTTAATAAAAAAGATAACAAATGGGATATTTTCAGATAACTATAATTTATATTCATTATGGTATTGAACAGTGTAATTTCATGTTTTTGCTGTAAGTATAATATCATTGTTTTATTGGGGGGGGGGGCTTTTTAACAAAGGCCAAGTTTCTCTGGGGCAAATTTGCTGAGCACAGATGTGGCAAAGGGCCGATTTGTCCAGCTCCTTCATTGGAATCTTTGAATGTCTTCTTTTTCTCTTAGATGAAATGTGTACAGTACTGGCCTTCTGCAGATCAAGCAAATTTCGGAGATATCAGTGTAAAACTGCAGAAACATGTCTCTGAGAATCATATTATAACCAGAATAATGGAAGTCATGAAGGTAGGACAAATATACACCACTGGTTTTCATTGAAAAAAAATATGTAAATTGATATTTTTAGACACACAAGAAAAAATCCCAGCTGGAGTTAATTGTTAACAAATAATACTTGCAAATGTGAATAATAATAGTTGGCACTAGGAGCTAGACTTGGACTAAGATTTGTTCCGTTATTATATATCAATTTGCTTAAATATACTCAAAATTATGATAATAGTAAGATATGGTGCAATATGGTATTTTTAGTATGGTTCAGTTAGGAGTTTACTGGTTAAGTTGACTCTACCTTATTTAGCATCATATTTACCTCACTTGTTACTGTGACAACGCTTGTTTACCCGATACCACCAATCAGCTTTATTTCATGTCTCAACACTCAAAACTGAATATCAGCACTTCCTCACTTGCTAGATGGATTTTGATCAATACATATCAAGCACTTTACCCCACCACCCAACTGGTACATTTTTAATTGGCACTTAGCTAATTTATCCCTTTGCTTTAAGCCCAGTGAGCTTTTGAGATAATTTCCTGTAGCGACAAGGAATATGGATACGAAGCTCTGCTCAGGATCCCCATGACCTGACTTAACTTGTAGGAGTTCCCCTTGGATTGTTATGGATCTTAGCTTTCCTAAGTCTCAGCCTAACAGTCGGTTAATTTGAAGTTCAGGCAGCAATGTCATTTTGCTCTGTTCTGTACACCCTCTACCCGACCATTCTGGTGGGAATTCTCCTCATATTGATAGAGATCTTAGTTACTCTGGTCTTGGGACTAGATCTACACCTGGTAAATTTAGGAGAAATAAAATAAATGTTAAAAGAGAATTATCATCACTAATGGAGTTGATGCATGATGATTTTTAAAATGTATTTGTTCTAGTATTTCTGTTTCCACTTTATTTCATCTTATCACTTAAACTAGATGTGCAGCTGTAAAATAGTTTTAGTTTCATCATTAAAGGATGCAGAAGTCAGGACTGTTGTTCATTACCACTACACTGCCTGGCCAGACAAACAGGTACCTTCAAGTGTTTCAGGTATAATTAAACTAAGGGATCTATTGAAGGATGAGAGAAGACAAAATGGAATGGCTGTCGCCTTAGTTCACTGCAGGTAATATTTTTGACTGTGGAGCTTGATATTATTTATGTTTCCATGCAATAGGCAATATGCAATATGTGATTAATGAAACATCTCATTAGGGGATTCATTATTAATTAACAAGTGAATAAGATTTTCTTTTAACATTTCAAGTGTCTTTGGTTTGTACATTTTTTATACTTCTTCCGAATTGAGAGTTATTGGGGTAGATGACCACTAAATGAATAATTTGTCAACATTCTACATATCTACAAAGAAAAAAAACAGAGAGTGTGTTGAGTATGTAAGAACACCAAATGAACTCATAGTTGCATAAATGTGCATAATGCCTTATTGGATATATTGCCCCAATATTACACATTCACCATTTCTGTCTCATTTTTGTATGACCAGATTTGGGGGTGTTATACTTGAGGGAACACTGTTCCTAGAGGAACTATGTCCGGGACAGAATGACCTAGCTCTAGTGTTTCAGAGACTAGAGTGATTCTGCAATTCTTGGGTTTAGAGACTGACATCTGGGTTCATAAATTCTTTTCCTGAACAGGTGCTCTATCTCCACTACATAATATTTATCACATTTGTTGCATGTTATTAGAAAGATAACATCACTTAGTTAAACAGGTGACATGTGAAGGGAGATTTGTGGTGGTGAATCATTTGCTATTTTGGCACTCGTTGCTACCAACAAATTGTAAGGGCTTCATCAGAAATCCCATCTAAATCCTTCTAAAATTCAAAAACCATTTCAAATTATAGATTAACATGTTTTTACTGAATGATTATCCAATGCATCCAAGGTTATTGGATATCTTAGGCTGCTGTAGATGTGTAGTTGTATGCAATTTAAGATGAAAACAGCTTTTAATATCATTTGTATAACTGCAAATGCTACACTCCCCAGAGGGAAAGAGGTATAAATCTTGTAAAACTCAGATACACACCTCTAGTTAGACTTTGGCCACTGAAGAGAGCCAGATATGGGATGAAAATGGCCACAGTTTCATACAGAAAAGATAGAGCAAAAACAGAGTAGCGTTATGGCAAATCTACAACTGACAACTGTACTACTGGGTACACGAAAACCCTACACACATGGCCAGTTATGGGAAACGATCTTGATACCACCTGTCTTAAGTGAAAGTTTTGAACAGTTTAATCAACCAACAAAAGCAAGGTAGTACATGGAAAAATGAGCCATTTTTATAAAATGTCTATAAACATAGGATATACTGTCTGTAGTGGAATTTGGGCATTAATAGCTTCCAAATATGGTCTCTTGGCCCTCACCTCAGGGTACAGGTATGATATCAGCACATGGTTACATTTGTTGTACAGTGATGGCTTTGTACAGATATCACCTTTAGTTGACTGTTGAAAATGGTCTATCAGAAATACAAGTATGTTTGCACAGATTAGATAAGTTGGCTTTAATTGGAAAATGTATTTTGCAAAATGTAACTTATGTAACATTTCTGAGACAGTGCTTTAAACCAAAGATTCATTAAAGGGTTGTTTTGGTTTATTCTTATGATGTCCTCAACACATTGCAGGTGGAATTGTTTACATTTCAGCAGTGTTTTGTTCAATGCCTCATTCTCCCATGTACTGCCACGCTTCTTTGAATTGCCCTTGCAAACTGCAACATTCTTCACTTTCCATGGACAATCACACGGAAATTTTAATCTGTTTCAAAATTTCTGCCTATGGCAGTACAGCTTTTACCTCATATAACTGCCTGTTTTTTATCATCTGTAGTTCTTCCATTCTATTCTGTATCTTTCTTTGTATATCCCTTGTCAAGTTGTACATTTGCGTGGAGGTTACTGTATCTTTTCCTCATATTTACAGGGTTTTTTACCTCTTCTTGTCCCTGAAACAAAGCTACAGGTAGAGTTGAGTATGGGGGTCTCACAGGAGGTGTGGCATTCTTATGACCAGATCATAACATATGAAATTTATTTTATTTCTATTTCAGTGCTGGTATCGGAAGAACAGGGACTTTGATTGCTCTAGATATTCTTTTCGATCAGTTTGAAACAGAGGGTCAGGTGGATGTACGTCAATGTGTGACATCCTTGAGACACCAGAGGACACAAATGGTGCAGACACTGGTAAATAAAATTTATCTATGCTTTAAAATGGGATATCAGGGCAACACCTGAAAGTTGTTTTCTACTCTTTTTGGCCTCTGTAACTTTTGATGGTAACCTTGGTTTGTAATATGTCTTCTTGGTTTAAACTGAAGAAGAATTATTGACCAACCCATTGACCAATTTTTTTATTTGCTTTTGTCAATCAATTGATAGAAAAGTTTTGAATTTTTAACATATTATTCAATACACATTTTTTAATTTTTCAAGTTATTAGGTTAGTAAGCTAATGATTATAAAAGCCAACAATCTTTAAAACATCCATATTACCCTTCTAAGTTAAAATAAATATGGCCCAACTAGTCTATTACATTCAAATGATTGAATAAATATTATTACTAGATACAATTAATGGTTTGGTTTCATAGGCACAGTACAGATTTCTATATGAAACTGTGTTTGAATATATTAATGTTGGAATAACATTGATGACAAGGCATGAATTCAAAACATTAATGACATCAGACTACCAGTCGAGAACAAGTGAAGAGTTTCAGGTGAGCATTTAGGCGTTTATACCAAAACTGTAATTGTGTGTAACTTTAACTTTAAATTTGGCAGAACAGGAAATATACACAGCCATTTCTGTATGGATTTTCATTCAACAAAACGAGCAGGGGTGCTTTTAAAAGACATTTCCATTGACATAATACATATTGTAGGTTGCACAGTTTCCAAGATATTAGTGAAAAACCGGAAGTGATTGACATTTATTATCCATGGTAAGGGGGCGCCGCTCTATACAAAAAGAACACCCTACTCCACATATCCCCTATAATGTGGCGTGTGTTAGATAAAAAGGTTTTTGACTGTGTGTGTCATTATCAGGCACCGTGTTCGGATGCTACTTATAGGCATAGTAATTTAGTCAACCTATTAAAAGGATATGGATATAAACATAACCGAGAGTGGTCATATTGCAAAGTTGATCCTATATCTGATTTGAATTAAAAAGGCGCAATAACAATTGTTTAAATCTTTTTTATTTATTTTTATTTTTGTCATAAGGAATATAACATATATACATATGAATTTGACACATCATAATCAAGAGATAGTTGTTACAAAATGAAATAATATTACAAACATAGGTGTAGGTTATCACTGCTATTTTTAAAAAAGCAAGAAAAAATACCTGGAGTCAGAGTGTACACTTTTTATTCCAAAAGGTTTTCCCACAGTTCCCATTTTGCACTAAAATTTCCTTCGGATTGGTTCAATATTGATAGATATTTTTGTTCATTGAATTTATGCTCACATTTTTGGGAGAAAATATATGTTTGGTTTATAGTTGTTTTTGGCACATGAAAATATGTATTGTCTAGATATTAATAGTAGAAAATTTAGGGGCCAAAAATGTTGATCATACTGTTCATAACCTAGTATTTTTCTAGCGTTGGTTAAATCTATTTGAATGAGCAATCTACTTTTAATCCATTGTATTATGTTATTCCACAGACATATTACTTGAGGGCATTGTACAAATAAGTGAACAGTTGTTTCTGGGTATTCCTTACACAGCCTACATAAATTTGTGTCACTTGCTTTGATTTTAATGAGATAGTCATTAGTATCTAAGATATTGTACAATATTTTGTATTGGAACCATCTTAAGTAGTTGTCGGTTACTATTTTAAGAATCCCCTTAAAAAGAGCCCTCCAAGTAGCATCATTTGCCTCCAAGTTGAGCTTTTTTTCTCATACTCGCTTACAGCTAGGTTCTTGTGTTTCTAAATCAGTCAATATTTTGTAGAAATCTTTACTACCACTCTTCGAAATAAATAGAGTTTTTAAGTGAAAAGGAATGTTTGGTCTTTCATATGAAAATTTTGAATTTGTCTGGTATTTTTTTATAATTTTTTTTTGTGCACAGTTTTGTCCTCTGATAGTCAAATATGTTGCTTGAAAAGTTGTACTTGCTATTTAATTCTGTATGGGAAATTATGGACCCATCCTCGTGAAGAATATCTCCCACAAGCCGTATTCCTTTATTGTACCAAGAGACTAGGAAAAGGGGATATTTTGATAATTGGTAGTTGTGCCATACAGAAGACTGTGAAATATCTTCATTACACTTTGGTCGATTCTTTTGGGAGAAATCTTTCCAATATTCAAAAACAATTTGCCAAAAATTGTTTCGTGGGGCCTGTGGTATAAATGGAAAGCTACCACCCATTAAAGTTATATTGCTTAATTTGTAGCCTGAATCAAGTAGTAGTAGTTTCCAGGATGCCTCTGTTTGGTGTGTAACTTTTCGTATCCAATTTAATTTCAACGCTCTTTCAAAGTTAAAAATGTTTATCATTTTCAGGCCCTCATTTAGATAGTCGCCACAGATAGTGTTTCTTTTAACCTTATCAGGTTTGTTATTCCATAAAAATGAAAACATTAAACTATTGATTTCTTGTAGGACAGTAGGTGGGGCAGGAACACTCAGAAACAAATGTGTTAATTTTGAAAGAAACATCGTTTTTATCAGTGTGATCCTGCCAAAGGATGTCAGATATCTGTACTTCCATTTTCCCATCTCATTTCTAACTTTTTCCAATGTTCTAGTATAATTTATATTTGAAATTTCTTTTAAATTTATGGAAAAATTTAACCCTAACATTGTGAATTCATGATTGCCCCATTGCAGATTATAACTAACATTGAATTTTTCTCTTGAGTAACGTTTTCTGCCTATCCATATGACTTTAGTTTTCTCCATATTCATTTTCAGCCCTGAAAAGTTTCCAAAGATTTCTAAAATATTTAGAGCTGCCTCTAGGGAGTGTTGTGAACCATTAAGAATGAGAGTGGTGTCATCTGCAAACTGAGTTATTTTTATGCTGTTATCCTTTATGTTTAAACCTAGTATTTTTGGGTCTACTTTGATTAGAATAGACAGAATTTCTGCTCCCATAAAAACAGATATGGTGCTAAGGAATCTCCTTGTCTGCATCCTCTTTCAATTGGGATTTTTTCAGACAAAAAAACCACATTGCAATATATAAGCTTTTATGTCCCTATTAAAAAGTTTTACCCATTTTATAAAATTTTTACTTAGGCCAAATTTGACTAAAATATTGCATAAAAAGTTCCAAGAAATGGAGTCAAAAGCTTTTTCAAAGTCAATTAATAATAAAAGCCCATCTTTATTTTCCCTTTCAGCATGCAACATTATATCGTATATTAATCTGGTACTGTCGCTCATATGCCTCCCTGGAACAAAACCCATTTGCGATTTTGAAATGATTTGGTCCAAATTTCTTTTTAGTCTATGTGCTATCACACTTGAAGCGAAGCTTTGATACAAGTTGGCAGGCAAACAATTATGCATTGACGTAGAGATGGTCGCATTATGCCTTTTTCAAAGCAGACATTTATTGCATTAAGAATATAGTATTTCAGGCTTCCCCAGAATACTTTCAAAAATTCAACAGTTATGTCATCTATTCCCGGTGTTTTATTATGTTTCATTTTTTTGAGAATTGAGTTCATTTCCCCAAGTTGAATGTGATGTCCTAGGTCACCGTCTGTAATTTGTGGAAGTGTTATATTTTTCAGATGATCAGAAATTTCTGCGTTGAGGTACTTATCTTGGTTTTTGAATAAGTTAGTATAGTAAGTCTTTACTTGGTGTAGCAATTCTTTTTGGTCATAAATATACTGTCCATTTTGAATTTGGAGCTTTCTGATAGTTTTTTCAATGAAAGTTTTGGTTTCCAATTTACAGAAGGTTTTGGATGGTTATTCTCCCTCACTGAACCATTGTATACGAGACCTTATTTGTTCCCCCTTCACTTTATTTTCTCTCAAATATTCAAGCTCTGCCTTTTTGTCAGACAATCGATCCCCATGTGATGTAGTGACATCATTATGTTGTTCTAAAAATTCTATATCTTTTATCATTTCCATTTCTTTTGAGTTATTGTTTAAATCTTGCCCATTATTTGTATCTTAACTAAAATATGGTCTATGGTCTATGTTTAAAATGTGTCTGACACAATACTTTTATCCCTTGCATCTTATTATATCTGTCTCAGAGAATTTAATATTTTCATGAACTGACATGCACTGATTTCTACATCCGCTTCAATGAACTGTGCTGGTATGAACAAATGCCTGCATTGAAAGTGATGTTAAATCCGAATCAATCAAAAGGTATCTATATTTTGTGTGTTATGTCTCTGTTCCTTTTTGATACAGTTTCTTGAGACGGTAAAACCAATCTTCACAAAGCAGGAATTAGAGTTTGGAAAGGATGAAAACAAGGAGAAGAACCATGATCTCAATGTTGTTCCTGGTAAGTACAGTTGTAACAACCCATATAAGATATGACTTATATCTTTAAAGTGAAATTATCTAAAATGGCAAAAATCCACGTGTCTGTAAGAATCTGTATACAGTATGTTTCTATGCATTTGTCTTACAGCATGGAATCAGAGGATAAAGTTAGAAGACCAGCCAGAACTTTACATCAATGCAGTATATGTGGAGGTAAGTCCAAATGCATGTCTAATGTAACAAAGCAAACAATTGTCAGCATATGAGATATGTAATGATGCTTTATTGCCAATACATTTTTACTTTGTAAATTGCAAAATTCAGAAAAAGTTCTGTGGATCTGAGCTGGTCTCTAGAGATCAACTTAAAAAGTCATATATAATTCTCCCACAAATCTTGCAGTTTAGGTCACTGACCAGCCATTCTGATAAAGCAATATGTCAACATTCTTCTTTCTCCTATTGTAAACTTGGTTAAACTTTATGTTGTTCTATGTTATTTAAAACAAACTGTTATCATTCCCCTCATAATGATATCTTTCCTGCCTAAAATAATTAAATAGTAATTGGATTTTATCTGGAATTGAAACATTTTTGTCACCACATCTTTAGCTTGTAAATTGCAAATTCAGAAAAATTCTGTGGATGTGAGGTGTAATTCTCCCCACAAATTTGCAATTTAGTTCGTTAACCAGCCGTCATGAAAAACATATGTCAACATTCACATTTCTTCCATTGCAAAAAAGTTATTGGTTCACCTCATGCTGCTCCTGGGTATTTTTCTATGTTATTTTTTTAAAAAAAATTATCATTTCCCTCATAGAGATATCTCATTGTCTCAGATCAGGGGCAGGAAAGAAAAGCCCCAGTTGAGGAAATTAAATTTATTTACAATACAACTAAAATATATTTTACATACATTTGTAAAATAGTTACATAATCATACAAATAATCAACAATATAATGTATGAGGCCACCTTAACCTAAGAACAATAAAGAAGCATAACGACCCTAAAGGGATATAAGGTTCTGAAAGTGGTGACGTGTAAGGTTACCTTAAATTAGGGAGAAATTAATTTGTAATTCAAAAGTGTTAAGGTGGCCTCAAACTGAGATAAGTTTCTGAATAAATGATTAATGCATAGTTTAATATTTGTTTTCCTTTCACATGAAGGGAGGCTGAGAAGAAAAGGTCCCCTCCCAAGTAAAAGCTACCTAGATTACAAGAACAGTTAGAGTCTATCAGATGAAGGAAATAAATAATTGCACTTAATAATGTATAAATCTTGCAGATGAAGACAGTAAGACACTTTACTTATAAGAATACATATTGACAAAAGTATGAAATACAATGCATCCATAAGAGAAGAAAGACCTGTAACAGGCAATAGTTCTCCAAAAGGCTATCACAAAATACTCAATCCTATGATGTTACCAAATGACCAGAGGCTAATGCTTTTGGATGGATAGAGTGTTACAATAAATGATTAGTATGGGATTTTACACAAAGAATTACTAAGATTTACCTGTATAATTAACAGATTTTAGTGGAAGCACTGGGAAAAAATATTACAAGTACATTACTAAAACAGCTACATGTAAGTTCAAGAAGTATTTTCAACACCTAGCTAGAGTAAGCCTTTTACACTAGGAAAATTAAGGTTTGAATTCCATGAACTTATAACGATGAAATTTATGAGTGGAAGGGCTGAAGAGAATGTAAGAATAAAATAGTTACATGTAGGTTCAGAAGTGTTTGATTTTCACACATTATCAACTATAATGTAAAGGCCTCCATTTACAAATGAACACCAAAACAGTGACATGACACATAAAGGTGACTGCTGAGAATAGTTCCATAAATTTACCCTAAGATAACCATGTATCTACAAGTAAACTAGAGGCAAATAGCTCTGGACACATCTACAGATATGAGTAATATGACTAGAATATCGATTTCACATAAGATTTGATAAGATTTATGTTTATAGGCGGCAATTGTTAAGTGTGCATAAGGAATGTGGCAATCACATTTTCAACACTACGGGGGTTGTAACTGGCATACGGAGAAAGCTATAGAAAGCATTAAAGAAAATGACCCTGTGTAAGCATGGGTTATCAAGAATATCACATGATACAGAGATAAAGGTCCTAAAATATCTTGAATGTGCTAGCACTGTAAAATGACTGCAGGTTAATGTCATAAGTGGCCAAAAGGAGCCAGGTGTTCGAACACAGCCAGCTAGAATGATATGTTGGTTTTGTTGATTTGGACCAGCTACACTACTTAAATATTTTTACAGAGCAATTTCGCAGACAAATTAGCCCAGTTTGGGCCCAAAACATATTAGAAGCCACTACATTGAATGTCACTGATTGGACAATTTTGAGATATTTTCAATGTGGGGAAAAAGGTGTTTTGTATAAATTTGGGGGAAACCAAATGCTCCCTATGACTGAGACAAATCTACCAATATAGAGGGTGTGGCTTTTTTGGATATCTGGCTCGGTAATGTAGGTCACACCATTAAACTTGGTAAGAAGAACAAAAACCGATTAAGGCACATGTTAAATTCCCATGGGAGTTAAATCCTGACTGAACCATGATTATTCATAACTATGCTGTGCATTTTTTTAATGAATACCCATGACGTCTCACAAACAGGAGGAGGAGAATGAGTTTACGAAGGACTGAAATGCCCTTTTGTCCAGGAATACTTTCATCATGTATAGCTCCAGGTTTCTCCAGTGTTTTGGAAATGGTATTAATTCTGATGCCAAAGCAAGTGATGGACTCAGCAGGTTGGGTTACTTTTTTGGGGATTCATTGGGAACCCCAACTCACCTTGTAAATCCAACATGTACTCAAATGCATAGTCTGCCTGGTCTACCAAAGTAAGGTAAACATCTTGTAGCCCTTGGCACTCATTACGAAAGCAACTGCAGAATCAGAAACTACATAATTTGCATTATCAGAAGCAAGACCGCCTTCACCATTAGCATAGTACAGATACTTTTGGATTTTTTTATGATAGATGTTGTTGGCCCTAACTAACATCAATATTTATGGCCACAGATGTTGAAATGTTCTCATTTGAGACTACATATATTATTCTTTCCAGTGTCAGTCTGTCTGCTGCCAGCAAGTCATACATCTTACACAGAGCTTTAATATGTTGCTGCCATGCCTTTTTCCAAGTGGTCGACCATATCCCTAATTGGTAAACTTTACCATGCAGCCTGTATTAACCCTTGAACTCAACTCTCTATTTTATCTCGAGTGAGCAGTAGACCAACCTTACGGTAACAGAAACTGTCCAAATGTGAATAATATTCATGGTTATGGAAACAATCATTAAAGTTTACAAATTTTCTGGCATTGTAAAAGCTGAAAAGCTGAAAAGAAACATAGCATTGGCTATTGCAATCTGTTGGCCACTGAGCCTATTTATACCGAATTTGGATGCACCACTCCATGCCAAGTTTCCTTGCTCTCTGCGCTGCGTAGATAATGCCCAGGCATTTCTATCAGCTGACTATGAGAATAAAGTGGAGTCTCATTGATTCAACAACCTGAAGCACTGCCTGCTTAGGGTGAGTCTGAGATGTGATCAATAACTGTTAGTTGATCAGCTACCCATTGTGGTATAGAGAGTTCATCACACGAAGAACACTTCTTGCCAGCCTTGCCATGGAAGCCATCATTGGGCCATTGAAGGTGAGGGACTGTTAAAGCTTATCAACCGAGTTATTCTTCCAGATCTTTTGATAGTGGGCTTACCTTGAATTGAGTAAACATTAGCTTGATGCTCATAAGAGGTGGTCACATTGTTCACAGTTTTAAACACAGTCGGAATCCAGCATAAAGTAGAGTAGACAGAATTGCATAACCTTACCATTCTTCTGTTTGTAATCCAGGGGGCGGGGGGGGGGGGCATTCATAACAGTGACAGAGCCAGCATTAGCTTGAGGAATATAGGTCATGGTAATTTAGCATATTGCTTTGTGGTTTCTGTGAGGCTTTATTTTTAGATGAGAACCTTGCTGTGAATGCAAGTAAACTCGAGTGTCAAATATATCTATTACCTGATACTGTTTCAACATATTTACCTCAACCTCAGAAGGGTATGTTGTTGGTGCATTTGTTTGTCTTCTTGTTGGTGTGTCCGTTTTTAAATAACTCCAAAAGTAATGAACAGATGCTTTTGAATAGCGTGTTGGTAATGATCGAGATCTGACTTTTAGAAATTCCCTGGTGTGGGTGCTTTGTAAGTAAACCTATTCATGATGAGACTATGTGCTGTGATGATAAATAGGTATTCAATAATTTTCAGGGTAATAATGACGAGAAGATATTTTGTGCATCACAAATTCCTGTTCAAGGTACTGTTGGGGATTTCTGGAAAATTATTCTGCAAGAGAAATGTTCTGCCATCGTTTGTCTGGAGAGCACTGCAATGTGTGCAGAGGTAAACAATTCCTCATACTATCAATATAACATGCTATACGTTGTTCTGGAAACATATTGATTTCCTCTACCTTTCCTAGAATTATACCAGCTTGAACATACATGAAGAGATTTAAACCCATATTTTTGTCACTTCTATTCAGGCACCACAATAGCCACCGAAACCATGGGTCAAAGTGTGCAACTAGAAACATCCAGTTGGATTCGTTTAGCTGGTCACCACAGTTGCTTCAAAATGGGCAAAACTTAGGAACTGCAAACAAGAACAGCAACAGTCATTTTGATAGACATGACCGTGTTTTTCACATGTAAACGATGTAGTGACACATCAGTAGTACTTTAAACGTATCAAAATCTTTATAGATGCTAACATGTGAATTCCCTAAAATCCCAACAGTATCATTCCAAAAACCATTGGCCAAATAAAGTCAATCTAAACATGCTTTTGCTTAATCATCAGAAAATATTTGGGCGATTCTGTGTATTTTCATAACACCTTTAAGTCTTGTTCTTTGCTATTAAAGTCAACCAGAAACTGAGTTATCTAATTTTTCTTTAACTAATGTTCTTTGTCAGTGGCTTCCAGAAAATCGGACTACATTGTCAAGTGATGAAATAACAGTCTTCACAAAAGATGTGTCACTAGACGATAGCATCAGCACTTTTGACATTCATATTGGCACAGAAAAAGAACAAATAGAGTATGCAAATGAACCCATAATAGAGGTGGGCAAATATACTTGTATAAATAGTAAGCACAAATTATGCTAAACATAACTTAAGGCAAAAAGTTCACTTTTAAAACTAGAGTTACCTTTACATTAGTTATATTTATTAGCATTACAATAAAGATGCAATTTGACTTAGGTCGCCTTAAGGTAAATTGGTTACAGGATTGGCATATTACTTAGAATATACCGGACCCAAACTTGTGCCAATGCCTAAACTGATTGCATTTCCCTTCAAATGTTTTTGGGTTCAATATTTTAGGATACTGAAAGTCACAATCTGAAAGTGTATCTACTAAACAACTGGGACAGTCAAGGTCTTACGCCAAGAGATAAAATTGCCATCAAAACAGTTTATGATGAGATTACAAGTATGACCCATTGTGACCAGCCTGTCATGGTTATGTGCAGGTAAATATTTCCTTAAATAGTTGTGATTACTATGCACTTATTGCAATCCTAGTAGTCTGTTAAAACCTGCTACAATATTGTTTAAACTTAGCAAAAGTATTGTGTTGCAAGCCAGTAGTTTTTCATCCAGCATGGGTATTGCATCTTCACTTTGCTGTTCCTTTGCGCTAAATCATTGATTGTCCATGCATTTTCATGTTTTTTCTATGCAATGATGTTTCCATGTCCAGCAATAATTTCCAAGACTTATACAAAACTAGATTTCAGTTGTAATGTTTTATATTAAAAATACCAAAACTGTGCATACAATCCTTTACCTTTTTTCCCACCTTTTCATCAAAATTATCAAACGGTGTATTTTCACAAATTTGTTTGTCCAAATAGATATATGTTGACAGGCCCTTACACAATGACATGATGAAGCACCTTCAGCTTATCCCGCTATTAGCTTTGGGGTTGACATCATCTTTGATACAAGTTTCTCTAAAACTTTCTTGCTGGCCCTTCCTTCAGTTAATCATATCTGTTACCAAAGGTGCATTAAAGTTAATAAAACCAAACATAACTGTAATTAGAAACACGTTTCATCTTATTTATCACAACTGTTACAGGAACGGCGCTGATCAGACTGGTTTATTTATTGCTGCATCCATTGTGTTTGACATGTTGGCCACAACTGAGACTGTAGACTTTGTTCAAACTGTGAAGCAAATCCGGAAAAATCGGCCACAGTTCATCACAGATCTGGTATAGCTTTTCACTTTGTTTAATGTATTCAAAAGGTACTGATAATGCTAAAATTGTTACAGCATGTGAATACAAAGGATTACTTACAGTGAAAACTTTAATGGGGGTATTAACTGTTGAGTCTGAGCTGATTATATTGTAAACAAATTGGACTTAAGCCATTGACGGCAGAAAGTGTCTAGCAACCAATAGGACAGATTTGACTTTAATACTGAAAACATAATATGGCATGTGTGTATTTATGGAATATTCAGAACAATATTTAGTGACAATGCATATGAGATTAACATTATGAGCTCACCGCTAACAGGATTGAAAATGTAAACTTTATTTTCATTGTTACAAAGAATAGTATGTTGATAAAAATACTATTTTTAATTTTGGATTATTACCTATCAGTCACCAATAGTCTTTCAATCTAAGTGCTTTGCATAAAATTACATCTTATGAATACAATTATTTCATTGTAATATATTATTATATTTTTACATATTTTCTTTAAAGCTAAAGCAATATATTGTTTTTGGTTTATGAGTGACCCACAAGAAATGTGGTAGGTTGGATACATGACGCATATTAATTACTCATTTTGTTTTCTTAATCATAGTTAAAAATCTGATTATTGATTATATCCAGAATCAATACAACTGGCTTCATCTGTTGGTACATGAATGCTCCTAAAGGATATCCAGTGAAAGAAACATTGATTGGAAAATGGTGTAATAATATGATTATTGATTATTTCCAGAATCAATACAACTGGCTTCATCTGTTGATACATGAATATTCCTAAAAGATATCCAGTGAAAGAAACATTGACTAGAAAATGGTACAATAACTTTAGATTTACCAGATATGTGATATCTAGCTTATATGTATCTAAAGAATATCGACCTATAAATTAAAGTAACACATCTTTTGTAACATTGCTGCAGCATACAGGTGTATCTATATTTGCCTAAATAGTTTAGATAGATATAGTGTACATTTTATTCACTGTTAAATTTTTAGCACAGTAGAAAACAATTAAGTAATCTGTTTTCAAGGCTTACATTGGGGCCATGGTAGCGCCTCGCCCTCTGAAATCTGCTCTTCAAACCCCGAACCCTATGTAGGAAAATTGGTAGTGGTTAAAACCCACTTGAATAAATTTAAGGCTTACCTATCAATTTTAAATGTTTTCTTCCAAGTTTATAGTAAATATAGAGGTATTCTACTCTTAATATATTTTGTTGATGTTTCCTTTCTGTATTATTTAATAATATCTGTATGGAACATTTTCTTGACTTTCTTGACTTTCTTGACTTTTAACTGTGTAACCGAGTCGAGATAGGATACTATTGTTTCTGGAGAGAGATTATCAATTTATGGAATAATGTCAAAAATTGTTGCAATTTTATTATTCTATTCTTAATATTGAATAGTTGCATGTTTGGTAACCATAATGCACATTCTCCCTGTTCAAAAAAAGGAATTCTGTTTTATATTTATAATGTTCTTTTGGTTTAAAAATACTACATATGATATTGCTGTTTTTTTATCCTCACTGAAACTGCAAGGAGTTCTATGAATTTACCTACATTTTACAATTGCTATATTAGAAGTTTATCAGCGTCTGAGGATTTTTCCACCCGAGGAAGTCAGTTTTGCCCCATCTGCATACACGGTTTATGATATAAAATGAAGATTCCCCAAGTCACTTTTAAAATTGAGGAGAACTGGTAAAACTGAAATAATTCACCTAACTTTTCTAAAGTAAAAAGATTGGCTTTATGTGTCGAACAAGCAAACTTGTGACCTGTTGTGGACTACCAAAATTGATAAAAATAACTCGCAATCACTCTTGGGAAATATTAGTTGTTTTCGAAAATAGGGAGATCATAGGTTTTATCACACAACGAATCATAGACAAATTTAGCCTTTTGACCAACATGGCACCATCAAATCAACCCCAAGATAAAATACTCCAATCAAATTGGCCCAGGATAAAAAACCTAGTTAAATTGTCCCACAGCCAAAAAAAAATACCTTGGTCAAATCAGCCTCTGCTGAAGTATTGTGCTTGCAAAGAGAATATGTTAAACAAAGGGAAAGCTCATTAAGATTAATGTTAGTACATAGAAGTTATGCATTCAACCTAATATATGATCTAATAAAACTTTTATAGTACTTAATCTCCATCAAACCAATTGCAATTTTCATAACTCTTGCTAAACAAATGAGCAAATAACAGAGCATAAATGTCAACATCCAAAATCATTATGAAATGACATGATGGAGGTTAAGCACTCTTAAAGTACTCATCACATTTTATTTAATGTTTCCAAATGGGAGCCAAGTTCACAGAGATGGGATTTCTGTCTAAGAGCTGATTTGTCCAGCTGCCAGTCTTAACACCCAAAATATCAGATCAGTTGTAACAACTTGAAAAATAAATGCTCACTGTAACATGCTCAATATATTTGATTGTCACCAATGGTCATAGCCAACATGATCAGGACAGCCTGGAGGAAACCTTGTGACAGTGGAAGAGAAATTTTACTTTTACAATTAGAAGATATTCTCAGTGAAGGCCAATACCCTTTTGTAAATTTCAATGATTCCAGTTATATTATTTTACAATGATCTCTTCAGAATTCATATCCTTTTATCCAAATTGTTTTTTCTGTATTTTCAATTATGTTTCCTGTGTGAACTGCATGACGTAGATTAGCCCCACATTGATGTCATTAATACATAGTCATGTTTGACTCTTTTATGAATACATAATTTAGTACAATATTGTACATTGATTTAAAAAGCCTGCATCAAGGGCATATATTTTACTTTGATGCAGGATATTTTGAAAAGGAAACACTGAGTAATTGTTATTTCTGTGACTTGATTAATTTTAAGCATCAGTGAAATATGAATTACCCTTTGAAATTCAGGAATCATTTATTTCAGGCTCTATAAAGAAATTGTTGTGGACATATTAAATGATGTTTTCCCAAAAACTTCACAATCGCACAGATGGTATTTTCAAACACTGACCCAGATTCTGGTGTATCACAATAGCCCATAGGTTTAGATTAGAATTAAGTCAAATGTAACTATGGTTAAATTTTTTCTTCCTTTGGAATCAAATGGTGGCCTTATTCCTGCTAAGCACTAGAGTGCTGATCCCTTTTTTTGTTTGTTGTTTTTTTTTGTGCAGCTCAGACAGTTTCAAAAAGTTTAATTACATATGCATATCATAGGAAAATACAGGGGCCACAGTGGCAGAGTGGTAACACTCTCGCTTCCCACCTCTGAGGCCGGGGTTTTATTCCTGGCACGGCCTCCAGTGGGAAAGCTGGTAGTTGCTTGCCATTGGTCGGCAGTTTACAGTACAGAACCTTAACGAACTGTATGTACTGGTTTCCTCTGCCCTTCCAACTACCCGTCGTGATATGACCTTTACAGTGTTGAAAGCGACGTAAAACCCCAAATAAATATAAATATAAACATAGGAAAATACAGGTCCTCGTGGCCCAGTGGTTAGCAAGTTTGACATCTATTCAAAGGCTGTCATGTCTGTGTGGGTTTGACTCCTGCAAGTGGCAATGCTGAGGACCTGTCCCGATATAACCCCTGCTGTTGAATGGGAAGCAAAACACCTACTTGGACTTTAACTTTGTTGGGAAAATATCTCAGAGTCAGCCTAGAACAAGATTACCCAAAACCAAAAGGTGGACAATACTATATGTACATGATCCTTTGAGTTGATCATTTGCCTATTGAAGAACAGTCCTATTTGGCCCCACTGTTTGGGAAAGGTGAACTACGTCCTTCATCCCTCTAACATAATGGGTTCATATTAAAGTTTTCTTAGTTAATGAGCTTAAACACTCCTTGTAAACCACAGACCACCCATACTACCCTTGGTGGTTACTTCAATCTCCATCCACATGCCTGTTAAATGATTTCATTGGTAATTCCTAAATAGGTCAGTGTACTATCCTGGGTAGGAATGGTGATGCTGTAAAAACTCTATTGTGGCATGTTGTGATTTACTTCATTATTTAGTACTTATTTAGTAATATTTTTACTTTTGTACTACTAAACTTGCTTTTGACTAGACCAGAAAGTAATAAAGAAAATAACAGCTACATTTTTTATCTCTAAGATCATGTACAACACCTTATAGTGATTGCAAGTTGGAAATCAAAATGCTCAATACATGATACAATGGAATCGGGGCAAAAACCCTTTCAGGAAATCACCTCTTGGAAAATATTCTAAAAAATAGTGGGAAAAGCCTGGTCCTTTCTATCACACATAGAAAGATTATTAACACAAGGGATGATTTTTTTTCTAAATATGGAATTATAATTTGATTCCATGACAGTGTTAGATGTGTATGGTGGTAATAATACCTTTATTTACAAGTACGAACAGTCAAAATACGAATAGTTTAATTCATTAGCCTGGTAAGGTTCTACAAGAAAAGAGCCAATGTATGGTCTGTTTTTGAATGTTCTCTGGTGTTCTTGGATTAATTTAGAATACGGGGTTTCTGGCCATGTAAATAAACATAAATGTATAGAAGATATATAATTGTAGATATTAAAGTACTTAAAAACTTGATGGAAAATACATGCAACTTAAAGTATAAAGTTAAGTGGTATGTAGGAGTACAATGGCCCAGAGACAAAATTATTTCTGACAGAGATAGTTTTCTGTGGGAATAATATCACAAGAGAGAATGGATTTAAGGTAAATGGCCTGGAATCTTCAGTGGTTAGTGATTCTGTTCCTGCCAAAGAGCCACCGTGTTTTTATATGGTAGCAATGAATAAATAAAATTTATTGCCATACAAGGGGAATGGTACATTGTATAGAACTTTCTAATAGCAGTTAAGTGGTTCAAGTAGAAATTTATTATGAACTATGTGATCTAGCTTATCATTTGGGTACGTCATGATCACCAGAAAGTCAGTTGTGCAAACAAGATGATCTCATGCTCACCAGATCAACCCATGCCAACATCATACTAAGTGATGATAATGTTAAGTTATTAACATGTTAATCTATTAACATGTTAAGTTATTAACAATTACTGCTTGGCATTGTATCTTGCCGCACAAATCAACTTGGCACAAACTGGAAGACAGAACAATTATTAACATTTCATTGTCATCCGTAAAACTCAGAACTTCAACGCACAAAATAAGGGAATCAAAGCTACAACAGAATAAATAATAGCAAGGCCAAAAATTCTTTCAGTCTACATGTGGAAGTTACAAAGCCATCAGAGACACAAGTAGTTCACTAAAATTTCTGACAACAAAAACTGGTGACTAAACTACTTACTAAAATTTGTAAAGTTTTATTGTAATGTATTAATAATATGCTTTAAGAAATAAATTTGATTAAACAAAATTTCAATATCCATGAATGAGCAATGTTTCAGCTGACAAAGATGAGCAAAGAAAGAGGAATTTCATTTTTGTCCTATGTGGTTGAATCATAGACAAATCGGCCCTTCGCCAAATCGGCCTCCAAAATAAAATACCCTAGTCAAATCGCCCCCCAGGAAAAAATACCTTGGTCAAATCGCCCCCCCCCCCCCCCCCCCCTGGAAATTGCTGTACTCTCAAAGAGAATATGTTAAACAAATGACAAAAATCACCATCTAATAAGAATATAATGAGACAGATATAAATTATTCCTGATATTTTCGAAATGTTTACCATTAGTAGTGATTTCTTTACTAAATTTACAAGTGTTTCTATTAGGTAGGCTTTATTAACTTCTTTAGGCCAGTTAATGCTTTTCCACTTTAACACCCCCATTTTCTCATTGTCAGGCATTGCATGCGGGGTTATTTTTGACAAAGTTTGTCAAGCACGGCCTGTATAGGGGCCTGCTTCCTCAGTTTCTGTCCCACCTTAATTAGACATTATATAATAAAAAAGGGTTCTTGTTAAATGTAACATCCAATCACAAATTAGGTCATGCTTCATTTAACTTCTGTTGGCGATAGGGGTCTTGCATATTGAATCAAGTAGTCAAAGGACAAACAAGGTTATTTTATTTTTTTATTATTTACAAATTTTACACTTAACTATCTTACGGAAATGCCTTCTACAAAGAAAAAATCACCAATGAGTACTAATAAAAAGAAGAAACCAGTTTCTAGTAAAGCTAGTACCAAGAAGAGGGCAAGTAGCAAGAAGAATTCGAACTCAGACACCACGAGCGGGGATGTTGACGGATCTTACCTTCATAATGTTAGTCATACCGCGTCTGGAGGTGAGGAACTGTTAGACTTACAGTCTTTGAACGCGGGTTCTGAGGTAATCCTGAGTACACTGAAGCGTCTGGAGGAATCTAACCGTCGCATCGTTGAACGGATGGACAGAATAGAAGGTAATAGCTCAGCTAGTTCTACCCCCATTCCGTCTCAAGTCGCCAAATCCACAGACAATGTTACCTTCAGGTTGCCCAGACCCAAACATACGTCCCCTGTGAAGAAGATGTTACCTGAAATGACACCTCGGGCCAACTTACTTCACTCATATAAGTGGCCAGCTAGGGAGGAGGTGGTGTATCCGGGGACTCAGACAGTCACAGAAGGGTATGTCCCAGCGTCGGTTAGTGGCGGTAGAGCTGCAGAACAGAGACAGGGCTACTCCAGGGAGGCTACTACACCCAGTATTGACAGACTTAGATCCATCCCAGAGGTATCCAGTATGGTGGCCAACTTGCTGGCAGACTATGAAGCGCGGGCTCAGCAGGAAGTGATCCCAGGTAAGCCCCTTACTGCCAGGCGTAAATCTGGGAGGTACAATAACACAGAAACACCCAACGCCCGACCCGAGGGAAGGTGGCCTAATGAGGGATTTGTGGCAGCAGCTAACACACGTAAGCCCGTCTATGATGACATGAGCCTCCAGCAGTGGGCGGCAGGTCAACTGAGTAATGTTTTGCAGATTCAGGATGACACTCTGTTACGACAAGTCCTTACTCAGGTAACTCTTGCTCTGCGCGATGCCGTGGCTCTGCCGTGGCCAGCCGTGCGATCCGCCTGGGCTGTTTCCATGACTGAGGTGGAGGAGGGGAGATTAGCCTGGGATGATACGACACAGTGGGCTCTTAACCGCGTAAGTTCTTCACAAATTGCAGTTCTCAACAGCCAGAATGTCAGCACCTCAGCCAAGAGCAGAGTTTGTAAATTTTTTAATGAAGGTAGCTGTGTGAATGACAGCCACCATGGAGTCTACAGGCACATTTGTACATTCTGTTTTAAGCAAGGACGTTCTATGTCTCATCCGGAATCCAAGTGCACAGCCAAGAATGGTAGCAGATCTCAGGAACTGAAACCTAACACTTCAAGGTAGGATCCTGTAGGATCACCTGGACACACTGCAAATACAGAACAGTTAAAAGTAAATAACTTTAGTTGTAGTAAAAACAGTAATGGTAAAGTAACAGAATTTCAGGATCAGGACTATGAACTTTGGAAATCTAGTGTAAGTGATGGAGCAGAGACATGTTGTTCAGTGACTTTGTCTAATAATGTAATCAATGAAAACAATGTAAAATTATCAAATTGTGATTTAATGTGCCCCCCCTGGTTCCCTAGCAGTCAATGGCGCGAGGCGAACTTGTTTACTTTTGCTATTTATGATAATGAACTTAGCTTGAGGTCTTTGGTGACTGCTGGGGATCCAGGGGTAGCCTATATCTGTGAAGGGACGGAGTCCCTCAGTGTGAACCAGGTTATGGTGAACATTGCTTTTACTGACCATTGGAGCAGTCATGGTGACCTTTGGGGTCAAATTGCATATATAACTCGAGACATAATTGAATTTTCTCAGGGTTTTTATATATGGGCAGTCAACCACAGGGAGCAGTTGGTTTCCCTGGTCCCTTTCATGGGGACTTTAGGCCCCTTTCGAATCATATGTAATCTTCATTTGTCTTTGATGCAATCCACTAGAGTTAGGTATTACAAGCCTCAAGAAATAGTGGCAGCCAAGACTGCACAGAGATTTTTACAAAGATAAACAATATTGGGATCACCATGGTTGCTCCTACACTCAGTATATGGTTAACATTATTGATGAACTTACAAGGGACAAAACTTCATCTCAAGTCATGTTGGGGGAGGAAAACCAACTAGGTGGTGCGGGGTATTGTGATCACCAAGTCAACCTGCTCACAGGTAGTAAGGATGAGGTCATGAAGGACACCCCCGAGGGTAGTGGACTAGTTAGTAGACTGTACCCCACCCCCAACATAGATATTTTGCGCGACTTTAATCTCCCTGACAAGACTGTGGGATATCTCGCTTTAGAACCAACAACCTTCAGATTCATTGGTCCTGATCGCTCTCCAGTGGACATAACTTTGATCGACAAATGCTTACAAGTAGCTAACATCATCTTGTCCACTGCCAAACCAAATTATCAGGAGGCTAGGATCCCCATAGTCTCGGGTCTAAACATAAAAATGTGGGAAAAATACTTACAGGATTACCCTGATGATAGATTAATCCAGTATATTAAGTTCGGTTTTCCCTTGTCCATCCAGGATCGTTCTCAGTTGCATAACACTAATGTATGTAACCATTACTCAGCATTACAGTATCCAACTGACATTCAAAAATATTTACATAAAGAGATTGAATTAGGGGCCATGTTAGGCCCCCAGGATACTGTGGACCACCCTGAATATCATTGTTCCCCCTTGATGTCCCGACCCAAAGAGGGAGACAACAGGAGGGTTATTCTGGACCTGTCCTACCCCAGGGGCCAATCTCTAAATGATCATGTGTCAAAAGATCGCTTTGATGGTAACCTATTTGCACTTAAACTTCCATCCATTGACAATGTTGTTCAAGATATAATTGACACAGTAAACGACCCTGTGCTTTTCAAGGTGGATGTGGCCAGGGCATTTAGGAATTTACCTGTAGACCCAGCTGATACCCTTAAGTTTGGTCTTAAAGTCAATAACCAATATTTTCTTGATAAGTCGGTGGCGTTCGGCTGGATCCATGGCACGGCTTCGTATCAATTAATATCCGATGCAGTAGCTTACATTATGAGGGATCAAACCAAGTTACACTGCTATATCGATGACTATGTCGCCGTACTCCCTCGATCTAAGGCTGACAATGTTTTCCAAAACTTGTGCACTCTCCTGAGCGAACTCGGTCTACCATTGAATCTTGCGAAGCTTACGGCCCCCAGTAAAACAGTTACATATTTGGGTATTGATATAGATGTCAATAATAGTACTCTGTCCATCCCTCAGGCCAAACTAAGTGAAATTATGGCAGAATGTGCTAAGGCCAAGGACCAAAAATATTTGACAAAAAGAGCATATCAATCCCTAATGGGGAAACTTCTCTATATTCAAAAATGTGTTCGTTCAGCAAGAGTTTTTATCAATCGAATATTAGCTTTATTCAGACAGAATTCAGGCAGAGCCAGAATTCAATTAAATGAAGAATTTCAGAGAGATATCGCTTGGTTCCTAGAATTCCTCCCAACCTTCAATGGAATTACTTATTTTAGGAAGCCGGAAGTCGATGAAAGTCAGACTCTTTTCCTGGATGCCTCATTGACAGGCTTGGGGGGGGTCTGGAGACGTAGGGTGTTTGCCACCCCTGTTAGGCAAATCCCAGGCTTTGAACTTACAATAGTGCATCTAGAGATGCTGAATGTAGTAATTGCCTTGAGATTATGGGGTAGTCAATGGCGACATATGCGAATACACATCTTTTGCGATAATTACAGTGTGGTCCAGGTGATCAGGTCTGGCAAGACCAAGGACCCATTCTTGGCCCTTTGTATTAGGAATTTGTGGCTGCTTACAGCTCACAATGATATTGAAATAGAGATTAATCACATACCTGGTGTTAAGAATAGTATAGCCGACACCTTGTCAAGAATCTATTCACCAAAACCTGTGAATAACGAAATTTTACAGGATTTGTTAGATAATTATAACTGGGATAACGTGGATCATGCATATTTTGACCTCAGTCTTCATGTATAATTTACAGATATGGAGGCTCCTTCATCAGCATTAGCACAGGCAGCTTGGAATAGAATTAGCATGGCCTATAGACCTGCCACCAGATCTGCACATACCACCCATCTGAAGACGTATCTATCATTTGTCATTGTCATGGACCTTCCATTACAATTTACAGTTCATTCAACCTTGAGTTTCTTAGAATACCTTCATATTAATAACATATCCCACAGGGTGATGTTAAACTATGTATCATCACTCAAAGCCTTAGCCAAACGATATGACTGGGATCAAAAACCCCTTTCTCATCAGTTAGTTACTTCTTATCTCAAAAGTATTTCAAGAAATTCAGGCTTCAATCCCACTGCCAGAGGGATATTCTCACTCCCCATACTCAGCGCCATTTCAAAAGCCTGTGACCTTTTGAGTGACCCCCCATTATTTAGAGCGGCCTTTTTGTTGGCCTTCTTTGCATTCCTTAGGATGTCTAATATAGCTCCACATTCCAAAGCTCTATTCAGCCCCATCAAACACATACTTAGACAAGACATCCTCTTTTTAGACCCTGGAGCTCATATCCTCCTTAAGTGGACCAAGACCTTGCAAGATACCTCAGCCCATCATTTTGTCCAGATCCCTAGATTAGAAAACCCTGACCTTTGTCCTGTTCAAGCCTTGAAAGAACTAATGCTTACTAGACCTCTCCCTAAACATGCTCCACTATTCGTTCATAAATTTCCACCGTTCCACCCAGTTATTGACACCACCATTAGAGATGCTTTAAAAACAGTCCTAAATTATTTAAACATCCCTTTGCAAGGACACGGGTTCCACTCCTTTAGGAGATCAGGAGCAACTTTGGCCTTTGATTCAAATATTCAACTTCAGGACATCATGGCACACGGGCTCTGGAAAAGTGCAGCTGTCTGGCAGTACCTGCAACAGGCATCAATAGCCCCTTCCATCGTCCCCTCCACTTTCGCCTCTATCATTCCACCTTCCCTATAGTTTGGGTTTGGTGTTTTGTAAATTTTTAATTTCCAAACCTTTTACTGGTTTTAACTCTTTGTACATAAACTAACATGTAAAATAAAAACCGCAAACATAAATCCACTTTGATCTCAAACCCTAACATGACCTTGGAACTGACCTTTATTCTCACCCAACTTGACCTTAGGTGGAAATCAGTAACTGTGTCAAGCACGGCCTGTATAGGGGCCTGCTTCCTCAGTTTCTGTCCCACCTTAATTAGACATTATATAATAAAAAAGGGTTCTTGTTAAATGTAACATCCAATCACAAATTAGGTCATGCTTCATTTAACTTCTGTTGGCGATAGGGGTCTTGCATATTGAATCAAGTAGTCAAAGGACAAACAAGGTTATTTTATTCCCTCCATCCCTTCCCTGGTACAAGGGAGAAACTGATTAGGTAAACTCGGATCCGGTGGACCTAAGGTTGGGCCAGGCAGACCCTGGTTCCCCCTCTCGAATATGACATAACAGGTGTACTAATACGTAGACTAAGGTAGGGCCAGCAATTCCTGGTAGCCCCCTCTAGAATTGATTTTTAGTATAACAAATTTTAAATGCTAGTCATCAGTATTATACGTTATCTTGTGCTTAAAGTAAAAGTGCTTATTGGTGCTAGTCACGTCATGAATTATAATATGTGTATGCCCTCTCTGGGCTGGCGTTTGCAAGCTGTTAATGTTTTTAGTATCTGTATATGCCCTGTGTGGGCTGGTGTTTTGTAAATTTTTAATTTCCAAACCTTTTACTGGTTTTAACTCTTTGTACATAAACTAACATGTAAAATAAAAACCGCAAACATAAATCCACTTTGATCTCAAACCCTAACATGACCTTGGAACTGACCTTTATTCTCACCCAACTTGACCTTAGGTGGAAATCAGTAACTGTTCCAAAATACCCTCTTACGCTCACTGTCATCTTTGTTTGCAAATAAAAACCGTTTGCGATAGAATGTTGTCAAAACATACGATAGAAAACATTTTAAAATGAAGGAAAGGAAAACCAGTTTCTATGGAGTGTTGGTAGAACATTTTAGAGCAAACATTAACCAAACATTGTCAGCAAATGTTGTTTCAACATTTTATGAACACTGTTTATCACACATTTTGAAGATGAATGTTTAAAAAACTTCTCTAACATAACCTTCATTTCTTGACCCATTTTATAAACGCTTAAAACATTTTCCAGTGAAACCTCAGTTTCTTTTCGTTATTTTGTAAACATGTAATAAATGTTTTCGGCAAAAGAATGCTTATAAATTGGTTTTTTTTAAACATTACGATGTAAACAAAACCCGTAAAAACATTTAGTAACCTCATAGGTAGGGCGTCCAAAGGTTTTATAAACATTTAAACCTTTTAAAAAGTTTCCAATGTTCACTGGAATGGTGAACCAAAAACAAAGAAAAAGAAGGCAGCCAATTGTTCTCTTTGAGTTTAAGTATAAACTAAGGGGCGTGTAAGTCAAAGTGAGCTTATTATTGGTTTTAAGATGAATTTAAATGAGTTAATATGTGGTTAATTTTGACTTAAGCATAGCTCACAAAGGTGAGCTTGTAAGTGAGTTTTAACAGGAGTGCTAGCTTAAGAATCTTTATAAACAAAGTCCCATATTTGAATGCATTGACACAATTATTATTGTCAAATTTGACATTCATCATCGTAAATTGCTACTCTATATTTTTATCAGTTTGTTGATGTGTATGTGATGAGTATCAAGGTGTCAATATATCAGTTCCATAACTGGTTATCTTGTACATAATTTGAACTTTGACCACTTGCAAAAGATAACTGGAAACTGATATCTGGCATTTCGTGCACATTGTCTCCTGTATATTTTGTAACTTTCAGAAGCTGTCATAAAAGTACCTGTTGTTTTGCAAGCTTGTATTTAAGCGGTCAACTATCATTTACCAAAATATTCTAGTTGATTAATATGTTTTGGAGTTGTTGTTTTTTTTGTACAGTGATAGAATTGAGGTGTGTTATAACTTGTTACATGGATAGATGTGGAGCAACGCCATATATGTAGCTTGATAGAGACAGAACATCAATCAATATCGAGATAGAAAAAAAAACAATTTCTCTGAAAGTGAGTACAAACTTTTCAAGTTTTAAGTACTTTGAGTCAGTTGTCAGTGTATTTTCTAATTTAGAATCAAAGGTAAAGGTTGGGGTTTTACCTCCTGTTCAACAACCACGGCAATATTGGGACAGGTCTTCAGCTATGCCACTTGTGGCAGTAGAACCCACACAAAGGTGACAGCCGGCGATTAGATACCAAACCTGATCACCCACTGGGCCACAGAAGACCTCTTTATAATTTAGAGGTATACTAATATTTTTCAGTGCTGGTTTATAATCAGGAATTATACCGATAGTGATTATTGCAGACATTTTCTCCTCGACCATGTCATTCCTACTAAACCTTTTCAGAATTATATTTGAGATGATTTTTTACGGAAGTATGTGAAGAATGCAAATGTACAGAAAACTAAGACAAATACACCATGAATATGATCGAACTACAACAGTTATTGTAGTAAATTAGTATCTTCTGTAACATATACTCCAACTAATAGTTGTGATGTATAACCATGTTAACTCAGAATACTTAAGTCAAGTAACACCTAGTAAAGAATCACATCACAGCCAAACACAAAATTACCAGAATTCTGTTAATTACAAAGCTGAAGTTTGTTACTCACTACTAACTACAACTGAGAAACTCAGCTACTGTTTATTTACAGTATTTACATTGTTTTTATTAGTTAAAATTACTTTTCACTGTTAGAAACCACAATACATAAGATCTTTAAGGATTACTCTGTATGGCTGTTGCATTGTAAACATTATTTAGCAAATACACACACTATTAGGCAAAATGACAAAGGTCAAAGGCCAACTATATATTGCAACACCTCACAAAATCATTTGAAGCTGTACATCTATAAGACATTAAGCTCATCTCCCCCTGCTTGGTTAAACAGAAAATAACATTTTTAATGAAAATTTTCTAGTTTAAGTGGCTTTTTCGGCCATAATCGGGCGTCATCCCCCGCGTCACTGTCCTTATCCAACTCTTCTTGAGCGGAAGCGCCCAATCCGGCCAACTTGAAGCCGTCAGATCCAGACTTTGTGTTCTGGAGCTGCTCCTCAGTCCTCTCAATCTGCTGCTCAATGGCAGATAACCTGGAACTCACAGCAGAGATAGCATTCAAAATCTGGGTATTCGTATTATCAGGACTATCAAGTTCAGCGTCAACAGTAGCGTCATTACTTTCTATACCTTGCATTTGACATTTCGCCCCTACTGGTCTTTTATCCTGACCACCACATGCACAGCATTTGAAAACTTTAGGCATGGTAGAACTCATTCACCACGAAAATTACTGTCAGAAAACTTTAACTCATTCACCACGAAAAATTCTGTCAAATTCTTTATCAAGATCAACAAACACAATGAATTAAAGCTACAGAATTAGGGGTGAACACCACGTAAAGTAATATTGTCAAACGCCTTGATAACATCAATCAATTACCTTGACAAGTTACGTAAACATCAAAAGAAAATAGAACACCTGTGTGTGGTTGCAAACTCGCGGGTATCACCAACATGCACATATAAATACATAAAACCTTACATAATATTTACCAACCCGCTACAAGACTTAACAGTTTAGATGCCAAACTAAAAAATTAAAACCAGTTACCAACACATAAAATTTTTTACATTTCGTAAAATGGCGTCCCCACTGCTTGACTTTCCTTTCAGAAGTGAGGTATTATAATTTTTCCAGCGGGAAAGATTGACCCAATGTCAGAGGTCAACCAATCAGCAGAAGACACGAATTAACAAGAAAGTTTTTTAGAAAACAACTGGGGCAATGAGCAGTGTACAACTTTTGGTGGTACACCCCCATAACAACCTGTATTTGACTTTGGTTTCAAAACCCTTTTCGTTATTATTTCTCTCAATGGACCTCAAGTGCACGTTTGAAATTAAGCTGCCTCATGCATGTTTATTATGTTTATTTAAGTTTCTCACATACGGATTCTGCGAGAGGTTTTGCAAACATTAAAAACAGTTGTTGCATCAGCAAAAGGCTAACTATTCTTATCAAACGCACCCTAGCCAAAATACAAAAAAAAAACTTATTGCAAATAGCAGATACTACTAAAATTCTAGACGCATCAAACCAGAAAAAAGTCTGGACAAGTTAAATATTTTACATTCTTATGTAATTAATTGGGCCAAGATGCATAATAAATGTTTTAAAAAATGGGAACTTCTTGCAATGAAAATGTTTTCCTTATATGCTATTGTGTACTAGTAGTGTTATGTTGTGTTGACAAATATATTGTTGGGACGAAAAGGCTAATTACTTTTAATTAATTTTTTCTCTAAATTTATGTAGCTCACTGACAATGAATATTATTGTGCAATTTTTTGTTTCAGCTTCACCATGTTTTGCCGATTTAACCTCCAGGTTCGCATCGGTATAGGACTCACAGTGCTGGTGCTGTTCTTATGCTATTTCTGGATAAATATTTGCCATAACCTGAATTCTAGCAGTGCAACTTTCATGTGTCCATCTCAAAGCACAAATGGGGGGAGAAGTTTAAAGTCTGCAGGATTACTGTGGAACCTGGTACACCAGCAACAAAACACCAACAACCATTCTGAAAGACAGCCCATTGAAAGAACTCCAGTAACCTTACAGGAAGCAATCTATTTATATACAGATGCTAAGAGGGATATTATTTTGTCTGTAATGGATATGGGCTGTTTAGATATGGCTGTTAATCTGTACCTGTCTTCATTTAAGAAGCTGGGCTTCACCAATTATGTCTTCCTTAGTTCAGATTCTGAGGCGTGTCCAAAGATGCTGACAGTTTCGCCGGACGTTCATTGTATACATTACGCTGATGATCAAGATGCAGTTAAAGCTAGTTCATATGGCACTAAATCCTTCATTCGGAAGACTTACATCAAGTCCAAAGCAGTACAAGAGGCTTTACTACTCGGTTACAATGTTCTACTTATGGACATAGACATTGTGATTTTCAAGAATCCTTTCCCATATTTTGAAGAATGTAGTGACTGTGACCTACAGATACAATGGGATCATGGAACAATCTGCTCTGGATTTTATTATATTAGATCAACAAAGGGAGGTAAGACTTAAATCCTATAATATGCAATATAAATTTCACCACACATATGAACTCTCTGTTCATGATGAACTTATATAAACTCTCTGTTCAGTGTTCGACTCTCACAAGTAAAAATCCTGAGGACTTGTCCCAAAATGTCCCGTGGTTCTTGGATGGGATGTAAATTCCCCAATATTGACCTCTGACCACAGCATGTGAAATCTGCAAGCTGGTTGCATCCATTAAGTATAAGACAAAAAGTCAACATTTGTGACACTTTTGCATTAGGAGAGACCAGAGTCCTAAATTAAATGTAGTCCCAGATAAATCATAAATTTGTAAAGAAATTTCGACAAATCAAGCAGGTAAAATTTCACATAGCTGTGGGGAATTTTAAATAAGTTACTGAGAGTATATTGGCCTTGCTTGAGGCCCAAAGCTATATCCTATCTTTTCTTGAAATATTTGGTAATCATAAAACACTCGAACATGTCAGGGGATCTAAGCTCATCAGAGATAGTATGCTCATATAAAAGCCAGCATATGTAACAGTATATTATACAAATTGGAACATTCTTAAACTGGAAGTTTCCCTAGCAAGGCCACATGTTCATGTATTGCATAAAATCACACCATGTAAGAAGTACATGTGGCCTATACTAGTATAAAGACAGATGGTAACGAGTCACTAAAACCTAACCCACTTCAATATGTTGTTCTTGAAATATCTGTTTTCAATTCTTGATGGAATGTCAATACTACAATGAAACCAGCAAACTTGAAAACCATGAAACCCATTACATTTCGAGATACATTCTAGATAATTCTGGAGATAACTTAGATGACTGTATAGACTAATACATGTTAAAGTTTGAGCTCCTTATAGTTTTGGTGTTTGGGAGATGCAGTGTAATTTTACTTAACTTTTAACCAAATTTTAAATGTCAGTTTCTCACAATTTTAAGAATGTATGCTTTTCCCTTTTGTATCATGTACCAGAAATTTAGACAAAAATTAAGTATTCACATATTTCTCTCTGCAGGTAACCTCTTTATACAAAAGGTGTGGGACATTGCCAAGAAAGGGTCCATGAAAGGGCGTGAAAAGATTTCCTTCCAAAAAGCTGCAAATGGCTTGAAAGGCTACAAAGGTTTCAAGCAAAAAGTCTTACCAGAGAAACAATTCCCAAATGGTCACGCCCATTTTCATGGGCACAAAATCATGTTTGCCACAGATGGGGATTTCCCACCCACGAGCTATATAGTCCACGACAACTGGATCATTTCACAGTCAGCTAAAATATATAGATTTAAAGAAAACCTTATGTGGTATTATGACAAAGATGGTTACTATTCGAATCCAAAGGCAAAGTATATTATGTACAGTGTCCAGACTGCCGATATAGACACAGAAATCAAGGCTCTAAAGGCAGCTTTATTGTTAGGTCATATTCTCAAAAGGATTGTTATATTTCCTTCATTTTCATGCAGTCCATGCAATACCAAGAAGTTTCCAGTCTGCAAGGTCAAGAGTAAGAAATGCTCCTTCATCACCAAATACAAGATGGAGGCGTTTGATAAGTCATTTGCCAGTCTATACAGGGAACACATGTTTCTGCAGAATGACATGGTGCCGTTAACTGTAAAGCAATCAAGGTCAAAGGTCATAGTTCCTGATACACATAAGGGCGCACAAAGTGCTAGCCAGATAGTCCTGCCACTGAGTAGCACCCAGACACTGGGTGACCTCCACAAATGGTCTTCAGCACACAAAAATACTTCAGTGCTTGTGCTGGATCACTTACAAACAGCTTGGACTGATCTCTCGGAAAGATTCCAAGATAATGACATAACGCACAGACTAAATTCGGCCATTAAGCACACAAATTACTTACAGGAATAATTGATCATGCCAGACCCATCATAGAATATAGTCTCACCATTGCACTTTATATTTTTAACATTTAAAATCTCCCTCATATTAGGGGTCAAGCTATAAATAACAAGAGCACTCAGGGAACGCAGACCTCCTCTAAGGCAGGTAATAATATGTAAATGGGCAAATGTGAAACTGTTTACCCAGACGGTGATCCAGATCACTCTCAAAATGTAATGGGATCTGAGTTACACCATCACCCATCTTCTGACTTATTTTATAAAGTTCCAACGACGAGTATATATATAATCCTGCTAACAATAAACAGACAAATCAACATTCATAAAAACAGTACCTCCCTGACAAAGGTAACTACAGACAAACATTCTTTGTTGCTCTGTAGCATGTAATACAGATATAGCAGGGTTTTATAGAAAATTTTGAAAGATTGTCCCAGATTTTGATTGGTGGAATTTGGATGAAATATGTGTTACCATTATGAAGTCGATTTAAAAGATCTTGTTATTTATGTTGAAAGAATATCGATCAAATGAAGAAGTGTTTTTCACACTTAAATGTTTTTATTTACTCTTTGAACAAAGAAGACTTATGTACATTTATTAACATTATTCTGTGTTCTTTGTATTGGACTTTAGGTTCTGAGATCCACTAATTAATCTAAAACATGTTGTTTGCACTCTCTTGAATGGCTTATAAACCCAAAAGAGGGCTGAGTATTTATTATTTTATGTTGTATATTTTATTTTGTTATAGCATAATACATTAGTGAATTAAATGAGTATACGTGAGAAGGAAGATATAAAATAAAAAAAAATCATGGCTTCAAATAATTAAAACATTTATGGTCACTCTTGTAAACACATGAGATTTTGTGTAATGCAATAGCAAAAAAATAACCCAAATATTCACTCCAGGCGCCGGACCAAGAACTATAGTTACTTTTGGGGCATTCTATCATTTACCTAAATAGGCATTAGTGTAAACGAATTGTGTAGTAATATTTCTCTGAATGAATAGCTTGTGTCCCCATATCATCCTTTATTTTTTCGTTTGTGTATTGGAATGTGTCATGCACACTGCAATCATACCAAAAGGTTGGAAACATTACAGATACGAAAAAAGTCAATTTACGCCATGCCTGTGGCAGATTACATGACAGACACGTACTGGTAAAGTTACCAAACAATCCACTAATTTTTCATTGTTTTAGTAACCACCACTGTTCCCTGCAAATGTGTGCCAAATTAGACAGCATCATACCCATGAAGTGGCTCTTCTGGCGGCAAATGCCTTGGTTAGTAGTCGTCTAGACTACTTTTAGTCACTGTTTAGAAGTTTTTAAGTTTCTAACTGTATAAGCTCCAGTGTATTTAGAACACTCCTCCACATATATAATCATAGAAAGTTTTCTCATATAACATGCATCCTAAAGTGACTTTACTGGTTCCAGATTGAGTACCGCTGTATGTTTAAAAACCATTACATTGGTCTGTAAGTTTCTTCATAGTGGCTCCCCAAGATATTTTGGACCTTACTTGCCTGTGAGCAGTGGCTCCTACAACAACAGAGGTGGTCACCCTGATCAGCCGGTGATGAGACCTTTTCCAATAGATGGTCGAAATATATAGTTACACTTTGTATAGATCATATATCAGGGTAATAGCTCCAATCATTGGATCACAAAGTTGACTTAATCGTTATAACTGCATATTTTTACTTTTATTTTTTTCAGATCGAGTAAATCTTTGTCCATCTGAACTGACACACTACTACCAAGAACAGCACAAATAAATTGTAATCTCAGTCAAATTGGGCCAGCTACACAATGGAATAGATCCCTTTATAATTTAAGTATTCACTCCCTGCACAAGGTGTTTTTTTATGTTGTTAGATGTAGTTAATGCAAGTAATAGCAGTTTGTGGTAACCATATCCTGTACTGGTTTATATTTGTTATGCACTGTGATGACCTGTGCATGTGCTCTAACAAAGGCAATTAAAACAGTCATTGTGTGTGTGTCGAGCATACAGCAAGTGTTAAAATCTATTCTTTACTAATATACTTCAATTCCAAAAGCTTTCTGTTTTAATCCATATTCACATACACAAACATATGTCCACATGTTTTCCATCTATGGGATGTTCTATTTGGTCTTTAAGACCTCTTCCGTTTGTTCCAGTCCTCTAGGATGGTGAGCAGAAGACGAATTCTTTTGAAATACACTTAGGATTACTAATGCTTGACTTGCCAACTCTGAATAAGCAGGAGAGAGTTGTAACATGTACCGGTGCCAGGTGCCCCACGTGTTTCTGCAAGTTTGGGCCCAACATCCAGTCCTTCTGAACCATTTAAGATCTCTTCTGCTGTGGGATTCAACCTTTTCCTTAATTTCATTGTAATCTTCAGGGGTCATTCTGATGTAATTTTCATCCAATATCCCTAACTCTGGGAGTAATGATTTGCAGCCTTTGTGTCCCTCTCTTCTTTGAATACAAGGGCGTACCCAGTGGATGGGCCATTTTCTCTTTTCAATGCCCTTTATCTAAGGCCTATGGAGGTGGAGGTGAGGCTTGTTCTCTTCTGTTGTTTCGTCTTATCTTTCTATCCGGAGCCTGATCATGTTGGTTGACTGCCTGTCTTTGCTTTTTAATGTAACAGTATTAAAAGACACATTTCTAAGTCCAAAAAAGGATAAAGGGAGAACAAGCATGATCTAGTGGGGAGAGCAAGCATGATCAAGATCATTTGTCACTGGCCAGCAGACATATTGTATTATACAGTAAGTAATCAGGACCACTTAGTTGGGACGCATTTTCATTTTCACGCCTTTTTGGGGGAATCTTTGGTTGTTTTTTCCCCAGTTTTGAAATCAGGAATATCATCCAGACAGTCTTGAAAATGGAACCAGGGCTTAAGGGGATAATTGATCCTAAACCTTTGAAATCATTATTTTAAAACATATAAGGATTTCCTTGTTTAACGGTTTAACAATTTTACCCTGAAAGATGAGTTGGAAGTAGTACCCTCTTTTTCAGCTTGCTCATACATGGTTTTCCATTTGGTGGAATTTACCCTATTTCTTCAAAGGCTAATTGTTGCTGTAAAATTTCAGAAAAATTTTCAAAAATCAGAATAACCCGTCTAAAGCTTACCCTCTTTCTCATTTATAATTCCTGCCACTGGTGTCTTTCCAATCACTACCAAGACATGCTGTTTCAGTTTCAAGCAGTTCTCCATTCATCATGGAGGGATGGAGGGATCTAGTTAGACTCACACTTCTAGAGATCATATCACTTTTTTCGCCAATTTTTTCCGTTTTATTTTTTTTTTGTTTTTTTTTTTTGTCAGCGGATTTTCTTGAGAATTGGTGTAGTCTGATGAGCATAGGTATCATCACTGAAGTAAAGCAGCAATGGACTACATTAGTAGTAGGATGGGTGACTGTCTGAGTTCTACTGCACTACTCGTATCTCTTATGGCTTTGCATCTCAAGCATGTAGACCTAAACACCTTCCAGCCTTGTTTTTTTGTCACGCCTTACTTTGTATAATAAATTTGATGAAACTTTGCTGGGCACATTTTGGGCTTGATTGATACATGTATTCTTACAAATTCTGGGGTTGCTTTTCAACCAATTTTTGGCTTCACTTTATTATTGCTCCTATTAGGACCAAACTGGGCTCCGGGCTACTTCATTGGTCTCAGTATTTTATTAGTAAAGCAGTTAATTGGCTAAACTTGTTTGATTTATTTATTTGGGGTTTTACGTCGCTTTCAACACTATACAGGTCATATCATGACGGATAGTTGGAAGGGCAGAGGAAACCAGTACATAGAGTTCGTCTGGGTTCTGTACTGTAAACTGCCGACCAACGGCAAGCAACTACCAGCTTTCCCACTTGAGGCCATACCGGGAACCGTACCCCGGCTTCAGAGGTGGGAGGTGAGAGTGTTACCACTCTACTTGTTTGAAGTAAATATTTAGAGTTAAATACATGATATGATATTGACACTTAAAGTTATAAAATGTAATATGTTAGCATGTTATTTTACATTTTAACAGTCAATCAATAGTAGAATAAATTAAATATAATCTTATTTTTGGGTTTTATTTTTTGGTTCCCTCTGGGGAATGTCCTTGCTTTGTGATTTGTAGAGGGTTGTGTGTGTTATTGGAGCACATATCTGAATGCTTAGACAATAATGTGTCCTGAAATTCAGACTCACCAGATACAAATAATTCAAATTGATCCACAGGAAACTTTTTGTACTTTCCTTATACTTTCAACCATTGTATTTTGTGAAAAAAGACAAAAGTACCTGTAATATACCGTGACGCACTACTAAACAAAAAAGTGGTAACACTCTCGCCTCCCACCTCTGCGGCCGGGGTTCGAACCCCGTCATGGCCGTAAGTGGGAAAGCTGGTAGTTGCTTGCCGTTGGTCGGCAGTTTACAGTACACAACCCTAGCGAACTATATGTACTGGTTTCCTCTGCCCTTCCAACTACCCATCGTGATATGACCTGTACAGTGTTGAAAGCGACGTAAAACCCCAAATAAATAAATAAATAAACTAAACAAAAAATCAATGCATAAAACACTAGACCTTAACTTGGCGATAACAATTGTCTAAATTTATTGATATAATCATGTGTTATCTATGGCTTTGATTTAGCTTTGTTAAGAAATCTGGGCGGACATTTCGTGGGGAAATTGCATTATTATATAGATAATGGCTAAGTGGCGCTCCATTATGTAAACTTAATGGTCATTAAGTTTACATAATGGAAGCGCCAAGAGGATATTATCTATATAAAACCCTATAAATTAAAAAAACAATTTATTAATTCAATAATCTAACACCTTGTATTAAATGCTCAACCTAGACAATCTTTGCAATGTTCCCTTTGGTGTGCATACCATATGGGGCTTTCACTAAATTATGGTTCTATGTGTTTGTTTTGTTTTTTGTTTGTTTGTTTGTTTGTTTCAATACATGATCAACATTGTTTCACCATGTGTACCACTGGTTTTCCTTTATGGGAAAATATAATTTAAGATAAAGCTTGAAAAGCTTTAATATAATTTGACTGTCACAAAGTTTAAAAATGGATAATGATATAATTGATAAAATATGGATCTGTGACTTACAGAAAGCACTTTCAGGAAAACATTAGATTTGGTCATTTACCAATGCTGTGGATAATTTGTTGTGGTGAGTGTTTCATGTTACTTTGCTTATTTTAAGACAGTAAGCTATTATTTTTGTATTTCAGGCATTGAAAGTACTAGAAACTGGAGAATTACTTACTTGTTTTAATGTGTGTTGAAGTTTTTGGGTTTCTCAAGATTTTTATGTTGTGTCCTTCTTTGTCTCTTAATTGTGAATCAAGGAAAAATGCCTACTGGAAAGATTGTCTCCATAGCCTCATAGAAAGAATGCCTACACCACATTTTATATTTCAGAAATACCTCCTACGAAAATTAATCCACAACATTAAGAATAAAATTCATTTCAACCACAGACCGTGTATCATTTTAGAAGTATATAACAAACTGTAATAAGGTAAATTAAAATCTTTGTTTTGAACTTAAAAACATTGAAAATTTAAATCAAATTTAAACGCAGCAGTAATGCATTTCAGTACTGCATTTTTGCACTACATTTTTTTCTCATTTTACTTGAGTACATTTTGAGCCGCTAAAACAATGCTGGGTTAGATTTTTACAGTGAGTTTGTTTGAAAGGTAGCTGCTCCTTTGATTAAGTTCACAGAAGATTATTGTAAAGTCAGATTGTAACGAAAATGCTAAGAATTAAAAAATATCCAACTTTATAAATTAAATTGCTTGTTTTGTATTTGTCAGGAGGAATTTTTTCAATGTAGCATTTTCCATGAGGTATTTTTCTGTGAACTCTGAATGTCATTCAGAATTAAAAAGACTCTGTAAATGTACCCACTGAACTAATTAATATGGAAGAAGTTGTGAAAACATTTCAATATTGAATGCATTGTGCTGAGGATGACTGACAAATACCTGTTGTTCTTGGCAGACTGGCCATTGAACTGAACCACAATCCACTGTTAGAATATAATGTAGTGTTAACTCTCCATTGTGCAAAAATAATGGAGAGTTGATACAATGGAAGGGTCACCCATCTGGGTTTTATAGGATTTATACCCTAGTCATACTACCAGCGGTATTGCCTACGTTTATAGGCGTTATCTTAAACGTCCCATTCCATTATTACTGATACACATATGTTTGTGAATTTGAGAAATTCTAGCTATCTTGCTTCACCTGTCAATAAACACCTAAGTTTTGAAATACTCAAAAATTTGGCCTCCATGATT
Source organism: Sabellastarte sp. h YS-2021 (assembly GCA_964017235.1). Lineage (NCBI taxonomy): Eukaryota > Metazoa > Annelida > Polychaeta > Sabellida > Sabellidae > Sabellastarte > Sabellastarte sp. h YS-2021. The sequence goes on from OZ024935.1 coordinate 45,157,618, forward strand.
TTCATTGTTTTGTACACCTATAAATGACTGGTAATACTGTCTGTGTTGTGACTGGGGTATTATTACAAGCATATAAAAAGATTAACAGACGTGAGACTGTACAAAAGTGTGTTTGTGCATTGAACTTGTGCAAAATTTTTCACTACACACAAAACCAATCATGATTCCTTTCATGAAATACACAGTTTTCCTGAAAGTTTATGTTACTGCTACCCTGCATAAGTTGGCCGCAGCCATAAGTTGGCCACGGCTCATCTACAGGCTCCAGGAAGACAAATAGGTTATTGTACACCAATGAAAACTGTTGCATATAATAAGTTTAACAATAATACATGATTTCAGAGTGTAGTAGGCCACTCTTGTTAAAGCCCTGTGAAGGTGTGGTGAGGGCGGCCAACTTATGGCTGCGGCCAACTTATGTAGGGTAGCAGTATCATGTCATGCATTTTCTGGCTTGCTATATAATTCCCTAAAAGTGACTTTACAGTATTAAAGCAGTATTTTACCAGTATATAATTAATTCTTAGTTACAACTACAAATGTTGTATCACAGCAAAACTTGTTTATTTTCTACATTCTTCACATGACCTCATATTTTGGCTTTAATCTGAAAAACAAAAGACAGAAACATAATAAACATATTTCACAAGTGCTTCACAACAGAGTGATGAAATTCTTTCTATTGATTTAGCATCCTAAATACCGGTACAGGAGGGGGCCACGGTGGCACAGTGGTAACACACTCACCTCCCACCTCTGAGGTCCACAGACCCTATGTGTGAAAGGTGGTAGTTTGTTACCTGTAATCGGCAGTTTACAGTACAGAACCTTTACCAATTGTAAGTACTGGTTTCCTCTGACTATAAAACTACCTCTTGTGATATGACCTATACAGTGTTGAAAGCCGAAAAACCCTGCCCATAAAACTACCTCTTGTGATACGACCTATACAGTGTTGGACCCCCCCCCCCCCCCCCCCCCCCCCAAAAAAAAAAAAAAATCAGGTACAGGATTCTATTGCAGGCCTTACCTGAATTGGGAAGTTAATGGTTACCTGCCTAGTGACAAATGGTTTTTAGTCCAGTAACTTCATAAACTGATATACAATAATTTTCTCCATACCCTCAACTACCTGGCCTAGCCTGACTCCTACAATTTTTTCATTTGAAAAGTGTTTTACGTCACACCAAGTACCTATTTGGTTGTATTGTGCTGGGCAGTTGGAAGGGCAGAGGAAACCAGAAACCAGTTGGTCTAGGTTCTTTATGGGGCTGTTCCACTGGAGCCAACTTGTCGGTAAGTAGGTATTTTTCAAGGGTCAGAAGCAATGTTTACAGAGTTGCTTAGGATCGGTTGTGGTTTCCAGGTTTGTCGTGGGGGATCAGCAAAATATCAAACATGTTTGATATTTCACTGACCCTCCATGAATCTGTATCCGGACTATGGCTCCGCCCACCAGGAAACGGTCTGTTGCAGATCTCTATGGCTTGTCGGTCACACTACCTGTCTTGTCCTATACTGTTATGGTCTTGTCTTGAAAATCTTGCTGTCCTGTCTTGGTTACATACCAGGACTCCACCTCCAGACAGGCTGGCTACACTAACAGACCGTACTTGAAAGGAAACAGGCCTGTCATAAATATTACCGACCTGACTTGGACACCTCCCGTCAAGACAGGAAGTCTCTTAGACTTCTACCATAGAGTCAGTAACATCTCAATAGGACAAGCTGGAAACACATGCAGACAGTCTGTAAACCCATAACCAACAAGGTGGTTATACAATAGGCAAGCCGGGAACTCTGTAGGGCAAGCCAGCTTCATTTTTACGATGTACGGCTTGTCTGCTCATGAAATCTGTGACTATATAAGGCGAGTCAGATTGCATAATGCATCATCTGGAATCTGGCATCTGACAAATTACATTTGGCAGTGTTTCAAGAATAGGAGTTTGTTTGTTTCTGACAGTGTTCCTGAATTTAAGCTGGGGGACAGATATTCAACGGAGGAGGGAGGAGAAGGAGGCAAGAGAAAGGGATGAGGCACAGGAACAGAGTGAGGAGAAAGCCATTAGGGAGGAGGGAGGAGGCAAGAGAGGAGGACACTCTCAAGATGAGAGAGTTCCAGAAAAAAGGCCCAGAACCGAGAGAATGTAAGAAGGGGCACATTACCAACATCCATCTGACGGACTCGGATGAGGAGGCTATTGGAGACTTTGTAAAGGACCACAAGGACTTCTATGGCATGATTAATAAACATTTCAAGGACAAAGCAATGAAGGAGTGTCTCTGGGAACAGTTCGTCAATAGTTGCAAGCTGTCTGTCAAGGTGTACAAGACCTGGTTTGAGTTGCAGAGGACACGTTACAGTAAACTGATGCAAACAAAGTCTGAACAGACTCCAAAGCAGATGACAGAACGTCAGAACTGGATACAAGATAAATTAGGATTCCTGAGGTTACTTCAGAACACAACATCTCCAAAGCTTTGACTGACACAGACAGTATGGAGACCAGCATGTGGTCAACCAATCCTCAACAAGTAATGAGAGCCTCAGGGCACTCCTCGATCGACCAGCAGGTCATGGACCAGTTCACACAAATGAAGGCAATGCTTTCATCATTCCTCGAGCAAAAGCAGGAGACTACAACTCTTACAGCCTTCTACAACTACCTCACATCAGAGGTGGAGGGATTAGAGGAGAAAGACTGTCAGACATTTAGAAACGAGCTGTAAATCTCCTCAGCAACATTCAAACCAGGGCAGAAGAATGCGATCATCAGCCCCAGCAGACACAGGAACAGACACTTTCACAAGGCTCAAGTACAACTTCAACATATATGCCACAGACATTTGAACAACCACAGCAGCCAGCGCCAGTTGCAAGGGAATAGATCCTAACCATCCCAGAGACTCAGATGCCTTCAAGCCAGGCCATCCAACATGCTAAGCAGAGCCAAGTGGCAACCAAAGGACAGCAGTAGCAATCCAGAGGGCAGCCGACTTCCTTTCTAGTTGTTCATGGCCAACAGGCTGGACATTCAAGACCACTTCATTCACACTGACACCAACAAAGCTCTGAAACCCCCCATCAGTTGCCTCAGTTACAGGCAAAGAAAGCCAACACAACATATCGGGATTTTCTGCTTCTTCAGAAATCTTCATTCTGTGATGAGCTACCAACAGATTGACACACTGCAGCCTACACACCAGCACCAGCCGCCTCTCCTCCAACCACCACTGCCTCACAGCAAGAACATCGGCAGCCACCAGACCAGTCTCCCCCTCCTCCACAGTCAGTTGATGCCAAACAGCAGTCGTAGTAGAACTACCAAGCCTACAATCAGTCCTTAAGACCATTGCTATTAAACATTTAACGGTCCTTTATCAGGACCACCCAAATCTTCCAAAAACAATTAAAAGCTGCTGTTCAAAAAATATCCAGACGGCAGCAACAGTAGAACCACTGCACTTGATTCCAATCGGTCCTTTTCAGGACCACTGCTGTAAACAATTTAAAGGTCTTTTTCAGTACCATCGGAATCTTCTAATAACAATTAATAGCTGTTGCCCCAAATACCAAAAACATGAATGAATGAATGAATAAATGAATGAATGAATGAAAAAAATGAGTAAATGAAAAAAAATCCTTATCCAAGTTTGGAAAATATTTTTTTAAAAATGATACTTTCAAAAACTTTGGTAAAAAAATCTGGACAAAGGCAATCACACTTAGTCCCGCCCCAAAGATTAACAAAATCACTTTAAACAAGGTCAGACATTTGGGGGAAGTATTTTGACCTTTGGATTAGACCCTATGACCTTTGACCCTTTGATAAACCTTTTAGTTTCCCCTTAGAGATCAGGCAGATTTTTAACTTTAAAATATCTTGCTAATGCTAATTTGTTTGAAAATTTTTTTGAGGTTTGAGCAACACCAGCTTAAATAAAAGCTCTTGGAAATATTGGGTAGTCCTGAAAAGGACTGATAGATGCCAGCTTTCCCGCCAAGGTTGTTGGTTGACACATCTCAGATCCTGTCCTCCTGCCCAGCCAATGCTCCCACATGATTAAATAGTTCTTCAGTAGTTGTTGATGATGTTTGTCCTCCCTCAAAGAATTCCTGTAGTTCTCATTAGGCACATACACCACCTGTTCATTTTGATAAGGCCGCTACATCATTTACCCTGTCTGCCCCACCCTGGTGTGTCCTCAGCATGTTGTGTAACATCATACATGTAAACAGAATGTCTCTGACAACCTTCAACCTTTCCTCCATTGTGCCCAGTAGTACCCTTAAGTGGCTCACTTGTGTTGGTGTTCCACCACACGACTAAGGCTCCCGATTAAGGGATTTTGGGGTGTCGGTTTCAAAAATTTGCTTAGTCCCAGGCATTCTGTAAGGGTCGGTAGTTGTCGGTTGGGGCCGTGAGAAAAATCAAACATGTTTGATATTTCTCCCGACCCCAACCGATTATTTTTTCCCGCCATAAACAAAATGTCCAGTCCCAGGCTTCCTCAGGCCTCCTCAGACCAAATTTACACAGTCCTATGTTGTCCCAGGCCTCCTGCGACCCTTATGTGGGTGTTCCACCACACGACTAAGGCTCCCGATTAAGGGTTTTTGAGGGTCGGTTTGAAATATTTGCTTAGTCCCAGACCTTCTGTAAGGGTCGGTTGTGGTCGGTTGGGGCCGTGTGAGAAATCAAACATGTTTGATATTTCACACGACCCCAACCGATTATTTTTTCCCGCCATAAACAAAATGTCCAGTCCCAGGCGTCCTCAGGCCTCCTTAGATCAAATTTACACAGTCCTATGTGGTCCCAGGCCGCCTGCGACCCTTAGTCGCCGACCCTTAGTCCCAGACCCTCTATTCTTAGTCCCAGGCCTCCTGCGACCCTTAGTCCCATTGCAAAACAAAAATCGGCTATCTCGGTCTGGGGACGCCTGGGGACGCCTCAGGACACCTTGTGGGGTCGGGACTTAATCCTGGGTTAGTCGGCTCTTAGTCCCAGGAGGCCTGAGGCGTCCTGGGACCCAGTCGGTTTGTCTATGACAGGATCGTGGTTCAAACCGACCACAAAAATGGCTTAGTCGGTTCTTAGTCCCAGACCAGTTAGGGACTGTCTGGGGCCTCCTGGGGCGTCCTGAGGCCGATCTGTAGTTAATCCCAGACCTTCATACCGATTCTGTCTTCCACCCCATTGGTCAATTTTTTTTCCATTTTTTCCAAGACTACCCACGATTAAGGGTCGCCGACAGGATCGGGGCTTAATCCTTTGGTGGAACAAGGGCATTAGTCCCAGACCCTTAGTCCCAGACCCTCCATCCCTTAGTCCCAGGCCTCCTGCGACACTTAGTCCCATTGCAAAACAAAAATCGGTCACCTTGTTCTGGGGAAGACTGAGGAGGCCTGAGGACGCCGGGACTTAGTCGGGGCTTAGTCCCCGGAAGCCTGAGGCATCCTGGGACCCAGTCGGTATGTTTACGACTAGAAAAATGGCTTAATCGGTTCTTAGTCTGGGACTCTTCAGGCCGATCTGATCTTATTCCCAGACTTTGATACCGATTCAGTAGTCCCGCCCATTTTACATTTTTTTTCACAGACTGTCCATGATTAAGGGTCGGGGACAGGATCGGGGCTTAGTCCTTTGGTGGAACAGGGGCATAAGATTCCAAAGGCGTTTCAACCGCCCTGCTGCATCTGGAGATCCTGTATTTGGCTATTCTTTCTTCCCTTGTGAGATTTCGTCTGCTCTATGGTTTCACCATCCATGGCATCAGGGTAAAGGTGTCGTCACCCAGGAGGAAGTAGTGCAAATCTGGCCCTTCCTCCCCCCAGTGGTTCAGGTGCTGGGAGCCCCAAGCTGCTGTCCTAAATCTTCTCCCTCAAAAGGATTCTGTGGAAAATCTGGGCATCTGAACATGAACCACTTGACCCACAGTATATCCACATGAATCTGCATTGTCCGTTTACCAGGGCCAGGAGCACCAGGGAAAATAAGCCCTTGTAGTTGTAATAGTCATTGCCTGTTTTCTTTGACTTCTTTATGGCGATGTGCTTCCCGTCTATTGCCCCTACAGTGTGGGGGACATGCCCATGTTGTTCTGAACTTCTCCTCCACACTTTTCCACCCCTTAGGGCTAGCAGAGCAGTTCAAATATCCGTCCTGGATTTCAGCAAGGATGGCATCTTTGCAGTGACAAATGATGTTTTTGTCAGCCAGAGGGGTTTTTTTTCGTTTTGGTTCGATACCGACTCTGGATCCTAACTCCAGGATTTAATCAGTTTAGTCGTGGTGAGTCTGGAAAATACTCAAGTCCTGTCTGTTTTTTAGTACAGCTTGTTGCGGGTTGCTACGACTTGTCTGTAGGGTTTTAAGGCTTGTCACAATAGTTTCTCACCTTGTGGTGAAGAAAATGATCCCAGCCACAAGTTAGGTCAGGGTTTGGATGCAGACAAGCCCGGATGTGCTACGACCTGTCCGTGAGATGTAACCCATCCAGCATTTTGGCGCATTTTTTGCTGTTTTTGTCCCTGATTCCATGATTTTTTCCAACTGACCCTAGAGTCATAGAGTCGGTTACAGGGTTGGTTCCAGTGGAACACCCCCATTACTTAAAGCTGCTGACCAACTGCAAACAACAACTATCTTTCCCTCCTGTGGTCATGCCGGCATTCAAAATCTGATCTCCGCGGTGAAAGGCGAGTGTATTACAACTGCGCCACCCTGCCAACTGCCATATATATTTTAAGAGGATGTTAAACTCAAATCACCAAAAACAAATATTCATTGAATTATAATGACTATTTGCTTTCAAAAGTTATACACAAGATGTCCATACTTCTTGACTTGGTAATTCAGCCAAACGAGAGCACAAAAACTCTAAACTTGCCTTGGTATGTATAAATTAGGAGTGGCCAAAATTCATATGATTGAGCTCGGACAACCAAACTATGTATGGGCATTAGTTCGAGTATTATAAAGTTTTTTAGCCAGATGGTTGTCTGAGTGAGGCAATTCTTCAAATCTCCACCCACCCGCCTCCTCCTTACATAGACTGCTCTCTAGAACCTTTGACCCCATTTAAGATATTGGCCAAATGTAGTGATCATGAGCACATATGTTATTTGCCCCAATTGCTGATTGGTAAACGTTTCATGTTTGGCCATTTGGCTCTGTCCTTGTGGGTCCGAACCCATAGGGTGCTAGTGACGGTCTGTCCAGATATCTGTTAAACTCTTAACCTTTAAGTTCTTTAACCCTGTATGCTTTGTTGTTTTTCGTTATCCACTGTAAGGCAATATTTGATCCATATGGAGAGGATACAAGGAGCAGGAAATATATAACTGTGTATACAACAGCGCCCCAGTAACATGGATAATTAGTGTGAATAACTCTTCGGGTTTTCAATAATATCTCAGAAACAATGTAACCTAATATATATATATATATATATATATATATATATATATATATATATATATATATATATATATATATATATATATATATATATATATATTATATATCATTAGAAAGGTATTTTTAGGTTTTTCTATTCCTTTTTGTTGCATAAACCCCCATGCAGAAATGGCTCAGAAATCGCTGAGAAAGTTAAAGACCAAGGTTTCATATTGACTGGTGTCTCTGTATATATGAGAAGATATCCCTTTTTCAAATTCTCTTTTTAAATATGGATTTAAGTCATAAAACATAAAAAATTGTTGATAATAAAAGTACAATATCCCCCATTAGACATATACAAAAGCAAAATATATCACTCATGAAGATTAACAATTTAACACTCGTGCTATGCACTCGTATAATATTGTTATCTTCATTCGTGGTATACTTTTTTTGTATATGTCATCCGGGAAGTTATCCTTTTGTACACACTATCATTATTGCAGTTTTATTTGATAACTTGTACAAAATGTATTGCCCTATTTTTCCTGTGACACACTATATGTATGACAAAACTAAGAGTGTACAGGTGATATTTGTACCTTACTGTGGCCACAACCATTGTGTAATCTTACATGTTTGAAGGATGATCTGTAAATAAGTCATAAGCAATATTGTATTTATAATAAACTGCATATGTTCTTAGCTTTTCACGGACTTCTACTAGACCAAAAACAGAAATAAAAATTCCATTTACCTCCGCCAATGAGGTATTATTTTCATGACCATTTATTTGTCTGTTTGTTTGCCAGCAGAATTACTCAAATACTGCTGCTTGGAAGACCGACACAAGACGAGAGCACCAGGGTGGGTTTGCTTTTGCAAAAAGATAGGTTTCCGACTTCTTTCTGAATTGAAGAGAGAGATTTGGCTGAGTGGACATCTTCAGGAAGATCATTCCAAATCCATGAGGGATCATATACAAATCGGAGGCTAAGATGCTTTGTAGAGTTATGTATCATTCACAGCAAAAGTCACATCAGGATATTGTATAGGTACATCCCATATGTTGCCCTGAACTATAATTGAACCCATTCCCACAGAGATAAGAGCCAGTGAATAAATGCCAATACTGTTAAACACTGAGTTGTTAATACTTTGAAAGACAGTTATATCCGAAACAGTAATGGTCTGGGAAGGTCTGGTGAAAATTGAGCTAAAGCAGTGAAGCCGGTTAAAGCAATGAAGCCAAAAATTGGGAATTTATCACAAGTAAAAAGCATTACTTCTATATTAAAGAGATGGTAGAAAATTTAGAAGACAACTTGAGGTCCAGACACCAGAGAAGTGAATTGTAATTACAACAAATATGAAAAACTCATTTATTATTGTACTTATTTTAAACATCTGTAAGACATTTAAATAGGCAGATTACTTACTGTTTGATCCTGTAGGCTTGGTAGCAGATCACAGCTATGAGGGCAACAATGATGAGCAGCAATGGAACTAATATAGATGCTATTAACTTGGCTTTTTCTGAAACAAAAGTAACAATACATATCTTTTTAATAAAAAAAATGGATAATGAAAACAAAACATATCCCTCTTACATCACATACCAAAAACATTTAGCACTCGTAAATAGGAACAATATATTACGGTATGCTCTGTTATTATTATCTTTATTAGTGATGTTTTTATGTATATCTTATTCAGGAGTTTTTCCTAGTATATTAAAAGAGTACTTTCTGATACAGGGGTACTCGTTGGTATAGTGGGTAACACACTCGGCTTCCACCTCTGAGGTCCACAGTTCAATCCCTGAACCTGATAATATATGGGAAAGTTGGTACTTGCTTACCCAGCAGTTTACAGTGCAGAATCTTGACCAACTAGTATGTACTGGTTTCCTCTGCACTGAAACTACCTGTCACCTTATGACCTGCATCGTGTGTTGAAAGTGACATTTAATCCAAGTAAATCAAATCTGTCTGATACAGCAAGAAATTTAATGCCCTTAACATTTGAAATTTTATGTTATGTAAAAGCATATAGTCAATGGACCAGCCTGACGTTTAAATTGTCAAGGAGATTACTTTGAAGAAAACCTCTTGGATATAATGGTACACGTTTTATAACTGAAGCCCCAGTTTCAGTAGATATGCACACCGTGTTCATGCCACCAGTCAGCTGTAGTTGTACCGGGCATATGACTGGTGGAATCTGTCACGTGATGGTCAGTAGTTTCTGTCGTTTGATGCTCACTAGTCCCCTCATTCTGTGACGTCATTTTAGATGGGGTACCAGTTGATACATGTGGAACTGAGGTAGTTGGAATATTGGGCTCGGATGTGACATGAGAATTAGTTGTTCCATCTGATATCTGGGAACTGACATATGACACATCTGTTGGAGTGGTGATGCTATCAGATGTTTGAGCAGATGCCACTGTTGGATTCACTGTGAATGAAAATATATATTTTCTTGAGCTCTGGTACCATCTGGGTTCAAACATTTACGACAACAAAATTCGGTAGTTAAACTGCTTGGCTACTTCCTCCAATATTTACTTGCATGACCGATAGCATAAAATATAAAGAAAACATAAAACAGCATAACCATCAAAAATATTGGGGGGGGGGGCATGTTATATGTTTGTTGTTTATTAGCTCTTCAAAATCTATGGCTCCTGATGATTATCCTGAGCTTAAATTGTCCTACTTATTGTGTCAGGCTTATATTTATTTGTGTGCGTTTTCTAAAGTTTCTTCACATTGGTCATCCCAACTATTTTGCTTCTCTTTTTGTCTATTTGCTGTGGTAGATACGGAAGAGTATTAGGGCCAAGTAAAAAAAATTTTTTTTTAATTTCTTGAGATATTATCTCAATTTCTTGAGATACTGAGTCAATATTTTGAGATACTTATCTCAATTTCTTGAGATACTAAGTCAATTTCTTGAGATAGTTATCTCAATTTCTTGAGATATTAAGTCAATTTTTTGAGATATTATCTCAATTTCTTGAGATATTATCTCAATTTCTTGAGATACTGAGTCAATATTTTGAGATACTTATCTCAATTTCTTGAGATACTAAGTCAATTTTTCGAGATATTATGTCACTTTTTCGAGATAGTTATCTCAATTTCTTTATATATTGAGTTCATTGACAATGTAATACAATTTCAAAGGCCTATGACATCACAATGGTGATGATGTCACAATGCAGTGTTGCTTTATATTATACATTGTTATCAACCGTGATAGTTGTATATTTAATTGATTATATCATTGAAATAATTGAGGGTTGCTTTACACTTTTTTTATTTTGAAATGAAACCTCACTGTCCTGTAAAAAACAAAATTAAATAGATTTATTATTATTAAATCTAAGAAGGCAAACAAAGGAGATCCGAAAGATATATAAAGGCTTTTAACAAAGCAGACAATGGAGTTTTATTTATACTTTTACATGAAAATTTGAGTTGAAAAGCACAGAAATTTAATTTTCAAATGATAACACAAACAGGAAAAGGACTATTTTTCCTTTAGCCTTTGATGAATGGCCCCTCATTATGGCATGTCACAAGTCTTTGGCGTACATGTATTATAACAAATGCCAGTTCTTACAAACACATAGCTTCCCACTCATCCCCTTAACTGTCCTGTAATTATCTTAAGAAATTGACTCAGTATCTCAAGAAATTGAGATAATATCTCAAGAAATTGAGATAATATCTCAAAAAATTGACTTAATATCTCAAGAAATTGAGATAACTATCTCAAGAAATTGACTTAGTATCTTGAAAAAATGACATAATATCTCGAAAAATTGACTTAATATCTCAAGAAATTGAGATATTATCTCAAGACATTGACTTAATATCTCAAGAAATTGAGATAAGTATCTCAAGAAATTGAGATAATGTCTCAAGAAATTGAGATAAGTATCTCAAAAAATTGACTTAGTATCTCAAGAAATTGACTTAGTATCTCAAGAAATTGAGATAATATCTCAAGACATTGACTTAATATCTCAAGAAATTGACTTAATATCTCAAGAAATTGAGATAAGTATCTCAAGAAATTGAGATAAGTATCTCAAAAAATTGACTTAGTATCTCAAGAAATTGAGATAATATCTCAAGAAATTGAGATAAGTATCTCAAGAAATTGACTTAGTATCTCAAGAAATTGAGATAATATCTCAAGAAATTGAGATAACTATCTCAAGACATTGACTTAGTATCTCAGGAAATTGAGATAATATCTCAAGAAATTGACTTCATATCTCAAGAAATTGACTTAATATCTCAAGAAATTTAGATAAGTATCTCAAGAAATTGAGATAATATCTCAAGAAATTGAAAAAAAAATTTTTTTACTTGGCCCTAATACTCTTCCGTAGGTAGATATTGCACAATATAAAATAGTCTAGATTAAAGGTTCTTCTCCTGCAGGTTCCTTAGTTCTGCCCTTTAAATACCGCATTTTAAAGGCCACAGTTTTGCTTTTGATGCCCAACTGTTTGGAATGATTTAATGGATGATGTTCATTCTGCCCCCAACTCTTTCATTCTGCCTCTTCCGGAAAAATGTTGAAAGCTTATCTCTTCAAAAAGCCTTTCCCACCTTAGCATATAATCTACCGGATGTTTCCATGGTACTGACCTAACCATGTCTATGGAATAATGCTAATTCAATTGATTTCTGGTGTTGCACCTTAGAGACTGCCTTTGCAGAGATTAAGCACTATAAAAGTCTCACTAGACATACAGTAGTTTGCGTATAGAGAGAGCTTCTGTACTAAGGCAGATGAAAGTACTTTAACATGCATACTAAAAGGTTCATATTCAAATGTTCAATATTTTTGTTTTTTTCATTTTGAAAGCCATGTGGTACTTCAGAGTTTTGGGGAGACTTAGGGATGTTACAGGTATGGTGTAACAGTTCATTGAGAACATATTTAGGACGAAAAGCATTGAAAGGGGTTATTTTATTTTAACTGCTCTTTTTTATTTGGTTTATATTTTCCATAAACAACAATGTGGCAATGAATACTTTTTTTCTGAACTCCATGCCGAAGAACACCTTTTGGAGAGATAAACTGATCCTGAAATAACTGGATTTAAGATTCGGGACTTTTTCAAGAACTTGTAAGAAATTGTAATACAGTATATAGTTTGGATCTTTAGAAGTCAGCACTATTTGACTGATGTAGTTAATATTACTATAATATCATAAATGCATCATTTTTTCCGCTAAAGTTTGTCGATAATACAAGATTCTACTTGAAGCCCAAAGCTGAAGGGATATTAGACATTCAGAATTATTCATTCTACTTTGACATAGGATAAACTTCCTAATACATACATAGTAAGTATTGCATATAATTACTCTACATAGGAAAATAAGTACTACTGTACAGCAACCTATGAGAAAAGCAAAATACGAAGGAATATTATATATGAGAAAATCGAAATAATAATACATACCAACTGTTCCTATTGTAGGGGCCAAGACTATAAATAGCATCAATGGACCCATTCTGTATTTTGATGAGATTCTTAGGAATGTCATATTTGTCCAAAACACATTAAAGATAACTTTGTGAGCTAAAATATTTAACAATTGCTATTTATCCTGTAATCCCCGTTTTAAAATGTAAATACTGATCTTTTTTATTTGTATATGTCATAATTAAAACAATGCTGATCTCAAGTGTATACATATGATAACAAAGTACTTGATCTGATGGGTGTTGTTGTGCATTCAATTCTTCAGAGATTACTGCTGATCATATTTCGTAATTTAAGCTGCTGTGTTCAACAGACTGTCATTTATTGATAAGCAAATGCTTTGTTGATTTAAAGATTTACAGTATACTTTTATGGATAATAATATTTCCTAATACTGTTTCCGGCTGAACAAATACAGAACATCATTATGACCCCCTTTTTGATGATAAATGGATCCTGAATGTAACAGAATATTTATAGAGATATTCCACTGGGGGAAGACCCTAACCGACCCTTACCAACTATAGGGTACGGTTAGTTGAGTCGGGGATTGGAGACAAACATCCAGAAAAAAGCACACAAAAATGTGGGTCGGTTTACCTCCCCAACAGGATGTATTTTCACTTGGCTTGTCTTGATCAAGATCCCGACCTGACTTGGGGTTGGCATGTTTTTCTCCAGAACCACATGGTAAGCTTTTAACACAATCTGTAAAGCCTTAACTGACGAGTCATATCACGTCAAAACAAGGCATAGTGACAAAACGACAAGACTGGAGCAATGTCATGATCCACCCAGACTGTACTGATTAATTTCTGGCATTTGGATCATGAGTCCGGATCTAAGCAACACTATATGAACCCCTTGTTGCTGCTGTTACTCATCCATCACTGCAAAGATACAAGATGTATATGTAAAACTGTCTACAGAAGTGTACGGCCGTTTTTTTATTTTTTTGATTTGCAGACAAAAAAGGATACATCTCAACTCAGGACCTGCACCTGCCATACAACCAGCACCTTCACCACAGACTCCACAACCACCCAGGTGAAGACAGAAGCCACAAAACCCCTGGGTTATTCCATGGATCCGCCAAAGAGAAGAAAGAGGATACTATAGAACCCCTCTGGCCAACTTAATACAGATTGATATATCAGATTACCATAATATTGTCAGGATGCCACCTGCAGTTTTTGACCTCATTGAAAAATGTATACACCACCACATCACAAAGGAAGGGGCCATCCTTGCTGAATTCCAGGGAGAGTATTCGACCTGTCCTACCACTCCTGCATGCTGGAAACAGATAGAGAAGTTCAGAACCAGATGAAACGTCCCCCATGCTCTTGGGGCACTAGAGGGGAAACATATCGCCAGGAGGAAGCCAAAAAAATCTCGGAGTTAATTTTACAATTATAAGAGCTTCTTTTCCATGATGCTGCTAGCCCTGGTTCACACAGACTACAGATTCATCTTGGTACATGTTGGATCAAGGGGATCTTCATCAGGTACACAAATGTTTAAGTTGAGGGAAAAGATCAAGAATGGCACCTTGGGGCTTCTGCCACCTAAACCACTGGGGTAGGGGGCCAGATTTGTACTATTGAATGGGTGACACAACTTTCACCTTGATGATATGACTTAGTTAAACCCTACAGCATAAGTCAACTCACAATGGAAGAGAGTGGCAAACTACATAATCTCCAGAGGCAGGAGGGTAGTGGAGAATGTCTTTGGAATCCTAGTATTCAGGGTCATACTAGGCATAACGCAGCAAAGGCCAAGCAGACACATAGTTTTGACATATATTGTACAAAACGTTGTGGACACACCAAGGCGGAGTAGTCATGGCCCCAACCATGAAACCACCAACCACCAGATGACATGGCAGTTATAGCAAATGAACTATCTTCCTCACATTCTTTCTTGACTTTTTAGGCCCCATCTTATGAATCAAATCAAGGCAACATTTAATAAAAAAGACATAAAACCTATCAGCTAGGCCAGCATAGTTATATCTGTGCACTAAATCCTAAGTTTATTTGCAAAAACAAAGCCTATCTCAACATTACCAGTTGTAATCAGTCAGTGTTGAAAATCCAAATGATGCATTCCATGCGCTGACTTGCCTTTTATAGACACAGATCCCATAACTGACAAGCAGTCAGTGAAATGAAGCTGGCCTGTCCTACAAACTTCCTGGCTTACCTGTTGCTGTAATTGACTTGTAGGTTTCCTTTTACGTCTTATTCTGCTGTTTTCCTGGCTTGTCCTGCTGTGATGAAACTGACTCAGAAAAAGACTTGGAGACTTCCCGTCTTGATGGAAAGTGACCAAGTTGGGTCATGATTGCACATGACAGGCCAGTTTCCTTTCAAGTACAGTTGGTATTGTTATACAGCCTGTTGGGGAGTGATGTTGGGGTACTTGAATACGATAGGCAGGCAAGTGGTTTTCCAACAAGGCAGTAACAGTGTATAGGACAGGTATGCAAGTGACTACGGCATTTGTTGCCCATAATTGTATTCTTTTTCTTGGTTTGACATGCCCACAATTTCCTTTATTTCTTGTAATTCCCAAACCTCGGTACCATTACATTCGGATATATGCACTTCTGTGAACAGGGTGCCAAGACGTGATCACCAGACCTCTCTTTGTAATGTTGAAGGTAAAATGCTCACACTATCTTCTGCATTTTGGAAAGGAAGCGAGAAATGTTTACAACACCTGTCCACAAACAGGAGCTTAAACTGATATGCCTAATGTCCTATATTCATGTTCTTCAAAAGATTTCTTCAAATACCTGTTTTAACAAAGGTTTATAATGCCTTTAAACAACGTCCAGCTAGTTCAACTGTTTTAAAGGTCACTTATGATTTCAAATCCAGTGAAATGAGTATTTTGGCAAGCTAATAGTGTGTCAAATCAGCTATTTTAAGACGGGATATAACAAAATTTTATCATTGATGTACCAGATCAATACCTGCATCTTATTTCCCACAAGAAGAAATCACACATGATCAGTAATGTTGTTAATAAAGAACCAGATGTATTACAATTATCAGTAAAATATGTCTTCAAACTTTGTTTTCTTTCTTTGTAATGTTTCTAAGCCTTGCTTAAATGCTGAAGTTTCCTTGTAATTAGGGAAAACTATTAATTTACACGATAAAGTTTAAATGGCATAATGTACTTTTACATGTATTGGTTTTACATCAGCATGCTGCTCCGATAGACTCTGTCCTTTGAGCTAATATATCCTAACATGTATGAGTGCTTTATGAATATTAAATATTTGTGTACATGTTCGGCCAATATTTGAGCCTTAAGTACAGCCATAATTCTCCAGTTAGTTAAATATGGTAAACTGTGTAACTTTTTTATTAATAAGTATTAAAACTGAAGAAATCTATTATCGGTTACCTATGAGCTAAACCTATGTGTCTTCGTAATACTTTTACCAGACAAATATACAAAACCTAAATTTAATACACTTAAATTGTTTAAATTTTCAAAGCTAATCATAATTATGTGAACCGATCCCTTTTAAGTATTTCTTCCTTAACCATTATGTGACTCTGGAACCATAAACAACAAGTGTGAAAATAAGTATTTATTTGTGTCATTGATAAATTACATTTTACATAATACTATTTGGCAAGAAAATAAACAAAAATAAGAAATACTAACACGGGATTCTACTACAATAATACTACAATTACACAATATTTTAAATGTGTAAAGATACAATAATTCTGATATCTTGTTTTGCTTTTTTAGACTTTTTTCACAATAAACTGTCGCTAATAAATCAAAAACTAATTGACTACTTCTAAATTGCTTCTGATGTGCAGGGTTGATTTTGTAGAAATTTTGAAATGCATGAGCCATTCACCCCTGTGACTGTCAAATGTAGAGGCTCAGTCAAATTAGATGGGGAAACTGTAATATACTTGGTTTAATATTATTGTCAGTGTTTTGCCTCAGAATTATCCACAATGTCATCACATAAACTGGCATTTTTGAAATAAAATAAAATGACCAAAATATGGCTTTTTCAATAAAAAAAACATGAAAGGTTTCCCATAAAATGTACATCCACTTCGTAAAGCAGAAAAAACATCTAAAATATTGCGTATCAGTGTAATGCTAAAATATCTGTTAAAACACCCTGGATCGTGATAGTGATATATATCCCTGCCAAAATGTAATCATTTATGTCTATTGCCACTGTACAGTCGGATTGGTTAAATAGCGCTTTGAGTCCTATAGTATATGGGGATATTGCGCTGAGTATAAATACATAATAATAATTTCATCAAAGTCTGTCTACAGACTGTTTGAGTTATTTTTCATGCATGAAGCTATTGTTTGGTTAAAAAACTACCAAAATCATCCATGAAATCTCCCATGGGCCCTTCAATGTGGTCACTTGCAAAGTTCTGGGGGTTGGGATCGACAATGTGAGCAAGGGCGATTAACCACATGGGCATGGTGAACATGGTTTTCTATGTAAACAAACCA
Organism: Sabellastarte sp. h YS-2021; assembly: GCA_964017235.1. NCBI lineage: Eukaryota > Metazoa > Annelida > Polychaeta > Sabellida > Sabellidae > Sabellastarte > Sabellastarte sp. h YS-2021. The sequence goes on from OZ024935.1 coordinate 45,175,069, forward strand.
ACATACCTCACAATATTATTATTATTATGTATTTATACTCGGAGCAATATCTCCATATACTACAGGACTCAAAGCGCTATTTAACCAATCTGACTGTACAGGTACAGCCCCAACTCACAAGTAACTGACATTCCCCTAACTGGAAGATAGAGGCTCAAGGATGACCATTTATCAACGTCCTCGAGGTTCTTTAACCTGCCACTGAGGATAGGACCCAATGACAGAGGACCGCCATTTTACATGGTCATCCGAGCCACTATGTATCTGCCTGTACCTGGGATTGAACCCACGTCCTGTGAGTTCCTAGACAAGTGTGTTACCCACTAGGCCACAGTGGCAGATATTACAAAATATTATCTTTATATTAAACACTCCATGTCTGGCAACCCAGTATATGTCTTTATAAAATAAATACATGAACTCAAGAACAGCCAACCACTAAAATGTATTGTACCTACTACATTCATGATCAGCCAATCAAAAGGCTTGATAATTCTCAGCAAGGGGAATTTTCACTTTTATGTTTTTTTTCTGCCATATGGCTACATTTATGTACTTTTTGTGAAGCTATGTGGATTAAACTAAAGTAAAATACACCAAAAGTCCATAGAACAATCTGGACTCTGCATTTTATTTAAAACGGTGGGCCTTTACACATAATTTTTGTGCTTTGAAGGAGGGCGGTAATGCCGACATATGTGGTACCGTGGACAATTTTGGTATATTGTAGATATACTATTATGGGAATTCTGAAAAAGTGTTATTCATTTAATTTTTCCTCTTTCTTAATTTCATATTTCTTAGAAAATCCTTTTAATTGTAAGAATAAGAATTTTATTGAAAATTTCGGCTCTGGGTTCTTCTTAAACAAAATAATTAATCAAGCAACTCTGTAAACTTCAAATAGTAAATTATGAATGCCAAGGCATTTTCAAAATGAGTATAAAACGATATGTACACAAATGTGTAGAATGATTGGCATTTGTATAAATTGATATGTATAATACTATGTATGTGTATACTCTGTAATAAACAATCTTTTGATTGATATTGCACACTATAACAACATTGTTTTTCAACCAGATCACATTTACATTCTATATTTACAGAAAACAAAGAACTTGTGACAGCTAATAAATGGAAAATATGTAATCATAGAAAATACTAGAGCTAAAACGATTAGCACAATTTGCTAACTGGGTAGTCACTTGCATTAACTGTCGACTAACCGATGAATTGTTTCCGAGGTTTAGAATGTTTGAGAAATACCGAAAACGTCACATATATAGGTGTTCCGGATGTAAACAAACAAAATGGCGGTTCGCGAGATGCCAGAAAAGGCAAAAAACTCACCAGATTGTTCGGTAAGCTGGATAATAATGAAATATTTTGATATTTGAAAAACAAAATACAGATAAAATGCTTTAATTTGAAACCTTTTAAGGTCTTAACTACGTATATTCATAGTTTTAACGATCGCGTGAAATTCCCTATGTGGTGATATACATAAGAAAACAGTTAACCGATTTCACAATATTAGCATCGACTAGTGCTTTGATAACCTAATAATCGATTAGTACGAGTAATCGTTTCAGCTCTAGAAAATACTGGCATTTGTGAATGTATGTGACTTTATAAATCAATCATATTAGAAACAGTCATAGCAAAGATATTACATTATATACCGGCATTTGCGCTAACTACATTATAACTAGGTCAATCGTTTTAGAAACAATCAATCATATGGCAAACATCTTACAAATACTAGTATTTGCAATATTACATAATAAATATATCAATCATATCAGAAATAGTCAACGTTTTTACAAATACACATCATTAAAACAATATACATTACATTACACAAATATGAACCTTATTATAAATATATCAAATATACTTAGAAATAATAAATATTGAAAGAAATCTCACTCCATATTTCAGATTGTAATAGCAAACACTTTTAAATATAAAATGTTACTTTTTTTTAATTTCTTGCACAACACTGTAATACATGTGGCAACATATTGTTATTTTCCAGCATTAATAACTGTTCAAAGCTATAAATTAGAGTAAGAAATCTAAAATTCGCCAGGAATCTAAAATTCGCCACCTCTAAATCCTTAGTTAATTTTATGAAGAAAATAATGTTTTTTGTCTAACAAATGGTATTTTTCAGTTCAAAAAGCCTTAATTTACTATACAGTCAACAAATCTCACCACAATTCATTTATTTTATTAGTATTTTCACATGTGGCGAATTTCAGATATGTGGCGAATTTTATATTTCTTACTCTACATTCAAATTTAACTGACCAAAAACCTATTAACCACATTTAGTGCTGTGGCCTCTAAAATCAGTAGCAGTCATATTTAGCTTTGTGGTACAGTAATTTCACAATGGCTTGATTAAAGCATTTCTGAATGTAGTGTATCACAGTTAGTCACTGATACTTATAATCAATATATAACATATAATCAATTAGTATATGTACATATACAAGTGAAAAATAATGATATTTAACCTCAACCTTAATATGTGTGGTGCAAGATATACTAGTATGTGTGAACAAAATGTACTATTGATGGAATGATTTCACGTGTATTTGATAAATCTTCTATGAAAGTATAGCATCTTGGACGGTCTGTGATAACTTTAGATAATTGATTATTTTACAGTTTACTTTCTAATAAATAACATAATAGCCAAACACTTTCATGTTAAGACTAATAGACTTTTTTTCTTTTATGATTTCCACTATTTTTAAAGAAAATTGGTGTTTTGTCACATACTAAATACCAACACAAATTCTAGCCAGACTGATATAAATTTAGAGAATAAGGCACTTCTTTCTGGGCAAAATTGTGATTTATGAAGCCCAAGGGCAAGTGATATATGCCGAGGGCCGATAGGCCCAAGGGCAATATCACTTGGCCAAGGGCTTCATAAATCATAAAATTGCCCAGAAAGAAGTGTTTTATTCTGTTTATTATACCAAAAGTATTAATTTAACTCCTTCTTTCCTATTTATCAGTAAAGAATTACCTCCAAAAGCATCAAATGCGATGTCACAAACCAATTTAGGTCACATCATTCATCACCCAGTACTACTGTACGATAGAGACTGAAAACATCAATATCTACTCACTTAGTAACCATGCAAATGTTTCAGTTGTAAAACTTGCTATAAGATGAGAAATTTATTATGAAACACCAATGATACATTTTTAAATGCTGTGCTATCATTATGGAAATCTTTCACTAAGGTTTGTATCTTAAACTCTCAATACTTCTTTTGATGTCACATAATGACATAGATGGAAAGAGTTTGTTTACATTCTCAGTGCATGCAGACTAACAGATTACAGGACAAAGCAGGCAAAAGAGTGGTATTTTTTTATCCAGGAAGGGCAATATCATATCATATTGGCCACAAATACTGCAATCTAATTGGCTGAAACTCACTTGAGGTATAACAAAATGATTTATAGTTTGATGACAAACAATATAAAACAATATTAAGGTGAATTATTCATTCTAGACGGATTATTGGTTGTCAAAATTGGCAATTAAATTATCAGGAAAACTCAGGTTGATTCACTGCTATTTAGTATAATAAGAATTGCACAAAAAATTCAAATCAATATATATTTAATGTGCCTGAATGTTTTATGTATCATTGTATTTCATGTGCCATATAAATCAATGCACACAACTTATATGCAGCAAATTTTCAAAATGCACTCCAGAATTACAAAACTACAAGCACAAAAGTTATGCATCAGAACATATTACAGCTTCAATTAAAATGAATTATTAAGGTATTTCTTAAATAACTTGGGTCACATAATATCTCCAAGAAGTCAATCAAGGCAATCAACCTAATACCCTCTACCGAAAGGTGTATGCCTAAAAGTTTAATATTTTAATCTCAAATCTCTGATTCTGGAATATGAAAAAATGTGTGTACGTGTGTGACCAGGATTTGATAATTATCCTGATATTTCACTAGGACTCTGAGGAAATGAAACCCATGTCTACTTATATTTGAATTTCACTAAATTGATTTCTACTTAAAAATTTTACACTGTATGTTTAAAAGTATATTTTTTATTTTAATACTTCGTTTTCAAATCCCTGATACCTGAAATGCTATCATTATTTTGTCATCCAAGCAAACCCTTTCTCTTGCCTACATATTAAGATTGTAGATGTACTTTGTACCTTATCATTAGGGTTCATCCTTGTAAGTTTACATCAAGCACTCTACATTTCATTAAACTTTATGTCATGCTTCTGACACTTTTGCCTAACACCAATCAAAAGAAAGCCTCATTGTGCAAATATAAGAATATTAAATAGATTACAGAAACTAAACTAGCAAATATTACTAAAATAATACTTCAATATCATTGTCCACCACAGCTCAGCATGAAAATGCACAAAAAACACTGTCGGAAAAAAAAACCTAGTAGAAAAAAAAAGTTGAGAAAATCCCTAAAGATTCTGGAAAGAACCCTCGAAGTAGCCTTGCCACAGGCGTTTATATGTATAAAGAAGACACAACTGTTTGACTGCATTACAAGTACTTTTCATAATGTTCTCATACACTTACTTAGCCTAGCTTGCTGAGGAGAATGTCTCCAAGACTAGAAAGGCCTTTGATCGGGTGTGCATTATGGCAAAAATATGTCACGTTTGCAATATGGTTCCGACAGCCTGGAAGGCCAGGCTAGGATCTAAGTACTGATTATATTAGTTTTTTTTTAACAATTTACAAGAATGTTAGACAATTTATAGCACTGGTGGATTTTTTTTGTAAACCACAGGCACTTCCTTGTAGTGTACAATACAATAGGAAAACGTCCCGAATGACATACACAGAAAAAATATATCACGAATGAAGATAACAATAATTATACGAGTGCGTAGCACGAGTATTATATTGTTAATCTTCATGAGTGATATATTTTTTCTGTATATGTCTGATGAGGGATGTTTTACTTTTATTATCCACCATTTTGTGCGATTTATGGGTCAAATAATATGAATATTTAATGAGAAAACGTGAAACAGACTGTCAAAAAGAATGAGCAACACTGAATATAAAACTTCAATCTTTACCTTGCAATATCTCATTCATTTCTGCATGGATATTTATGCAACATACATGAGCAGAAGCGCTAGAATAACACCTTTCTAATGATATATTATACATATTTTTAAGTTACATACTTTCCGAGATATTGTTGAAAAACCGGAAGTTAATCACACTCAATATCCATAGTACCGGGGCGCCGGTGTATACAAAAAAAATACATCCCGGTCTGTATTTCCCCGTATTTAGGGCAAGTACGTCGCGTGGTGGATAATAAATTGTAATGTAATTGTAAACTTCAGATTCTTTAGATCTAGTGCACCAACTGCTGCCATCATTTCTTCATTTATCCTGGCATTTTCTTCTGATCATGCAGTACAACACAGGTTACAAGCAGGTTCTCACACTTTTCACTCAGACAGATCTGAGTATGTTTCTGAAGAAATTCTCAGCCCTTTAAGTAATACCGTAAATTTTGTCTCAGGAACTTCTTAGAGTGTAGGGATTTCTCTGCCCCTTCTTTTTCTGTGGTTTTTTCTCTACACACAGGTTTAGTTTTCCCAGGGTTATTTTTCTATTGTGGGTTTCTTTCTACAGGGTTTTTGTCTACTGTGTTTTTTCCCCACCCCACTCAAGCAGATATATATATTATTAAAAAATTCTACGATTAGAGTGCAATTTCTAATATCTCACAATGCTGATAGAGTAGGAGTGTTTCTGGACACTTCATAAAACAGGAGAAGTATTTATAACTAGAAATAGGCCGCCCTGTTGATAGTAGATGCGAATAGAAACAGGATAGCATAGAAGAACACACATTATCATGTGTAATGTCCACCCATGAACCTTTTGCCCAAATTGTACAGTAGTCTTACAAGACCCTGTTTCATTTGTAAAATATATCAATGATGCTTAAATATTTGATAGTGTAGATGTAATTTATTTCAGCTTCATGCCTTTTTGCATTGGTTGGGTTGAAAATTTTGACGAAATCACTCTATCTTGCACGGTTAAGAAGATAGAAGCCAATTCCTGTTTTTCTATTTTTGGCAAAAATTTGAAAATTCAAAATGGCCGCCATTATTGGGAAAAGGAAATTTTTTTGAAAATTGCCAAGAGTACATTTCTTAGATACCCTATGGGTCGAAAATTTCAACAAAATAACTCTATTTTGCACGGTTAAGGCCAGTTTGTGTTTTTCCATTTTGGGCAAAAATTCGAAAATTCAAAATGGCTGCCATTTTTGGGGAGGGGAAAATTTTTTGAAAATTGCAAAGATTACATTCCTTAGATACCCTGTGGGTTGAAAATTTCGACGAAATCGCTCTATCTCGCATGGTTAAGGAGATAGAAGCAAATTTGTGTTTTGCCATTTTTGGCAAAAATTTGAAAATTCAAAATGGCCGCCATTTTAGGGGAGGGGAAAATTTTTTAGAAATTACCAAGAGTACAATGCTCAGATACCCTGTGGGTCGAAAATTTTGACGAAATCACTCTATCTGGCACGGTTAAGGAGATAGAAGCAAATTTGTGTTTTGCCATTTTTGGCAAAAATTCGAAAATTCAAAATGGCCGCCATTTTTGGGGAGGGGAAAATTTTTGGAAAATTGCAAAGATTGCATTCCTTAGATACCCTGTGGGTCGAAAATTTCGACGAAATCGCTCTATCTCGCACGGTTAAGGAGATAGAAGCAAATTTGTGTTTTGCCATTTTTGGCAAAAATTCGAAAATTCAAAATGGCCGCCATTTTTGGGGAGGGGAAAATTTTTTGAAAATTGCAAATATTACATTCCTTAGATACCCTGTGGGTCGAAAATTTTGCCGAAATCGCTCTATCTCGCACGGTTAAGGAGATAGAAGCAAATTTGTGTTTTGCCATTTTTGGCAAAAATTCGAAAATTCAAAATGGCCGCCATTTTTGGGGAGGGGAAATTTTTTGGAAAATTGCAAATATTACATTCCTTAGATACCCTGTGGGTCGAAAATTTCGACGAAATCGCTCTATCTCGCACGGTTAAGGAGATAGAAGCAAATTTGTGTTTTGCCATTTTTGGCAAAAATTCGAAAATTCAAAATGGCCGCCATTTTTGGGGAGGGGAAAATTTTTGGAAAATTGCAAAGATTGCATTCCTTAGATACCCTGTGGGTCGAAAATTTTGCCGAAATCGCTCTATCTCGCACGGTTAAGGAGATAGAAGCAAATTTGTGTTTTGCCATTTTTGGCAAAAATTCGAAAATTCAAAATGGCCGCCATTTTTGGGGAGGGGAAATTTTTTTGAAAATTGCAAATATTACATTCCTTAGATACCCTGTGGGTCGAAAATTTCGACGAAATCGCTCTATCTCGCACGGTTAAGGAGATAGAAGCAAATTTGTGTTTTGCCATTTTTGGCAAAAATTCGAAAATTCAAAATGGCCGCCATTTTTGGGGAGGGGAAAATTTTTGGAAAATTGCAAAGATTGCATTCCTTAGATACCCTGTGGGTCGAAAATTTCGACAAAATCGCTCTATCTCGCACGGTTAAGGAGATAGAAGCAAATTTGTGTTTTGCCATTTTTGGCAAAAATTCGAAAATTCAAAATGGCCGCCATTTTTGGGGAGGGGAAAATATTTTGAAAATTGCAAAGATTGCATTGCTTAGATACCCTGTGCGTCTAAAATTTTGCCGAAATCGCTCTATCTCGCACGGTTAAGGAGATAGAAGCAAATTAGTGTTTTGCCATTTTTGGCAAAAATTCGAAAATTCAAAATGGCCGCCATTTTTGGGGAGGGGAAAATTTTTGGAAAATTGCAAAGATTGCATTCCTTAGATCCCCTGTGGGTCGAAAATTTTGCCGAAATCGCTCTATCTCGCACGGTTAAGGAGATAGAAGCAAATTTGTGTTTTGCCATTTTGGGCAAAAATTCGAAAATTCAAAATGGCCGCCATTTTTGGGGAGGGGAAATTTTTTTGAAAATTGCAAATATTACATTCCTTAGATACCCTGTGGGTCGAAAATTTCGACGAAATCGCTCTATCTCGCACGGTTAAGGAGATAGAAGCAAAGTTGTGTTTTGCCATTTTTGGCAAAAATTCGAAAATTCAAAATGGCCGCCATTTTTGGGGAGGGGAAAATTTTTGGAAAATTGCAAAGATTGCATTCCTTAGATACCCTGTGGGTCGAAAATTTCGACGAAATCGCTCTATCTCGCACGGTTAAGGAGATAGAAGCAAATTTGTGTTTTGCCATTTTTGGCAAAAATTCGAAAATTCAAAATGGCCGCCATTTTTGGGGAGGGGAAAATTTTTGGAAAATTGCAAAGATTGCATTCCTTAGATACCCTGTGGGTCGAAAATTTCGACGAAATCGCTCTATCTCGCACGGTTAAGGAGATAGAAGCAAATTTGTGTTTTGCCATTTTTGGCAAAAATTCGAAAATTCAAAATGGCCGCCATTTTTGGGGAGGGGAAAATTTTTTGAAAATTGCAAATATTACATTCCTTAGATACCCTGTGGGTCGAAAATTTCGACGAAATCGCTCTATCTCGCACGGTTAAGGAGATAGAAGCAAATTTGTGTTTTGCCATTTTTGGCAAAAATTCAAAATGGCCGCCATTTTTGGGGAGGGGAAAATATTTTGAAAATTGCAAAGATTGCATTGCTTAGATACCCTGTGTGTCGAAAATTTTGCCGAAATCGCTCTATCTCGCACGGTTAAGGAGATAGAAGCAAATTAGTGTTTTGCCATTTTTGGCAAAAATTCGAAAATTCAAAATGGCCGCCATTTTTGGGGAGGGGAAAATTTTTGGAAAATTGCAAAGATTGCATTCCTTAGATCCCCTGTGGGTCGAAAATTTTGCCGAAATCGCTCTATCTCGCACGGTTAAGGAGATAGAAGCAAATTTGTGTTTTGCCATTTTTGGCAAAAATTCGAAAATTCAAAATGGCCGCCATTTTTGGGGAGGGGAAATTTTTTTGAAAATTGCAAATATTACATTCCTTAGATACCCTGTGGGTCGAAAATTTCGACGAAATCGCTCTATCTCGCACGGTTAAGGAGATAGAAGCAAATTTGTGTTTTGCCATTTTTGGCAAAAATTCGAAAATTCAAAATGGCCGCCATTTTTGGGGAGGGGAAAATTTTTTGAAAATTGCAAATATTACATTCCTTAGATACCCTGTGGGTCGAAAATTTTGCCGAAATCGCTCTATCTCGCACGGTTAAGGAGATAGAAGCAAATTTGTGTTTTGCCATTTTTGGCAAAAATTCGAAAATTCAAAATGGCCGCCATTTTTGGGGAGGGGAAATTTTTTGGAAAATTGCAAATATTACATTCCTTAGATACCCTGTGGGTCGAAAATTTCGACGAAATCGCTCTATCTCGCACGGTTAAGGAGATAGAAGCAAATTTGTGTTTTGCCATTTTTGGCAAAAATTCGAAAATTCAAAATGGCCGCCATTTTTGGGGAGGGGAAATTTTTTGGAAAATTGCAAATATTACATTCCTTAGATACCCTGTGGGTCGAAAATTTCGACGAAATCGCTCTATCTCGCACGGTTAAGGAGATAGAAGCAAATTTGTGTTTTGCCATTTTTGGCAAAAATTCGAAAATTCAAAATGGCCGCCATTTTTGGGGAGGGGAAAATTTTTGGAAAATTGCAAAGATTGCATTCCTTAGATACCCTGTGGGTCGAAAATTTCGACGAAATCGCTCTATCTCGCACGGTTAAGGAGATAGAAGCAAATTTGTGTTTTGCCATTTTTGGCAAAAATTCGAAAATTCAAAATGGCCGCCATTTTTGGGGAGGGGAAAATATTTTGAAAATTGCAAAGATTGCATTGCTTAGATACCCTGTGCGTCTAAAATTTTGCCGAAATCGCTCTATCTCGCACGGTTAAGGAGATAGAAGCAAATTAGTGTTTTGCCATTTTTGGCAAAAATTCGAAAATTCAAAATGGCCGCCATTTTTGGGGAGGGGAAAATTTTTGGAAAATTGCAAAGATTGCATTCCTTAGATCCCCTGTGGGTCGAAAATTTTGCCGAAATCGCTCTATCTCGCACGGTTAAGGAGATAGAAGCAAATTTGTGTTTTGCCATTTTGGGCAAAAATTCGAAAATTCAAAATGGCCGCCATTTTTGGGGAGGGGAAATTTTTTTGAAAATTGCAAATATTACATTCCTTAGATACCCTGTGGGTCGAAAATTTCGACGAAATCGCTCTATCTCGCACGGTTAAGGAGATAGAAGCAAATTTGTGTTTTGCCATTTTTGGCAAAAATTCGAAAATTCAAAATGGCCGCCATTTTTGGGGAGGGGAAAATTTTTGGAAAATTGCAAAGATTGCATTCCTTAGATACCCTGTGGGTCGAAAATTTCGACGAAATCGCTCTATCTCGCACGGTTAAGGAGATAGAAGCAAATTTGTGTTTTGCCATTTTTGGCAAAAATTCGAAAATTCAAAATGGCCGCCATTTTTGGGGAGGGGAAAATTTTTGGAAAATTGCAAAGATTGCATTCCTTAGATACCCTGTGGGTCGAAAATTTCGACGAAATCGCTCTATCTCGCACGGTTAAGGAGATAGAAGCAAATTTGTGTTTTGCCATTTTTGGCAAAAATTCGAAAATTCAAAATGGCCGCCATTTTTGGGGAGGGGAAAATTTTTGGAAAATTGCAAAGATTGCATTCCTTAGATACCCTGTGGGTCGAAAATTTCGACGAAATCGCTCTATCTCGCACGGTTAAGGAGATAGAAGCAAATTTGTGTTTTGCCATTTTTGGCAAAAATTCAAAATGGCCGCCATTTTTGGGGAGGGGAAAATATTTTGAAAATTGCAAAGATTGCATTGCTTAGATACCCTGTGTGTCGAAAATTTTGCCGAAATCGCTCTATCTCGCACGGTTAAGGAGATAGAAGCAAATTAGTGTTTTGCCATTTTTGGCAAAAATTCGAAAATTCAAAATGGCCGCCATTTTTGGGGAGGGGAAAATTTTTGGAAAATTGCAAAGATTGCATTCCTTAGATCCCCTGTGGGTCGAAAATTTTGCCGAAATCGCTCTATCTCGCACGGTTAAGGAGATAGAAGCAAATTTGTGTTTTGCCATTTTTGGCAAAAATTCGAAAATTCAAAATGGCCGCCATTTTTGGGGAGGGGAAATTTTTTTGAAAATTGCAAATATTACATTCCTTAGATACCCTGTGGGTCGAAAATTTCGACGAAATCGCTCTATCTCGCACGGTTAAGGAGATAGAAGCAAATTTGTGTTTTGCCATTTTTGGCAAAAATTCGAAAATTCAAAATGGCCGCCATTTTTGGGGAGGGGAAAATTTTTGGAAAATTGCAAATATTACATTCCTTAGATACCCTGTGGGTCGAAAATTTCGACGAAATCGCTCTATCTCGCACGGTTAAGGAGATAGAAGCAAATTTGTGTTTTGCCATTTTTGGCAAAAATTCGAAAATTCAAAATGGCCGCCATTTTTGGGGAGGGGAAAATTTTTTGAAAATTGCAAAGAGTACACTCCTCAGATACCCTGCGGGTCGAAAATTTTGCCGAAATCGCTCTATCTCGCACGGTTAAGGAGATAGAAGCAAATTACTCAAAAGTAGTACTGAAAATACACAATGAAGTACCTAAATGGCTATTACTCATGTACTGACAAAGCTATCAGTCCCAAATGCAATACCAAGCGAGCTATGGACATAACAATCTTGTATTCAAAATTGTAGTAAAATATCTTTAATTATTTTGGCTTAAATGCACGGAAACCAATGGGTACTGAAAATAGCTGTACTTAAGTATTACTCAGTAAGCAAAAGAGGTACAACAGCCAAAAGCAATCCCAAGCAAGCTACTGACCCAATAAGCCTGCATACCAAATTTGGTGACAATAGCTCTAATACTTTTCCTTTAAATGAGCGGAAACCATGCGTGACGCCGGACATCGGACATCGGACGCCGGACGCCGGACGCCGGACATCGGACATCGGACGGCGAAAAAAGCAAAAATAATATATCCACCCCCCAGGGGGGTGGACATAATAAATATAAAACTATCAGGAAAGGTAAATATGTCTGAGTTGAAATGACTTCATAATATTGAATATATGGATAACAAAAAAAGAAAAAAGTCAGATACTGGAGGTTCTACTGGTATTTCCACAAGGTGACAATAGCCTTGCTAAAAGCTCAAGTTTCTTTGTAATTAGGGAAAAGTTTCAGTTCAGATAATGATGTTTCAGTTTATATGATGTATTCATAGTATAATATACTTATACTTATATTGGCTTTTACACTGCCATACTGCTAAGACATATGAGGTTATGTCTCATAACACGTATGGGCGCATTATGAATACCAAATATCTGTACACATACATGTTTGAAGAAGATATGGTACGATGTTGCGCCTAAAGCAAGGCGAGGTGAAAAAATACCTCAATTTAAAAGGCATTAACAATAGGTTAAGTTAAAGTCCTTTTACAGCCTGATATCTTGCACTGTTTCTTCTGGTTCATACTTATTCGTTCTATTCTGCATGTAAAGGCCATTTGGCACATGTCCAGTATGTCCATTCATCTCATTTCCTGCAAACTTCACGTCCCCGTCTCTATTGGTCACCACGGGGACATCGTTCAGTGTAATTGTAGAGTTTCTGGAAGAAGGCTGCGAGTTGTAATAATAGGAATCGATCTGAAGCCCACATGCCAAAAGGAACGTGAAACTGGCGGAAATTTTGCGCCTCCGTGCACGCTTTCTGTTCTGCAGTTTCAGTTTGGAGTTAAATCTAGAGGTCGGCTGTACAGCTTTGTTCAAGGTCACGCTGACAGAGTTGCTGGTATCCAAGGCTTCGAAAGCCTTGAGTTTATTGAGGCTTTTCACACTGCCGCTCAAAGCAGGGATCATAATGGCCTTCTTTTGGCAAGAGAGGAACAAAATGCCCGCACATAAAGCCAGTGTGATATTCTCAGCCATTTCATCACAACTGGGACCCAAGGTTAGCCGGCCAGTTGGCATGTCAACTGTCACGTGCTCTAGCTTTAGAGACTGCATTTCATCATCACGTATCATGTGTTTTGTGAGAGTTTTGGTCTGAAGGTTGTAAATACTCATTTGGACCTTGCCATAACCTATAAAACATAGACAGAATAAGGAAAATTTTAATAAAAACTACAACAGTGACATAGTTCAATTCAATGGCACAGAAGTTGCAATGTTTTACACCACCACTCCTAGCTAACAATAAAAGGGTAAGCCAGTCACTATCATAACTAGTAGTTTTCAACTTCTTATTGTTGTTATTTTAACTTGATATTTTCAACATGTTTAAATGACTGTCTTTTTTTTTAAATAATGTCCAATTTAAACTGTGTTTCTCTGATCTAACTGACTGAGCCATTTAAAATGACAGACCCATTTAGCACTGATAAAAATGACAGTTATACCAGCTGATAGGTTCAAAATGGTTCTCAGCAAATAGTATCACTTTTACTCATACTAGTAAATAAATTTGCCATTTAATGTTCTACTACAATGCCATATTATATTTTTTCTGCACTTGCATAAAACCTAAAGTAACTGCTTCTGGTTTATACTATTTGCTACCTTTAGGCTAGCTGTAAATAAAACAAGACTGAGATCAAATGAAATCCATGATGTATTAACATACTTTAATAGACGAGAGAATTCTTGCATTCAAAGCAAGCCTACTACAATATACCCACAATTAACCCTTAGACAATTTACCTGGCATTGTTTCAGACATCCAGCTCCCTTTGATTACACACCAGTCTCCCGAACTGTTCCTTACCAGCATGGCATGGTCCAGCTGTGGGTCCATGTGCAGTGGAAAACCATTGGACACCTAGAAATAAATAAGTTACATATTGTATTGGTCCAAGAAACCAACACCAGCTGTTAGGAAATACTTAATGTTTTCCTGTTTTTTGCTGTAGATTTGGTGTTTTATGAAAACTCTGCTGAAAGACTTAAAGGGGCTGTTCCACTGTTACAAATACTTTTTTCCATTTAAGGACATGGCCAAGCTAATACCTCTGTCCGTGAACGGCCCAAGGTCAAATCTGACCACATCAAAAGATTCCCAGCCCATGATTTCCTATAGGTTGGTTTCACATTACAAACCTCTAGGACCAATAATAAGTTTGTTTATTATTTTGTTTAATAATAAGTTTGGGTATCCTTGTTTGACCTTGAAGGAGGCATCCAAGGTCAAATCTGACCACACCAGAAGATTCGCAGCCCATGATTTCCTATAAGTTGGTTTACCATCCCAAATCTGTACAACCAATAATAAGTGAGTTATAAGCACTATTAAGTTTGGCTATCCTCATTTGACCTTGAAGGAGGGGTCCAAGGTCAAATCTGACAATATCAAAAGATTCCCGGCCCATGATTTCCTATAAGCTGATTTCACATTGCAAACCTCTAGGACCAATAATAAGCGAGTTATGAGCACTTTTAGGTTTGGCTATCCTTGTTTGACCTTGAAGGAGGAGCCCAAGGTCAAATCTGACCACACCAAAAGATTCCCAGCCCATGATTTCCTATAGGTTGGTTTACCATCCCAAAACTCTAGGACCAATAATAAGGGAGATATAAGCACTTTTCATGACTGACAAAGAAACGCCGTGGCAGCCATCTTGTTTTTCAAAATGAGGCCAAAAATATTACTGCTCAAGATTTTGTAATGAGAAACATATTCTGCGAATTTGAGATCTCTACCTATAATACCCTTTGCTCTAGAGGGCCCCCAAAAGTCCTTGCTTTAAGTCGAATAAACATCACTGGTGGCCACCTTGTTTTTCAAAATGAGGCGAAAAATATTCCCAGGCAAGATTTTATGGTTATGCATATATCCTGCAAATTTGAAAAGCCTAGGCATAATATTGTTCTTTTTGTTAGAGCGGTAACAGCCAATAATAAAGGAGGTATATGGCCTCACAGTCTAAGGTACCATTTTGAGTCATTTTAGCAGGCCTAAGGTGACCTTGAAAACAATAGCCAAGGTCAACAAACTGGATGCTGGTACTCCATCACTAGCAGGTCCTGACAGTAGGCTGGCTGACTGGTATAGTAGGTTGAGACAGTCATCTCACCAGGACCAATGACTGGTATAAGAATTTCTCTGTAACCAATTTCCTCAGGCAGGAACTGGTTGGTCTAAGATGGCCACTTGGACCCTTAAAAGGCTTCTGCTGGTCTGTTAGCCAGTCCTGTGGACCTGCCCAGTACCAGGGCCTAACCGGTTATAGGTGAAACAAAGCTCTGTAACCAGTTCCACAGTTCCAAAGTTCTGCAAAGACTCATAGGAGCTGGCAAAACTGGGCAAATTAGACTACGTCTCTGCAGGGGTAGGCTTATATAAAACAACTGCCTTCTTCCTGTCCATAACTGTAGAATCAGCAGATTTTTTTCCTGTAACCAACAATCCTCTGTAACCAGTAAGCCTGGATGCTGGTACTCAGTCATGTACTCAACCTCCAAAGCCATTTTCAATAGTTTCCATGTAATATAGTCAGCATTAAGTGTGAAAATATCCCCAAAAAGGCCAAAAATGGCCTCGGTCAGGTACTTTGGCTGTCTGTGGATGACCTTCAATGAAGAGCTTCTAGGTCAAATTTCTGCATGCTTACAGAGGACATCTATATGTATTTTATATACCAGCCACAGGATGATCTAACTTTCTGTATATGAGAACTGGGCCAAAATGTGAAAAAATAGCCAAAATCTGACCTTTAAGAGGCCACCATGCAGTGACCTTGAAATTGAAGGGCAAGGTCACGAAACAATAGCGTTCGTGGCATTGCCCATATATACCCACATACCAAATTTGAAAGGTCTAACTAAAATTTTTTTTAAGTGATCGCGTCCGAAAGGAAATCTCTGCGGCGGCGACATGACCGTACTGAATCCTAAGTATCCCCAACTTTCATCCGGGGATACAATTAATTACAGCCCTAATAACTATATATGTTACTTAATAAAAATATGGGATTTTTTGGTATCAAATAATAAAAAAAAATTCAGGAGGATCCATTCACTAGTTCATTATCGCAAACACAGACAAACGAATATACAAACAGACAGATAAACAGACAGACAAGCAAACACACCCATCACTCTTTTTCAGATATTATACTTCACCTGATCAGAGTTTGGAAGTTGCTCTGGACTAATGCTGTGAGCCATACACACTAGCTTCCTATCATTCAGGTAGAGTAACACTGCTGCTGAGTCTGTGGGCTCGTGTTTGATCATATGACACGCAAACCTCAAGTCTTTACCAAGCTTACTGGTCAAACTGAAATGCATAAAACATATTTACAAATGTGCAACATTTCAGCTGCTTCAAATCAAAAAGAGCTCAAGTAAAAGACACCTGCCAGCCTTTTACATTTTTATAGGAAGCATATATATTTTTCAAAACTCAAGTAAATGACAGTTTATAGGGTTAATTACAATGGGATAACAATAAGAACCAAGTGAATATCTGACTCTGATTTACATATGATGTTTAAAGCTTTCTCCTCAAGCTGAAAAGCAAAATGAGTCAGACTAATTTAGCTCACTCTATACACATTGAAATAACAAATCATGGCTTAGTTTACATATTAACTTGAAGTTGTCTGCTCTAGCTAAAATGTGCTTCTCAAATTTGCTTCTTAAAACAATCTGCTTCTTTCCACATTTCGATGTGAAGAGAAAGCTTTAACTGTATGTGAAAATAAACATCCATTTATAAAAGATCTACAATGCTTCAACAAGGTAAAGTAATACATTTATTCATAGAGTCAAAGCTACCTGTTTAATCTGATGAATATTGAACATAATTTGCTTCATATCTTTATGGGGTTTATTATGCAAATTCTACACTGTGTCTAATTACCTATAACATGAAAGTCTTATTTTACTTTGAAGGCTAAATCTTTTTTAATTAATCACCTCATGAATATACAATTAGATTCCGTGGACATAATATAATTAGAAATGTAGCATAAAAGTGACTTTGATAATTGATACAGATTTCAGTGTATGAATCAACTGGGATGCATTGATTAATGAAAATTTATACACTGATTTGATTAGAATATTTTCTGTGACTACTAGCCTTTTTTATTTAAATTAACTATATACATATTTTGATAATGTTTACTTTGCAATGAAGTCTCTTTAGCTAAATGCTTGCTTTTTCAATTTAAATATCATTCTGTTAAATACACTGTGTTGATGAGCCGTTTATAAATGTCACGTTTAAAAATATAATTTACTTTTTGACATGTTATTTTAGAAATGCATGGCATAAAAGAAGAAAGTTTCTACATAATGTAAACTAGAGTAACTCAATTTTTTTTTAAATACAGCAAAAGATCAATGTTATATTGATTAAAATTGTGTAAATATTTTTTAAATATATTTTAGAATAACTTAACACTTGCCTCATTATGGCGCAAAACAGAATACAGAATATTAATGGATACTTGATTGTCACAGGGCAAAACTTGTATACAATGTATTCCCTGATATGTATCATATCATATTATCAGGAGACAATGGCAGCAGTGTGATGACAGACATAAAATGATTATATTCAGAAAAGTCCCCCAGTAAAGTTTCCAAGTTTTGTACCAAGTACATAAATGTAATTTCCAGTAAAAATTACATTATCGCCCCATAAATAGCATAACTGCTGAAGTAATTTTTTTATGTCGATAAAAGGGCATTGATAACTTGTGCTTGTGCCAATGTTTATTTTAATCAAACTAAATCTCCTTTATAATGCTTAAAGCTAACAGAAATAAGGATTTTTGTCCTCGATGTTATGCAAACTACAGTATGCAGCATTAAAGTTATGTAAAAGTCCAAATGATGTCTGCACTTACTGGCAAATCATCTGGGCAATATTTGCAATGCAAATTCACTAAATTACTGAGACAAAAAATGCAGGTATGTTGAAACAAATTGAAGTGAAGCTTACTGATCTGTCCTGTGGTTGGTTTGACATACATAATTATTTCATTCACTTGTGACCATTTCCAATGTGTTTTAATGAGATTACCACTGGGAAATGAATCATTAAAGGTTCATGGTATGAGAAGTCCTCCTAGCTTTACCAGAGGCTCTATTCTTTTGCCAGGTACAAAATGACTAGAAACAAAACAACTAGAGTTTTGGCAGCTTTACTGGTGTTGATTGTGATTGTGTAATTGTGAGATATGCAACTCTACATAATAAAACTTGCACTTGGTGAATAATTCTAATAAGATGTTTATTTAAGACTCCTTGATCCCTGATAATTTTTAATAATTATAAAAGCAGTAATGTTGAAATGAAAGATGGATGAAATTCCATTCTGAGAAATGCACACATTTAGCAGTTTTCTGTTCATATTATGTACAGAATGAATATATATATATATTTTCAAATTTTTACAAAATACGTTTACAATATAATTAAAAACTAAATATATAAACTATATGTGTGTAGATCTCTGTATAAGTGTTCTCTGTATTTTTTGCAATTTGAATTATAAGGTCTTATCGTACTAACAAAAAGATTTAATCAAATACAGTATAAAACCAACAATGACACCAAATATTGAAGCATAATTTCAGGGGCAAGGTTTCCTAGTGCTAGAAAGTCTCAGGAAAACCTATTTGGAGGCTTTAAGAAGTAAGACCCCTGGCTCATCAGGCAAAATAATTATCAGCTTCACACAGAAAACTACATTTCATTTTGCAATTTAAGAAAAATGCAAATCGAAAGGGAGTAAAACAAACAACCTTGACCCTAAAAATAACTTTCAAATATCTATAAACAATAAGTAAACTTACGTATGATCAGCCACAAGATACTCTTCATCCCCTGCATGAGCAAACACCTCTGCCCACAAAGGTTCAGACACCAAATTCTGTAGCAGTTCCCCGGGCATCTGCCCTGGTACAAATGGATCTCTCTCCATTGTAAATGTATGGGGTTTTCTGTCAATTGCCTTTACTGCCAAAGTAAACTTCATGTAAGGGTCAGTAGTGGAAATCTTTGGAATATCAGCAGACACTGTTTTGGTATAGTAAGAACCATCTGGAAAGTTGACGAGGGGATTGTAAGACAAGGTAGCTATATGCTGTTCACTTTTCATGCAGAAGCGTCCTTTTTGATTGGTGATTTCAAATTCAATCCCACGGTGATGGTTTGAATCAAACTCTATAGTCCCAAGCCCCTTCTGATTGGGATATGTCAAAGGTACACCAACTTTCCCTTTGGCTTTAAAGATGGACCTGTAGGTAAATGATGTTTGACCAATGCGTTTGGCTTCAATGGTAAATTCCTTCTCCTTGGAGTACATACTAATATCAGTCACCACAATGTCATCCAAGGTCAGCTCACAAGAGTCTACCACTTCTTGGATGTTCAAATCTTTAGGAAACCTCTCTACCCTGTTCACAGGGCTTCCCCTGTACACTGTTCCTCCAACCATAAATGCATCTGTGAAATACTTTCTCCAAGTCAGTTCTGAATCAACATTGACAGACATATAATGCCCTCCATCTGCCAAAGAAGGATCCAAGATGTACTTCAACGCACGTTCAGTATCCGAGTGGTATTCACACGGATGCAACATGTGAATTCTCCAGAGTAACTGGATGTCGTGGGGTGGATCCACACAGAATTGAGGTTCAAGTTTTTGAATGAACAAGAACTGACGGTATCTATCTAGCGCTGTCCTTAGAAAGACACTGTCTTTGTAATGCGGGAATAAGATTTGGTACAAGAATGAGGCTTGGTGGCTGGCAGTTTTGACTAGAAAGTTAAGCTTGCTGGAAGTCTGCACAGTTGGACTAGACAATAGGACCTGGTTCTCTAACTCAAAGGGTTCGTGTAAGTACTTATCTTTCCACACTCTTGCTGTGCGCTCTTTGGCAGCCTTCTCTTCAGTAGTGGAAGTCTTTGTTTTATGGGGAACAATTTTCCGGAATCTTCCCATGCAGTATTCTCCGTAGCTCTTTGGACAAAGCATATGAAGATGCCATACCCATTTAATGTCACGGGGTGGCTCAAGGTCACTGGTTTTCCATTCAGCCACAAGAGGGAGCCAGTAGGACTGATAGCGATGAATTGCTCTCTTTAATGTATTGTCGCTTTCCCATAGGTATTTATCCTTTTCATAGGTGTGCAGAAATTCTCTATAAGTATCCACTTTATCCAACAGATCCACACTGATCCGGATATCTTTCCACGTCACTGGTGTTTCCATCTTGAGATATCGGTTGATAATTCCAGATTTACATTCTTTTCCTGTGAAAGATAGACAGCACAGTTAAATATTTATCAATTAAATTCTCACCCCCCTGTAAAATATTATTTTTTAAAAACCTCCCTCATCATCAAAGAAACTGTACACATGTGTCATTTAGTAAAAAATACTAAAACCTGTAATTTTTATCCAGTTATAAAGTTATTGAATATTTGTTTGGCTATATTTTCCCTCTGAGAAAATCTTTTACATGCATGCAATTGATAATCTGTGAATGAAATGACACTTGTTGTGTTCCCTGATGCACAAAATTTACAACCCAAAAATAAATGTACTTGTAAACTATAATTTGCATTTACCAGTCAGAAATTCTGTACATTTCTGCCATATATGAAAAGTTTTAAGCCAAGTAGCACTGCATTATATCTTGTGGGTGGCCAATAATTTACTGTTTACCCACTGAAACCTTTTGCATACACAGTCAGTTCGATCCACAAAATAATACTTCCTTATTATTTGCAAAAAAGTTTAACTTGCATCTTTGATCTAAGTGATAAGCTTTCAGCATATCAAGTTTAAAATCCAAGTGCAACACACAGTATTTTTGCCCCACACTGTTTTGTTTACCCTAAAGCCTTTATATAAAAGCTGTTAGTTGGTAATTCTGAAGCATTCAAAAACATAAACCATAACATGCAATTTTCAATTTAAATATAACAAACACATATATGATCATAAGCCACTCTTATTGGAGAGTTTGAGAGTTTAAATTTGCATTCTTGCATTATAAGCAACACATAGTTTAATATGAGAGTTTTTAGCTTGGCTTTAAATCTGTTTTTCTTTGTGGGTGTCTGGGGAATGTGACTTCAAAGCTAGAAATTAAAGCTGACAATAAATTTGTCATAATGAAGTTAAACATTGCAAACTACTACTTTGCATAACACATTGGATCATTGTAACGTTGATGCAGTGTCAAACATGTTAAAACCCATTCTCATTCATAAACTACATAAGACTATATATACATGTATATAAAGTCTCAATTTTTAAGTTATTAGAGAAATCAAATTATGAAAATTAAATACTTATACATGCAAAATTTTTCACTAATCAAATAGACAGATCATACTTTTCATTCTCTTCAATCAGTAAATACTCAGGTTACTAGCCTTGCACGGGACTAAATACTACTACAGCACTTGCACAACATAAATTATATAGCACACGAAAAAATAAAACTTATGTCCTTAAGCAAGTAGGGCAAATAAAGATTCTCCACGGATGAATAGAATTTTGCAACCAGACAAAAAAGGCTTCAAGTGGTAAAAATATGATCATGTTTAATTCTCTTCAGGACAAAATATGTAATCAACTTTCATTAAAAAATTCTTTATAACCAGAGCTCATTTTTACCAGCTTTATCTACCTTTATGAACACAACAATATTTAGAACATTATTTAGCAAGACTGATATGATATAGCCTGTAGCTAATTGGCTCCAGAACTATATCTTACAGTGAAGGCAGCCACAGGTTTCCTTACATAACTTTCTCTTATGTCATTTTTAATATATAGTGCAAGCAACGTGAAATTTGCTACAGTATGTAAACTTCATTCTATGGGAAGACTCAGTTCTATTTCCTTGACTTGTAGGGAAATTCTTCACTTATTTGGAATTTTTGTGATAGCATTGTAAGGCCTGTGAGGCAACATTGGCACAATTATCGTTTTGTCTTACTTTAAAAGGGATGCCACAAGTGGCAAATTTCATGTACTACATGGCAAAATTTACATTCCTTACTTCCTTGTATTTTATTCCAACTGAAAAAATGAGGGGAAATCATGACCTGAATACCATTAGAAGAAATTGTATAATCAATATTTCACAAGCTAATACCTGTGTCACACCGTACCACTACAATGTCACCATATCTGCAAACGTATCTTTAATATCTAAGGTAACGTAGAACAATTTCCTACATTTTCTGACCTGTTTCCATTATGATAGTATCACAATATTCTTGCAGGTTTTTTCACACCTTGCAGATTTTGTCTTCCTAGATGAAATATAGCTCAGCTACTAGCTTTTCTTAAAGCTCAATTTTTTTATAATTATAGAAAAACATTCAGTTAAAATAATAATAAAATTTCAGTTTGTCTTATCAACTTATATCACATAACATGTACAATTCCTCTATGAATACCAAACATTTATGGTCATGTTTATCAAGGATATGCTACAAATTTGAGCCTTAAGCAAGGCTACTGGCCAATCGGCCAGGAAAGTGTAAACTTGGCACAGTGTATATTTACATAAAACTGAGCTTCAATCAAGGAATTTGTCTTTCTGTAATTTTAGCAAATACCAGGAGACTTCTGTCAGGGCAATACAAATAATACAAAAAAAAACATTTCATTTCTTCCTGAATGATATTTGACATAGTTCTATGTGGTTCTTATTTAACAGTAATATATCAGTACATACTGTAAATTTCCAAAATAACGCCCAGGTTCAAATAAATGCCTGGTTCAAATTAACACCTGGTACCGAGCACACTGTTTACAATTTATAACACTGTCTTTTGTATTTCAAAAGAACGCCTGGTTCAATTTAACGCCTGGTCTGATGCCATTTAAAAATAATTAATGCCCGGGCCATATTTTGAAAAAAACACGGTAAATGTTTTTACTGAAATTGTTATGATTTGTTTCTTCATGTATAGGATCCAAAACCAAGTGTATAACTCTTCAAGTTAAGCACAGTTATGTGGTACACGGGTGGACACAAAGATAAACGGACACGAAGATAAACGGTCTTCAGAGTTTGGCTTATCTTAGTGGATTAAATAATTAAACTTCACAAAATAAATAACAAATGTCTTGATAAGCTTAATTTAAGCATATTCTGTTACTTAGTTCATGCAATTTTGTTGCTTAGACCACGTTTATTCGAAAAATTCTGAGGACCGTTTATCATCGTGTCCGTTTATCTTTGTGTCCACCCATGTAATTTTAAGATCGATATAAGTGATTATCATTAAACATAAAAAATGCATACTCCTTGATATTATTTTTTTAAATCATATTTTTATTTCCAAATTTCACGATAAAATACAAATAAGATATGGAAAGTGAATCAAATAATGGATACATAAACTGAGTGAGGGTCAACTTGAAGATTTACCTTCAGTAGTTACTGTATATTCTCAAGGGTGTGCGGACAAAATGCTGGTGGACAAAATGCCGGTCAAATTTGCATAGACGGACAAAATCTAGCCGGTTTTGGGGTAGGGTGGACAAAATGCTGGTTTCATTGTATCATATTTCAATGTAAATATAATGTTGAATAAACAGTTTAATACAAACACTTTAACACAGAAATATATTTTCAAGTACTATTGCCACATTATATTTGAAAAAGTGAACATTCAACATTGATACAATTAACACTTGTACTACACATTTTTCTGTAACAAAAAAGACATTGATGTCAATATGTTTAAAACTTATATCACACATTTCTGTTACAAAATAACATTGTCATTTCAGTCAAATGTTATGCCCAATGCCATTCAAAAAGTCTTCAATTGAGATGGTTTGTTTTGACCTCTACACGCATAGGCTGACAAGTTTCTCTTGAAGATCTCTTGTACACTTTCTCTGTCTTTTCTTGGTCAGTTGTCCAGGGGCAGCTTGAAGCAAATAGATAATTGCCACATCTGCATCAACTCTCAAATGATCTATGAGCCTCCAGATTGAAGGATGGTCGTGCAAAAATGTCCACGGTCATTTCTGCTCTATTTTCAAGTGCCCCATTATGTTTTTATTGACACAAATATTTTCAAATAATATTAATAGTAATTGAAAGGAACTATTCCATGTAAAACTTAGTTGCAGGTATAAATATACAGATAAGAAGATGTGAAGTAACTTTCATATCAAAATATTTCATTTTTTAGATTAAAATATTTTAAATTTTTTGGGATTGACTGTGAAATTGAACTAATTAAAAAAAAATTCATATATCGGCATTTTGACCACCCTGTCCCAAAACCGGCCAGCATTTTGTCCACCTGTGCAATTTTTACAGAATTTGTCCATCTGTGCAATTTTTACAGGCATTTTGTCCATCTGTGCAATTTTTACAGGCATTTTGTCCACCTGTGCAATTTTTACAGAATTTGTCCACCTGTGCAATTTTTACAGGCATTTTGTCCATCTGTGCAATTTTTACAGGCATTTTGTCCACCTGTGCAATTTTTACAGAATTTGTCCACCTGTGCAATTTTTACAGGCATTTTGTCCATCTGTGCAATTTTACAGGCATTTTGTCCATCTGTGCAATGTTGACAGGCATTTTGTCCGGTCATTTTGTCCACCTGTGCAATTTTGACAGGCATTTTGTCCATCAGTATTTTGTCCTGTACTCATTTTCAAGTATGTGATTTGTGAACCACAAAAAAATGACAATTTTTTTCTTTAACACAGATGTACCCAATAGCTTACAACATGCGATTTACTGATGTAGTTTATTTTCCTTTCTCCGGGATCCAAAAAATGCACACATTTTCATAATTTGTATCAATACTTATCAATTTATTTTAAAAATGTGTCTTGCTCTTTATTAGTTAAATATTGCCAAATTTCACAATCAATGGAAGCAGCTTATTGCATATCATGGCTTCAGATCACATCCATGCACTAAGGTTGTGTACCCATGTAAACAACTGCAACTTTTAATTAAAAATCTCTAATGGTAATACAAATTGCATGGATGGACACGTACACTTAAACTATATATATGTATATTCAAAGTTGGTGTTATTTTATGTCCTGTTCAAAAGCCAGTGTCATACTGGGACAAATCCTCAGCATTGCCATTGGTGGGGGGTCAAACCCACACAGAGGTGACAGCTTGTAATTAGATGCCAAATTTGCTAACCACTAGGCCACTGAGGACTTCTAAAATATGCATTATATACACATAAGCTACACAACTAAAAACACAAAAGTATTATAATTACTGAACAAAGACAAACCATGCACATTTGTTATGTTCAGTTCTTCTGGTACAGCCTAAACAAAGATATCTATTGTTGAAAGATTCTAATAACACAAGCAGTATTCATGTATTTAGTATTGACTTGTATTCTGTTCTTTGCACTACAAGTGCATATCCCTGTGTGCTTCACTGAATTATTCATACCTTCTGTGACCTATACACCAGAGATGCTTCTTTAAAGGTCTTAAAAACACCAATGTGTTCATTACAGAACAATACACACCAGGGGCTGGTTTCACAAAGGAGTTAGCCCAGACTTAGACTTAAAGATAAGACTTTGTTTAAAACTGAGGCTGGTTCTTTGGCCTTAAACTTTAAGGGTTTCACAAAACTGGTAAGTGTAAATTTTGGCTTATTCTTTCCTGGAGTGGGCTAAGCTTTTGAGACACCCTAAGCTTTTGTAAACAACGGCTATATGGCCACTGTAATTTTTTTTCAGTCAAAATTTGAAATGCCTAAAAATAAAAAAAAATATATGTATTGGACACCTCCCTTAATTAATTTTTGAACATTACTATACGGTTACAAATTTTTCCATTAAAAAAGCACTTCATTTTATTCCTTGCCTAAAGTTTACTGGTAATAACCTCCTGTAACTGTAGGCTATTGTATCATTTCTCTAGCTGTTCAGCTGCCTTTCCTGCTAATTCTGTGTTATTCTGTAACTTTCTGTCTCTGTCTTGTTGTATATTTGCTGCAACATTTCTGTATCTTCATAGTACATGTAACTTTACAGTATTTTCTGTGTCCAACCACGGCCATTGTACTTCCCAAATTTAGGAAGGCATTTATCTTATTGTAAATTTTTTTTCTGAGAAAACACTTATATTCTAAGTAAATTTGATTTTAAAAATAAAAATCTTAGAGAATACCCCGATATATGGTCCCAACAAGACTTTTAAAGATTTTCCCATTTTCTGGAATTGTTGGCATTTTGTCTTGGTCCCTGGGCAGGATTCAGCAATATTTGTTTTCTTTTACACAAAATTTCAAGAACAAGAAGGTTGTTTTGCAAGAGGTTCTGTTATACATATGGTTAATATTGACAGCTGACAGTCTGTTTGGTTTAAATCTTCACATATCATGAACCTACACTTCAATTTTGATTAGCATTGTGCTTAAACACATCCATTTTTTCCTATTTCTGGTCCCTATTAATAAAATTCTCCCTGAAATATTTCTCTAACTGTACAAGTGTGTGGTGTTCTCTAGTGTTCTTTGTACCAGGAGTCTATGTATAAATATCTTCTTAAAAACCCATAAAATGTGTCAGAATCAATATATCATAAGTGTTGTTTCTTAGTTCATATCAGTATTTTTGAACACTGGCATTAGAAGTACAATTTGCACACTGACCAATATAAAAATACTATCTTAAGCTATATAATTACATATTAAAACTTGTTCAACTCTTAAATTAGCATAGTTCATTTCCAATGCACCAACCCAATACTACACGGGTGGATACAAAGATAAACGGACACGAAGATAAACGGTCTTTGGAGTTTGGCTTATCTTAGGGATTAAATAATTAAATTTCACAAAATAAATAACAAATGTCTTGATAAGCTTAATTTA
This sequence comes from Sabellastarte sp. h YS-2021, assembly GCA_964017235.1. Classification (NCBI taxonomy): domain Eukaryota; kingdom Metazoa; phylum Annelida; class Polychaeta; order Sabellida; family Sabellidae; genus Sabellastarte; species Sabellastarte sp. h YS-2021. The sequence goes on from OZ024935.1 coordinate 45,202,068, forward strand.
AGCATATTCTGTTACTTAGTTCATGCAATTTTGTTGCTTAGACCACTTTTATTTGAAAAATAAGAGGACTGTTTATCTTTGTGTACGTTTATCTTTGTGTCCACCCATGAGTGTTTTAGATTAATTAAGGTCTTGTATCTTTATATGTAAAACACAATATAAAACACACTAATAGGGCTGTTCTAGTATTGTGGTCCAATCGCAAACCTTAACCCCAATTCAAATTTCCCATTGATCTTGTGGCAGCGGGGTGGGGGGTGGGGGTTCGAATTTTATTGCAGAGGAAAAGTTTGCAGTGACTTTGTGATTGCTCTGCGATCCACTTCCTGATTGGATTTTAGGTTCCCGATTAGCTTTATGATTGGGTCCCGATCCCTGTAATTTTATATGATTTTAATTTTGCCTGCTTGTTATTCATTTTGTTATGACACATTTTCCACAAAATATTATTGTATTGGTTTACCTGTTATACGAGCATATATGTTAATTTGGTAGAATTGTTTATTAATCCGAGAAAGCTATTATGGTCAAAGACTTTGCAAAGAAAAGCCCATATTGATTTTCCCAGCAGTGTTCAATACAGCAGTGTCCACTAATACCCATGTAATTGCTTCCACTCAAATCTGTCGCTTAGCAACCCTACTATGAGCTATGCTAATGGGATAACACATGGCAGTGTGTGGTTATTTAGTGTGGTTATTATAAGCATGAGGTCATTGCTAGATTTAGATGCTACGTTGCAAAACATATTCCATTGTCCTAATTAATACTGCGCAATTTGTTTGGCTTTAAAAACCCCTGCTTCTACTGAAATTAAGCATTAGGGCAGCAGAAGGTGAAGAAAAGCAAAGGATAAAGATGAAGAAAAAGAGGAAAAAATATGGATATCTCAGAGCAGAACATTTGAATATACTATGTAGGACTTAGACAAATTGTCAGCTCTGAGAACTTGGGTTATTTTGAGTGAATTTGCTCTTAGTAAATTTATGAGTGTTTGGACTTATAATATTTCACAGCATTTGGACTTACAGTATTTCACAACATTTAGATTTGTATAATTCTACAGTGTTTAACACCCCAGAAATATATTTCAAAACTATTTAGGAAAACAGGATTTTATATTGTCATAATATTGATTTAGTGTTCAACAATAGACACCAGTAACTGTTCTGTCATTTTCCTATTGGTTATTGGAATTGCTATTGGAAATTGATAGTGTTCAGAATTTGGTTTTGTACTGCATTGCTTCTGTAATGAACTTGTCATCAGTTCTATCTTAAATTAAATCCTGTGGACATTTGGTGAATAAATTGGATGGATATCATTTGTGGGTTTTTTCTATTTGTGGAGATGTCAACAGCCAGATGCCTTGATCCTAACACTTACCATCTGAGAATAAAAGATCCCAAACACCCCCCACACAAAAGTGTGTGTTATGGCCTGATCCCATCGCTTTTCAAACAACACCAAAAAAAGAAAAGGGCCATAACATTTTATAATATAATTCATTTTAAAACTATTACTTCCCACTGCCCACTGATTCCGATTATATTCTTCCCTGTGCCCTCAGTATCCAAGCAGTATGATACCGACCCTACACAAAAACTGTCTAGTACAAACCTCTACCAAGGGGCATTATTTGCAAAACATTCATGATTTTTTTTTCAGTATCCAGAATATGGTCCTGGGGCGGTATTCACTAACATTCCTATAATCTTAGTCTTAGTCCTAACTTTTGGATTTTTGTCATAAAAATATGTTAGGAAATTTGTCCTAGTGAAATTGGTATTCACAAAGCACCATAGACTTACCTTAGTCCTAACTATGGTCATAAGTCTTGTTCAGAACTCCTCTCAACTGTACTTAATTCATCCACTGTGTCACAAAAAGCAGACAAGAATGGTTACATCATGTGATGAAATCTCAGTGATTATAATGTGGTTATACAAACTCTCACGAGATTTGCAACAGTGGACTAAGATAGGATTAAGAAAATTGTCCTAGTCAGGACATACTCTGTGAATATCTAGTTGGGACCTATCTTAACTAAGACAAAAGTCATAAATTTTATGACTAAGATAAGACTAAGATTAGGAATGTTAGTGAATACCACCCCAGATCTTTTCAAAACTGTAAACACTTTTCCCTTTAGCCAGGCTCTACTCACAAAAAAATTCATGAAGCTCTGTTCATTACTTTTGATATAATTTTGAACACAGACAAATTGACAGACAAACAAATCCAATACACAACCTCCTTCACGGAGGTAATAAGCCTATCAATATATACAGAAATACATATTCTAATTCTACTAACACTTGCATAATGCTTAATCTCCAAAGAGCCAGCCTCATCAGACTCGCACACTGGATACCTCAAATATCCACAAGATTAGTTCTAGTTAATCCAGATACAAATATATTTTTATATTTTTACTTAACTTGTTTTTTATTATTTAAGCATTAAAAAATAAGTGAACAGATTGTTTTACAGAACTTACTCTCTGAATATCTCAATTATCGTGAAGACTTAGTTCTAGTCAATTTGTAAATCCACTTGTACCTACCATAATTATACAGAATTTTATTTCTGGTATCAGAAATCTCAAAATTGGTTCCACTCCACCTATATATCTACTTATACTGGTTCTACTGATGCTGGGCCTACTGTGTTCATATAGTGTTAAATGATCAGTTATACCCTGGGACACATTTAGGCAGTTCACTTGATCTGGTATCTTGAATTAATGATAAAGTAAAGCCCTTGGAACTACTGACACTTGGAGGGTTGGACTTAGAAGAGTTGACAATATGTCTCTTATGGAATTCAACAAATCTGAATCTGCAAAGGGTCCAGATCTGCAAAGGACTAAAGAAACAAGGACCAGGAAATATGTATGAACACTTCACAAAATTCTTTACTAGTTCAACATGTAAAACTGACTAGAACCTCCAACATTGCCTGCAAGATTTAATTGTGGTTTTTAGCCTATAACTTGCACCTACACCAAAAGAGTATATTCGTGTATTATCCCTGAACTATAAGTCATGTGTGACTTATGATTTATGATGTCTGCTGTATAATCAGTGGTCATTCATAATCAGTAGCCTGAGCCCTAATATATATAACTGCTTGATTAAGACTTGATATTTAATGCTACATTCAAGTTCCAACGAAAATATCAATCATACAGTCTTGAGGTAACTTACTTTGCAAAGTGGCTTACGATGACTATGCACTGGTTTTCTCCACTATTAACTTTGTCTGAGCATGAGAGTGTTGCTCTATGCACTAAATTCAATTAAGGTTTGGATCTTCAACATTAATGTCCTAAACTCAACCATTAAAAATCAATTCCATTAATATTCCAAGCACACACAATAAATAAATCCCATTAATGTTCTAAAACTCCAACATTAAACCACAATAACTTTCTACACTAAACTGTTATATTCCATTAATGTTCTAATTTCTAAGGGCCAACATCAAATCCCGGTAAATGTGTTTAACTCCAGCGATTTAAAGTATTTTTCAACCTTGCACTGATATATATCAAATACTGATATACATGGTTATCTATACATGTCTGCCATTCAATGCTATTTACTTTAGCATGTTCTAAGTTGTGTAATTCATTACATATTCTTTCAAATGGTTTCAGATTGACTCACTAATGGACCGAATAAGGCATCCACATTACCAGCTAACTGATCTACATAAATATTTGGTTTCACTGGACCTTCAATTACTGTATTAGCTTAAACATGTTTGCTGCACTTGCTTTGGGGGATTTAATTAGCCTTGTCTCAAGGCTATTGATAACACAATGCTGGGGATGTTGTCGCACTTTAATAGTGTCACAATTTGTCAGAACATCTGTGTCTTTTCCCCGCCTCCGCACAATCTTCTGATGTGCTAAACTTAAATCCATTATCTCAGAGGTGAGATCCAAGCTATCACTTGTTAAACTTAATTAATTGAAAAGCATTTGAAAATCTAAAATGGGTTCATTGTAGTGGTTATATCATTTATCAAAGTTGACAATATATACTGTTTTGAGACTGGGATGCCGAGAGCAATGTCTGAATATAAATATCAGTCACGCCATTTTAAATAAAACTGTAAACTTACACTGCAAATATTTAAAATAAAGCTTAAATCTGAAGAAATTGTACACTTTTATCTCACATTTTGTAGTTTTCAATGCATTTTTCATCAGCACTGCCATGTTTTGTCTCGATGAATATTTTTGGTATCCCGGACTCAGACTATTTGGTAGTGGTATCCCAGACTCAGACTATTTGGTAGACAATATCACCCCATCTCCCACCTCCAATATATTTACTTATTTGGGTTTTAACATTGCTTTCAACACATTGTAGGTCATGTCGGAAGGGTTTAATAGTGCTTAGAGTCCCGTGGTATATGGAGGTATTGTGCTGAGTATAAATACATAATACAATACAATCTCACGACGGGTAGTTGGAAGGGCAGAGGAAACCAGTACATACAGTTGGTCAAGGTTTTGTAGTGTAAACTGCTGACCAAGGGCAAGCAATTACCCAATTACCCAGCTTTCCCACCTGAGGTCGGGCCAGGAACCGAACCCGATCTCAAAGGTGGGAGGCAAGAGTGCTACCACTCTGCCACCGTGGCCCCTCCCCTCCAGTATAAGCTGATATTGAAATAATTTTACATTCAATATTGATAACCACACTGACAAACACTTTTCCAACTAGTTCCTTGTAAATATTTTCAGATTTGCCTTAAATACAGATGTGCTGCAGAGAAGTTACATTTATAAATCCATTGCCTCAACTGTTTTTTTTTTCTTTCTTCTTTTCTATAACATATCTTAACATTTCTTTCTTGTAAAATAAATCGTAAACCATGTTACAAAACACCATGATAGAGGTACTTCATATAAGAGAGCCTTAAAACAAGTCTAGGATTTAATCTAATTAATGCAAGTTGATAAACACATGGGAGATTAACCATATATAATAGTCAAGTTGGATGTCTGTGATCCGTAAACTAAATTAATACCTACCCACCTGGCCAAGAGTGGTAACTAGTATCACAGCCCTGTGTCATTCTACAGTCCAGGCCCAGATGTCTTGTAACTTTGAAAAAATTGGTCATTATACATAGATTTAATCACTTAAAATATTTGAGGTGTAGGGCCACCACAGCAGACAATTTTTTTTACAGCAAAATAACATTAAACCATTTATTCTTTAGCACTTGCCACTTGGTCAATAATGAAACTCGCTATTGAATTAACCTTCAGTGAAAATACAAACTGGCAACTTTCACTATGGACCTGTTACATTTTTGAGGTGCCTTTCCTGTGTACCTGGAAAGTTTTGTGGTAAACTTCTCACACTGTCTGTGACTATTAATTGTCAATATTGATATATTGTAACTACATTGTAATACATTGTTAAACTGGAACAGTTTATCATTTAAAAGAGCTCATCAGTCATTTTTCTGAAATTTATAAGTTGTTCAAAGCTTTCTTGTATTTAATCTATATTTTCAAGTGACTTCTTTGCATCCACTTAACTGGAATTGGGAAAAATATAAAATAAAAGTTGCTGTATAATACATTTTATGGCACCAAACAATATTTAAATATTCACTGATAAGCATAACCAAATTAGAGTTTGATTTTTATATTGAAACTACATTTCAAATCCTATTCTAGTGCAAATAAAAAATCATATAAATAATTTGTGTTACATGCTGTTTATGCATAACCCATATACATCAATATCCCTTGTAAGGCAAAACACTGCATGTTAAAATACCTAAGACTGAAATTTCATCCCAGTTCAACAGGATAATTAAATTTGTCCTCAAATTTCCAAACTTCCTCTCTCTAGAGATAACTTACAAATTTCAACCTATACTGACAAATCTGTTAATTAAATTTTCTTTTTAAGTAGAAGATACAAGATGACACAATGCAAATAATATAGACAGAAATGACAGACCTTGTCTATATTCACACTAAAAATGAGACCATATTAAGATTATTACCAACTTTATTTAAGAATTCTCCAACTTTTATGAAATTAGTAGGTACCATCAATATGTACAACAGACCTCCACTTGAAGAGACAAGAATGTCTTTATTACCTATGCCAAGGAAGTATTTAATTCATGACCATTTGTCTGTTTGTCCATTTGTTTGATTACCGTATTTTTCCAAAATAACGCCCAGGTTCAAATAAACGCCTGGTTCAAATTAACGCCTGGGTACCAAGCACACTGTTTACAATTTATGACACTGTTTTTATACTTCAAAAGAACGCCTGGTTCAATTTAACGCCTGGTCTGATAACCATTTGAAAATAATTAACGCCCGGGCCATATTTTGGAAAAATACGGTATTAGCAGGAATACGCAAATACTACTGGTTGGACCTTCATAAAAAATAAGAAAATAGCTCTTGGTCCAAGTTAGATCCTACTTAATTTTGAGTGATCCAGATCTCCACCTGGATACACTAAAAATATCAAGGATCCGAATTTTCCCATTAACTTATTATTGAGCCATTTTTAAGAAATCATACATGAGAGATGTATTCACTCTCTCAGTGATATCTTGTTTCTGGTCAGAATTCTAAAAATATCTCACCATTTTCTTCAGTTTAATGAAGTCTAAATTGTGTCTGAGCTTATCTGATTGTATTGTTTTGAATTTGGGTCATTTGGGCATTTAAACCCCAGTCACACTACATGCAGTATAACAAGCAATATAGGCATTGGGCAAAATGCCCCTGCCCTTCAACTACCTTCAACTACTCTGAGGTTCATATGCGACCTTGTGACACAGTGGTGAAACATCCATTACCTTGCGCGTTCTATGGAAGTTTTAAAATGTTTAAAATTTCCACCTCTGAATTTGGTACTATGGGTATGTGCAGACAAATGCAAGCAGATGAATTTCTTGCTGTCAACTGAAGGTGTATCCACAGTGTATATAAGGTTGTGACTCGGGTTTGTCTTTCAGTGTAACATGGCGACATAAGGCGAGTGGAGGTAAATGGACCTTTCGCCAATGTGTCACACCTTTGCATTGAAGCTCACACAGTAGTTGAAGGACAGCAGCATTTCCACCACACCTATAGCCACCGCTTACGCCACCTGTAGTGTGTTGGAAACACCAAATCTCAGAAGATATGAGGCGTTCTCGGACACCATTCCGCCACTGAGTAAAACCTCTAACCACGGGATGTACTGCCTGTAGTGTGACCGGGGCATTAGAAAGCATTTACCTGTGAAATTTACTCATTCACCTGAAAATCATTATTCATAGAAGTACTTAGCTTATTTATCCGTATAAACGCCCAGAGGGCGATGCATTTTTCAAAAGGGGGACTACTATTACAGATTTAAAAAAATCAATTCTCGAGTCCAGTGGCAATGGGCGATAATGGACACTTATAGCCTTTATCTCGCTTGCCAGCATTTATAATGGTGGGAGAGCTTAAAATATCAGAAACAAACCTTAAATCTGAAGAAATTTGAAAATTTTATCTTGTTCTTTTACAGATTGTAATGCTTCTGTGATCAAAATTGCCATGTTTTGTTGTGATTTTCTTTATTTCTCGTAAGCGGTATTCTATTGGAGAAGTACTAAAATGTATCTTTTTTCGGAATCCCAGAATCGCAACGCTGGTGGCTGCTTAGTGTTGAGAGGGATGTAAAACCCTGAAATACGAACTTTGCAAAGGTTCAGAAAGGGGGTGGGGTGGGTGGGGGATTAATAGGGAGGGGGAGTTTATACGGATAAATACGGTATCTGTTCCCTCAAGGTTCAAATTAATACTAGGTACAACTTTACACACTGCTATGTATATTACCATGACCTACATAAAACTGATGTGAATAAAATCTTAGTCCCAGCAGTGTAAAACTTGCATGTCATTTGATCTGGCAGATAATATCCATTGATTAATTACAGAACAACCCTGCACATATATCACAACACACTAGATTTATTTGTTCATCTTTGTAACATAAAAATGTGCGAAATATATGTGTTATCAGGGAATACAAATATATATTCCCCCTGAAATATTCAGCATATGCAGGAACACCCTGAAAATTGCACACACATTTACAGATTAAAAAGTCAGTAATACATAAAATTCATATTTTAACATTAAACCAATGCACCGAAAGTACAGGTATCACTGTATACTTTTAAATATTTCATTTTTGTACTAAAATTGAATTTTGTTGCTGAAAATTTCTTATTTGTAACACTGCAAGGACTATACATCTTCCCAATTGAGCATTATTGCATAATTTATTGCAACATATCTACCCCATCTAGCATCTGCCTTTCCAAATTGTTTTGTATTTAACCAGGACACAGTTTAAGCTGTTGTAAACTACAATATGTACACACATTATTATATTAGTGTCAGATCTTGTTCCCAAGATGATTCTTTCCATTGAAATTCATTGTCAACTGCTATTCTAGTTGGAGTGCTTTACTGTTCATTCAAGTATCTGTTTGAAGTTTTTTATCTATATTTCAAACCATTCTATCATGACTGAACCACACCCTTTTAAGTAGAAAAAAAGGTTGAAAGGGACACCAGTAGTGCACTGAGGTGGTCACCCATCGAAGTACTACCGTAGCCCATTGCAGCTTAACTTCAGTGAAGAGACAGGTACTCATCACACTATGCCACAATTCATGAAAGTCCAGAGTGAAAAAAAAGAAACAAACAAGGTGATCTCTCGAAGGGCAAGCCTTGCTAGAGCCCATGCTTAAAAAAATCAGATCCTTAGGACACAATTATAACTGAAATTTACTGTTATGCAAAACAAACTTCCCATTGAAGTTTACTCTGTTACTTGAGAGGGAACTTTAGACAGATTTATCTGTATCTCATATAATTTTCCACAATAATCCAACACACTCTTCTATAACCTTTTAAGTGGAAATAAATATCGGATCTCGATGTTGTCTTTCTTAACTTAAAACTATAACTGTGTTACCTGGATAGCCTGATTAAGCTAAGGTATTTTTTTTTCTATTTCCTCTAATATTAACTTCAAGTTTCATCTGTATCTTATTTCATTTTTATATCCCTCATCTGTAGACTTGAATTTCAAATCCCTATGACACATTTTTCTAGTTAAATTTATTACTCTGTGAATTAAACATCCTGGCTTTGTAGACGTACATAGTATTTATATATCTATTCCCTGGAGATTCACCACACCCTTTTAAGTAAGAACGAACACATCAGATTCTTATGAGGAACTTTACCATTAATTTTTACCCCATTATCTAAAAATCCCAGTTAAAGAGAAATATTACAGTCTGTTCTTTTCAGGTTCAACAAAAACAGTTTCATCTACACCTGATTTAATACACCCTGGTATAAAATAACGGACAAAAAATACACAAATCTTAAATAGGAAATACTGTGCATCAATGACTATTAAATGTTATACAATACATATCGCACACTATAAAAGCACATTTATTAACATGGGTATATATCACTTTACCTTTTTGTTTCAAGATCTACTTGTACTTCTTCCCTTCTGAATCAAAGTTGCTGAGATTTAAACAGTAATTTCCAAAATATAGCCAAGTCACCACTGCTCTGGATATGTTATATATATGTGTGTATATCAATCGTTATCCTGCGTAGTTATATACCCTCTGTGTTAGCTATTTCTTTCCTGCTACATCAGTCATTCAAAGCCAGTTTAAACAAACCTGTTTTAGATATCACTATATAACATTCCCTTGATTAGTTTACCTGTTTATCAGTCACCTTTGGAACTGTTCAAACTAAGATAAAAGACTAGCATACACATGACAGAAACAAAACACAGGCTCATATAAATATAGTCTTCTGAAAGTCTCTATGCTATATCTAAAATCTTATGCAAAAATCAAAACAAATCCAAGGCCATGTTTGCTGTTCCATCAGTGCAACATACATAGTGATATCTTGGGTAAAAAAAAAACAAGTATTTTTGTTACTCTACTTTCACAGAATTTGTTATCAAATATTAACAGATTGTCATTGTAGATGCTTTCAATTTGTTGTAAGCTTTAAAATGATATGCTATTTGCTAAAATCAAGCAAGAAATGACAATTTTATGAATATTTTAACCACTTATTTTAACGCGAGTCATTTGTTTACATTTGTACGTGAAGGGATGATGCACATAGAATTCAAAAGCATTATTTTAATTATCGTTCTATATTCACCATTCCAGTGTTGCGCAAAAGACGTGTCCAAAGTCACTGCGCAGTGTACCATTTTAGAATGAGTGATGAATTTCATTCTGCCTAATTAAAACCAAAACATAAATTCTATTTGATAACGGTCTTGATTAGATAATCGCTGTTTTGTGAGAACAGTATTTTTATTACATATTAATTCATTTTCTCTTGGATAAAGTTATGGTCATTGACATCATGCATGTATATGTATACAGGGCAAGACATGGTTTCTGTTTCCCAGGGTAACAAAATCTAATTTTTTTCTGCTTGATTTTTCAGCAAAAAAAAAATGAATGATCATATTACACTTCTACATGACATACTTAAGCTGCACCTCAGTTGACATAATATATTTGAAATGTAGTTTTTTACATTCACTAAAATTTGAAATACTTCCCTATTTCAATTATCCAGCAATAATTGTTTATATCCTTCCATCAGGAATAAGACTAAAAATTTGCCTGAAATATGTTAAATTTGAGATGAAAGAAAACACTCTTATGTTACTCTGAATCGATGAATCAGTGGGTATTTTTACTCTTATTAATTTACTGTAAAAACTTAATGATTTTCACTTCTGTTATCTTAAATTAAATGCTTGTTGCAAGTGGCTAAGTACACATTTCTGAACAAGAGCATGAAACCTGCACTTTTGCTTATAAGTGAAGTGATAAAAATTAATTTAAAAAAAAATCCTGCTTCCACAATGGACTGTGGATCTTTCAAAAAATCTGATCAGATGCATGCTGGACCAAGACCCACACTAGCTAAGAAAATTTGATGCAGATTTGTGCAATAATTTTTTAATCATGTTAATAAACAGACAAACAGAATCCAATGATAACATAACCTCCTTTGCACAACTAATAAGAATACTAAATAGTATCAGCTCTGTATGCAATATTAGTTTTCATTTTTATCTGATAAGAGAATTTTTAGTTAAGAAACAAACTTTCACATTTCTCTTTCTCTTGAATGCATTTTCACTAATTTTGGTAGTTAATCTGGCTTGAGCAGATCAATAGAGATTTAAAATTTCACCGGAAATTCATATTTTCCATCCAAGGTGAAATAAATACTTAAAGTGAAAATTTCCACTCATAATGTATATGGTGGAGTTTTGTATTATAAAAATTGGGAAAACATTAAAAGTACTAACATTTTCCAAGAATATGTCCACACAGTTCAGCTATGTCTAAGGCTTAAATGATATAATTTGTTAATTATATCCGTATGCACAAATAAGAAATATCTGGGTCTATCTATACATCTATATATATGTGTGTGTTACAGTAAAAATGTGAAATCAGTAAACAATTGTCTTATGTAAATCCGTGTACAGCACCTACCCCTCAAAACATTCCATTGCAATTCCACATATGGATGCTTTATTTATTTGCATATTTATGTACTTATTATATTTAGTTTAATAGAAACTGTAAAAGTGGAACTTTTAGCCAGAATACAAATTTCACCAATTTTCCAATTGAATGAATTTTATTGATATTCATTTTCAATGAAGATCAATATCAGCTTGTGAGGTTAACACAGATTTAAAATTTCATTGGGAATTACTTAAATCTTCGCTATCCACACTCATAAGTTAAAATAGCTTAATACAATCAAAATTACCACTTACGTAGTGTTTATGTCTAGTTATTTTGAACATTCACATCCTTACATTGCATGTATATATCATGCATGGTATACAGCACATGTCAGTTCTCTAGACAAATGTACTTCCTCATAATGTCTTGTAACATTTAATAAAGATTTATCTTTTCTGTTTATAAAGTGTATGTATGAGTCTCCCATCTTCTTATTTTTGATAAATAAGTTTATGAAGAAACCTTTGAGAAAGACTGGAGTTTTTCACTGCAGATTCACTGGGGCTTTTGCAGTCTTCCACACCAACATATCTGTTTATAGTCTTCTGATATGTTGCTTTAGCCTTCATGAAGGCTCAAGTTTCTTTGCAGTTAGGGAAAGTTTTCAGTTCAGATGATGAAGTTTCAGTTTCTGTAATGTACTTATCCATGTACTGACTTTTACAGCAGCATACAGCTAAGACAAACAGTTCTACCTCTTAACATGTATGAGAGTGCTTTATGAACACCAAATATCTGTGTGCATCTTTGAAAAGATATCATGCAAATTTGAGCCTTAAGCAAGGCTAATGTTGCTTCAATGTAAATTAACGTAGCAATAAGTTAAAATTTGATTACTTTGTATCTGTGTTTAAAACAACATGATGCTGCACACAGATATGGGTAAGAGTAAAATTTTGCAACTCCAGTATTGAGTGCACAATATAATGCATCTGAGAATAGTAACAGTCTCAGACAAAGGGAGGTAGGCATTAATTTTGTTTACTTAATAATTTTATAAATATTGATGTGGAATTCTACTCTTCAACTTTTTTTACTCAAGGGTTTTTCAATTCTTTCAAGATAGACAAGGCATTCTTTCCACAAGGTATGTTTTATGAAAGGTGGCATTATTTGCAAAGGCAATTTTTTTCCACAACTGGTTTTTCCATGCACCATCTGTACACACAGAGCATATTCCATCTCCATCTTTAAAGACAAATAAAAATTTACTTGTACATAGTACCTCATGTAATGTATGCTTTTACACATGAAGTTATACCTGAAATACTATAAGATTGCCATAAGTAGAAGTAATCTCTAGAACCTGACATTGTTAATGCAATATATCTATGAGGATAATGAAAATTTCAAGAGAAATTGGCAATACCTAGAAAATAATTTGATGCACATGGGGTCACTTTTCAATTTACAGTTTTATATGTATCTTATATTATTTCCACATTTTTTTAAAGTATCCATGACCTTCAGATCCTTATGGTATCTTTATCTTGTGAAACTTACTGTGTGAATTATTAATCAAGACTTATAAGGTTATAACCAGGATCTAAAGATTCATATATGGAATGAAGTATCACACAGAATATTGTGTTGTTTCACAGATGATTGTTCATATAACAATTGCTTGTCAAAACATGATTGTCCATCATCTGATTAAGTCCATCAAACAAATGAAGAAACTTTGCGGTAGAGTGATTACACAATTATTATCCATTGAACGAGAGTAAAATTACTTGTTTACGTATTGGGCAAAAATTGTGGGCATAAGTAGAAGCTTTTATCAGTCAAATGTATTGCCTAACATTTTGAATTTTGACTAAATCCACTGTTTATGTAAGAAATCACCAAAAAAGGTAGATCTCTTAAATCCATGATCTGAATATACTTCTTATGTATTAAATGTTTTTTAAAAGTAATTGTTAAATGCTACTTTATGGAATTTTAATGCCATTTAATGCCAAACAACATTTAAAGCCAAAAGACAGTTATGCAGCATTATTGATCTTAAATTACACATTACATTGGGGGAAACAAACAAAAATATCAGAGCAGTGGTTTGAAAGAGAAGAACTGCAAGTCTAGTATTTCTCATAGGAAATTTTATATTAAGTTGTAGTTCTCCTCTGGCCAGTCTTCTGGTTAATTTAAACTTACAGACATGTGAAGATCAAGTACTCAATGCATGACTGCATCTTGCATCTCACAAACACAAATTCCTTGTAGTCTCTTTCTTAGTCTTTATAACTTGAAAATAATTAGTTTCCTAGTGTCTATAGTTTGAGTAGTTTAAGGTTCCATTTTGCTCACAGCAAACATTAAACTACTATACACAATCACTCTATATCATATGTCTCAAAGCTTTGAATTTAAATGCAAAAAATAGTAATCTACAAAATTAGAAGTTTCAAAGAATTGCAGATGTTTACACATTCATGGTTATAAATATTTACCACTCTATAACAAAAGCAAAATGAAGGGATAAGGGTACTTCTTCATGAATGTATTTCTAAAAGAGCACTTTTCTGAAATTAATTTTTTTAAAGTTAAAATTTAAGTTAAAATTCAAGCGTAAAATGAAAGCATTTAATGTTGGATCTTAATCTTGTACAATGCCAATAACTTTAGATTGAACAATAAACATACCAAAGAGGTTTCAATGGACCAAAATATAAATATAACTGAATTCCAATTATCAAAGATTTTGATATAACAATGTAAATGTCAATGGAAAGGTCCCACAGGTACTATTAGCATATAAACTTCTAGTTAAAAAGAAATTTTACTTGTCTGAGGTTTTCTTTGGGATCATTTTTGGTTGTCAGAGGCATTGAGTTATTTGGAATTAAAGTTAATTTAACAGACCAGAAGAAAGGCCGATATATTACACCAAGTCAGTGGTTTAGTACTTTAAAGAAAATATATAGATATTTATGTTTAAAACTTAGGACAAATTCTGATACATCTTCTCACTGTCTGTATGTGATTTGACCTTTTATAGTTACAGTAACAAGTCTATATGCCATTTATTTTTAGGTAAAAGTCAGGCAATATCAATTAACCTGTGTCAAGATATAAGCCGGACAAGATTTTACAAGTCAAGGTCATAACAATGTCAAAGGTCAAATCAAGGTCACACCATGATAATACACACCTACACCCGTCCCTACCAAGTATCAACTTCCTACATCTTGCAGATGCCAAGATATAGCCCAGACAAGATTTTAAAGTTCAAGGTCATGCTTGCCAGGTCAAAGGTCCATTCAAGGCCCCACTATGATGTTGCATACCCCCCCCCCCCTCCCTCCCACCAAGGTTCCTACAAAATATCAACCTTCTACACCTTATGGCACCCGAGATATAGCCTGAACAAGATTTTACAGGTCAAGGTCAATACAGCAGGGTCAAAGATCAAATCAAGGTCAGGCCATCACTTTGCACACCTTCACCTCCTAACCAATGTCCCTAACCGGCATCAACTTTCTATGGCTTACAGTTTCTGATATGTAGCCCGGACAAGATTTTAATGCTTAAGGTCACAACAAGGTCAAATGTCAAATCAAGGTCAAACCATGATGTTGCACACCTACATCAGTAACATCACCCATCCAATGTCTTTACCAAGTATCAATGTTCTACACCTTACCAATGCCAAGATATAGTCCGGACAAGATTTTAAAGTTCTAGGTCACTACAGCAAGGTCAAAGGTGAACTCAAGTTCACACTTAGAAATTCACACACCTACACCCCCATCCTATGTACCTACCAAATATTAACCTTCTAAACCTTACACACTCGAGATATAGCCGAGACAATATTCAAGGCCAAAGGCCAACTGAAGGTCTCACCATGATGTTGCCCATCATTGCCCTCTGACCAATGTTTTTACCAACTTTCAATTTCATTCACCTTACGGTTCATGAGAAATATCCCTGGCAAGGTTATAAATGTCAAGGTCACTATAGTGTATAAGGTCAAAGGTCAAAGAAGAGGAGGAGCAAAAGAAGAAAAAGAAGAAGAAAAAAGGAGGAGGAGGAGGAGAACAGTGATCTCTACCCAGATAGCAAGACTCTGTAGGGCCACCACTGGCCCAGCAGCGGCATAACAGTCGGTCAGATATTGGCTGTTGCTGGTGGCTAGCCATTGGCGTGACCAGCTAGTAGACAGTGGTCCACCATTGGCAGCCGACAATAAGGTTTACTGGTGGTCCATAAGTGGCCCACTGTTGGCAGCCAATGATAAATTTTTATATTGGTCCACCAGTGGACCACCTTCAGTAGCCAACATTGAAGGTTGACTGGTGGCCCACCAGCAGCCCACTGTTGGGGGCCATTAACTTTTTATGGTGGTTCTCTGGTGGCGTGACCAGCTGATAGACAGTCATCCACTGTTGGCAGCCAACAATAAGGTTTACCAGTGGCTCACTGTTGGCAGCCAATGATAAGCTTTTCTATTGGTCCACTAGTGGATCATCTTCATTAGCCAATGTGTCGGTCCGACGTTCGACAGGCAGCCACCGTTGGCCCAATGACTTTTTGGCCATCGGTCTGACGTTGGCAAGCCAATGGTAAAATTTTAGTACCACTATGGCATCAGCCAATTAGATTGCAGCATGGAGTTATGTGGCCATTGTTTAACAGAAGTAAACTAGACGAATGCTTTTGCTAACAAAAGCGAAGCATCCTTGAAAGTCTAAAATGCTTTGTGGTTTTAATAAGCATGCTGTAAAGCTAAGAATGCACAAAGCTGCGCCGTATGCTTTCCCAATACCTCTTAATACATTCTGAAGCTATAAAAGCAACGATAAAGGAAATATAAGGCAAAAACTCCAAAGCAGCTATTTATGAACCCAGTTTGGCCCATAGGGGGGGTCGGGGGGTAAAACTGACTGGCTATTTAGACTCTCCACATATGCTTTCCCAATACCTCTTAATACATTCTGAAGGTATAAAAGCAACAATAAAGGAGATATAAGGCAAAACTCCAAAGCAACTATTTTATGACCCCAGTTTGACCCATAAGGGGGGGTCGGGGGATAAAACTGACCAGCTATTTAGATTCTCCACATATGCTTTCCCAATACCTCTTAATACATTCTGAAGCTATAAAGAGCAATGATAAAGGAGATATAAGGTAAAAACTCCAAAACACCTATTTATGACCCCAGTTTGGCCCATAAAGGGGGGTCGGGGGATAAAACTGACCGACTATTTAGACTCTCCACATATGCTTTCCCAATACCTCTTAATACATTCTGAAGCTATAAAAGCAACAATAAAGGAGATATAAGGCAAAAACTCAAAATCAGCTATTTTATAACCCCAGTTTGACCCATAAGGGGGAGGCCATGGGGTAAAACTGACCGGCTATTTAGACTCTCCACATATGGTTTCCTATTACCGCCCAGTACATTTTATGGCTCTAAATGCAATACTTAAGAAGATAATAGGGGGGTTGACCTAAATTTAAGGCTTTCAGATTGGAAGGTGTCAGAAAATCACTCATAAATGAGACATTTTTCAAGGCATTGCTCCCAAAATCTAATCAGCTTGCGTTTTCGATAGTATGAACATGTGTGTCAAATTATAAGGCTGTGTAGCACGTAGTTTTTCCTGAACTGCGATGATGGGGGGTGTACTTCAAAAAAATTGTTTTTGATCATGTGACCTTCATAAAGGTCAAAGGTCAAATTTAAGCATCCAGAAAAATTTTCCCACACCCAAGGTATATAACTGCCAAATATGGTTTGAAACCTTCTAATAATAAGGGAGATATTCAAGGGAGACCATAATGCGGCGGCGGTGGCGGCGGCGAGGAAACTGAGGCGAAAACAAATAAGCACCCTTTCAGGGATGCTTAATAATTGACAGACTGTGGGTGGATTTTAGTTAAGGCAATCCCTGATAAGTCACATGATCAAACACAAACAATGGTGGGACAGTATCTTAAGATGATATAGTCCATAATCAAACTAGAAGAATGTTTTTGCTGACAAAAACGAAGCGGCCCTGATGAAAAAGAAGTTACCCATAAAAGATGTCAACATATGCATCATAAGCAATAGAAACTGTGAACTTTATTGCATTGTGTATGTTACTTGTCCCTATTTTCATCTTTAATGAGTGCGCACAATTAAAGTGAGGTCAGCTGAACAATACAATAGCTGGAGATTAAAAACTCCATAATTTCGCTGCAAGATGGCCATAACTTCATTCATATGGGGACTTTAAGGTGACCATAAAATAAGAATGTCCCTTTTCTCATCCTTTATAAGTGCATAAAGTTTAGCTAAGGTCAGTTGAACAATAAGATAGCTGGAGGCTGAAACTTCCTTTTTCACTGTAAGGTGACCATAACTTCATTCATATTGCGACTCTAAGGTAACCATAATATGAGAATGTCCCTTTGAGATACAAACCAAGTACCCATTTTTAAAAAATTTACGAAAATAAAACGCCTCCCATTCAGGCATCTATGGTCCGATTGATGAGAAAATCCTTTCAGACCTTGGAAATTTGGTCTAGAATGTACGTGATAAATTTTATAGCACAGGTGTGTGTGTTTTTTTCCGAAACGCGATGATGAGGTGTTTTGGACTTATGCTTAAGGTTACCTTAAATAAAGCTTAAGGTCTGCACAAAGTATCTCAAAAATTTTTCCCGCCCCTATAATTTTAAAGAAAGATAAGAAGGAAAGAAAAATTTGAAAGGCTAAGAAGTTATTCAAGGGAGACCATAATCCGGCGGCGGCGATCAGTCGAACTTCGGTGAAAACAAATAAGCGTCCCTGACGGGCCACTTAATAATAAAATTATCATGTTCAGAAACAACTTTTCTTATTGTGAATTTATAATGAGAATGTTATTTTTATGTCTAAAATTGCTAATTAGTTACTTAAAACTTGTGGGCTCACTGAAACATGATTTTTAGAAATCCCATACTAAATCTTTTTTACTAAGTGTCCCAAAATCCCCTATTATTGCTCGCCGCCATCCTGAATAAAAATCCACCATTGGCCCACTATTGGCCCAACCTCGGCAGCCTGAGTTTTGGTTGGCAAGCCTTCGTTCGACCAATATTGGCCCAACGTTGGCAAATCTACTGATCATGCAACCAATAGCCACGTTTGCCCAACGTTGGGCCATTGTTGGCAAAATCTGCCGACCATGGGACCACCAGCCAACATCGGTCCGATAGCAGAATGCTATCTGGGAACAAGCTTGACTGGTGGTCCACCATTGGCAGCCATCTGTCAGCAGATGTTATGGTTTGGATGTTTTGAATATTACCCATACATACAGAACTGGCAATTCATTCAATGAATGCTTATGTGTGGTGTTGATGCAAAACCAGTGGCACACCTGATGAAATTCCATCAGTTACAATGGGAAGTTGCACAAGTTAAAGCCTTAATGAATTCTAATATGACTTTAGCAGTGCCTAATCTGCATAAAAAGACAGACCCAAAAGTGCAACAACCAAGATTCAAGTAAAAATATTAAGAGAGATATAAAATCATAATCTTTCAGACAATGCAATAAACAATACAGTGATACAATAAAACACAGTAAATAGAAAAATACAGTACTTAAAATGCCAAAATTGTGATATCTGTTACGTAGCTTGGATACCGAAAAAAAATTACTGGGACTCCCATTTTTGGTTGTCATTTTTTGGTATTATTTTTTCAAGGTCTGTTAAAACAAATGCAGAGCTTGAGATATAGCCACCAGAGGATCACCATTGGCCCACCAACTACACATAGCTCTTACAGATCATAGTTGCATGTGTCAGACCAAAAAAATCTGCAGTAGTTTTAGGTTTCATCAAAAAAACTAAATTATATCACATGGAATAAAATGAAGATATCTTTCTTTAACCTTTACTAAAAATAAAATATTTGCCACCAGTGGCCCACTGGATGCCTATCATAGGTCCTGTACTACTTATGTAGTGGGTGGGCCATTGATGAACCACATGTGGTAAATATATAAGCAAGCAATATATAAAGTAATAAAGTGGAGGAAAGACTGACTGAGCAAAATGAAGGAGTACAGAATAAGTTTGTTTATATTAATGACATTAACTTATATTTGGTGAAAGAAAATGCACATTTTATCTAATTTTTCCAGGAATTTTACACCAGTGGGCATAGGCTGGTCCCTGAGCTACAGAAACTGACTTTGGTAGTTGGTGGGCCAACAGTGGCCCACGCAATATATTTATATTTTGAAATAATGTGTTTTTAACATTGAATATGTCAGAAAACAATAGTTGAGGTTGCTTATTAAGTTATTTATAATGCTTTAAAAATTTTGACAAAAATTGCAGTCAGTGGTCCAACAGTGGCTCAGTGGTGGTCCACTAGCTATATTTTGCCACCCATAGCCATTATTAGCCAACAGTGGCCCACTAGCGTCTTGCTATCTGGGTAGAAGGTAAGTGATCTCTAGAAGCACAAGCTAAACTAGAGTAAGAAATCTAAAATTCGCCACATATCTGAAATTCGCCACATGTCAAAATACTAATAAAATAAATGAATTGTGGTGAGATTTGTTGACTGTGTTGTAAATTAAGGCTTTTTGAACTGAAAAATACCAATTTTTAGACAAAAACATCATTTTCTTCATAAAATTAACTAAGGTTTTAGAGGTGGCGAATTTTAGATTCCTGGCGAATTTTAGATTTCTTACTCTATACCCTGTGCTTAAAAATTATAAATTACTAATTTTATGTTTGCAGAAAAATACCCAACAAATGTTAAAAGTTTTGTAAATGACAGCCTGGAAGGTGAGGCTACTAAATAGAAATAATTTTACTGTTCTCGTAAGCTACCATGAATCTGTATTTATATTGACTTTTCCTTAAAGCTGCAAACTGTCTTGAAGACTTATTAAATAACTTAATTAAAGACGACTTCTACTTTCACTTGAAAAATGTCAACGTTTGAACACCTTGTAAACTTTAATGTTGGACGGAAGTCTTTCAAGTCTTTTTATTCAACTGATTGACATGGCCGAGTATTTTTTACTACCTTAAGTGGGGCAATTTTCCTGTCATAAAACACAAAGACACATACATGATTACTTGGAATGTCATTTATATTACCACCACAAACTGATGGCAATTCAAGTTAAAGGTATATACCAAAAACATATGAGAACACTTCTGCATGGAAAAATTATATGACGAGGGCTTATAAGAATATAAACGGACACAAAGATACACGGTCCTCAGAATTTTTCAAATAAAAGTGATCTAAGCAACAAAATTGCACGAACTAAGTAACAGAATATGCTTAAATTAAGCTTATCAAGACATTTGTTATTTATTTTGTGAAATTTAATTATTTAATCCACCAAGAATAGCCAAACTCTGAAGACCGTTTATCTTCGTGTCCGTTTATCTTTGTGTCCACCCGTGTAATATAAAAAAATAGGGAGTGGTTATTTACCCAACGGCTGTGTACGCTAGCTGTGATATTGGTCTAGCGTACCCAACGGCTGTGTATACAAGATTTATATCATCGCTAGCGTACCCAACGGCTATGTATACAAGATCAGTGCTAGTGTACACATATTTTAATGATTTCTTCCTTAAATTAACTTTGTTAAAATGTAACAATAAGCTGAATAAGTCTAATTCAGAGAGTGCTCCTTGGCCCATTTCTGACTACTCAAAAAAATTCCTTAAAAACTAATTACTTCACAATGCCTTGGATACAGACCTGTTGAGTACGCTATGAAGGGTACTGATATCGAGTGCACAACCATTAAGTGTAGTGTTGGTATCAAATAATAATATGTATACCGATATCAAACCATATTTTTGCTTCTGTATTGATCGATATTGAAATATCGGGTCATGGGTGTTTTCCGAGAAAGAGCTTCCAAACCCTTTCACGAGTTTTAGAAGTTTCCCGAAACGTAAACAAATATGGTGCTTCCGGTTTAGCGGTCAGTGAAATTTGAGAAAAAAATGATAGGAAAACCAATATATTTCTTAACTTTTACATTTTATTTACATGGAAAACAGCTTAATTGCATCTATTTAGTAGTATGTTACGATATTGATATTGTACCCTACATTATCGATATCAGTATATTTAGCATGGATCGATAAATATTTCAATATCGATAAACAATACCAGCACTAATTGAGTGCATACTACCTTGGGTAATGAGAAATTGGGCAGGCTGTGAAAAATTTGGAGTTGTTGGGTACACAGCGATATAGATCTTGTGTGCACAACCACTGGGTACACTAGACCAATATCACAACTGCTGGGTATGCTAGCAGTGATATGGATCTTGTGTACACAGTCACTGGGTATGCCAGCAATGATACTGATCTTGGGTGCAAAACCATTGGGAACACAGAGTTTACTGCCTTGGGTACAGGGTAGTTGGGTATGCCAGTACCTTAAACAGCTTTTGGTTACACTAACAAAAGAAAATATCAATGACGTTAATCTAGCGTACATAACCATTGGGAAAACAGAAATTAGTGCTTTAACTGGATGCAGGAGAGTTGCATATGCCATTAGTGTGCATACACAGCCATTGGGTATGCTAGCAGTGATATAGATCTTGTGTACATAACCGTTGGGTAGGCTAGACCGATATCACTGTTAGAGTACACAACCGTTGGGTACACTAGCAGTGAAATACATCTTGTGTACACAACAGTTGGGTACACTAACAATGCTATTGATGTAGGGTGCACAACCATTGGGAACAAAGGGTTCACTGCTTTGATTGCAGGATAGTTGGGTATGCCGTTAGTGTACATACACAGCTGTTGGGTATGCTAGCAGTGATATGGGTCTTCCATACACAGTCTTTGGGTAAGCTAGACCCATATCACTGCTAACGTACACAACCGTTGGGTAGGCTAACAGTGAAATAGATCTTGCATACACAACTGTTGGGTATGCTAAGAAAGCTATTGACCTAGGGTGCACAACCATTGGGAACATAGGGTTCACTGCCTTGAGTGCAGGGTAGTTGGGTATGCCAGTAGTGTATGTATACAGCCATTGGGTAGGCTAGCTGCGATATAAATCTTGTGTACACAACCGTTGGGTATGCTAGACCAATATCACTGCTAGCATTCACAACCGTTGGGTACGCTAGCAGTGAAATAGATCTTACATGCACAACCATTGGGTACACTAGACTGAGACTGATATACCTGCTAGCGCACAGAACCGTTGGGAACGCTAGCAGTGTAATACATCTTGCGTACCCAACCATTGGCTACACTAGCAGTGAAACTGATCTAGTGTACACAGCCATTGGGAACATAGAGTTCAGTGCCTTGGGTGCAGGGTAGTTGGGTATGCCAGTAGTGTATATACACAGCTGTTGGGCAAACTAGCACTGATATCAATCTTGCGTACACAGCCGTTGGGTACGATAGACCGATATCCCTGTTAGCTTACCCAACCATGGGCTATGCTAGCAGTGAAACTGATCTAGTGTACACAGCCTTTGGGAACATAGGGTTCAATGCCTGGGGTGCAGGGTAGTTGGGTATGCCAGTAGTGTATCTACACAGCCGTTGGGCACACTAGCACTGATATAAATCTTGCGTACCCAACCGTTGGGTACGCTAGCAGTCAAATAGATCTCGCGTACACAACCATTGGGTACGCTAGCAGTGAAACTGATCTAGCGTACACAGCCGTTGGGTAAATATCCTCTACCAAAAAATAATACAAAAGCAAATTCTTAAATACATACCAATTTATCTGTCAAATATAAAGTCCTGTATCAGGTTTTTTACCATGTACGCAGATTAGCTAGACATTTTAACAGCAAAATATCCATACAATGAGTAATTCACGATAAGCACTTTAAAAATTCCAATATTTACCAAATCTTGCTGTTGATTATAATCTGTACCTATATCCAACACAGTTTAAACACTGTTATGTTATGTATACACAGTTTATTGCAACAATACCGTTCAATTAGCTCAAAGCATTGGCTACTTATCCTTACATAGGTGTGTATATATATAATCCATGCTATAAATATAACCACTATTTAAAAGATACTGTCATTGCAATAAAAAGACTCGTGACACTAAATGGAATAGCACAAATACCAAAGGTTTATGTAATTCTTTACAGTCATCCAAAGGGTCACACGCACTATATATGTACATAAAAATACATAAACATTGAAAGTCTTGCTGCTAAATCACAGGGGTACATATCGCTATTTACTCATGCACAGTATTTCCGCCTTGTTAAGTTCAGATTAACTACTCTATATAATTCCAAATACCAACCGCGTGAATAATCCATTACCTTTATATATGCCCCCCCCCCCACTTCCCTCAAAAGATGACGTCACCATTGTGTACTTTGTGTTGATGAATAATTCATTGATCAATACAGTCTCATACGAAGTCCCAAGGGGACTTGGTAAACATAAATTACTTGGAATGAATTTTGGAAAATATTGTAATTTCTATCAGAGCATGGTTTTTATTTTTGAGCTCACAATTAAAACTTTTGAGCACTGATTTTAAACTGTGGGTACCAGATTGGACGTTCTACCAAGACATTCTATTTCCCTTATTTCTCTTTTTCTAAAGCACAATGGCTCAAAAATAAGTCAATAAGAAAACCCAGATGCTTGATACTTTTTTGTACCCAGGTGATCTGGATCCCTCTCAAAATTTAATGAGATCTAAGTTGAACCAAGATCCATCTTCTCATTTTTCATGAAGATCCAACCAGTGGTATTCGCGTAATAATGCTAACAAACAAACGGACAAACGGTCCAGAATTTAATACCTCCTTGGCGGAGATAATAATCTGTCATAACAGGTCACTTGCATAAGTAAACTAACATACAAATCAGTACTAACAATTTACGCCACCTCGCTCCCCTGTGTATCTCTGGTAAGACCTGGCTACATTGATGGACCAAACTTATATTCAATAGGTTTATGCATAGTTGCACCATAGATCCAGTCTGTCTCACATGATACAGATTAAGCACTATAAAGTCCTTATTAGATTAGATTATTTGTGAATGCATATTTAGACTCTCTAGTCACAATTTTAAAATATTTTTTGATCACAAAATATTATAATTATCAAAGATGATTATATGTCACGATTTTAATATGAGTTCATATTTTGATTCCATGATCACATATACTAAACTGTGAACACAGATTGTTATTTTTTTGATCAAGTATTGTTAATCTGTGGTCTCATAGGATAAATCATGTTCACAGTTTATTTCACCTGTGGAAAACACCGCTGTGAAGTCTGGATTCAATATGTGTATTCATCGTGTCCCATGCTGGACTCCGTAGTGCGTTTATTTGGTGAAGCAATTAATCGATCAATAGGTTCCTACTAATCATTAAAACAAAGTGTGTCATGAGTGAGATCTTTGGTTGTTATAATCATTCATATTGCCTTTTATGGAATGCGGATGTTTGGAAAAAGGTAAAATTTCTGATTAATCCAGAATTGTCCAGGGTGCATAGTATGTGACAAAATATTAGCAAAACGTGACACAAAGCCTGTGTAATTGTGTTAAACAGGTAAACATGCACAAGTTTTTTTTAAAAAAAAAAACATCCTTTTTAGGGTGATACCTTTTAACTCAAGATGATTTGTTTTGAATAAATTAACCACGTGATTAAACAAATTAGGATCCTTTTGAACCATTGAGTCCGTTGTGCATGTTTTATGTGTTTTTGTTTTAAACTAGTCACCTTTAGGGGATATTAGATCACCCATTATGAATCAGCTTTTTAAGTTCCTTTCATCTGTTCAGTCTTTTTGTCGAGGACAGTATGTGTATATCTTCAGGGCACACACTTTTAAAACAGCTTTTTAAAAGTGGGGAGATAATTGTTCAAAGGTGGGCACTAAAACTTGAAATGGTCATTCCACAATTCCTGTGCCTCTCTTTATGAAAGAAACGGTATATTGACTACATAACTGATAAAAATGGCCACTTCAAGGCTGTATAAAATAAAAATTATAGATTCATTTTATGTTGTTGTTGTTTTTTTTTTGCAATACTGCATGATGTTGCAATGGTTGCCAGTGTAAAAGACATAATTTTAAGATATAAATGGTTAAACCTAGTTAACCTCAGTATTATCTATGAGGGTCCTTTTGGTGGTCATAGTAAAATATATTTAAATGTTCACTTTTCGTAAACATATACGTAGTTGCCCCAATTCTACTGTCGTTGCAGTCATAGATGCTTGACCCATGTTGTAAACATGTTTAAAAACCTTTGTGAGCAGGAACATTTTTGTCCCGAGTATTGTATTGTGTATTAATACCCATGGCTATACCTCCTCAAAACACCCCAGTAAACATTAAAAACCTAAAACAACCCAAACACCCCAGTAAACATTAAAAACATTAAAAACGTTTATACACGTGTTTAAAATCTGGAGAAATATTTCTGTAAGTATATCTTGCTGTATCACTGTTGTTTGAAACCATCATTACATTCTAAGTAGATATATAGAAGTATATAATTTGATGATATTATATACATTTATATCTTTACTTAGAATATAATGATGGTTTCATAGAACAGTGATACAGTAAGATATAGTAACAGAAATATTTCTCCAGTTTCTCTCAAAATGGCTGTGCTGATGTCATCATCCCAAATGAAAGTGAGGTTAAGATATTCTTCACTCTTTGTAAATGTTTAAAAACGTTTATAAACGTTTATGTATAAACATTTACAAACGTTTATGTATAAACGTTTATAAATGTTTATGTATAAACGTTTTAAAACGTTTATAAACCAAACTAATGTTGCTGAAACGTTTATAAACCCATAATATTGAATAATTGTCAATATTTAGGTTTATATTTGGTTTAAAAAACGTTTATAGGTTTACTAAACGTTTATAAACGTTTGCTATGTTTACTGGGACTGTTTGACCCATCTAGCTGCACAAGTGCAGCCCAAGTTCTCAATAAGTTCCTGACATTCCCGTAACTGAAAACAGAGGCTCAAGAATGACCATTTATTAACATCCTTGAGCTTCTTTAGCCTGACAATAACAGAGGACCACCATTTGAACTGGTCACCCAAGTCACTGCATCTGTCTGTACCTGGGATTGCACCAATGTCCACTGTGATTCTAAGTGAGTGTGCAACTCACCAGACCACAGTGGCAGTGGTAGTCACAAAGGATCCGTTCGGCCATATTATATTAGATTAGGTTAAGTCGTAATGGCAACCTTTTCAGTTGCTTTCATTTTGGACACTTCAAATGTTTTGCTGGTATCCCGCCCTTTTGCAACGGAACAAATCACATTGACGTCCTGGCTTAAAGTTAGCAAGCTCTTAGAATAAGTTGCATTTCTGAAATTTGGGTGTTAAGTTGGCAAATGCTTGCCAGCGCCTGGTGATTTGCCATGCAGAATGGTGACCACATATGGCATGCAATGCTCTCCTCCAACCACTCCACTAACTGCCATGGAAAGACCTGTGTAATATGCTAAACTATGTTGAAATAAATAAATAAGGTACAGTTTCCATTTAAATATATATTTCAGCTTTTTATATTTTCTCATTTTCCACTGGAAGGAAGACGCCAAAAATATGGTACCTTTGGATTTGGCCTAACAAATGTTGGGGTACTTAAAATCCTTTTCAACAACAACTGGGTTCGAACCCAGGACCGCACTAGTATAATGACGATCTTCTCCAAAGCTTAATCACAAACAAATTCACTAAAAATAATATCTCTGTGAAAGCAGTGAAAACATGTTTTTTTCACAATTACCTTTTGCTAATTACAATACTTCAAGCACACTCAAGTATAATTAAATCGTAAATATCCCATTGAAAAAAACGGCTTCAGAATAAAGTCCTTATTACATTAAGGAGGACACAAATATTGAAACAAGAAATTTCAATGGAAGCTATAAACTGCCATTTCCATTTTTTAATATACAAACTTGTATCTAGTTTGTAAGTCTTACAGGGCTTTTCCACATATTGACGATTGTCCTCACCGATTGTTTTTATCTCCCACCACGGGAGATTATAATATGCCTTCTGTACATGTGTGCGTCGGTGTGTCCATTCGTCCGTCCGTTCATCACGTTTTTACATAAACCTTAATATCTCATTCATTGATAAAGATATCTTCACCAAATTTGCATGGAATGTTTATGGCTGTGATAACCTGTCTGTGCAAAATTTTGGCCTCATTTTGAAGAAGAAAATGGTCGCCATAGCCAATTGTTTGAAAATCATAAAGATGATCTAAACATGATGTAAATCCTGAAATATTGCAGCTAGCTTCATCAAATTGGCACAAAAGGTATATGGCTAGGAAAGCTAGTCTGACAGTAATTTTGGCCTAATTAGCAAAACAAAATAGCCGCCATATCACATGTTTAATGTCAAATAGTGTTATCCTATTAAAAAGGCCTTATGTCTCCCTTACTTTTGCTTCTAGGGGTTTGGGATTTGAAAACAACTTGTAGGAACTCATGGCCTGGGAATATTTCCCAGGGGTTGAATTTGACCTTTGACCCCTGCTTCAAGGTTAAATGGGGTCATCATACTAAAACATCTTTATACCTCCCTTATTAGTGGTGCTAGGGCTTCAGAATGTAACACTAGCCCATGGGAAGTCCTGGTCTGCAAATGTTTTGCCTGTGAACAATTCTGGCCTCATTTTGAAAAACAAAATGGCCACAATAGCCAATTATTTGAAAATCATTAAGATGCTGTAAAACTTGAAATATTGCAGCTAAGTTAATCAAATTTTCACAAAAGATATATGGCTAGAAAAGTTTGCCTGATAGTAATTTTGGCCTAGTTAAGAAAACAAAATGGCCACCATATCACATTTAATGTCAAATGGCATTATCCTATTTAAAAAGCCTTATAACTCCCTTATCATAGCTACTAGGGGTTTGGAATGTAAAACAACTTTTAGGAAGTCATGGCCCAGGAATCTTTTCCAATTACTGACTTTTACCTTTGTCCCCTTCTTCAATGTCAAGTGGGTTCATCCCACTACAGAGGCCTTATATCTTCCTTAGTTCTCATATATTACTGATCCTAAGGTGGAAGATAACTGCTGCGGCAGTGGCCTTGTTTGTTCTTGAAATTTTCTGTTCAGTAGTGTTTGGGAGGTTTGTATTTATATAATGTTTTACATAACGCCTAATATCTTATCGATTATAGTTTTATGGGCAGAGGAAACACCAGTACGTACAGTTGGTCAAGCTTCTGTACTGTAAACTGCTGACCAACAGTAAGCAACTAACATTTTTCCCACATGAGGTCAGGCCCGGTTTTGAACTAAGAATCAGAATCACACTGTTTAGCTTGGATTCAGTTATGTTTGGGTGCAAGTCATGTACTTTCTATAAAAAATCCGAACTGACGAGAAGGGAAATAGTTGTCTGTCTGTCCACGAACCTAACTCAAAAACTATACATCAAATCGAGCTCATGTTTTCATACCATGTGGGATCTACCCAAAGCTCTGCCATACTCCCATAGAGTCCTAATCCGGATCTCACACCCAGAATTACGTGTGTTTTTAGGACTGCCCGATGGCTTTGAGTTTGCGCCTTCTTAGACAATGCTTTTGTTTGATGATGTATACTAAATGCTGTTAACTACAGAAGTGTGTTTGTGCATAATGGACCATTGATATTGGTACTGCTGTTGTCTAAGAAAAATGGTTCTCATGTTAAAGGATATCTCACGAGAGAATGACAAAATCTATTCCACACAATTAACTTACTGTAGATAAAGCCAGATAAGAAATATATGGCTACAATTTAGATAAGACCCAGTGTTGTATATTTTGCAGGAAAAGGGAACATGTAATGGACATAAAAAGTGTCACATTTAAACTGTGCCCTTTACAGAAGCTTGGAACTGCCTTTTCGTGTATTTTTGTTGCTTACATATATTCCAGTTTATGTGTTCTATTATTTAGGGTTAATAAGGTCATGCATAAATTAAATAACTTAAGTTGTAAATCTACCTGTTGATAGCTTCAGAAATCAAGTTAAAAACTTGAATACACACAGGCATCTCCTATTCTCAAATGACTCCACTGGTTCCCAGTTGAATTTCACTGTATCTTCAAAACTGCCACTCTAGTTTACAAGTTTCTTCACAATGGTCATCCCAGTAACTTTGGTCCTCTTTTGTCTACTCGTTGTGGAAGATATAGTACAAGATATAACCATCCACACAAAATGTTCTTGGAGGTTCCTCAATTCTGTCCATCTGTACATAAATCAAAAAATCACTTTGGCCACAGCTTTGCTTTTGATTCTCCCACAGTTTGGAATCATTTGCCTAATGAGGTCCGTTCTGCCCCAACTCTCGCCTGTTTCAGGAAAAGGTTAAAATCGTATCTCTGCAAAAAGGCAGTTCCAACTTAGCATACACTCTATCCGGCATCTCCGTGGTACTGGACCTGGGAACGGCTATGGACAGATGATTTTTTGGATTGATTTTGGTGTTGCGCCTTGGAGTCTGCCTAGCAGAGATTAAGTGCTATAAAAGTACAGAATAGGATAGAATAGAATATACGAGTTACCAAAGTTGTATATAAGAGCTAAAAACCTAAATATACAATCAAGCAAATTCAATAAGAATTAATATGAACTGGAGTATAGTACTTACATGTCAGAAGATTGTATTAGTTACTTACTGGAAAACCCAAGTTATTGACTTCCATATACCTGATAGCTATGGTGAATATAAAAGTTACCAATGGAATGCTTGGGATGCAAAAAAAATATTAAAATTGGCAATTCCAAGCTTCCATGTTAACACAATCGTCCAATCAGAATGTTTTGGAGGTTTCTAAAACAATTTGCTCCCAAAGCTAATATGCATGTGATTCAGTTTCCACTCAAAGACAAAAACCTTTAACCTGAGTCAGGCATAATTATGCTCTCGTGTATGTTTAATACTTTTGTGCACCTGTATGATACTAGGACATTATAGAATCCTCCAGTTTCATTTAATGCTGTAAATGATTATGCTCACTATAAGTTACTTTTATAAAGGTTAAATTGTAATAAATTAAGTCCACCAAGAGGCAAACATTATTGTAATAAATAAATATTTATGCTAGAAAAAATTATCACAGCTCTTCTGTACTTTATTTGTTTCTAAAATTTTATATTATCTGTTAAAATTCTGCTAAAAAGTCATTCAGTCCTCATATAATACCCAAGACAAAAGAACTTCAAAGAAAGTCTAGTTAAAACCTATTTTGTTTACAATTAGCCGATAATTAACAGCAATACAATGATATAAAGTCTTGTTGTGTGATGAAATATGCAATGAATTGGTAAATTATGAAGTTATGAAACTGCTCTTATAACACAAGCAACTATCTGTTTTGAAACGTTTAGATTTGCCAACTTTGGGCTAGCCATGACAGAGGGAAGGTTACTGATATGTTAGACTTGCTCACAAGTCTTTACTTGGGTTTTTTATTTAGACAATGCATTTTATAACAGTCTGGATTTTCCAGTCTGGTGGGAAATGTTCTTGAGAGATCAGAGAATCATAGTGAACTAAGGAAGGACCTTGCACAAGGTCCAATGATATGTTGATGTAAAATCACAGCTACTGAAGGGGTCCCAAGTACATATATGTCTATTTATTTGCATGTATTATCAAATCAACGGCGTAGTGTGAATAAGTTCTATAAGAAATAAGAAAAGCACTCCAAGAGCGCAGTACTCCACCAAGGCAGTCTAGTATCCCCACAATGTAATTTCAAATAAATACAATAGACCCTCCATTATCCGACCTTCTTGGGAGAGTAACAATTAGGTTGGGTACTGTTTTTACACCTCACAGTTGGACAGCAGGAAAATGAGAATCTCAACCATAAAAATAATTGAAAACTAGATTTTTTTTGTGTCAGAGAATGAGCTTTACCTAGTATTTAATCACCTCTTCCATTGGTCAGACCCTGTCACAAAAAAGTCATAACGATGTAGTCATTAGTTTTGGAGTAATCGTAAACAGAGACAACCAACCAACCAACATAACTACTTTGGCAGACGTAATATAAATTCCTGAAAAAAAGTTAATTTTTTAATAATCTGGTAATGTGGTTTCTGAAAAAAATATACGTTTTTTTTCAATCATCTGGTAATGCAACCCTCCCCCACCTCCCACCCCCCTTCCTCAAGACTTGCTTACAAGTCTTCATTGTGGCGTATTTTTGACACAATGAATGAGGACAATCTGTAACAGTCTGCGTTTTAAACTTTCACTGAAAGTAAAGGCTTGCCAGTGGGAAATGTTGGCAGAGAATCATAGTGCACTAAGGAAGGACCTTGCGCTGGGTCTGCCCTTCCTCCAACAACCCCCCCCCCCCCCCCCCCCCCCCCCACAACAAATGAATCCCTCTTCAACACCCCCATTTTCATTCTGCATTTCTCCCGCGCCTAATTAACATATCACATGTCCTGTGCAAGTTCCCGGATGATACCACATTAATTATCCGTCTCAATATTGGCCTTGGTATTGTCATTGTGCCCCTGTGTAGCTTTACTACACTACTACAACTACTGCATAGCTACTGCTATTTATCTTTCTCTTTGTGTGTGCAGCTGTAATATTTATCAACATATTTCAGAAACAAAAACGAGACTGTTCTGTAGCTATTTGTACGCACAAATTGTGGAAATATCATAACCTCGTTTTGGCTGTTTCTGTCATCATTTCATCTGTGTCAAGTCAAGCCTCTAGATTTTGTGCTACAGAGAGATTTTGTAGGTTTTATTCTGGTTTAAAAAGGGGAAGCTAATTTAATTGGTAATTCACTGCAGTGTTCAGTGATTTGTAAGACATAAACAAACAGGCTTTTTCGGAGTTTCTCAGAAGCTAGTAAAGCTATTGTATTAGCAAGATTGTTTTTTTTTTATCTCTGTTGAAAGGAAAGTTGTCTACAACTCAACAATTCTGCTATTATACATGTGAAAGTTTACAAAGTGGTGAAGTAACATATTCACATTCCAAATAAAGTCTTCGAAAGGAGTTTTTGACAAATACTTTCTGGATAATTCTTTAATTTTAGGTGAGTAGATTCAAACCTATTTTTGTTTGTTTATTAAAGGGTTACAAGTCAATCACACAGTGAGTACATACACGTATAGTAGGGGTTTCAGTGTCTAGAGAGTAACACATTTATCTCCCGCCTATGAGGTTTGTGGTTCAAACCGGGACCACATCATATGTGGGAAAGTTGGTAGTTACTTACCGATACCCAGCAGTTCAGTTTACAGTGCAGAGCCAATTATTATGAACTGGTTTTTCCTGCCCTAAAACTAGCTGTCGTGATATAACCTATACAATTTGTTGAAAGAGACATTAAGCCCAAGTAAATCAAGTCAAGCATGTATGTGTCCATCTTTTATTTATAATTAAGTGAAAAGTAGGAATTTTAGTGTAGAACACAAATTAAGGATAGATGTTTTTGTAAGAGAAAAAAACCCTGACATATAACAACAGAGTTTGACTGTTGAAAACTATATCATTAAAAGGCATTTACATTTTTGTTTAGTCAGAGCTATAAACTTCATTTGTTCAAGACACAAGAGAAAATTATCATTATTGCTTTTTGTACATGATACTGAGAGTGACGTACATCAACCTGGAAAAAAAAATAGTTGGCAAACCTTACAAATTGGCAATACAGAGTTCTTCTCATAGCCTGTACAAAGGCTCATTTTTCAGAATAACAAGTTATAGCTTCTCTCAGTCGTTTAATTCTTACAAACATGTGCTGCCAGTTGTTGTGCTAAGTTTTGTGAAAACTGTATTGTCTTTTATTTCTGATTTTATCCTCGCATCACTGCATCGCCCCCTATACAATGTGCATTAGGGACAGCCAAAATCACTCATATTAAACATCATGAAACAACATCAAAATATGTATATACCAAGTACTAAACTTCTTACTGCATACATTTGAGCAGTAATGTTACTACTGTACTGTAAACATCAGGATTTATATAGACGATTTGGATATTTATTTTCGTTTTGGTGTCGGACTAAAACTTCCCCTTTCAGCCCATTATACTTATTAGGACATCCTGTATTGTCAACAAAGTAAAAGCTCAATAAATCTAGAAAGATACTGTCTGTTATTTTCATGAAAGAAAGCATATTGCTTTCTGAATAAAAATCCCCGCAGTCCTGTTTAGGGGTTATAATTAGATGTTTAAGTTTTGTTTCGGGGTATATTCGTCTGCCTGTCTGTCTGTCTGAGTTCTCCATAGCTCCAAAAGTAAAGAACAAATCTAACCACCACGGATAATCTCAAAGCAGTACCTTAAATTGAATGAGCTAATAGATTGAAAAGGAGACTTGTAAAGGTTTAAGTAAAACCTTGCATACATTTGAGTCGAAGATATACTGAGCCAAAAAGTAAAAAGAAACACCAGTTTTATAAAGCATAAATTAATTTTCATATAGCTTGTGTTTCTTTATCTCTAAGTCTAAATTTCTAATGTATAATCAGTGGGGTATATTTTGGGGCCCTTGTGGTAATCAGATCTGTCAAGTCTTGGCAATCTTTGCTTCTCACTTCTCTGGCCGCGTGTTTGAATCCAGCTTTTGACAAATCATGAGAAGTACTAAAGGTCCACCTTAGTGTGACCCCAGAGGTTAAAGGGAACATAAAAAGTCTAACTTTTTGGTATATTAAATCCTGATCCTTGATAAGGCTAGGTTCTTTAGTATTTTAACATCGAGTATTTATAGATATTCCCAAACTAAAAGTTCCTTATTATAGTTCGCTGACACCTTTAAAACTTGAGAAACTACCAGAGCATGATGCTTGAAATTATAAGGCTGAACTTATGAAAAATGTATGGAAATTATTTATCTTTGAGCAAAACTCTTCAACCTTAAAATACTTTTAGGAGCCGAGGTCAGGAAGGGATTCTGAAATTTAGAATTAACATATATGCAAACTTTAAGGTTAACCCTTTGTTTGTTTTTTTCATGTAGATTTGGTTTCACTGGTTCTTAATTTTACATTAGTACAAGACGAATCTGTCTTAAGTATCAGACAATTTTCTGTAAAAATATGTCATGTGGCCATTTAAAAAAACAATCTTTCTTCTTCACAACAGTAAGTAGATCTACATTTAATACTTGGCTGGCTGAAATGTAAAATGCTTTGTGATATTTCACAACAAAAACACTCACTTAGAAACACTCATGTTTCATCATGCCAAAACTTTTTGCTTTTTGAAGAAAGGGCCATTCTAACAGATTTTGGACCGACAAGAAAGTGAATTTATTATGCAGCTTTAAATATTTCTTCTTCCTATTTCCCCCATGTATTTCGTTTGCATTTATAAGGAAGTCAGTGTGAAAGCATTTACAATGTGTCACATCTCTTAAGATTAACTTTGGTTTCGAAAATATACGTAATTTTGTACATCCTTGGATGTTTATAGTAGTTAATAAACACTATATCTTGTAAATACGTTTGTAAATATATCATAGCTTAGTGTCTTATTATTATTGTGTCCACCGGAGGCATCTGTTGGATACTTTGGTTTAGCGTTTGCTACACCACCGCGCATTGAGATACTTTCAGCGTTAACACTCTCAGAGGAAAATAACACCACCTAGGTTCACCATATTTGCAGGATAACTTCATTGGGAGGTAAGCTTCTCTGGGACTGAAATTAGCCTCATTTCTGAAAATGAAGGCCTTTCTTTGAAAATTATCTACCTTTTTCTACTGGTTGGTTCTCATAGGTAGAAGGTTGAATCTCTTCATAGGTGATATGTATAACAGATATACATGTCCTCTACAATCTTGCAGACATTTGACCTTGAATCTCTTAATTCAAGGTCATCCACAGAGTGCCAAAGTACCCCACATAGCGGACTTTAAAAGTGCCAATATCTCCCTGATTATTGGTCCTAGAGGTTTGCAATGTTAACCAACCTACAGGAAATCATGGGCTGGGAATCTTCTGATGTGGTCAGATTTGACCTTGGACCCCTCCTTCAAGGTCAAATGAGGATAGCCAAACTTAAAAGTGCTTATAACTCACTTATTATTGGTCCTAGAGGTTTCAAACCAACTTATAGGAAATCATGGGCTGGGAATCTTTTGATGTGGTCCGATTGACCTTGGACCCCTCCTTCAAGGTCAAATGAGGATAACCAAACTTAAAAGTGCTTATAACTCGCTTATTATTGGTCCTAGAGGTTTGCAATCTCAAACCAACTTATAGGAAATCATGGGCTGGGAATCTTTTGATGTGTTCAGATTTAACCTTGGGCCCTTCTTTCAAGGTCAAACGAGGACAGCCAAACTTAAAAGTGCTTATAACTCACTTATTATTGGTCCTAGAGGATTGCAATGTGAAAACAACTTATAGGAAATCATGGACTGGGAGTCTTTTGATGTGGTTACATTTGGCCTTGGACCCCTCCTTCAAGGTCAAATGAGGACAGCCAAACTTAAAAGTGCTTATAACTTGCTTGTTATTGGTCCTAGAGGTTTTCAATGTGAAACCAAGTTATAGGAAATCATGGGCTGGGAATCTTCTGATATGTTCAGATTGACCTTGGGCCCCTCCTTCAAGGTGAAACGAGGATAGCAAAACTTAAAAGTACTTATAACGCGCTATTTATTGGTCTTAGAGGCTTACAATGTGAAACCAACTTACAGGAAATCATGGGCTAGGAATCTTCTGATGTGGTCAGATTTGACCTTGAGCACCTCCTTTAAGGTCAAACGAGGACAGCCAACTTTAAAGTGCCAATAACTCGCTTATTATTGATCCCAGAGGTTTGCAATTTGAAACCAACTTGTAGGATATCATGGGCTGGGAATCTTCTGATGTCATATTTGAGCTTTGGCCCCTCCTTCAAGGTCAAACGATGGTTCACTGGCCTTGGTGAGTTGTCTTTCCGGTGGATACAAATTTACATCGGTTCTCTGATGCGTAGGTCTAGTTATTATTATTAATCAATTAAGCCCTTTTGGGCTTATTAGTCACTAGAAATTAGATATTATATGACAGGAATACATGCGTATTCAAAGCATAATTGTCATGAAATTAAGTCTTATTAATTAACTCTTCATTAGCACATTTTGCACATCTCTTGAATCGATCTGACGAATAATCAGAACGTGATTGTCAACAAATTAATTATTAATTTGATCTACATTGACCCAAATTAGACACCTCACAAAACTGTCATCATTGTTGTATATTTTTGGCCTTTTCTGCAGCCTAGCTGAGCTCAATATAATGTACATACAGTTTTATGTAGTTCTACCACAACAAAATTATTCCTGTTACAGCACCAACCAGAAATGTAATGTCACATTCGCTGGACCAAACTACCCAGTTGTTTTCTCAAACGTGCAAAGAAGTTTTTACCTTTTTAAAATATCCTCCAAGTAGTTTCCAGCATGGCGCCAAATACATCACAATGACACACCTATGGTTAAATTTAGAGATCGAGTCACGTCGACATGTCACTTTCTCTCAATAGAAGGGCTGGGTGTATGTGGACAAGTGTGACATGTGTTTAACTGAATAGCAGAAA
The DNA here is from genome assembly GCA_964017235.1 of Sabellastarte sp. h YS-2021. Classification (NCBI taxonomy): domain Eukaryota; kingdom Metazoa; phylum Annelida; class Polychaeta; order Sabellida; family Sabellidae; genus Sabellastarte; species Sabellastarte sp. h YS-2021. Next base: position 45,239,335 of record OZ024935.1, read on the forward strand.
GGTCAGGTCATGGATGAGGGAATTCTCAAGTGACTGTCATTTCTAAGATAAAATTACTTTTGCATATTTTATAGCTACTTCTTAACTACTTAAAACATTTTCAATGACAAATTTAATTGTTGTGTAATCACAAAGATATTTATTCAGAGAAAGTTATTTGATTAACAATTTATATAAGAAACACGAGTATGCATATTTAATAATGAAAATCTGCTTATGTCTTGTACAATTACTATTAACACAGTCAAGAAAAAGTGCGTTCAACAAAAACTTTCAGTTGATTCTGTCAGTCTGTTTCTAAGGACTAATGCTTACTGAATTAGTTTCGGGCGTTGCTGCTTAGAGTCTGACTTGTGCTGAGATTAAGTGCTATAAAAGTATCCTGATTCCCCATAAAGGGAGGGTTGGTGGTATTGTAATCAGTCCTGTTTGTCTGTTTATCCGCATTCTTTACTCTTAAAATATACATTGGATGTTGGCCATATTTTCACACAAGTTGCGCCTACCTGTGACTCAGTCCTCCTCAAAGATATATTATAATCAGGATTAAGAGTCAAAAAATTTTGTAGGGATTCTTTGATAAAGTCTACTCAATAACTCCAAAAACTATATTCAAACTGGGTTCTTATTTGCTCGAAAGACATGGTTGTTACACCTGCCTCAGTCTTCTTGGAAGATTAAACAATCAGTGTACGCTCCCTCGGGCAGTGCAAGCTATTATCTTATGAATTAGAATTGAACAAATATCATTGCTTATTTCAATCAGTAATGTTGGCCACTAAGTGAAATTCTTACAGTAACTAACCCTCTCCACAATGCTACTGATAAGTTGAAGCCAAAATTGAAAAGTTAAGTGGCATGTAGCATGACCCAATCCTTTTTTACATTCTCCTGAAGTAAATAACTTGTTAAAATGCTATTAACAAAGCAATTACTTCGGCGTTTGGCTTAAACAGATAAGATGCTTGCCAGTGGATTCTTGTAGAAACACATCTAAAGATCCTAAAAGTAAAATTTTATACAATTGTGACCCAGATACATACGCTGTAGCCATTAAGTTAGCTTGTTGTACCATATATTGTGAAGCTTATTAACTTTCAAAACTTCCAATGTTAGTTTGTTTATGAAGCAGTTGTGATTGTAATACTTTTAGTACTGCGTTGTTGTACTGAACCAGCTATAACTTATCACAATAATAATCTCACCAGTTAGTTTGGGTGTGTCAAAATTATCCGTCCACAGACACAATCACCAGTATAGACTAACCTTTCTTAAGTGTTAAGAATTTTAACCAGTTCCGGGAATGTGATATAAGTTTTCAAGTAAATATGCCTGCGTCTTAAGTTTTAAAACTATCCCTGTAATAATTTGACGAAGAAAGTTGTGTTTTTGAATGAGTTTATTTGTTTGTGCCTTTTGTTGTGTTTGTAATTACTCCTAAACTAATAATACACAATCTTTATGAAAATTTTTTATAAGGCCAGGGACAGATGAAAGGAAGAAGCTACTAAAGTTTGGGAGATGCCAAGATTATACTCGGTGTATAAAAAATCATGAAAGGTGATCTATCTACATCATTTAATGGCTAATGGGCTGCATCTAAGAACCCAGTATGAGTGCATTTTTGTTGATCTTTAAAAACGTATACGGAAACAATGGAGTCATTTAAAACTTGCAGGCATCTCATATCTTTGTCCATACCAGTGCCAAATTGACTTCTCAATTCTGAGAATTTTTATTTTATTCCAAATGGAAGCAGGTGGCTTGGTTGTCTTTACGTCTATATTCGCAAACCAAAGGGGATTCCATGCTAATCCCAGCTGACACATATGTAACCCTTTTTCAGCAGACTTTAAACTCAACTTTGACTTATGGGCAGAACCGCTGTCTATGGCCCAAGCAAGGCTAGTTATATTAGACAGATATTACACTGCACAGCACTTATCATAACTACATGCTGATCGGTTATCTGAGTTATCTAGTATTTACCGATGAAAAAATACACTTCTTTGTGATTAATATTTTCACAGTATCACAAAACTATCTGTAGACATTAACTGTTAACAGCATACTTGTATATAAATATATTCGCCAGTTGGCATGAGAGAAAACATTATTTCTTGTTACAATAGTGGTGCCGTTCCACACTCACAATCGCCCACCCAGTTTAAACTCATGGTCCTGCCCTAGGGTAATGTAATCAATTCAACTTTAGGTCTCTCACCCTTGATATTTAAAAGCAATCATGGCACAAAGCTATTACATGACTGCTTTTAGTCCAGATTGAGTCAAGTTGCAGCTCCATTTAAAAAATTGCCCTAGAATAAGTTTTACTATCAAGAATATAATTGTTGTAACTGAAAAGATCAGTATTATGACATTCACCAAACCACCCTTACAACAGGTCACGATCTGTAGTGAAAGCAGAGAAAATTAAAAGGGAGACTTGTGAAGATTTATCTTCTCATGATACCAGGGGCCGTATTCACGAAAGGTCTTAGCCAAGTCCCAGGCTTAAGTTGGCTGTATTTTTGTACAAAATTTAAGTCTAAGACTTGGCTAAGACCTTTCGTGAATACGGCCCCCGATCTCTCGGCTAAAAGAAGGTTTAGTGGGCCATGAAAAGAGTGGGGAAAGGCCATACTACCAAAACTATAAGTCATATTATCGAAAAAGTTAAGTTTTACTGCAGTTATGGCTGTCATTGTCAGACAAGAGCAGTCAACAAATAGTGACTCACTTCCAAAAGTTTTTTTTAAATGTTTGAAAATGCGGCAGAGCTCTACAATCTCTATGATTACGGCATCAACCATCCCGAGTTAAAAGATAAGTTGCATGACCAACAAGATTATGCCAACAGCTTTAGACTCCGGAGGGACGATGGTCTGGGCGTTTAGCCATAACAGAGAAACTGGGGTATAATATGTAACATGCAATATGGATAGGTTAATTAATGAATGATGGTCTGGGCGTTTAGCCATAACAGAGAAACTGGGGTATAATATGTAACATGCAATATGGATAGGTTAATTAATGAATGATGGTCTGGGCGTTTAGCCATAACAGAGAAACTGGGGTATAATATGTAACATGCAATATGGATAGGTTAATTAATGAATGATGGTCTGGGCGTTTAGCCATAACAGAGAAACTGGGGTATAATATGTAACATGCAATATGGATAGGTTAATTAATGAATGATGGTCTGGGCGTTTAGCCATAACAGAGAAATTGGGGTATAATATGTAACATGCAATATGGATAGGTTAATTAATGAATGAAGTGTATGAGGTGACTTCTAGCAGAGACAAAATGCTTGCTATTTTACCTGTGTATGTGCCTGTGCATGCAAACAGAAATTTTCATTCATTCTAATTAAGTTTTTTATGACGCTCATTATTTATACAGCACATTCCAAGGTGCATAACATATGATAAAAGTACTTTTCATTTGGCAATTAATCATTTGTTGTGATTGCATTTGCCAACTTTAACATCACCTGGTATTTCAGAAAACACTGTCATTTCCTGCTGAAATAATATATTAATGGTCGGAATGGATAATTGTTACTGCAACATAATAGCACTATAACTGGCTTGTGGGGCTGTTCCACTTGGGTGGATGGTCCCAGAGGATATCGGGCACAGTGGAGAGGGGTGTGTGTTAAACGTGTGAACCGGGACCAGTGATCCCAATTTTACCATATTTTGTTAAGTTTTCTAACCCTCCCAGTCTGGCTTCAGTCCTGAATGATATAGCTACATACTGTTCCCATACGGGGCCTCATACTGAAGCGGGACCAGTCCCAGATAAGAGATGAATTTGATTCCAGATACCCCTGGATGGGGCCGGATTTCCCTGAATGGCCCTGAATGCATTTCCATACAACCTATGTAGGAGACAAGTACCCTCAAAACTGGTCCCCTACTACTCCCATATATACCCACATCTGTTTAAATATTGGTCCTGAATCGGGACAAGTACAGGGACATTCCTGGCCACCCTGGATCATTTGGAGATGGTTTGGCATCATATGACCCAGAATGCGTCTTAAGGGCACATAAGTACTATAAAAATTGCCCTGGATTAAATTTTTGTGAGTCACTTTTTGTGATATGGTTTACATTCAACATGGATGTTTATTAAATGCTAGGTCTATCATGGTGATTGTTCTTCTCCAGAGAAATTTGTTACCCGTGGATGCAATTTTCATCTAATAGCTCATGAGAAGAATCAGGCCAGCAAGAAATTTTTGATGACGCTTCAACCATGGAGGGACTGCCAGACACCCGACCACTATGACTGATGCCAGAACTGGAACAGTGGAACACGAATGTACACAATAACGTCATGAGAACGACATCCAAACTCTTCCAAGAAATACTGCAACACATCAAACTCAGAATTCAGTGTTGCCAAACCTTCTCCAGAAAACCTCTCAAGATAAGTCTCACATTGGCTGTGACCCTACAACATTTGGCTATCAGAGATAGCTATTGCTATCTGCAGTTAAATTTCTGGGTGGCTACGAGTTCCATCGCCGAGTGGATCCAAAAGCTATGCCAGGCCATCATGGACGAATATAAGGATGAAGTTCTACTGACTCCCAATACACCAGAGAGATGGCTGGAAGTAGAAAGGGTCTTCTGAGTAAGATTGAACATGCCACATGCTTTAGGAGCCTTGTACAGGAAACATGTAGTCACCATATGCCCGTGAAATGCTGGAAGCCATTATTCAACAATAAAAGCTTCCACCCCATTGCCATGTTAGCCCTGGCAATGATCACAAGTTCATGTGGGCGGACGTGTAAACCAGTGGAGCAGACTCTGATGTTACCATCTTCAACATATGTTGAGATTCCAGCAGCGGAAGCACTTGTGCCACGAGACAGTGGCATCTTTCTGGTTGATGATGTGTTCGCCCTCAATAAAAGGTTCATGGAAGCATGGTTGTGTCTACTTAACTGGGAGACCCATAAGTAAATTCTTAGGGGGCACTATCGACATTTAAAATATCTTTCAGATTTGTGAAATTATTTTTGGGACCTTATAATTTTTTGTTGTGGCGCGGTAGGGGGTGGGTAAATTGTTTGGGAGGGAGAGGCTTCTGTTTTTTTCGTTCTTTATTCATTTTTATTCTTTTTTTTTGGGGGGGGGGGGCGTGCCAGATGCTGTGCTTTTCGTTGTAAGCTCCTTGCAACAAGGTGAGGAGAAAAAGAGGAATTGTTCTTCAAAGTACCAGTAACATGGAATGGATTTATTCAAGTTGCATGATAGCGATTCCTGCAATCGCAGGACTGCGAGTACACAGATCCCTGTCTAGATCAGGAATGTATAAAGAACGTGGGTATCCAGGTGTGAACGTAAGCACTGGAAGGTTAGGGATCTCTTTGGCAGCAATTCATGGCTGTTTGGTATCTACAGGATTACTATGTTGTTGGTACTTGATTGGTCCGGGGAGATTCAGTTGTGTGTGCATGTGTGTGCTTGACAAGTGCATGACCAATTAAGGGAATAGGATTTGCCATTCAGGAAGCAACCCGTCACTTCCTGTGTGTCCTGGGCAGGTACTTTACAGACAGACACTTAATAAGGGAGTATTACTTGTCATTTGGAAAACAATCTTACATTTTCGGGAACAGTTCTTTACATATTAAATGTGTGGATAATGCCCAGGTCCCGCTTTCAGGACGGTACTATGACTTGGTAGAAGATTGTTGACAGTAAACTATTATAAAATCTTTGTCATTTGCCAAACTTTGACGTGAAAGTGGGTTACATTTGTCACCACTCCAGGCTGTTATTAATATTAATACTGTGATTTAAACCAAACTATGTTTGATTGCATGACTATGAATGTAATTGTATATACCACAGTTATAAGACTGTCAGCTACTGATTAAGACTGTGAAAATTGATGATTGACGACTTATGAAGATCAGTCCATATTTATTTTGCTTCTTGTGAAGGATGTACTTGGGCTTGTATATTCATTATCACCATCAGTGACACTTGTCAGTTTTCAGAGATTGTCCTAAAGATTATTACTACTGATATAAAGATAGGTGACAACATCACTACGGATGTGCTATAGGCTTGATGGAGTTACTACGGAAGGAGAGACAATAGAAGGATTGATGAAGGCAGAAATCAAAGTGATGACAAAAGTTCCAAATATTTAAAAAATTGCTGCATTATGGAGATAAGTGGTGGACAATGGAGATGAATGTAAGTCTTTTGAAGACTTATTATGCAGATTGTACTGTGAGTGATGACTTCAAATCCACAAAAGTAGGTTTTAAAATCACTGAGGTGGAACCAGGGCTTAAATGAACAGGCAAAATTGGTCACAAAGTAAGCAAAGTTACAAAGAAGTTTTTCTCTGTGTGTATTTAATATATCTGGTGTACGTAAAAACAGCATTATTTGGGGCCAGTTACACTTTCAAAGATCCCCCACAGTTGTAGTGCACGGTTCCATATATGGAAACTGCCAAGAATCTCTTGCGGATCACGGGGTTTGGGGAGGGGGAATGTTAGAAAAGTGAGTGATGATAGGGATACCACAGGGATGTTAGGGATGTATTGTGTTGCTTGCAGATGACCTCTGGATGCTCCTCCATGATCACCCGCAGCACAGCAGAAACACCCCAGGATACGCCAGGACAACATAGGGATGCATCAGGACATCTCAAGGACACCTCAGATGGGTATACGAACCTTGCGGACAGTTACAGATAGGGTTTACAGATCATATTTTTCCTCACGGATGTCAGCTTATCGATAACAGAATTTTATTAAAAAAACATTGCAGGTGTCTCCATGGGAGATAGTAACCACTGGATATCTGGATACTTTCCAGATTCCCTGGGTGCCCTGGATGAAAGGCATATTCCAATCAGATGTCCACAAGGGGGAAGCAGCCCATTCCACAATTGCAAGGGCTTCCACTCTATTGTATTCTGGGCCCTGGTGGATGGAGATTACAAGTTCCTGTGGGTGGACGTGGGGGCAGCTGGGTCAACTTCAGATGCTAAGCATCGGCTTCCCTGACAGTGATTCTCTGGGTGAACTTTTTCCTGCTCGGGGATGACACCTTCCCCCTCATGCTCTGGCTAATGAAGCCCTACTCCAGTCACAGTATGGACTTGAAGGAGATGGTCTTCAACTATAGGATCAGGCGGCGAAGAACTGTGGTCGAGAATGCCTTCGGGATCATGATGTCTCGCTTTAGGATTTTCCAGAGCCCGCTGCAGTAGGAGCCCCAGGTGGTCAACAGGGTTGTCATGGCTTGCCTAGTACTGCACAACCTACTGAGGATCAGATACCCCACAGCTCAACAGGAAGACTTGGGGGGGGGGGGGGGGGGCAGCCTACGATAGTGCTTGAGGGCAATGACATTCCATCTGATCGCTGTAATGCAATTGGGGCAGCTAAAAGGCAGAGGAATATACTCAGAGAATATTTCATGAATGAGGGGCAGCTCTCCAGTCCAATAGACAGCAGTTAAAATGTGAAAGCTTGTTATACTGTGACTCTCTAAATGTAAATAGGACATTTAAGCACTTGAAAGACAAAAGCCAGATTAAATTAGTAAGAATTGTTATCCAATTTAAATAGTGCTACATTGACTGTGAATTTTTGTACACACTTATATGACTGTTATATTTTAAAGATAATTCCTGTTTTCTGCTGCTGCTTGTCATACAGGGTGGAAATATTTCAGAAAAAGATGCCCCACACGAGAGGTGCAGTGAGGATTCGACAGCATTGTTGGCACAGGTTTTAACAAAATTTGGGCTTTCAGAGTTTCAATTGGACTATTTGTTCATTATTATTATTATTTTATTTATTTATTTATTTTTTTTTTTTTTTGGGGGGGGGGGGGGGGTTCTGTGTAACATAAGTCAAGTGCAAAATAATACATCAATGTTTGTATTGTTGTGTGTATTTTGGGGGTCGGGATCTGTGTTTTGGGTGTAATTTAAATGGGCAATTATTGTGTTATTTCTTTGTTGATTTTTTAATGTTGTGTGGTGTGGGGCATTTTTTTTATTTGTTTTGGGCATAACAACAACAGAGCTCAAATAAATGTTTTTGAAAGATTTGGCAGCCCTGAGAAGGGCCTATAAAAATAGTGTTGATCTGCTGGCTGGCTGGCTACTTGTCCCCTGAGGCTGGTTGATCTGGTTGGGTGGTTGATGTGTCTTCTACTGGCTGGAACTGAGGTGTGTTGATGGCACCAAAGCTGACATCCTGTGATGTGTTTGGAATGCTGCTGAAGTACTGGCTGTTAATTGAGGGTGTATTCGTTGGTGGTGAGAGTTCGAATCCTATTGGTGTGCTGGTGAGTGGTGGGCTGCGTTGGTGTCTAATGTCTGGCGTTGTAACAGGTGCGTTTGCTTCTGTGATGTTTGCTGACTGTGTTGCTGTGTTGGCTGCTGCTGCTGCTGATGCTGTTGGGTAGGCTGATGTGTTAGTATTGTCTGTTGCTGCTGCTCCTGTACTGGCTGCTGTGACTGTATGGATTGCTGTGGTTGAATTGCCTGCTACTGCTGCATTGGCTGCAAGTATTGCTGTGGCTGCATGCTTTGCTGTGGAGCATGTCCGTGGATCTGCTGCTGAGCTGGTGCATGCGGCTGAGTGAATGTCTGTTGAAAGTGCTGCTGTGAATGCTGTAGCTGCTGCTGTGAAAGCCCTTGCGTTACAAGTGTAAAAGTCTGTTGCATCTGCTGATGTGATGCTTGCATCTGTGTGTGAGACACTGGGTAATGGTGTGACATCAAGGCTTAGCTGTAGGTGATGGTCTGTGCCATGCTCGTACAAATTCTGTGTTGGTACCTTTGTTGCTGCTTGTCCCTACGTTTAAGTCTCATCAATAAGTTGAATGTCTCTTGCGGAAATTTGTCATATGAGTCGCTTGTTAGTTGTACCACCTCCACCTTCAGAAAGTCACAGAAGCCCAGATTTAGATCATCAGGCTTCTCATCACAGAACTTTTTAACCACAATGTCTTTTAACTCTGTTTTTCCCCTCTGCAATTCGGCAAGAGCTGCTTGGAGGTTAGAATCAGCCAAACTTGATGTCACACTGACAGCATGCAATCAGGTAGTAGGCGTATGTGTATCCAGGTGCGAGATGTCTCAGGGGTCACAAGTTGACTCTGGACGAGAAGTATCCTGCAACGGTTCCATCTGCACAGTCTCCGTCTGGATGATGAGCCCGCTGCTGCACTGGCTTGAGAAGCAGATCCCTTGGGAGTCCTGAATTCACTTTTTGTTGTAAGATGGCACACAGTGTGGTCCCTGAGGAAGGCAAAAATGCCTCTGGTCCATTTCTGCCTCTCTATCAGCTGCGGTTCCCCCTGGCCAGACTTCATGTGAGTTACTTTCCCCAAGAGTGTGTGCTGGCTCTGGAACCACTTTTGGCAGGCATCTTTATCCAAATTGTTCTCCTCACAAAACTTGTCCCACACAGCCTCCCTCTTGGACGTAGTCCATTAAAACTTGTTGTAGAGAATCTCATTGTTATGCAAAAAGTCCACTAACTTCTGTTCCTGCTCAGCGTTGAATAGAACTGGGGGTTTCTTGCTCCTTTTGTCAGCCTTGCCCTTGCCTATGTCCTTGCCCTTCTGTGTACCTCCGGCAGCTTGTGTAGCCTGTGTATCCTCATCACTTGTATCGAATTCATACTGTGTTTCCAGCCCAATGTTACCCTGTTCTGCATCTGACCTCCTGCAGAGGATCATCCACGCCCCCCACCAACTCCTCCATCCCAGCTGCTTGCTGAGTCTCTGGCACACAACTCAATCCATCCACCTCTGGACTCCTGGCCCTGGTGGACATCCTCTCTGTCTTCTGACTGCCTCTCCTCTTGGACCTCTTCTTTGGTGGCATTTTACTCAAGTATTGACCAAATTTCCTATTAAAAAAACAAACACCTCTAAATTTTTGACTAAGTATGTATGTTGCCAACAAAATATATCCTCAAACATATACAGTAGAAGGTGTAAAGTTCCAAAAATTGATGTATTCACATCAAATTGCAGAAAGCGTATGGGCAAAAGCCAAGCCAAGGGCCCCTTATATAGGCTTTCATCCATGAGAAAGCATCTTTCTGTAAGTTGCCGAGTGTCGTGGGAAAATACAATTCCATCCGTAACCCCGTCCTTATTGTCCTTGAGGTGTACTTATCATCCGTAAACCCCATTCCCATTGTCCGTATACACCTCCGGGAATATCTGTGCATACCCGTAGACTAATTACATATCCGTGACCTTCTTTATGGACCATCCCTATTGGTTCTTGTGGTTTCTGGCAATATCTGTTAACTTCTGGTGGTGTCCTTACAGCCTCCAAAACCCTCCGGGAATATCCGTGGAAATTTCCCGAGCCTTTATTGGCACAGATGGGTCAAGGATGTTGCGGATGCCACAAGGAGATCTACGGGTGCTTTGAGAACGTTTGGGACGACTTACAGATTACATACGGATCAGTTATGGATATTAATTACACCTAACATCCCCAAACCTTTTACAGACGGTGACGGTCCCACGGACGGTTCACATCCGTCGTGGATGCCACAAGGACGGTAAGGACATGTTCAGGGATGAAAATTATGATTTATAAATCACTCACAATTTTCCATATTAGGTAGCCTGCCTCGATCCGGCGGTACATCTGGCCATGTGTAACTGGGCTCTTTTAAATACCTTGGGGGATGGGTGGTTATTGGTTGACAATGACGAAACACAGTTTTAGTTCACACTACAGTCACAGTTAGCCATGTGTGAGACTCGAATTTTTTAGTTTTTCTATAAATATGACATAACTTTCAGTTTACGTAATGCACTCATTTAGTTTTATTTTGCTTTTAGGATCACTTTGTTTCAAATTTTCTTTTTCACTGGACTTTCCTGAATTGTGGTGTAGCATGATGAGTAAATGTTTCATCATTGAAGTTATGCAGCAATGGGCTACACTGGTACTTGGATAGGTAAGCATCTGAGTTCCAGCCCAGGTACGGGATGAATTTGACTCAGAATTTGCTTTTGTCCCCAACTTTCATAAATTCTAGTGCAGAACTCATGTCTCTGATGGCTTTGCAGCTGACGCATGTCGACCAAAAGACTTTTCGGCCGTGTTTTTAAGTGCCAGCCCTCTGATGCTTGTGCTTGTAGAAATCACTTTCTTCTCTCGACAAACTTTCATGGAATCTGCGCTTCCAGCATGGAATCTTCCCTTTTAGTGTACACTCCTCATGTTTCTCATTGCTTCCAAGTTCTGATGTCAGTACCCTACTGTTGGCTTTAGGGCTTGCGCCTGTAGATCGAAACACTTTTCAGCCTGGTTCTATTGTATCTACTATGCATGGTGCTGAGGCAGACAGGTATCTTGTGAACTTATATCTACCAACACACAGGAGTTCTTGATAAATACACGCACCCTTTACTGTACTTGTTTTTGGAAGGTTTTTACTACAAATGTGAGACTTCAACCAGGCTAGTCTTGCAAGTCATCGCACTTGCTAAATGAGTCAGTTGGTCGCAAGATGACCCCTTGATCACATGCAAACATCTGTACAATGAAACAAAACCACGCCAGTTGTGTAAATCAATATTAGGACGTTTATGGACAATATTACTTTATTTATGGTCTGTTTTGTTGACACAGTTTCACTCAGTTTTGGTGGAAGTGTTTGCAATGCCAATGCATTAAATATTTGAGACAGAATGAATTTTTTAAACAGGCTATATTGTCATTTGTTTGTATTTAGGAGACAGGGGAGAGATAGAGGGTCTGCCAGCTCCCGCATTTTCTGTTTCTTATAGCTCGGCAACTACTGGATGGATTATCTTCAACTTTAGTACATGTATGCAGTAGCCCTTGAAAAATGTCTGAATATGGTGTCTTGACATTTCAGAGAAGTCACATGACCAAAAACATGTTTTTGAAAGGGGTGTGCTTGTCTGGATGATAACTTAAAAAGCGCTTCACCTTTTCACATAAAATTTAACAAGTAGGTCTGTTATACAGATGTCTGGCAATCATTAACTTTTGAAAGTTATCCAGTACAAAATGGCCGACTTATTAATGATTAACTAAACGGCACGATTTTCCGTAATGCTGAAAATGAAAAATCTTTAATATCTCAGAAACAGTGTGAGATAGAGTGATTTCGATGAAATTTTTTTACCCACAGAGTATATGCAGAGTTAGACTTTCATCAAGTCCTTTTGTCTGAGGTATTATATGAGTCTTTTGTCTAAGGTATTATATGAGGACTGTATGACTTTTTTACCAGAATGTGGGGCTGACAAAAGTATTTGTATTTCAGCATAGAGCAGGATTTTTCCATCCTCAAGTGGATGCATAATGATTTCATGTATGTCAGATTTGCTGGAATGAGAAATACAAAGACTTGGAGCAAGTCTAATGCAGAGTCTGTTGGTCACTTTTCTAATTTTTGGCGACCATCTTGAATTTCTGCATAAAACCCATTTACCTCGGAAATGGTGTGAGATAGAAAAATTTCGGCGAAATTTTTGACCCGCAGGATATCTGGAGAGTATACTGGGGACTTTTCGCAAAAATCGTTTTCCCCCATATTTGGCGGTCATCTTGAATTTCTGCGTAAAATGCAAAAACACCTTTATCTCGGAAATGGTGCGAGATAGGGCGATTTCGAGGGTATCTACAGAGTCTACTGTTACTTTTCTCAAAAAATCGTTTTCCTGACATCTTGAATTTCTGCATAAAACGCAAAAAAAAGAATACACATTCATCTGTGAAACCTTGCATTTTGGCATTAATGGAAAAAACATATTAAACACAGGAAGATGGTCATTTTTTACAAAATCATTAAGACTCATTGGGACGCTTTGTTTTTTCTGTGCAAAAAGATATTCTTTTTCTCTTGCAAAGCAATACTCTAGTTCATTCTTGTAGAAACAAAACATGCTATATAATGGGATTTCATGGGAAAATTTGGAAGATTTCTTACTTCTTCATGAAAGTTCACAAAATATTACTCGATGGGGACATTCATTTCTGAAAGAACATTTTACCAATTTTTCCTTACTCCAAAGTCAGCGTGAAAGGGGGGAAAAGTTTGGTTTCTGAACAAAATAAAATTGACTAAATTGCAAAGATGATGCACTAGGACCCCTTATTAAGAAATATCAGCAATCACCAATGTACTCAAAAGCTGATGCACTGGAGTTTTAAAGTTACAAGTGTCATTAATGTATGCACTTACATAACACTCATTATATATTTAAATGTTTAATAGTAAATTCCAACACAAGCCCCTCTATGCTCAGGAGTTGTGATTGATTGAGATTGGTGATCCCTCTTTGACCTCGCGATTTTTGGGGTTTTAACCAAAATGTATTAACTTACTGATCTAATGTATACCTTTCCCAGTGGGAGAGGGTTACGTTTCTTCAAAGGCCAAGATCAAGTCGTGAAAAGCCCTCAGGTATCCCAGTATGCTATTGTGAGTTGGCTTCGGACCCACGAACGCAAAACAGAGAGTTGAGTGATTGTCAAATTTTAAAAGAAGTCTTTTTAGTATGTATGTACCTCTCAATGTATGAAAATGAAAGAGAAGACGTAATTTATTTATAACAATTCAAGACTGGGAATTATTTTTATCCATGCCAAAATTTTAAGTATTTAAACTGACCTCATAGTGAATAGAAAACCACAGAATACTTAACATAGAGAGAAATGTATCTGCCATAACACTGCAATAAACTAACCACAAACTACCCAATATCTAGCAAATATCAAGCCAAGAAATAAATCATTTTTATTGAACGAAAAAAAAACTGCACATCCCCCACAAATGATGATAATAATAACAACCAGTATTGCAATTACAAAATAGACATCATCTGTACCACAGTTTTTCCCTTCTTTCTAGTTGCTAACCCCAAGGTCATCTGTGAACTATTTATAGTTTTATCACCCTTTCCTCCAAAAATCAATACTCCAATTCCCTTTGTCCAAGCATGGATGATAAAAAAAAAAAAACAAATGTTCAGAATTTTGCATTTCTGACGTCATTAACCATAACCTGGTGACTCAAATTGTGCTTAAGTTTAGTGAATTATAAAATTTGCGAAAAATTACACGTGTTCTCCATAGATTAGGTACTTAAGTTGTTGATATGTATTTCATTGTCTAGATATGTTCATAATGCACTCGTGTAACACAATATACCAAACAGTTGAGAATCTAGTTTCACTTTCAGGAGTTTATCCCACAGCCATTCCAAGTTTGAATCCCGGAGCCAAATTCTGAAGGCTGTTGCAACTGATCTTATGTCGTAATGGTCAGGCCACGTTAAGTCTTGGCGATTGTGGTCAACCGTCACCATTTTTGAGATTTTAAAGACCTCTGAGTGAGTTTGCCCATTAATCTTTCCTGCTTCCCAAGATTAGTGTTCAGGCTGAGATCATAACAGTAATAAAGGAACAAGTTAGCCTCGCTAAAGGCTCAAGTATCTTTGTAAGAAAAAAATAGTTTGCATAATGTACCCTTACAAATACAGCTAAGACAGAGACTATCTTCTGAACCTATATCTTCTAAATATTTATGGGTGTTTTAGACTGTGAAAATAAAAGTCTTGCGATCAAAATGATAAGTCTTATGACTTGCTCATAGCCTTGTTTAACACTCAGATTTTACCATATGTTTTCATACATGTACACGAATATTTGGTATTCATAAAGCACCCATACATGCACAAATATTTCTGTTTTAGCTCTACTTATTACTTATTTTTGCTATATCCAGTACTGGTAGTAAGAGTGCATTTTAAAAGCTAACTTTTTTCAGTACATTTTCCCTTAATTACAAACATACTTGAACCTATAGTAAGGCTGGGTTGTATGTTACAGTTGCGAAATTACCACACAAAACAGCATAAGATTTTCAAATATCAAGATAACAATAACAGACTAGTCAACCGTGTGATTTCACCTATACATGCATTGTTTTGTATGAATATCCCTTGCAATAAAGGCATATACCAACTGTGTAATTAAATGATTCTGGATTTCCGTTTCTCTGGACATAATGACTGGCTAAAGGTTATGAAATCTAAAAACAGCAGAAATTTCATTATCGCACAATTGTGATCGGCTTGAACATTAAAATAGAGTACATTCTCCATTATCAATGAAAGTTATATCAGGTTATGACATCTAAATAACACATTGGAACATAACATTTCCAGATAACAAAAAGTGTATAAGATAGAGCAAATAGTTAACATCCAGCAAGGAGGTATATGTAATTGACGGCGTTTGCTTGTTCGTTTGTAAAATAATTCCATTTGTTTTCTTAATAAAAGACGCCCAAGTCTGAGCACCCTTCTGGTTTTAATTATCTTCCCCAAGTACGATTTTTTTGGTCCGTCTGTTAAACTGCCAGGAAATGTTAAAAGGAATAAATCATCTGATTTTTCGTGGTGATCCATATCACAGTTTGGAAATTTAAGAAGGATCTTTTAATTGCAAGATAGGGCCATATTCAATATTTGTGTATATACCTCCAAAATTATTTCTCAGACTGCCCAGCAAAACAATACAGGACCCCCCCCCCCCCCCCCCCCCCCCCACACACACACACACACACACACGGTAGTATTTTAATCCGTCTAAGTTTAATCCGGATCCCAGCAAAATTCTGAATACTATGATCAAGAAAAGGAACAAGTAGGGGTGTGAATGAACTTTATGACAGAGGTTTGTGCTCTCCAACTGTTTTTGGTTTGTCGTCTTTTATAAAATCACCCCTAGTCACCCCCCTATGTTTTGTCTTCTCTTATAAAATTAAAAACAATATATATGTATGTCACTCAGGCAATCTTCCTGTTATAGAGGGTAGGACAGTCTTAAGGACAAGAGAGTACAGCTAACAGTAAAACTGATTGTCTGTCCAGTGTACTGTCCTGTCCATAAGACTGTCTACCCCTATATATCCATCTCAGCTGACTTACATTTTACTATTTTATTTTGTTTTATGTATCTTAGTCAATCAGCATGTCTGTGGAGGCTGTATTCAAATCATTCTGTGCCTTTGGGGCTGGGAAGGACAGCACAGCATTAATGGATGGTGCCAAATTCGCAAAGATGTTCCGGGACTTAAAACTGCTGGATAAAAAGTTCACATCTACAGATGTAGACATTATATTCTCCAAAGTGAAAGCCAAAACAGAGTAAGTATTTAATCTCTTGCTGATATTACCTTTTGAAATAATTGTTTTGCAAAAGTTTGTGAGTACAATAACTGAAGGTGGCTACAAAGCGAAAGATTAAAACAAATAGTTGCCAAAAGTTAGTACCCAGTTCATGGTCTTTATTATTTGTAAATAATTTGCAAGACTCTATAATTATGTGCATTCTATATTCGTAGAAAAGTACAAGAATATAATATGCAATTCTCCATCATTGGAGTTAATCTCTGTGACATAATCTAAAGCAGATATTTCAGCATCACGTCTAGTTGTAACACCTTGCCATTTCTAAATTCAGGATGTTGCTATAACCGTATCTGTCCAATAGTTAATAAACTGACAATACCCTTGTGATTTTTCTAGGGGTAAAAAGATTGGTCAAATGGCCAGAAATATCTGCCTTAAAACCTGCCCCCCCCCCCCCCCCCCATTACTACGATTTGTATAAAATATAACCTGCCTCCCCAAATCACTGTTGTCCAATAATCAGTACAGTCGACTGATTGTCTCTTAAGAGAAGATCACTCAGCTCTAATTTAAAGAAGAGTGGACAAGATAGATTATAGCATCTGTAAGACCAGTTATAACATCCAAAAGATAAGTTATAACATACTAATAATTAGTCTTAACCAAAAAAAAATGGGTGGCGAGTACTTCGGATAGGATTTGCCCCTTGCAAAGTTTTTTGAACATGTTTAATTTTTTGAGAAGCTCTTTTAATAGTGGCGATTATGTCCCGAACTTTCGTCACTGAAAAATAAGTCATTATACCAATAAGATTACCCATATGATAACAATATCAGGACAGCTAGGAGGAAACTCGTGACAGTGAAACAGAGGTATAAGGATGAGTGAATTTCAATTCTGTGAGACCAGTCTTGGTTGGTTGTGCTCACCCAGTTCAGTAGACAACTGAAATGTTAATGATTTTCAGCATACCAATTTTACAATAATCAAATCTGCCAATGGCTAAGGTGTAAGATATACTAAGTGGATGTTAAATTATGGCATGGGGTGTAGAACGTATCATGCTCCCTTGTTATATTTTATACCCACTTACATATTACTTGCGAGAGATTCCCTAAAATCTGAAACCACACTGAAGAAATATGGTAGAATGAAAATTTACCTAGGAATATTTCAAATCGTCAAAGAAGAATATTTCAGTACATAAATTTGCATAACCATTTCAAATATTTTCAGGAGAAAGATTAATTTTACTCAGTTTAAAGAAGCATTAAAGCTTGTCGCTGAGAAGAAATATCCGGGTGATTCTGATGGCTTGAGTAAACTAGAGGGAGAACTTCTTAAAGGCAAAGGTCCAAAGACTGTTGGAGCTACGGTAAGTGTCATCAGCAAATTCTTTTTTCCAGTCAAAAACCTATAACTGATCATCGTTTATGTGTTTAAGTTTGTAACTACTTATTTCTTAGACTAACTCATGCACAACATAAAGTAAGCTGGACAATAATAGTTAAACCACTTGACCAAGCTAGAGACCTTCAATTGCAAATCTTCATGAAGTTAATTTGATAAGCTTTTCCGGTGTGTCCCATACAGATCCACAATATCTATGTTTGTCTACCAATTTCGACTGGTGATGTTATTCTTCCCTTTCTGCTTTTACCACATTTAAACCTCTTTCATGAGTCCTTGTGTATCTAAATCCTCTCTTACATCCCAACATATATGCACGTACGTGCTGCTTGTGGCCAAAAATGGGGTTACATTGAGATTACATGCACGTGACATCCATGTTACATCTACATGGCACCCTGGTGATCTGTGGGTATATTTGTCACTGGGACACCATTCCATGGCAGTACAGAAAATATTGGTATGCAAATTAATTTCTACATGGTCGTAGAAATAATTTAAAGCCTCTCTTACATCCTGTCGTATGTGCACGCACGTCCTGGTAACAGAGAAAAATCGGCGAATTTGCAAGGGACACTTAAGGTACCTGTACAATTTTATAACAGAATTTCAAGGTCGCACAGACCCTGCAATGAAAATTAAGATGCACGTTTTTTTCTGCGTGCATGCAGTATGGCCATAAATGCATCCATTTCTCAAGGGTAAGTTAAGAGAGACTTGCGCACATGCATTTCCCTTGCAAGTGTGGCAAGATCTCCCCATTGACTTGCAGGGTTTGTACGTCCCATTCAATACACTTGTGTGTACCTTGCATCCATATTAAGCTGCTGTGGGGCCTGTATCTAATCGCAGTCTACTCTTTGATGTTCAAGTAGTGACACTCTTCTTGGGAAAATATACCTTGTTTGCACATGCAAATCTCTGCTACCCTGCTACCAGGCTACATCCATATTTTTAACAATATTTGCAGCACACTTACGTGGATATACATACAAATATTAAGCGCTATAAAAGTTGAATTGGAATTGGAAATATAAACGTAGACTGGTAGTGGGGTAGTAGAGATTTGCACGTGCAAACAGGTGAATTCTACCAACAAGAGTGTCACAACTTGAAGATCAAAGAACAATCTGCGACTAGCTACAGGTTGCACAGT
The DNA here is from genome assembly GCA_964017235.1 of Sabellastarte sp. h YS-2021. NCBI lineage: Eukaryota > Metazoa > Annelida > Polychaeta > Sabellida > Sabellidae > Sabellastarte > Sabellastarte sp. h YS-2021. The sequence continues at coordinate 45,258,114 of OZ024935.1, forward strand.
GGGTTTATACATATGCAAGGTACACATGGGTGTATCTTACAGCACATGCAAACAATGTAAGTAAATAGGGAGATCTTACAACACTTGCAAGGGAAATGCACGTGTGCAAGTCCCTTGTAAGTTACCCTTGAGAAATGGATGCGTTCGTGGCCATACTGCATGCATGCAGAGAAAATGTGCATGTCAATTTTCATTGCAGGGTCTGTGCGACCTTGAAATTCTGTTATAAAATTGCACGTGTACCTTAAGTGTGCCTTCCAAATGCGCGGATTTTTCTCTGTAACCAGGACGTACGTGCACGTATGATAGGATGTAAGAGAGGCAGGCCAGGACACAAGATTCTCTGGCTTTGTAAGTAAGATTCACTTGCAAAGATCTACTTCATCCACAAACTTGCCATGGCTGTATATTTCAAACAAACAAAAAACATTCAGCCCTTACATGTTATAAGCCAATTTTTGCTGATTAAAAAGTGATAAATTGGATATAAGAGACTGGAAAAGTATGAACTAGTTATGAGCTAGAAGCAACATGAACACATTGAATATATTTTTTACAATGCATATGCTTGGTATGCTACTTGTAGTTTTACTTACTGTGTCAAAAGCTACACACCAGTTTTATCATTCATTGGCTGGATTGGCTTACAAATCTTTACTTTGTGGGCAGAGGGTTCTTTTCTAGATAATGCTTTCTATAACAGTCTGCTGTTACACTCTCACTGCTTCCTTATGGAGGAGAATGTACTCACAGTATTTGTTCAGTTATAAACATAGTGCACCAAGGAAGGGTCTTGCAATACGACCATATGTATTGCATTACAGCCACCATACACCATACCATACTCTACTATACCTATCTAGTGGATACTGTTGGCCTCTTTCTGGCTATCTGACTACCCCTTCCTGTACTTTGGAAGATGTTCACACTAATTTGGCACAATATACATAGAATTAGTTAAATCTGATAATATTTCATCATTTTGCTTTCAGAAAACTGCAAAGGATTCTGCAGTGGATCGACTAACGGACACCAGCAAGTACACTGGTTCCCATAAGGAACGCTTTGATGAAAGTGGAAAAGGGAAAGGGATAGAAGGCCGTGTGGATAAAATGGATGATTCTGGATATGTGGGCGGATACAAAAATAAGGACAGTTATGATAATTAATAATAGATTAATTATTTGCAAGTACAATTTGTAAACATAAACTGAAAATCAGCATTGCCATAATCACTTCTGGTTTAATGCTTAAGCGTGACATATGTGTTTACATCTTGAAATCAGTCTGTTTTGGTGTAGTTTGTAACTGTTAGAATAATGTATTATTTGATATGTAGCACTGTTAGAATAATGTGTTATTTGATATGTAGCAAAATCCGTTTAACCCTAGCCTTTCGTAAGGCTCATATTTGTATCGTATGTTTTTCAAAGATGGAAACAGACATACATTTATCTCTGACTTAGCAGTATGATGATGTGAAATCCAGCATTTGTAAGAGTACATTATATAAACTGAAATTTTATTATGTAAACTGATACTTTTTCCTGATTAAAACGGAAACTGAAGCCAAGAGCAAGGTTCTGCATTAGTGCATTACCATTTTCTTAGAAAATTTTCCTCCAGAAGGAAGTACTTTCCAGTCAGTGTGTAAATTCCAGACAGTTAAAAATGTACTCATGCATTAAAATCCGTGCAGAAGTGAACAAGAAATCTAAAGTTAAAAATTGAGATTTTGTTTAGATTTATTAGTGTCCCTGAATATGGATAGGTTCTGCAGTTAGTTTTGTGCATTCTTTTGGTAAATATGGATTAATTTTCTCTTTATTGGAGCAAAATGGTGGATAAGAAAACTAAAACGACTATCTTGGTGCATAATTTTGTAAAAAAATATTCCTTCAGACTAGTAGTGTATTAACTTGTTTCCCCTCTTGATAATTTTTTAAAATATGCACCAATCTGGTGATTTTCTTATTGTATCACACATAACAAGTGTAGAAAAAAGAGCACTTGGGGAGCGCATAGCTCCACCAAGATACATAATAAGACTTTCTTCAAGTCCTTTTGTCTAAGGTATTATATGAGGACTGAATGACTTTTCTATCAGAATTAAAGGCTGAATTTGGGATATTTCATCAGACAGTAGGTTCCCCATTCATCAGGTGGATTCATAATGATTCCATGTATGTCAGATTTGGTGGAATGAGAAATACAAAGGCTTGGAGCAAGTCTACATAATAATAAGTAAATGAGAAAATTATTTTTGTATCCAGAGAGTGATCCAGATAATCCCTAAATTTATTGGGATCTAATTTGGACCAAAACCCATCTGATGATTTTTTTTCAGGAAGATACAACCGGTAGTATTTGTGTAATCCTGCTAACAAGCAAACAGACAAACGGTCATGAAAATAATACATTTTGTTCCAGTTGTTACATCGTAGGGAGATCTGCAGTCATTGTGGTAGGGTAATTTGTTAGTGACTGCTGTTGCTATGTTAATAGGTGCCAATATGTTTCTGTTGCATTGTGCTGTGAGATTATATATGTAGTAGAAGATTTAAACCAAGGACTGATCAGGCTCATACAATCTCTAATAACAGTAGTTGCATTTTACCTGGGTACACTATGACTATTGTCTTAATCTTTAGAAATGCCATTTTTATTAAGTGTTGCCATTGGTGTTGTACTATGTGGATGTTGTGTGTACTTTATCGGTGTTTTACATCACAAACAATAGTAAGGCGGCAATAAGAGTAAATGTTTATTTATTTGAAAGCTTTAACAAAAGAAACATTTCTTATATTCTTTCTTGGATTATTGGACAATTGTCTATCCATTTTAAAATGTTTATGAAACATATCTAGAAATAAAATCTGTCGCTTTATCATGTATAAACAACAGTAATGGCTTCACTGCTTGAATTTAAATTTCACGAAATGCTTGCGGCTATGTAACAACTTTAACCATTCAACTCAGTATTTAGAAAGTACTTTAATTCAAAATTCAGTTGTGTCCACTTGCTATCCTGCTCAATGGGCTTGGTCCTACAGCACCCATCCATCATTCTGCCATAAGGCGCTTTGCTTAATTTGGCAACAAAGTACAGTCTCTTGAATTTTTTTCCTATATTTTGATTCTTGCAACATTTTCAAAGATTATGACTTCCTTTCTTTTGTTTATATAGCATTTTATTTTTTTAAGGGTTGAATTGCCTAAGTATATTGGTATGGTTCACTGAAATCACTGCAAATAAACTATTGTTGTAAAGATTTATTTTATTGTGTTTACTTTCAAACACTTTAGTAAATAAAGTGTTGATACTTTTCATACAAAAGTTAAAAATCTGTTGGTTACATTAAAAGTGATTATCGTCGTATAAAGTATCAATTTTCAATCTTTGGCCTCAACCAACCCCCTACGTATGAACAAACAGACAAACATGGAAATACATGTGCATACAATACACACTTCAACCATGTTTAAAATCACAAATAATATCAGTTTTACTCTTTTGCCACAAGTACCTTACAAAAATAACCCAAACATTAATAATCTCCCAGTTGAATAATTACAATTAGGGGCCACGGTGGCAGAGTGTGTAACACTCTCGCCTTCCACCTCTGAGGTCGGGGGTTCGATCCCCGTGACGGCCTTAAGTGGGAAAGCTGGTAGTTGCTTGCCGTTGGGCGGCAGTTTACAGTACACATCCCTAGCGAACTCTATGTACTGGTTTCCTCTGCCCTTCCAACTACCCATCGTGATATGACCTGTACGGTGTTGAAAGCGACGTAAAACCCCAAATAAATTAAAATTCAAGGTTTTAAAAAAAACCTTTCTATTTCTTTCCCCCTTCCTCCGCTATCTGGGCTTTTGATCTTAATATTATACCCTCAGTCTTTACCAATTGCATATTTTACCACTTAATTATGAGCTCATTATATCGTAGTACTTCTTCTTCTTTTACTATTGTCCACATCAGTTTCTAAGTGGGTTATAAGGTTTAGTAGTTCAGTTTCTTCACTTTCTAATTAGCTTTTAGCGCCTACAATAATCATAGTTTCTGTTCACTTTGAATATTCCCATATGGTCGATTCATCTGAAAAATCACTATGTTCTTGAATTGGTTGAATAGTCTTTTTAGTAAGCTCTACGTATTCAAGATCCTTTTGTAGATTATTATTAAGTTCCAGGTCCCCCTCCCTCTTCTTTGAATTTGTAATAAGTTTAATGAAAGTGGTAAGATACCATGATCTGACAGGGTCCCCCGGTTATTTTAGACATTTGCAACTTCAAAAGTCAATTGCTGAGATTGAACCAGCCCGCCTTATCTTTTCCCCTCCAAGTATATTGGAGTCCAATTAATCTTTTGATCATTACAAATATAGTTATATATCTACTCGTACAAGGTTATATTGGACCGGCATGGCTCAATGTCCTTCTTTTAAGATATTTATTATTATTACTACTACTGGAAAAATGAATAATAAATTAATATATCCTTTGTGTACCAGTCCTTGGTAGCCAAGCACTGTTAAGCAAGCTTTGATCAGATTGACATATGAATCAATCTAAACCTCTGCACAGAAAACCTGTTTATAGTAGTCCACGTATAACTCCACAATGGCTCACCTTGCCAAATGTATGAATAGAATTATAAGTAGCATACTATAAAAGGTAGGTAAATTAAACCGATGAAATGTTCACACTTTTCCAATAAGATGCTTATATCCACTTTTGACATGTATCTTTAAACTATTTCACAATGCTACATTGTTTTATGTGTATTATCATCCACTTTCACCAAAAATTCTGCTCTAATCTAGTTTACCCAATAAAACATTACTCAAAATTAAAAATCTGACAAGTTTGTCCGGAGAAGTGTGAACTCACCATTAAAACTAACTTCCCATCAGGGTGTTTTCTGACACTCTGTATTTGGAGTAAAGGCGGCGATTCATGATAGCTATATGTAGAAGTTTCAAACTACAACAAATATTACGCACAAACATAACATTATAGGTATTGTTTTTAAATATTTCAGTGTATCAAATATGTCTGTAGAGGCTGTGTTCAAATCATTCTGTGCTTTTGGGGCTGGGAAAGACAGCACAGCACTTATGGATGGTGCTAAATTTGCAAAGTTTACCAGAGACTTAAAATTGCTGGATAAAAAATTCACAGCTACTGATGTGGACATTATATTCTCTAAGGTCAAAAGCAAAACTGAGTAAGTACTCAAATGTGACTCATAAACTCATTTTTGAAAGGTATTACATGAAACATCCATAAGGATTATGTAGGTTATGTGTTTATGGTCAAACCATCCATTTCAGTACAGACGTAAATTTGTTTTCTGCATATTTACAAATTTTCATCATTATAATTGCATAAACAGGACATATACTATTGTATAAATTGCTTTTCATTTGCTTTTGTGATCCACTGGGTAGGTGTATCTTTAATTGTAATATTTTATAAGACGTATCAGGTACTGCTTATTGAACCAAATTATCAGGCTGAATATAAGATATATATAGGCTAGTAATTGAAAGGAAGTATATGCAATGAATATAAAGTTAATGACTGCCTTGGTTTTAGACTTTCCTCAAGTCCTTTTGTCTTAGGTATTATATGAGGACTGAATGACTTTTAAGCCAAAATGTGGGGCTGACAAAAGTATTTCATCCCTCTGTAATTTCCCCACCGATCATGATGGGTTCATAATGATTCCATGTATGTCAGATTTGGTGGAATAAGAAAAACAAAGACTTGGGGTAAGTCTACCTTGGTTTTTATGTTGATTTAAATATATGGTTTAAGTCATAACACCATGGGCAGTTGAGGGGATAGTGGAAATGAGTGCATAATAGTTCATTTACTAACTGGATAGTGCATGTATCACCCACCCAGTGCAAAACAGAATACAATCCCTTGACTGTTTCTGTTTTTTTTCTCTTTTACAGAAGGAAGATAACTTTTTCACAATTTGAGGATGCACTGAAGCTTATTGCTGAGAAAAAATATCCTGGAGATGCTGATGGCTTGTCAAAATTAGAGGAAAAAATCGTTGCAGGCAAAGGTCCAACGACCCAAGGAGCTACTGTATGTGTGATCAACAAACATTAGTATTTTCATATAAACTATTACTGACCATTGCATTGAACAGGAATAACTCCGCAAAGACCCAATACCTCCAATTTGCTTTTAAGTGCAATTATAAAAAATTCTTCAAACAATTTCTAAAGCCACACAGTAATCCAAATATCCACCGAAATCTAAATATCTGTTCCTTGTGCAAATACCAAGTTGTCAAACAGACAAACACATGCCATCAATTACATAACCTCCTCGTGGAAGAAAAAATGCAATTTAATTAGCTATTATGGCTGGATGTCAGAGAATGCTGATATTTAATCACATTTAATTTATATTTTCTCATATTTTCATTTTCCATAATATTTTTTGAGATCCTGTATTAATAAAAGTGATAGATTGATTATCAGCAAAATTACAGGCCAGAAGTTGCCATTTGATTCTATATAGCCCAATATAGTTGCGGTTTCAGAAAAATCAGTGTGTATATTGAGAGCATAAATATCAAGTTTTTGAAGTTATACCACAGTTCTTGGATCTGATGAAACCTTACTCTATGTAACTTACATTATCCTACAGATTAGTGCAGTCTTATGGTGTGTTTTCAATAGACATATAACATAAAACGGTGGAAATATTAATCTATTTTCCAGAAAAACAGGGTTAACATGTGCAATCTCTTGTTTTTCAGAAAACTGTGGAGGATTCAGCAGTGGATCGACTTACAGACACCAGCAAGTACACTGGTTTCCATAAGGAACGTTTTGATGAATCTGGGAAAGGGAAGGGGAAAGAAGGTCGTGTGGACATGATGGATGATTCTGGCTATGTGGGCGGATACAAAAACAAGGACACTTATGACAGCTCCAAATGAGTATAGAAATAGTTTCTACAAAAAATGCAGATGAGACTGATGTTAATCCAGGTTGTGATTTACCACCAGTCTATGTGTGTCCAGTTTTAGTACTTCAGAAGCAGTTTTATATGTGTCTAGCTTGTCTTTACTTAACAATGTGTATGATTTCTTGCCCAGTTAGTGATCCCCATCAATACTTATAGATATATAAAACCCAGACAGGTGACCCTTCCATTGTGTCAACTCTCCATTATTTTTTGGCATAATCGAGAGTTAACAGTACATTATTTTCTAACAGTGGATTGTGGTTTAGTTCAATGGCCAGTCTGCCAAGAACAACAGGTATTGGTCAGTCATCCTCAGCACAATGCATTCAACATTGAAATGTTTTCACAACTTCTTTCACATTAATTAATTCAGTGGGTACATTTACAAAGTCTTTTCAATTCTGAATGACATTCAGAGTTCATAGAAAAATACCACATGGAAAAATGCTACCTTGAAAAAATACCTCCTGACAAATACAAAACAAGCAATTTAATTTATAAAGTTGGGTATTTCTTAATTCTTTGCATTTTGTTTACAATCTGACTTTAAAATAATCTTCTGTGAACTTAATCAAAGGAACAGCTACCTTTCAAATAAACTCACTGTTAAAATCTAACCCTGCGTTCATATTAAAAGGAGTAAAAAAAAATAAAGAGACATACCCCAAAAGAATTTTCTTATGATCGTAGCAATGACTAATATCCTGCTGATCAAATTTTTGGGGCTTTTTTGTTGGTATTCACAGAGTTTGACAAAATGAGTGCCACAGGAGGGAAAGTCAGTAAATACTGAAAGATATCAACATATTGGTTTTACTGAATTAATATGTGCCAGTTACAGCTATTTGTAATAGATTATCTCAAGTTGTTAAAGAGTTAAAATCATTTATGTCAAGTTGTTAAAGAGTTAAAATCTCTTACACACTTACACCTTCCACGCCTTCAGGCGCAGTGGTGCTTCTTTAGCCTTTGATAATGACATTGACCTTGCAAAGATCAAACAACATGGTAATTGGAGATCTGAAGCTATTTGGACATATCTCAACTCAACTCCCTCTTCAGCCAGTACAGTACCTGCTACATTTCAACGCTTGCTTTTAACTACATAAACATTTGGAGTTTGGCATTTTTATTTTTACTTACAGTTTGGTAACATTCTTTATATGATATGAATTAAATCCAAACACACACTGCAATTATGTATAGTTTATTTTAAAACTTCTATGTCAGTGTTTTCAGACTTGAACACTTTATCACAAGCTACAAATCTGTGTACATATTGTAGAGTACTTAACATAGTGGTAGTAGTTGTCAAAGAGTTGCTTAACTAGACTGTAACTGATACTTATAATGAGAAGTTTGTTGAAAAATCTCTAAATATGCAATTCAGGTAACTGTAATGGTAGTAACTTGGTGTATAACAAGACTAATTGTGTTAAATTAACATATATGTACTCACACTTGTTCATATAAATGTTGTTTTTAAAATAAAACTCCAAACTATGATGGTTAAAAAATATCAGTGTCTTTCTTTTCAATTGTCTTCACCTCCTGCAACTGACATACCACTAATACTATTCAATGCCTGAGGCTTAGAAAAATAATGGGTAACAATTATATTCCAAGAATGAAGCTAGTAAGACTTAATAGACAGTACCAAGAACACCAAGTTGTATCAGGTGTTTATTTTGCTATAAAACCCAGACCGTTGACCTTCTGTTTGTGTCAGCTCTGAACTATTTTTGCATAATGGAGAGTTTAACACTACATTGTTCTCTGACAGTGAAATGTGGTTTAGCTCAGTGGACAGTCTGCCAAGAACAAAAGGGTGTTTGCCAGTAATCCTCGGCACAATACGTTCAATATTGGATTGTTTTCACAACTTCAGTGGGAACATTTATAGTCTTTCGAATTCTGTATGAAATTCAGGGTGTATGGAAAAATACCTCATGGAAAAATAATACCTTTACCATATGACTTTACAATAACCCTCTGGGTATTTAATTCCAAGAGCAGCTACCCTTTTAAACATACCTAGTATCAGGTCTCAATTAAAATCTTGCGTCGTGATGAGTAGTGATCGATAAAAGAGAGTGGTTTTGGTGGATAACAGTGTTCACTGTAACCATTTATCCCATCATGTTGTAGTTAAAGGAGTGTTTTTGGCTCAGAATGTAAATTAGTAAGAAAGTAATTTAACAGTTTGGAGTACTTTTAATGTATGAACCACAAAACTAATCATTTGCCGTTTTAAAATAAGCACAGCCCCCTCACCCAAGGGAAGGCAAACAACTAGACGCGGAGCATTAAGTTTATCTATACATAACATGTAAATATGTGTAACATAATATAAAGGATAGAATCAAATATATAAGAAACATTAATAAGACACATACTTGATACCGTCCAGTATACAACTTGACCAAAGGTCAAATGAAGGTCACAATTCACTAATGCAAAGGTTACATAAAGGTCACTGATTTTGATGCAATGACAATATGAGTATAATGCTGGGCAGCATGGGGGTGCTGCTGGGCTCATTCCCGGGGGGGGGGGGGGGGGGGGGGGAGTTTGTATTTGACTATAGTTATCATTTTATCAAGAACTTTGACATAGATTCTTCGATTATGTATGGTTTTGTTATAATGGATAACATTGGTCAGCCCTCAAGACTGACCACGAGGTTGACCACTACATATCACTTTAACTCTGCCCAGCAGATGAGCAACATCAAAAACAGAGCTTCTCTACCTGTCTGAGTGGTCATGGTTTTAGTTCAACACGTGGCATCTACATACTGTATAGTATTACTCTTTACTATTTTAGTTGTTTTAAATACTGTATTTGTTTATTTGTAAACAATTTCATATTTTAGGCAACTTTAACGTTAGTAATACTGTCACACTAGTTGTTGTTCATAAATTTACAGTGGTGTTGTTATCGTTGTTAATGCAGACCAGAGTTAAACTATTGTATTTTTAAACTATGGAAAACAGCAGACAGTACAATTTGCGGTCGCAACAATCTAGTACCTTTCAGGTACCTGTCCAGATTGACACAGCTGAAAATCGGGAATTTTTGGAAAAATTATTGAAATCTTGTGACACGAATGGGACACTAAACGGTTCAGAAAGTTCAGATATCAGTGACCTTGATTGTTCGGGTTTGTTGAATGTTTCTGACGATTCAGATGTGGCTGTTACCAGCAAGTCGGATCTGGCAAACGGTCAAAGTTCTTGTAGTGATGAAAATCAACTTCCTCTCATGTCGGAACCAATTCACAGGATCTCATAAATCGTGAAATTTTGCAATAATTGCAAACCATTGGTAAATGATTAGATAGCTTGGAAACCAAAAATTGTAAGAAAACCACTGATGTAAATAAAATTAAAGGCAAAGGTAAAACAAAAAAGTCACAACAGCAGAATATCATAGAAACAAATGCTGTAGGTACTCAGGTTTTTCCTGAAGTGGGGGATGCTGTCGAAAATCAACAAAATAAACACATGCCCAGTTTGTTTGAACTTAGGCAGGACCCGCTCATACAGGATAGGGTACAGCAGCGTATACAGGAAATCAATCAACTAGTGAACTCAGGTGATTCAAAAATTAAGTCCCAAAGGGGAGGGGTGGATGTGTTTGTTAAACATAGGGTCAGGTGGCCCCACGAATATGTCCTGTCGGGCTCCAATAAGGAAAGGGTCTTTTATGACCAGTTGTCAGTTGTTCAATGGGTGGCTGGCTTTTGTCGCACCATGAAGGAGGAAAAAAATTCAAAAATGAGAGAGCATATGCTCGATTACTTGGTCTCATTGTTGGATGATGCACAGGATTTTTCCTGGGGTGTGGCAAAGGCCAGCCACGCCATTCTATTATGTAGAATGGAGCAAGGTGAGATCACTGATTACAGTTGTACTGACAAGATTGACAGAATTCGAAGGGCCAATGCCCAGAGACACGGTAGCCCCCAAAAATCTGTTTTTGATAAGAAAATCAGTCAAAAGCCTGCAAAGGTCATGCTCTGCAACTTTTTCAACCAAAACTCACGTTCTTTTGGTAAAACACATGAAACTAAAGGTGTCTTATATAGACATGTATGTTCATATTGTTTTGGCACTCTGGGAAAAAATTTTGGCCACAGCGAATTGGATTGTCGAAACAAAAACAAAAATTCAAAAAACGAGTAACCATGGATGTGCCTTCATCTCAAAAGTACATCCATCCCACAAGATGGGTACATGCAAAACAATGTAAAAGAAAGTCGGAATATAATGTACCGAAAAGTATTTGGATGGCTTGGGCATCCAAGGCCTATGTTAATACATGTGATGATAGGTCTTTTGCAGAGGTGTTGAAAAAGGGTATTTCCAAAAATTTTAAGGTCAAACAAGTTGTATCTGCTGTAAAGCCACAATGATCGCTTCCAAAAATACCATCACCCAAACGCCTTCCTAGCATCTCGTATAAACATCCTATCTCTTCCAATACTTGTCGACGACATGTTCCCAAGGTTGCTGCTACTACACAGAATTCTGACCTGGGTTTGAACCTGTCAAATAGATTTCAAATTCTTGCTTCTAATGATATAGTAGACAGCAACTCTCAAGGACCTGATGGGGGTTTATGTGATAGTTCTTCTGTAAATGAAGAGTTGGTCGCAAATGATTGAATACAGGAAAACACAGCATATCAATGTTTTGTAGACCCAATAAAATACACCGCACTCCCCCTTATGTAGACAATCCTCAGGACACACCTGTTGTTCATACCAGTCCTCTACCTAGATACAAGGACTTGCATACACAGGGTGTGGGTTCGAATCTATTGGTTACACATTCTGATGATCACCTTCACCCCTTACACGGCTACATCAGGGAATCTCACCTCGTCGAGCCATCAATGGCAGAAGAAAACCAACAAATGGCTCCTATTTTTGACATAAATGGCACTTCAGTGGCTCATGGTTTTCATAATGAAAAATTACCTCCACATATCTATGCAAATCGCACTTTCTGTGGTGATTACCACCGTTTTATGCAGCAAACTCAAGCAGAGTTAGGCTTCATTCCACTCACTGATCTGAAGCTTTACCAGGGCCCTGAGAAACGTTGGAGAGTTGTCCCTGATGTAATACAGGCCCATAAAATGGTCAGATCTAGTGGAGTGCCGAATTTCTTATCATGTCGTACACCGGTTCAAGGTCCACTCAGGCCTCAGGTATGGCGAGCATATTTGCATGACTATTGGGATCAGCAGCTCACTGATCTCATCGAATTCGGGTTCCCCTTAGATTTTAAAAGAATGTATCCCCTTCAGTCCACTATGGACAATCATACTTCAGCCAATGATCATGTTACTGAGGTTGAAAAGTACTTAAGTACTGAGCTACAGCATGGGGCACTACTTGGACCTTTTTCTGAACCACCTTTTCCAATACATGTTTTACCACTCATAACAAGGCCAAAATCAGATTCGGCCAAGCGTAGGACCATTGTAGACCTAAGTTGGCCTAAACAATGTTCTGTTAACGCTGGAGTTAATAGACATATGTACATAGACACTTATTTTAAGCTTCAATATCCATCAGTAGATCATATCACTGAAGCATTGATTCAACTGGGCCCAGGAGCCATGTTATACAAGGTTGATATCAGCCGAGCATTTCGGCACTTGAGAATTGATCCTGGGGACATTGATCTTTTGGGTTTGAAACATAAAGATTTCTTCTTAGACGTTACGTTGCCCTTCGGATTTCGTCATGGTTTGACGTTTTTTACACGTTGCAGTGACGCCATATGTCATATCATGCGTCAGCATGGTTTTCCTGGTCTTTGGACATATATTGATGATTTAATATATGCTGGTTTACCATCAAAAATTAACCAATCTTACACTTTCGTATTACACTTATTGCAACAATTAGGTCTTGATATTAGTGTGGAAAAGTTAGTATCTCCTACCACTTCTGCCATTTGCTAGGGCATTTTGGTTAATACAGTAACTAGAACTATTTCCATACCTAAAAATAAACTTCAGGACATTAAACAGTTGTGTTCTTCTTGGCAAAATAAAAGATCTTGTACCAAAAATCAGTTGCAATCTTTACTTGGTTCACTCCTTTATATTACCAAATGTGTTCGCCCAGCTCGCTTCTTTCTTAACAGAATGCTTACTTTATTAAGACATAACCATAATCACACGCGCATGCGTCTTACTACAGACTTTTATAAAGATTTAAGGTGGTTTAACACCTTCCTTCAATCTTATAATGGTATTACTTATTATGACACTAAAAAAGTAACTGGAACCATCTATTTGGATGCTTCCTTAACAGCAATGGGTGGGGTTTATCAAAATATGGTTTATACTCTCCCTTTTCCACCTGGTTACAACAACTATAACATTAATCATCTAGAAATGATTAATGTTATGGTTTCTCTAAAAATTTGGGATACTATGTGGTCCAATAGGAAAATCAACATAAACTGTGACAATCTTCCGGTTGTGGAAGTTCTGAAAACTGGCAGAGCCAGAGATGAGATTCTAGCCGCCTGTGCCTGAAATATTTGGCTGTTGACCTCAATATTTAACATACAGTTACCTGTATCTCATATACAGGGAGCTAAATATACAACAGCTGACTTACTGTCCAGATGGCGTGGGACTCCAGTTGATATTAGAAAATTGAATACATTACTACCTGATCACGTCTGGATCAATACCCATCCAGACTTGATGGTGTTTAATAGTTATACTTAGAGTTCTTTGTTTTAGATTCGAACCTATGGACAGCCCAGCTGGTATCCAGGGCTTGTGCCAGGCTCTGGATGTCATACCGTCCAGCCACGAAGCAGAACTATGACAGAATGTTTAAGGATTTCCTGGCATTCCTGGTCCCAGCTGGGCTGATTCCTTCACAGGTAGACACTATTCAGTTACTTGCTTTCATGGAATTTCTCTGCCAAAATGGCATGTCCCCCTCAAATATTGCCAATTATTTGGCTGCCGTACGTGCCAACTTTGTAATGTGTGGCTTGTCCACTACATTCATGAATGATGATAGAATTCATCTTTTCCTTAGAGCTACAAAAATTAACAGACTGTTGTCATTAAAAATTCAATCCATAGTTACTGAACCTATGTTGCACAGCATATTACAGGCTTGCTCTCATTTTCAGCATACTCAAGTGTTTTCAGCATTATACTCATTCCTTTTCTTTTCTTTCTTGAGGTTGTGTAATGTCTTACCACATTCTACTCACACCTTTGACCCTTCTCGCCAACTTTGTAGGGGTGACATAATTTTTTCAACACTCGGGGCCACAGTATTGCTAAAATGGTCTAAAACCAATAAAGAAAGACAGTAAATTCAAACTATTGCCATACAAAAGCTAGGTCAGTCTTCAATCTGCCCTATCAGGGCCTTACACTCCATGATGGCCCTCTGTCCTGGTGAATCTAATGACCCTTTGTTCATGATTCCGGCTGGTAGGCACACCTTTCCCCTGACTGATTCAAAAGCCAGAAAACATTTAAAAGATATTTCAGATATGTTACACATACATCCTACTCTCACATTCCATATGTTTAGGAAAGGGGGCACCACATGGGCATTTCAACATGGTGTGCCCATTCAACATATAATGCTACATGGCTCATGGTCATCCACTGCTGTTTGGCGTTACATCAATTCCCAGGCCACTAGTTCTTCAGTGGTTTCTCAAACTTTTTCTTCCTACCTACACTCCTAGCTTGGCTGTTTGGTGGGTGTTCAGTGAATAAAACATCCTCCTTTCAATTCTTTACCCTACAAGCTTATATTCCTTAACTTTTTACCTTTTGATCCCCGGGACATATTCCCTTTCAAAATTAATCCCTTACTTAGCTTGTCGGGTACCTACCTCGCTCTTTGCTGATCAACATTTACAACAAATTCAAATTTATAATTTTCCTTTGGCTTTTGGGTTCATTACCCCTCAAAAATTTTCATTCTGGGCCTATTTTTCCAAAAACTTGTGTTTGGCCTTTAGTTTTTGGCCCACTTCGGATTAAGCCCATTAGGGCTAGTTTACATGTTATTTTACATTTCATATTTCATCTCTCAGCAAAGGGTTGGGGCAGAGATTTTGCTTTCATATTCTAAAACATTTCCCTTAAATGAGTACATTATACATGTGTTGTGGATAAAAAAGATTTTTAGTAGAATAAAAAATTAATGTTAACCCAATGCGGTTCTTTTTATTTATTCTCCCCCCTATGGGGGAATGTGCTGGGCAGCATGGGGTGCTGCTGGGCTCATTCCCCGGGGGGGGGGGGGGGGAGTTTGTATTTGACTATAGTTATCATTTTATCAAGAACTTTGACATAGATTCTTCGATTGTGTATGGTTTTGTTATAATGAATATCATTGGTCAGCCCTCAAGACTGACCACGAGGTTGACCACTACATATCACTGTAAGTCTGCCCAGCAGATGAGCAACATCAAAAACACCCTCCCTTCCCTCCCTGGGAAGGTCATTTTACTTGTCTGCTGTTTTTCTTTCTATAGCAATATCATGTATAAATGTTATTCTTGTACTAATATTAGTTTTCTAGTTGTAGACTGTCTCCAATTGATGGCTGTGTGTATGGATATTAACAAAGGCTGTGTCTTATTATTTTGAGAGGAGCTACATTTCATCTTTAATACATCCTGAAAGTGACCACATGACAGCATTTCCATCAGAGTGTATTGCCTGGAAGTGCGACAATGTGCCAAGAGTGCTCTCATTGTGCTTTATTTGCTTGGAAGTGCGATAATGTGCCAGGAGTGCTTTCTTTGTGCTGGTGCTTGTATTGTCGCCATAAATCTGTTCATCCTGATGTCACATGTAATGTGAAGATATCTTGTGCTGGCTATGTGACATTATGTTATATAACGTTCATGCATTTATATTATAAATTGCATTATGAATATGACATTTATCCAGATTATGACCAGACTGTGGGGCTTATGCCATTGCTATGTAACCTTGTTCGTTTTTTAAGCTAAGGGGGTTGTAATGCTCAGCTCTGTAAGGTGTTAAAAATTTGAGCTAGATAGGTTGCAGGTATATAGTCCTTGAATTGAAAGCAAAATCTCACAATAAAATGTGTTGTTATTGCCTTGTTGCAACTCACATACCTTCATATTGAGACATTGACCTTGATCTCACCTTGACCTTCGCAGGATGTGCTATGGCATGTACTTTGCTCTTGATTTCCAGCAGGACTGCTGTTTTCATCTGTTCAGATACCTTCAACTTGCGACTTTGACCTTGATTTTATGCTGACCTTGGCGGCCTGTTCTTTGCAACTTGCCTTGTTCTGGACATGTATTGTAATTTTTCATGTCTTTTTATCAAGTCTTTTACATCTTTTAGTCTTTTATTTACATCACATATTTGACCTTGCATTGACCTTTGTCATGACCCCATT
The DNA here is from genome assembly GCA_964017235.1 of Sabellastarte sp. h YS-2021. Taxonomy (NCBI): domain Eukaryota; kingdom Metazoa; phylum Annelida; class Polychaeta; order Sabellida; family Sabellidae; genus Sabellastarte; species Sabellastarte sp. h YS-2021. Next base: position 45,274,570 of record OZ024935.1, read on the forward strand.
TCATGGGTTAACCTTTGGATTATGGTGGGTGTTCAGCGAATAAAACATCCTCCTTTCAATTCTTTACCCTACAAGCTTATATTCCTTAACTTTTTACCTTTTGATCTCCGGGACATATTCCCTTTCAAAATTTCAAAATTAATCCCTTACTTGTTTTTGGCCTTTAGTTTTTGGCCCACTTCGGATTAAGCCCATTAGGGCTAGTTCACATGTTATTTTACATTTCATATTTCATCTCTCAGCAAAGGGTTGGGGCAGAGATTTTGCTTTTATATTCTAAAAAATTTCCCTTAAATGAGTACATTATACATGTGTTGTGGATAAAAAAGATTTTTAGTAGAATAAAAAATTAACCCAATGCGGTTCTTTTTATTTATTCTCCCCCTATGGGGGAATGTGACTGTAATTTCATGTGACTGGATATTTACATATTAATGTTAAGTTAACTGTACAAAAGTTAAGTTTGGGTCACCTCAAACTGCCAGAGATACTGCAAATTACAAACCCAGATATTAGAGGACCCTAAAGTCAATCATGCCAAATACCCGATATCAGAATGAGGACACCCCAACGTTAAGTTATTTGAGTTTTCATTGAACTTTTTACATAAAAATTCCATAAAATAACTGAAATAAGCATAATCTTAACTCTAAGAATACTAAATGAGTAATAAAATATTAGGAGTTCAATATTACAGACTTTCCAGGTAATAGAGCTTTGGGAGGGTGGGTAATTCAATTTCACGTCCATTTAGTTCAAAAATCTATTAAAAAGTGGCCTTTTCCCACTCTTTCTAACTGGGGATGTAATGGCTGACCAATGGTCATTCAGTACACAAGGATCACTATAGCAATGTCCTAGCTGGCATTTGGTGTATTGTGTAAAGTGTGTCATCCACTAAGGTTGCAAGCACACTGCTCCGATCAACCCCTCCCTGGGTTGGTGGACTGACAGCCGCGATGCCTTAATACCACTAATGACAGTCTCTCACCCCAGGTAAGTCAAACAACCAGATGCGGAGCATTAAGTTTATACATAACTTGTAAATATATGTAACATAATATAAAGGATAAAATAAGATATAGGATTACTATAAGGAATAATAATAAGACTACTACTTGATACCATCCAGAATACAACTTGACCAAAGGCCAAATAAAGACCATAGTTCACTAATGCAAAGGTCAAATAAAGATCACTGACTTTGATGCAGTGACAGTACGAGTATAATGACTGTAATTACATGTAACTGGCTATGTTAAGTTAACTTTACAAAAGTTAAGTTAGGGTCAGCCTCAAGCTGTCAGAGATGCTACAGACCCAGATATTAGAGGACCTTAAAGTCAATCATGCCAAATACACGAGATCAAACTGAGGAGACCTCAACATTTAAGTTTTCTTAAAAATGCTTTCTGTAATTCACAGATCCCTGTTCTATCCATCATTACTATCCATTATCAGATTGTAATCACAATTTTAAAGCTCTGTCAAAATTACATTTATTTTCCGCAAAATGAACACCAGTGAGACATTGTGAAATAATATTAATTATGTATTTAAATTAAAAATATATAGTGAAAGCCCCATATGATATTCACACCAAAGCAAATCTTGCAAAGATTCCATGTGTTGACCCTTAACTAAAAGATGTCAAGTTATTTAGTTAATTAATTGGCTTCATTTTAAGATCTTTTAAAATAGATAATTGCCTCGTGGCACTTCCATTATGTAAACTTAATGGCTCTTCAGCCCTTTGGGACTCATAGGTCATTAAATTTACATAATGGAACGCCACTTGGCCATTACTTATTTAATAAAGTCAATAAAATGAACTCAAATAGTAAACACAAAAAAGCAAGATAGCAACAAAGTTACATACACATAAATTAAATTATATGTGAATTTATACATTGTGAAACGAACATTTTAACATCTTATGTAAAGAACCCACATACGGATAAAGTTGGTGGTTGTTGTCAATGTCTCATGCAGGACAACAGTATTTTTATAGTGCCTAATCTCTGTCTTAAGACATCCTCTATTCACCAAACAGAAAAAACCCCAGAAAACTATAATAAAAAACCAGAGACATATCAAGGGTCAGCACCATGGAGAAAAACCAGGGACAGCAGAAATGCTACTGCAAAGAGGTAGGTTTTGAGCTTCCTTCTGAATGAGTGGAGAGAAGTGGCCGAATGTTCATTATCAGGCAAATTATTCCAACTCTTTGGAGCATCATAAGCAAAGCTGAGGCCAAAATGCTTGGAAGATTTGTATATTGAAGTGACAAAGTAGGGGACCTCAAGGAACACACCATCAGCTTGGCTTTTGCTTGTGTTATAGACACTTTGTCTGGGTTTAAGAAAAGGTGCAAAATATTTTGGATAAACACTATGTAGGAACTTGTACACCAGTAAGGGAGTCTTGAATATGGAACGGTTTTCAATAGGCAACCAATGGAGAGTCTTCCTAACAGAAGTGATGTGTGAGTACTTAGTGGTGTTGGTAACAATTCTAGCCAGACTATTTTGAACACATTGCAGCTTATGAAGAACAAGAGCTGAGAGACTCCTAAACAAGGAATTAGAGTAGTTAAGTTGACTCCCAACCAAAGCATTAGCAGCCATAAGAGCAGCATGATGTGTCAGGTAACCTCTGATATGCTTAAGACCACTGATGTGAGCAAAACAGGACTTACAGATATTTGGACATGTTAAAAAACATAGAAAGGATAATTTATGTAAGTCACATATTCAGGGATAAGTATGATGCTACAGAAGTTGTCGACAGGATTATTATCAACATTATCAGAAAAGGGCAGCTGGACAAATCGGCCCTTTGCCAAATCGGCCCCTAAAAAAATTTTGGAATAAACTTTATCATATTATTTCAAAGGTTACAACTTCTTAAGTGATATTTAGCAAAAGTACAATTAACATACATATCAAAGATTAAGTGCTGTGAACGTTTTTTGTTATATTGCATATTAGGTTAAACCTGTGACTTCTGTTCACTAGCAAATATCGTTTATGATCTCTTTCATTTCTTTAACATATATTGTCACAGTAAATTTCAAAGGGACAATTCGACTAGGGTATTTTTTCCTAGGGGCCAATTCTACTAGGGTATTTTTTCCTAGGGACCAATGTGACTAGTGTATTTTGATCTCTATCATTTGTTTAACATATATTGTCTTTTAGAGCACAGTAAATTTCAAAGGGACAATTCGACTAGGGTATCTTTTCCTAGGGGCCAATGTGACTAATGTATTGTACTTTGGGGGCAGAACTGACAGGGGCTGATTTGGCAAAGGGCCAATTTCTTTATGACTCAGTAAAAGTTATATTATTATTCCCAAAATACATGTTTTTGATAATGAAAATGCCAGATTAGCAGGGAGCAGGTGGCATACATTGGAAGTTGTAGTCCTTTCTACAGCTTCAGTGGGGTCAACAATGGGACAGTTTCAATGGTGCCAATATTTGGAGTTGTAATGCTTTCCATTGCTTCAGAGGCCATCATTGGGAATTGTAGTGTTTTCTACAGCTTCAATAAAGTGTAAAATGGTGATTAGCATACATTATCTCTAGATGAGATATTTATAACTGTATTTTTAAATTAAATTTTCCAGTCTTTACTAAACTGAAGTAAGAATATTAGAAAAGCTTATGGTAAATCAATTGATTGTATTTTCATTGTATATGTACTGAAAAAACAGCTGTTAGAGAAATGCACACAAGGCACATTATGCATTAACTCCCAATTAACAAACTTTTACAAACTTTAATTTTGTAAACCTTAGTTAAGTGAATCTTGTATTATTACTGACATGTATTCCTAGCCATTCTTTATTAGTATTCTTTATTAGTATTAGTAATCGTCTTCTACCCCCAATAAAGACCAAGTGACCTCACTCAATCCCTCCTTTGTGGACAGCCTGGCCACTGTGTCGGTAATAGGGGCAGCGGATGCTCAGGGGACATTGCAGTCTCCTGGTTATAGTGAGCCAGCTGTGAAGAAACCAAAGAAGCTGGAAAAAGAGAAGGCTACAACTTCAAAGGCCAAGTCTGGTACAGACAAACCTGCATGATCTGTTTCAGAGGGCAGGTCGGCCAAGGTCTCAGCAGAGACGAAAATTGCAGAACTCGACCAGAAGTGGTTCAATCACCTGGAGGCTCTTCTCATGGCCAGAACTGAACTTTAGAACCGACCTTTTCTATAGTCATGGTAGCTCCCACTCGCACATCACCAGCTGGTGCGGTCAAGTCCACCAACCCATTTATGAAACCGACCAAACCAGCATCAACTGCTACATCTTCAGAGTTTCCTGGAACTAACTTCTCTGCTGTAAAGCATCAGTCAACCAGTAAAACTCTGTCGGACCGACCAAGATCTACATCCTCAGAGCACCCTGGTACCAACTCCTCTGCTGCAAAGCATCAGTCCACCAGTAAGCTTCAGATCAGTCGACCTCGCACCAACCGACAAAAGTCCTCAGATTTGACCGGCACCGACCCCCCCTGGTGTACACAGTAAACACAGGAAGGACAGTATCCAGCATGGAGTCTGAGACAGATAGTGAAGTCTCCGACTGACCTCCAGTAGATCTGTATGTCGAGGAAGGAGAGTTGTCTGAGGACCAAGATGTTACTGTTATTGAACATGACCAGTCCATCTCTGAAGGCCAAACATACAAAGAGACAATGAGAGGCATTCGCTTGTTTATGGGCTGGCCACACATCCCAGACATGGACAGTTCAACTTACACATCTGAGGATAACCCCAAAGGCTCCAGTTCCGGGTAAGGTGTCCAGATGCTGACATATTACTGGTTGTGTAAAAAGTTAAGCAAGTTGAATGTTACTTTGGTTGAAGGATACCCTTCCCGTTCAGAGTTCAGAGGCCAGTGGCCTGTTGAAAGATCAGTTCCTGAGACCAACAAAGTCACAAGCCAAGTGGTACGGGCTGTTTTCCGACCAGAAAGTTGACCCCTCTGCTGTATCCTCCTGGAATACGGATGTGTCCAGACTGAACAGTAGTTATAGCAGGATTGTCAGACAGGCCGGTCTCGCTTCTACCCCACCTACATAGCGTACACTTCTCTCAGGAGACCCTATGAAGATGGAAGAAGTTGGTAAGAGAGGCTACTATTATTTGTAACCAGGCGGCTAGCTTCAATAGGTGCCTTTTTAAGGTCCAACAAGGAATGCAAGCTCAGCTGAAGACACTATGTTCAGAAAGAAAGGGATAGAGTGCTTCTAAAGTTACCACAGCAACAGACGAGCTACAATACCTCATGGACTTTAATGCTAGCATTACTAAGGCAGTTGCAAAGACCATGGAACACTTGACAGACTTCGTTTTTATCTCCATGGGTAACCTTACTGTAGCTTGTAGAGATTCATATCTTACCCACCTGAAGACTGGCATTAAACCAGACACTTTGGCTGCTTTTGAGAACCGCCCCACTGCAGATCTTAACACTGTTTCCATATAGCGTAATCAAGTGGGCCAAGAAGACATTGCCCACTTTGAGAACAGGGGGCAAGCTAGTTCTTCACCTGGCAAAGGAAAAATCAGAGCTGGACCCAAAACAAATATTCGACTTCATAGGCAATAGGCAACCAGTTCGACCTCAAAAGTGGCCGGGTCCAGCCCACACCAGACTGGTGGCACACTCTTCAACAGAAAATAATGGAACTACTCTCACGACCGGCCTATCTGATCCGGCAGTTCATGTCTTTAATAGGTCTGCTAACAGCCACAGAAAAACAAGTTTACCTTTCAATGGCATCTCAAAACAACTGGAGGGTTCTGGAATCACTACAAAAGGTCATTCCTCTCCCCAAGTCCTGGCACCCGCAACTAAAGTGATGGCTAGAAGAAAGCAATGTGCTTCAAGGTCAGCCATCACACCCAATAAAACATGCTCTGCAAATCTTTACAGACACACCAAAAGAAGGGTAAGACACTCACTTAAACCAGCCCACTGCAAAAGGAACTTGGTGTTACGGTCATGGGCAAGCGCGGTAGCAGGTACCGGTTGTCTTTAAGTTGCAACAGGAAAAGACAAAAAGTTTCACTTAACAAATTTATTTAACAATTAAAAATAATGATTACAGTCAACTGGTATGCTCTCAATAATACACACAATGATACACTAATGAAACCAATCTGACCTGCCACTGTAACTGACAGTTAAGTTTGTCCACTGTATCCAGCAGTCTGTCCTGTGATGTGTCCTGTGATCTGCCCGATGTCCACTAATACACAGATAGCTGTATCCTGTGATCTGTTCAATATCTGATAACACAAAATGTCCTTATCCTGTGATCCTTTCGATATCCAATCACACAAAATGTCTGTATAGAAGTATTCAGAAAGTCTGCACAACTGTACTCTCTGCTTCAAGATATGAACAATGTCCAAAATGCAGTAAGTCCACTCTCTGGTAGAACCACAAACTGCATGCAGAGATAAAGTATCCGAAGTGCAGCAAATCTATCCAGACACTGCATCCAGTCCACTCCAGTAATAGTTCAATCACAAAGTATAAAGTACACAAAAAGTATATATCCAGTTGATAGTACAATGTAGCTCTAAGACACAGCCTTCTGTATAGCCAGTGAATACTATGTTCATCTGTGGCCAGGTGTACAGTGCTTGTATACAAGCACGGAAACTTCCAGACAGTTATAGAACTAACTTGAATTTAACAAAGTTGTGGAGAAGTTGAAGGACTACCAATGCAAGAGAATCATCCTGATTGTTCCGGGATGGCCCAACATGGCCTGGTTCTGGGACCTGGTGGCCATGTCCAGCCAGATCCCTCTGAGTCTGCCAAGTTTGCCCAATCTGCTAAGACACCCGTCAACCCGATCCCTCACAGAAATCTGACAAATCTAAATCTCCATGCATTCCTCCTAGAGCCTCAGCAATCAAGGAACAGGGCTTCTCTGAGGCAGTGGGAGCACGAATGGAGACTCCTCAGAGAGGATCAACCAGATCAGTCTATGAGGCAAAGTGGTGTCTCAGTAATCAGGTGGACTTCAGGGCACTCCCCATCAAGGCAGTAGCTGACTTCCTTATGTACCTTTTCCAGGACAGGAAGTTGCAGTCCAGTACTATTTATGGATAAAGATCAGCCATTGCTGATCCTCTCCCTGGTCTTGCACCAGCTGACAAAGGCTCCATTTGAACCAATTAAAGAGGTCTCTTTAAAGCATTTGACCTTCAAAACAGTTTTCCTCTTGGCCCTAGGGTCAGGCAAACACAGAAGTGAGATACATGCTTGGTAAAACAGAAAACTAAGACACCAGTCAGACTGGTCCAAGGTGACCCTATATCCATCACCCAGCTTTCTTTCGAAAAATCAGCTGGCCAAAGAGGGTCCAGACAGTATGGCCCCAGTGGTTTTCCAGCCCTGGCCCCAACTCTGGATATATCCCTCAAGTCTGACAGGTCGTTATGTCCAGTCAGAGCTTTGAGTTACTATCTGGACAGGACCTCAGACATTAGGCAGAACATTAGTTTTTGTCTCCTTTTGACAAGGTTTTGACAAAGACATCTCCCCTGCCAATATCTCCTCGTGGATAAAGGAAACGGTGATGTTATTCTATGAGCTCTCTGACCAGGAGGCCCTCCCCTTACATCAGGTCGAAGACCATGATGTCAGGGCCTTTGTTGCTTCTAAGGCCTTCCAGTCGGGAGTTTCCCTGGAGCAGATTTTGTCATCCTGCCACTGGAAGTCACACAACACCTTCACAGAATTCTATTTGAAGGATGTGACTTGGGCTGATTCAGAGCTCTATCACCTGGGCCCTGTGACATGACGTGCTTCCTTTGCAAGGTTTATTTCTTCTTATGGGACTGAACTCATCCCCCTCTTCCCCTACCTAAGAGCAGGTCTGTAGAAAATGGGAGGGTTACCTTGGTAACCAGCTGCTGGTAACTGATCAAGGCCTTATAGCAATTGTCCATTGTATAGGATGTATTAATGCAATAAAATTGCAAATAAGTAAATTAAATTTTTATAAGTTAATACCCTATCCAATGGACACACAAGGTCCTCCCAACTGACCTCACTATCAGCTTACTTGGGGTCTAATAGGTTCAGACAACGAAAAAGATGCTATGACGTCACACTGTCTAGACAGGATGAAAGTTTGATATGCCACCTGGTCAATGTGAATATATGATCCTCACAGGATATAAACCCATTTTGTTAGAGGAATGAATGACTTAGTATACCATCCCAAACAACAAGGTCAAATATGACTGTTGTTAACTGGGCAAATTATTAACTCAAAAGAGCATGTATGCATGGTATTGTACACCTTTTGGCTTTGGGTAATCTTGTTTAGACTCTGCGATATTTTTGTATATTAGGTATATTTAGATTTTCCCAATAGCAAGTATCCATGACATGCAAATAGCAAATTGAATGCTTGAACTAAGTGTGACTAAAAGAAACAACCTGCCCCAAAACAAAATATACTTAATTTTAAAAGGGAATCAGCACTCTAGTCCCCACGAGGCATTAGGAAAAGTTTGACCATAGTTATATTTCACTTAGTTCTAACCAAAGCATATGATCTAAGGTCTAAGGTCAAAGACCTAGTTTTTATGTCGCTTTTAAAGCCAGCATAATATTTTTACAGACTCAAATTATTTCATTTACTGAGCCAGGTGCTGTAGATATGGTACAGCCCAAGATTAAGGCTAGATATACTGGTACATAGAATTGATAATGTAATACAACAAAGTCTAGGGGTCAGTGTTTAAAAATATCACTTGTGCAATTGTAAAGTTTGGGAAAACATCATTTATAACATGTCTACCAGAATTCCTTTTACAGAGCCTAAAATAAATAATGATGTGTAAAATGTATCACGTTACAGAGATAACAATTAATTGGGGTTTCTTTTTTAAAAAAATAATCTGCACCAGTTTTTCATCATGTAAAGTATACACCCTTGATACTTTTTAATTTCAGCCCAAACGGTTTTCCCTTTTAACTAACCCGTTTCATACAATAGGGAAAAATTCATGCAGAGATACTACACCATTTTTCAGACTGTGGATAAAAGTCCTTTGTAAATGGTACAAACTAAAACATATACTGTTTCAAAGTGATGTATCACTTTTATCATTACACTGCCAAGGAGGTTATGTTTTTGCCTGCATTTGTTTGTGGGTTTGTGAATTTGTTTGTGAACAAGATAACTCAAAAACTTATAGACGGATTTTGATGAAATTTTCAGGATATGTCTAAAATGGTAAAAGGAAGAAATGATTTAATTTTGGGAGTGATAAGGATCACTATCTGGATCTTCTGAATCCATGAAATGTAATTTTAAAGACACATAACTCAAAAAGTTATGGACGGATTATGATGAAATTTTTGAGGATATGTGCTCCCTTGGCGGAGGTCTGCGTTCTCCGAGTGCTCTTGTTTCAAGATTGTTATTGTTTTTAGTATTTGGTATATAACCTACACATTTATTGGTCTTCAAACCAAAATATAAAAAGAACTACTTTTAACATTCACAATACAAATAACATATGAAAGAACACATTTATTGTATTACTAATGAAAGGCATGTATCAAATCCAATATTCAGAAGCAAAACTCTAAGTTCAATTGACTTTCTCCATGATCTGGGAAAATGATATATGGGGCTGGCATGTAACACTAATGAAATGTGATTGCTTTACTTTCAAAACTCCAATTTACCCAACTGTAATGCAGGTGTTCCACTGGAGCTGACCCTACAGCCAACCCTACGACTCTAGGGTCGGCTGCAAAAGTCGGGGACAAAATTCCACAAAAAAGGGCAGAAAAATACTGGGTCGGTTGCACCTCCCTGACAGGACTTGAAACATCCAGGCTTGTCTGTATCTAGAGGCCGACCTCCCTTGGGGTCAGGATGTTTTCTACAGGATTGGTCAGGAAACTTGATCCCTTCATTTCCCAGAAATTGCTTTAGGGTTTTTTTCGTGAGAAAAATTATCATGTGATGGGATCCAAGTAGTTTGTCAACTGTCCTTGACCTAATTTCCTCAATTGTTGATTGGTTAACACTTGATCCTCATTTTTTCCAGAAATTGCTCTGTTGAAATATACTGAGAATATGATTATTATGTGACCATATAAAACACTTTTTCAGGTTTCTCAATTATTTACAGCATACATGTGGACCTTTTTCATCTGTTAACTTCTAAATGATAATTACTTGCTGGAAATGGACTGCAAATGAGCAGTACTTAAGTTGCAAAAGGTTGCCTTCTTGGAAGTGGTTGCTTTTTGGTGAGGTTTGTCCTCCAGGGTCTCATTACTTCACTAACAAAGAAATATGTAGCCACCTTGGCCTTGTAGTCGAAGACCATGAAGAACTGCCTGACTCTTTCAATCTCCTCAGTGGTGGTTGGTGATCCCTTGGGTGCCATCTGTACCATCTGTGAAGAACAGAATGACAAGAAAAATACTGTGGGGTGAGGAAAATGAAAAAAATGGGACTGAGAAGATGGACAAGAGAGAGTGACTAGTAAAGATTATATAGAAAGAGAAGGCTAGTATTTAGATTTGGTTGAAGAGTACTTGTGCTGTAGTTCTGAAAAGAACTTAACAAGTGTATGCTGAGATCAAGCAGAGATCTATTGTTAGTAAAACTAACAGACAGAGGTCTGACAGAGTTCTGAGAAGAATTAGCTGTGAAGATAATAGAAGTCGGCTAGAGCTCTTAATCTTCTGTTGATACAGAGTGCTGGTCTCACTAATTGCAATCCGTGTGCCGGTATGCTGCTGTGTTGAAAGCTAGAAACTCTGAAATGAAATCTCACGTGACAATGAAACCCAGCGTGTGTATGATATCCGCAGCAGGAGGGTTAGGTCTGACACCTCTAGGAGGGTGTCTTTCGCCTATATTCTTTTCGTTGTATTTCTTGATATGGTATCCACTTGCTGCATGCTCGAGTTTCAGGTATTGTTTTTAATGTCCTAGCTTGTTTCTGAGAGGAGAAGGGGACATCTTCTCTTCATCTTCTTCATCATCTTCTTCTTTCTTCCACCACAGGAGTTTGTGAGAATTGAGGCTGTGGAAGCCCTGAGAAGGGCTGTGTAACCCTAAGGTTTTGTTGCTTAAGTTGTTTTCCTTTCATGTCTACCGGAGGTAGGTAATAACTCTTTTCAAAAGAAAAAAAATGTACCAGACTTACCAACTTACCATACCATTTTACCAATATACTGAACTTACCAACTTTGTTGTACATAAGGAGTGTTTATTACAATATTATTTTTGTTGCTACATTCTATGTTTTTTTTTCTTTTAGTAAGGTTGTTTTTCTTTTAGTAACAAAAACCAGTGAGGGGGTGGCCCAGGCACCCCTGGTTATGAGGTGTCAAGTAGTTCAGCCGGATTCAGTGATCAATACTTGAGCCCATTGGGGCAAGCAGTTCAGCCGTCCTCAGTGATCAATACATGAACCCTACTGTGGGGGCCTGGGTTCTACCCTGAGCTAGTGGACATATGTTGACATTCTATAAAATATAATATAATATATCTACTTTCTACTTTACAAATGTTTTTCTTTTAGTATTGTTGTTTAAACAGTTTCTAGGACTTCAGACAGATGTTGCTGGAGTTGAGAGTCTTCATAGCGCTTGAGTGCTTTGGTTCTGCACTGTTCCAAGTAATTTTGTATGTAAGGTAGGTTGAGTATCTCGTAGCTGGGTTTTGATGATTTGTGAGGTCTTGTCCAGGTAATAGTTCTTAGACATTTGTTCTGGATTTTCTGTAGGGCTTCTAAGCTTGATTTGTGATTAAATGTGAGATGGTAACCAGTTTCCAGTATCGGTCTTATCATGCTGGTGTAGAAGGTTTTTAATGCTGCTTTTTTGGGCTCCCCAGTAGTTGCCTCAGTTTTTCAATCCTGGGTGTTGTTTTATTGATGAGGTTTGTGGTGTGTGGTTTCAGGTTCATTGTTCTGTCTAGGGTAGTTCCTAGTAGTACTGCTAAATCTTTGATTTCCACTTGGTTGTTTCTGACACTGATGGGGATCTTTTTTCTTGGGTTTTGACACGTGATAATCATTAGCTGAGTTTTCTTTGCATTGAGCTTGATGAACCAGTCTTTAAACCGATCCTCCAATTCATCTACCTGTTTCTGAAGGTGGGTCTCTAGGTACCTTGGATTTCAATGGCTAGTGTAGATAGCTATGTCTTCTGCATATTGTGTTACTTAGCAAGTTTGGGTGATGGGAATGTTGTTGACGTATAGGATAAAGAGCAGTGGGATGAGGATGCTTCCTTGTGGTGTACCTGCTAGCAGCTGTACTACTTCTGATAGAGTGTTGCCTATTTTAACTGGGATGGTTCTATCCGTGAGGAATGAGGAGATTATCCTGAGAATATCACTTGGTAGTTCCATGTCGTGGAGTTTCCTAAGTAGGCCGTTGTGCCTTAGTGCGTCTAAGGCCTTTTCTAAATCCATGAGTAGTAGTGCTGCTAGTTTTTTGTTGTCCTTCACCTTCTTCATGTATTCATTTATAATCATTATGTGTTCATTTTCTTCCTTGTGTGGTTGGTATGTCCGTTGCCATGGATTGATGATGTTGTTATCTTCTATGTATTCGTGTATTCTATTGGAGATGATTTTCTCAAACAGTTGCCCCATGCAGTTCAGAAGGCTGATGGGTCTGTAGCTGTCTGGGTTGTCCTTTGGTTTGTTTGGTTTCGGGATCATCTTGCCTATGGCGTATTTCCATATCTTGGAGAAGTATCCTAGTTTTAGACAGTTGTCGAAGACCTTGGTTAGTTCTTGTATTGCTGGATCCGGAAGGTTTTTCAGAGCTATGTATGGGATGGTGTCCTTGCCAGGGTTGGTCTTGTTTCTTTGTGATTTCAGAGTCTTACTAGTGTCTTCACTGGTGATGGTTCTAGAGTATTCATCCGACAGTGCTGCCGGGGCACTGTGTGGAGTGAGCTGCTCTTTCATTGATTCAGCCCGCTGGTTGACTTCCGCTTTGTGCTCATAGTTGAAGTAGATGTCAGAGTGAGTTCTGTGGACTTTGGCCAGTTGGCTGGCGAAGGTGTTGGCAGTCTCTTTCTCTGAGTTGGTTGATGGGTTGTTGAGTTTTATTGGTTTCTTCTCAGCTTTTGTTTGTCCAGTGAGTTTGTTGATGGACCTCCAGTATTGTTGACTGTCCTTTTCTTTGTGATGTTGCTGTATGCCTGACTTAGTGGTTTGTAGTCCTGGAATTGCCTGATCTCCTTCTGGATGTCCCGTTTCAGCTTAATTTTCTCCAGTAGGCCTCTGCTGATTTTGATTAGCCCTTGTCTCGATTTAATGGTGGGGCAGCTATCGTGGAGAAATGAGGTGATTGCTGTGATGATTTCTTCTATGTACTGTGTTGGTTTGGTTTCCACCCTGAAGTTGCTCAAATGAAACCCTCTTGCTTGTTGCTGTATTTTATGCTCCAATTCCAGTCACGTGATGGGAACAAATATTTACTATTGATCTAGTTTTTCGATTTATTGATTGGCCGACACTTGATCCTCTTTTTTCCCAAAAATTGCTTATGGGTTTTTACAGTGAGAAGAAATATCTTGTGATTGGATCCAAATAGTTTGTTAACTTTTTTTAAATTGCTCTAGTGAAATATGCCGAGAATTTGTTTATTATGTAAATAAACCACTTTTTAAGGTTTCTCAATTATTTAAAGCATGCATGTGGACCTTTACTATCTCTTAACTTAAAAATTATGATCACTTGCACTGTTTTTTTCATTCCTGACATAATTTTTGTCATATTTTCACCTCACATCATGCTAGAAATGGACTGTAAATGAGCAGTACTTAAGTTGCAAAATGCAAGCCGGCTTCATGTTAGGACAATCCTGGAAGTGGTAAGGACAAGCCTGGAAGGGTTACAGACAAGCCTGGAAGTAATAAGACAAGACGGGGAGTGACTAGGACAAGCCTGTTATCGGGGGGGGGGGGGGGGTGGAGCCTAGGTCGGGAACAAGAGTCGGGGTGGGTCAGGGAAATATCAAACATGTTTGATTTTTGCTGACTCTCCCGACAGGCCTGGAAACTACAACTAACCCTAACTGACTATGTAAACATTGTTCCCGACCCTTCAAAAATGCTTAGTTACTGACAAGTCAGCTCCAGTGGAACACCTGCATAACAATGAAATTATTGACTCTCAATTTAAAGATATAATTTCAGTCATCAATAAAATATCCTCAGTGGCCTAGTGGTTAGCAAGTTTAACCAACTAATCACAGGGAGTTATCTCTGTGTGGTATTACCCCCAGAAGTGAATACTGAGGACCTGTCCCAATATGACCCTGGCTGTTGAAGGGGACATTAAAAACCCCAACTTTGACCATTGACCTTCAATCATCAATACACTAAGCATTATTTCATTGGCTTACAAATATGGCCACAGTTTAGCAAGAATACACACACTAATCTGTAGAAAAATTGCTAGAAAACAGGCACCACACACTTTTCATAACTAGCAACTTGACATAATATTAGTCAGTCCACAACATTTTGTCCACTTTTGGATGTGTACACAAATATTGATATATAATGTTGGCACCCCTCAAATTTTATGTAAGTCAGGAACTGCAATATTAGTCTTGTCTTGTTTACCCAGTTTACTTCCCACTGGTGTACACTGTAAAGACTGTAATAGGATTCTTTAGTATTCTACATATTCTCAAATCAATCTTTTGATCCTTACAGATGTAGTTATACATCTACTCATATATTGGTTATATTGAATTCGGTTCAATGTCTTGCTATTAGGATATTCATTATTATTATTATTATTGGAACATGAATTATAAATGAATATGTTGGGACCAAACTTAAGATCTCACCAATCTTAAGATTGTCGCTGGCTCAACTTAAGATCCTAGGTTTGGCTATCAATCTTAGGATTGGTTAGCCATTCTTAAGATTGGCTAACCTGTCCCAACCTATCTTAAGATTAGCCAGCCCATCTTAAGATGGGACAATTATACCAGCACCTTTTAAGTAAATTTTGCAGCCTTTACTAAGTTTAATGGAAAATCTATGTAGAAAAATGTTATGGTAAATCTTTTCAAAATATTTAATTTGTGTATGTTATAAATATAAAAGACATCAGTGAATTCAACACAATGTGAATAACTTATTAACTCCTCCTTTACAATATTTTACGAGCTATGGGGAATTAGATTGTTCATTTAACAAATTCATTTAACATTTTCATCTTTCCATCAGCTTACTTTTATTTCTAAAAATTATTTCTAAAAATTATTACTTCTATGAAATCTATACATGTTATTTTAGAATATTATTGCAGAAAACTATTCCTATGTAAAAGAGTAATATCAAACTAAGTAAATGTGATATCCTGTAACGTAAGTTTAGGATTTAATATGACTACTACTTCCCTTCATTATTTGATCATATTTACCCCTTCAGTTGTTCTACCATATACTGACAAGAGGCCAATAAAGTTTAAATATGAAGACACTGAACAAATCAATATAAAACAAATGGATTCCTATTGAGACAAGAAGGACAATGACCCAAGAAACATAAGACCTGACTAAATCCAATTAACTTATCACTAATTAATCACAGGCCATTTCATTATGGAGCCACTCTTTTTATGTTGATTTGCAGTTTGGGGTTTGGGGCTCTCATCTTTCAGTTCTACATCTTTTCAAATTCTGTATCATTCTAATTGCTAGCTTAATCTCATAATAAATAATCTAAATTCATCACTCATCTGACAAATCTACAGATGAATTCTAAATGTAAAGTAAATTTCAACTCTACTCCCATAAAAATCCAGTTTAAGGCGACCTTAAACTCTCTAAAGTTTTCAAAATTAAACTTTCACATCAAAACTTAGGTTGACCTTAACTCTGTGTAAGCCTGGAGCTAAGGCTACCCTAACCCTTTCACACACGTTTGACATTTAACGAATCATCTTCCATAAGGTGGCCTTAAGCTTGCATAGCTATGCTCCGTGAATTATGAATATGTAAATTTCATGAATATCCATTAACATATAATGTAAAGTCAAAGTTAATGGATTATAACAATTATGTAACGTAGATGTAATAGAAAATGTAAAAATGTATATATAAAATTTAGTATATTAGTTGTTATGTATAATAAAAAATTAAATTCCCCACATGGGGTCTTTTCATTGACTTGTACCCAACTAGGGGCAATGATGAAGCCACTCTTTTTATGTTGATTTGCAACTATCTTTACAGGTGATAAGTTGATCACAATTAATTCTTGTAAAGACATATATTTTGTTTACCTTTATCTTGTACATAGTCTTCCCAACAGGTGGTACAACTATGCAATAGGGAGTGAACACATAATTCACATTTTGTTAAATTTACACATGTGCTGTATATAAATATCATATACAAAGAAAAATATAAAAAATAACATACTATTAACTTTTTAAATGGTAATGGCTTTTATTTCAGAACTGATTACAGTTTAATTCAAATGTCTCATTTAGTTCTCTAAAGCTTTCCAAAATGATTGTAAATGAGGGTTAATACATCAAATACTGCATACATACTATCCATTACACGCAAAGAAAAATGTACATATAATATTCACTATAAACTTTTCTTATAGTTTTTTTTTAAATGTAATAATTACTGCAAAATTTCCCATAAAAATGTTCCCATCTTAAGATGGGCTGAGACAAAGTTAAGTAGCCAAACTTAGGATCTTAAGTTGGGGCTAGCACCAATCTTAAGATTGGCGAGATCTCAAATTTGGCTCCAACAAATGAATCCTTTATGTACCAGTCTTTGGCAGCCAAACATATGTGCAACAAACATTATTCAGACTGTCAAATCAATCTAAATCTCTGCACAAAAGACAACCCATTCATAGCAGCCCATGCGTTACGTAACCATAGGTCTCCTTGTCATAAATATCAATAGCTATATAAGTAGCTCATAATAAAAAACAGGTAAATATGCATACAAATTAAACTGATATATTGTTCACACTTTTCCAATAAGATGTCCACATGTATCCCCTTTGGACAGCTATCTTCAAACGGTTTCCACCATGTTACATTTTTTATGTGTATTATCATCCACTTTCACCAAAATCCTGTTGAATCTAGTGTGTCCAATGGAACATTACACAAAATTATAAATCAGACAAGTTTGTCGGGAGAACTGTGAACTCACCACTAAAAGGAAGTTCCTGTCGGGGTGTTTTCTGACAGTCTATGTTCGGAGTAAAGGCAGTTACTGATTGATGATAGCTATGTATAAAAGTGTTAAATTCCACCACATTTTACTCACAAACATATTAATATTGCAGGTATTGTTTTTAAGTATTTATTGTGCATCAAATCTGTCTCTGGAGACGGTATTCAAATCATTCAGTGCTTTCAGAGCTGGGGAAGAGAGCACACCACTTATGGATAACGCCGAATTTGCAAAGTTTACCAGGGATTTAAAATTACTTGATAAATTATTGACACCTACTGATGTGGACATTATATTCTTTAGGGTGACCTACAGAGATGAGTAAGTGTTCGAATGTTACACCATTTACATATTTATTTAAAATCATTACATTATAAACCCATTAGGATAAATTATGCTTTATGTCTATTGTTGAGCCTTCTATTCTTTTACACGAATAAACTTTCTCTGCATATTTACATGACATATGTTTCTTTCCTAGGCCTGTTGTTCAGTGGGTGTTAAATTACACCTGAGAGTTTTTCTTTTGTTAATAGTGCCCAATATCTTTCACTTATCGGCAGTTGTTCTGCTCTGTGATTTTGGCCATATACAGGAGCCTTTTATACACATTTACAAAGAAACCCCTCTACATTTATTTCAAATAAAATGATCATAAAACCCGAAAAATACACACGAAAAACATAGGAATGAAAAGTAAGGAAGTTAACAACATCTTTAAAGACCACAGTGCATGAATTTTTTTTTTTTGCATTACTGTACAGATTATGTGTGTAACAACACACCTACCAAGTCCCATCTTCAAACCCCCACAAGAAAGCACATTAAAAGCCAGTTAAATCTGACAGAGCCAGTGCCACGTCACACAAGGAGATTTCCCACTCTCATTTCTGTGTGTCCAATACAAAATAGTGTAAAATGAAGTGAAATTAGTGTTTTATAAACTGGCTTGGAAAGGTTCAGCTTCAGTCAAAAAAAATTTTTTTTCCTACACTTAGTGCAAAGATTCTTCTATCAAATGAACTTGGAATATTGTGTGGTCACACACAAATAATGCTCTTTTTTTAAAAATAATTAACGCTACTATTTGACTGTAACTTGTGTTCAAAATAGTGAACACATGTGCAGCTTTTAGTGTAACAATGTAGCTTCTGATAGTGTGTCAGTTTTTAAATAAACCGATAAGCAAGTTTTTCAAGCAGTTCTTGTCCACATTTTCTCAAAATGTGATAAAATTTTAAGGCACCCTTGATTATCCAAACTCCTTATTATCAGAACAGATAGCCCCAAAGTTCAATAGTCAATATTACAATGTATTAGTTATTATGAACAAATCAATATTCATTACTAGTTCTAGTTGACCATTAAGAACTGACAGTCACAATTCAGGGGCGGATCCAGCCTTTAAGTAAGGTGGGGGTTCACATCAGACACACCATAACTAAGGGGGTCGGAGGGCTTGCCCCCCCCCACCCGGGAAAAAAATTAATTTTTGGTAAAAGTATAGTGCATTTCCTGTAAATTTAACACCACTCTCAAGAAATAATTTTGTACTTTGGGTTGAACCCCTTTACATTATTTTTCAAGGAGGAGGGTTCGAACCCCCTGAACCCTCCTGGATCTGCTAGTGCAATTTGTAAAACCAGCCTCAAAACACACTGTAAAAGACTCAGTGTATTAGGATCTTTTATATTGGGCTACACTGCTGCCAATATTAAAAGTAAGCAGGCTGAAATGACCAAATGTTTGAGCACTCTGGTTCAGGATGTAGAGTTTAATACACTGGAGATCTGAACCACATTCTGACGTTTTATTGACAACAGTATGTCTTTTATGATATCTACTTTTAATAGCTGTGTAGGGGTCAGATTGCAATTTTCATGTAAATTTGCACCTGAAAGTTAACACTTTTAAAGTATGAATTTTTTTTTCATAAACACAATATTTTATTGAAGCAATTAGGCAAAATCAACAAAGCCTTCTCACAGGACGAACTATTTACAAAAGCATATGAATAGATGATAATGATGATGAAGTTGTGGACATGTGACTAATATAAAACTATGAAAACCACCCTGATTCCTTAAAAAATTCTTGTACTGCTTCAAAAACTACCTTTTTTTGATCAAAAGTCAAGTTATAATCTCCATTAAATGAAAATCAGTGGTTATTGTCGGTAAAACTCATAAACATTGACTGCCTATTTTGAGTATGTAGTCTGTATTCTAAAAGAAAATAAAAAATGTTTTCTACTGAAAAGCCACAGTCACAAATTGAATTTTCTATAACATGTAAATTATGTGCAAGATGTTCTTTAAGAGGACTACAGTTTATTCCCATTTTTGAGTGTATCAAGTTCCAATGTCTATCACCTGTACTAGATAATGTAGTTACGCGTTTAAAAGAATCATCTAATGTATTCCATAATTTTATTCCAACAGAAAAGAATGAATTTTGATGAAATTCTTGTTTGTCATAGAGAAGAGTAGTGTACCAGTACTTTGTTGATTATACAACATTTTAATGTACTTTGGTCGAATTGTATGCAAGAAATAACCAAGTTAAAGACTATACTCAAAAATTTCATTGAACGTTTTACAACCCAAGCCAAAAGAAAAAAAATAACACTTTATTAACAAAGACTGGTACACATTAATAAATGTATGACTGTAACCCAAGCAGCTCTTGCAATTACATTACTTATGGTTAATATTTAAAATGTTATCTGTACAGAATCCTCACACTCTATCAATGACAGTTTTAGATGGAGTCTGATTGAGAGTTTTCATATTGAAGAATAAATGCTAATTATCATAAAATTATAAAAAGCTTTTCAAACAAGATTATGCTTGTTCAGTTAAAGTTAAACTTCAAAAAATAAAAAAGTCACTTCCAAATGCAATTAAATCAGCTACAAAGTCAGTTACATCCATTTCTTCCCAATACATTTACAACAAAAACCATGGCAAATTTACTGCTGTGTACCTTTTGTGTCATCACAACACCTCCACACATGTTTTCAGGGATGTTATTTTATATGCCACTTTGAGAGGCTGTATCTCAGTGGGGGATGCTCTGATGGATGTCTGGTTTTCTTTACTGGGATTGTCTTACTCTCTGGCACACACTTACAAATTTTTAAAGAAACTGTGGACTGTGGACTTTAAAGTTACAAAGTAAGGAATGGATGTAATATAAAAAGCTTGATAGCCTCGTAAGTGTCCAATATTTGAAAATAATGGACTGGTAACTCAGTCCTTCCGGACCTCATAAATAGTCCATTGTATTCAAATATTGGACACTTACTTGGTCATTAAACTATACATCAAATTTCATCCTCAAATTGCGTTAAAAAGGGAAATATATGGTCACAAGAATTGTTTTTCATTTGCTTTTATGATCCACTGGGTAGGTGTACACTTTGGTACAGTTTTTAAGACAGGTACAGGTGCTGGTAAGTGAAACGATGTAACAGCTGTATTTAAGATATATATAGGCTAGTATGTGTCAATATATTAAATGAAAGGCCAAATTTGCAATAAAAATAAAGTTGATGGATTGCCTTGGTCTTTATGTTGATTTAATCACATGGTGTAAGCCATAGCATGATGGGCAGAAGAGTAGACTTGCTCCAAGTCTTTGTATTTCTTATTCCACCAAATCTGACATACATGGAATCATTATGAACCCATCATGATCAGTGGGGAAATTACTGAGGGATGAAATACTTTTGTCAGCCCCACATTCTGGCCAAAACGTCAATCAGTCCTCATATAATACCTAAGACAAATGAACTTGAGGAAAGTCTAGCAGAAGAGTGGATAGTAAAAATTATAGCATATTAGTTGATTTACTGACTGGAGAGTGCGTGTACCATCCATCCACCCAGGACAAAATAGAATACACTCCCTTGAAAGTTTCTGTTTTTTTTTCTTTTTTTACAATAGGAAGATGAACTTTTATCAATTCAAAGAAGCACTGGAACTTATTGCTGAGAAAAAATATCCTGAAGATGCTGATGGCTTGTCAAAATTAGAAGACAAAATTGTTGTAGACATAGGTCCAATGGCCGATGGACCTACGGTGTGTGTCATCAACAAGTATTTTTATACAAACTATTACTGACCTCTTCATTAAACAAGAATAGCTCCGCCAAGGCCAAATGCCTTCAATTTGCTTTTGAGTGCAATTATTGAAAATTCTTCAAACAAGTGATCCGTACCTCCACCAAAATCCACCAACATCTATTTCTCGTGCTATTTTTAGCATTTCCTCAAAATTTCATAAAAATCTGTCTATAATATATCGAGTTATTTTGCAAACAACCAAATAGTCATACATAACTTGCTTAGTGAAAGAAAATTGAAAATTTTAATTACTTAAATGTAGCTTTTTTAAGCTACAAGCTCACCATGTGGGACTTAATGCTGTTCTCGGGTTGCCACACCCGGGGCCAATGTCTTAGAATAAAAGACAGTTCTTGTTAGCCACTGGATATACTGGTAGTTGTCGTCACGTGATAACTTCTGACCAATCGTCCTACTTTCTCGTTGGAATTTTCTAAAACCTACCCCTCAGCTGTAAACAGCGGGGAGGCAGGGTGGGACTCTTCTAAGTCCCACATAGTAAGCTTGTAGCTTATAAAAGCTACATTTAAGTAATTAAAATTTTCAATTTTATTACGCTACAATAACTTACCATGTGGGACTTAATGCTGAATTCAACCGCCCGGTGGCGGTATTACAGCTGAGACTGGAAGATATGTAATTTTTTTCTAAGATTTGAATTAATATGTATAGAATAGTGCCAGAAATACCAGTCTGAGTCCCATTTACAGTGCCCCAATCCCGAAGACCGGGCCTGTAACGAGCCAAAAACCTAAGTAAAATGAGGGACAGTGCTAAAACTGTCTAGATTGAAGGACGGAAGTGCAGCAGTTCTCACTTCGAGGTCTAAGGGTCCCTGAGGGACCTTCACGAGTGACTGACCAACCCAATGGTTGGACATTTCATAAATTTTTGCCACCTGAATATGAGATTAATGACAACTTAATAAGTCCTTAATACAAATTACTTGATAACTAAAAAACAAAATGACCTTACCCGTAACATCTTAAAGGTAAAGGAATACCTAGATCCTGGGAGAGACTCCTGAAGACTTGGTTGTAGCAGATGTGTTCCCCCCCTTTTTTTCTTTCCGAGGACAACTGGTCTGAGGGGAAGGATCTAGGACTTGTTGTGCCGCCACTACGGGTTCCAGATACATATTGTTGTTGGTGTCTGACCAAGTAAGGTCTTTTAGGTAAAAATTTGTAAATGTGTTGTGAGCTTTCCAGTGATAGGCTTGCATGATTTGGTCCACCGATACCCCACCGTAAAAGGCCTTAGAGGCCGCGAAGGCCCTGATGTCATGCACTTTAATTTGTACCAAGTCCAAGGCTTGTTGGTCTGCTTGCTTGTAACAAAGTAGTATGGTTTGTTTCAACCAGGAAGAGAGAGTAGCGGGTCTGATGTCTGAGGTATGTCCTTTCTTGAAGGAGATGAAAAGGAGGGAACGAGACCCTCTCAGGTCTTTGGTTCGGTCCAGATAATACCTCAGGGCCCGTACCGGACACAGGGTCCTGTCTTCTTTAAATTGTCTATCTACAATGGTAGTCAAAGCAGGAATAGTCACCGGAGACACACTTTGAGAACCTTCTCTTGCTAGTTGGTTTTTGGCTATGAAATCAGAAGAAGGGAACAAGGCGACCTTTTCCCATTGGCCTAGATTAGATACTTTGTTTGCGACCCAGGCATGGATTTCGCTGCGGCATTTGACGGAGGCCAAAGCTAGCAAGAAAGCAGTTTTGAGAGTAAGATGTTTGAGGTCTGAGTCTTTCATGGGCTCAAATGGTGCTTTTGTGAGCTCGTTGAGGACAACAGAAAGGTTCCACTTAGGTAAATTTCTGGAACTTTTTGGACGATCCCTGTGAAAACTGCATTATGTGCAATATGGTGGGCCGTTGGGCCCAAAGTGTCAACGATTGCAGTCCTGTAGCCATCAATGGTCGAGGGGCGCCTATTTAGGTCTTGGTACAGGTACATGAAAAAATCTGAAATTTGCTTCACAGATGGAGTGGAGAAATCCACCGAATTTTCTCTGCACCATTTTTCAAATAGGGCCCACTTTGACTTGTAGATGGTCCTTGTTGATGATCGCTGAGGAGCAGCAATTCTCTCTGCCACCTCCACAGAGAAGCCTTGTTCTTGGAGTTGTCCGCTCCTAGACACCAGGCGTGAAGGTTCAGCTGTTGTGGGTTGTTGTGAAACACATACTTGTGGGACTGTTTGAGTAGGGTCGTTGACACTGGGAGTTGTAGTGGGATCTCTGTTGAGAGTTGCACTAGGTCCCAAAACCAGGGCATCCCTGACCAGCCTGGGGCTATCACGATGATCAGGCAATGACATTGCTTTATCTTTTTGATCACCTTGTGAAGGAGAGCTGTAGGAGGGTAAGCATAGACCGTGAGGTTGGTCCAGTTTATGTTTAGAGCATCTATGTCCCAAGCCTTTGGGTCTGGGACAGGAGATACGTACAGTGGAAGTTTGTGGTTCAGGTGAGTGGCAAATAAGTCTACATGAGGTGTGAACCACTTCTGGCAGATCTGTTTGAACACCTGCGGGTGCAGAGTCCATTCTGTTGACTGCACTTGGTTGGACCTGGACAGTAGATCGGCCATCACATTCAGGCACCCTGGAATGTGCCTGGCTATCAATGTTATGTGGTAGTGATGGCACCAGGTTATGATCTTCCACAGGAGAGCACACATTTCTGCTGAGTGAATTCCTCCTTGTTTGTTGATGTAGGTTACCACTGTTGAGTTGTCCATCGCAACCAACACTGTTTGATTCTGGCACTGGTCCTTGAAGTCTCGAAGGGCCAGGGAGACCGCCTTCAATTCTAGGACATTTATGTGTAGCCTTTTTTCCTGATCTGACCACAGACCCTTTGTAGAATTTTGGTCTAAGTGAGCGCCCCAACCTTCCTTTGAGGCGTCGGTAAAGAGTTGGATACTGTGGTCTTTGGGATGAAGGTCTGCACGTTTCATCATGTTTGAGAGATTTTGCCACCAATCTAGGTGGGCTGCAATGGCTTCTGTCCAAGGAAGGAGGTTGTCCAGCGACTGAGGATATCTCCAGTGCTCCTTGAGATGAAAGTGAAAGGGCTTCATGTGAAGGCGTCCCTCCGGGACTATTTTCTCCGTTGAGGCTAGCAACCCAATTAGCGACATCAAACATCTTGCAGTCAAAACATGTTTTGACTTGAGGTGTAGGATCAAATCCTGGAGTTTGAGCCATCTCTCTTGAGTGGGTTTTACAAGGGCTGAATTTAGATGGTACTCGTAGCCCACGAACGAAAACACCTGAGTAGGTTTCAGTTCTGATTTTTCCTGATTTATTATCCTCCCCAAGGACTGGGTTAGGTCTACCACCGCCTGAGTGTTCACTTGGGCTTCCTCCTGAGACTGGGACCTGATCAGCCAGTCGTCCAGGTATTGGTGAATTCTGAGTCCTCTTGAGAGGGCCATTAGTTTCACTTCCTTTACAATCATTGTAAAGACCTGGGGGGTTGTGGCTAGTCCGAATGGGAGGGAGGTGAACTGGAACACCTGAGCCTTGTAGCAAAACCTTAGGTATTTCCTTGAGTTTGGGTGGATGGGGATGTGCAGGTAAGCGTCCGACAGATCTATCGACGATACCCACTCCCCAGGAATCAGGGAGGTCCTGATGGACTCTGGAGTTTTTATTTTGAACCTTTCTACGTATAGAAAAGTGTTGAGCCTGCTTAGGTCTATGACTGGCCTCCACCTTTGGTGAGGCTTGGGTACTAGGAACAGGCGTCTGTAAAATTTTACATTTTCCACTCTTTCAATTGCGTTCTTTGACAGGAGAGACTGGATACAAGTGGCCAAGGCTTGGTCTTTTTGCTGGGCCTTGTACTCTGACAGAATCAGAGGAAATCTGACCAAATTTGGCTTTGAAAGGAATGGCAGTACGTAGCCATTGGTGATAATGTTTAACACATTTTGAGAACATTTGTTTGTAAGCCAGTCTCTCCTGAAAGAACGGAGGCGACCTCCTACTGGTGGACTGAGTGAGGCTTTAAAGGAGTCATTGGGAAGGGGGGTTTCCACACCCCCTTCCCCTATTGTGGGGTCGAAAACGACCCCTGGAGCCTCTGAAGTTCGGTTTTCCCCTTCCTGAGGAAAATGATTGGTTACTGCTTTGAGAGGAGTTGCCCCCATAGGGGTGTTTCCTGTAGGAGCCTCTTTTCTTGTGGGGACCACGAAAGGGCTTATTCTGGTAGGGTGTGAAACCCTGAGAGTCTTTTGAGGTGCCTTTTTTGAGAAGGAAGTCTTCACCTTCCTTCACAAGTTGAGACTCAAACAAGGACGGATCCCAAAAAGACGAGTTCCTAAGTTCTTGATGTCTCCTTCACCTAACTGTGGATGTAAGAGAGTCATCTCGGCTTCGCGCCTAAGCAAGCCGGTATTAGCCATAGAATATAGCTCCCTCTGGAGAATATGGGCTAGAGATTTGCTGAGACAGGTGAGGGCCCTGTGTTGAATAAGAACTGTCTTATTCCAGAAATCCATGTACTCAGCGACTTCTTCATATCTGCACTTTGCTGCTTTCTCAGGATTGGCACCTTTCTGAATCTGAGACTTGATCTTCTTGACAGTTGACTTGATTCTATGTTGACACTTCTCCAGGGAAGCATTGCAAGAAGAAGAAGTTTTAGCAAAGGCAGCGGTGAAATTGAGGGTTGAGATATTTTGTCCAGCCTGATGCTCCAGCTCCTTGAGAACTGGCAGGGGGAACTTTGCTATAGGGGCCCCAGAGGGTTTAGGAGTAATACAGATCCTGGCAAAGTCCGTATTCAACTCTTAAATTTTGTCCTGAAAAGAGGGCTGTCCCATCCTGTACCACTTAGAAGTGGAAGGAGGAGGCTTGACATATTTACCCTCAGATAAATTTGCAGCCTTAAAGTCATGTTGAAATTTATCAAAGGCGTCCTTGATAACTGAGCTAAGGGGTAGAATAGAGGAAGGACCTCTAGGTCTGAGCTCTTGGCCTTTTTCATCATCCAGACCTAACACTGAAGTTGAAGACCTAGGCATAGACTCCCTGGGGTCAGGGAGTGAAAGAATACGCCTAAAAGTGTCCACTTCTGCAGCGTATTGTAAGGGCATGTCAGACAGAGCTACTTCCCGATAATAAGGGGGGTCTGGATCATGTTGTGGAAGGTCTTGATCAGAAACAGACCTGTGTCTGGCTGCAGGGGACTGATCCTCCCCTGAAGAAGATGACACATATCTGGACCTTGACTTGTGTTTACTCTTATCAGAGTGCTTTTTAGGTCTGGTAGAAGGGATCCGAGGTTCATCGGATTCCTCATTTAGTTGGTCCGAGGCAGATCCCGGATCAACTTGTTGCCTACTACAAGAGTGGCTATGCTTTTTGTGAGAGTTACGAGACCTCTTTCGGTGGTAGTTCAGAGGGATCAACGTACTGGTCCGAGGTATCTTGCCGGTTAAGTACTAGACGAGGAGGGAGTGCTGGACCGTAGTCCACATCCATAGCCTCGGTATGAATATTAGTACTAGATCTCGGAGGGGGTAGGTCCAGATTTACAGCATTATTACTGGATGTACCAGGTTTGGAAGCAAGAAACGAGGTCTGATCCACCTCTGTTTGCTTTTTGGTAGTCAACTCCTCTCGAAGCGACTGAAAAGCTTCCAACATGGATGCCTGAAAGGAACCCATTTGTTGCTGTAAATGAATATTTAAGGAATCACCCAGGGATTTTTCAATATTTGTTTGAATTTTTTGTTGTAAAGTTGTACCTGGGGTGGGTGGGACAGACTTGGCTGGTGTTTTGAGCGATAAAGAACTGAAGGCAAGTGGCTGAGGACGGGGGGCTGAGGTGAAAAGATTATCAGCAGCACTCTCGAGGTCTGCATTTGAGCCAGTGAAGGAATCCCCGTCGCCTTCGCCCAAGAGATCAAGTTCATTATCTTTGGAACTAGATTCCGCCTTTTGTTTTTTAAGGTAACGTTTCCTGTTTTGAATTTTCTTCATCTGTTCATCTGTGAAAGATGTACAGATCTGACAGGGAGTTTCGAAGGTGACACAGGGGTCATCACCCTTGCCAGCCTCCCTACAGGTAGGGCAATAGTTGTGTAGGTCGAAACTAAAACAAAAGTGGCGGCATTTCTGAGCTCTCGGTTTGTCTTTATTCGTTTGGTGGAGAGACATTTTAAATGTAATAAAAGATGTACAATATAAATTGCCTGTACCAAGGAAAACCCAAAACACGCAAAAGCAAGAAAATACTTATCCCGTGAAAATAAGAGTTTTACAGAATGATCTATGTTATATAATCAAAGATATGTCCAAAAAGGAACCTCTAACAATAAGTAAAGGCTGAGAAATAAATGAAAATGTCTGTATATTTACAAACTGCTACCAGTCAATCATGGCCAACGAGAAAGTAGGACGATTGGTCAGAAGTTATCACGTGACGACAACTACCAGTATATCTGGTGGCTAACAAGAACTGTCTTTTTTTCTAAGATGTTGGCCCTGGGTGTGGCAACCCGAGAACAGCTTTAAGTCCCACATGGTAAGCTATTGTAGCATAATAAAATGGCATTTAATTTACTATTTGTGTTGGATGTCAGATAAAGATGACATTTAATCACATTTAATTTATATTATCTTATATTTTTATTTTCCATAATACTTTTGAGATCCTGCTTTAATAAAAGGAATCAGAAAAAAAGATAAATATAATTTTAGTAAATTCTTATTTGAATATGGCCCCAGGGGCCGGTTTCACGAAGTATCCTTAAGATAAATGTCACCATAAATTCAAGGATTTCCTTGAATTTCCCCCTCCACATCTCAGTTTCACAAAGCCTCCTTCCTTAAAAGAGACCATGAAAACTTCCTTAAATTTCAAGGAAGCTAAGGGCATACCTTAAATTTAAGCAAGTGTTCTTCAAGGAATGTGTAATAACTTTAAAGAACATTTGCTCCCTCTTTATGTTTCAAGGAAGACATTTGGTAAGGAGAGTTAAAAGAAGCTTTGTGAAACTGAATTTTATGGTGGCCTTCCCAAAGGAAAAATGACCTTCCTTTACTAAAGGAGATCCTTTCCAAAGGAGGCTTGGTGAAACCGACTCCAGTTTTTAAGTAACATGTATATACAACTTAAGTAATATTAGTTATAATTCTCCCAAATGTCCAAGTGTAAACCAACACAATTTCAGGAACTTAACTATCTTTTGATATTTACATATCCTTATATTACTTATCCCAAACGTGATGTGTATTAGTATTTTTCACACATTATTTACATTTAGTGGACAATTACCTCTTAGATATATGACTTAAAGGCCTGTTAACATCTTTCTGTATAGTCGTATCAACACATATTTGAATTCATATACAGTCAAACCTGTACATGTGACCACTCTCGAAGAGAGACCACTTGCTAGTTGAGACCGCTTTTATTCCCCCAAGGGAAATTTAGATATAAAACATACCCCGAATAAAGACCACTCCTTAGTTGTGACCAGAGACCACTTAAATCATTCCCAATGACCCACAAAAACCTCTATACAAGAGACCAGACAATGGAGACTGGAGGCTAACATGGGCACTGATAATCAATGGATGGCCAATATATGAATTGTTTTCATTGTCCATTTCCACATACATGTTCAATTAAGACCTCCATCTATAATAATAAACACAGATATATAATACCTGTCTAACTTCTTTTATCATGAAAAAAGGGATTTCTATAATCCTTTCAAAGAAAGTGTGACATATAAATAGCTGGGAAGGAAAAGGGGTGTGTGTAGATCAGTACACTGTGGATGAATGGAAAACTGAACTGGTTGAACTTTGCATGAACTATTTACTATAAGACATTTACAATATAGTCTGTGTAAAATAAGATAACACAAATCAGCTTTTAATGGGTATTACAAATGAGAGATTTAAACATAATTAGTAATGGCCTATTTTTTAATCCAAAATGTCTGCTGTTACATGTACTTGTGCACGTTTTAATTTTGTTAAATAATCATTTTAAACCAATTATTAGGATTCCACAAATAGCAAGTTTTACCACGAAACTCTCATTTGCTTCATTGTGACTGATCTCTAACGTGTCAAATAGACTGTGGATTACAAGGCTTAATGAATTGAGAGAGAAATTTACTGAAATTTAAGGAATTTATACAAAGCCTTCATATAAAGACCGACCCCTACGAAAGACCGTTTTTAGCATTTCCCTTGAGTGGCCTTTATGCACAAGTTTGACTGTATTTGCTTCAAAGCCTTGTCCCTGTTTTTCTGTAAATGGACCTCAACTGTGGGTAATGCATATTTTAAAATGAGACCCTGTTAAGAATAATGCCCCCATTCCCCACCCTCTAGAATGTACATTTAGTTTTATTTTAACATGTGAGAGTATGTGAAGTTTTTTTTTTTGCTACACGTTAGTTGGCTATCCATGCTGTGTCATATATGACAGAATATGATCAAGATCTTTCCCAATATTTAATCATTTCTTCATTTGGCGAGACCCTACCTACATAAAGAATTCAGAAAGATCTGTTTAATTATTTTTGGAGTTACCACGAGCACCTATAGCCAGACACTCAAAGAGATACACAGACAATTAGATGAAGGCACCCAGAAGAGAAGATAAGAGGGGATAAGGCAGGCAGACAATATAACAATTTTCAAACATAAAATTTGGAGTTTATATTACAACTTCTGTGAAAACAATTCTGGCTAGAACACATCTGTTAATTGCAATATGTTGTGTATCATCTAAGCACACAGCATACACCAGATTTCTTCAGTATCTTGCTTTGAAGAGTATAAATCTTCCAGGCAAACTCTGTACAAGTCAACTTAGTAACAAATTAGAAGAGCAACTACTTTATGTGTGTGTGTATAAACATGTCAATCAGAAGTAGTTGCCATACTATTTGCTACATTCTAAATACAAGTTTAAGTGTTCCAAACCACTACTACTACCAAATATCAGAGATATCAGGCTGGTTGAGAACTAAACTATACATAGCATGTACCAGAATACATAAGTTTCTATTATTTGGCCTTAAACGTCAAAATTTGACTTTGTAACAACTAACTACACTTTTATCTTGTGATCTCAATGGGTATCGGAATATCTGGGTACCCGATCAAGAGGAAACTATTCAGTTAAAATGTACAACAATATTGTTATATCTCATCTTAACACACCATATTACATGTATCTTTTATTTTGTTAAAAATAGGAACACTTTGAAAATCGTCAGAATGTTAAAACAATTATCTAATTCCGACAAAATAAATTGATGTATATTGGCCATATAGTGTCATGTATTACTTAAATAAATGAAATTACAATGTTTTCACACAATATTTTATGACTTTGAATCAATACATGACTTATCGACCTGAAAAAAATAAAGCGGTAATTATGAAACTACATTCGAGCTATGGTTAATGTTTAATTTATAGGTCATGTGCCCCCATTTTTATGGAATAAACAACCGTGTTTTGAATGAACAGAAGTCTTTTTTCCGTGTCCTGGTGTTTTGAATGTACTAAACAATGAAGCAAAAAACAATATTATAGGAATAAAAGACATATTCGAGTGCTTTATGATGGTTTTAAACTATCGAGCGGCTGAATATTAAAGCCACGAAGCCCGAAGGGCTGAGTGCTTTAATACAGCCGATCGATAGTTTAAAACCATCATAAAGCACGAGAATTTGTCTTTTATTCCTATTCTAAAATGGTTATATTAATAATTTGGTCAAAATAAGTGGCAAATATTCCGCAAAAATCAAAACAAATCCAACGCCATGTTGGCTGTTCCATCAATACCACATACATAGTGATATCTATTGTAAAATATAGGATATTTGTTACTCTATTTTCACAGAATCTGTAAAGAAATATTGGGAGATTGTCACTGTAGATGCTTTCACATTGTTGTAAGCTTTAAAACAATATGCTATTTATTAAAATCAAGCAAAAAATAACAATTTTATGAATATTTTAACCGCTAGTCGTTTGTACGCGAAGGGACGATGTACGAAATTTCAACAGCGTGCTTTATTTACTGTTCTATATTCGCGGTTCAAGCATTGCGCAAAAGACGTGTCCAAGGTCACTGCGCAGCCTACCATTTTAGAATATCCTAATATACACGGTTTATTTGTCATTTGTTAAGTAAAAAGGTTGGCAGAAAAGAAATAAAGCAAATGGTTGGATCCCATGTTTTATGTGAGTTTTAAATTTCTAAATGTGGATATTTTTGTACCAACACCTATTATTGCCCATCGGAGTGAGTAACCGGGTGCATTCCCATTAAAATCACTACCCACCCGGTCCCTCAAAAATGTTATATTGAGAGCACTATTTGTAACCAACTGTGAAGTGAAATAACTAAACTATAACCTAGATAATTGTTACTAAGGGAATAATTGACCTCTGAAGGTCAAGTACTTGGTAAATGATATGAGTAAAAGAATTGATTACTGAAGCCCTAAACACCGAATGTCATTGGATTAACTGTTGAAATGTAGCAGGGATAACACTAGCTCTGGTAGGGCTACTTTGTAAATATGACCACGCAGTCTTGCTGTTCCAGTAACAGTGTTGTTGTATATTTTCTAGGGTGACATTCCTATTGAAAGCCCATGATGCAACACATCTTCTGAATGAGTGGAAAGTATAATCACGAGAATGTTGATAACAGCCAGTTTCAGTACTCATCATGCATTAGAAGCAGTCAATGGAACCAGAGCTTTGTAAAAAATTGAGATAAGATGTAATATTGACTTAACCATTGTTTGCACTCAAAAATCTTAATTTATACAGTTGTAGAAACCATGTATTGTTTAGCTAAAGATTTTTTTTCTTTTCTCCTGTTGTTAATTTACTGTATAAGTTTCTTTATATTCATGTTTGTACATATCAGTCAAAAATATCAATAAAAATTGAAATAAAGGAACATTTTGTCATGGCATTTTAAAGTTTTAATTAACCTTTTGAGGGCCTTGACTGGACATAAAGTTAAATGTTTGAGGCACAGCAATTGAACAACATAAAACTGACCAGATGTCTGCAAGTTATAATCAAATGACCACCTGGGTGACCCCATATATTGCCAACTACAATGCCTAGGGCTGATTTTGATAAGTTGAACAGATGCCTTCAAGATGTTAAGGAATGGATGTCGGCTAGCAAACTTAAACTTAATCCTGATAAAACTGAGTTTATACTTTTTGGCTCAAAGAAACAGAGAGAAAGGTTAAATGTATGTTTTCCAATTGACATCTTGGGCAACCCCCCTTCACCCCACTGAGTCAGTCAGGAACCTGGGTGTGTGGTTTGACTCTGATTTTTCTTTCTCTAAACACGTCCAGAATGTTTGTAAAAGCTGCTTTACTCAACTGAGGGAATTTAGAAATATTAGGCAGTTCTTGACTCAGGATGC
Organism: Sabellastarte sp. h YS-2021; assembly: GCA_964017235.1. Classification (NCBI taxonomy): domain Eukaryota; kingdom Metazoa; phylum Annelida; class Polychaeta; order Sabellida; family Sabellidae; genus Sabellastarte; species Sabellastarte sp. h YS-2021. The sequence goes on from OZ024935.1 coordinate 45,307,408, forward strand.
AGCTGTGTTGTTTGCCAATGCTTTTGTTAGTAGTCAGTTGGACTACTGTAACTCACTTTTCAGGTGTCTCTCTAAATTCAATCTTCATAGATTACAGTCTATCCAAAATAGTGCAGCTAGAATTGTGACAAATTCATGTAAATATACTCGGATAACTCCGGTACTCAGGAAACTCCATTGGCTCCCTGTTCAGTTTCGATCAGAGTTCAAACTGGCTACCCTGGTGTACAAGTTTATTCATGCTGGTTTCCCTAAATGTTTCGCTCCATATCTATCCACATACCACACTACTTACAATACTAGACGTAGTCAGAGTGTTGCCAATTTCCTAAATGTACCAAAATTTCAACCTACAATTCACAAGTCCACTAAGCAGTTTGGTTTCAGTTTTGCCTTTGATGCTCCCACTGTTTGGAATTCACTTCCTGAAGACATTCGTGCATCACCCATTGTTGCCTCTTTTAGAAAGAAGCTCAAAACCTATCTCTACGCAAAGGCTTATCCTCCTTAGCTCATTTTCTTTTATGGCTTCTCCGTGGTGCCGACCTATTTCTGCCCTGGACTTTGATTTTGCATATTGCTATTGTCTTGTTGTCAGTGGAGATTAAGCGCTATAAAAGTCAAATTAGAATTAGAATATTACATCTCCCAAGTTCGGTCAAATAACATAATGGTTGGGGCAAAAGCGAGGCCAAATGGAAAAAGATAAAGAAGGCCACTAAAACAAGGTATTGTAGACCTGATCATTCTGAATCCTGTGCACAATATTAACCAACTTCCTCATTAATGGTATTGCCAAAAAAAACATTTAACTCTAATCTGCATTGTAGCATCCATCTGAATAAATTTGAACATTAAATGTGCCATTCTGTCGTTAACACTTTAACAGGCCAACCAAATAAAGAAAAAAATGCTCCAGTACATAAATATGATTATGTAAAGAGCATATTTTAAGGTGATTTCGTGCAATATCCTTTAAATGTAAGATTATTTTAAGCAGAAAAAATCCTTGGTCTAATTCCTGATTCAACTTTTTTGAGTTGCATGACAGGCCAGGCTTCTAACCAGACCTGAACCTGCAATTATATAAACAAGAACGACAGTAACAAGTTGAGGTATTGTGCCTAAGCCCCTACAAAAGTGGAAGAGAAGACAACTTCCAGGTGTAGCTATATCTAAAAATTAGGTATTGATGAAGCAGGGGATACAATTTCTCAATGACATGTCTTCAGAACTCTGTTTTTAGCCATTTGTGTGTCTCTATTGCCAGTAGTTACATCCTCCATGTCCTGCAAGCTCACCCGGTCTCTATTGGCGAGGCACAAGCCTATGATTCACATCATCATTATCCATAATACCCTGTGATTCTCATCCTCGTCGTCCTCAATACCCTGATGGACACCTGGATATTGAAACCTCATTTGTACATAAGAAGCCAATTCAAACAAGGTGACAGTGTCTTGTTGTTTTGAATTGTATTGGTGAGCAAACAGCCAAATCTATTGGCCATGATGCCAAATGCATTCTCCACAACCCGGCATGTATGTGGGAGTCTGTAATTGAATATACTCTGGTCATCTGGAAGCCCACAGCCACTGAAAGGCTTCATCAGCCACATGTGAAGTGAAGAGGCATCATCCCTAATCAAAAAGTGTGGCAGTGGACGGTCATCAATGGGAAGTATTCAGTAGCTGCGACCTGTATGGTACTGTCAATGATGTCTGACATCAGTTCCATATGGGCCTTGGGGTAAGAATCGAGCTGTGTGGGTGGAAACAAAAATATTTTTGACCACAAAAGGTCACTGTTACACTACACTAAACACCACATTAACCACATGATTGCATTTTTATCCACCTAATGAAGTGCCATTTTTGATAAAATAGCAACCATTTTAAAAAAGAAAAATAATTTTGGGTCATTGATAACAGCATACAAAAATTAACAAAAAATTAGTAAAAATATTTTCCATTTAAAATTTGTCATAGCTATTCTGTTCAAAAATTGATTTTGTACAATTCCCTTAGTTCTTCAAATATCAATTTGATTTCGTTTTGTAAATTAAATATATGTAATTGTACTTTATTCTTTGATCAAGCTAATACATAATATCGTGTGCTTATCAGCAAAATAGTGACAGACCAGAAGTTTGATTCTACATATCCCAATATAGCTGCAGTTTCATTCAAATCAAAGTTATACCATAGTTGTTGACATGAGAAAACATTACTCTATATAACTTACATAATCCGACAGATTAGTGCAGCCTTATATTAGTATGAAGCATTTATAAAGTCCCAAATTGATAAAGACATCCTTTATGTGCGATGTCAATAAACATGTGAGACAAAACAGTGAAAATACTAACCTATTTCCAGACAAACAGGGTTAAAAGGTTTTTCAAAAAGCTGTGGAGAATTTAGCAGTGGATTGACTTACAGACACCAGCAAGAACACTGGTTCCCATATGAATTGATTCATCTGTCTGGAAAAGGGAAAGGGATAGAAGATCATGTGGATAAAGTGAATGATTCTGGCTGTGTGAGTGGATACAAAAATAAGGACACTTATGACAACTCAAAATGAGGACAGAAACATTATCTACAAAAACTGCCAGATGAGACTGGTGGTAATCCAGACTGTCACAAATTTACCACCAGTCTATGTGTGTCCAGTTTTTGTTTAACTGAACAAATTTTATATGTGTACAGCTTGTCTATATGCAATGTTTCCACTAGACCTTGTGCAACATCCTTTCATTCAACATTTCTGTATCAGTACATTATGATTTTGAAGGGGGGGGGGGGGGCGTTGTCTGGCTGAATTAAATTCTAGAGGAAATCAGAGATAAAAGTGACTAAATAAAACTAGTGCTGCCATCTGTGGATTGTAAGGAAAAATCGTGGTTAATATGTATACATGCATGATTTCTGTTCCACCTGTGATTTTTTATTCAGTCCTTAAAAACATGCAGAAGTTGAGACTTGTAGCAAGTCTATGTTTCCACTGGAACCGACCCTGTAACCGACCCTACGACCCTAGGGTCGGTTGCAAAAGTCGTAGGATCGTAGAAAAAAGGCGCGAAAATGATGAGTCGGTTATGAAATCCCCAACAGGATGGTAAAGTTACAGACAGGTCGTAATGGCCATCCTGACAAGCTGTAGGGTCAGCCAGTCATAGAACTTCTACGACAAGCCCTAAACCCCTAACAGACAAGCCGGATCACAAACAGATAAGCCATAAAGACAAACAGACAAGCCGGGAACATGTTCCCAACCCTTCACGACAGGACTGATTGTTTTTGTGGGTTGGTATCTAGAGTCAGGATCCAGAATCGGGATCGATATCATACTATATCACAGTATATAAACCCCCCCTCCCCTGTGATGTGCCATTCATTTCACACTTCAAAGATGACAGGAACACATCAAGAGCAACTGATAGATCAATTGAGGGTCCTTCTGTTTTTATTGAGTTTAATTTATTTTTATATGTTGTGATTACAACACACAGAAGATAGCCAAACCCAGCACTTGCCCAGCCAGCATCATCATCACGCCCACCACCCAGAAGAAGAAGGAATCCACAGAATCCATGGGCCATGCCCTGGATACTGCAGAGAGAGGAGAGAGGTTGCTACAGAACACTCTTGGACGAACTAATCACTAGTGACATACCAGGCTACAGAAATTTTACCAGGATGGAGCCAGCATTTTTTTATTTGATTGAAAAAGAATCACCCCCACCTCAGAAAGTCAATCACCAATTTCAGGCAGCCACTGGAAGTCGGCTTGAAACTGGCAGTTACTTTGAGACACTTATCCACAGGGGAAAGCTACACCTCACTGCAGTACCACTGGAGGGTTGGAAGATCGACCATCTGCAAGTTTAACCCCCAGGTCTGCAAAGCTATTTTGAAAGAATTTCAACAAGTGTGCCCCACTGATCCTGAAGACTGGAAGAAAATTGAACAAAGATTTAGAAATAGATGGAATGTCCCTCATGCAGTTGGTGCATTAGATGGAAAACACATTGTTATCAAGAAGGGCTACTTCTCCCTGGTACTTTTGGATTTAGTCGATGCAGATTACAAGTTCCTGTGGGTCAACACGGGGGCCAGTGGGTCATCATCTGATGCACAGATTTTCAACCCCAGCAAACTGAAAAGAAGAATTGAAAATGGAACCTTGGGACTACCACCACCTGAACCACTTGGACCTGGGGGGCCAAATCTACACTACCTCCTGCTGGGGGACGATGCCTTTGCCCTGATGCATTGGCTGGTCAAGCCTTAAAGTAGACGCCAACTTACAAGAGAAGAGAGAATAGCAACTACAGGATATCCAGGGGGGAAAGGGTGGTCGAGAACTCATTTGGTATACTTGTCAAGCAATTCAGGGTGCTGTTGACCACCATGGAACATAGGCCAAAAGTTGTGAGAGACATTGTGTTAACATGTGTGGTACTACATAACATGCTGAGAAGCCATCAGGGGGGTAGCAGACAGACCACCCACTCCAGCTGATGACATACAACCACCAAAGGGGGACCAGGGGGAACAGAGATATCAAGAGAACTTCAGAAACCCATCAAGGGAGGCCAAACATCAACGAGACCTACTGAAAGACTACTTCAATCACGTGGGGGCACTGGCTGGGCAGGAGGACAGAGGGGTGAAGACTGAGGGGACTACATGCTGAAGACTGAGGGGAGAAGACTGAGGGAAGAACATGCTGTCATATATATCAGTCCTTTTCAGGACTACCCAAATAACCCAAGACCTTTTATTTAGCAAAGTGTCATCTCCCAAAAATAACCCCAAGTTTCCAACAATTTAATTCAATTTCACCAAAAATGTTCCCCATCACAAATACCAATCCATCCCACACTCAGTTGAAGAAAGTAAATTATATCAGTTATAGATTCAAACCCAGGTCCTCACTAAACAAAGTTGCCATCCCACCCCATCAAGACCTAGCTTTATTCTCTGAAAAAATAATTTACAAAGTGGTAAGTTTCCAAATAAATACCTGTAAATATTTCCTGCAAAGAATTCACAAGAATTTAAAAAAAAAATGCTAGAAAATTTGCAAAACAAAATTATACAGTTAAATAATCATTTTTTCAGTTTATCTATCCATTGCCACTCAAATTTTTGTAAATTTTGTTAGGCCTCACGTTTGTTGGTGTGTCAGTGTGGATGTGGCTTTTTATTTAAAGTGGGGTTTCAGGAGACAGGGACATGGGTTTGAGTTTGTATCTTGCTTTTTGGGGGATGTGGGTTTGAGTCCACATCTTGATTTATGAGGGACGTGGGTTTGAGTCCACATCTTTGTTTTTTAGGGGTGGGGGGAGTTTTTTTTAAATTTTGTTTTGTTTGGGTGGTGGTGGCAGTTTTACTTTGATTTCTTTGGGGATTATTTTTTAAGGGGAATTTTTTTTTGTTTTTTTTTTTTTGTTTTGTGGGGGAAGTTTATTTATATTTGTTTAACATTCACACATTCATTCACACAATTTTCTTTTGTACTGTGCGGAGGTGTAAGTGTTGGACGGTGTGCTTTTGAGCACAAACATGTAGCTTGTTAATTGTTTTTGGAAGATTCGGGTGACCCTCAGAAGGCCGGGTTTGGTGCGACTTATGCAGGCTAATCCGCTGATTTGGGCTGACTCTGACTCTGTAGGCTGGATTGGCTGGGAGGTCTTGAATGTTCATGATGAGTGGAAGATGGCACTGGTGACGGTGCTGGTTGAAGTTGAGAGGGTGAAAATGGCTGTGGTGTGTCCATCTGTTGATATGTGAGCACACTGGGAACAGCTGCGAAGAGACTGGATAATCCAGAAGTGTTGTGCTGACTCTCCTCCTGTTGTGAAGGTGCAACTGAAAGTGGGTTGAAAATCATCTGTCTGGAAGTCCCAGGCTGTTGGTCATCCACAACTACATAAGAAGTAGGCTGTGCTGACAATGATGAAGGCCCCAATGGTTGCTGTGCTTTTGCAATCACTGTAACAGGCTATCCTGTGGTAGTCTGTTGAGGCTGCACAACTGGAATGGAGACTGGTTGAGTTTCCGGGATGGTGAGTATGTATTCCTGTCCTGCTGTGGACTGTGATGCTTCTGGAAGTTGATATGTGGTGACCTCTTGACTTTTGGTGACCTGTCTCTTGCGTTCTTTGACACTGTACTGTATTTCACTGAGAAGCTTCACTGACTCGTTCCTGAAGGTTAAAAAGTCCCTTTCTTTAAGATGTTCAATCTCAGAGTGAAGATAGTTGCAGAACAACTGTCGAGGACTTGGAGTGGGGTCCTGACATGCACCCAGAAATGTGGAAATCATCAACCTCATCTGCTGGAACTGATATAAGACTGGATCTGCAGACGTGGTGGCAGTCGTGACTGGAGGCTGTCGTCGCTTGGGACTGGTGCTCGAAGGCTGCTGAGTAACATCTGACACAATGTTGATTTCCATCTCAGATTCTGTGTCCTTGGATGTATCTGGAACTGAAACTGAAGCTGCGGCTGCAGAGGGCCTCTGGGGTGATTTGAATACAGAAGACTTGGAAACTCCCTTCCTTCTGATGTGACCTTGTAAAAAACTGAAACTGTCCTTCAGCCAGGTCTGACGTTCTGTGCTCTTCCCAGCTCCTTGTCCTGACTTCGTCTGAGTGAGTTTGCCATATCTGGTATGTTGAGTCTCAAACCACTTCGTCACAGTCTTGATAGGCAAGTTTCTGGTAGCTGCTAGCTGCTCCCAAAGTCTTTCCTTCTTCTGCTTGTCTTTGAAACTGTCGTTGGTCTTGTCATAAAGTTCCTCATGCTGTTTAACAAACTCCACGATGGCTTCTTCATCTGAATCACTCAGGAAAATGGACTTCAACTGGCCCTTATTCTGTCTGGATTGAGTTGATTCTACATCAGTATCCGTGTTGCTTCGCACTCTCTTCTCTCCTCTTTCCTGGCTCTCTTCCCTCCTCTCTCTCTCCCTCCTATCTCTGTCCCTCTCCTCCTGTTCAATCCTCTCTCTCTCATCCGTCTCCTCTCTCTCCCTCCTCCTTCTCTCTATATCCTCAGCTATATCTCGTAACTCAAACTGTGGTTGAGTGTCTCCAGTTGGTACTACAATCTGTCTCCTTCTGCACCTTGGCATGCTGATAAATCAATCAATTGTACAGCTTGTTTTAAAAAAACAAAAACTTAAAATAAAAGTGAAACCTCACAGAACAGATTTCACTCCCAACCAATCCAGCCTAGCTCAGTACTTTCAGCTAATTTCCAAAAAATAAAAAACCTAAAGAAAAGCTGCACATCAAGTTGTCTCTCGACAAGTCAAAGCCCAAATATACGCAGATTGTCTACTGACTCGCCTTTTTATACCCACAGATTTTGAATTTGGACAGGCCGTAAGAAGCAAAAATATTGCCGGCCTGTCGGTTACAGTTCCCGGCTTGTCTGTTAGTGTTAAAGGCCTGTCGGTTGTTGTTTATGGCTTGTCTGTTTCAGTTTATGACCTGTCGGTTACAATTTTTCCTGACTCTAGGACCCAGTCTGTAAAAGTTACCGACTGGCCTGTAAACTTTACAGGCCTGTCGGGAACAGTTACAGACAGGCCGGCTTAAGTTACCGACTGTACTGTAACACTTCCCGCATGGTCGGTGAGTCATATTTGGGACAAGCTGGATACTTGTTACAGACAGGCCTGTTTGATTAACTGACAAGCTGGGAAGTGTAACCGACAGGCCATTAAGCTAACCGACAGGCCTATTGCCAGGGGTCTGAAATTAGGGTCAGATACAATGGTCGGCAATGGTCGTAGAAATATCAAACATGTTTGAAATTTCACCAACTCTCCCTGAGAGGCCGGGAACTTGAAACCGACCCTAACCGACCATGTAAACATTTGTCCCGACTCTCAAACAATGCATAGTTACCAGCCTGTTGGTTTCAGTGGAAACACTGCATTGCTTGACCATGTCTTTGATTTCATTATCACCCATCAATACTTCTAGATACAACATTTATCATAACTTTATGTTTCAAATAGATACACCAAGGTTTTACATTGGTAAGACACCTGCCTCCCACCTCTAAAATTGGAGTTTGAATCCTGATCCTACCTCAAGTTGAAAAGCTGGTAGCTGCTTGCCTTTGGTCAGCTATAAAGAGTACAGAACCTTGACCAACTGTATGTGCTGGCTTCATCTACCCTTCTAACAATCTGTCATAATATAGCCAATTCAAAAGTACTAGTCATGGCACAAAACATTGAATAACTATAGTGATATAACAAAACCATCATACTCTTGACTGTTTTTCCAATGATGAAATAGCTGTATATTGTACATCTTTATTTATTCTGAAAGAATCAATGTTGGGGGGAGAGAGAGACATATTTGGCTTTATTGAATTAGTATGACTCGGGTATAACTATCTGTAATAGTTTATTCCAATGGTTAAAGAGTTAACATCACATACTATTGAGATTATTCAATGTCAATAGTAAAATGTACTATAGTTTACATTTATTATCCCACAAGTGAAGCTAATAAGAATTTATAGAAATTACCAAGAACCACAAAGACCACAAAGTTGTATCAGGTGTTTATTTTGTTATAAAGCCAATAAAATAAACTCCCATATCAAAATTGCCAGTTAATTACAAAGAAGCAAGATAGTAACAAAGCTACATGCTCTTACGAAACCTGAAGCCTGTTAATATTTTCATAGGCCATAGTGAAAACAAAGTTTCTTTGAAAGTCACGAACTGATCGATTCTCTGTGAATTTAAACAAAATGACACAATCATTTTTAACCTCATCAGTCAAGAACCCATCTTGAAAAAATGTTGGTGGTAGTTGAAATATTTCATGCAGGGTGTTGACTAACTGGAACACATTACCTTTTTCTCCCCCAAAAGAAGCACTTGTTATGTTATTTAACGGTCCAATCATGCTAAAGAGAGTATTACATTATCCTATAGATGGCAGAAAAACAGAGGTAAAATACTTTACCCCTGGTGAAACCTAACTATACACCTTCCACTACAGGTAAGCTACAGAAGAGAATTAGCATTGGGGAGGACAATGGCCATGATTGGACATAGGGAAAATACTGTAAAGATTCGGTTACTTGACAGCAAACATGGAAATTAAGTGGAGACGCACAAAGGCAGACTATGTCACAGAAAGTAGTGGAAATGTAGCAGAAGAATTAGAGTAGTTGCAGTTACGGGCGGTTATTGTCAGTTCGTACTCTCTGTGGTAGTTGGGAAGTTTTGAACAGTTTAAAGCTGCCTTGTGTGTGGCCACGCCTATCAGGGAATGCTGTAGTAGGCAAATTGTACAGAAAGTAGACTAGATGAGGAGTTGCATAAAGATCTATTAACATAAGAAATACCACCTGTAGTGCGATCGGAGCATAAGGACAGTACTTTGAGTACAACTTCGTATTTATGTAATCTACTCATATTATATAATACTTGACCCCCACAGTAGTACATTCTGAAGTGCATAAAAGCACATGAAATAGAATCAGTGTTCAAAATTTAATTTTAGCATTAAGGCATTATAATGTGATATATTTATTACTAATTAAACATTTATTCATCGGCATACACAAAATATGTATCAAAGATAATTATAAAAGATTATAAAAGTCACAGATTCAGCAATAAGTTATTCTATGAATGGTATTATCAACCATAGTTATTATTCCAAAATCACTGGGGCATCATCACGATGAGGTAAATGACATAGGAGATGAAATGAAATTGATCACTAAATCTACTTCTAAAGCCACTTGACATGTAGTTTCATAGTTCAATTCATTATAAATTGGATGTGAACTGTGCAGCAGCAGCTGAAGGTTTTATGATAAGGTGAACGACTGCCACTACAACACCAATAACTGTAGCAACACCAAGAACTCCACCCAAAGTACCCAGACCAATCTTTAGGTTCATGTTACGAACCACTGCTTCAGTTTGGCCAACATTGGGAGTTGTGGTGATTTCCACAGCTTCAGTGGAATCAACGATGGCAGTTGTAGTGCTTTCCACAGCTTCAATGGTGTCAACATTTGGAGTTGTAATGCTTTCCGCAGCTTCAGTGGGACCATCACTGGGAGTTGTTGTGCTTTCCACAGCTTAAGTAAATTGTAAAGTCATTAGAATACATTATCTTTAGATGGGATATTGTTATAACTGCTTTTAAAATAACATATTTTAAATTTATTTTGGTCTCTTCATTATTAAGTTAAGTGAATATTGTATTATCACAGGCAGCTATTCTCATTTAGAAAACTAATATCAAACTAAGAAAATGTAAGGTCCTGTAATATAATTAAGGTAAGGATTTCTTATGGCTCAAATATCTCTAAGTTGGGCTATCGCCAATCCGAAGATTGGTGAGATCTTAAATTTGGCTCCAATATAGACACAATCAAACATGGGTTTCATAAAAGCATTTGGAAGCTCTTTGTTCAGTTTTATTCATTTCTCCAATGTACATTGTGTACTTCTTTCTTCCATTTATATACCTAACAAATAAAGTAGTAGTTCGCATGACTACAAATAAAATGAGGGTGTGTGTATATATGTTAAACAATCTATGTCTCTATTGCCATTTGCCAAAATAAAAAATAGAATATACTTATTAGAGTTTTAAAAAAAATTTGAACATCATTGGGTAATGTGGTAATGAAAAATAGCATATACTTATTAGAGTTTAAAAAAAATTGAACATCATTGGGTTATGTAGTAATGTGTCTTCACAGCTTAAATAACTTTTAAATAGGTCTTATTTGTTCAACAGTGCATTGTGCCTAAATCAATGCGAACTATATAAAAGTTTATATTCTGACTAGATGTTAAAAGGAAATAAAGTGTCCAATGAAAAATTAAATGTTATAGCTAAAATAAGGTGAGAAGTGAGGATTAATGTCACATAGCAGATAACCCACATCTAATAGTTTGAAAAATTAGAATGTCATATTTTTAGATGCCCCAACCCATTGAATTTATATATGACCGGCCTGCTTGGTAATGATCTCAGTCTTCATTGGTTGGAGCAAGTTCCTATCCATTATATGATTGGGTATAAGTTAAAGGTTGCAGTCATTTTTGAATATTGTCTCTGAACCTGCTACTCACCCACCCATTCTCTAAGTGAAGACTGCTGGTTGTGAGTGAATTCGACTCTCACAGAGAAATGCTTGGTTGGCTAATAGCCTACTGCTTGTGCTTAGTCTATGGTGGTGATCATTAATATTTGGCCAATTTGCTGGTAATTTCATCTACAAGGCATTTGCTCTCTGACCGGACCATAAAATACATGTTCTTATTCCGTACTGTTTTTGATGTTAAGTATTTAACTTGTTTCATATACCCAAATCACGTTTTACTTATTTTCTGCAATGTATTATTATTGTTAGATACTGTTATATTTTTCCATGGACTCAATAAACATCAGATGTAAAATCATCAAAACAAAGCATCATTATTTGCATTGCAATGTAAACCATACAAAAATAGTCTCATAAATAAATATTTAAAACATATTACACATCTTACAATAATCATTGTATTTAATTAAGGTACACCATTTCTGCTGTTATTTGAACATTTCTTAAGAATTAATTTGTATTAAAACAATACAACTCACATATTATAAATAGAGTAATAACATCATACAATGTTCCAGCATGACATCCAAACGTTGTACCGTTCAAGTCAACATCAGTGGTGATGATCAAGTTACTGGTAGAATATTGAGCATTGAGGTTCCCATTGAGAATTTTTGAGCTAGTGCCAGTCACTTCAGCATTATTTCGTGTCCAGGTGATTTCCTGAACCGGGTTACTGACATTAGTAGTGCAGGATATGGCTACTTCTGTGCCAGTGGTAACGATATTATTGGGTGAAACACTCAAATGAATACCACTTGGTGGAACTGAAATATACACATGAAAGCATTCGCCAGGCAACAATAATGTAAAACCATGCATATTATGGACAACATTTGGAGAATTTCACTTCAACGATTTCTAGAGACAACAACTATATTGAAGTTATACATTGGGAACTTGATAAATAATGATCCTGTTTATGCTTTATTGTCACAGACTGTGTGATTTCAAAATTTTGCTTAATCTCTACAAATGGATTTTAGTGGTTAGCTTAGTATGTTTTTATACTGAAAATGGACATTAAAACTGAATTGTGCAACAAAAACAATCAGAAATACTGAGGCCGTACGCACTAAAGGTCTTAGCTAAGTCTTAGGCTTAACTTTTGTACACAAACACGGTCAGTTTGATCCTAAGATTACAGTTCATCCAAATTTACTCTTAAAAATGAAATACAGTTTCTGTTATTCAAATTTGATATGGATTCTGCCAATTTATGCTGATTACTATAGCAAAGAACAAACATTGTCCAAATACTTACATTCTACATTATATGTATATTTGTCACTTGAATCAACTAAAAATACAGGATCACTCCCATTGGCTCTGCACATGAATGCAATTACATTTTGCTCATTTGTCAAAATTAATGACACTGTTAAATTCTTAGTGTTCTGTTGTGCTACCTCTTCCTCAATGTCCCCATTTCTTATGATTGACAAAGTAGGTAGAGGATTACTATCACCAATGCATACAAACATTACTTCTGTATCTGCTGATACTGTTGCTCTTGTTGGTAAACTGCTTGTTAGAATTACTTCAGAGGCTGCATCTGTAGTAATATGTACAATTCTGAACAATAACATACAGTATTTATTTATTTATTTGGGGTTTTACGTCGCTTTCAACACTGTACAGGTCATATCACGACGGGTAATTAGAAGGGCAGAGGAAACCAGTACATAGAGTTCGCTAGGGTTGTGTACTGTAAACTGCCGACCAACGGCAAGCAACTACCAGCTTTCCCACTTAAGGCCGTCATGGGGATCGAACCCCCGACCTCAGAGGTGGGAGGCGAGAGTGTTACCACTCTGCCACCGTGGCCCCAATAACATACAGTAGACATTCTATAAGTGAAACTAGTATAAGCCAGAAGTCACTATGTAAGTGTAACAATATTCCAGGTCCCAACTTCAAAACAAAAAGTACTGGTAGAAGACGTCTTTAGACATACCTAAAACTAATCTAATGGATACTTAAAATTATGGTGGTCGAACCATGTACATTATTATATAGATAATGACCAAGTGGCGCTCCATTATGTAAACTTAATAGCCTCTTAGGCCAACGGCCGAAGAGCCATTAAATTTACATAATGGAAGCGCCACGAGGCTATTATCTATTATAAAACCCTGTGAATTGAAACCAATTTATTGATTCAATAATTTAACACCTTTTGCAAAATGATCAACCTAGACAATCTTTGCAATGTTTCCTTTGGTGTGCATACCATATGTGGCTTTCACTAAATTAGTTCTATGGTCTTTTTTATTTCAATACACAATCAACATTGTTTCACCATGTGTATCACTGGTTTTCTGTTATGGAAAAAATATTTGCTGATAAAACTTGAAAAGTTTGAATATAATCTGACAGCCACAAAGTTTACTATGAATAAGGATCATCAATAAAATATGGATCTGTGACAGAAAGCACTTTAAAAAAATTTAGATTGGTCATATGACAGTATTCATGCTGTGGATAATTTGTTGTGGTGAGTGTTTCATGTTACCATATTGATCTGTGCTTATTTTAAGACACTAAGCTATTATTTTTTTTGTTTCAAGCAAAGTACTAAAAACTGCAGAATTGCCTGTTTTATTTTGTGTTGAAAGCTTAGGGTTTCTCAAGATTTATTTTTTGTGCTTCTTCTAAATTTTGAATAAAGGAAAAATGCCTCCTGGAAAGATTGTCTCCTAGGAAAAAATTCTCATAGATAAATCCACATTCCAGAAATACCACAACGTTCAGAACAAAATTTCAACCATAAACAGTATATCATGTCAGAAGTATATAACAAATTGTAATAAGGTAAATTAAAATCTATGTTTTGAACTTAAAAACATTGAAAATTTAAATCAAATTTAAATGCAGCAGAAATGCATTTTAGTACTGCATTATAGCACCATGTTTTTTCCCTCATTTCACTTGAGTTAAAAAACTTCTTTCATGTGTCATAATTTACATTGTACATCAACAACAATGTACATTCTGAGCCACTAACATGCTCCTTTTAGTGTAGTATGCTGGGTTAGATTTTAACAACGACAATAATTATTGTAAAGTCAGATTCTAAAAAAATGCGAAGAATTAAAACAATACCCAACTTTATAAATTAAATGGCTTGTTTTGTATTTGTGTGGAGGTATTTTTTCAAGGTAGTATTTTTTCCATGAGGTGTTATCCTATGCACTCTGAATATCATGCAGAATTAAAAAGACTTTGTAAATGTACCCACTGAACTAATTAATATGAAAGAAGTCTGGCAAATGCACTTTTGTTCTTGGAAGACTGCTCATTGAACTAAATCACATTCCACTGTTAGAAAATAATGTAGTGTTATCTCTCCATTATGTAAAAATAATGGAGAGTTGACACAATGGCAGGGTCACCCGTCTGGGTTTTATACTTTTAGAAATCTTATATCTCCTATGCCAGGAAGTGTTTAAAGTAAAAAATAGTACTATCTAATAAGTCCTCCAATGCCTGCATTTAATAAGACATTGCAGTAAATATGCACTTACATTCTACATTATACGTATTTGGCACTTGAATCAACTATAATATTATATAATAGTTGAAGGACACTATATATGCACCTGTATTCTAAAGTACATATACATCTGACACTTGAATAAACTATAATATTATACAATAATTGGCGAGCAGTAAATACACTTACATTTTACATCAAATTTATATCTGTCACTTGAATCAACTGAAAATACAGGGTCACTACCATTGGCTCTGCATATAAATATCAACCCATGATGTTCCTTTGTCAAAATTATAGACATAGTCCAAGTATTGCTGATCTGTTGTGCCAACACTTCCTCTGTATCTCTTATTTGTATAACTGACAACGTTGTTACAGGGTTACTGTCAGCACTGCATACAAAAATGACTTGTGTCCCTTCTAATACTGTTGCATTTGTAGACACACTGCTCGAAAACAGTACTTCTGTCGCTGCATCTACATTTATGAATACAAAATTTATTTTTGATTAAGTCATGAGAGATTTTAGTAGCTGGCCACATTTGAGTAATTCAAAGAATTAGATTGTGGAATATTATTCCTTGGGACTAACTTTTATCTTTCGGCCCAGTAACCTCACATTTATCAGTATCTGTCACTAATCATTACTAAAGGGTCAAACGCAAATGAAGTCAACAGACAACCAATATCCCTAAAATAAAAATAATTGCTATATCCAGTTTAGCTACCAATTTGGTGCAAAGAAAACAAATATCAATTACTTTGATTTACCAGGTTAGACGTTTAGCAAGCTGGTAACCACTTACTTTACAACAAATGCATTAAAGAAACATAGGCTAAGGCCTCCATCATTTGTTCCAATACTTCTCAAGATATACATAAATATGCAATTACGAATTTGGCCATTGGGATGTTGGCATTATGGATGCTATTCTGAGAATGAAAAATTTGTTGAAATTGACAAATTAGCATATTTGTACCAGAGGTAACAAATCTTGCTGAATTATTACCTGCTTAATCACATAATAAGCAGAATCACATAATCTTTGCCAGACATTTAAGTAAGACAATGACATGATGCTATAAGTTAGCAAGTGAATGAAAGCCCATCTGAAGCTAAAAATTATGAGACAAGTGACACCGAGGAAAGTACAGAGATTTGATTAACTTTGGCAGAAAAGACCAAGCAAGCATTAAATCTTAAACTGAAAGCAAAAACATTGGAAATCTGGAAATGGTATATCAGGATCAAGTTCCAGCAAAGCCCAAGTTGGCAAATAATGCATGCCTACACCAAATCAAATACACAGAAGTCAATAGGTAAAAGAAAAATTTGAGAAGATTATGTGACACACTGCATGAGAAAGAGAGAGCAAAACTACACAATACTGAACGAATGTAAATATAACCACCGAAGGGTTTAGCAAACAATGCACAGAAATACCCAAAGTGCAGAGAAAACGTCATCACAAAAGGAATTGCATATAAAAACTGCACAATTCTTCAATGGATTGCTCCAGAAATCTAACCCTAAAACAATTATCTGATGAAAAGAAAAAGACACACCTCTAATACTATGGAAATGACAGACACAAGTAGAGATGTTTGAAAATATATCTTCCCCTTCATCACTCATTTTATGAGGGATAAAGTAGGTACAGGGTTACTTTCAGCAATGCAAGTAAAGGTGGCTTCTGTATTTTCGAATACTGTTGCATTTGAAGGCATACTACCTGTGAGGATTACTTTTGAGGCTGCATCTACCATAATATGTTATAATCCTTTACAATAATAGTCTGTAGATATACGAAAATACAACTAATGTAAATCGATGTAAGGGTCTATTGTACTTTTCACCAAGTTATATATCAGCAGTATGGCAGTGTTTCTTTGACATATCCAAAGTTATGCAACAACAAAAAATTTACTTGCCCTATTTGTTCATATTTGCTCTACTTCAACATTTTAACTTCCTTTCTGCATTCTTCATTACCTAGCTTCTCCATTTAAAGTAAAATTAACGTATTTTTGGTTTGATATAGTTATTGGTCAAATTGGCTAAAGTTATCCTTGAATGTAATGCATTAGTAGGGAAAAGATACACTATCCCGTCAAACATAGGTTTACTTTATACTATTGCTGTTACAAATTATTTTAACCACTTGTACTCACATTTAATTATGTACACATAGCTTGTTGAGACAACAGAAAAACTAGGGTCATCCCCTGTAGCTTCACAGTATATTTCTGCTTTGTCGTATTCCCTAGTTACATTGATACTAACTTCCAAGCTTGATCCATTAATGGATGAGATCTGTTTAGTATTTTCTTCAGTATTCAATATAATGGAGAGTAAAGGTCTGGGATTACTATCTGCTGTACATTGTAGTGTGACCTCCGTATTCTCAGATAAAACTGTATCAGAAGTAAAACTGCTGTTTAACATGACACTCCTTGAAGGGTCTGAAATGTGATTAATATATAGTCAATAAATATTATATAATATTGCTTCAATTGAAATGGGATAATGAGGAACAATTACCTCATAGGTTCAGGCATTATGCAAACAACATATGATACAGAAGCTGATGGATTAGAAAATTTCTTTGAACTAATGACTAAATTACAAGCTCTGAGAGAGTGAGTATGGTTTGACTAGCTTAAATAAAATATAAAATAACTGAAAACAATAAAATAGATCTGTTATGAATAATCATGTTTATTGGTAAATTAACTTACATTGAACATCAAAGGTAACATTGTTCTCTGAATCCAAAGTATAAGACCTATCTGAGGCTGTTGCCCTACAAAACAAGGCTTTTCCATGGAGTCTAGATGTAATAACAAGTACAGTATTGTATGAGAGAGCTGCCGATTGACTCTTTGCAAGTTCTTCAGCACTGCCTGTTTCGTTTATGAATGCAATCGCAAGGCTTGGTGGTGGATTTGCTGTTGCTGTGCAGGTTAGATGAACAATCTCATATTCAGCCACTTGGAAGTTAGGTGCAGAGGTACTAGCTATTGCAATATCATCTGCAAGGACTTTAACAAGAAAATAAAGAGGTTAATACACAAAGACATATAAATGTTTCTTCTTAAGGTCATGATATGCTGGTCAGTATCTGTGATCAGTTTGAATTACATACCCATGTGAGCAATTTTTGGCACAGTATCAGCAAAACAAAAAATCAATCCCCTATTTTTTAAAACATTATTCAAAAATATTCATAAAACACAGAAAATCGCTTCTTCACATTAATTTATGCTCCTGAAAACATTGCTGTCACTAATCACCAAATATATATTTGATTTGCATATGTGCAAACAGTTATGTGTATAGTAACATACAATTCTTTCATTTCTCTATGGAACTCATTGAAGCTCCATCTTAGTAGTAGGCTAGATTTTCGTACCAGTTCTACTTGTGTATCATTTTTTGAAATATGAAAGATGGTAATACATAAAGCAAAATAAAAATATTATGTTATACTTACACTGGATATCATATGTGAAGGAAGACACTGAATCAACAAATTCTGTCATGTTTCTTGTATTAAACACTCTGCAGTAGACATTTCCTCCATTTTGAGCCCTGTATATTGTATAGTTGACTTCGGAAGATGTTTCATTTTCCTCTGCTAAAAACACTTCTTCACTAATATTATCAACAATATATATCAGGGCTAATTGAAAAGGTCTGTCATATTGAATGCTGCAGCTAAACTGGGTTGTAGTATTTTCACTTATAGCTTCCCCTGTGCTGATGGTTGCTGCGAACTCTACTACAAAAATAGATCAGAGATATTTAAGAACTGAGGAAACAGTTTCAAAGTAATTGTTATGCATCAAAAGGTTTTGTATTTCTTAGGGATGGGTCGGTACCAAAAATGTGTACATCGGGAGGTCGTCAAAGCAAAACCGTACTGAGTCCTGGACTCCTCGTTTTAGTACACCCCAACCAAACATGGACGTTTCCTGTTCACGACATTGCAATAAAAGTCCCCTGATGCACAAAATATGAGATAAACGTGTATAATATCTTTAGATTTCAGGTTTATTCCCAATATTTTAAGTTTTCCTTCAATTATATGAGTTGATTAAAGTTATAAAATGTCGTATCCAAAACATGGCAGTTCTACTTAACGTATTCGCTAGTGTACAAAAGTCTGCAAAATGCATGAAAATATGGGATAAAAGCTTATAATTTCTTCAGAATTCGGGTATGTTTCTAACATTTTAACCCATCCTTCTATTATATGTGCTGACTAGCGAAGTGGCGGTGGTAAAATCTCATCATGGTATTTCAGTAAAATGGTTTCGATACCGAGATACCGGGCCTACCGACCAATCCCTAGTATTTCTAATCCTTAAGTTTAAGCCTCAATTGTAAATAGCTGGATATGAGGCAACATGGTTCCATGGGTACATCCAAATGTCAAAGAAGAGTCAACACAAATTGTATACTTTTTGTAATTGTAACACTGTAAATACAAAGTCATTATATGTATTTTATAGATCTAACGTGACAGAGAGTCTCACTGTTAAAATGTCATAAAACTGCAATTTGCAATAGTGATATTCAGCTATCAATCCTTGTTCTCATATAAAATTATCCTTTCTGGGTTTGGAAACATTACTTCTCGAAAGTATCTATTTAGATTCTCAAAAATAATATGAATCAAAAATGAACTTAATTTGTACTCCACAGCATTTACCTTGACCTTTAAACTAATGTCCGGGTTATATCGCAGAAACTGTAAGGTGTAGGAAACTGATATTTGGTATGGGCATCTCTGATGGTATTTTTAAATTTATAATTGTAAAAAGAAACTCAGAATAGATAATTGCATAAATAGGTCACTTACAGGTTATGCCACAGTCAAATACTTCACTTGAACAGACACATTCACCTGTGAAGTAAATATCCACTTGTGAGTTAGTTTCAACAACAATAATAATCAATAACGTTTCAGCATTTTCACAGATACTTATTTCATGATGGCGCTGTAAAAATATTTTTAAAATTTTATTTCTTTTAGCAGATTTTGTGAATACAGACACAAAGGTACACAAAATGTGAAATACAAAGAAATACAAAATAAACAGAATAATAAGTGCAATTGAAGTCGGGTCATTAAACGTGATTATGTACAATTTAAGAAATATTGCCACAAAAATCATATTTATTGGGTTTTTTCAAAATCATATTCTAGTGAATAGACTTCTCATCAAAAAGACAACTCCAGACATGGCTTGCATTGATCACAATAAATTTGAATATTGATAATATAATTGACCATAATTGACATAAATTTGGTAATGTTTAAGAAGGTAGTAACGTAATGTTCTGTGACATTTTTGCTTGTTTGTGAAAAAACAAAAGAGTCATTCTCCCTTACCATCAATGCAAACAAATGGTTCAACACAGGTCTGCCTGTTTTCTATAAAATAACAAAACATATATATATATATATATATGTATGTATATATAATTGATTAATGTTACATATATGTTCTTGTATGTTTCAATGTTCAAATTTGAAATATCATGTACTTTGATTTATTTGGGTTCAAAGTATCAACATAATGACAAAAACAGTTGTCACTATATGACAAAATGAATTTTATACAACCATGACCACCATTAAAAACCTTAGAGATTATATCACACAGACCATGTGTGGAAACCACAGATTCTCAAATCTAAAGTTGTGTATCCTACTACACGTGCATTATACTGCATACATTACTTTGTGTTAGGGATTGCTTCAACACCTATGTAAAACAAGAAATCTTTGAAGATACAAATTTCATTTAGAAAATAAAAAACAGTTAACAGATTTTGTATTGTGTTAGTGCACACTTTAATGTAACACAATTTTATTTTGCTGATTCACATAAATCTTTGGACCACCTTTGGTTAAAGAGAAGTTAACATGTACCTCCATGTTACATACCTTCATAACTCTGGTATAAAATTGACACAAATGATGCATCTTTTGGAGAGTCCCAGAACAATAGGTCGTCGATGTAACTCTTTCCTTTATAGTAACTAGTAGTGAGTTGATTATTTGGTATACCAAATGTATATTCAGTGTACATGTCAGAAGTTAAACCTACCTGAAATACAAAGAATGGAAAGTTTTAACAACAAAGTATGGACTTTCTTGTCATTCATTCTATTACTTCTTTTTATAAATGTTAAACAAAATCTTGATATAAGATACACACATTGAACTTTTGATTATATATCATTAAAAGGTCATTTTCCAGCCGCTTCTGCTCGTGTGTGTTGCATAAAAATCCATGCAGAAATAAACGAGCTATCACAAGTTAAATATTGACAGCTTTATATTGAGGCTTTCTGACAGCCTTTTCACATTCTCTCATTAAATATTCGTGTTATTTAACCCATAAATCGTACAAAATGGTGGATAATAAATGTAAAACATCCCCCATTGGACACATACAGAAAAAATATATCACTCATGAAGAGTGATATATAATGATATATAAGAGTGATATATAATGCTTGTGCTACGTACTCGTATCATATTGTTATCTTCATTCGTGATATTTTTTTCTGTATATGTCATTCGGGAAGTTTTGCTATATCCCACATGATAGAAAAACTAGCAGTTATCTGTAGCTTGCAATTACATAGACTAGATTTTAGCAATAACGACAATACAAGCTGTAGTTTGATTGGCTGGCTGATCATTTACTTTGTTAAAAGTTAAGAGTCTCAAGTCCACAGTTAAACCTAAGACCTGGCTAAATATAAGACCCTGTGTTAATACTAAATGGTCAAAAACTTTGCAGGACAGAAAAAAAACATAAAAACAATCTATCTTCCAATCCTGGGTTCCTCCCCCTATGTCCTGTTGCCAACCTTAGGGCTATGTATCAACAATATCCAGCAGATAGAAATCAACCTTTGTTTCTCATTTCTCGAGCAAAAACCAGATTAGTTCCATTGACAGATTCAGTAGCTCGGAAACACCTCGGAAATTTCTGCAAAACTCCAAATTGTTCCACATTTGACTTTCCACGCCCTTCGTAGAGCTGGCTGCACCTGGGCCTTTCATAAAGGAGTACCCATCCATCAAATTATTTGTTCTTGCAAAAAGATTGCAAAAAGTAATTTCAAAATTAATTTCAGAAAATCAAAGTGGCTATATAAAAACTAGATATATTGGTATTAATGCACGATTGATAATGGATATCATTGAGAAATGTGAAAAAAGTAATACCGCAGGAGCCATATTATGCTTAGACTATGAAAAAGCATTTGATTCTCTGAACTGGAACTTTATGCTTGCATCACTTAATAAATATGGCTTTGGATCCAATTTTATTAAATGTGTAAAAATACTTTATAACTCTCCAACTTTTTGTATTAAAAATAATGGATGGATCTCCAGGGAAGGAATAATGAAAAGAGGTGTAAGACAAGGATGCCCTGTGTCAGCACTTCTATTTATTCTAGCAATTGAATTTATGTCTATTGATATGAAGTCAAACAAAGAAATATCAGGGATAAAAATAAAAAGTAGCGAGTACAAAATTTTGCAATATGCTGATGATACTACTCTCACATTAGGAAACACAATGTCAATAACTAATTCTTTAAAAGTACTGCATGAGTTTTCATCAGTCTCAGGTTTAAAATTAAACATTGCTAAATGTCAAGGTTTATGGCTTGGAGAATTTAAAACAAACCCCACAAGTTTTGAAGGTATTCAGTTTCTTACATGCCCAATTAAATGTCTGGGAATATACATTGGAACAGATTTTAAAAAATGTGAAAAACAAAATTGGAGCAAGAAAATAACATCTATCGAGCAAATGCTTATAAAATGGAGCAGTCGAAACACTAACAATATATGGCAAAGCTACAGTAATAAATTGCTTAGCGATTCCAAAACTAATATATAACATGTCATTACTCCCAGTGCCTCAATATGTTATAGATAAATTGAAAAAAATAATTGTTCAATATCTGTGGGGAAAGTCACATAAAGTTAAAAGAAACACTATAATAGGTAAAATTGAACAGGGTGGATTAAACATAACAGACATTGAATTAAAAATAAGTGCAGTGAAAACAAGCTGGATCAGAAAATTCCTAACAACAAAGAATCTCTTAAGTGACATGGTACAATATTATATATCTAAAATAGGGATAGGATTAAAAACATTACTGAAAATGAACTTCCAAAGTAGCAATACATTTAATGCTATCAAAAATATTCCACAATTCTATCAAGATATATTTATTAGTTTTAACAAATGTAAAACTTTGAAACCATTTACACAACTACAGGCACATGAGATTATGACACAGGTTATTTGGGAAAATGAATATTTCACACATAAAGGCAGAACATTGTATTATAAACATTGGATAATGAGTGGTTTTATTTTTGTCAAAGATCTGTTTGATGAAAGTGGATCACTGTTGACTGAAAGATGTATGTTACAGAAACTACAAGTTACTTCAAATTGGATAGCAGAGTTTTCAATATTAAAGAAGGTTTTAGGGTGTGTTACCAATAAAGTACATACAAAAGTAGTAAAATATATACAAAAGTCGATGGAAGAAAAAGTTATATTTTTAGGCAATGACATAAGTTTTAATGCTGAGCCTTTAAAGGCAAAGTGTATCTATGAGGTTCTAATAGCAAAACATTATCAGAGACCATATACTGAAAAGCTGTGGGAAAAAATTTTAAATGTAAAAATTTTTGATAGTGAGTGGAGTAAAATTTATAAATGGAATTTGGAATTCCAAAAATTAAAAAAAATTGCAGAATTCAAGTATAAAATATTAATGGACATATTACCATGTGGAGAAAAACTAAAAAAATGGAACAAAAGTGATCAAGATGCATGCTCTGTTTGTCTTAGAAAAGAAAATACACTACATTTATTATATGGCTGCCAACGTGTCAAAGACATATGGAGTGAAATTGGAAAATGTTTAAATCTAAATATACAGCCTAAACATGTTGTTCTTGGTCTGACAGACAAACACTATGTAGAAATAAATAGACATTTATGTATTATTATTGTAGCATTTAGTATATATAGTATATGATGTAAATGTTCATTTGAAAAACTGAATTATTCAAATATAAACCTGAGAAGCTCTATTGAGTATAATTTGGAATTTTACTTAGAAGTTTTCTTGTCTGTAATGCATGATTTTTCACAGAAAAAGCACTGGAAAAATTTAATAACTTCTATTTTGCATATCTTCAAAAAGTAAATATTTACATTGGACTATACAGGTGTATGTAATAACTTATTACATAGCAAAAGTTCTTTATAATCATTTGACAAAGCTTTATTTTAATTTTTCTGTAATTGAATGTTAAGATGTCCCACAATCATGTGAGTTTATAATTCTAAAACAAACTTTCTCTTATTTACTTCTATTTAACTTTTTATTGTAAGGTGTATCAATCCACAGATATATGCAATATTGTGGAAAAACAACATTTAAAATATATAATTGAATCAATGATATTTTGTCTAAATAAGTAAAAATGTAACAGAAATATGTGAAATGGCAATTCTGAAAATATGTTGTTTATGCTTAATTGCCAGTTTGTTGGTAAGGTACCGCTATTAATTATCAGTAAATCTGTAATGTATGATCTAGATATTATCAAATGTGTTTTTATAAAAAGTTCTGAAAATGTTTGAAGATTTATGAATAACCTAACACCTGAAATATTGTCTCATCACTAATATCATGTATTATACAGGCTGGGTGGCCTTCTCTTACATCTGAGGCTGTCCCCCCTGCAGATGGGAGTTTTATGGTCACTCAGCCAGCTTTAAATAATTTTACTGTTCTCTGAATAGTTATATTGATATTTACATTTCTTTGAAAATATAAGTTTGTACACTTGGAAAATTTCATACTGTGTATGAATAACACTGTAAATAAGAACTGATGGTGGGTTTGCTACCCTCGCCTGCCCAGTTCCTGTTGCACATTGTTAAAAAAGGGTAAATAAATAATGCGGTAAAAAAAATCCATAAAATTATGGCACAGGGTACTTGGACCTCTGATTGCATCTGGAGGTACATTGCTAGCCAACCATGCCTCCCTTCTTTGTTAGCCCAAACCTTTAGACAACATTTTTACATATAACCCTACATTTTCCTACTTCCTACTTAGGTGTTTGGCGCTCTTTCCTTTGTTAATATATGTAACTTTACAAAATTATGCCTTGTATAACCTCTCCACCCAAACTTTTGTCAAGTAAATATGTTGCTGAATATGGACAGTTAGTCCTCTTTTACTAGTTGCTGTTAATTATTGTTAATATCAATCTCACAGTTATTTTACCTCTACTTTATCAAAGGCTATCTTAAACTTGCTAAATCCTATTTCGTTGTAATTCAGTAATTTGCTTGTATGTATTTATGTCTGCTCAAGCTTTAGGCTACCACAGTTTATCGTAAATTAAATTCATCCTGTTACATCACAAAGTTCAAATGGTTTATATACTTAAAGTATGTACATATATATGGACAGTTAATGCATGACCCTTCCTTATTTGTGTACTTAATTTGGAATCATAATGGACTCTTTTAAGCTTAACTGTTGCATGTAGTAATTTTTCATTTACAAAATAATGTTGCATGTTAATAGTTCATGGGCTATTAGCTCAATTATCGCCCGGTGTGTGGTCTTTGTTTCCTGTCATAGTTGGTGGAGAGAGTTGTTGCTAAGCAACTTATGTAACACATCAATAATAACAAACTGGATAATCCACATCAGTCAGCTTATAAGCCAGAACACTCCGCTGAAACAGCTTTATTATCAATAAAAACTGAGGTCCATCTCTCTCTGGCACGCGGCGAACCTACGGCTTTATTTCTTCTTGATTTATTAGCCATGTTTGACACCATAGATAATAATATTCTCTTTGGTTACCTTAAATCCTGGTTTGGTCTTGGTGGAACTGTTCTAAAGTGGTTTGCTTCCTACTTGAGTGATCGATGCCAGACCATCAAGATAGGCTCCACACTATCTGAATTAAGCAAGCTCATCTATGGCATTCTGCAAGGTTCTGTTTGGGGTCCATTGCTGTTTTCACTTAAAACTACACCACTTAGCAAAATCATCCACCTTCATCCGCATATTAAATTCCACTTCTATGCAGACGACACACAGCTATACATCCATCTCCCCCTTAAGAATACCTCTTCTGCTCTTGCCAAGCTAAATGCCTGCCTTCATGATGTGCAACGATGGATGTCTCTTAGCAAAATGAAGCTCAACCCAGAAAAAATGAATTTATTGTCTTTGGCTCTAAGGCTCAGCATCAGAAGATTTCCTCCCATTTTCCTGTTAGTATTCTTGGTAACCTTCTTCATCCAGTTTATTCGGTCAGAAATCTAGGAGTGTGGTTTGATGCAGAATTTTCCTTCTCTGAACATGTCAAAAGGATTTGCAAAGCGTGCTTTCTTCAGATGCGCGACCTTCATAGAATAAGACAGTATCTTACTCCAGAAGTGACAGTCCTTGCTGCAAATGCCTTGGTTAGTAGTTGTCTAGACTACTGCAACTCTCAATTTAGGGGTTTGTCATGTTTCGATCAGCATAAATTGCAAAGTATTCAGAATACCCTTGCTTGTATTGTTTCAAATCATAGAAAGTATGCTCATGTTACACCCATTCTGAAGCAACTCCACTGGCTGCCCGTTAAGTATACATGTATATTCAAAACTGCAACACTAGTTTATAAATTTTTACATAGTGGTTATCCTTCCTTTTTTCAACCATTCTTGTCACTCAGCAGCTGTTCCTATAGTACCAGACGTAGTCACCCAGATCATCAATACCTTACTGTTCCTTTCCGCTCATCAGTCTTCAAGTCAGTCAAACATTTTGATCACAGCTTTGCCTTTGATGCTCCTGAGATCTGGAATGAACTCCCTCATGATGTGCACAGTGCAGCATCAGTTGCCTCCTTCAGAAAGAAGCTTAAAACTTACCTGTTTGCAAAAGCATATCCCCCATAGCCTCTCCTGTCAGCCTGTGTCTCCTTGGTATGACCTGACTATGTCCTCGGATTAATGTTAACTGCTTTGCTTTATGTCCAGTTGTACCTTAGAGTCCATCAGCGATGGAGATTAAGCACTATAAAAGTCCACATTAGATTAGACTAGATTAGATGGGCTCATATGTATATATCTAGATGGTATGATAATATGAACTCTGAAAGCTAATGTGATTGTTAATATTATTGAATATGTCTGTTATTAACAAATAAAGTACTAGAAAGAATAAATTGTCAAAGCCAGGCATTATTTTCACTTATGCACATCTTGGGGGGGGACTTGGGGAATGTACTAGTGGTGGGACTGTTTGAGAAATCAAAACCAGATACCACAGACTTTGAAATGAATGAAATCCTGTTTTTTGTATGCTTGTTAGTGTACAGTAAAAGTTATTCGTACGGCAGAACGAGAGCTTGCAACTGGAAATGGCTTTCACAAGATATTATTAAGTACATAAACACGACTTTTGCTCATTTTATAAAGTGAAACTCATACATATTTCATAAAATATGTATATTTTTGGTCGTTTTGATGAAGTGTCAGCCATGAGAAAGCCTAAAATGATGACATTTTCAATAAGTGATTCCCAACTATTCGTTGCGAATTTCGTTTTTTATGCCAATAACAAATGAAAAACTGCATACCGGTTTATCATTCACACCACTAGTAAATTACAACCATGGGGCCCTTTTCACAAAGGGTCTTAGACTTACTCTGGACTTACGCTATGTCAGGGACTTCAATTTGACCCTTTTGTCTTAGCTGGTGACATATTGACCTTTTGCATCTTACATTGCAATATTACGCAATATAATTTGGATGGCAAAACATCACACTTAAAATAACATCTCCATGCAAAACTAAACTGGATATACAGGAAAAGATACCTTATATAAAATAAATATGCATCATACTGACTTCAAAATTGCATTATGTGGGTGTTCCACCACATGACTAAGGCTCCCGATTAAGGGTTTTGGGGGTCGGTTTAAAAAAATTGCTTAGTCCCAGGCATTCTGTAAGGGTCGGTAGTTGTTGGTTGGGGCCGTGAGAGAAATCAAACATGTTTGATATTTCTCACAACTCAAACTGATTCATATTTCCCGCTGTCAACAAAATGTCCAGTACCCGGCTTCCTCAGGCCTCCTCAGACCCAAATTTACACAGTCCTATGTTGTCTCAGGCCTCATGCCCTTAGTCCCAGGCATCCCTAGTTTAGTCCCAGGAACCCTGTTGTCAGTCCCCGACTCATAACAGATGCGTATGAATTTCATGCTTGTGAAAAGGAATCCGTTTCATTAGTCCCCAGAAGCCTCAGAGTGTCTGAGGTGTCCTGCGACTCAAAAATCTAGGTCTGGGACTAAGCCCCGATTAAGAGAAGCCGACCCAAACTGATCCAAGCCAGCCTCCTGGGACCACACAAATTTAGTCTGTGACAGTCTGAGGACGTCCCAGGAGGCCTGGAACTAAGTACCGATTAAGAACCGACCATTTTCCACGCGTCGAAAATGAAGCAAGGGGGGGTCTGGGACTAGATAAGCGACTGTGCACACGTTCTCATTGTTACTACCTGTTTGGCTATCAAGAGATGTGTGCCACTGTTTTGTAGGGGTTTTCAGTTTTTTAAATATCTTATAATATACTAGAGCTTAGGGCCAATTTTACAGTTAGGTGACACATTTTAGTTTTTTAAACATTTTTTTATATTGACTGGAGTTATGAGGAAAGAGAAAGGAGGAAGGAGAAGAAAGAAGAAGATGGATGAGAGGCAAGAGGAGAGGGAGAAGGAAGGTGGCGAGTTGGAGGAAAGGACAGAGGAAAGGACAGAGGAGAGGACAGAGCAGGCTACAGAAGAGACAGAGGAACGTTTAGAAATTACTGAGGAAGCTTGCAAAGAAGATGAGAGGTGTGAAGATCCAGAGAGCCACTCACCAGCCAAGAGAGTCAGGGTCTGTGCTACATTCACTGACAGCCAAGAAACTGCAATTGTGGCATTTGTGAAGGAGCATCCAGAGCTGTACGACAAGGAGGATGGGCGTTTCCATGACAGACAGAGGAAGGAGGCTCTCTGGGAAGAAATCTCTGCAGAACTGAAGCACCAGCCCTTTGATGTCAGAAGGTGGTTCGAATCCCAGAGAACTTGTTATGGCAAGCTCTCCAAGCTACAATCTGGCCAAGCCCCAAGGGAGATGACCATGAGACAGTCCTGGGTCAACCAGCAGATGGGTTTCCTTAAGACCCACATCAGACGCAAGAGGGCCAGCAGAAGCTCTGGGTTCGAGGCCAGTCCAAACACCAGCAAGCAGGACGAATCTCGTAGATCTACTACTGATACAGAACATCTAGAGACTAGTGTCCTGAGGGATAGTAGGAGTCAACCAATATTTACATCTACACCAGTTTCAACAGATACTGCCAACAACCACTCAACAGGTGTCTAGTTCCACCCAAGCAGCAGCTAGCACAGTTATGTCTACTACACACCCAGCCCCATTGGAAACCCTCCATCAGTGGTCACATAACAGGATGAGGGCAGTAGACACAACTTAAGTGGAATACTAAGCCAGCTACCAGATCTGATATCAACACAGATCATTGAGCAGCCTCAGCAGCTTCAGCTCTACACCATCACCACCACCGCACCGCTTCAACAGCAGCAGCCTCCTCAGTAGCCATCCAGTTAGGGTGGGTCTTTGATCTGCCTAGGCCCTTTTCAAGGCCACCCAATTATTCCAAAAACAGTTAATAAGCTTCAAGTTGTTCAAATTCCCCTCCCAAAACATAACAGTTCAGTACAAATACTTATCACAAGTGAAAAAAGTCCAACTCCCACACCACCCCAAACATGAAAGAAATAACCCATGGTAATACACATAACAACAGAAGGCCACATGGAAAAAAATAGATAAATTAACTACAAATATGGCCAATAATCTGCCCATTTATAGCTTAAAATCCATGGGATTGCTTTAAATTTGTAATAAAAAAGTCCAACACTGACACCATCCATAGAGTTAAAAGATAGCCACAAACCAACAAACAGACAAACCCAAACATAACCCCCAACCAACAGACTGACGAACAAATTTGCAAACATAACTCCCCACAAACAACAGATAATCCATACTGTAAGGATAACCATTCTGGTGGTTATATTTTGTAAATTTTCTGGAAGTAGTATAAACAATTTTTATTTTGAGATTCACAACAAATGAAAAACTTTTACTTTGTGTTATTTGTTTAAAAACACAAGAAAAATGTAACTAAATCGGGATGTAGCTTTAAAATTTATGCAATATTTATTCCACTTAGCCAGTTATGTTGGGCATTGGGTTTGTCTGTTTGTTTGTTGGGTGACTTATGTTTAGCATTGCGTTTGTCTGTTTTTGGTGGGGCTTATGTTGGGCCTTGGGTTTGTCTGTTTGTTTGTTGGGTGACTTATGTTGGGAAATGGTTGTGTTATATGGAACAAGCACAGCTGATTAATTGTTTTTGGAATATTTGGTAGTCCTGAAAAGGACTGGACTGGACTGGTCATCTTGCCAGGCCACTGCTCCCTCATTATTGAAGTAGTCCTTGAGGTAATCCCTCTGTCTCTTGGCTTCTCTAGCAGGGTTTCTGTCAGGACCACTACCAGCAGCACCACCAATCAATCGACAATCACCAGGCACATCATCATCATCATCATCATCATCATCATCATCATCTCCAGGCTGTTGACCACCATGTTGACCTTGATACTGGCTTCTCAGTATGTTGTGCAGAACCACACAGGTAAAGACCACTTCCCTCACTGTTTCTGGGGGTAGTTCAATAGTGGTCAACATCACTCTGAATCTTGAGACCAGGATGCCAAAAGCATTGTCAACACCTCTCCTGCCCCTTGATATTCTGTAGTTGGCAATCCTTTCCTCTCTGGTTAACATCCTTCTGCCATAGGGTTTCATCAGCCAGGTCTTCACGGAAAACGCATCATCTGCCAGAATGAAGCAGGGGACATCTCTACCACCCTGGGTTATAGGTGCTGGGTCAGAGAAGCCTATCCTGCCATCATCAATCTTCCTCTTCAGCTGACAGGCATTAAATATCTGGGCATATCTGAGCAAGATCCAGCTTTACCCGCATCCACCCATCTCAACTTGTACTGTTCATCTACCAAGGCCAACATTACTATTGACAAGAATCCCTTGTAGTTGTGGTACAGGGCTGCAGTGTTCTTGGGTTTCTTCAGGGCCACATGCTTTCCATCAAGGGCTCCCAGTCCACCTGACCCTGAATTCTGTTTCCAGTTCTTTCCACTCATATGGAGTAGGACATCTGAGGTACTCTCTGGTGAGCTCATCCTGGATGGCCCTGCAGACCTCTTGTAGAAACTTGGAGATGGTGAATCTGCCAACCCTGAACTGACAGGATAATGATGTGTAGAACTCTCCAGTAGCCAGATATCTGATGTTGAGGGCTAACTTCTCCCCAACACTGATTGGTGCTCTGTAGTTGGTGGCCTGCCTGGCTAGACGTGGTTCCAGTCTGGTCTTTATCATTTCAAAGAATTCTGGGGTCATCCTCATGTAATTGGTGAATCCTGGAATGTCTGTGGCATACAGTTCAGCCATAATGTTGTGGTAGGCCCCCCTCTCCTCTCTCTGTAGTAGCCTTGGCCTGACCCACATGTTGTGCCTTCTTCTAGATCTCTGTCTGGCTGGTGGTGTGGGTGGAGGTGCTGGTGGTGGTGGTTGCTGTGGTCAACGTAGAAATAGCAAATACATGATTATATGTAACTGAATAAAAACTAAAAAAGCCCTAAGTTGTTGCTGAAGCTGTCTTTCATTAAAAGGTGGCATCCTGCTGTGTTCCTAGAAGAGTAATGATGGGTAGTCCTTTAAGAAATTAGGGGGAAACTTGAGGAAATCTGTGGGAAATTTGTTGGAAATTGGTGGGACATGGGTTAAACACTAGCTCAGATGTGAAAATTCTTGGAATAATTGGGTAGTCCTGAAAAGGACTAATAGATTTCAGCTTCTTCTGTCCCAAGGTTAGTTCCTTGTCACTTTTAAGATCCTCTCCTGCCTAGGCATGATCGAGGGATTCCTGCAGTTTTTATCATCCCCACACACTGCTTGTTCATTTACTATGGCTGGAACCAGATCATGTGAGTTGGGTTACTGGCTACCC
Source organism: Sabellastarte sp. h YS-2021 (assembly GCA_964017235.1). Classification (NCBI taxonomy): domain Eukaryota; kingdom Metazoa; phylum Annelida; class Polychaeta; order Sabellida; family Sabellidae; genus Sabellastarte; species Sabellastarte sp. h YS-2021. Next base: position 45,339,340 of record OZ024935.1, read on the forward strand.
CACCCTGTTCTGTCCTCAGCATGTTATGCAACACAGTATATGTCAGAGCAATCTGTCTGACAACTCGTGGCCTTTGCTCCATTGTGCCTAGTAGGACCATAAAGTTTTTCAGGAGGATTCAAAATACATTCTGAACTACCCTCTTGCCTCTATAGATCTTGAAGTTTGTAATGCTTTATTTCCTAGTGAATTGTTTTCTGTTTCTGAGTTTTACTAACAATGGTTTCAAGGTAGAAAAAATGCAAAGAAGGCCCTTCTTCCCCCAGGGATTCAAATGGTGGAAAGAAAAAGAAGTAATTATTTTTGTAAAATACATTGCCAGATATCTATGGCTTCTTCATGGAAACACGATTCCCATCTGTTTCCAGCCTTCAGGGGTGGTAGGGCAGATAAAATATTCTCCCTAGAATTTAGCAAGGATGGCCCTGCGGACATAGAGACAAATTTACTCATGGTAAACACTAGCCAGTGATACTGTAAAAATGTGTACATTTTTCCTATTGCCAGTTGCCTCAGTGTTATTGCCAGTTGCAAGCCAACTACAAAGATCTTCTTATCATTGTGACCTCTTCTTAATGGCGTGGTGTATGCATTCTTCAATGAGGTCAAAAACTGCAGGGGGCATATCCTAACAAAGTTTTGGTAGTCTGTATTCAGTCAGGCAGGAGGTTGTTTTTGCATAATTTGTCTTCTCTTTGAAGGATCCATGACATGACCCAGGGGTTTATTGGCTTCCTTCTTCGTCTGTTTGGTACTTGGGGCTGTGGTGAAGGTGCTGGCTGTATGGCAGGTGCTGGTCCTGGGTTCAGATATGTCTTTTTGTCTGCAAGTCAGAGTGAAAAATCGAAATATTTAACTCAATAAAAACAAAAGAACCTAAACTTCTCAAGAAGGTGTCCCTAATGTTGAGCTGGTATCTTTCAGTGATAAATGATAAGTTATGGCAGCAACAAGGGGTTTATATAGTGGTGTTTGGATCCATGACTTGTTGTTTTGTCATCTATGGCTTGTTCTAATGCTTTTACTTTTGATCACGCAGAAAAGCAGGCTGACCTCAAGTTAGGTCAGGATCTAGACCCACCAAGCCGGGATGAAATAGTTCCTTTTGAAATAGGTGAAACTGACTTATATTTTTCCCTGGGTGTCTTTTAGATTTTTGTTCTGGATCCCCAACTTACCAAGCAAACCCTTGAGTCAGTAAGGGAATAAGCAAACCCTTGAGTCAGCTCCAGTGGAATAACCTCACACACCTTGATAAAACTGTCACATGTGAAGCTTATTTTACCTATTCCATTTTAAAAATAACTACAGTATTCTGACTAAATGTCATTGGTTAATAGAGAACATTGGTATACATACTGTAATAATCTTGCTTAAATCCCGTTCAGTTCTGATTTTTTTTTCAATAAAGTGCAAAACGTTTTCCCATTAAGAAGCATGTTTTTAATGTATTAGGGACCACCATGTCACATCAATTTGCTGTGCATTCCTTTTCTCCTTTCAGAATGATCACAGAAGTCCACGATTTTTTTAAACTTTAAAATATGTAACTTTTTTCATTTACTTGTGGTTACATTTACTTGCCTTCTTCTTTTGAAACAGTTTTTGGACATTAATATAGCTTTCAACACTGTATAGGTCATATCAGGACTGGCAGTTTTATGGGCTGAGGAAACCAGTACATAACCTTGATGAAGGCAACCGACCATTAGTAGGAAACTACCACCTTTCCCACACAGAGATCGGGGTTTGAACTGCTGACCTCAAAGGTGGGAAGTGAGTGTGTTATCATTGCGCCACCGTCACCCCTTCTTTTGGATAGAATGAAGCATCCATGTTTAACACATATCTGTCTTATCCAGTTCGAACTATCTTGATCTCTATTTCCTTGTGACTGTTAAAACTGTTAAATTAGATTTATATTGACATATTCATCCAGTTTCACCAGCTTCTCTACGTCACTAAAATTTTGGCACTCTTTATTAATATCCGTTTAGTAAAGGTGATTGGTCATTAAGATTGACTATATGTAAAACTAAACGAAATTAAGTCAGACATAACCACTTAACAGTTCTGATTTTAAATTATTTCATTGAATCTTATATGTCCCTGGAAGCTGTATTAGTATCATCATGTGTTAATGGTAGTGTATACATGATTTTTATATTCTTATTAATTTCGGTTTTCATTTTTTACTTTTCTTTCAATTCCCTGACAGGCCATTACATAAACTTTATTTACACCAAAAGTGGTTTCTGACCAGTATTATTACCTCCACCAGGAGTTTGTGCTTTTGTGTTTGCTTGTCTATTTGTCTGTCTGTTTTTTTCTCTGTTTTTGCATTCTTATTATTCTAAAACTAATGAAAATTTATAAAAAATATGATCTGGAAAGGATCTGGTCAAAGAAAGAAATTACTAGTTTTGGGGAAAGATTTGGATCATTTTTAGGATACAAAAAAAAATCATTAATTTTCAGAGGTCCCATTTTCTGGTTGATATTCTTTCAAAAGTAATGAACAAATTTTGATGATACATTTTTAGTATGAAAGGCTTCACTAAAGGAAGAAGTAATTACATTTTAAGAAAGATTCACTTCATAAATCTCCTAAATTTTGGAAACTACTCTGGTGGACGTAAGCACTCAGTAGTTTCTGGTACACTTTGTACCCATTTTATCAATTAGCCCTTGTAATTACGTCAGCTAGAGAGTGAGCCTCGCAGTCGTAAATTGACTTAATATCCACAAAATATTTATTCAGTGTCTTGATGTGTGTGTTCATGTATGCATGTATCCCTCAGTGTAGAGAAATCCACCAAAAATTAATTAATATATTTGGTTTCATTGTAATGTCTTCCAGCATAGCTTCAAATACAAACAATAGATGGTCAATAATACAATACTTTATGACACTTGTGAGGCTGGTCACATCAAGTCGAGCATTTTTGCATGTTCTGCAAAAAAAAACAAATAAAAAAAAACAACAACTATAGAATGTACTAATTGTAACTCTACTTTGTTTTGCATGAAACTATGGGTGTCCAGTTTTACACTTGTCCAGCTTGTCTTTGCAAAGCTACCTGTCTGATGTCATAGGCAATTAATGTTCATTCAACAATTTGATACAGCCCTATTATACAACAAAGAGAAAAAAACTGGATAGAACTTTGAAATGATCAAATAAGTGACTGTTTTCCAGTGATCATCTGTTTATTCATTGGTGATATTTTCTACACTGCAAAACAGATTCAGGGTTAATGTTGAGCAGAAGTCAATTAACACAATAAGATTTCAACATGTTTGTTCTTGTATGTTCTGGTAAAATATTTTATTACAAAAATGTCAAAATGTTAAAAAGTTTAAAATGATCTATTACTAAAACATTCAGTGTCTCAGGCTGCAAAATATAAAGCCACAACATAATATCAAATTAAGATCACTAAGTTGTTTCACGTTTTCTATAAAGTAAGTAAATGTAATTGAATCACTGACATACAGACATATTTTAAGCTAGAATAAACATATAAAATATTCAGGAGTAAGACATTCTACACGTCAACTTCTTGGTTATATTGGTATTTAAAAAAAAACAAAAGAAAAATGATAGTGTTGAACTTACCAACTGAAATATCATCAAAATTACCAGTGATAATTGCGATATTTTTCTTTTGAATACATTTATTTTATACTGACAATGGGGGATCAACAGGTAAAACATATGAGCAATTCCTATTTTGTTTCTACTGTTATTCATGTCTAATGTAGACTAAGTGCACAAAGAAAAGTAAATACTGCAGTGTAAATATTACATAGATGAATACACATTTGAATATTCGTCTTATACAGAATAACGTCTCTCAAATTGAAACAAAGATAAAGCTATGGAGCTTGTGGGAGATTAATTAAAACTGGTGACCAAGTTTACCTCTGATACCTCTTGACATGTAAGTTTTATCATTAAAATTGGGTGTGACCTCAGCAATACCAGTTCCAGCTATTTTAAATAAGTAAATGACTGTAGCTGCTATACCGATAACTGTAGCAACACCAAGAACCCCACCCAGAGTACCCAGACCAATCTTCAAATTCTTGTTCTGTACCACTGTTTCAGTGGCATCCAAACTGAGAACTGTAGTATTCTTTACAGCTAAAAATCAGAGTATGAAATGAGGATTAGTTTACATTAAACAGATACATATATAAACGTGCATAACTATCTTACTGTTCTAGAACATGAATTTTGAAAAAAGCTTTAGAAAACTCAAGGTTACATGTTATAACACAGAATAAGTACCTTCTGGAAATTTGTAATTATGTACTCAACAGTTGTAATTATTTAAGGCACTGAATATAATTTTAACTGATATTTTAGTTTATTTGTTAGTTTAAATTGCATAAGGGGGTAAAATAATCAGAAAAGTCCTGAACTTACACATCACATAAAGTGTAATGACTTCACTCAATATACCAGCATGGCATCCAAATAATGTTCCATTTAAGTCAATATCAGTGATGATGGTTAATTCACTGGTAGAGTATTTAGCATTAAAGCTCCCACTTAGAGCTGCTGAAACTGTGCTAGGTACTACAGTACCATTTTGTGTCCATGTGATTTCTTGGACTGGGTTACTGACATCAGTAGTGCACAAGATGGTTACTTCTGTGCCAGCAGTTACATTATAAGTTGGTGTAACAATCAACTGCATATTATTTGGTGGAACTAAAATATGAAAATGTTTATGAGAAAATGAATATATTTGTAAATTTTAGTTATATGAGTCAAAATAAATCAATGTTAATATTATATATAGGCAACAATGTCAAATGATATTTGATTATTTATGACTTGTTATGATTTATTAGGATTTACTGTATTATTTAGAGATATATTTCTTATGACAGTATGACTGCATATTAAAACTTACACTGAACATCAAAACTGTATTGTGTGACAGAATCAATGGAAAATGCAGGGCCAGTTGCTGTGCAGATGAACATCAACCCATTTTGTTCTTTTGTCAAGTTTATAGATACAGTCCAACTGGTAGAATTTTTTTGTGCTATTTCCTGTTCAAGATCTGAGATTTCTATTATTGATAAGGTGAGCATTGAATTGTGATCTATCCTGCATGTAAAGTTGACTTCTGTTCCTGCTGGTACAGCTTCAGCTGTGGACACACTGCTGTCAAATGTGATATCTGAGGGTGCATCTGTCAATTGTCAAGCAAATTTTGAAAGGCATTTTAAGCTAAAACAAAGCATCTGAACACAAAGGACAATGAGCAATGTAAGGAACATCTGCAGCAGTTCTAGAACTACTGTAAATAACTAAAAACAAAAATAACTTAAGGTGTATCTGGCAACATGTACCAATGAAGAATCTTCTGGGCTTTTGGCAAAAGTGGACTATTTCATCTTAATGTTTATAATTTTAGTCTATGGGTCATGACTTTTTTCAGTGGTTAAAAGTATATTTAAATTTTAAATAGCAAATAACCTAACATTTACTGTAACCTGTAGTACCAGAATTTTTTTCACCAGTTATATCTGTTGTCTTTCCAATTAAATTACACTATTGGGTTAGTATTCACCATTATGGATTACGCACACATGAAAATCACAATCAAATTTGAGGAAATATATTGATTGATCTAGCAACTAGATAGCTATTTGCAAGACAGAAATCACGTCAGCTAAAACAATAAATATAAAATATTTTATGCATATTTACACCCAAATCCCAAAGAAGATAACTATCATGAATTAAAATGGGTCTTTTTGTAACAATGTAGTTTTTGCAAATTTAAAGAATGGCTCCAGCAATTTACACAAAATTTATATCCCTTCTGTGGGGTCTAGAATTTACACCTGTGTCCCACCTATAAAACCAACAATATTTGTTAATTTGAGGTTCTGTTTCTCATTTTAAAGTATCTTGTCCTATGTTGCAAACAATAGCCAGATACAGCTACTCTTTTGATCATAGGTGAAGGATTGAGGATAACTTATTAACTGTCAACCATTATTCTTTGAAAGTAACTGCTAGCTCAGAACTAAATGGCTGAAAGGATATGCATCTGTGCCAGAACTGCACAAAAACATTGAGTATCCCTTTGTAAGTGTGCATCAAGGATGTTAACTAAGAAGAAACTACCATAAAACTACACAAAAATTTCACAACTCTCTGCAAAACTACACACGAACAAAGGAATTCATCACATAGGATGTCATAAAAATGCCCCAGCATCTGTCAATTAGCCTTATCTTCACTCTATCTTCTATTAGCATTTTCAGAAAGTAAAATGATCAAAGTTAATTAAATACTAATCCAAAATTTAGATATAAATTAAATATTACCATCAACTGATTCAACAATCTAATCAAAAGTTATTTTTTTACAAATTTGATCTCACCTTTTACCACCCATGTTAGTGAATACTATCACTAGAGAGAAAAAAAACACTGAATACACTTACATTCAATGCTATATGTGTATCTAGCACTTGAATTAACTGAAAATACAGGGTCACTTCCATTGGCCCTGCATATAAATGTCAATCCATTATGTTCCTTAGTCAAAATAATAGACACAGCCCAGGTCTTGCTGATTGTTTGTGCTAATACTTGCTCACTATCTCTTATTTTTATGACTGACAGAGTTGTTATGGGGTTAGTATCGGCAGTGCATTCAAAAGTGACTTCTCTCCCCTCTTCTACTATTGCACCTGTAGGCAAACTGCTTGTAAAAAGTACTTCTGTGGCTGCATCTATAATAATATATACAGATTCATTATATGAGAGGTTTCAGTGTCTAGTTTCTTTTAGTACCATCCAAAAATAATTACGGTGAGCAATAGTATTTATTTGGATTCTTTGTTTCTTACCAACTTTTAATTACCTAACATTTATCAATTTCTGTCTCTAGGCATTACTAAAGGGTTAAAACCAAATAAAGGCAGCTCATCTGAGAAACAATATCCCTGGGATAAAAACCGATCAGAATTGTCAGCTCTTTAGAAACAAATTAGAAGAAAGGAAAACACACCAATTAATCTGAGCCACCAGGTTAGGCTTAGAAATATAGGCTAAGATCATTCAAATATCTGACAAAAGATACCATCTATCTGACAATTATGAATTTGACAATAAAAGATTTTTTATGTTTGCAACTTGAAAGATATTCTGACAATAAACAATTGCTGGAAATGGTACGTCAGAACATATTAGCTTATATACTACTGTAAAACATATGAGCAAACATGTGAAAAGTAAGGGATACAGCTCTAATTTGGTGGAAACGACTGAGATAAATAAGGACATTTAGCCCTTGGCATATCTGCATTGACGTAGAGCCGCTATAAGAAAGATGAATATAAAAGAATATTAAAGATTCAAAAATTTCAAATCTGAGACATGTTAAAGCTGTAAGGAGAGCATAAATATTTCAAAGTCTTGTTAATCTTCTAAACTTCTGCACTTACATTTAATACTATATATACAACTCGTTGAGACAACAGAAAAACTTGGATCATCTCCTGTAGCTTCACAGTATAATTCTGCTCTGTTGTATTCCCTGGTTATATTAATGCTAACTATCAAGCTTGCTCCATTACTGGATGAAATCTCTTTTATACTCCCCCCAGTAGCTGACATAAGAGAAAGTATTGGCAGTGGATTGCTATTAGCTGTACATTCCAGTGTGACCTCGGTATTCTCCAACAATAATGAGTTAGAAGGAAAACTGCTGTTTAATAAAACATTCTTTGGAGGGTCTGAAATATAAAAATTATTTATTTAATACATATTCTTGAATATATTAGCTCATCTGAAAACTCGAGATTTACACCAACCACATTGCACTTTAGGCCATAGGTAAAAATATAAAAATAATCACTTTATATGCCAAATTGTCTTCCCAAAATAGTGCATCTAAAACAATAATTTCTACTTATTATGTCATGATATTCAGTAACCTGTCAAAAACTATTAAAATTCCTTTGCAGTATGCCTTCTTGTGTCTACCACAAAAAGAATGTATGATAAACAGTGTATATACTTACATTTTACATTATATGTATATTTGGTGCTGGAATCAACTGAAAATACAGGACCACTACTACCTGCTCTGCATATGAAAGTCAATCCATTTTGTCTTCTGGTTAATATTACTGAGACTGTCCAACTGCTGCTGTTCTGTTGTGCTATTTCCTCCTCTTCATCACTTATTGTTATGAGAGACAACATAGCCACCGGGTTACTGTCGGAAATGCATAAAAAGGTGACTTCTGTGTCTTCTGATACTGTTGTATTTGTAGGTATACTGCTTGAGAGGGTTGTTTCTGAGGCTGCATCTATCATAATATATAATAATCCATTAAATAAAGTCAGTTAATAATATATAATAATCCATTACAATAAAGTCAGTAAATACAGTATAAATATAACCCATGTATGGCACAATGTAAGAGACTATTGCGCTTTTTACAAACTTATCTATCATATACCAGAAACAGTATATAAAAGTTTCATTTACATATCCAGGGTTTTATTAAAAAGTTACCATTGCTCTTTGTTTATATTTGTTTCTCTTAAACATTTTTTTCTCCGTAATTCATGACTCCTTTATGGTTATTAAAATAAAATCAAGATAAATTATTAAACAATTTGGCTAAAATTAAGTCACAATTATCTTTAAGTGTTATATATTAATGTTAAAATGGCAATTGTGTACATTATTTCTGAATACCTGTTAATATAATACTGTTGCTGTTATGAATTAGCATAAACATTTTACTCACATTTAATTGTATATACATAGCTTGTAGATACAACAGAAAAACTTGGATCATATCCTGTAGCTTTGCAATATATTTCTGCTCTGTGGTGTTCCCTGGTTACATTAATACTAACTGCCAAACTTGATCCATTACTGAATGAAATCTCTTTTATACTCCCCTCAGTATCCGATATAATGAAGAGTACTGGCAAGGGATTGCTATCTGCTGTGCATTCCAGTGTGACCTCAGTATTCTCCAACAGTAACAAGTTTGAAGAAAAACTGCTGTTTAACAAAACATCCTTGGGAGGGTCTGAAATTTTACAGTTATTTATTTAATGCATGCTCTTTAATATATTTAGCTCACCTAAAAACTGGAAATTTACACCCTTCACATTACACATTAAGACACAATAAAATAGTTTACTAATCTTATCGTAATTTAAAATGGTCACATTACCTTATTGTATTTATTTCATAACACATTTTTTTCAATACACTTTTGTATTCCCAGTATGGCCCCAAAAATGTTAATTCCTACTTATTGTGTCATGATATTCAGTAACCTGTTAAAAATATTCAAATGCCTTTGTATTGTGCATACCACAAAAAGGATGTATGCCAAACAGTGTATATACTTACATTTTACATTATATGTATATTTGGTGCTGGAATCAACTGAAAATACAGGATCACTACTACTGGCTCTGCATATGAAAGTCAATCCATTGTGTTTTCTGGTTAATATTACTGAGACTGTCCAACTGCTGCTGTTCTGTTGTGCTATTTCCTCCTCTTCATCACTTATTGTTATGAGAGACAATGTAGCCACAGGGTTACTATCAGAAATGCATAAAAAGGTGACTTCTGTATCTTCTGATACTGTTGTATTTGTAGGTATACTGCTTGAGAGGGTAGTTTCTGAGGCTGCATCTATCATAATATATAATAATCCATTAAACAAAGTCAGTAAATACAGTACATAAATATAACCATGTCATGTCACAGTTTCTTAGACATATGCAAGGTTTATGCAAGGTTTAGTAAAAACAACAAATTATTTTTGTTTATATTACTACATGTTAAACATTTTACACTTTCTCCATGCTTCAGGACTTCTTTATGGTTATTAAAACTAAAATTGAGATACACAATTGAACAATCTGGTGACAGTTTTTAAAAAATTATCTTTAAATGTTATATGTTAATGTTAAAAATGATATATATATATACACTTTTCCTGAATGCATATCTTTTTATAATACTATTGCTATTATGAATAGCGGAATAACAGAAACACTTTTACTCACATTTAATTGTATACATATAGCTTGTTGAGACAACAGAAAAACTTGGATCATATCCCTTAGCTTCGCAATATATTTCTGCTCTGTGGTATTCCCTGGTTAAATTAATATTAACTAGCAAGCTGGATCGATTACTGGATGAAATCTGTTTAATATTTTCTTCAGTTTGTGATATTATTGACAGCAACGGATGGGGATTGCTATCCGCTGTACATTCTAGCGTGACTTCCATATTCTCAGATAAAACTGTATTAGAAGCGAAACTGCTGTTTAACATGACACCCCTGGAAGGGTCTGAAATGTTAATAACATGTAGTTAATAAGTATTATGTAACATGAGATCAACTGCAAATGGTAACACACAATTCAATGAAAAGTTTAGGCACTATACAAACAATATGGTATAACAAGGCCGAAATTTGATTCAGTTTACATGCAACAGCTATTAATCAATCAGAAACACAACTAGTGCACTAAATAAGTGCACAATTCATGAAAGTTTGGAGACAAAAAAAATGAAAAATGTGATCTTTGGAAGCACGAGCCTTGTAGAGCTCAGGTTTAAAATCTGGTGGATAAGAAAATTCTTTTGAAGTAATGGCAGCCTTGGAGAGCTCCAGCTTAAAATCTGATGGATTAGAACATTCCTTAGAAGTAATGGCTTAATGATAACCTTTAAAAGAGTGAATATGCTTTCATTGGCTCAACAATAAATGAAAAAAGTCAAACAAATATCTGTGTACTGTCATGATTATTAGTAATAAATCAACTTACATTGAACATCAAAGGTAACATTTTTGTCCGAATCCAAAGTATAAGAATTATCAGAGGCAGTTGCTCTACAGAATAAGGCTTTTCCATGCAGCCTAGATGTAATGACAAGTACACTACTGTATGTGAGATCTGTAGATTCACTGCTTGCAAGTTCTTCAATGCTGTCTGATTCATTTATGAATGCAATAGCAAGACTGGGTGGTGGATTTGCAGTTGCTGTACAGGTTAGATGAACAGTCTCAAACTCAGCCACTTGGAAGTTAGGTTCAGTGTCGCTAGCAATTGTAAGATCATCTGCAGCAACTTAAATAGGCAAAAAAGAGACTAGTGCAATGTCTCTGTTCATGAATTTAATTATCTCTAGAGAGTTTGTCTATCACTTTCACTCACAGCAATGGGAACATTTACTTGGGATATATGTAACGATATCATCAACACAGTAGTATATGGTTTATTCAGACCCTATGGACTCTTTATCTTCACATGAAATTAACTATGTGCCAGCTCTTAATTTGTACCATTTTTTCTGCAGACAAATATCAAGGATTTGTTGTTAATGATTTAAGTAGAATGTCAACAAAGAGCTTATATTTTCTGTTCATTTTTGCTTTATTTAACATTTCCTGGTATAATGTTTTGTCATATTATTGCTGTTTACATTGTAAGCTACATTGAACCTAAATTATTGGACACAGGGGGAACATGCTCCACAATGACACTAAAAACTAAGCCTTCTGTGACAGCTATGGTCACCATATATTAAATAAAAGTCCTCGGGACTTGCATTAATACAGTTTCACTTTTCATCTCAATATTAATGAGGGCACTGACACTTTAGCTGCATGCAGTTTTACCACTGGGCCACATTTACATGTCTCCAGGAATGAAACTGCTCGTGATTGATTAGCTTTTGGTATATGTTGCAAATGACAATTCTCTGTGGGCAATGCTGGATTGAAAAAAAAAGTTTGCCTTCTTTCACAATGACAAGAGTGTGTCCTATTGTTTTAAAACTATAACTCTTCTGGGATTAGGCAAGTTATGTTTGTATCAGTGTTTGCATAAACATTAGGATATAGTTTATTTCACTTACAATGAACATCATATGTGACAGAAGAAACTGAATCAATAAACTCTGTTCTATTTCTAATGTTGAACACTCTGCAGTAGAAACTCCCTCCATTTTGTGCCCTGTGTATGGTATGATTAAATTCAAAAGTGGTTTCATTTTCCCCTGCTATAAATAGTTCTGCAGTCATATTATCGACACCATATATCAAAGCTAATTGAAAGGGTCTATCAAATTAGCTTTTGGTATATCTTGCAAATGACAATTCTCTGTGGGCAATGCTGGATTGTATAAAATAAATTTGCCTTCTTTCACAATGACAAGAGTGTGTCCTATTGCTTGAAAGATTAGTGGATTGCTTTAAAACTACAACTCTCCTGAGATTAGGCAAGTTATGTTGGTATCAGTGTTTGCATAAACATTAGGATATAGTTTATTTCACTTACAATGAACATCATATGTGACAGAAGAAACTGAATCAACAAACTCTGTTCTATTTCTAATGTTGAACACTCTGCAGTAGAAACTCCCTCCATTTTGTGCCCTGTGTATGGTATGATTAAATTCAAAAGTGGTTTCATTTTCCCCTGCTATAAATAGTTCTGCAGTCATATTATCGACACCATATATCAAAGCTAATTGAAAGGGTCTATCAAATTGAATGCTGCAGTGAAACTGAACTGTAGTGTTTTCATCTATAGATTCCCCCGTGCTGATGGTTGATGTGAAAACCACTTGAAAAAAGTAAATAGAGACATAAATTAAGAAAGCAATTAACAGTTTCAAAGCAATAGTTACATATCTTAAGACAGTCAATACATATTGCATTGTTTACATCTCTTGAATGTGTCAATCCCATATGCATCTGCATGGATAGGAATGTTTGGCTACATGGTTAAACTAGATAAATCCAAATGATATCCTACCAAAGTGACAGCTTATTAATAATTTCAAGTTGTAACACTGATATGTAATTTTAATTACATTAATATGTACTTTTGTGTATATTTTTTTCACATTTATATGATACAACGTGTATTTGAATAAGTAAATGTGTAAATACACTTCTACAAATTCATCCATGATTTTCTGAAAAAGTGCCACATACAGTAATTGTTTTTTATTATTTAAAAAAGATTAAAAAGGAATTTTGTTTATGTGATAATGAATAAGTAAAGGTGATGTAGGAATAAAAGTCTACAAAATGCGACCATTTTTCCATAAAAACTGCCACATGTTTTGTCAACATTTTAAGGAAAATATTAATACATGAAACTTTTAATTGACTTTTAACTACATATAGCTAGGCATCGATAATGCTGCACTACACTTTAAACAAAGTCATGATGTAGTACTCAAATTAACAAATGTCAATGAAAGCTCTGTGTGCATCCATACTTACACTGAATCTTTTTGTTAAAATATTATTACCACTGACCAATTTTTGAAAAACAAATCACAGTAAGACTTGCATTTCTGCAAGTATTATTTATCTAAATTATCTCTTTGGAATTGTGAAAATATTATTAAGGATGAACCAATATATTTGTGGCATTTATTACTGTCAATTGAAAACAGATCATGTTGTGCGTGAAAATGTCACTTACTTCTTATTCCACAGTCGAATACTTCACTTGAACAGACACATTCACCTGTAGAATTACATGTTCAGCTCAAAAGTTTTCCAGAGATAAAAATATAAGTAATATTACTGCTATTATAATATTAATATTTATCTTCATAGAATTTTATTTCATCATGATATTAACAAGGAACAGTGCTTGTCTATAACTGTATTTATTGTTTTACAAAATCAAGATGGACACTTTGTCTTTTCTAATCAAGTGGGTTAAAGCTTGTTAGAGTTAGGTGACCTTAACTAAACACTTATACATTTGGCAATGGCTCGGCCTTGCAGTGCTTTCGTGCTGTATTATTCACAATTTTTCTTCTACGAAAATTTACTTGTGTGTGAAAAAAAAGATAAAGTCTTCCCTCTTACCATCTATGCAAACATACGGGTCAGCACAGATCTCTCTGTTTTCTGCAAAGTAAGTGAATATATTGTTTTATATTTATCATGTGGCCATATGTTTCAATTCATGTTCAAGTTCAATGCATTTTGTATTTTGACTTATTTGTCAAAATTAAATTCATTAACCATTTTATGCCAAATTCAATGGCATAAGTGTGTGATGAAAAGCTTTTGCAAAGACATTTGTACTTCCACAAGAACAGACTAGGAAACTTACTTCAACACGCTATTGCTCTAAGTATGCAATTAGTCTTGTGCTGACTGGCTAACAGGAAGTTAATTATCTGTATTTAAAAAGTGTTTCGATGTTTAGAAAGTACAAGTAATACAAAGTTATTCTTTGAGTCTATAATCAGATAGTGATTTGAGGTTCATTTATATATAGGAAATTCAAAGTTAAAAATGGGAGTTTTACTGGCCCTTCAGCAACCAGGGTCATATTGGGACAGGTGTTCAACTTTTTCAACTGTGAAAGTCAAACCCACACAGAGGACCTGTGATTAGATGCCATACCTGCTAATCAACTAGGCCAATGAGGCCATCACATATATACCCAATGTAATTTTTTGAGTGTGTGCAAATTATTTGGTTTGATGCAGTGTAAACACAAATACAAAAATGGTTACCACATGCAAAATGGATTCTATACAACCATGAGCCATCTTAGAACCACGAAAATATTGGGTAAGTGAGAAAAGCAGGTAGTCTCAAAATAAGCAAGTGCACTCGGAGACTGCATACCTCTGCTACCAACACTTTAAATATATAGTTTATGAGTGCAATGATAAAAAGTCCTTTAAAAATCTTGGATCCAGGTGGTAATCCATATCACCACCAGAATCAAATAAATCCCGCTCCTTGTAGGATTGTCAGCATTTTCTTTAAAAATAATAATGAAACCTATCAATTATTTTGGGTTACTTTGCAAAACAGACAAATGCAAAAACATAACATCCTTGATGGAGGCAGGGGCCACGGTGGCAGAGTGGAAACAGTCTCGCCTCCCACCTCTGAGGCCGGGGTTCGATGCCCGGCATGGCCTCAAGTGGGAAAGCTGGTAGTTGCTTGCGGTTTGTCAGCAGTTTGTCGGCAACCCCAAATAAATAAATAAATTGATGGAGGCAAATATTGTATAGCCTATCAATGCAAGTATTACTTTTTTGTTTAGGATTGCTTTAATGCTAATGTACATCAGAAATACTTTGAAGATGTGCACTAGTTACTACCCATAGAGCTGTACTGTGTATATACAAATACATGTATTAATATTCAAGACTTTGGAAAACAACAATCTATGGCGCTCGTGTATACCATAAACAATTACCATTATTTTCATCCTTTTGTTTTTGAAACAACAGAAAGTATTTCTTTTATAGATATTTTAACAATTCAGTAAGTCACATGCCTTCATAACTCTGGTATAGCACCGACACAAATGATGCATCTTTTGGTGAGTCCCAGAACAGCAAATCATCAATGTAACCCTTCCCTTTATAGTAATTTGCAGTAAGTTGATCATTTGGTACACCAAATGTATAGTTATTGTGCATGTCAGTATCTGTTGTTTGCTGAATTAAAAGTATAGCAAGTCTTAAAACAGTGTATTTACCTACTTCATACTTATAGTCTTATTTGTTTATGACTTAAAACCCAAATCATGATGCAAGTTTCACACAATGCACTTTTACTTAAGCGTCTCTTACATCCCATCTAACATGTACCTACGTCCTGGTTACACAGAAAAATTGGCTGATTTGCAAGGGACACTTAAGCTACACGTGCAATTTTATAACAGAATTTTTAGGTTGCAGAAACCCTGCAATGAAACTTTGAATGCACATTATTCTATGCGTGCATGCAGTATGACTACAGACACATCCATGTCTCCATGAATACACCTTGTTTGCACATGCAAATCTCCACTACCCACTACCAGGCTATGCTAATATTTTTCAACAATATTTGTAGCACACGTAAGTGTATATAGACATACGATGGAATGCAAGAGAAGCTTAAGTCATGTGTTCTGGAGAAACAATACAGACAGTATGCACTGCCAAATTCAATATAAAATGAAATTTTGAATAATTATTTTGAGAGAAAGATAATAAAATATAGAAAATATTTACACATGATTTGAATGTATCCTATAAATTATATCATGAAGGCTACCTCTAGTTGCAGGCAAAAGAAGTGAAAACCATTGTGTCTTAATTGCGCACTGTAAACCATCATCACAATTATCCTCTCCAATTAAGACATTGTGCAATGTTCAAACCAGTCTATTGTAACATGACCCATTAATAAGTAAGCCTCAAATATAGTTCAAAACAAGGTTTATTCTGCTGAGTTTATCATTTTCACTTTCCATAGACAAAATTGTTAATCTAATTAGTGGGAAAATTGTTCATACTAGATATCTGTTATAAAACACCATAATTGCGATAAAATATACCTGTCTTGCTTGTAATTTGGCATATCTCACAAATTTCCCATTTTCATACAAGCTAGCACCACCTAAATCCACAGAAACTACTAAGTGTGTCCATGTGTTCTGTAAAATGTAAGTTTATATGAAATAATAATACATATACAATTTTACATACGATATTGAAGAAATTTAAGCTATAATTGTTTTATATTTGAGCCTTAATTTACACATACGACACATGGTATATGGTTGGTGTTAGACCAACCCACAAGTAACACTTTTTAAGTGAGAAAAACCAAAACCTATCATTATCTAATTAATTTTAATAAATGAGTCATTTTGCGTAGAACAAATTTCATATACAAGGAGTTAAGGGTTTAGCTCTTAAAACTCCATATAGAAATCATCATTGTTGTTTGATAAGATTACAATGGTCAAAGAAACTGAATATAAACCTAAATGGTTTTGCACTATCCAACTTTCCATGATAATTAATGCATGTAAAAGTGTCATCAGTCATGCTCCAAAGCTATACAAGTAATATACTAACAATATTTTAGGCAAACCACCTCTTTCACAGAAGAATATTTTGACCATGAAAAATCCACCAAGGTCACAACACTTGAATTAGTCGATACATCAATCAGCAGACCATTTCCATTACTGGCTAAATCCAGCAATATAGACCAGCCCACAGATTTGGATGTTTGGCCACCACTGCTCAGTATTTGTAACATCTCATATGATTCAGTCTAACAACCAGCAAACAAAATAACAATTGACCCTTTAAACCATTAATATATCAACTCATAGATTAGTCAGGGTATATAATGTAAATCTCATTTCTAGTCTCATTATTACATCTGCCAAGGAGGTGCTATTTTTATGACCATTTGTATGTCAGATGGGTCTTGGCCCAACTTAGATCCCATTGAGTTTTAAGAGTAATCTTGATCACCCTTCTGAATACAAAATAAAGTTTTCCCATTTGTTTATTATAACATGACTGGTAGAGATATGGGCTCTCTGAGTGCAAAATTTTGCTTGTTGTCATCCCCCCCTTACCTCACCTGTGTGTAGATGTTGTAACAGCACATGGTGCAAACAGGGAAAAAAATAACAGTGATCTCCTGATGCACAAGCCTAAGAAAGTTCGCACTTAAAAATGTACCAGTTTCATACTTTAATTAACTTTAACTATGGACAAGGCTGAAATTTATTTGAGCCTATATGAACAAACCGGAAAGCAATAAGAACTAAAACTACACTAGGGTAGTGCACTACCCATGGAAGTCTAGAGACAAAAACAAGGCTATACCAATATATTTTGATCTACATGGACAAACTAGTAAGCAGTCAGAAAACCAAGTTTGCAGTAGAGTTGTCCACAATCCATAAAAGTCCAGAGACAAAAAAGCCTCAAGGATAGCTTGTAGCTTAGAAAAAGGAAAAAAGAGACATTTCCAGAAGCTCGAGGCTTGGAGAGCTCACACTTCCAATAACATTTTTGGATAGTTTTGAACTTTTAAAAATTTATATTTGACAAAGTAGAACAGGATTAATCTTCGGTTTTGACAAGTTTACATGCAGAATATTTTATGTTTGGATTAACTAATCTTATTCTTAAACATTTCCTTATTGTTAGAAGTTTTCCTTATACTTATTTCATAAAAGAATTCTTACTTGGTATTCTAAGCATAATTATGTTATTGAATATGGTCCCAAGACAAGACAAAGTCACTTCACCTCTTCTCTTGCATAGTACACCCAGAGTGACAAGGTACTGCCAGCAGAACAGTGTGTTGGATCAAAGAAACATGTCTCTTGTTTTGTGCCCAGAGAATATGCAACAGAGTCATCAATGTACAGTGCATTACCAAGAACTCCAGGTACCAGGCTGGCTGTGCCTTTAATGAGTGAAAGTACATAAGTGCCATTCTTATCACTACCCCTCTCCATTGGTAATTTCACAAGAGCTGAAAACACACACATTGCCTCTGTTGTAAATTATCAGAAGTATTCCAATGAATTGTATAGTAATTTAATTAATCCATGTATGACAACTGCAGTTGTGATAAGCTTTATGTTAGCATTTTTTGAATAGGTTGAATATTATCAAAAAGCAGCAAGAATCTACTATTCATCATTTTGATTAACTTTAAAATTGTTCCAACAGTTTGCCCACATGTTAACACAAACATCACAAGCTGCAATAAATCTGAGCAGAAAATCCCAAGTACATAAATGCATTCAAAATTTAAAACTATACCTGAATCACGTTCTCTTGTAGATTTACAAGCTGCAGTTCCTGTGAAAAAAAAATTTTATAGCTTTAAGTAAAAGCTAAAATTGTATTTCTCATGTTATATGTGTACTTGACTGAATTGTCAGATAAACTTTTTCAGACAAACAAGAATTGTTTTGGCATATTATATTATGGTAACATTGTTTGCATGTTCAATGTATGCAATTAGCCTTTATTTTTTTTATGTTTTAATAACAAGAAAAAACTCCTTTATAGACATCTTTTGATTTTTTTACATTTTTTTTATTATTTCTGAGATTATGCTTATATTTTGTGAAACTAGTTCTTAATTATGAATCTAGTCTCTCATATTGTCAATGCAATGATATTGCATATCAAAATATCAAAACTAATGTACATTTACCATCACTGATAAATGAAAATGACGCTTGGAATCCTAAATCAACATCAATACTGCCAGAGTTAAATACAAAAAGCATTTGATTGGTCTGAGATGTGATGTTATCTGGTGTCATGGTGCCACAGAATCTGCCCAGTGAACGGGAAGTTGGATATGGTCCATCAAATATTTCCAAGTAATCGTCTGTCTCACTGGTACAAGGACTGATCCCATCAATAGCAAAGGATGGATTAAAGGATACCTATTTTAGATGATAGAACACAAGTTATAAATGGGCATATACAAAATCAAACATTGAGTAAGTAGAAAGAAACAGTGCTACCTTTCAGGCTAACCAAAGTGAATTACAATCTTATAACCAAAGGTTGCTGTTGACATGTGTTGACATGTGAGCCAAACTTGGTTCTATATCCATTGTACAGAAAGTTTAATCTTGTATTACCTAACTTGATCTGAGCAGAGTGAAAGTAATTAACCCTTGGTAAATATGTAAAAGTCAGACATTACATTTTGACATGTCAAAATACGATGGAAATGTACATTGATTGATATATTTATAATTCCAAAGTTTTTACTGAATAGCCCTGTGTTGTATTTAGAGTATGTTTAAATTAGTGTTAGCCTCAGATGTTATATTTGAAGATATAACAAGATACGCCAAATAGCTGCATATATAAAATGATAACATACAAAACAACTTTTTGTTACATGCTATAGCGATATTTTAAAGGATGACATTATAGATAGTTCCCAATTAAGCACTACATAGTGTATAAGTATTTCTTCATCCCAAACACAATAGAAATTGAGAAAACCTTCTGCATTCATGTTTTGAAATATGTTTACATCACCACAACTTCACAGAACTACCATACATATGGATATACTTATTTTCAAAGGGTGATACTTCATCACTTGTGTAAAACTAGGGGATATTGTATGATATAAGAAACACATATAGAACTGCACAGAACTTTGTTTTTATTGTGGCTTTACAAGTTAAACTTAAATAAATTACAGAACTTATATCAACATTCCAACAAACTTTCTTTTCCATGAAGGCCATCTTTGTTTTTTACTTCTATTTGTATAGAGAACTGTATAAAAACCTTATAGAGTGAAATCATATAACCAACATAAACCAGTTACTCTCACCTTAATCTGTTCATTAGCAGGTGCTATAATTTGCCAAGCACAACTGAGATCTGTGCTATAATTATCTGATCCAAAAGAAGGGCTTTCAAATGTACCTGGGGATGAAAGCTGATCACCACATTCTACAAGTATGTCTCATATATAACTTCAATGATCCATGCATATATATGCAATATGATAAATTTTCTTTGATTTTGTGGATGAAAGGGATATATCTGTACTTCACAAACAGGAAAACAGCGCATAAATACAGAGCTTTTAATGCTTCTCATCTGGGATCTTATTTCTGCATATTTAGGAGTGAACACTTCAAGTTGTAACTTTACCTTTCATAGGTTTTAATTTGTACTAGTTGATTAAGTTTCTACGCAGAAACAAAGTTTAGCATCTTTCAACTTTTGAATTACAGGTGTGACTGGGAATCTACACCCAGCACCTGGGTGTGTAACCCAAAAGATCGCAATGACCAATATGTCAAGTTGTATATAATAACATTGATTAGCTTATTCCAATGCAATCAGTTAAAACAATAAGAAAATTTTGTTCGAAATGTACACCTTAAGTGTTAACATTACCCTAAATCCATTAATTAGGGATCTGATATTTGGTATATTATTGCTGTTAGAAATTAACAAATAAATTAACTTTCTAACTGATGCATGATGAAAACTAGGAATGTAAACAAAACATACTGCATATTCTTACCATTAAAAGTAAGGTTAAATTTAAAACCACTATCTTCATTGTCTTCATCAGTAACAAAGATCACAAACAGTTTTTCAGCTGGTAGAATGATGTGGGGCAAAACATCAGAATGACAATAAATCCCAACCACTTCTCCATTCTCATTTGAACCTTGTGAAATTTTACGCAATAATAACATTACATTTTGACATTAATTGTAAGTAAGAAACAATTATGTTGAATGTAGAGACTGTGATAAAGCTATATTTCCACTTGCACTCTACGTTATGGTGTAGCAATTATTAATGTGGAATAAACATATTCATTCAAAAACAGCATTAACTGTTACTGCTTTACAACAGCGTATTTTAATCTTTCGTATTGACTAGCTGATATTTCGGCTTATTTCATAATGGTCTTTAATGTGTTATAAGGGGCCACAGTAGAAACACACTCACCTCCTACCTCTGAGGTCAGCGGTTTCAACCCTGGACACTATGTGGGAGAGATGGTAGTTTCTTACCAATGATCTACAGTTTACAGTACAGAACCTTGACCACTCCCATGTATTGGTTTCCTCTGCTCATAAAACTACCCGTCATGATATGACCTATACAGTGTAATGCGTTAAAAATAAATAAATATTAATGTGTTATGTAACAATTATAACTGTAAATAATCATAGTAATAGTTTTCACAATTATACACTAATTAATTCAACTGAAAACATCTTTATGTAACTCAGATATTGACTAGACATTGAAACACACATTTATTGTATTTAAACAAAATTGAAACAGTATTTTCATTGTTTATGATTTACCAATCATTTTATATTGTCTTGTCATATATTTACATTATCACAGGATTTGTGGCTGACAAGTTCCTGCACCGTTGTCACTTTGCCTGCTCAGGTGACTAAAGGTTATTAAGATGATTTCTGTACAAAACTCTTCATTTTTAAGGTATTCAGAAAGGTTTTGCTTTATCTATGCATGGATATGAAATTTCCATGCCTAAGTTTCCATGGAATGTGCAAGCCACAATTGAATAAATTTCACAAAATACGCTATTTTATGGAATGGATATAATGTATTTAAGTTGAAAAATCCTACTTACGGACAAGTAATCCATCAGGCACACTCTAAAAATTACCATCTTCAGGATGACATACTGCCTTTACCATATTTGACATATGCTGAGGTTCAAAATCATTGGAAAATGTTGGGAGGAAGCAATTAGCTAAGCTATATTACCTTGTATGATTTTCACATAGTCATCAGTGCAGGCTTCTTGCTCCTCTAATTCCATGGTATCAAAGATGATGCTGATGGTCCCAGTTGGTGTATCATCTGTTATTTCCCATATGCAGAGTGAGTTTGGTGAGTCATCACCATTATCGAAATCACTAGATTCTATGGTATTGCCGCGTGGGAAAGTACTGCTGTTTATTGTCGTGTAACAAGGCATACTTGCTAAAAGATGAAGTGATGATAAAAATGTCAGACAAATTTTTGCATGTCATATTGCGTACTTATTGTATGGCTCATTAGAACAATCTTATGATCATCCAAAGATGAAATGGTCTGTGAGTGATATTTGCTTCATGTAGGTCTGCAAGATGTAAATTGATTGAGTGACTTGTCACCTTGCCCTAGACTTTCCTCAAGTCCTTTTGTCTTAGGTATTATATGAGGACTGAATGACTTTTTGGCCAGAATGTGGGACTGACAAAAGGACTTTTCTCATAGGTCACAGGAAGTGGGTGTCCACATCTTGGGCAAAACACACACTAAAAATTACAGAAAGAATCTCATAAGACTGTCAGCCAATGAAACTACCTTTATTTGTATCCAAATTACAACACTATAAATACACTAACATAGCCCATGTGGTTTATCTCCTGACTGACTGGTAGCCTACAAATATTCTCCCATAAAATAACAATGGCTCAGTGTCCTGTACTGCTGTTCTAAAATATGTTTATGTGTCCAGACTCTTGTTTTTTTATATTATCAAGCAATCACATTTGGGCTATAGTGAAGGCCAGTGGTGTACTGACATATACTGGTTGTGTTTTCACAAGAGATATTTTATTCAGTAAATGATCAGAGACATGTGCAAGTTTAAGCAGTAAGAAATCAAGATTTTGGATTTTGTGTGCAAGACACCTGAAATCAGTTAGTCATATTATGTGGGATTAGAAGATGTGTAGTAAGTTAAATGTGTTGAAATAAGTACCTGCAGAAGGTAATTACCTGCACTAGGTTATGTTTTTCAGAGTGTTTTGTCTGTTTTCCTGATTACTCCAACAGTAACGAATAATTCTTTCTGATTTTCATTTTTTATGTGTAAGGGGCCTGACCAGTGATTAAATTTATCACACTATATAAACCCCAATCCCCTGTGATGTGCCATTCATTTCACACTTCAAATGTGACAGGAACACATCAAGAGCAACTGCTTGATCACTTGAGAGTCCTTTTGTTTTTATTGAGTTGAATATGTTATTATACATCATGATTTCAAGACACAGAAGACAGCAGAACCCAGCACCTGCCCAGCCAGCATCACCACCACCCCCACCACCCAGAAGGAGGAGGAAGCCACAGAATTGTTATTGTTATGTGTTTATACTCAACGCAATATCTCCATATACTACAGGACTCAAAGCGCTATTTAACCAATCTGACTGTACAGGTACAGCCCCAACTCACAAGTAACTGACATTCCCCTAACTGGAAGTTAGAGGCTCAAGGATGACCATTTATCAACGTCCTTGAGGTTCTTTAACCTGCCACTGGGGATAGGATCCAATGACAGAGGACCGCCATTTTAAGTGGTCATCCGAGCCACTATGTATCTGCCTGTACCTGGGATTGAACCCACGTCCTCTGAGTTCCTAGACAAGTGTGTTACCCGCTAGGCCACAGTGGCAGATAGAATCCATGGGTCATGCCCAGGATACTGCCAAGAGAGGAGATAGGTTGCTACAGAATACTCTTGGAAGAGTTAATCACTACTGACATACCAGGCTACAGAAACTTCACCAGGTTGGAACCACAATTTTTTATTTGATTGAAGAAAGAATCACCCCCCCCCCATCTCAGGAAGTCAATCACCAACTTCAGGAAGCCATGGAAGTCAGCTTGAAACTTGCAGTTATTTTGAGATACCTATCCACAGGGGAAACATACACTGCAATACCAATGGAGAGTTGGAAGAACGACCATCTGCAAATTTGTCCCCAGGTCTGCAAAGCCATTTTGAAAGAATTTCAACATGAGTACTTGATGTGTCCCACTGATCCTGAAGACTGGAAGAAAATTGAAGAAAGATTTAGAAAGAGATGGAATGTCCCCCATGCAGTCAGTGTACTAGATGGAAAACTCATTGCTATAAAGAAGCCCAAGAACTGAAAAGAAGAATTGAGAATAGAACCTTGGGACTACCACCACCTGAACCATTTGGACCTGGGGGCCAGATCTACACTACTTCCTGCTGGGAGACCATGCCTTTGCCCTTATGCTTTGGCTGGTCAAGCCTTACAGTAGACAACAACTGACCAGAGAAGAGAGAATAGCCAACTACAGGATATCTAGGGGGAGGAGGGTGGTTGAGAACTCAAAACCTGGGATTTGGAGTTCGCCAGGGTAGACGTTGTTTTTACAATGCGGTTTTAAATTTTCATTTTAACCATAGAAAGTCACCTGTAAAATTCACTATTTGTCCCATTACATCAGTTATGAAAACGTGAAATAAAGAGATTATAAGTGTATATTATCCCTAGACATTGTTTGTTTACCCTCAAATGGGTATTATTGCCCACCCGATAATTCCCCCGGTTCTTTACTATGGTTTTCCACAACACCCAAATTAACTGTACTATATACAAAGCCCTGATATACAATAACCAAACATATAATATTAAATGTAAAGCCCAGATACACCACCTATACCCACCTCCCTTTTCCATTGTTTTACTCAACAACCGAATAAACTGTACATATTACATACAAAGCCCTGATATACAATAACCAAATTGATAGCCCTGATTGATCATCCATATCACAATTTCTGTTTGACCAATGAATGGAACAAGCTGCCACAGACTGTCAGATCTCAGCAAACAATAGGTGGTTTCAGAAGCCAGCTAAAGACTCACTTGTTTAGGCTGGCATACCCCCCACCTTAGTTATACCCTGGCGGGTGCTTTTTAAATCTCGACCCATGCCTGTCCCTGGACTCTCCCTTCTTGGACTTAAGCACATTAGAGGATTTGTATCAATTTTGAGCTATATAAATCCTACTATTATTATTATTATTATTTGGTATACTTGTGAAGAGATTTAGGGTGCTGTTGACTACCATGGAGCAGAGGCCAAAGTTGTGAGAAACATTGTGTTAACATGTGTGGTACTACATAACATGCTGCGAAGCCATCAGGACCCACCCACTCCTACAACATACTACCACCACAGGCATACCAAGGGGAATAGAGACATAATCGTAACTTCAGAAACCCATCGAGGGAGGGCAAACATCAACGAGACCTATTGAAAGACTACTTCAATCACATAGGGGCACTGGCTGGGCAGGATGGCAGAGTTTAAGAAGGCTGAGGGGAGAAGACTGAGGGGGGAACATGCTGTCATCTATCAGTTACTACCCAAATAATCCAAGAACTTTTATTTAGCAAAGTGTTGACCAAAAATGACCCCATTTTTCTAACAAATTAATGCCAATTCACTTTTACCTTTTACACTTTCACTTTTAAATTTCATCACTTACAGATTAAAACACAGGTCCTCAATTTATTAATTTGACATCCCACCCCATTATGACCTGGGTTTATTGTAAAAAAAATAACTCGTAAAATAGTAAAAAAAATAAAACTAGTTTCCAAATGAATTATAGCCCCCAAATACCACAAAAAGAAACAATTTTGAGGAAATATTTTATCCCAAGAATTAAAAAAAGAATGTTTTGCTAGGTCTCATGTTTGTCTGTCAGTCCTTCTAAACAGAGAACAACTTACGTGTGTGGATGTTGCATTTTATTTCAAGTTTGGTTTTGGGTGGGAGGGACGTGGATTGGTGTCTGGATCTTTGTTATGTGTTTTGGGGGTGGGGAGAAGTGTAGTTTTAAAAGTGATTTTTGTTGGGGGTTGGGGGTGGTTTTACATTGAATTCTTAGGGGATTATTTTTTATTAAGGGGGGTTTTTAATAAGTATTTTTCTCTGTTTTGTGGTGGAACTTTATTTATTATTTAAGAAAGAAGTTGGGAGACTGCTGAGTGCAATACAGTCAAAATAATAGCCATATATATTAGCATAAATTGGTTGATGCCAATTGGGGCCAGAGAATGTATTTTGAATATCCAGCACAACTCAATACGCCTTCCTTTGGAAATTCTGTCAGAATCAAATTTTGGTGTACACCACTCTAGCACACTGAACTGCACATTTTAGTGATTGTTCCCATCATTCTTGAAATGATGTGATACAGGTGTAATTTGTCCATGCTTTAGGACAAATGCTTTATGTTCATACATCCTTTTCCTAAGTGCCCTGCTTGTTTCACCAACATAATGCATTTGGCACTTAGTGCAAGTAATCAGATATATGACATTAGACATTTCACATGTGACATGGTTTAGTAAGTCCGTAGGTTTAACTTGACTTTTTGGTGAAGTTACATTTGACAATGTCCATTTTTTATGAGGGGACAATAAGTGCATTTGCCTAATCATGTGCAAATGGGTGTATGGGGAGTGCTATTTTCCATTAGGACTGGTGGGTAATTTGTGGTAGCATTGGTGAGGTGTCCACAGTCTGGACTGTTGGAAATGATATTCCAATTTCTGTGAATAATTCCCTTTATGTTGGAATTCATGGGGTTATAGTTAGTAACCATGACTGGCGTTTTAACTGGTGTCTTTTCTATGACATCTAATAAACCATCCTGTTTATATCTGGATGCCCTTTTATAGTGTCTCCTTTGGGATTTTTCCGGATAACCTATCTTCAAATAATACTGAATTAAGTTTTCAGAATTTTGTTCATAGTCAATATCATATGTGCAAATTCTTCTAAGTCTTAAGAATTAGCCATATGGTCCCTTAGTCTTACTTGGGGCATGGTGGGAAGATGTGTAAAGAAGGTGCAGGTGAGTGTCAGTGGATTTTTCATATAAGGTGGTATATATTTCCCTGCTGTCATTAATTTTCACAGAAAATCAATCTGTGTTGGGCTAGATTCATGAGTGAAAATATAGTGGGGTGGAATCCATTGAGGTAAGTAATGAATTCTGTTAGATTATCTTTCCCATGGGTCCAAATCATGAAGATATCGTTAATGAATTGTAGCCAGATCAGAGGTTTGAGTGGCCAATTAGATAGGGCTTTTGTTTCAAACCTGTCCATAAATAGGTTGGCATAGTTGGGGCCTGTTGCAGTATCCATAGCTGTGCCTCTTATCTGTAGGTAGTGGTCACCTTTAAAATTGAAACTCGACTGTAAGCCCAGTTTTTGTAGTCTTAGTAGGTGAGGTCCAATTTTTTGTTTGTCTGGATCACTTCTTAGATGCTCAGCTACGGCTAGTAGGCCTTCATGGTTTGGGATGTAAGTGCACAGTGAAATTACATCTAGGGTGTGACCAGTCATGCATTTTCTGGGATGTGTCCTAGTTGTTTGATTCTACTTATAAAATGTTGAGTGTCCCTTACACATGATTTGTTTTTTGGAACATATTTTTTTATATGTTCATCTACAGATTTACTTATGTTTGATGTAGGGTGATTGATTGAACTGCAGATTGGTCTGCCAGGTATTTTCTTTTTGTGAATTTTCGGGAGTAAGTAAAATCTAGCTTCAGTTGGATTCTTAATATTTAGATAATAAAAGTTTTTTCTATGATTAAGTCAAGAGACTTCATGGTCACGAGTTGTTCCATGATTTTTATTGGAAATTTTGTCTGTAATGTCTCCAGGGATTTTCTGATAAAACTGTTCATCCTGTAGTTGCCTATATCCTTCTCTGAGGTAGTCAGTTGTGTTCATTACTACAACTGCTGAGTCTTTGTGTGCCTTTTTAATGGTAATGTGTGGGTTCTCTCTTAGAGTTTTTAACCCTTTTCATTCTTCTTTTGTGAGACTGTCATGTTTTTTTTGTGTTTTTGAACTTGCTTTTCAATATTTCTTGTTTGATTGATCTTTGAAATATGCCCAATGTTCTATTTGGTGGGGAGGGTCTCCAGTTTGATTTAAGTTTAAATTTTGACTGGATTTCCTTATTAAGAGCTTCCTCATTTTGTACTTCAACCTCAATATCATTGGCATTAAGGTTCATGAAGTCAATGATACTTTGGTTGATGTTAGCTTCTACTTTGTCATTGCTATCTCTACTAAAGAATTCCATCAGTTCAAGTCTTCTGTGGAATTCCTTGAAGTCTAACCGAATTTGTGATTTATCTGGTGGTCCTGGCGTAGGACAAAATGTGAGTCCTTTTTCTAGTGCTCTGATTTGGTTTTCTTCCAAAGTCGTGTTAGAGAGGTTAATGACAGTGTGTCCAATATAACTTTCAAACTTGGTGTTCTTTGATAAGATACCAGGTTGTGAGTATTTGGCCTCATTTTTAGGGTATCCAGAAAGTCTGGTGACTCAATGCTAGACATAGTTGAATGATATCCACTGATGGAATGAGGGGTAAATCAACATGGTGCCTTGAAGTAGTTTTGGTAAGGGGTGCTTAACCTGTAGGTATACCTGTGTTCTGGAGGTGCTGCTGGTGCCTGCCTTTGGGTGGCCTTTGCTTGCCTTCTTTTGGCTGGGGGTTTAGGTCCTTTGAACTGGTTCTGTTTCTTCTCCATGAAAACAGGTGTCATTTGTTTGAATTTGGTGGAGAGGGAATCTTTAATTTCCTGGGTTTGATTCGGGCTGAGCTGGTTTTCAAGTTCTGTTAAGTCTTTAGCTATGGCTGCTTTTGTCTTGTTGTAGGTCCTTTGTAGGTCTTCTATCAAGAAAAGTGTAAGTTCTGTCTTGCACTTTCTAATGGCTCTAGACCAGGCATCATTAAGATGGGGTTCCTGGTACTGTTGATGTTGAACTTGAAGTCTATGCTGGAGGGATACTGGTTTTTGACCAGCTTGTCTTCCATTACTTTGATGGTGGATGCCAAGGACAGTTTCTTTTTGTGTAGTCATTTCAGTCATAGATAGATTGGTTTCGACTGGGCAAGATAATCTTCCCTGACATCATTGTATCTGGCCTTGTTGAGGGGTTCTCTCTTGTTAGGGGAACCTGCATGAGCACGTTTGCGAGGGTTGCAGGTTCCTGCTTCCAAGCTGGCACTGACTTCATTGAGTGTGTCAATGGTCCCTGTTGATATCTTGATGATAGGGAAGGGTGTGTCACAGCCACTTTGAGGTTCTGAGTAGACATGGACTTTAGACATGGCATCACAGAATTCAGTCTGGCTAGCAGTGGTAGAAGGAGCACTCATAGGGAAGAATACTAAAAAACTGCTTCCTGCTAATTGTCAGACCAGGCAATAATCAAGTGGTGTCTGTCTTATATAATTAACACTGTGCTAATTGTATTTCGACTGCTATGTTATAGTTCAGTCTCTTCAGAGGCTACAGGTATTACAGGCCTAGAGGGGTCCCTGAAGTACTTTTTGGGATCCCGTAGTGCACCCCCTGGTTCAAACTGGTCCTTACCTGGTTCTGGAGCCGGTTCTCAAATGGAGGATTTTAAGTGTTTTTTTAGAAATCACTATTGACCTTACTATGTATCATTTGGATTTATTTATGAGTAAGGTACTCATTTAATCCTTGCTCTTAATTGAGCTTATTTAAAGGTAAGTGGTTCCAAGTGATGATGTAGTTCTTATTTATTATATTTATTGTGATGTGTTTATATATTTTAGTAGAATATATAAGTCATCAAATAAAACATATCACATTTATTTCAGTGCATTCTTTATTTTATTATAATAAATTATTTAATCTTCACTTGAGGTATTTTTATTTACTGTGAAGACTATTTGTATATAAGGTTACATAATGGTGTATATATATATATATAAACATTTTTTGAAAAAAATGTGTGTGCTAGAATTACTCATGAATAAAAATAAAACCAATATATCTGAAGTTTCATTATTAGATTCCAGATGTGACTTTCTAAAATTTGGTTGTCCCGAATTCCCAATCTCCATTGGCAGAGGGTGGTGGCAGGAGAATCCTTCTTGGGAATGTGACTAGGGTTGGTTGTGTTTTCTTCCTTGGGCAAATGGCTGTATAGGTATCATGGTCCTCAGTTAGGGCTGATGGCTTCCTCACTTTACTTGGAGTTGTTTGTAGTGTACTACTGATCTTTATTTCTGACCTGATAAATTTAGGGAAGCTTTTGTATCTTTGGAATTCCCCTGGACTTTTTGGTTTAAGTTAAGGTTGGAATTTAATGATCCACTTTTTATGTTTAGTGGTCCCAGAAAGGGGCATCCTATGTCTGTCTTCCCTCGAGTTGGTGGGCTGAATATAATTTTTACTTGTATGTTTAATTGCATCAGTTATTTTGTAATTTTGTCTCTGGATAATGAAGTGCTCTTCATGGGTGCACAAGTCACATATGGAATTCTCTGTCTGTGTGTGAGAATTTCTGTTCATTGTAATAGGAACACAGCCTATCTTTGTTGAGGGCTTCAGCTTGACCTTCAAGATATGCTTGGCCTCATTGGGTAATTTGTGGGTTGTTATAAATTGGGCTGGCTCTAAGGCCAGGATACCAAGTGCGGAGGTATTGCAGCTTTTGGTTTTATCTGGTTTGATTTGGACATCAGTAGTTGTCCCTATGGAAACTTTGTAGAGTCCTCATCATCATTGCTCAACTACATGTCTTGTTAGAGAATTTTATGCCAATCAGTCTCACCAGTCAATAATGCAGTGGTTTGGTAATATTGTGCTTTCTTGGAGTTTGAGGTGGATGCTTGGTTTTGCACATGCGCAGTGGGTTTTCCACATCAATATTACTTTTGTCTTGTTTAGGAATGAGGAGTTGGTGATATTTAGTAATATGCTTGATAAAGTCAACTTTCTTCATATATTGCTTTTGGCAATGTCCACAGGTAAATCTTCTGTTATTATGGACACTATTGATATGTCGCCTTAAACTGGATTTGTTTTTGTAGCCATTGTTGCACTGACCACAGAAAAATTTAAAATTATCCATGATTGTTTTGGTTATTTATGTACTATAACTGAATTTTTGTAGTATAGTGACGATTTTGTGATGTCACAGAGTCACTAATGCGTCAAATATTTATGACGTAATTTTGTCTGTTGCATCATTACTGACATAGTGCGTGAATTCATAATTTTGGTGATTTATGATTGAGATAAATTTTAAATTAATTATTTTTAGTTTATTAATTTTTGTAATATCCTAGCCTCCGAGTGATTTTTGGGGCTTTATTTGAATGAAGAAATTTTATTAATTTTTTAACACGAAAATTTAACACGTTAATTTTAATTTTACTAACTTGTAATTAGTTAATATAATAACTTGTAATTTATTAATATTTGTTTAACATTCACTCATTCATTCACACAATTTTTTGTGTATTTGGTTGGATGGTAGTGTAAGTGTTGGATGTTGTGCTTTTTTGTTTTTGGGCAACAACAGCTTAATAATTGTTTTGAAAAGATTTGGGTGGCCCTTAGAAGGTCTGGTTTGGTGCGACTTGTGCTAATCTGCTGACTTGGGCTGACTCTGCTGGCTGGACTGACTGGGAGGTCTTGACTGTTCATGATGAGTGGAAGATGGCACTGGTGCTCGATGAAGTTGAGATTGTGAAAATGGCTGTGGTGTGTCAATTTGCTGGTACTGTAGTACACTTGGAATAGCTCCAGAGAGACTGGATAATCCAGAAATGTTGTTGAGTTTCCTCCTGTTGTGAAGCTGCAACTGAAGGTGGGTTGAAAATCATCTGTCTGGAAGTCCCAGGCTGTTAGTCATCCACAACTACATAAGAAGTTGGCTGTGCTGATGTTGATGAAGGCCTATATGGTTG
The DNA here is from genome assembly GCA_964017235.1 of Sabellastarte sp. h YS-2021. Classification (NCBI taxonomy): domain Eukaryota; kingdom Metazoa; phylum Annelida; class Polychaeta; order Sabellida; family Sabellidae; genus Sabellastarte; species Sabellastarte sp. h YS-2021. The sequence goes on from OZ024935.1 coordinate 45,371,309, forward strand.
CTGTACTTTGGCAATCACTGTAGCAGGTTGTGTTGTGGCTATTCATGTAGGCTGCACACCTGGAATGGAGACTGGTTGAGAATCCGGTATGGTGAGCATGTATTCACGTCCTACTGTGGCCTGTCTTACTTCTGGAAGTTGAAATGTCTTGACCTGTTGAGCTGTCTCTTGGGTTCTTTGGCGCTGCACTGTATTTTACTGAGAAGCTTCACTGTGTCATTCCTGAAGGTCAAAAAGTCTCTCTCCTCCAGGCGTTCAATCTCAGAGTGGAGATAGTTGCAGGACAACTGTGTTGGACTTGGAGTGGGGTCCTGATGTGCACCCAGAAATGTGGAAATCAAAGACCTTATCTGCTGGAAATGATCTAAAGCTCGATCGGCAGCAGTGGTGGTGGCGACTGTAGGTTGTCATCTCTTAGGACTGGTGCCTGAACGCTGATGAGTAACATTTGATGCCATGCTGATTTCCATCTCAGATTCAGTGTCCCTGGAAGTATCTGGAACTGAAGCTGTGGCTCTGGCTGCAGAAGGTCTCTGTGGTGACTTGAATGCAGAAGACTTGGAAACTCCCTTCCTTCTGATATGACCTCGTAGAAAACTGAAACTGTTCTTCAGCCAGGTCTGCCATTCTGTGCTCTTCTCAGCTGCTTGTTCTGACTTTGTCTAAGTGAACTTACCATATCTGGTACTTTGAGTCTCGAACTACTTCTTCACAGTCTTGACAGGCAAGTTCCTGGTAACTGCTAGCGACTCCCAACATCTTTCTCTCTTCTGCTTGTCTTTGAAACTGTCGTTGGTCTTGTCATAAAGTTCCTCGTGCTGTTTAACGAACTCCACGATGGCTTCGTCTGAATCACTCAGGAAACTGGACTTCATCTGCCCCTTCTTCTGTCTGGATTGAGTTGATTCTACATCAGTATCCATGTATGTTTGCTTTCTCTTCTCTTCCCTTTCCTGGCTCTCTTCGCTCCCCTCTCTCTCCATCCTCTCTCTGTCCCTCTTCTCTTGTTCTATCCTCTCTCTCATCCCTCTCCTCTCTCTCTCTCTCTCCCCTTCTTCTCTCTATATCCTCAGCTATATCTCCTAACTCAAACTGTGGTTCAGTGTCAGTTGGTATTTCAATCTTTCTCCTTTTGCCCCTTGGCATGCTGATCAATCAATCAATTGTACAGCTTGTTTAAAAAACAAAACTTAAAAATAAAAGTGAAACCTCATAGAACAGATTTCACTCCCAGCCAGTCCAGCCTAGCTTAAACTTAAGCTAATTTGAAAAAAGTGAAAGATTTAAAATAAAAGTTGCATACCAGTTGTCTCTCGACAAGTCAAAGCTCAAATATACACAGATTGACTCTCCTTTTTATACCCACAGATTTCTAAACTGACAGGCCATAAGAAACAAAAATATTGCCGGCCTATTGTTGGTTACAGTTCCGGGTTTGTCTGTTAGTGTTACATGCCTGCCAGTTGTTGTTTACAGCTTGTCTGTTTCAGTTTAAGGCCTGTCTGTTAAAGTTACCGAATGGCCTGGAAACTTTACAGGCCTAAAGTTACTGACTGAACTGTAAAACTTCCCGCACAGTCTGTTTGTCTTCATGTACAGTCGGGAAGTCCATATTTGGGACAAGCCCAATACTTGGTACAGACAGACCTGTTTGATTAACCAACAAGCTGGGAAGTGTAACCAACAGGCCGTTAAGTTAACCAACAGGCCTGTTGTTAGGTGGATGGATTTAGGGCCAGCAGCGGTCATGTTTGAAATTTCCACCGGCTCTCCCCGACAGACCAGGTAACTACAACCGACCATGTAAATATTGCTCCCAACTCTCAAAAAATGTATAGTTACCGACAGGCCGGCCCCAGTGGAACACATGCATATAATTTATTTATGAAAAGAACTGATGGTTTTCAAAGTTAGAAGCAATAATTGTTGGTCCATAGACCCAAAGAACTACTGTGTGTATCAGCAAAAAGTATTGATTGTTATACAATTAGTTTCTTATTACTGAAATAAAATTACATTTGATTCACTTTTTGTCATAAGTTTATTTTGTTTATTTGGGGTTTTACGTCGCTTTCAACACTGTACAGGTTATATCACGACGGGTAGTTGGAAGGGCAGAGGAAACCAGTACATATAGTTCGCTAGGGTTCTGTACTGTAAACTGCTGACCAACGGCAAGCAACTACCAGCTTTCCCACGTACGGCCATGACGGGATCGAACCCCGGCCGCAGAGGTGGGAGGCGAGAGTGTTACCACTCTGCCACCGTGGCCCCCTTTTGTCATAAGATACCAGGGAGTAACATCATGTAATTATATGCATTTATAAGTATAACACAGTATACTTCAGATTTTGCCTTGATGATTATGTATTGCTTTACTCACAAAAACGATATGCTAAATGCTAGATGCCCCTTTAGTTAATATGGGGTACCAGAGTATTGATTATATATTATATTCAGACACAAAACTATCATTACCTTACTATAGCTGATTTTTAAAGAGCTCAAATTACTATTACTATGCCGAAAGCAACAGTGTGTTAAGTATTCTGAACAAGGCTGAACAAGTACTTCAACTTAATGCTACTCAAATTATCATACCGAAAGCACACTTATAAGACTTTACTATTCAGATATGGTTAAAATATAAAAGACAGGATTCAGTTCTTTAATGCCAAAATGTGCAAGACTATTGTTGCAAAATTATAAAAGATTTTACAGTAGATCAGTCAACTGATGGGATTATGTACACTCGTTTTTGCCAGGAACATTTTGAACAACATGAAAAGGAACTGAAGGACATGTGGAGCAAGTGGAAGATTCTGTAAATTGGGGAGGGTATAAAAATGACCCTTATGGCAGCGGAAAATGTGAATTGGTGCATAATATACTGAAGATAGCTCTAGTTTATGTGGCACAAGATTATATGTGTCCAGTTCTTTCTCTGAAATAAATTTTAGATATGTCAAGCTTATCTTTAGTCAGCCATCCGTCTGATTTAATTAGTCTTCATACAATTTCATCCATGTCCTATAATGAACATAAAATCAGGAGATAAAGAATTTTGCATTAATCATATCCCTGACTATTTTTCTAAGGATCAAATATTTGAAATTGGATGGTATTACTACACTGCCAAAAAATTAGTGTCAAGGGGAGTGAAAGTTAGTAAATACACTAGCGGATCCAGGGGGGTTCAGGGGGTCGAACCCCCCCAACCCCTCTTTGAAAAATAATGTAAAGGGGTTCAACTCGAAGTACAAAATTATTTCTTGAGAGTGATGTTAAATTTACAGGAAACGCACTATATTTTTACCAAAAATTATTTTTTTTCCCCGGGGCAGCATGCCCCCAACCCCCCTAGTTATGGCATGTCTGATGTGAACCCCCACCTTACTTAAAAGCTGGATCCGCCCCTAAAATACGTTAAGATTTCACTAAAGTTTGCATTTATTGAAGTAACATGTGTCAGCTACAAGTATTTGTAATTGTTCTGTAAATCGCTAATGAGTCAAAATAAGCACTACCAAGACATTAACTGTTTTAGACGTAAACAAAATAGTGGTTACAAGACCGAAATGGTTAACGCTAAATAGAAACACTAATTAATATCCCAAGACTGGAGCTGGTAACACTTAAAAGATATAAAAACCAGTTATTTTATGAACTGCATCAAAGGTCAGAGGATCTTTATGTACATGATAGTATCCTAAGAACTTTAAATCAGATTTAAAATTTTGTAAGATAAAGATGTTTTAAAATTACACTATACGATTAAAGCATGGTGAATAGTGAATAAAATACCCTGGGCAGCTACCAAAACTTTAATGTATGACAGGAAATATCTGGTATGTCTGGCAACCTGGCCTAAGTAGCAAACATGAAGTGTAGTATGCCTGTAATATGGACCAAATATGGTACGTCCAAGATTCGTCTAGTGAAACCCGCTGGGTTCAATCAGAACACTCTTATGTGGGTCCCCAGGCCCAATTTACATGCACACTAAAGTTAACACAATCATTTGGCAGGGAATCACCAGGGTCAGCCTGTTTCGACATATGTAGATCCTTGGTAAAACCACAAACTTTATCAACCTGAAGGAAACTCCAAGAGGTGGGACCAGACTTGGGACCAGAAAGTGGAGGAAATAGGGGTGAATGGTAGGTAAATTCAATATGTCTTCGGTCCTTCAAGGTTAATATATCTGTGAAAAGGGAACTCTAAACCAGTGGGAGCCAAAATTTAGCCACTGATAGACCGATAAATTCTCGTGAAGCCATGTGTGACAATGATAGACAAATAATGACACCTATGATTTAAGGTTCACACAAATATCTGTCCCAGCAGGGACTTTAAAGCCTGTGCTTGTCATAGTTGTTTTGTGCACTGCTGTAAAGTTTGAATGTCAAACTCAAAGGTCTCAAAGAGAGAAGTGGCTTGAGGCTTTTTGTTTACATGTTAGCATGTTAACAATTTTAAAACAGATTTAAAATTTTGTGAAATATAGATGGTTTAAAATTACACCAAACCAAAAAAAATGGAAATAGAGATCACTAAGTTGTTTCAGGCTTAAAGTTCATAATAATGTAAATAAATGTAATTGAATCACTTAAATACATAAAATATGTAAATAAGATAAATTTATGTAAAAACTCATTTTTAAGACATTATGGGCATCATCCTCTTGATCACCTTATATTTGAAAGGAATATTTGACGGTGCTTATGTTAGAAATAGAAATGTCATCAGGAATATGAGAATGACTGAGGAATGACTGAGGAAGATATGGTCAATGATGAATTCGTTTCTGTTTTTTTTCTGTTAGCCAGGCACTCCAAGCAAAATATATACAGTTCCCTATGGTAATGAAATTCATTGTAGGGCTGATATGCAAGTATTATATTAAGTAATATATAATTTAAAACTCATCTTCAACAGTCACTGTTCCCAAATAGGCCTAAATATTAAATCGAGATTCAACTGACACAACTAAATTAATAGTAAATTAATATTGATAACCAAGTTTACCTCTAATACCTCTTGACATATAATCTTTATTATTTAAATTGAGTTTGATTTCTGCAACGCCAGTTCCAGCATTTGTGGATAGATAAATTACAATAGCTGTTATTCCAATAATTGTAGCAACACCAAGAACTCCACCTAATATACCTAGGCCAATCTTCAAACTCTGGTTCTGACCCACTGCTTCAGTGATTCCAATATTGGAAATTGTAGTTCTTTCCACTGCTAAAGCAAAATATGAAACCGGGACAAGTATGCATTAAACAAAGACATACATAAACATACATAAAAAGAATACTTTAAACATGAATTTTGTAGAATAAACATTGGGCAACTTTTATGACTACATTTTAGAATGCAGGGTAAATACCTACTGCTTATCTGTGATGATCTGCTCATAGATATATGGGTTTTAAAAGGTTAGATAATCTTTTGATTGTTAACTCTGATTGATTAAAGGGGAAAATTAAGAAAAAACTTACACGTCACATAGAGTGTAATAAATTCTCTCAGTGTTCCAACTTGACATCCATACTGTGTTCCGCTTAAGTCAGTGTCAGACATGATAATTAATTCACTAGTGGTGTATTGGGCATTAAAGTCCCCACTCAGAGTTGTTGATATTGTGTCAGATACTACAGTACCATTTTTTGTCCAGTATATTTCTTGAACCGGGTTACTGACATCAGTGGTGCACAAGATGGTTACTTCTGTGCCAGCAGTTACATTATGTGTTGGTGTGATTCTCAAAGAAATATTACTTGGTGGAACTAAAATTATGAATATGACAACATATAAGTACACATATATATCTAAAATTATATATAATACAAATCATTTTATATTTTATTTTGGTTACTGGGACAAAATAAATCAATGTTGAAATCATATGCAAGGAATTCTATATTTAATTATTTATTTTTATATTTCATTAGCTTAAGTTTGGTTCTGACTTCAGAATCTGTCACCTGTAAAGACGATTTCTTATACAGTATGCTTAATACTTACATTGGACATCAAAACTGTATTTTGTTACAGAATCAGTAGGGAATGCAGGCTCAGAGCCATTAGCTCTACACATGAAGATCAATCCGTTTTGTTCTTTTGTTAAGTTAACAGATGCTGTCCCATTGGTAAAATAATGTAGTACTCTTTCCTGTTCATTGTATAAGATTTGTATGAGTAATAAAGTCGGTGTAGAATTATGATCTATGCTGCATGTAAAGTTGACTTCTGTTCCCTCTGGTACAGCCACAGCTGTGGACACACTAGTTTCAAATGTGATTTCAGAAGGCGTATCTGTGTTAAAATGTTGAATTTTTAAAGGCACAGTTATAACTGGTTAAAATCTAACATATAAAACATCTAAACTCACAGATAAAATAACCTGGAATCTTAAATAACATCTATTGTCTAGGTTTTAGTAATATTGGACTGTTTCATTGTGATAACATTTATAATTTACACCTGTAACTCATGATTATTTCAATGATTTAAAATACATGTTAATTATAACTTCTAATAATCTTCTGTTCAAATATTTATAAATCAAGTTCAGACCACTAAACTTTCTACGGGATTCAATGAGGGAATTTAGCAACCAAAAATAACTTAAACCATTGCCACCTTGAATGTAAAGTTCAAGGAGTGTGGTTTCACTATATTCTAGTCTTTCAGTCAACATAAATAACATCTCTTTGGACACTTTTTACTGACGTGGATTGAGAAGAGATAACCATCAGATAAATTTGAGGAAGACATATTACTGTCTGATAAATATTTTAACCAGACTTCTTAAACTGGGTATGTTTCTAGTTTGAATCATAGAGTCTACTGTAGTATTAATAGTACTAGAAAGTCCCCTTATATTCCTATGTTCAGGAAAAAAGCTTTTCTCGTACCTTGACACCAAGGCATGCCCACCTTAGTCTCAATACTTGCCTTGTATTCTCCATGGTGCTTGACCCTTTTTGGTGCCCTAGATATTGATATTAAATAGCTGCTTCTCTGCTGTAGAACATTGGAGTCTGCTTTACAAAGGGGAGGGATTAAGCATTATAAAAGTCCAAATGGAATTAGAATCATGCATGACACTGCACTCTTGTACTAAAGCACAATTTTGGAGTCAAAATCACAAGCTCTTACACATTTAAAGGAGCTTTTTTTCTTGTGTTGAAAACACAAAGAACAGAAGAAGGATTTTATTATGTACTTCCTTTCTATTTTCATTTGTTATTCTTTAAAAACAACTGCTTTAGGAAGTCTAAACAGTTCATAGGTTCATAAATATACTCTCTGTAAGGGATGATTAAAATTTAAATTCATCTTCTTTCCCACAACATCTTTTGCAATATGAAGTCATGAAGTATTTAGAAAAAAAGCTTTCTACACACATACATACAAACATGAGCTAATCCAAGAATCTGCTCAAAAGTTATTTTTAAACACACTTACTGTCACCTGTAACCAATACCTGTGGATAAATACTAACCATGGATAGAAGAAACACTGGGTACACTTACATTGAATGCTATATGTGTATCTATTACTTGAATCAATGGAGAATTCAGGATCACTTCCATTGGCTCTGCACATAAATGTAAATCCATCATGATCCTTTGTCAAAAATATCGACACAGTCCAACTCTTGCTGATCTGATATGCAAACACTTCATCTGTATCTTTTATAATTATGAGCATCAAAGTTGGCACAGGGTTGCTATCAGCAATGCATACAAAAGTGACTTCTGTGCCTTCTAATACAGCTGCATATGTGGGCAAGCTGCTTGTGAAAAGTACTTCTGTGGCTGCATCTAAATAGTGTATAAAAACGTTCATTGCAGGAATAAGTCTTGAGTAGTTTTCAATGATTTCAATGATACTATGATATTGTGAATCAGAACATTACATTACCAGCAAAAGAAATTATAGCAAAATTATACTGTTCGTTGAATTGCAATAATTTTTTTTAAAAGGTCAAATAATTATCCTAACTTGGATCAAGCTTGTGTTTTTACTGATTTTCCCCAGTTTAAATCTTTTTTTGTCAGGAATCACTAGTCAAGAAGTACCCTTCACTCTTGCATTTCTGGTTTATGTACCATTCTTTAAATGAAATTGTGTTTTTGTTACATTCTTATTAAGTGTATTCTTTGTTTGTGGTGAAATAAAGATGTACAACTGCATTAGTGAGGTATTGATCTGACGTATGCACATTTAGCTCGTTTTCCATGTACACTATGAAGTATATGAACTAGAACAAAATAAACACTGTCAATGAGGTTAAAGTATTAATATTTGTAGTTTATGTAAAACTTCTAAACTTCTATGCTTACATTTAATTGTATACACATAATTTGTTGACACAACAGAAAACCTCGGGTTATCTCCGGTAGCTTTGCAATATATTTGTGCTCTGTTGTATTCCTTAGTTGCATTAATACTAAGCACCAAGCTGGACCCATTACTGGATGAGATCTGTTTTTTATTCCACTCAGTGTTCAATATAATGGTGAGCATTGGCAAAGGATTGCTATCTGCTTTACACTCCAGTGTGATCTCGGTATTCTCTGACAATATTGAGTTTGAAGGAAAACTGCTGTTTAATGAAATATCCCTGGAAGGGTCTGAAATATAAAAATTATATAGTCAATATATATTCATAAATATATTAATTTTCTCACAGAATACAGGAAATTTGCATCAACTACATTATACATTAAGGCATAATAAGACAAATGCATTTTAGTTTAAGTAACTAAATAACCTAATTGTATTAATTTCATTAAACATTCTTTTTCATTAAGTGCTTGTGTTCCACCAGAAATGGTAATTGATGAGTATTGTTTGCAAGAAATTGGGGTGTAATACACCTTCTTATACCTAAAGTCAGTGTAAATGTATGCATGATAAACAGTGTATATACTTACATTCTACATTATATGTATATGTGGCATTTGAATCAACTGAAAAAATAGGATCACTACCACTGGCACTGCACATAAAAATCATTCCATTTCGTTCCTTCGTCAAAATTACTGATACAGTCCAACTGTTGCTGTTCATTTGTGCTATCTCCTCACCAGCATAACTTATTGCTATGAGGGATAAAGTAGCCACTGGGTTACTTTCACAACTACAAGTAAAGGTGACTTCTGTGTCCTCTGAAACTGTTGCATTTGTTGGTATACTGCTTGTAAAAATTATTTTCGAGGCTGCATCTATCATAATACATAATATTTATGTACAAAACTAGTCAGCAGATAAATCATTTATATATATAGCCACTGTAAGTCACAGATGTAAGTGTAACCATTTTACAAGTCTCAACTTCCTGAGAAACTTGTGCCGGTGGAATTTAGCAAAAAATTTTAACCACTTCTCTGACTGTAAAATGTTCAGTAAAGAGTCTATTGCGTTTTGACAAAGAAGAATAAATCAAAGTTACACTGACATAGCTAATCTTTTATTAAAATGAAATTTCAACTTCAAAAGTTTTCTATTAATTATGTTACTTTTTCTTAAAGATTGAATTTTTGCTGCATATATCATGAAATCTTGTTGGTCATTTAAAGTAAACTTGAAATAAATGTTTTTTGCAGAAATCACTTATAAACATGAATCAATTTTAAAACTTTTACTCACATTTAATTGTGTACACATAACTTGTTGAGACTACAGAAAAAATAGGATCATTCCCTGTAGCTTCACAATATATTTCTGCTCTGTTGTATTCCTTTGTTACATTAATACAAACTTCCAAACTTGACCCATTAGTGGCTGCGATTTGTTTTATATTCCACCCAGTATTCAATACAATGGAGAGTGCTGGCAGGGGATTGCTATCTGCTGTACATATAAATGTGATCTCAGTATACTCCGACAATATTGAGTCCGAAGGAAAACTGCTGTTTAGTGAAACATCCCTGGCAGAGTCTAAAATATGAAAATTATTTATTCAAAATATATGAATGAAAATATATATTCTCAACAAGAAAAGAGATATCCAACAACTATATCATACAATAAGGTATAATAAAAATTCTAATATTACACCAGAAATATTAAATATTGTTTGCTTTGTCAGTGACAAATTGGGGCAATGTACACTTGTGATTATAAATGTAAAATGTATGCATGGTAAATAGTGTATATACTTACATTCTACATTATATTTATATCTAGCACTTGAATCAACTGAAAATACAGGATCACTACCACTGGCACTGCACATGAAAATCAGTCCATTTTGTTCCTTTTTCAAAATTACTGATACAGTCCAACTGCTGCTATTCATTTGGGCTATCTCCTCCTCAGTATCACTTATTGCTATGAGGGATAATGTAGCTACTGGGTTACTTTCAAAACTACAAATAAAGGTGACTTCTGTGTTTTCTGAAACTGTTGCATTTGTTGGTATACTGCTTGTGAAAATTGTTTCTGAGGCTGCATCTGTCATAATACATCACAATTCTGTAAAACACTAATCAGCAGATATATTTTTTATATATATTACCAGTGTAAGTGCTCATTAAGTTTATGTGCAACTATTTTTATAGGTTCCAACTCAGGAATATTGGTATAAATGGACTTTAGCCATAACTATAGCCATTCCTTTGGCTACTGAAGTTCCAGAAAAGAGTCTGCTGCATTTTGACAAACATATCCCTCCTATCCTATGCCAAGGACAGGAAATCAAAGTTACTTTGACAAATCTAGTGTTTAATTATAATAGTTTAGTTTAGTTTATTTCTTTATAATAGAGTAATAGAGACATGTGTATACAAGCACATTATAAAAATACAGATTTGAAAAGGTAACACCACACCAGCTGGGATTGGCCAAAAAGCATGCAAGGACAGACAGAAGTGCCACAGAAATCGATACAGAGGCTGGAAGATAGGTGAGCACATCTCAATTGTGCACAAGACACAAGATCGGGCACATTACCAACATAAACCTGACGGACACAGATTATGAGGCTATTGTGGATTTTGTGAAGAACGATAAGTAGTTGGACAACAAGGACAATGAACATTTTAAGGACAGGACCAGGAAGGAATGCCTTTGGGAGAGCTTCACCAACAATTGCAAGCTGTCTGTCAAAGTGTGAAATCCAAAGACTTGGATCGAGTCTGGTCAGTCTCCAAAAGAAATGAGTGAGAGGCAGAACTGGATTCAGGATAAATGTAACTTCTAGTAGTACTCTTTCCTTTCCTTGTCTGAGATTTCTATAAGTAATAAAGTCAGTACAGAATTATGATCTATCCTTCATGTAAAGTTGACCTTGTTCCCTCTGGTACAGCCACAGCTGTGGACACACTAGTTTCAAATGTGAATTCAGAGGGTGCATCTCTGTTGAAATGTTGAAATGTGAAATGTTTTTAAAGGTATATCTATAACTGGTTTAAATGTAACATATAAAACATTTAAACTCACAGATAAAGTAACCTGAATTCTAAAATAACATCTATTGTCTGAGTTTTATTAATATTAGACCTTTCATTGTTAATGTTCATAATTTACACCTGTAAGTCATGATTATTTTAATGATTTAAAATACATTTCAATTATAACTTCTAATAATTTTCTGTTCAAATATTTATAACTGAAGTTCAAACCACTAAACTCTACGGGATTCAATGAGGGAATCTAGCAAATAAAAAGTAACCATTGTCACCTTCAATGTAAAGCTAAAGGAATGGGTTTTCACTATATTTCAGTCTTTCGCTCAACATAAGTAACAGCTCTTGGCCACTTTTTACTGACGTGGATTGAGAAGAGATAACCATCAGATAAAATTTGAGGAAGACACATTATCTGACACAGTATCTGATAAATATTTAACCAGATTTCTTAAACTGGCTATGTTTCTAGTTTGAATCATAGTCTAATGTGGTATTAATAGTATTAGAGACTTCCCCTATATTCCAATGTCTGGCAAAAAAAGAACTTTTCTCTTATGTCTACACTGAGGCATGCCCACTTTGTCTCAATACTTGCCTTGCATCCTCTGTGGTTCTTGACCCTTTTTGGTGCCCTAGATATTGATATTAAATGACTGCTTCTCTGCTGTAGAACCTTAGAGTCTGCTTTACAAAGGGGGGATTAAGCACTATAAAAGTCTAATTGGAATTAGAATCATGCATAACACTGCGCTCTTGTGTTAAAACATAATTTTGCAGTCAAAATAACAAACTCTTACAAATTTCAAGGAGCCATTTATGTTGTGCTGGAAATGCTAAGAATAGCAGAAAGATTATACTCTATACTTCTGATCATGGGCTATGAAGATTATTCTTTCTATTTTTATTTCATTTGTTATTCTTTAAAAGCAACTGCTTTATGAAGTCTAAACAGTTTGTATGTTCATCAATTTACTCGTTTTAAGGGCTGATTAAAATTTAAATTCATCTTCTTTTCTGAGACACCTTTTGCAACATGAATTCATGAAGTATTTAGAAAAAAGCTTTCTACAAACATACATACAAACATGAGTTAATCCAAGAATCTGCCCAAATGTTATTTTTAAACACACTTGCTGTCACCTATAGCCAATAACTGTTGGTGAATACTAACCATGGAAAGAAGAAACACTAGGTACACTTACTTTGAATGCTATATGTGTATCTTTCACTTGAATTGACTGAGAATACAGGATCACTTCCGTTGGCTCTGCACATAAATGTAAATCCATCATGGTCCTTTGTCAAAATTATTGACACAGTCCAACTCTTGCTGATCTGATATGCGAACACTTCCTCTGTATCTTTTATAATTATGAGCATCAAAGTTGGTACAGGGTTACTATCAGCAATGCATACAAAAGTGACTTCTGTGTCTTCTGATACAGTTGCATTTGTGGGCAAGCTGCTTGTGAAAAGTACTTCTGTGGCTGCATCTAAATAGCGTATAAAAAGTATAATGCAGAAAAAAGTCTTGAGAAGTTTTAATAACTTATTTCAATGATACTATGATATTGTGAATGCAGAACATTACATTAGGAGGAAAGAAATTATAGCAAAATTATTCTGTTCATTGAATTGCAATAATTTTTTTTAAAAGGTCAAATGATTATCCTAATTTAGATCAAGCTTGGTTTTTACTGATTTCCCCTGGTTTAAATCTCTTTTTGTCAGGAATCACTAGTCAAGAAATTAACCCTTCACCCTTGTATTTCTGTTTTATATACCACTCTGTGGGTGAAATTGTGTTACTTACATATTTGCGTAGGGGCCACGGTGGCAGAGTGGTAACACTCTCGCCTCCCACCTCTGCGGCCGGGGATCGATCCCCGTCATGGCCGTAAGTGGGAAAGCTGGTAGTTGCTTGCCGTTGGTCGGCAGTTTACAGTACACAACCCTAGCGAACTCTATGTACTGGTTTCCTCTGCCCTTCCAACTACCCGTCGTGATATGACCTGTACAGTGTTGAAAGCGACGTTAAACCCCAAATAAATAAATACATATTTGCGTGTATATTTTGTTTTACTGCCAAATAAAATATTAGAATAAAATATGTATTCTTTTGGTTTCAATGCAGGTGAGATATCGAGGATCTCAAACAATTTAAAAGCTCTTAGAAACAATAATATAGTTGTTGTATTGCCCATACAGTTGCCATTATCGTTAAGGATGTAAATACAAAATTTGGAAGTGGTAAGCAAAAGCATGACTGTGATACCTCAAATCATAATTACAAGCATCCAATCAATTTATTTGAAATGAAAGGGGCCAGGGTGGTGCAGTGGTAACACACTTGCCTCCTACGAATGAGGTCTGAGTTTGTATCCCAGCCTGATCTTCTAAAGGAAAGCTGGTAGCTGTTTGCCGTTTTTCAGCAGTTTAAAGTACACAAATTTGACTAAATCTATGTACTGGATTCCTCCAACACTTGAAATTTCTTTCAAAATATAGCTGATACAAAGGTACTGGTCGTACCATGAGCACTACAAAATTAAAGAAATGGAATGAAAACCTCAGTTATTGGAGGATCACTATATCTTCATCTAGAAATCCAAGTGACATGACATCACCAAGAGATAAAAACTCAGTTGATCACATAATGATTGGTTCATAACAGCAAGTTTTATTTTGAAATAGGATGGACATCTGAGTGATTTGATAAACTATCATCTTCAAAAAATAGACAAGATTTTTATTGATCAGTTGAAATAAAAAGGCAATATCAAAGATCACATTAATGAATAATGCAAAATCTCAAAAAGGAAATGGTAAAAGATTTTTGGCTACAGACAAATTGATATAGAATGGACCGCATACCAGATACAACAAAGCTGATCACCAAAATGAATGATGCAAAATGTAGACACACTCACAATCATAACTCTACTCAATTATTAGCAAAAATGCTCAAAAAGTATCTCGATACCAGAGTATAAGTGAAGCTTGTAATCCCAAGATAAGCAGCACATAAAGATAACTTAACACATTAATAGGTGGTTAATAGACATGATCCATCAAAAAACGATTTGATGAAATAAAGCTTTACAGCTGCATTACTGAGGTATTGATCTCACATATGGACATTTAGCCCCTTTTCCAAACATACTTTGAAGTTTATGAACTAGAACAAACTAAACATTGTCAGTGAGGTTAAAGTATTAATATTTGTAACTTTTGTAAAACTTCAAAACTCCTATACTTACATTTAATTGTATACACATAATTTGTTGAGACAACAGAAAACCTTGGGTTATCTCCTGTAGCTTTGCAATATATTTGTGCTCTGTTGTATTCCTTAGTTGCATTAATACTAAACACCAAGCTGGACCCATTACTGGATGAGATTTGTTTTATATTCCACTCAGTATTCATTACAATGGAGAGTGCTGGCAGGGGATTGCTATCTGCTGTACATGTAAATGTGATCTCAGTATACTCTGACAGTACTGAGTTTGAAGGAAAACTGCTGTTTAATGAAACAACGCTGGCAGAGTCTAAAATATAAAAATTATTTATTCAAAATATATTGATGAAGATATATATTTTCACTGAAAAAATGAGGTACACATCAACTGTATTATGCATTAAAGCATAATAAAAAATTTAATATTACACCAGAAATATTAATTGTTGATTGTTTTGTTAGTGACAAATTGGGGCAAAATACACCTTCTTATCCTTACAAATGTAAAATGTATACATGGTAAATAGTGTATATACTTACATTCTACATTATATGTATATCTTGCACTTGAATCAACTAAAAATATAGGATCACTACCACTGGCACTGCACATAAACATCACTCCATTTCGTTCCTTTGTCAAAATTACAGATACAGTCCAACTGCTGCTATTTATTTGTGCTATCTCCTCATCACTATCACTTATTGCTATGAGGGATAAAGTAGCTACTGGGTTACTTTCACAACTACAAATAAAGGTGACTTCTGTGTCCTCTGAAACTGTTGCATTTGTTGGTATACTGCTTGTGAAAATTATTTCTGACGCTGCATCTATCATAATACATAATATTTATGTACAAAACTAGTCAGCAGATATATCATTTATATATAGCCAGTGTAAGTCACAGGTATAAGTGTAACCATTTTACAAGTCTCAACTTCCTGAGAAACTGGTGCAGGTGGACTTTAGCAATAAATATAACCACTTCTCTGGCTGTAAAAAATTTCAGTGAAGAGTCTAGTGCATTTTTGACAAAAAAGAATAAATCGAAGTTACACTGACATATCTAATATTTTATTAAAATAAAATTTCAACTTGCAAAAGTTTTCTATTAGTTTTTATAAACATTGACTTTTTTGCTACATACATCATGACATCTTGTTGGTCATTTAAAGTGAACTTGAAATAAATGTTTTTGCAGAAATAACTTTTGAGCATGAATCAACTTTAACTCTTCTACTCACATTTAATTGTGTACACATAATTTGCTGAGACAACAGAAAATGCAGGATCACTCCCTGTAACTTCACAATATATTTCTCCTCCATTGTATTCCTTTGTTACATTAATACCAACTACCAAACTTGACCCATTAATGGCTGAGATTTGTTTTATATTCCACCCAGTATCCAATACAATGGAGAGTACTGGCAGGGGATTGCTATCTGCTGTACATATAAACGTGATCTCAGTATACTCCAACAATACTGAATTGGAAGGAAAACTGCTATTCAATGAAACATCCTTGGCAGAGTCTAAAATATGAAAATTATTATTCAATATATATTCATGAAGATATATATTTTCTACAAAAAGAGATATGCATAAACTGTATTATACATTAAGGCATAATAAAAAATTTAATATTACACCAGAAATATTAATTATTAATTGCTTTGTTAGTGACAAATTGGGGCGAAATACACATTCTTAAGCTTACAAATGTAAAATGTATCCATGGTAAATAGTATATATACTTACATTCTACATTATATGTATATCTTGCACTTGAATCAATTGAAAATATAGGGTCACTACTGCTGGCACTGCACATGAAAATCAGTCCATTTTGTTCCTTTGTCAAAATTATAGATACAGTCCAACTGCTGCTGTTCATTTGTGCTATCTCCTCATTAGAATTACTTATTCCTATGAGGGATAAAGTAGCTACTGGGTTACTTTCACAACTACAAATAAAGGTGACTTCTGTATCCTCTGAAACTGTTTCATTTGTTGGTATACTGCTTGTGAAAATTATTTCCGAGGCTGCATCTATCATAATACATAATAGCTTTGTACAAAACTAGTCAGCAGATATATCATTCATATATAGCCAGTGTAAGTCACAGGTGTAAGTGTAAACATTTTACAAGTCTCAACTTCCTAAGAAACTGGTGCAGGTGGACTTAAGCAATAAATATAACCACTTCTCTGCCTGTAAAAAGTTTTAGTAAAGAGTCTACTGTGTTTTTGACAAAGAATAAATCAAAGTTATACTGACATATCCAATATTATACTAAAGAAAAACATAAAACTTGCAAAAGTTTTCTATTTCTTATATTAGTTTTTATAAACATTGAGAGTTCTGATGCATATATCACATCATCTTGTTGGTCGTTTATAGTAAACTTGAAATAAATGTTTTTTGCAGAAATAAATTTTAAACATGAATCAATTTTAATGTTTGTACTCACATTTAATTGTGTAAACATAATTTGTTGAGACAACAGAAAAAGTAGGATCATTCCCTGTAGCTTCACAATATATTTCTGCTCTGTTGTATTCCTTTGTTACATTAATACAAACTTCCAAACTTGACATATTAGTGGCTGCGATTTGTTTCATATTCCACCCAGTATTCAATACAATAGAGAGTGCTGGCAAGGGATTGCTATCTGCTGTACATATAAATGTGATCTCAGTATACTCCGACAATACTGAGTTGGAAGGAAAACTGCTGTTCAATGAAACATCCCTGGCAGAGTCTAAAATATAAAAATTATTTTTTTCAATATATATTCATGAAGATATATATTTTCAATAAAAAACAAGATATGCATCAACTGTATTATACATTAAGGAAAAAAATCTAATATTACACTAGAAATATTAATTGTTGATTTTCTTTGTTAGTGACAAATTGGGGCAAAATACACATTCTTGAGCTTACAAATGTAAAATGTATACATGGTAAATAGTGTATATACTTACATTCTACATTATATGTATATCTTGCGTTTGAATCAATTGAAAATACAGGATCACTACCACTGGCACTGCACATGAAAATCAGTCCATTTTGTTCCTTTGTCAAAATTACTGATAAAGTCCAACTGCTGCTATTTATTTGTGCTATCTCCTCATCAGTATCACTTATTGCTATGAAGGATAAAGTAGCTACTGGGTTACTTTCACAACTACAGATAAAGGTGGCCTCTGTGTCCTCTGAAACTGTTGCATTTGTTGGTATACTGCTTGTGAAAATTATTTCTGATGCTGCATCTATCATAATACATATTTCTGTACAAATTAGTCAACAGATATATCATTTATATATATAGCCAGTGTACATCACAGGTATAAGTGTAACCATTTTACAAGTCTCAACTTCCTGATAAACTGGTGCAGGTGGACTTTAGCCATAAATATAACCACTTCTCTTGCTGTAAAAAGTTTCAGTGAAGAGTCTATTGCGTTTTTGACAAAGAAGAATAAATCAAAGCTACACTGACATATACAATATTTTATTACATGAAATTTCAACTTGCAAAAGTTTTCTATTACTTATATTAGTTTTGCTTAAAGATTGATATTTTTGCTGCATACATCATGCATCTTGAGGGATAAAGTAGCTACAGGGTTACTTTCACAACTACAAATAAAGGTGACTTGTGTGTCTTCTGAAACTGTTACATTTGTATACTGCTTGTGAAAATTGTTTCTGAGGCTGCATCTACCATAATACCTCACAATTCTGTAAAAAAACTAATCAGTAGATATATCATGTATAAAGTAAGTCTTTGTTAAGTATATGTGTAACCATTATACAGGTCCCAACTCAGGAGTATTGGTATACGTGAACTTTAGCTATAAATATATGCATTCCTCTGGCTAAAAAGTGTGCAACAAACACAGAAATGGATACAGAGGCTGGAAGCTAGGAGAGCACATCTCAATCACACTCCAGAAGGGGCACACACAAGGAGGGGCACATGACCAACATCTTGCCGACGTACTCAGATAATGAGGCTATTGTGGAGTTTCTGAAGGAACCATGAGGAGTCGGATGACAAGACTAATGAACATTTTAAGGACGACCAGGAAGGAATGCCTTTGGAAGAAGTTCACCAAAAATTGCAAGCTGTGTATCAAAGTGTGTAAGACTTGGATCGTGAAATGAGTGAGATGCAGAACTGGATTCAGGATAAATTAAACTGCTTGAAGAAGCATAACAGATGCAAGGAACTCGGCAAACCTTCAGCCTTCAAGTTCCCGACCGGGGAAGCCAGTGTATCAGCTGCTTCAGTATAGGACATCTCCAGAGGTTCAACCGAGATGAATAGTATGCAGATCAGCATACAATCAGACACCACAATAAAACCTTCAGTTACAAGCCCAAGGGCAGTTTCCAGGTCTTCTTCGGTTGACCTGTAGTTTATGGACCAGTTTGCATAGATGAAAGCCATGCTGTCATCATTTGTTGGACCAACAAAGGAGTCCCCCAGAACAGCCATCTGCAATTACCTGGCATCTGTGGTGGAGGCCTTAGAGGATAGAGACTCTCAAACATTCAGAAATGAGGCTGTGAAACTTCTAAGCAGCATCCAGAGCAGGGCAGAGGAAAGGAACTGTCAGCCAGAGCAACCACAGCAACAGACACTTTCTAGGAGCTCCAGTGCAACCTAAACATTTGTGCCACAGATGCTAGCAAGCTAGGTCATCCAACCCATTCAGCAGAGCCAAGTAGTAAGCAAAGGACAGCAGCAACCCAGAGGGAAGCTGACTTCCTTCGTAGCTGTTGATAGCAAACAACACAGGGATTCAAGGCCGCTTACTTTCACACTGACCGCAGCAACCCACCGTCAGTTGCCTCTGCCATAGGCAAAGAAAGTCAACACAACATATCAGGACTCTCAAGATTCTTGGGAAATCTACAGTCAGTGATAAGCTACCAATAGATCAACACACCACAGGTGTTTTCACCACCTGACAAGCACCAACACGGTGCCTCTCCTCCAACCACCATCAAGTAGTAAGAACAGCAGCAGCCAGCCCGGCCTCAGCCTCCCCAGCAGCCAGTCAACAGCAAACAGCAGCAGCAGTACAACTGCCGCACTTTCCTACAATCTGCTACAATCCGCTGTATGTTTAAGAACATTCCAAAACAAAAAGGCACAAATACAAAAAAAAACAAAAATGATTGAGTGTGTGAGTGAATAAAAACTTTTATTGAAAAACATCATTGAGGTGTTGTAGAAATTATACTTTAATTGGTTCATCACCTAATCATAATATTGAGTACAATACAATTTGTTAAAACTATATAATGTTATAAACAGTTCCATGTGATGTTGTATTTGATTGAACTTTTGTGCATTGTATGTTTAAGAAAAGTTTGTTTAAAGATGTCATAACAAACATGACAAACACTTGTAATCCACCTGACGGGGGTTTGAACCCTTGCCTCCCGGGTGTTTTGCACTTAGAGGGCTAATAAACATTTTTTTTTTTAAACTTCACCCGAGTAAAGAAATAATCAAAAAATAAACTTGACTTTCAACAAAAAAAACTTTCACTGTCTTCCAGCGAAGTTAGATGTTTATACCATTATGGATTAGATATTTAAACTTTCTTAATTGACAAATATTTCAACTTACCCAAATTTATTTATATTAATTTTGTTTGAGCATTTGGATTTTTTTCTATGCATGTATCAATACTTGTTGTTTGTAATTTCAAGTAGAACTGAAATTAATCTTTTGCAGTTGTAATTATTAAAGAAAAAATTAGAAATATGATTTAATATACAAAGCTATTAGTATTAAAAAATGAACTTAAATAATTAAGACTTGTACTCACACTTTATTGTATACACATAACTTGTTGAGACAACAGAAAAACTAGGGTCAGTCCCTGTAGCTTCACAATATATTTCAGCTCTGTTGTATTCCCTGGTTACATTGATACTAACTGACATGCTTGATCCATTAATGGATGAGATCTGTTTTCTATTTTCTCCAGTATTCAATATAATAGAGAGAACTGGTGGTGGGTTACTATCTGCAACACATTCTAGCATGACCTCCGTATTCTCAGATAAAACTGTGTTGGAAGAGAAACTGCTCGTAAACACAACATCTCTGGAAGGGTCTGAATGGGGAAAAATATGAATATAAATGCTAAAAGATATTACTTCAACTCAAAAATGAAAAATTAAACATCACTTTTGAACAAGGTTAGGTATCATGCAGGCACAGTATGATGCAGAAGCTGGCATACTAGAAAATACTTTGATGTAATTGCCTACTAACAGATTTATTTGTACAATCATGTTTATGAACAAATAAATCAACTTACATTGAACATCAAAGGTAATATTATTTTCTGACTGCAAAGAACTATTCAAGGCAGTTGCAATACAGAACAAGGCTTTTCCATGGAGTCTTGATGTAATGACAAGTACAGTACTGTATGAGAGAGACGCCAATTGACTTTTTGCAAGTTCCTCAACAATGCCTGATTCATTTATAAATGCAATAGCAAGGTTTGGTGGTGGATTTGAGGTTGTCGTACAGGTTAGATGAACAGTCTCAAACTCAGCCACTTCAAAGTTAGGTTCACTGTCGCTAGCTATTGCAAGATCATCTGCAGCATCTTTAATAAGGACATAAAAAGGTGAGTTTCACACAACATGCAATGCTTCTGTAAGGAAAATATAGTGACTTAATAAGAGATTGCCTTTGTTGCTTTTTGTTTACATGTAAAGTATTTTCGATCAATGGTATATACCTAGGCAATTTCGGCCACAGTTTCAATAAAATCCAAAATCTCTTAAGATAATTATCAAAAAATAATTATAAAACAAAGAAAACAGCCTACTTATCATATTATTTTGCTCCCAAAGCAGAACCTTTTATTTGTTCATCGGGTTAGGGCAAATTTTACTTGGATATGTGGATATGTATAACATACATAGAATTATAAGCTTTATTCAGACCCCCAAGAAACATTTCATGGCTGTCTCAGTTAAAAAGATAAATCACCAATGTAAAAACTCTTAATGTGTACATCATTATGTTATCAAAAATCAAGATCTACTTTTGAGTCAGCAGAATCCCAAAGAAAACCTTTGCTTATTTCCATACTTTTTGATATAACATTTTGTTTTACTGAAGTAGTGTTATCTAGCTATATTGAACCAACATTATTAGACTCGGAATTAATATGTCTTATAATCACTCTAATGTGGGTGTTCCACCACATGACTAAGGCTCCCGATTAAGGGTTTTTGAGGGTCGGTTTCAGAAATATGCTTAGTCCCAGGCGTCCTGTAAGGGTCGGTTGTGGTCGGTTGGGGCCGTGTGAAATATCAAACATGTTTGATATTTCTCCCGACCCCAACCGATTATTTTTTCCCGCCATAAACAAAATGTACAGTCCCAGGCTTCCTCAGGCCTCCTCAGACCAAAATTACACAGTCCTATGCTGTCCCAGGCCGCCTGCGACCCTTAGTCCCCGACCCTTAGTCCCAGACCTCTATCACTTAGTCCCAGGCTTCCTGCGACCCTTAGTCCCATTGCCAAACAAAAATCGGCGATCCTGGTCTGGGGACGCCTGGGGACGCCTCAGGACACCTTGTGGGGTCGGGACTTAATCCTGGGTTAGTCGGGGCTTAGTCCCAGGAGGCCTGAGGCGTCCTGGGACCCAGTCGGTTTGTCTACGACTAGAAAAATGGCTTAATCGGTTCTTAGTCCCAGACCAGTTGGGGACAGTCTGGGGCCTCCTGGGGCGTCCTGAGGCCGATCTGTAGTTAATCCCAGACCTTCATACCGATTCTGTCTTCCACCCCATTGGTCAATTTTTTTTCCATTTTTTCCAAGACTACCCACGATTAAGGGTCCCAGACAGGATCGGGGCTTAATCCTTTGGTGGAACAGGGGCATAAATCTAGTACGACAATTGTGACAAATGTACCATCAGATAAAAAAGCCATGTTATCAAGAGTTGTGTCACTTTATTTCCACTATACATTTTAATATTAATCAGATCACTGATTTAGCACTTAAAAAGAGTAGATCAGTCTCTAACCAGCTATACCAATGACTTTTATTTGCATGTCTCTAGGTACTAAACCTATTGTGATTGATTGAATTATTATTCCTCCGCAAATGTTTCAAGGTACACATTTTAATGGGATTTGTAAAAGTTTTATGTTTGTATCAATATTTATTGAATATTCATTCACAATAAGGGGTAATGCAAGTATTTTGTGGTAAAACATTCCCAACATACCATTGAAACTGATTGCAATGATAATTTTGGTTAATTCACATTGCTGGCTCACTTTACCAAAACTTAAAAATTAAATTTGTGGAGGAGTTTTGTGTAAGACTACAAGTATATGATTTTCTTATCGGTGTAGTAAAGAAGTGATCAATTATGTGACATTTCCATAAGAACTAATGAGCAAATAATTTGTTGATATTTAAAGTGTTATTTATGAAATGAAAGAATGGTTTATTTCACTTACACTGAACATTATATGTGAAAGAAGAAACTGAATCAACAAATTCTGTTCTATTTCTTGTGTTGAACACTCTGCAGTAGAAATTGCCACCATTTTGTGTCCTTTGTATAGTATGGTTAAATTCAAAAGATGTTTCATTTTCACCTGCCATGAAGACTTCATCAGTAATATTATCAAAATCATATATCAAGGCCATTTGAAAGGGTCTGTCAAATTCAATGCTGCAATCAAACTGGACTGTAGTATTTTCATCTATAGTCTCCCCTGTGCTTATTGTTGACGTGAAAACAACTTGAAAAACAAATTTTTAAAGCAATTGTTATATATACAAAATAAAAAAGCCCAAACATGTTGCATTTGTAAAACTTTTGTCAGTCTCACATTCACCTGTTTCGACATTAATGTATGGCTACATGGTCATCGTTCAAATAAAGTCATAAAAGTGACAGCAAAATCTATATTCCTACAATTTTAAATTGTGACTTTGCAATTAAAATGCGATAATATGGTATACTGGTTAGTAAATACATTATACAAAGTATCACATCATTCAAACATAAATTACATACATTAAAACCTATCATGTGCAAATAATGTTTTCTAATTGTTTAAACATTTACTCCCACACACAAGTCTCCAGGGGTCAGTTTCATGAACAGACTTAAGCCTTGAGTCAGACTCAAAAGTTGAGACTTTGTCTCAAATTTTGGAAATATTTTGCTGAGTCTGTGAACTCAGACTCAATGCATTTCACAAACAAGCTCAACTTGAGACCTGGCTCAGTCACAGGCTCAAATTTGAGCCCATGAAGGAGGTGTCTCAAGTTTGAGTCCAAGCTTTGATGTCAAAAAACACATACATAAAGCGATACAATTTGTTCCAAAATAAAAGTGATAAATCTTGAAATCTTCTATTTTCATTTTATTTTGTAATTATAGCCACATATTCAATATTTACTGATAACAAAAGTCAATAAAATTGACATGCTTTATAGGCTATTATCAAGTGACAGGCCTCAAGGGTGGACTCAAAGCCAGACTCAACCTCAGTTGAGTCTCAATCTTATGGATCACTTAGAATAATATATTATCATATAATTTCTTTGTATTATGAGTATTGAAGATATTTAAAATGATAATAATCATGAAATATAACTTTTTAAACTAAAAATAAGCCCACTAAATATATGAAATAAGATTAAAAAGTTGAGACCATAACTTGAGACTGGTCTCAGCTGATCCACCCTTTGTGAAATCCATTTGAGCCAAAAAAACTCAGCCGAGACAAAAGTTTCAGATTTGAGACCCTGACTCAGCCTTGATTCTGGCTCAGTTTGAGTCTTTTCATGAAACCGGCCCCTGATCACCTCAGATTTGAGGAACAGTCCAGATGTCTCTATCTGATTCCAGAGCAATAAAACTGGTACTTGTGAGTAGGAGTGATTTATATCAACCTGCAAAATATATCTGAATCTTGATTCTAACATGACACGGCTGTGTTTGCGATTCTGATTGGTCAAGAGCTATGGTAAAACCTCGATATACATGTTGGCTGTTCCATTGTCATCCCACCGCAAGTAACAATAACCAAGTACATGCTTCCGGTTTTTGACAGTTAAGGAACAGAACTTATTATTATTCATAAAAGCACTTTTAATTGAATATAATTTTGATAATGAAAAGAAAATATATAGAACCTAAAAAAATTTTAACAAAAACTCTGTATTTTCGGCATATTTAGTGAGAAAATGCTACTGCCACAGTGTACAATTGATAGAACAGCCTGATTTGTTTCGAACCTTTGTGAAATTGGCAGAATTTTTTGCAAAATATAAGAAATTACAAGTATTTTAATTGCTTTGTCATGTTAGAATAGGAATAACGCCCTCCAAACCATGGTATATGCAGAATTTTACCACGGTTTGAGGCAATAAACCCCTCAGGCTTCACCTTCGGGATTTATAATCTCAAACCATGGTAAAATTCTGCATATACCATGGTTTGTCAGGCGTTATTCCTATAACATTCACAGACTTTTAACTACATAGAGCTAAGGATTGACAACTTACACTACATTTCAAAACAGGATCATAATGCAATACTAAAATAGATAAGTTTGACAGAAATTTATGTGTAATCATATTTTATTCTTACCCCTTTTAAATGAAATATGTTTGTCCTTAACTCCGACAAATTTTAAAAAGGACAATGAAGCTTAAATGATTGATAAAAAGCTTAATTATCCCTTGAGATTTTCAAAAATGACATCAAGAATAAAAATACTAAATTGGTTCATCTATGAATGTAATATTAAAACAGAACAGTTAGTTCTTGCAAATGTAACTTACTGGTTATTCCACAGTCAAATACTTCCCCTGAACAGACACATTCACCTGTGAAATGAAAGATCTAGATAGTTCAGAAATAGTTCCAATAATCAAAATCAATAATACAAAATGATATTAATTTTTTTTTCATAAATGTAAAATTTAACATGACATTGATAAGAAATGATGCATGTGAAATAATCATATTTACTGTTTTGCAAAAACTGATTAAAGTCACTTTTTCAATAAAGAGGCCATTTGGGTGAGGCTATTCGCCTATCCATGTAACCTTAACTGAAACTATTACCAGAAAAAATCTTCCCAACTTTACTAGTACATTTTCTTTGTCTGTGAAACAAAAACTTTTACCTTACCATTAATGCAAACGAATGGGTCAACACAAGTTTGTCTGTTTTCTGCAAGTAAATAAATATAAAATATAATTATATTTAACATATCTACTGATATGTTTTAATCAATATTCAAGTTGTTTATATTTTGCCCTTTAGTATATACAGGTTTCAAATCACCTTCAATGTCAAAATTGTGTATGATAAATCTACATCAGGGGGTTGATGTCACATTAAAAAGGTTAAATCTTTGCATCAAACAAGGCTGAAAGGTGTTTCGGTCCCCAAGCGCAAGCACAAAGCCATCAGAGTCACAAGTAGTGCACTAGAATTTACGAATGTCTGGTTACGCAAAGAAATTCCAACTCACACACATCCCACAGCTGGTCTAGAACCCAGACGGCATGGACATGAAGAAACTGATTCTACAACTCAATGAGAGTCAGTCATATGTGAGCCACTTCAAATCACTGACAAATTATTACAAAGTTTGGAAATCAGGTAGTCTTGAACTAAAATACTTTGCAGCCTTCTTTAAGCATGCATAGCTTTTTATTTAGGACCAATACTATAATCTTAAGAAGTCTGTACACCAGTTTACTGCTAAAGTATAACTTTTAACGAAACCTGAAAAGATATACAATAAGGCTTGTGTATTTCAAATACCTTCATAACTTTGGTATAATGCTGACACAAATGATGCGTCTTTTGGAGAGTCCCAGAACAGCAAATCATCAATATAACCCTTTCCTTTATAGTAACTTGCAGTGAGTTGGTTGTTTGGTATTCCAAATGTATAGTTATTGTGCATGTCAGTATCTAAGGTTTGCTGAATGGAAAAAGCATGGCAAGAATTAGCATCAAAGTATTGATCTGCTTTGCAGTTATTCTCTTATTTGTTTACAATTTAAAAAAAACATTATACAAGCCACACATAAAGCTCTTACTAGGCCAGGTACGCAAGAAATATGCACTGAGTTGTTACCGAATTCAAATCAAAACAATACTAAAGCCCACAAATACAAGAAACTTTATTATTGAAAGATAAAATATTACAAAAAATATTTTAACAATGTGTTTTCAATGCACTCTGTAAATTACAGCATGAAAGCTAGTTTTAGTGGCTGGTGAAAACATTGCAAGTCAGTTTGTCATGATTCTGTACTGTAAACCCCCTAAAATTCACAAATGTAGTCCCAATAAAACACAACAGACAAGATTATAATCATTGGCTTAAGATATTGTATTCAACTTTGTTTCAGTGCAAACATGACCAATTAATACGGCTACTTCAAAATTGTGCATATCATTCCCCTTTTCCCTAAACAAAATTGATTGTACTAATGACTGCTTATAGTTGTAAAATTGTTTCCATTATAAATCTGTTATAAAGTACCATGATTATTATAAAATATACCTGTCTTGCTTGAAATTTAGCATATCTAACAAAGTCCCCATTTTCATACAAGGAAGCACCAGCTAAATCTACAGAAATGACTAAGTGTGTCCAGGTGTTCTGTAAAAATGTATAGTTTATATGAAACAACACCTTTCAGATGGCAAATTGGTAGTTTGGTAGCGGGAATGATGTGGAATTCTTTTGAGTATTAAATTAACAAAGCTAATTATCATAATTGTTATACCACGTTTGTTAGTATTGTCTGCATATAGCTAATTTTTCAAAGAAACTTAGTATAATTTTAAAGAGATTTGTTTATTAGATTTCAATTAAAATCTTTAAAACATCAAATTCTTCAATCATCTAAGTGGCTAAAGAAAGTATATGCTAAAAAGATTATACACAATTATCCACCTCTTTAACAGAAGAATATTTTGACCATGAAAAATCCACCAAGGTCACCACACTTGAATTAGTCGACACATCAATCAGCAGACCATTTCCATTACTGGCTAAATCCAGGAATATAGACCAGCCCACAGATTGGGATGTTTGGCCACCACTGCTCAGTATTTGTAACATCTCATATGACTCAGCCTAAGAAACACATAGCAAATAAGATTACAATAGGGTCATTAAATCAGTAATATATCAAGTCATAGTTTCACAAGGACATATAATTGAAATGTCATGTCTAGTGTTATTTTATTATAAAATTGAGTTTGTTGTCAAAAATGCTTGAAACTATAAAGAAAATGCATTAATCAGATAAACAAGTGTAGTTTCAAAATTGAACAAGGTATATCTCAATACAGCTAAGTGACCACATACTGTACATTTTAGAAAACTATGATATTTGTAAATCAATGTAATTTTTTACATCATAAATTAGTTTTATATAGTGATGTAGTGTCTACTCCCAGGCCATTCATTTCCTTGCAGTCGTTTTTACACATATTTGAATTCCACTAGGTGATCTTATCCCTATTGCTCTGAACAGAGATTGTATTTTTGTAGTACATGTTGAGGAACAAGCCACACTGTAGATCTATCTCCCCTCCATACTTCTACCTCTTCACCTCTACCAAAAAAACACCGGCCCATTCATTTGTAGTTTGCTATCCCAGCACAGAACACTAATATTAGAGAATTAACAATATCCAGTCTTACAACTTTAAATAAAATCTTAGTTTTAGAGATTTCCTTACTGTTAATTTTTTTTCTTATAAAATACTAATTCAATTTTGGTGAGATAATTCTTAACATAAAAGTATTCTTAGTAGAGCTATGTTGGTGAATATGGTCCCAAGGCAATATAAATTGACTTCACCTCTTCTCTTGCATAGTACACCCAGAGTGACAAGGTACTGCCAGCAGAACACTTTGTTGGATCAAAGAAACATGTCTCTTGTTTTGTGCCCAGAGAATATGCAACAGAGTCCTCAATATACAGCGCATTGCCAAGAACCCCAGGTACCAGGCTGACCATGCCTTTAATGAGTGAAAGTACATAAGTGCTGTCCTCATCAGTACCCCCGAAGACACTCTCCATTGGTAGTTTCACAATAGCTGAAATCATGCACATTGTCTCTGGTCATTTGTAGTTTTGAGAAGCTTTGTGAGTGCAAAATTATTTCTTTTCAGAATATACAATTTAGGCAGAATACTGAATGGGAAAAAAAATAAAATTTGAGGAATGTGTTGTTATAAAGTTAACTATCGACAAACATAGTCATGGGTCACATAATATTGAATAAATGCTCGAGAAAATTATAGATGTGGAGGTTTATATTTCTCTACTGAACTTCAGCAAAGCATTAACATTTAACCATACCTTCAAGGTCATATCCCCTTACTAAAAATCAATAGCCAAAAGGATTGTAAATTTTTTTTCTTGGGTTAATGCAAATATACTTGATTAAAAGCTATATTTAAGAATCACTAAATAAATGTTAAAATCACTGATTTATGATTCATACCATTTCTTACTGGTGTGTGCAACTTTTGGTTAGGATTCTTTAGAACCTTTATTTTAAATTGATATTTTCAATTGTATTTTTGTATTAGAACTTGTATTTATTGGACAAAACCTGTATATATTAAAACACAGGTACTAACATAAACCTTTTTTTAAAAATCACATATACATGTACACAATACACTGAAAATTTAAAACTATACCTGAATCACGCTCTGTTGTAGATTTACAAGCTGCAGTTCCTGTGAAAAGACACCTTTATAGCTTTAAGCCAAGTATATATGCTATTTCTCGTGTGTATGGGTTTTAGATGAATTAATTCTCTGATAATCTTTTGCAGGCAAACATGAATTACAATCACATATTTTATATGGTAACATATTATATGGTGATTTCACTTTCTCCATGCTGAAATTATGTGAATATTTTGTCAATGTACTCACTTTTCATAATTCCAGTCCCTGATATTGCCTATGCAATGATATTGCATATATATCCAAATAAATGCATACTTACCATCACTTATAAATGAAAATGACACTTGGAATCCAGAATTAACAACGGTGCCACCAGAGTAAAATACAAAAAGCATTTGATTGGTCTGAGATGTGATATTGTCAGGTTTCACAGTGCCACAGAATCTGCCCAGTGAACGGGAAGTTGGATATGGTCCATCAAATATCTCCAAGTAATCATCTGTCTCACTGGTACAAGGACTGATCCCATCAACAGCAAAGGATGGATTAAAGAATACCTATTTGACACATTACAGTGCAAGTTATAAATTGCAATATCTAAAATCAAACATTGAGTGAGTTATATGGAAGAAAAAAATGCATGCTAGTTGGCCAAGCTGAACATCGAGAGGAAACCACTGGCATTGAAAGGGCTGGACTGGGACTAAAACTTCAATTCATAAAAGGCACATGATATTTGCACACCCCTCTTTCTAACACTATTTGAGAAAAAAATGGTACAGTCTTTGAAAGAAGACTTTCAAAGTTTCTAAGAATTTTCTAAAAACATGTATTTATGCTTTGAGTTGGTTATCTTACTTCAAAATCATTGACTCGAACAAATTGTTGCTGTTGCAACTTGTACAGAAGGACGTTGCATTGATTTTGGTGATCACAAGCAGAATAACAAAACGTGTGATATTATCTCAGTTGTGTGTCTGATTATCATGCTGTCCTCAGTCACTTTGTTGCTGAAATTCTAACCCCATTAGTAAGACTGAATACTGCAGAAAACTAAAGGACATTGATCATGGTTGATTCAGTAAGAATTTGTCCTCTGTCAATTGTGCAACAGATGACCTGGATAATCTATATTGGATACTTATTATAAATGATATGGCTACTATATTCTGCCCTGCCAACTAACCATCACAATATACACCAGAAGGTACTGGGCTTGACATAAAAGTAGATAAATTGAAAATAAAAAACTTGGGTCATTTGATTTGTTATGCCTTAGAACCCCAAGTTAACAGAGATTGTGTGTGTCTATACATCTCTAAATGTGACTGAAATGAATTGATCCTGCAAATGTGGCTATATATATTGTTACAAAGGTCAGTCATTTTTAACGTTTTAAATGTTTTTGTGCTGTCGAACTATATTCTGAGCTTTGCAGCAAACTTGTCAGCTTATCTGCTTCTTTAATTACTTCTATTAAAAGGGGAACTAGTGGACAGACCTCAGACAAGCACTTATACATTATTGATATAAAGTAATTTAATATTACCATGATAAACTGATCAATATTGTTCTCACCTTAATCTGTTCATTAGCAGGTGCTGCAATTTGCCATGCGCAACTGAGATCTGTACTATAATTATCTGATCCAAAAGAAGGGCTTTCAAATGAACCTGGGGATGAAAGCTGATCACCACAATCTACAAGCATGCCTCATTTATAATTTCATTGAAATGTATACAATTATAAAAACATTATTTTTCTTACATTTTGTAGATTACAGGGATAGAGTTTTAGTTCTCAAACTGGAAGATTGTACAAAAAATCCAACTTTCTTTTGCCTCTCATTTGGGTTTCTTTGTCTGTCAGTTCAGTTGCTTTAGATATGCATTAGAACTTGTCAGGTGTTTTGTGATATTGTTTTCCTGGCAAGTATGTAACCAGAATAAATAACCACAGATAGCAGGTGTAAAGCAAGTGTAGCTAGTTGGACGTTGCACCTGTTCAACTGAGGTCAGGTCTACAGTCAACTATTCAGTATTATGAACCTTGAGCTCACTTTACCCAAAAGACTGATATTCACAGATACTGTTAAACTGAATATGCTATCTAATCGTGCTTTCACTGATTTTTAGCTTTAGACAAATTTATATATTTCCTGTGCATACTAGATTTCTTGAACAGTCAAATGTAAAATAGCTGAAACTATTCTTTCCACAAAGATCATTATAAGAAGTAATCATTTGTCAAATTTCGCTTCAAATTAAGGAGTAGTAATTTTGTTAAAATGCATTAAGATGGCTCTGACATTTGTTTTCATTGTAAATAAATTCGCGAATGCCATTTGGGTACTTACAATAATCATTGTAAAAGAATACTTTTATTAATGTGACAAAGGTTTTAAGTCCCTAGTTTTAAGTCAAAAGAAGAGGTCATGTCAGTACAGGCTCCCGGATCTTCCCCCAAACTACTGCTGCATGATATCTATTGGTCTCAAAATAAGGAATAAAATAACTTAATAGTTAATGAAAATAAGGGAAAAATAAATAATCATTATACAGCAAATGCTATGCATACTTACCATGAAAACTAACGTTAAACTTAAAACCATTTGTTTCATTGTTTTCATCAGAAATAAATGTCACAAAAAGTTTCTCAGATGGTAGAGCAATGTGGGGCAAAGTTTCTGAATCACAATAAATCCCGACCACTTCGCCATTTTCATTTGCACCTGTTGAAAAAATTACAATATTATTGAATTTACACATTTGTTCTGCAGATGTTATTAATATTAATATGAATTTTTAATATGTATTTTTTCTCAATTTATATGAGTTATTACGTAGGATTTTTACATTGATTCATGTTCATTGCAAAGAAGAACATTTTATTTATGCATTAGTTCTAAGAGATCACTGAGATTAATGTGGCTGTTCCATTGGACCCAACCCTAACTAACCCTAACCTACTCTGTTGTTGGTTGAGTGAGTCGGGAATAGGGGCTATCAAAGGGCAGGAAAATATAGGATCGGTTAAACCTCAACAGCAGGGTGCAATACATCCTGCCTTGTCTGGATCCACATCCCTACCTGAATTAGGATGAGAATTTTTGCACGACCAAACATGAAACTATTAGGACAAGCCACATTGGCCAAACCAACTAGTTGTAGGTATTCAGAGTGACAAATTGATAAGTCTGGAGCAGTATCCCGACTCACCTGCCACCGATTTCAGGCAGCACTTAGGTGTGGGTTTAAAGCTAGCCATAACACTCAGACTCTTGGGTACTGGAGAAACTTACAGCTCCTTGGCCAATAACTGGATGGTTATTTGTAAAATCGTCCCTAAGGTCTGCCGGGCCATCCTTGAGGAATTCCAAGTAGAGTATATTGCATGCCCCACCACTCCTGGAGAATGGAGACTGATTGAAGAGTGGTTCAAAACTGATGGAATGTCCCCCAGCTGTTGGCATGCTTTATGGGAAACATATTTCTATTGATAAGTTTACCAGATCTGGCATCGAATTTTACAACTATAAGAGTTTCTTTTCCCTGGTTCTGCTAGCCCTGGTAGATGCTGAAAACTGATTCCTTTGGGTAGATGTTCGGCCATTGGATCATCATCAGGTGCATAAAGTTGAAGAAAAAGATAGACGATGGCGCCTTGGGGCTTCTACCACCTGAACCACTGGGGGGGGGGGGGGCTTCTTTGATGATGCTGTCGCCTTGAAGTCATGACCAGTAAAACCATACAGCAGAAGGCAACTGAGTAGGAAATGGCGAAATAGTAAACTGCATGATCTCTAGAGACAAGAGGTGGGTGAAGAATAAGTTTAAAATATTAGTGAGCAGATGCAGGGTCCTACTCAACACAATGGAGCAAAAGCCAAAAGTTGTTAGAGACATAGTATTAACACGTGTTGTGTTAAACGAAATCCTGAGCACACATCAAGTAGGAGGAGCCCGCCCACAGAACCTACAGGATAACCTGTCATCCATAAATGAACAGTTATTATGTGGGGCAGATGAGAACTTCAGCAATACCTCAAGGGCGGCAAAGCAACAGAAACCTACCTAAGGATCACTTCATAATCGTTGATGCATTGGCTGGGCAGGAGGAGAGGATTTGAAGATGACATGAGGACTTACCGTGGGGGCAAAAGTAACTGGTATCTATCAGTCATTTTGATGACTAAACTAATATTTCAAGAACTTTATATAAAGCTAGTGTTGCGCCAATTTGAAACAAGTTTTTAACCAATTTCCAAAAAATTTTCAAGTATCACAGCCCCCTGACCGAATAAGTAGTTGCATTTCACCTATCAAAAATTAAGGTTATCCTAACCAAAAACAATACCACAGAAAATATTTCAAATGCTTATGTCAAATGTTTCACAAGGCGGTAAAGTTAAAATTTTCAAGTTTTCAAAGTTTTCCAAATATATGAGTGTTAAATGTCCAATTTACATAGTTTACTCAGCCCTTTTTAAAACCAACATCTAAACAATATAAAAATATAAACAAGTTATAAAAACATTGAAGGAAATTTTCAAGAAAAAGAATTGAAAAAAGTGATTTATTTCAGCACACACCCACTCGTCTTTAAAGCAGCAAAGACGGTCAGCATGTCCTTCCTTGAAGTGGCTGCCTGGCTGCTATGACAGTGTAAGAAGAGTCTGTGGCATGTAGGTTGAAGTGGCACTAGTTGGTCTTGAAAACATGCTCGGTTTGGTTGGCAGGTCCTCTCCTCTGCTTTGCTCTGTATCCCACCTAGAAATTTAATAGTTTCATTTCTGAAGGTCTCTTTCTTCTAATTTTTCCACCTCTGTGGCCAGGAAGTTAAAGAATGCTGTTCTGCTGGTCTTCTGTCTTGTTCCCAAAAGAAGCTAACATTGACTACATCTGTGAAAACAGATCTAGGACCTACTGGTCTATTAATGATGGCTGGGACACTACTAGTACTGGCAATTCTGACAATTGATGGCTGTCTGTGTCTGTAAATTGTCTGGATAAGTCATGTGAGGTACCTGCATTGGCACTCGGCCCTCTGTGAGGAGACTTGAACCATAAACACTTGCTGGTGCCTTTCCTTCTTATGTGTGACTGAAAAACTGGAACTTTTTTTGTATCCCGTGCTGTCTATCAGTTAGCTCCTTCAGGGACTGGCTGGACTTGGACAATTTGAGATTGCCATAGCATGTCCTTTGGGACCA
Source organism: Sabellastarte sp. h YS-2021 (assembly GCA_964017235.1). NCBI lineage: Eukaryota > Metazoa > Annelida > Polychaeta > Sabellida > Sabellidae > Sabellastarte > Sabellastarte sp. h YS-2021. The sequence goes on from OZ024935.1 coordinate 45,405,972, forward strand.
TAACTAAGTCTTGCAGGTCTGACCAGAGAGTTCACATCTCCTGACCAAGCTTTCCCAGAGGCTATCCGTCTTTGTCTTGTTCTTTAAGAGCTCATTGGTCTTGTCATACAGTTCCTTGTGGTCTCATAAAAAATTAACTATTGCCTCCCCATCAGAGTCAAATTTTGGTCATCTTGCCTTTTTCCTACACAATTGAGAGGACTACTGATTTGTTTCCCATGCAGCCTCCAGCTCCATCTCACTCTCACCTCTTTCTTTCCTCTGTTTCTGTTCTTATGTACCCCCATGTGTCATGTCAATCTACTCCTGTGACACTTCCTCCCTCTGTCTCTCTTCTTTTTCCCTCTGTCTCCTTCTGCCCTCTTCCAACCCTCCTCCTCTGGATATCAGCAGCTGTATCTCCCACCTTCCTGCCTTGACATGAAGCCACCAAGTCTGGTCTTGGTTGATTATGACTGGTTTCCTTTGAAGTACACTCAGTATTGTCCTACACGTTGTCATGGAGTGAGGCCTGAGTACTTGAATAGGAGAGGCTGCCAAGTGTTTCCCGAAAAGTCGATAAAAAATAGGATCAGACTGGAAATGACCAGGATAAGATGTAAAGAGTCAATAGCCATCTGGTCAGGATGAAGAGTCAGGTGGATCGGTGAAATATCAAGCATGTTTGACAGTTAACTGACCAATGAAGTGAAGTAAGGAACCCTTAACTGACCCTAACCAACATTGTAAACATTGAAAACCAACAATAGAGTTGGGAAGGCTCAGATCCAGTGGAACACTCCCGTAAAGTTAATATATAAATTCATCCCTAATCTTCAAAAATATGCAGAATTTACACATTCATTCTAAAACCACTATTTTCTTTAAGTAGGGTATTAAATCATGAAATTGACTAGTTAATATAACAGCTAGTTGTTTGAGTAACATGTTGAAGATTTGCAGAAAAGTTACTTTTTTTTAAATAATGTAGATACTAATGATGGTATTGCTGATAAAGTATCAGTTTTTTTCAAGTGAAGAGGATACTTTACGAACTCGTAAGGAAAATACATGGAGGATAAAAAACACAAGCACTTAATAAGTATACTAGTGTTCTCCTGCCTAGACCCAACAAGCTTGTAATATTGAACAATCAAATCTTTCAAAAATCTATAAACACCCTGTATCTACTCCACCTAATTATTCACACATGTTTAATAATCCTACTTGATAACAAATACTCAAGCAGACACAGGTTAAAAATATAATACCCTAAGAATGATACACTGATATTGTCATGTGAAACATTTTGTCATACACTAGGACACAAAATCATTCTAAAATGTTGCACTGGAGAGAGTGAAGCAGAAAATAAGACTAGCCATATATTATAACCTTCTATCACTTTCACATAATCATGAATACACGTTTCCTGCTCCTCCAATTCCAGGGTATCAAACTTGATGCTGATGGTCCCAGGTAATGTATCATGTGTAATTTCCCATATACAGAGTGAACTTGGTGAATATCCCCCATTATCAAAATTCCTGGATTCTATGCTATTCTCGGGTGTGGAAGTATTGCCATTAATTACAGTATAACAAGGTGTGTCTGCAAAAACACAAAGCAATAATGAAAGCTTGCACAATTCTGTTATACCTTATATATATATATATATAACTCTTTACACTCCAGTTAGAAAAGCACTACATTGGTTGCCAATTAAGTACCGTTCTATCTTTAAGACTGCCATGCTGGTATATAAGTACCTACACAGTGGTAACCCCAAATACTTTGAACCCTTCCTCATTCCCACACATAGTGCATATAACACTCGTCGAAGTCAATCTGATGGCATATTTCTTGAGGTTCCCCACTTTGGTTCAATTTTCAAGTCTCGGAAACATTTTGGACTCAGTTTTGCGTATGACGCACCTATGATTTAGAATGACCTTCCTGATGAGGTCCGCTCTGCAAACTCACTTGCCTCTTTCAGGTCAAAGTTGAAGTCATACCTCTTTGGAAAAGCATACCCACCCTAAATTTCCAATCTCCTTTCTGCTTTCTCCGCGTGCTGACCCCTGCAATGTCTCTGGTTTTTGAATATTGAACAATGTTTTTGTGTGATGTGCCTTAGAGTCTGTCTTTTGACAGAGATTAAGCGCTATAAAAGTGCTATTAGAATTAGAATTATATATATATATACATAATATCACAATACCAGTTGTAGCACACCAGACACTGCTCTGGCCTTTGCAACATCAGTTCATTAATTAAAGAGTATTTTTAATAAAAGCTTCTCACACGAAGCTCGGACCTTTGGGCTGATTTTCTAATAGGCCCAAAGGTAACACATTCGCAAACTTTAGCATAGTTTTGGAAATGGTATCACTTATTCATGTTATGTTCCCACACTGGGAGTTATTGCAGTGTACATGCAATTGTTGTTACATCTGTAGTTAAGAATTGAAATCCAGGTCATAATTGGATCAGTGTAAAAAAATTAATGGTCTGTCCCAGTACCCCGATATGACCCTACCTAATAACTTAAAACACAAAGAGGTCACTTTGACTGCTATTTTGTTATACATTCTGAATGTGCCAATAAAGAGATTGAGTCATAAAGAGCCGGAGTTTGATTTAATAAACCAGAGGCCTGTAAATGGAAGCATTTGTAAAATAGCAAACTAATACTTGCTGACAGTGCAACAACACTTTTATGAAGGAATTTGGGGAGCAAATAGAAGCATTCTTTGAGTAGTTGTTAACAGTGTTAGTATAGTCATTACATTGCCATTAGAGATTTCTTCCAAATCATAAATGTTAATTGAAATGTCTCAATTATTGTAATCTTTAGGTACATTCCACATCTCCTGACTGTACAACACTTCAATAACTTTGTTTCTTTTTTAAATAATGTAAACTTTATAGTTAGTTGGATGTACAAAAATAAAGGTTCAAATAACTAAATACTTAATGACAGGATGTGAGTTATCTTTAAATTTGAGGGGTTTTTACGAAAATATAACCAACAGTAAACTAACTAAGGTTTTGATTTACACAAAAGTTTGCTAACTTATAGTTAACTAAGGCAAATTCGTTGGCAGAACGAAGGCTTTGATTTACAGGCCCTTGAACACCTCACTTACCATCAATATAGGATACTTCCATTCTAAAACCTGTGTTAGTCCCATTTCCATCAGTTACAAGCAACACAGTCACTTCTGCAACAGTAGAGTTTGTTACAGTCGTGGACCCGCCAGTGTCACAGATCTTTGGGGAAATTGGTGGAGAATCACTCAAAGCACCATTGTACACCTGCAAATTACCGTTGATACAAATTCATCAGTTGGGGGGAAACAACCTTATGATTCTAACTCGATGAGTTTCTCAGTAAAGTAGATATCAAGTAAGAAGTTTAAAAATAGTCATCATCGTTAGTATAAACGTATGCTCTAAGACAATTAATTTAAAAATAAAGCTGGTACAATTGCCGTGGGGCCACGGTGGCAGAGTGGTAACACTCTCGCCTCCCACCTCTGAGGCTGGGGTTCGATCCCCGTCAAGGCCTTATGTGGGAAAGCTGGTAGTTGCTTGCCGTTGGTCGGCAGTTTACAGTACGGAACCCTAGCGAACTCTATGTACTGGTTTCCTCTGCCCTTCCAACTACCCATCGTGATATGACCTGTACAGTGTTGAAAGCGACGTCAAACCCCAAATAAATAAATAAATAGGTACAATTGCCAAAACTGACCGTTGAAAAAGCAAAAATATATGGTTTTCTCGTTTTTTTGATAAACAAAACCTCGGAATTTATACTATTTCATGAGGTTGTTAATCAACACCCCGGTGAAATGTAGTATCCTAGTGTCTCTCTTTATACAGTCTGCATCAACACAATACGACAAAGACTGGAGAGATATTTTCTCTATCAATATCCCAACCAGCTCAAGATAAACCCCTTTTGGTAACATTTTACTGGGTTTGGTATGCTGATCTGTACTAAGTGCTTGTGGGTAAAATGGCAAGTCTGTTGATTCATTTTTTTTTTTTTTTTTTTTTTGATAATTTACTTCAGAGGCGACACATCAATGGTAATATGAACTTATGATTGCATTGATAATAGAAAAACCAAAACAATGAATCATAACAAATTTTACTTTCGGCTTACTTTTGCTAACAAATAGGTCAGTCTAACCAGTGTTTTTCAGTGTGTAGTTTACATAAACCTGTAATAATTAGTTAATGTTTTGTTCACACTTTTCAAGAAAATCAGATTTCATTTTTGACACGGTGAAACAGGGCACACTATACCTAGCATAAGAATGGAATGGTTTCACTATTTTGGACTGTGACATCACAATTAAAAAGAGTTCAGGATAAAATTATGGAAAAGGTATTACAACTGTGATTGTCCCTTATTAGACAAGAGATAAGAGCGCTAACAGTATTGAATAGTTTATCTTGACAGACTTTGAAAATGGGAAAAAATGTGGAGTGATCTAAAACAAGGTCAGACAATTAATACCCATTTTGAGATGGATATACATCCGGGCACCACATCAGAAAAGTGTGATGACATAAATTTATTTATTTATTCATTTGGGTTGTAATGTCGTTTTCAACACTGTATATTTCATATTACGACAGGTAGTTTTACAGGCAGAGGATACCAGTACATACAGTTGATGCTGTTGATATTGTATGATATTAATACATTTTTAATACCATTGGGTCTTCACAGGGAGTGTGGCCATTATCTGACCCCCTGCATTTTTTTTTTAATTTTGCTTTTTACTGTTGTGCCGCTTTAGATTTGGCATGCAAAGAATAAACACATTAAAAGCATGTAGAATAAGTTAGATTATTGAACTGACCTGCAGGTAGTCTGTATCACAAGTGATACCACTGCTTATTTCAACGTTAACAATGCCCAAACTTGGGTTTTGTATATACCATGTGCAGTGTGCATTGTGAGCATAACTACTAACAGATATCACAGTTTCTGATGTTATGACTCCTCCACATTCTGATAAAAGAGTGCATAAATTTGGACAAAATAAAAAATACAAATACAACATACAGATAGACTGTATATTTTTAAATAGCACTATTTATTAAAACATTAAATGCTCACTGGAGGACAACCTCCAAAACAGACAAAGCAAACTGTATGGCAACAACCTACTTGTATCTCGTAGATCTCTTTAGAGTGTGATTATACTTGGTCAACACATACTTATCATCCTTGATCAAAACCAGTAGCCTAACTCGTGGAAATAGGCGATCTCTTTCCTCAATTTGTCCTAGAAAGGCCATTGGCAGGCGAGGTTTTGCAATGGCTTCCCCCACTGAATGGAACAGACTCCCACAATCAGTCCAATCACAGCACACAATAACAGGTTTCCGAAGTCAGCTAAAAACCTATTTGTTTAGACTAGCCTATCCTCCACCATAGTACATCTCCCCGGTGGATGCTAATTTGGATCTCATCCTGATATGTCCCCAGACTTTCCCTTTTTGATTTCAAGGATCTTGTATCAATTTGGTGCTATATAAATGTTTCTATTCTATTCCATTTACTATGTGAGCTGTAGTTTGGTTTATATTTAGATAAATAGCCATATACATTAAAGGACCACACTTAAACAAAAAAAAGATAGAGTAAAGAAAGACACTAGATGTGGTGTAGGGGAAGAAAACGTACATAAAAGGTAACATCGTGATAAACATGCCACTTAACTGGAAAAAGTGGGAAGAAATGCAGCAGAACAGTTACAGAAATAGTTATGATAGGGAAAATTTGATACCAACTATGGACAGATTGAAATTTGGACATATCAATACTTCTGCATAGGTAGCCACAGAAAAGCAAAGAACAAAACAGAAGTTTAATAGTACATGGAAATTTTTTAAATTGCTAGCCATTTGATCAGAGCATCTCATTCTGAAAACTTTCACCTATATTCAAATGGCAAAATGTTGAGTAAAGGCAATTACAGTGTTTATACTGTCTTCTGGAATTCTATAAATCATTATTTTTCTAGTTTTTGTTTTCATTCAACATCATAGTTTATTTACTGAAAAGGTCAAAAGTATTATTTAATGATTTCTGTACATACCTTTGTCATACTGACACATATAGTAGGTATCACTTGTACAAGATTTGTCATACCAGAAGCCATCATTCTCATTAATATATGTGCACAGGTTGCCCCCATCTGGTTCAGTGTTATCCCATCTGTTGTAGTCAAAGTCTGATCCATCAGTCCAGGTCCCATTTTCTGGTGTGGAACATACACATTTTTACAAACACCAGACAAAAAAAGAAAAGGTTCAACTCAAATTTGTGGTTTAAGATCATTGTCAGCAGCTCATATCAGGAGAGTGGATCACAAGGGTTTCCATGAGATGGATGCAATACAAAGATGAGAGGAGTGTTACATATATGGGCACTATATAAGTGCATTGTTTAATGCCCCTGTTCCACCAAAGGACTAAGCCCCGATCCTGTCTGGGACCCTTAATCATGGACAGTCGGTGAAAAAAAAGGTAAAATGGGCGGGAATACTGAATCAGTATTGAAGCCTGGGATTAAGGTCAGATCGGTCTCAGGAAGCCTCAGGAGGCCCCAGGTGGCCCCAGACAGTCCCTGACTGTTCTGGGACTAAGAACCGACTAAGCTAGTTTTCTGGTCGGTTTGAAGCACTATCTTGTCGTACACATACCGACTGGGTCCCAGGACACCTCAGGCCTCCTGGGACTAAGCCCCGACTAACCCCCGATTAAGTCCCAGCCTCCTCAGGCATCCTGAGGCATCCTCAGTCTTCCCCAGACCAATGTGGCCGATTTTTGTTTTGCAATGGGACTAAGGGTCGCAGGAGGCCTGGGACTAAGACACTAAGGGTCTGGGACTAAGGGTCGCAGGCGGCCTGGGACAACACAGGACTGTGTCAATTTGGTCTGAGGAGGCCTGAGGAAGCCTAGGACTGGACATTTTGTTTATGGCAGAAAAGAAGAGTCGGTTTGGGTCGGGAAAAATATCAAACATGTTTGGTTTTTCTCACGGCCCCAACTGACAACTACCGACCCTTACAGAATGCCTGGGACTAAGCAAATTTTTGAAACCGACTCTTAAAAACCCTTAATTGGGAGCCTTAGTCGTGTGGTGGAACACCCACATAATCTAAGCTTTATGTCTATATATTACCATATAAGGTAATTGAGTTATAGATTCTTTTTGTGTGTTATGTAGTATTGATCTATTTATAGACTGTGGAAATTCCTCTGGGCTAACCTCAGTGGTTCTTTTAATAGATTTGGGGAATCCTATAGGCTCTAAAACTTCCTTTGTGAATCTGGTGACAGGTGTTTCTTTCAAGTTAGTTCTATAACATTCTGTAAGCTTCTCTAAGCTTCTGGCCCTTGCCATAACCATATATAAGGATTTTACACCTGACCACAGATGAACTTAGTATTCACTGGCTATAAGGAAGGCTATTGTGTCTCAGAAGTAACATTCAAGTGGATACACACTGCTTGTGTTATTATGAACTTTTGCTGGAGTGAACTTTCTACTGTGTCTGGATAGATTTGCTGTGCTTTGGATAATACTTATTATATACAGCATATGATTCTACCAGGGAGTGGGTTCACTGCATTTTGGACATTATCCATATCTTGGAGCAGACAATACAGTTGTGCAAACTCTATGAACATCTCTATACAGACATTTTGTGTGATTGGATATTAAGAGGGTAACAGGATAAGGACATTTTGTATTATCGAACATTGAACAGATCATTGGATATGGATATCTGTGTGTTAGTGAACATTGGACAGATCACAGGATAGACCACAGGACAGATTGCTGGATACAGTGGACAAGCTTAACTATCAATTACAGTAGTCAGGTCAGATCGTTTCATTATTGTATCATTGTACCATTGAGAGCATACCAGTTGACTGTAATAATCATTTTTAATTGTTAAATAAATTTGTTAAGTTAAACTTTTTCTCTTTTCCTGTTGCAACTTAAAAGCAACCAGTAATTGCTACTGTGCTTGTCCTGTGGCCGCAAAAGGAGTGAAAAACTGAGTACTTAAAGACTAGTTTTGGTAACCACTCCAATGTACTGTAAGACATCCAATATTCAGACATTGGGGGAAACAGTATTAGACCCATCCTGACTGCACAAGAAAGCCCAAACTATCTGGTGACTACCATTCCACTAACTGAAAGACAGAAGTTCAAGGATGATTATTTTTATCAATGTCCTTGAGGATTTTTAGCCTGTCACTTACAAGTGCCATTTTTAAAGGATCATCCAAGCCACTACGTATCTGCCTGTACTTGGGTTCAAACTCACATTATCCGTGTTCCTAGGTGAGTGTGTCTTACCCACTAGGCCACAGTTGGATTTCATTTAAGTTGCACATTTTCACAAAGTATGATATCAATACATCAATATCAATATATATATGTGACCAAATAACTTCATTTAGTTCATCATAATACAATAATCGTAGATGCCTTACAAAAAAAATATTCAAACTGTTTAATAAACTTTGCAAGTGAGAATTTCTATCCTAAGTACTCAAGATTAATTTTTTTACAAGCCTTATGAATAATGCTATGTTTATAATGTTATTTATAATTTTAAATTGTAAACTACTGCCTTTTTTCAGATGATTGATTGACTTATGACATTGTTGTTGTTGTTGATGCTGTGGTTAATGTAATTATTCTGAATCCTCTGAAACATTCCATTTAAAACAATTTAAGTGATCAAGACGAGAAAGCAAGAAAAATAGCAAAGCAACTGAAGATACATTACCTGCAGCAGTAATATCAAATAATCCAATCCAGTAATCTTCCAAATCCTCATTCGATGCAATAGCCAGTTCCTCAGCATACTGGGTCACCTCAAAGTGCTGCTGAAGGCTGTGAATTGATGCCAAGTGTCCTCCATACTGTATTAAAATAAGTGAAAAAACAACACATCTCGCATTGATGGAAAGAAAGAATCATGTTGGATAAAATCACCAGGAAGTAAATATTTCTTTTTTTTGGAAATCATTGAAATCTAAAAAAACTCTTCACATTTATCATTTAAGCAACAAATACTTACAAGAGAAGGTAAAGGTACAAATGTGCAAAGAACAAAACAAATATAGTTTGATCCCATTAAATGGGAATAAAAGTAATACTTAAAAAGTTATTCAGCTATAAAAGTATGGTCTGGGGACACTGTTATTGTTGTAAAAACAATACGGTTGTAATGAGTAAAGTATCTTAATCAGATCCTTGGCCAACGAAAACACAGATACATTAAATTTCTGATGCAATTATAAGTTTTAAGATTTTATGTATTTCTCAAAAACTGATTTCAGCGTATAGTGCTGTTGATTCACTGCTGACCTGATTCTGACAAAGCCTAAAATGTTGGTTCTCCATCAGCCCTCATCTCATTGTCATCTCATTGGCTGTTATTGGTGCAATATTGTTGGCAATATGTTGGTGCAATATTGTTGTTGTTCTTGTTGCAGCACATGGAATTTCAACGACAAATGTTAAAAACTATACAAAGTGTCATTCGATTAGGTTATTTTTATGTGATTGTATCTTTACCTGCTCGCACTGCACTTCAGCATCAGAAAAGTCTACTTCTGTCCTCTCATACAGATAGCAATACTGCCCGTCGTCTTTCCATTCTGAACTTGGACACTCATACTGATTGTGAGAACCTGGAAAAAAACATATTTCGGATATAATAAAATGCACAAATATCCACAGTGGTTATGGTTTGGTTACAGAATCCCTCTAGCCTTTCTTTGTAATGAAAAAGCCCCAGAATCAACCAGCAGATTCATTTTGAAATGGTAGAGACCCTGAAGATCACTCTGAACAGCCTGGCGATTATTAGAATGATGATATTTTCCACCTTTCTATCTACTTCAATAGTAGATCTTTAAAATTAAATGCTACACATACATAAATAAGTAACAATATTCACAATAAATATCCAGCAGTACATGAGTATATATGCCACCCCAAATATGCACTTACAATGAACACAGTTGATAATAGAAACTTATAAAAGCATGTAGAGATATGTAAGACCTTGCAAAATCAAGATAAATGCATTAAAATATACAATTTGTGTCTCCTCTCTTCTCATAAATCACAATATTTAGATCATTTTTGGGGGTTTACATTAGACATTATTTTCACAAATTTATGAAAAAAGATAAATATTCTGCAGTGTTTAGTAAACCTGGATATTTACTAATACAGGATACCTCCTTGGTAAAAAGATATATGGCAAGTATTGAGTTTTAAGGGTACCTTACCTGCTGTATACCCCACGTGGAATAACTGCAAATAGGAAACAACAGTCACAGTTTTTATCCGAATTAGAATTAGATTTTGATATTTCTTGAGCCACCATATAACAAAATATGTTAAATCTGATGCAAGTTTAAATTGTCAAATAGAATGTAGTTGTCATAACAATTCTACACTGTTTTAGTATAACATTTGCTGCCAATCTGTCTTTGGCAGTTTGAACAGCAGATCTTTGAACAATTAACCCCCATGTTTAAATCATCTTGACTCTTAGTTGTTCTGCTTTGAGGTATTTAGCTTATAGATCACTCATTTTATTATTGTTAATGTTTGGTAATATTTTAAAATGAAGACAACTGAATGTGAAAATACTTACCACAAATAGATAAATGTGTTTGACTGAAACCATTGTCTAAAATAAATTTCTTCCCGATGCTAAACTAGCTGCAAAGAGATATTTGCAAAGAATAGTATTACTGTATGACATTAGCAGGTTGTAATACATGGTAATATCAAATAAGGGACCATGTGGTTTTAATATAACTCATTCCGACACAACAAAAGTTTATGTTACACAACATTGTCATTGCCTAATCGTTTTGTTGTTGTTGTTTTTTTGTTTTAAAATATGGCAATAATAGGATATATATGTTTAAACATATTAAGCTGACGGTAAGTTACTGTTTATTCATTAATTATTGTGTGTAAACCAACATAGCAATATAACAAAAAGTAATCAAACTATATGTTTGAAAAGAAAAACAACATTTATAAACAGGGTCATCTATTTTCTGAATGTATCCCAGTACAATCATTTTGGAATCAAATAAGGGAATGGATAAAAAGCAAAATTGGCATAACTGTCACAATGCTGCACACAAAATGTTTACTCAATAAAAATATTCATACCCTTTGGATTCTATATAGTCCCCTTGGTAATGATTTAAGTATGTTTTACGACTGATTTATGCATAAAGATTTGGATGGTGTGCCTTAGAATCCACCATTTCGGAGATTAAGCACAGCGATACCTGACATATGATACCCCCAGATTGGTAACACAGGAGAAGGAGAGAGAGAGGTAACACAGAACTGTAACAGAACTGAAAGAAAAGGCAGTGTAAGTACTACAGCATCGTGATATGACATACTACAGTCACAGGCGGGTGGTTATCGGTGATGAACTATATACCGCCTATGCTAAAGAGAACTTAGAACATATTTTAAACCTTCCACACTTGTGGACACAGAAAGCACAGAAATGAAACAGTATGCAGAGTTTGCTGTTAGAAAAGTTTGGCAATACATGGAAGAATGATGTGACATTTTCCCAATATACAGTGGGTAGTAATATACAAGTCAGAGCGTGACTAATAAAACATGACATTGAGATGTCACCAACTGTGTGGTCCACTCTAGCCAGACTCATGCTTCTAGATATCGCTTCTTTTATTTTTATTTCGTTTTTATTTTTATTACCAGACTTAATGGAATTTGCACTTTCAGTAGAGGGACTTGCCCTTCGAGTGTACATTACTAGTGGGTTTTTTCTGATTGCTTTCAAGCTCTGAGCTTAGTGCCCTACTGATGGCTTTGCAGCTCGCACCTGTAGATCGAAAGATTTTTGGCCTTCTGTCCTAGCAAACCTGGTCCGAGGTTCTTCCTTAGTGCACTATCATTACCTCTAATCAGGGTGAAGAAGCAAAACCCGAGTTGGCGATAATATTTTTTTATTTATTTACATACACATCTAAAAGTTGCTCTAATATTTATGTACATTCGCAAATCACAATACATCTGTTTAGTTATTCACAAAGTTCCATATTTTATGAATTCCATGAACATTAACACATAAAACATATTAGTGAATCTTTATATATTTATGACCATATACACGTTTACAACTACCTTACATTAATTGCAAGTTTGAGGCCACATTTAAGTTAGAGATTTGTTAGTTGAGATAATTCATGTAAAATAATGATTTAGGGTGGCCCTAGCCCCAGGTTTCAAACAGAGTTAAATTCAACCTAAAGTTTAGATTTCAAAGTTGCATTTTTGAGTTACTGCAAGAGTTAAGGTGACCTCAAGCTTGAGGTTGTATTGGAATAGTGAAGTTTAGATTAAAATTGCAAAGGCTTGGATATTATTTGGAATGTAAATTATAGATATTTACTTAGATTGTGAAGTTTATAATCAAAAGGGTTGATAAAAGGGCGTGCTGAATCAGTTTATGGGTGAAGTTTTTGTGAGGCTCGAACCTACACAACAGACTCATATATTTTTAAAATAGTTTGTTATCTCTTTTTAAAAGTTTAGAAAAATTTACCTGTTTTGTTGTTAAAAACCGACAACCATGTGATTACTTTATGGTTTATTTGTTTTTGTTGCTTTTTTATTAGAGGGACAGACTTGAAAAATATCAAGTTAAAAAACTTATAAACTTTTTGACTATTATTAAAGAGAATAAATATCCTAAACCTGAATATCCTGAACTGTAGGTCTGTCCTTGGTAACCGTAAACAGACCGTGTACTTTTAACATATAGATATTAAATCAATGTGCATCTGTTTGGAAAGCTTTGTGCTTTGAAGCACATGCATGTCCCAGATCTAAAATAAATTATAAGTGAACTGTGCAACCCAAGCATTGTCTACTTTTTCCAGACGGTTGCATTGGTATGGTTGAATTCTAATTCTAATTTGACTTTTATAGCTCTTAATCTCCACTGAGTAGTGGACTCTAAGGCGCAACAAGACAATAGCAATAGGCAAATTCAAAGTCCAGGGACAAAAAACAGGTCAGAAGTAAATAGAACTGTGAAGAGTCTCTTTTGTACAGTTAATTTCCTTTAGTTTAGGACAGTAACCTCACCCTGAAGGACAGTGCATCAACTTGTTGACCGACTTTCTGTCGCCATTTTGGCATTTTTGCACTAATGTGCAGCAACATAATCAAGGTAGTTATGATGTTTGAAGTTAAACCATTCTTTTCTATATTCCAATTGTCCTCGTGGATTGTATGTATCTTGGAGAATTCTTCAAAATAAAAATGGTTTCATATTGGCCAGAATCATATTATAACTGGTGATATAATAAGGGTTCTAATGTGATTATCACATTGTACTTTATTTATCTATAATTAAGTCACCTTCAGTGTGTATAGATATTAAGAGTAAGACATTGACAAAAATAGCCAATAACTGACAGGATTAAGAGTAAGATATTGATTAATATAGCCCGTAACTGACAGGATTAAGAGTAAGACATTGACTAATATAGCCCACAACCGACAGGATTAAGAGTAAGACATTGACTAATATAGCCAATAACTGGCAGGATTGTCATATTGTACTGCTAAAAATCAGTGTGTACAGACATTTAAGAGTAAGATATTGACGTATATAACCAATTATGTACAAGATTTGACTCTGTCAAAAAGTCTTTTCCAAACCCTTGTGAATGTCCAAAAATATCAGGTCATGACTTATTGAAATAAAATGATAACTGAGACTTTATTACATTTATGGCTCCTTTTTCCGTTTAACAAAAGAACAACTGCTTCTTCCAGTGTTATATGCTAAACAATGAGCCAGTAATGCTTATAGCATTTAACAGTTATTTTGGATGCCAAGGTGGCACATTGATAACACAGTCGCCTCCCACCTCTAAGGATGGCGGTTCACACCCGAGATCTTACAGAACAGTTACTTAACCAACTGTGTGTATTGGTTTCCTCTGTCCATAAAACTACCCATCGTGGTATGACCTGTACAGTGTTGAAAGTGACGTAAAACCCCAAATAAATACATTTGACAGTTATTTTCCAAAGTACATTTCAGTCTACGGGATGACGTTGTCATGAGCTTAAAAGTTTACTCTATGTTGATGTTTAAAATATCCTGTTTTGCGGCATGGAAATTTTTAAGCCAAAAAGTATATAGTTATTTTGGTAAGAGTGTTTTACATTCAACGTAATATTTCCTTTACCACAGGACTCAAAGCCCTTTTTGATCTATACCAACACCACAAAGCTCTGTGGTCCTTTCTTACCTTTCCCTAAAGCCCCTGTTCCCGCCAAAGGATTTAGCCCCAGTTCATCCTGGGACACTTAATCCTTAGGAGTCGGAGAAAAAAGCATGAAAAAGGGGCGGAACAATGGAATCTTGATCCAGGTCTGGGATTAAACCCAGGTCGTCCCCAGGAAGCCGTAGGAAGCCTCAGGCATCCTCAAACAACTCATGATTGTTCCCAACTAAGAAGCAATTAAGGCATGTTTGTGGTTGATTTCAACCCCGATCCTGTCTGGGATATACTGACTGTGTCTCAAACTGGTCTGAGGCTTTCTTAGGTCTCCTGGGACTAATAATCGATTTACAGAGACAGTAATGGGTGATATCTAGTGAGGTCCGGGACTAATTCTAGGCCTCCTGGGACTAAGAGTCCTGGGACTAAGAGTAGCAGGACACATCAGCCAACAAAGGATTGTGTAAATTAGGGTCTCAGGAGGCCTCAGGAAGCCTACGACTGAGATATTTGCGGGTAGGGGCGAAAGAGGATCAGTTACAGTCATGGAAAATATCAAACATGTTTGAAATTTATACTGACCACAGCAGACCCAAACAGATTCAAGCAGACTGTCCAGGACTCTACATTTTTTTGGGAAACAGATCCTCAAAAACCCTTAATTGGGTGGAACAGGGGCATAAGTGAAAGACGACGTTTCAGGGATGATAAGAGAGGTTTGTGAAAAGTGTTTCATTGATATTGTAACACAAAAACACAACATAAATTAAAACAACATTGTGTGGGAAGTCCCCCTGGAAAAACGTATTTCCCACGTAAAAACTGCATGGCTAACAGTGTTGACTTTATGGAAATTATGTTACACACTGGTAACATAGCTTTAAAAACATTGTTCACAACCTCTCTATTATTTATCAAACATTTGGCTATTCCATTGCTCCATACAGGGAGGGGGACATGGTGTGCTGTAGTGGATCACGACCTCCCCTCCCCCATATCAAGAAATGGGTCTGAATCCCAACTAGGACTTGTAATTGGAAACATGGTAGTTGCCTCCTAGTGTTCAATGGTTGGCAACTTACTTGCAATGCTTTTCTCCATCCCATAATTTACCCATGGGGTTTTGACCTACAGAATTTGTTGAATGGGACATTTGGGGTCTTACATCCCGCTCAACAGCACGGGTCATATTGAGACAGGTCCCACTTGTTGGAGTAGAACCCACACAGAGGTGACAGCCTGTGATTTGATGCCAAATTTGCTAACCCACTAAGCCACTGAGGACCACAATCCCCCTTCTAACCAATGAAACCATCACATTCAACAAGTACCAAATCTACATAACCAGTGGTTGGGACTTGAGCTTATTCTCATAATTTCTCCAAGACATGAAGTATTTGACCTAAAGACACAAAACTCGAGACCGGATAATATTTTTTATTAAGGTGGCCCTTACTGTGAATAAGTTTTGCTGCTTTATATGTATACAGATGCCATTTTTGTCCGTTTGTAAATATCAATAAAACCACATGAGCTATAAATATAAAAAAAATAAAATAAGTTTATTCAGCAAATATGTGGTTACAGTAAATTAAATAATGCTGAAAGGGGATATCTTGAAGTTAATAACTTATAGAGAAATATTCCCTCAATTTTAGAAAGAACCTATGAAATACAATTTAGTTGACAACATGATGTGAAAGAAAAATACCAGATAATACAACAACAATTAACAACAGCTTATAATACGCTTTAACATTTCAAGATATGTCAATATGGTATACAAACATGTATCATTAGAAAACTTCTTATGGATATTTAGCTCATTGTGATGGTATTGAAATCTGTAAGAAAGTGGTAGAGAAAACAAGAGTTAAAAATTAAAGTTTTTACCTTTACTGATGCCCCTTGCAAAGGATATCTTCAGGTTTATTTTTGTGATTTCACTAAAAGAAATTGTTTGTTCGTCTTTTCTCTCTTGTGACAGAATTTAAAAATATATGTCACTTAGTTTATTTTTTTTCATTATGTTTTCCATCTTAAAACACTAAAACATGAGAAAACCAGTTTTAACACAATGTTAGTTATCACAACAGTTGTCACATTAATACTCCAATGTCAAAATACATGATGTCACGTAACATTCTGCTATTCATAATAGAAATTAAAGAAGGGCAATTATCCATTCATAGTAATTAAAGCACACATATTTTAACCAGCACTCCAATTCAGCTGTATTGCTGACTGAGACCAGTCATTTAAGAGACACCTCGAGTGATCTATGTTGTTTTGAACTAACATGACCTGAGGAAAAAAAGTTCTATTTAAGGGAATTCAGAGGGCTGGGCGTTCCGAAGCAGAACAAGTGTCATGTTCTGCTTCAATGCCATGCACGGTTTAAGGCCCAGACTAATAAAACCTTAAGTCCCTGTTTGACAGCTCTGTACCAGCTCCCTAATAGGCGTGTTTGAAAATGTGGCACACTCATGTCAGTTAATGACACCTTTCACACTTGTTATTATTTGTACATTCAGAAATATTGAAAGACACTGACAGGGACATTTTTGGTCCAGCAAGTGCACATTTAACATGAACATAGTCTCACATGGTGTCCTATTCAACCGAAGAATAGTCACTTAATGTATATTCTTAACAGATATGAGGGTGTTAACTAACACATGAAACAGTGATAAGGTTTCAAAAATATCAAAATTACACCATTCTCACTAGTTTGTATTTTAAAGTCACTTAATTGCTACTGTTTAACTCTGACGAACACTGGTTGTAAGGTCCCTGCTGGACCAGCCGATTGGCGTACATTAAATTCAGGTTGATATTCTGTCTATCATCCCTTCTTCTACACAATCTCGTGTAACTTTGTCTGTCTATCAGAAGCTACGTGTTTAGCTCCCCCTAATTTAGGACAAATGAACTGGGAGGACGAACACATCTTGACTGGTCCCTTGTGTGGTTCCACCTCTTGGAACTCCCGTGGGGTTGATAAGAATTGTGGTTGTATCAACAACCATTTTTTGGGCGACCCAGACTGACCCTGTTGATACCCTGCCGATAATGACGCTAATCTTTTAGTCTGCAGTTTATGTGGGCCTATGGCCCACCTTAATTGCTTGTGATTGAAGCCTGTGGGTCTTGGTACACATTTGTGGTTCATTTCAACCAGGCATAATATGCAGTTCCTGGCCTACAATATTCATGTTTTATTTTGTATGGTGACATTTAAAAAATCCTTATCTTTTAAATTTTAAATCTGTTTTTAAAATGTTATTACGAATAATGCAAACAGAAATCCGCAAACTATATGTTACTGTGTCTGAACTTTGACCTTGACCCGAATAATACCTCACAAAGCAACGGTTATGGTGGATCTGAATACCCAGTTCATCTGAAATTTGGGTCTCTACTACAAGCGATCCTGAGAAATAAAGAAACAAAACCTGTGATGCTCAAATATAACATGTATTGTGTCAAGACTGAGAAGATAAGTCATGCAATTTGTCCCAGTAAGAACGATGTGTTGAAACCCATAGTCCCAATAGGAAAGAGTAGTTGAAACTCATAGATCCAAGTAGAAAGAGTAGTTGGAACTATGAGTCTTCTTGCCCTCAGATTTTACTCTCGATAACCACACTTAAAGAGGATGATTCCCAGCATATCATATAACATCATCCATATTGTGTCCATGCTATTGTCACAAATGCTGCTTGACCAATCCTTGACCTCAAAATAAGCCAAGCTCTCTAATAGCTGACACTCTCAAAACAGACTCTCAAAGATGACCATTTATCACTATCCCTGGGAATTCTTCAGCCTGCCACTGGGATGTGATCAAATGACAGAGAACTGTCAACGTAATTGGTCATCTCTGTATTCTACATACGATCAAACCAAGATCCATCATTTTTGTTCCCAAATGGGTGTATTACCGACTAGGTAAAAGTATTTATTTGCCGAACTTGATCGCCTGTCCACCACTAATGTCTTTGCTGGTTCTTCAAAATAGCAAAACTGACGGAGTGGCTGCTTAATAAATCTGATTCAGCTGAAAAGGCCAAAACTAAATGTCTAATGCATAATATACAACATAAATGGAGAACACGACTGACAGTATTCTGACATTGAAGCCAAGTGGAGGTGACGATAATTGACCAGGAAATTAAAAATTAAAAATAGAAAGGAAATTAAAAATAAAAAGTTTCTTTTTCCTGAGGATATTACTCTTAAATATAGACTGGACTGGTAACGGTTTGGGCCACCTTAAATTAATGCCCAAATTCACAATTAAGTAAGTTATTCTAAGATGATACTCTCCAAATATTACCTCCGCCAAGGAGGGTATGTTTTTGCCTGGGTTTGTTTGTGGGTTTGCGAGTTTGTGAACAAGATAACTCAAAAACTTATGGACGGATTTTGATGAAATGTTCAGGATATGTCCTAAATGGGACAAAGAACAAGTGATTAGATTTTGGGAGTGCTCTGGATCACTCTCTGGATCCATGAAAACTAAATTGGGAGTGATCCGGACCACTATCGGTGGTAGGTTTTGAAAGTCCAGATATTGAGCTCCCGTGGCAGAGGTCTGCGCTCTCCGAGTGCTGTTGTCTATATAATGTATTTTCGGGCATTTTATACCCTCTGCATATGATGGGAAAACACGGTAATATCTATCTCATAAATTTGATATGGCCCACCGGCGTATGGTCTGCAGATATTGCCACCGGTGGGCCAACGTTGGCCCACTGGTGGTTTTTGGTTGTATAATCGGTAGTTTTCCAACGTTAGGCCAACGGTGGCTTTCCACCAGTGGGCCAACCGCATTTTTTTTGTTCAAGATGGTGGTGAGCAATAATAGGGGATTTTTGGAAACTTAGTAAAAATTTATTCATATGTGTGTTTCTAATAATGAGATTTCAGTGAGCCCACAAGTTTTAATTCACTATTTAGCAATTTTAGACATACAAACAGTATTTTTATTATAATTTTGCAATATAAAAGTTGTCATTGGACATATTATAATTATTATTATAATTATATTACAGAATTTCAACCAGCGTATTTCCACCGGTGGGCCAACTTTGGCCCAACGGACAAAAAGACGGTGGCCCACTGGTGGAAACCTACGGTGGGCCAACGGATTTACCAAGGGTGGCCCACCGGTGGGCCACCAGCAGACTGTTATCTGGGAGAGCTGCAAGATAATTACCAGCTGCTAGATATTTACTAGACATTTACTCCCCTCTCCGTTACACTGGGTTAACAACGATAAATCTCAAACCTGCAGTTGGATTGAAGCAGATTGATTCAATCCCCTTTGTAGTGTGAACCCTGTCAATCTGGGTTGACAAGGGTTGAGTCCACTGGTATTGTAAACGATTGACTTATGGCCTTGCATCAATTGCTTAACCTAATACAATGTACAAGATATCTACCTTATTCAATTTAGCATAAAATGTAAATTTACAAATATAACATTTTAATTGTATAAGTAGATATATTCCAAATAATGGCAATTAATCAATTGCTAAAAAAGTTAAGTAATCTTAATAAAATATTTGTGTGTGATTTATTAGAATTACTTACTAAATTTAATTAATTGTAAAATAAACAATGGGACGTTTTAATATTTTGTTAAGTTGTAAAAATTAGAAAGCTAATTACTGCACCAATTATAATAGAGAAGCCTCAATAGTCGAGACCCCATAAAACTTGGCATTGAGTTACTTGTCTCTCACTAGCGAACCCAGCATCTGGCAAAATGTGGAATGTTCTGAGTGACTGTTCTGATACACAGTAGCTATTCTGCTGACAGTCGTCGGTAAAAATAGAACATGGCTTATTTTATCGACAGTCAGCAGAAGCAGGTTCTGGCCATATCACCGACTACTTATATTATTAAGGTTGATCAAATTTTCTGTATGCAAAATTCTGTTTTGCATTGTCAGTTTTTTCATGGTGAATATAATGTATTTTAGTGATAAGTTTTACTATTTTGTTGGGGAAATGTTAGTCATATTTTATTTGATTTGTAACAATGTTGAAGATGAAAGGGAAACTATCAATAATAACACTATTGTACACAAAGGATAAATAGAAATAATAAATCAAAACCTA
The DNA here is from genome assembly GCA_964017235.1 of Sabellastarte sp. h YS-2021. Classification (NCBI taxonomy): domain Eukaryota; kingdom Metazoa; phylum Annelida; class Polychaeta; order Sabellida; family Sabellidae; genus Sabellastarte; species Sabellastarte sp. h YS-2021. The sequence goes on from OZ024935.1 coordinate 45,426,452, forward strand.
AATATCACTTTTTCTAAAGGATTAATTTCACAAAAGATTAACTCTCCAGGAGACATGTAGAAATAGAACATGAAGACTGCAAACTATCTGGACCTGGTCTGTGCATAGTGTCATGCATGTGATTACCTTTTATGTAACAAACGTGACAGTGTGTTTGCAGTTGCCTTTACACACGCGAGAACGAGACCTTGTCCCAATGTGACGTTAGCAGAATATATGACCCCAGTACTGAACACATATACACTTGAAGAGATTTGGGCACTACCATTTATTAATCACTATCACGCTAGTAAATATGAAATAACACGAGATCTCACGAACAGAGATCTTATGTAAAAAACAACAATAAAATATGCTCCACTATAATATCACACAAGATCTCAGCGCGAGATCTTAATGACTGAAATAAATATTAAGATATATATATGTTACAGTAAATATGCGAAATCAGTAAGTACGCATATTTACTGAAATTTTCAGTAAATACGTGTATTTACTGATTTGGTCAGTAAATACGCGTATTCCCTGAAAATTTCAGTAAATACGTGCATTTACTGGTTTTTTTGGTCCAGTAAATACGCGTATTTACTAAAATCATAATGAAGACTTCATATCTTTAATAGTTGGGTGTTATCTGCTAATGTCTTCATATTATATCTTTAATAGTTGGGTGTCCTTTGATATGTCTTCATATTAACAGTTATTTAAAACTTTAAATAGCTTTGTCATATTCAAAGTTTGATACTTGTTTATAATCCAGCACTGGGATAACCATTTTACATCACTTTATAATTTCAAAAGCAGTTGCATGTGATATCGGATACAAATTGTAATGTAAATAGGCCAGTTTATAAATTTAAATATCCAAATATTTATCAAATTATGATTCTTTAATTATAAGGAACAAAACCAAGGTAAAAAGATTAAGATATATTTCTTGTTCAAGAACTGAAATTCACCGTAGTTTTAACAATGTATTTTAACAATGTATTTATTTTCCAAAGGTCACCAATAAAATTTAGATCTATAATTAGGGTTGAGTAAAACTTCCCTTTAATGTTGTCCCTTTAATAGAGGAAGCCACACCATAACCATAGATGCCTTAAAAGAGATTAAGTCCCTCTGAAAGATTATGATGAATTCCAATTAGGGGTTAGCTGGCCTTTTCATTGCTTTTAACAACAATTCTTTAATCAAGTAGCCAGTACCTACATTAAAGTCATAAATGAACCAGAAAAATGGCAAAATATTAAGCCTTGATTGAAATAAAATAAAGAAACAACTTGCTAATAATCTCTGTTTAACAACAGATTCTTAAAGAATACATACAGCTTGTTTGGGTGTAAATCTGTCTGTACTAAATGAATGAAAGTATAGTTAAAATATGTTAAAATTTTGAAACTATAACTTAAATTAATTTCTTAAACTTTTATTTATTTCCATTAAAAATGCTTTTTATGTATCAGTCACATAAAAATAGTGAAAAGTTAAATGATCTTTAATCTTTTGTAAGGATAACATAGGTCCTTAATAGCTGTGGGATTGAAAATAATATAAGCAAAAATAATAGAGCAAAATGTTCCAACATAATTCACATTTGGTTTACCATTTAATATTATATAGAGTAAATTGTTCCAGTATAATGTACAGTTTGGTTTACCATTTAATATTGTATATTTACAACCAGTGAAGATCAAAGTTTCATTTCACATATTTACTGAAAGTCGATCCAGTAAACTTGTGAAATAACACAGGTCATAAATCAGTAAATACACGTATTTACTGAAAATTTTAGGGAATACGCATCTGTACTGACCAAATCAGTAAATACGCGTATTTACTGATTTCACATATTTACTGTAACATATATAACTCATAAACAAGATAACTCGCAAAAACAACTGCAAGGGAATGAAATCGGGTGGGTTAAATACTACATCTTAACTCTTCAACTTTCAGATAACAAATGGCTCTGTGAGTACCTTATACAAGGACTGGCAAGAACAAAGAAACTGATTGGACCAGAGCAACGACACAGATGATTGGTCAGACAGAACAAATGGAAGAGTTCATTGCGTGGTATAGTCCAAGGCAACTGAAATGCAATCCTCTAGGGGTGTTGCCCCTACATTATCAGAATCCATGAGAAAAGCACAAAATAGGGTGGTTAAAGAAAGACTGGGTAATTGATTGAATTCTATTCAGCACTCTGAAGAAACATACTTCCGAGACAATCAACCAATAGTTAGAGAGATAATATTACGAGAACATGGACTTCTCAATTCAAAGTATATTTTCAGGAAACATAACTCAAAACATATGCCTTGTAATTATCTTAATGTTACTGTTATTAATATTAATGAGTATACAAATCTTTACATCTGTGAGTGATTGCTGCATGAATCATATGTTTATGTTTATGTTTATTTAATGATTGTAAGAATCTTAACATATGTCAATCACACATTTTGTATTTCAGTTTATATTCTATATGTAATCATGTCACTTGTTCACACTTGAGTGAATATGTTTGCCAAACGCTACACTGGGAGAGATTTACCCACCATGTTCAATACATATTCACTCACACTGATGTCCCACATTCTATAGTTACATTAGCCATATGCGTAAAAGTTAGCTTATTCAACCCCCTAATTATTTAATATATATTCTAAAATACAGCCAAGTAACTTCAGAACATCAGTCCCATAAAGGCTACACTGGTTAGTGATGCCACACCAGGCATGACTGACTTAACAATAGGGTACACTCCTTTTGTTCTTAAATACCCTCTGAGCCCTACAATTGTAAGCTTCAGTGACTTGGTGTTTACATAATTGTATCTAAATGATGACCATAGCTTTATACTCCAATAATTCTGATGCTTTACTTTTTTTTCAAAATTAGGCTAGCTTCATAAACAATATTTTATTGAAGCATTCAGGAAAAATCAACAAAGATTATAATAACCCTTCTCACAGAACTTCTAAGATAACCCTTCTAAGAACTATTTACAAAAGAATATGAATTGATGATAATGATGATGAAGGCGTGGACATGTGGCTAATATAAAAAACTATGTATGAAAACTACCCTGATTCCTTTAAAAATTCTTGTACTGCTTCAAAAACTACCTTATTTTGTTCAAAACTCAAGTTATAATCTCCATGTAAAATCAAATCAGTGGTTATTGCCGGTAAAACATGTACCTTGTTAAGTATTGACTCTCTATGTGGAGTATATAGTATACATTCTAAAAAAAAAATGAGACTATAGCTTAGCTTTGTGTATTGCCTATATATAAGACAAGTTCACACTGGCAGGCTGAGGAACAAGAACTCTGAGGATACTCCATGGGTTACACCAGCCCTCTGAGCTTAACCCAGACATCCTCTTGTTATTTACTGACAGACAGCAGTGTGCTATATTACTTAAACCAAATATTGTATGTGAAAAAGTGTTATATGATGAAGTTATATACTCATAAAAGTGGATGCTTAACTTATTTGAAGTGTCTTTTTAATCATGAACCAATAACTAATATGAGCGGTAAGTGACACAATAAACGTATTGCCTTATAATGCGATGATCAAATTATGTGTCCAAACTTATGATTGCTATTAAAGTAGCCTGAAATAGAATCTATCCGTTATAACATTTAGTTTGCTGTTGAAAGTTAGGTAACTACTCCCCTCCACCCCAACCTTAACTTTGCAGATAGAGAGAATAGATTTTGCAATAAGTATCTAGCTCAGTTTGCTCTTATTATGTTTGAAATAAGCACATTTTTGGCCTTACCTTATGGACTGATGGTGCTTAGTAGTCCTAGGAACATTTACTCTTCAAACAACAAGAAAACTGCACCTACTAAATATTTAATTCCCATGTGTTTTGGTGTTGGATTGTAAACACTATTCGTTCACCTTCATACTGTTTGCAGCATGTATGTGCCTTAATTATGCCAAATGCTTCAATGTGGGAGCCATTAAGACATAAAACCCAAAGTTCGTAAAAGGTGTAGGATATTGGCCCATCAGAATCTTCCCCTCACATTGAAGTCAACGTTTTCCACGATCTTGCATGTTTCACATGTTATTCCCTTCAATACACTTGTTTGGAAGGTTCTAAAAGCCTGTGCAGTCTGCTGGGTATCTACACTTAAGAGTGTAATATAATGATATACAAGATGCACTCAGAGAGAGCAAAACGCTCGACTCCATGTGACCAGTCTCTCAAGTGATATAAAATATTGTAAGGAAGACAATAAAATAAAACCAAACATGTAAATTAATTTTCATAGAAATATCAAGTAGAAAGCTACAGTCATTAAAATACATTGAAATGGGACCTCTGAAAAATCATGAATTTTTTGTATCTAAAATAAGATCCTGATCTTTCTTTTAGTAACTTCTTCCTTCAGTCAGGTCCTACTCACAAATTTTTAAATAAAGATCTGTTCATTAGTTTTAGAGTAATCTAAACACACACACACAAAAAAAATAAATAAAACAAACATAAACAATTAACACACAAAAACATAAACTGCTGGTGGAGGTAAAAATTCTGCTTAAAGGTCACTTATTGGTGAAAATCATGCATGGTAATTTTTTTGTGATGGACTGTCAAGGAATTGAAAGAAAAAAGAGAAAATAAAACAGAAATAATAATTAATAAAAATGATGAATATACCACCTCCCTCTTTATTATGTTTATGTCAATTTCAAGACATACAATGAGAAGAAATATTTTTACTTAAAGACATCAAGTATCACAAGCTAGGTTTGTGACCTCACAATGGCAGTTACATTGTGACATCACTTAGTAATGACATCATCAGAAAGCAAAATATTGATTTTTACGTATGTGATGAAGAGAAGCAGTTTCACTGTGTATTCCCAATTAAAATAAGAAAAACTCTCTCCTGGCTTTAATTTTCAAACAAATTACACCAAATTTGAAAGAATCTGTCTGTACCCCATGAAATACCTTCCCACCAAATTTGAGATTGATTGAAGTTATAGTTTTTGAGTTATAAGGTCAAAATGGTGCACAGACAGAGAAGCAGATTTCACTGCAAAAGCCCAATTAAAAATAAGAAAAACTCTCTCCTGGCTTTAGTTTTCACACAAATTACACCAAATTTGAAAGAATCCGTCTGTACCCCATAAAATACCTGCCCACCAAATTTGAGCTCGATTGGTGTTATAGTTTTTGAGTTATAAGGGCGAAACGGTGCACAGACAGACAGACAGACAGACAGACTGACAGAAACAAACTGATTACAATAACCCTCTCCTATCGTCGAGCGTTAATAATGAGACTGAAAGATGAAATGTGAGCCCACATTGCCTCAGATGCAGGATAGAAGAAATGAAACCCCAATGGGGAATTAAAACGTACAAAGACATAACTAAACTATGTTTTATTTACATTTGTGAAAAAAATTAAACTGTACAACAACAATTTGAGGACACCCCAATTTAAAAGAAAACTTAAAATAAATTACTCAATTAAGGTGACCTCAACTTAAGGTTTTAAGTCTAACCAGAGCAAGTACATGTGAGGTCACCTATCAGGACAGAATTTGAGATAAAATTAAGAGTTAAGGTTGGCTTAAGGTGACCCCACCTTAAGGCTTTTAAGTCTGAGCAGATAAAATAAGTGTGAGGTCACCTAAATTTAAGGGGAAAACTTTAAGATAAGATAATAAGTTAAAGGGTGACCTTAGGTCGTAACTATGAAAGGCAAGGTCACCATAAGTTATATTTTTAAAAATTTAGATTAGCCAAGTTAGGGTAGCCTCAAATAAAATATTTTGAACCATAATGTAAGTAAATGTTAATGACTAAAGTTTTAATTCAATGTTATTTTGGCATGATTTTTTAATTAGATTTTTATTTACAAATAGAAAGAAAGGGGTGCCTGAGGAAGAGAGTAAACTGGTTAACTGAGAGGAATTAAAATTTCCTCAAATACCATTTTACTGTCCATAGGTCAGTCCATGCAAGCAATATAACCCAATTACAGGCAAAGTCCCAGTTGTGATGACAAGTTAATTTACAAATAGTTAACACTTGTTAAGAGTGGCAAGGCACAAAAATAATAATGAACTATCACATTGATGCATGAACACTAAATTAACAAATTAAAGTGATAGATTGATGACTGGCTATAGCCATATGCCAAGTTCACTGCCACAAAGTGTTACATATAAAACAAATACTATCATTGATGGAGTGAAACCATAACATACTAATGAATATATAAAATCTATAAATGTAAGATTACTAAGATGAATTAATGGACTAAAATTAATACCAAGTATTGCACCATAATTAAGAGTACTGTAGATTGCATGTTTTAAATTATAATACAAAGTAAGTTTACGTAAAATAGTAAGATAATTAATAAAGTAAAATCACCAAATATTACACATGCATACAAATAACAGTGTAGACTGTGTTGAATGATTTTTTCCAAATGGATTCCACATCTACAGGGGCCCTATAACAAACAAGACCACTGCCGCTGTGGCTATCTCCTGTCGAGTATTAAGCAAAACTAAAAACAGTGTTACTTTGAAACAGGGTTTCATACCGAACTAATTCTAATTGGATTTTTATACCGTTTAATCTCCCATTTACAAAGGTGGCTCTAAGGTGTAACAGAACCAAAAAAACATTGATGCAATTTCAGTATCCAGGGACAGAAAAGAGGTCGAGCACCACAGAGAACACCAGGGGATGGTAAAGACTAAGGTGGGTATACCTTGGTGTGAACATTCCAAGCAGTGGGGGCATCAAAAGCAAAACTATAACTAAAACTGTAACATTTACAGCATTTCCTCCATAGTATGATGACCCAAATCCACCTTGAAGCAGGGATCAGACATCAAATTCGACAATTGGAAAATATTTGCAGCCTGTGATTTCTTATAAATTGTACCCATAATCCGATAATGGTGGAAGTATTTATAAGATCTTTTCAGTGTGGTGACCCCAACTGACGAAGCAGGGGTCAAAGGTCAAATTATACACTTGGAAAGGATTCACAGGCCATAATTTAATGTAAGTTGCTTTCATATTCCGAACCACTAGGATCAGTAAAATACAGGCCAAAAATACTCTCAAGAAAGCTTTCCTAGCCATATGCATTTAGTGTAAATCTGAAGAAAAATACCTGCAATATTTTAGGGATTTAGGACAACTTTTTGCTTTTCCATATGAGACCATAATTGTTAAGACATATTTTCAAAACCATCAGCATACTCTGAAATTTGAAATGCTTGGGATCCACCCTAGCTTGCTACTGAATCTGAGAATTTAAAACTCCGTCAAATCAGAACACAGACGCAAAATAAAAATGATTTATTGATCAGAATCATGAAAGGGGCAGATGAATGGCGTGATAATGAGATAAGACTTATATTATAAGATATTAAGCTAGCCTCAGGGTAAGGGCTTCTGATTTCCACGCTTCTGATACTGGTTTCCAACATGTGGCGTCAAGAAAGAGAGAGGCTAGCTCAGCTACCACAGGCATGTTACAGTCCAGGCATGTTACAGTCCAGTCCAAACACGGTACCAAGTGCGTGTTGCTTTAAAGAGGCAACAGGGAGAGACAAAAAGTATAACCAAAAAGTGTAACAAAATTATTTAATAACTAGAAATTCCCACTCCCTTTATTGCAAACTGGCGGTGTATCCCCAACCATAACAAACCTTTAGATGCAATAATAAAAGAGATCAAGGCACTTTAGGGTTTTGCTAATGTATTTTTCACCTTCAAGGAGGAGTCCATGGTAAAACCTGATATCCTAAAGAGATCCACAGCTCATGATTTCATATAGGTTGGTTTTACAGATGAAACCTGTAGAAGCAAAAATAAACAAGATATAGAGGCACCTTAAACTTTGATTACCATTGTTTGACCTTGAAGAAGGGGTCAAAGGTCAATTGTGATTCCATCAATAGATGCGCAGCTAATGATTTCCTATGGCTTGGAATTACATTGACAACCTCTAGAAGCAATAGTTTTTTTCAGTTTCAAGTGATTCGCTCAATGGTGAGTCAAAGTAGCTATTAGTCAGCTACCTAACAAACTACAGGCTTAAAGCATTCACTGTATGCTCAAGTAAATATTCGCTGATTAGAGGCTTTAGTCACATACAAACTTTAAAACCATGTGGGAGATCATAATAAGCACAGCCTAGGTTTCCTGTAAGTTATATGAACATCCCAAACTTGTATCAGCAAGAACAAATTAAAACTAGATTGGGCCAAATCGGCGCCAACATATCCCCAGACAGGTCATCACTCATACAACATGTTTATACTGGGTATTCTTCTTTGTGACATAACTTTTAAGAATAGATAACCACCTATATAAGAACTTTAATAATTCAATTTAAAATATTTTTAGATCCCCAAACAACGAATGAGAATCCAGGAACTTTCCCCACAAAAACTTTGCCCAATGGAAACTCTATACACAAGACCTTTGCCCGCAAGGAGCTTTGCCCACAGCAGAGTAAGATACAGAGTAAGATGTCCACTCACAATCCAAACTTTTCTTACTACATAGATATTTAAATTTTTATCAATCAATCAATACTCCCCTTAGATAGATACTCAGGACAAATATTGTTGAAAGAGATGAAAAATTTATTGTACTTCCTAAGTCGCACTTTATAAAGTATATAACTTGATTTCATTAGCATTTAATTCAGTGTTGATAGATTTACATAGTATTGAAAAATGGAAATAATAAAATATACCAGAGCTAGCCAAAATATTTACAGTGAAGAATAGATGTATACTAAAAAGGTTTCAAGAAAGACCAACATTCATTGAGAATATTATTATATTGTAAACATTTAGTACTTAAAATTCAATAATATAATAAGAATTTGACCTTTAAGATGTTTGACATTGTACACATATACTTCAATAAAATATCAAAAAGCTAATTTTGTGGCTATTATTTCATATCATTGATGTATGCTTTGTATATCTAACTAAACATCTAACATTCTTACTGAAAAGACAGCTACAGAAGATCTGTACCCAAGCCAAGAAGTAAGCCAGGATGAGATAAAAATTATTTATTAGTAACACTAACTGTACACTAACACACAGGTTAACACTTACAAGACTAAACACACATTAAAGATAACTAAAATTACTAAGACAGAAATTACTAAAATCACTACTAGATCACATTTGAAAGAGTTAATTAACACATTGATAAGACATTACTAAGTAAAAGTTGTAATTACTAAGATTACTACGAATGAAATACTAAGATTACTAAAAGAGAGTAATAACTAAGTTTTACTGTCAGAGTTTGTTAACATGACATTTCAGTCATTATTAAGTTAAGTTTAAGTAAGAAATTAGAATTCGAAATAAATAATTCCCCCCCCCCCAAGACACAAAGTAAGGAGGAATTAACAAGTTACTGTTGGTTGTAAAGTGGAATAGTGGTGTAATGATTACATAGACTTACTTGAGTGGGGTGAAGAACTACTGCCAAATACCAAATAGGGGTAGTTAATGGGGAGGTTGTAGGAGTTTTTTGAAGGCAAGGGATACAGAGCCTTGTGATTGAGGGTTGGAAATGATATATGACCAGACAGAGTCCGAAGACCACGTACCCTGTTTCTGAATGGATTGAAGGGAAACATCTGAGTTAAAGGCCAGGGAAGCCCCTGACCTACGGAAGCAATGGAAGGAGTGAGAGTGAGGGTCAAGGCCAAGGGATGAAACAATAGAGGACAGAGTCTTCCTGACTTTGCTTTCAGTAAGGGGCACAAAAGAACGCCCTTGAGGGATGGCAAAGAGAGGAGCATTAGAGGGAAGAGGGAAGTCTGTAATCATGGATTGGAGAGTGGAGACAGGGCAGAGGGGGGAGGGGAACAAGACTGGGATTTGGACAGTAGCAAACTGGGACTGAAACCCGCCAAAAAGGGGTCACCTGACTGATGGTAATACTGGGAAAAATTTAAGGTAGAGGTATAAATTCTAAGCCCATCCTGGCCCAGAGCTCGGGCAATTGATTTGGCTTAATAAACTTCTGGCTTGAGAAGCATAGCCCCTAATAGGCCATGCAAACAATCGCTGGACAGCATAGTTCATCTGTTTCTTATCTGATATCATTTCCATATCCCTGTTTATTTAGTGTCACTGACATAGCCAGGAGGGGGTGGGAGTGCTTACTCCATTACCTAACAAGACAAGGGGGTGAGTGAGGACTGATACTACATAAATGGTAGAGAAAACAGGCACTCTATATATATAAAAGGAGTAATATAATACTCATAAGAAATCATCACTGGTCCAGTCTATCCATTTTATAAACTTGCCCCCAAAAGCTCAGTTAATCTTATGACCAATAAAAAATGTAATATTTTAATAAGGAATGTCCAACAGGAAAATTATACCTCCAGATTTCTATATAAATTAATAAAGACACAAGAACGGATTTATAATTATAATTTAGAATTTAGCCACATAGTTTGACAGTAACAAGACTTAAAGGAGACAAAAAGTCCATAAATTGGGTCTCCATGGGCATTTTAGAATCTTTAAAGTGACCTTGGCATTTAAACTACAGATCTTAAACATTTCAGGGACAGAGATGAAAAATAGAAATTATATGTAATACAGTTTGAGACTTGTTACATACAGCATTTCCAAATGACAGGGCAAAATACATGAAAAATGTGAAAAAATCACTCAGGTGAATGTCCTCATACACAGGTTAAATGTCTACTTAAAGCCTTGATTTTTGGCACATGTAAAAAGAAAATAATAATATATTTCCAGATGAAATTTCAGCTCTGTCAGTCACATAGTTTAACAGTCACAGGGCTCAAAAGTGGCAAAAAGTTCAAATACTGGGTCTCTGTGGGCCTTTTAGAGACCTCGATGTGAACATAAAATGAAAGCTTCAGACTTCAAATCTGTCACACACAAAGACTAGATGTAGAATTTATATCTAATACAGTTTGAATCTTCTTGGACTTACCATTTCCAAGTTATAGGGCAAAGCATGAAAAATGTTGGATAAAGGTCACTTGGATGGGTGTTTATGGTCCTCATACACAGGTTAAATGTCTATTAACAGCCTAGACTTTTGGGCACATGTAAGAAAAACATATCAATATAGTCCCAGATGATATTTCACCTAGATGAGAGACACAGTTTGAAAGCTACTGGGCTTGAAAGTGGCAAAAAGTCCATAAATTGGGTCTCTGTGGGCAATTTTGAAACCTTAAGGTGACCTTATAGTTAAACCTACAGCCTTTAAATTTTTCACAGACAAGGATTACATATAAAAGTTATACCTAGTACAGTTTGAGACTCATCAGAATTACCACTTTCAAAATTATAGGGCAAAATCCCTCAGTGGGGTCTTTATGGACACCTCAAGCTCAATTTTATCCTCAACTTAAAGTCTTGATTTGCGGCACATGCAATATAAATACATTAATGTGTTATCAGGTAAACGTTTAGCCAGATTAGCCTCATAGTTTGTGACCTAGAGGGCTTTAAGTGGCCATAGGTCCAATTCAGACTTAAAGTGGCCGTACGTTCTTTATTATTAGTTTAAGGTAACCTTAAAATAGGCATCTTCCTTTGGCAACCCTTTATATGTGTACCAAGTTTGAAAAAAAAAATACCGATCCGGTTTTGGTGTATCTCATACACAAGGAAATTTCTACCGTGGCTGCGGTGCAACGGACCTGAATCCAGTATATCCCCAACTTTCGTCTGGGGATATAATAAAGGCCTTTGAAAGTTCAGTTTCAGTCTTTGACCTTTAAGGAGATCCAGAAGTTGAAATCTGACATCAGAATATCCGTAGGCCAGGGTTTCCTGTAAGTTATATCAAAATTTCAGACTTATATGAGCAATAACAAGTGAGATATAGTCCTTTTTATAGTTTGGTTTCATCATTTGACCTTGAAGGAGGGGTCACAGGTCAAGTCTTACCACATCAGAAGATTCGCATCACATGGTTCCCTAGAAGTTGTTTGTACATGCCAAAGCTATACAAGCAATAAGTGAGACAAAGACCATTCAAGATAACTTTCCATGATTGTGCCTTGACAAAGAGGTCAAAGGTCAGATCTGACCACATTAAGAGATTCACAGCATATAATTTCCAATAGGTTGGTTGAACATATCAAACCTCTAGAAGCAACAGTTTTAAAGTTACAAGTGATTTACTCAACAATGAGTAAGTCACAGCAGCTATTACTCAGCCATACAATGAGCTACAGTTGTACACCTTCACTATGTACCTGAAGTACCTGAACACAGAGAGAAATTGGCTATGTATAATACTTTTTAAGATATTTGATAGTTACTCATTGTATTATTTTGCTAAAAATAAAAAGTAGCTAATTCTTTGCTATGCACTGCACAAGAGGTCTGAAACTTTGATATAACAAAATTATCTAACAGTTGATGAAGAACATTTTTGACAAGATTCATGTGACTTCAATAGTTTTGATGATATTAGACAATTACTCATTATACTATTTTGCTACAATATAAAAGTAGCTATTTTCTCTTATCTAATGCAATACAGATCCAAACTTAATGTTATCTTGTTGCTAAGGATAAAGATTCTGAATAACAAATACTCTACATGCAACAGTTTTTCAGTTATAAGCCATTTTCTCAGAAAACCTAAAATAGCTATTACTTGCTTGATTTTGACCCCAGGTCTACAAAGAAGATAGGGTGGCGAGACATCATAACCACCATTTCATGCACCAAATATAAAAAATAGCATCAGACATGCCCGTACCCTACATCCTGGGAAAATAATTTCAACACCATGAGATATAAAAGTAGTGAAACAGTACAAAGATGGGGATAGTTTCAGGGCATTGTCAGTTATATAAAGCTCCAAATAATGTTTAAGTAGAGAAAATAACATCAAAGAGAAAGAAAATGTATCTAAAGATAAAGTATCAATTCAATAGCTAGATGATAGCATTAATCAGTACACTAAAATTACAAAGCTGTAAAACGTATTAATTGGAGAACAGCTGTCAATGGAAAAAGCACAATTATGTAAAAGTGCATAAAATAATCAGTTGCAGCAATCCATATATCTTTGTCATAAGAGAAAAATGTCTCAAATATGGCAGGTGAACACACTTTGGCAGAGCCAAAGTTAAAGGTCACACCATGATGCACACCTACACCCCCAACCAATGTCAAGTGTCAACCTTCTATACCTTATGGAATCAAAGAAATAAACCCAGACAAGATTTTAAAACTCATGGTCACTATGACAAGGTCAAAGACCAAATCAAGGTCACACCATGATGTTGCACACCTACAACCTACAACCAATGTCCCTACCAAGTATCAACTTCCTACATCTTACGGTTTCCATATAGCCCAGACTAGATTTTATAGGTCAAGGTCAGTACGGCAAGGTTAAAGGTCAAGTCAAAGTCACACCATGACAATGCACACCTACTGCTCCTAACCATTGTCCCTGCCACGAACCAACTTCCTACACCATATGGTTGCCAAGCTATAGCACAGACAAGATTTTAAAACTCATGGTCACTACGACAATGTCAAAGGTCAAAGCAAGATCACACCATGACGTTACACACCTACAACTGCTAACCAATGTCCCTGTCAAGTAACAATTTCCTACACCTTACGGTTTCCAAGATATAGCCTGATAAGATTTTAAAAGTCAAGGTCACTACAGCAAGGTCAAAGGTCAAATCAAGGTCACACCTACACCCCCTAACCAATGTCCCTATGAAGTATCAACTTCCTACACCTAAGGTATCCAAGATATAGCCCAGACAAGATTTTATAGGTCAAGGTCACTTCAGCAAGGTCAAAGGTCAAATCAAGGTCACACCATGACGCTGCACCCCTACAACTCCTAACTAATGTCCCTAGCATGTATCAACTTCCTACACCTTATATTTGCCGAGATATAGCCCGGAAAAGATTTCCAAACTCAAGGTCACTGTGGCAAGGTAAAATCAAGGTTACACCACGACATTGCACACCTACACCCCCTAGCCAATGTCAATACAAAGTATCAACTTCCTACAGCTTACAGTTTCTGAGATACGGGCTGGACAAACTTTTTCTGTTGCCCACCCAAACTCCTCCCAACTAGACACCATGGGTGAAAACAACACTCCGACAGCCCTTAAGAAATCCGAAAAGAAATGTGGCTTGTAGGTTGAACGCAAGAAAATCTCTGTGGACAAGGATGCAGAAACCGGCCGTACATGATCCATAGTATACATAATAATAGTTACAATCAATTGAGATGCTCTTAATTGTTCATACAATATTACAATAATGAAAGTAATCTGATATGGCCAAAGTCCTGTTCATGTAATTAACAAGTTTGTCCATTCAACTGTATTCAATAATCTGTCCCGAGATCCTTTCAGCATCCAATAATGCAGAATGTCTGCAGCCTATTATCCTTTCAGTGTCCCTTGTCTATGAAAATCCAGGTAACTGTCATGACTGAGCAGAGTGACGGTGGCCATGTTAATGAAAACAAAGTCTGACAGGTCTTGCATTGTCCTGGTTATAGCTTGTGTAATGCTTTGATTGAATGTCCATTAGGTAGGCTAGTTCATCAGCTGTCTCTGGAGTATTAGGGGCCGACTTCCCTTTGGCTTTCTCGACTTGGATAACTTTTAGACGAGTGGCCATGCTGTCCTGTGCCTTTGTGAAACAGAGACTAAAGCTGGTTGTCTGGTTACACACAAAGGTGGAGTCTCTGGCCTACCTTTTCACCATTTTCTGAGTGTTTCCTGTGCAATTGGCTGGGAAGCTTGTAATCTGGTAGCAAGGTTAGGTTAAGCAATCCTGGTGAAAGCACTGATGCCTTATGCCAGTAACTCACTGTAGATTTTGAAAACTCTTTCTTTTCTTACTAAACACCATACCACCTATGAGAAGAAGGAGTCTTAATAAAATGGTCCTTACACAGTCCATTGGCAGCAGAACTATGACTAGGGTAGCCTTCTGTCAGTGTCAAGAACAGTTTCTCCAACTTCCGGCACAAGCAGTCATCAGACAGCAGCTTTACAGAGACTCTACTGGGAACCTGGCTTCTGGGAATGCAAACCAGTTGTCATCTTGGGAGGAGACTAAACACTCAAATTCAGGAATCTGGTTTCACTCAATATAAGATTTTACTCCTCTCACAATCCACAGTACATTTGCTCTTCAGATAACTGCTGGTCAGAGGTCTGTTCTGGCATGTAAGGTTGCCTGTCAGATACATCGCCCTGTTCCTCAGGATAGATATGGAAAGTGAAGCTGGTTTCTTGTTCAGGGTCAGAGTCCGGGTATTGAGCAGTACTAGTAGTTGAAGACCAGCCAGGGCTTTGTCACTGGTACCAGACACAGGCAAGAAAACAGTAAGTTGACTGGCAGGTTGGAGTACTTGCATCTTACTGGAGCCGGTTACAGAGTGTTGATGAATATCAACAGCAACTTATACAGCAGGTTTCTGACTGGTGGACTGGCTGACCGATCCGGAAGCCACTGGTATCTCACTGGGGTCAGTTACAGTTTGCTAATGAGCACCAACAGCAACTGATGTAGCAGTTTCTGACTGGTAGACTGGATGACCAGTCTGGTAGCCACTGGTATCTCAATGAGACTGGTGACCGGTTTGAAAAATGTTTTTTTAGAGTCAGTTCACTGACTGGTGACTGTGTTTTGGGAGATACTGGTATTGTAATGTGTTGAAGTGAAGGCTGACCGGTAGCTGGGTGCATAGTCTCAGCAATGAACATTGCTTCGAGTCATGAAAATCTTTTTGACCATTTGTCGTCCAGTGCCTTGATTTATTCAGCAGCCTTCTTGCTAAATTCTTTATTGGGTGTAGATTTTCTTTTCTTTGTAGTCACTTACTGAGCAGAAAGATTGACCTTGACCTCCCATAGGATCTGAACAGATCTTGTGTCTACAAGTGACGGGAGTGGGCTGGCTGATTTCTTTACTTCTCTTTATCTATACATGTCTTATAGGAGGGGTGTTACAGAGTGTTGGAGGTGTGGCCAGAATTCAAACTATTACAGTACTTGCATTCTTTCTTCAACACATGGATCCGTACCAATGCCTAGCGCACTTACTATGAAGATCAAACACAGCTAAGACATGCCCACAACTCTCCCTTTTCTTACCCTGGGAGGCCATGATATATATGCAATCACTTGTTAGACAATATTCCTCAAAATAAGATGAATTCTGAGTATTTCACAAAACATATCTTCCACTTTGAAAAATGACTGAATACACATGTGCCAAACAAAAAAGATGCTAAGACGTCAGATTGTCTCAACAGGAAGGAAGTAGGGAACGCCAACTGGCAAATGCACTCTATGACCAGTCCTGCTGGTTCAGCTGCACAGGATATCTTTTTCTGGTGTTTGGTGGGACCAAGCGCACTGACCAGTATAGCTACTTGTCCATTGGGTAAGATGTATCAATGCAATAAAATTGACCAATTCTGTAGAATACAAAAAAATCATTAAGTCAGTGACCTTATATAGCAACACAGACACACACAACATTTTCCTCAGATTATATCATGCATTGGCACAGTGCTCGCTTATGTACCATTAAGCGATAGCACTCAGAGAACTCATACCTCCACCTAGGTATGTAATAATAAGTAAATGGGAAATTCTGATCTTTGCTAGTTTTTGTTGTTTTTTTTTTGTATCCAGAGATCCAGATCAGTCACAAAATTTAATTGGAGCTAAGTTGAAGCAAGACCCATCTTCTCAATTTTTTCATGAAGTTCCAACCAGTAGGATCTGTCTAATCCGGCAAACAAACAGATAAATGGTCATGAAAATAATGTGGCACTCATCTATTACACTGCCATGATAATCCGAAATTTGAAAATGTAGCACAAATGGAAATGTTTTCCATTTTAAGCAGCAATTATCTAATCTACTGCTTTGCGAGCATAATGTCTCCCTTACACTGGGGAACTCAGTGTGCAAATTTTACAGTTAAAAAATGAATTTTGAAAGCCAGATAGTCAGTGGGTGACCTCAGTCAGTAATATGGGATTGTGGGTGTGAAGGGATGAAGTATAAGAAGAGGGGAAGCTTGAGTTGAAATCTTGAGTCTTGAAATGTTTCCTAAAATATGTGTCTGAGGTACTATTTCTAATGTGTAAAGGAAGAGAATTCAAGAGAATCTTTGCATACGAGCTGAAGGAGTTGGAAGAATTATTTACAAATATTATTATATATTTATACTCAGCGCAATATCTCCATATACTACAGGACTCAAAGCGCTATTTAACCAATCCAACTGTACAGGTTCTTTAACCTGCCACTGGGGATAGGACCCAATGACAGAGGACCGTCATTTTAAGTGGTCATCCGAGCCACTATGTATCTGCCTGTACCTGGGACTGAACCCACGTCCTCAGAGTTCCTAGACAAGTGTGTTACCCGCTAGGCCACAGTGGCAGATAATGTTTGTGTATTGTCAGATCCATTAGAGTCTGATGTACTTTAATAGAAATGTGCTCCAATCAAAGCTGCTATCCCATTAGGTAATGATAAAGAATCATGAGGATGATATGACTGTGATGGTGAAATTATTGCAATCACCAGATTTTCTGTTGGCAGGACATAAAAGGTGGTGAGCATGATATGATAAGTTGCGAGTATGGCATAATAAATGGTGCTCATGACTTATTTCTAGTGACCACAACTTAGCAAAATGAAAGATATATATTATAGGAATAAAAGACATATTCGAGTGCTTTATGATGGTTTTGAACTATCGAGCGGCTGTATTAAAGCCACGAAGCCCAAATATTTTAGTAAAAATAAGGGGTAAATCTTACGCAAAAATCAAAAACAAATCCAACGCCATGTTGGCTGTTCCATCAATGCAACATACATGGTGACGGATGTGCAAACAGCCTTATTTTGATTAAAATATTGTCAGGAAATCCCCCACAGTGATCTCATCAATATTAATGAATAGTCAATCTTTAAATAAAATATTGATAAAAATCTTCACTGAATTATGTGACTTTATATTTGGTGCATATTATTTACGTTTTCTTGTTTTTTTTGTATGCGAAGGGACCATGTACGCAGAATTCAACAGCATTGTTTTATTTACCGTTCTATATTCACGATTCCAGCATTGCGCAAAAGACGTGTCCATGTTCACTGCGCAGCATACCATTTTAGAATAATTTATCAATGTTCTGCATATATAGTGAATTGAGAAAAAAAAACTTAGGTGTGAGACTTCAGAAGCTTTTGGGAACCTGGTTCAAGTAGGTCATTGCACCTTAATACCCTAAATTCTTAATGTTCTGTGGTTGAGATTAGTTCATTTATATTCCCATTGATTTTTTGTACAATTTGCTTCATTGAAAATTTGCTGTGGGGTATCCCATAACATCTCCTGGTAAATTTGAGAAACACCAGTCTTTACTAATAAAAAAATATTGAACAAAAGGGTGCTGATACATGACTTGGATATGGTAACACATTTCTGTGAAAAGTAATAGACACCTATTTACACCATGTTTATTTCACACATTTTGCAAAGCCTGAATAACACAATCAGGAATATAGAAATGACAAACCAATAATATTATGTGTAGAAAGTAACATCTACATAAATATCAAAAATATTTTAACAAGATACATAGACACAAACATTAAAACCGTGATTACGTAATATATAGATAGAATTCTATAAATGAAACTTTTACAAAAACAAGCATTATAATAATAAGATGTTGATAAACAAACATGAAGCACTTTTAATTGTATATAATTATATTTTAACCCAAAAGAACCTCTGAGACGGAATTGTATTTGAATGTATACATGTCAGTTTTCCGCAAGTGCACAGCTTACTGTCATCCAAACTCATTACTAGTAGAGTAAGAAATCTAAAATTCGCCAGGAATCTAAAATTCGCCACCTCTAAAACCTTAGTTAATTTTATGAAGAAAATGACGTTTTTGTCCAAAAATTGGTATTTTTCAGTTCAAAAAGCCTTAATGTACTATACAGTCAACAAATCTCACCACAATTCATTTATTTTATTAGTATTTTCACATGTGGCGAATTTCAGATATGTGGCGAATTTTAGATTTCTTACTCTATATACTTTAGAACTATTTAAAGCTTAGTAGAAATATGAGAATAGAGAGTCACACTTGCATTGTGTCAGCTGATATTTCCAGACAACAGCTTTGAACTGCCAGCTGGCATGGATGAACTTCAAAATTTGAAATTAATAAGAGCTCTGGGGCCGATTTCACGAACGGACTTAAGCCTGGTTTTGGGCTTAAGTTTAAGACTTTGGTCTTAAATTCTGTCAAAAATGTGCTAAGTCAGCGGGCTTAGACTTAGTGGATTTCACAAAGGGGCTAAGTCCATGGATTTGCTAAGTCAGTGGACTTAGGCTTAAGTCTGGGAGGTAGTGGGCTTAAATTTTGTAAAGAGGACTTAAATATGGCTGCCATAAACTTTTCTCCACTTGAAAATTTGAAAGGGCTGTAAAAAAAGTATAATTACACAGAACACCTTACTGAAGTAGTCTTTGGGAAGTTTATGTGTGGCAACAAGGTTTTTCATTTCAAAACAGCACTTATCCTTAGATAAAATGTATTAAATGAAGGATATAAAAGGTCACATGACACAGAAAACCACTGTGGTTATATGATAAGCTTGGACTTAGCTAAGTCACCTTTGTGAAATCCATTTTAAGTCCCAGACCTAGTTAAGACCAAAGTCTTAGATTTAAGTCCCTGACTTAGCCAAAAAGGGACTTAGTTTAAGTCCTTTAGTGAAATCGGCCCCAGTAGGGTAAAAATTAAGCTGAGAAAAAAAATTCCAACATGTTCAAAATATTCTAGATATTAATTTTATTTTTCGCAAAAACTTTATATTAAATCATCGTCAGAAAATGCAGTTGAATCCCTTGACGTTGAACTGTAGAAAAAGAGAGAAATACTTTTTCAGTAGAAGTTAACACCAGCCATTTGCTCCAAGATCTACCAACTTATCAATTTCTTCAGTAGATTGCTAAAGCCTCACCAGTTTATGCTTTACTGTTTTGGGGACAGTTCCCAAAACCTTGCCAGATATCTATCTGTGGAAATTTCATATATAATCATGCTGGATTCTAAATCACAGAATTTTTTCTATCCTTGGAACCCTGAAACACCCCACTGCAAACAATTTCAGTGAGAATAAATCACATGACTGCTTCCGTTTACTATTTTTAGCTAAAACATACTATTCTAACATAAATTATTAAATAAGAGTACTTTTCGAATATTTTTTTGTTCCATTTCCAAGAAAATATTTTTAATTTTTAGAAAAAGTACAAGAATGGTATTGAATATGGACTCAAGGTTTCAGATAATCTTTTTCATTCCAACTGACCCTTTCATCTGAAATTCATACTAAAACATAAATATTTTTTATCTTCAGTCGAGACAATTAAATTATATGTTAAATGCAATAAAATACATGTATATTGAATGGAATGAAATATTTGTCTTTATATCTTCAGTTTCCTTCTCAGTTCCTGTATTTCTTTGGGCCGAGTGTACCGTCTTTTATAACAGGGATCCAGTGAGCGGCAACTGCTGACTGCAAGTGTGCTGATATGTCGACAGCATGATAACAAACTCCTGTAAAAACAGGGACATAGTATTCCAATATTCTGATAATGATACTGCTTAAAATATAATAAAATATTGTAATGTAAAAAATAATGATATCACTTTAAATATGATCATATCATTATACACCCTTGTTAAAGACAACAACACACATATTATAAATGCTTTTGAAGCACATACAGACAATATCTTTAAAGAATTTACTGGCAAATTTCAGTTGAAACTGGGACCCACTTTATGAAATGGCATGGTTATATCAATACAATTGAACCTGCTGGCTTAGTTTTCTTATGTCAGGACTGGTAAAGTCATACACCTATTCACAACAGGCATAACTGAATTGGAATATAATGCACTTGAGGCAGGTAAGACTAATGAGTAATAAGTAAGTAAGTAAGAAACACTTATAAAGTGCCGAATTGATGTAAACATCCTCTAATGTAACACAATGATTACTAGGCATAACTAATTTTATTAAATGTACAGATGCATTGGTGTCAGATGTTATACTTTTACTTCAGAGTATACTTTTTAATTTTTGGTAAAATTACCATAGATAACACAATTTCTTTAAAATGACCACCATACCTTCTTACTTCTCATCCAATATTTGACTTTTTTTTTCATCACAGTGACTGTTTTCACTTCAATGAGTTGCAAAACTTCATACAAAGGAACCTTCAATATGTACTACACTTACTCTATTTCTTTTTTCTTTTAATTAATTATTTATGTCTCGCCTCATGCCTTATCAGTTATATTGTGATGGGTAGTTGGAAGGACAGAGGAAACTAGTACATGTCAAGGGTCTGCACTGTTAATTGCCAACCAACAGCATGCGACTCAAAGCTTTCCCACTTGAGGTCAGGTAGGGATTCAAATTCTGATCTCAGAGGTGGGAGGCGAATGTGTTACCAATGTGCCATTGTGGCCCTGATTACACTATCTGTAGTAAGCCTGTTTAATCTTGCTTGGGGAAGTTAAATTAAATTAAACACTAGGTGAAACATTAGTATTAAAAGTTTTCAACAGTTGAATTTAAAAAGTACACGATTTTGGTTCAAAAGGAAATTGTCACTGTTAAAAACTTTTGTAAGCCACACCCACAATGTTTAAACATGAAAACTATTCATACAGTATTTAGTAACTGAGATTTTATTCACAAGCTACACTAGCAAACAATGTAAATGAACATGTAAACACTAATACAAATACCTGAGAGCATCCATGTCAATAGTAGAGCCACTGAGGTCTAGTGTGTGTAGTTTGGAGTTGGGGTGATTGAGTGCAGAGAGGTCCTGAGCAAAACTCTCACAGTATGAACCACACCAAGCCATGTCTAATTCCTGTAAGCTGTGACTCCACTGAAAAAAATGCAGGGCAGTAGACTCTCTAAACCTATAACCCTCCAGTGTCCACAGGACTTGGTTCTGTCTAGGTATGTTTTAATTCAATTTATACATATAAAACTACAGCATTTTCTGATACTGTGATCTCAAAACTGGTTCTGCTTATGTCTACTTTCCACCTACTAGTTGGTTCTACTGTACTAGTCACCTTATATCCCTCAGACTGCCGGTAACTATGTCAGCCAAAGTGGCATGTAATTCACAACTCTGCCAGAAATGAGCAAATGGCACCTTTTTGTTGCAACAATATTTCAATGTTCTTATCACCAGTATCTGCCATTGTGGCCTAGTGAGTAACACACTGGCCTTGGAATACAGAGGGCCTTGGTTCAATACCAGATACAGGTATATACAAAGTGGTTCAGATGACCACTTAAAATGCCAGTCATCTACTCTTGGGTCCAATTAGCAGTGAAAGGCTAAAAACCCCCAAGGGTGTTGATAACTGGTCATACCTAATACCTAAGTCACTAGAGCGCTTGGGCTGTACTTGTGCAGTCAGGATGGGTGTTGTAAGATATACTACGCTGAGTATAACTATCTAATACACACTATAGGTGGATAGTCCCCATTTATCAGCATTTTAAATTATGTCTTATTCTTCAATCTATTGCCAGATTTGTCAGAAAACTCAGAGTATTGTGACATTCTGTACTTTCTGTGGCTAACCACAGGGAAGTTTTTGAACTGTTAGAAATTTGTATGTGTGTCCATGATTTTTTAATACCTAATGTATCAAGTAGGTGGCACTGCCTGTAGTGCAAAAAGGTATTACTGATATGTTGGGTGTAAATCCCTGTGTGCAATGCCAATGTGAACCTTTCAGTCATTTTTAAGCCCTGTAATGTGTAAACACTCATGCTTAATTTAGTGTACAAAATTAACAACTTATCCCCATCTGAGACTGCTAATTATTCTGATGAAACTATATCTTTCTGGAGTTAAAGGCCAGGTTGTCCTCTAACCAGGCAACTGTTCATTTTTGGGGGGGGTTTTTTGCCTCTAATTGGCAAATTTTTTTCTGAACTTGGACCACCAGACCTCACATTCTTGCTATTATAGAAAATAACATTTACTAACACTTACTACTTGATCAAATTTGAAACTCAATATTGATTTAACTTACATTCTAACATGACACGGATGTGTCCGCAATTCTGATTGGTCAATCGCTGTGGTAAAACCGAGCATAACCTCACGGCTAGTTTCACATAGGTGGGCAATAATCCTACTTTGCTTTTAGAAAGTCAAATTACGAAGTATATGCACTATGAATCTTCATCAATGACCATGGTTTCCTATAAGTTGTTTTCTCCTTCCGAACCCCTGGAATCAATGATAAGGGAGATTTTAGGCCGTTTTGATATAATGACCCCTCTACTTGACATTAAAGATGTGACATAGCAGCCATTTTGTTTTCAAAACAAAGCCCAAAATTAATTTCAGGCAAGCTGTCCTAGCAATATACATTTTGTGCACATCTGATGAAGCTAGCTACAATATTTTAAGTTTTAGAACATATTAACATTTTCAACAATCGGCTATAACAGCCATTTTATTTTTGAAAATGAGCCATATAAACAGATGTCACCAGATACCACCAAAACATAACAGGTCCAGATATTCTTGGGGTAAACAAATCCTGAAAATTTGATGAAAATGCATGCGTGGGTCTAGGCTGCGGAGCACCCACAAGCTTTATGCCCACTGCTGCCACCGCCACTGCCTGGATGGCGCAGCGAACAACTATAACCCAGCCTTTATGGGCTAGGAATAAAATTCACAACAATCCTAATTTGGCAGTTTTACAGGGAATTCATATAAATTTTTAAAAAGGAGTTTTTAATATTAGCACACAAAACAGTGCTTGTTAATTTGTTGCCAGGTCAGTTAAAAATTTTTGACACTCCAATAAGCAAGGAATGAAAGCAGAAAATAAGAGGTCTTACTTAAAAAAACATCAATTATTGAATGACATACAAAAGGTAATGTCCAAAGTCAAGTATGAATACAAGACCATGTACAGCCAAAGGAAACTATTCACCATTTGAACTACATTGTTCTAGTGTGTGTTCAACCAAGTTAGTTGGGAAAGTATATTAAAAATGGCCAATTTCTACCTTTTTGAAAACATTCACCAGACATCCTGAGTTGGGAACTTTAGTCCAAGTCATGTAAAGCTGCTCTAAATCTGAACAGCAGAGATCGGACAGTACACGGGCACCTATTGATTTGCACCCTCGGATGTTCAACAGACGCAGGTTTTGGGAAGTTTTCAATAAGCTGTAATATTTCAAGATATATTGTCATAAACAAGACTAATTCAAAATAATTAAAGTTTTATAGATAATTACTTTTTGTTCATATATTGCACCTACAATATTTTGGTGTAAACCAGTAGACTTAATCTGGATCCTTGGTACAGAAAGTTCTTGATTCTACTTAACCATGAAAAAAGACAGCTGCATTGTTTTATATACAGCAGAATTTCTGGTTTGGGACACAGGCACAGGCAGGGAAACTAAGTAAAAAGATAGACTCAATTTTTATTTTTGAATATATCTTATGAATTTGGTGAATATATAGCAAGTGTTTCAGATGGGTCTCAGAATGAAAAAAGTAAACATGCAATAAAGCAATGTGAACAAAATGAACTTGAATGGATTTTTAATATAACTTTTTATGCATTATACATATTACTTGGTACCACACTTGCCTAGGAATGTAGAGGATATGGGTTCAAAACCCAGGTACAAGCAGATACATAGTGGCTCAGATGACCACTTATAATTGCGGTCCTCAGTAGTGCAAGGAAAACCACATAATTTTAAAACACAAGCAAAATTATAATTAAACTGTGGATAAGTTTTAAATAGATATAAATTTCCAACTTAAAAACTAACTTTACAAACTAATTTTAAATTTTATAACTTTAGGAGAGTATACCTGACATGAACTGAACTAAAGCTTTCTCACTAAACCTGCCTCAAGTTATCTAAAGATAACACATTCCACAGGACAAGACTGTTAACCTCGTTTTTGTTTTTCTCTCTTGTTTCAATGCTTTTTCTTTGTGACAACCTTTCTGGTGGAATTTGATGATTTTTTTTTTTTTGAACATCAGATACATAAAGGATGTTTTCAACAATTCATTACTTTACAAATATTTCAAATGTGAATTGTTCAGTTACCTCTGTAGTGTGGACTCAGTGATACCAGTATAAGATTGGTTCCAGGTTCCAACCTGTAGTTCCTCCAAGTCATCCCAGCCTGTGTCACCACCCTGCGAACAGACCATGCTTGTATAGTCAAAAGAATCACATGTTTTCACGAAAATGTCGTGTGAATGTTACTAATAGCAATGATAGGGACCATGGTGGTGCAGTAGTACCCCACTCGTCTCCCACCTCTGAGGTATGCAGTTCAAACCCTTGACTCCATGTGGGAAAGGTGGTAATTGCTTACCGATGGTGGCCAGTTTACAGTACAGAACCTTGACCAACTGTCTGTTTCTTCTGTCCATAAAACTATATGCAGTGATGTGACATATACAGTGTTCAAAGTGACGTTAAAACCCAAATAAATCATAATGTTATCTGCCACTGTGGGCTAGTGGGTAACACACGTGCCTAGAAACACAGAGGGCATGGGTTCTAACCCAGGTAAAGGCACATACATAGTGGACCGGATGACCACTTAAAATGGTGGTCCTCTGTCATTGGGTCCTATCCTCATGGATATAGATAAATGATATTAGATAAGGTAAGGGTATTTTACGCAATAAAAAATCAATTTAAAGCAATCAAATTATGAATATACAGTGAAAGATCTATTACCAACCTATTTTTACTGACTATTTGATTTTATGAGGTCACTTTTACTCTTCGACATCATATACCACTACTCTATTCTATTAAAAATATATTCTGTTATATTAATATTCTGTTATCCAAACACAGTCTTACTCTCCTACTGTGGTCAGATAGTGGAAGTTATGCCATAGTAATGATATATCATGCCAATATATATTTTATCACTATAATGCAAATATCATCATTTTAAAGTTTATTATGTGATTATGCATACATTCTCTATTCACAATTATTGCTTTCAAAGTTTGGTATTGGAATAAGCTTTTAATTTATTAGATTTGAAACCTTTTGATTTCTCTAGATCTATATTTGTTAATGTCAAAGTGTCATTTATATGTCTTGTGCCATCAAAATATACCCAGAAGAGGAGAAAATATGTGTTATGCAAGACACATGTGCATTACTTTGTCCAAACTTGATCTACAGGCAATGTTACCTGTAACACTCAAAAATAAAATAATAAAATAACATTACATTTGAAACTAAAACTTGACATTTTATTCTATTTTGGATAAAACTGATATGGGCAAAGTTGAACGTGAAATATTATACAGCTGTGATTTGATCTGGATGGCCTTTGATTTGAGCACTTCCATGCAAATCATATTTAAAATAGCAATAAAACGTCAATCTACAAAATGAAGAAACTGTTTTTAAAAAAATTTCTTTACCTTAATTATATGTAGATCTATTTACAAGGCACCTGAGTATTGATAATATTTATGATTAGTACCAATCACAATCTGGGATCCAAAGACCATGTACTAATATGGAAAATGACTAAATTCCATCTCACCACAAGCTGTGAGTGAGCTGCAGGTCTAATCATGGCACAATTAAGCCTCAGTGTCCTCAATCTAGGGCAGCCTTTCTGAAATGAATCTATGTCCAGAGTGAGATAATCTGAGGAGAACTTCACACCTGAAAGGTCTAGTTCCCTGAGACTGGTGCAGTGTTGCTGAAAATAAAATGAGATTTCCTATTTCAGAAAACAATCAGGAATGGAGATTAAAATGCAATTTAAAGGATGGGAATTTAGTCATTTAGGCACTTGATGACCATGTCTATAGACTAGCAATACTTACTGTTATAGCCTTCAGCACCACATTGAAATTAGCCAAACTGTGGTTGGCTAAATTTAACTTCCTGAGTCTGTTTCCCATTTGCTCAATCAATGTGTTCAGATGTTTTGCCATTGTAAAGTCAGCCTGGAATAAGACAAGAAAGGAATATCTTTTTGATATATATGAAGAAGAAAAATAGGATAAAATAGCACCTAGAGAAGTTTGATAACATAAAACAACTGATTACCAAAGACTCTTCAAATATAATTTAAATTGTACAAGTTTGACTTTTTAAATAATACTTTGCAATAGTCACAGGCGAAATATAATTTAAGTTGTAATTGGCAGCATTCTAGATTTTCAATAGAAAATAATATATGATTCAAAACATGGCCCTAGCCTTTTGGACAAGAAGTTGGCAGGAACTTGTCAATGCTTTACAATGCATGTGGATTACATAGCAGTCGTCATCTGAATTTTGAACAACCAGAAGAAACTGTTTTCCTCCAGCACTTCAATTGCCTGTCATAATATGATAGCTACAATATGATAAAAGTATCATTAAACTAAAGACAAAAAGTATGAGTGAGCAAGTATCTGTATTACAAGAGCCAACCCAAATCTGGGTACTTGCATTTAGATACATTAAACTCTAAATGCAAGTACCCAGTTTTCGGTTGGCTCTTGTAATACAGATACTTGCTCACTCGTACTTTTCACCTTTAGTTCTATGTGTCAAAGAAGCCAATATAGCGGCTGATGTAAGCAAATTGGCTTAAAATAATATGCCAAATATCCATGAAAATTGTGTAGAAAAAAAAGCAAAGTTAGGCGGAGACACCTGACCAGAAAAATAGATATCACCCATCTTATTTATGGAGGTAAAACAATATAGTTTTATCAGCTAATTTGTACCCTATTTCTCATTATAGTCAGCTAGATTTTGGGTATTTTCACCTTGTCACACACTTATATTAAACTCACACAGTATTAACTTTCTGTTTCCTTAATACATTGCTTTCCACTGCCACTAGAACAGTTTGTGTAAAGTTATGTTAAATCTAAATTGAAAACACACTTATGATATAAACATGACGTTTGTGAATGCATTTTTAGAGTAAATATAACTATACTTTTATCCTGCTATTCTGCTGGTTTTCCTGATGTGAAAGATCAAGACTGTGCAAGTCCTCACAAGAAGACACCAGCTTCATTAAACTCTCTGCATTGATTTTGGTGCATCCTTTCAAAATGATATCTTCTAGATTTGGACATTTCTTCCCAAGATACTATAAACAAGTACATCAACATGGCATATAAAAGTATTACAAATTACATGGATATTGGATAAGTTTAAATGACACACTAATGAGTATTTTTTTCTTGTAAAGTTAATTCAATATGAACAAGACAACTTAAATGTAGATCAGATGTCCAGAATCTTTAACTTCTGACAAATAATGTAACTGAAAATTCTATTATACTTCCAAACCTTAAATGCATACATCAGATATACCTCAGACTTCATTGTAATAATACTCATTATATATTAAATATTAAGAGTAACATCATTACTAACTTGGCCAGCAGAAACTGTGGTATTACTCAGGGCTGGGATTCTGAGACAAACATTTACTTTTACTTGCAACCCTTACATATTTTGTTTTACATTTTACCTGGAGTTGTTCATCCTTGACAATCTTTTCCCAGCCAGATAAATCAAGACTTCTGACTTGAGGGAGTTTATTATCACACAGCCAATAAAAGCAGAGATCACTTTTTTTTATCCAGCCAAAAGACAAATCAACATTCTTCCATAACACAAGGTCAGAGGCCACTGCATTCCACAGCTGACACACACGACATGCTCTAGATTTTGTGGATATAATGTAAATACTCTTGTTATAGTAATATCAAAATATATATCAAAAACACTTGACTCAGTAGTAGTTTTAATGTTTCTGCTGTTGATAATAATACACCCATAAGAAAAAGTTAAATATTTTTCGAGCTTTTTCAACCACATTACCAAAATAACACTTACATAAGAAAAAGTTAACATGTATTTCCTTCATCTTAAACCTTTGGGACTGCACTAACAAGTGGTTTTGTTGTGTGCATTATTATACATATTACATGGCTTATTTTACAAGCACAGACATAAACACACACAGAAATTACATCAAATATGATTGTCAGGTCAAGGAACCATTGTGTATGAACATTAATTACCTTGTCAAAAATGGCAGAGATCCATTCTGGTCAACTACATACATAAAGATCTTTGTCAGTACTTCTGGTGGTATTTGTGCTCCCCAGATATTTCCTGTTGTGGGTTCATTATTTTCAAGGATTCTCTTCTTGTATGCCTCAACTGAACTTTTAGTTACGGATTTTCTTTTCCCCATTCCATCTTTGCTGGTTTCTGATTTGGATTTCTTTGTTGTGTTTTTATGCAGCTTCATTTTGTGATTCAATGAACAATGGTTTTGCTGTTTCGTGTCATCCCGAGATTTCCTTTTTGTCAGCTTTTTTGGTGCTACACAATATACACAGGTGAAATAAATACCAACAGGATATTTAAGCAAATTACTGAATTTCATCTCTACTTAAAAGGTCTTTATTGGAGATTATATTTGTCTCCCCAAATACGCTATAATTGCCTGATCATGTACATAGTTTCAGACTGAAAATTCTCAGTATATTTGCTGAAATAATGAGCTTTCCGATGGGCCTTTATAACCAAATTAGTTCATGTCTTATTCATCAACTCTTTTTCCACCCAAACTATTACCCTTTCCACAATACAATGGACAGTAAAAACCAAAATTACCTCACTTAATCCAGTGTTAATACAAACAGCATCTTGGAAATCAATATTGACATGTTTTAAAACACAATATGCTGACACAGCAACCACCTACTTACAGGACTGACTGATAAAATGCATTTGTACTAGCACCAATAAGGGTCAAACATCTCATAAAAGTGTATTAATCAATACTAGAACATTATATACTAAATGACTACTACATCTGTTCACATATGTTTGCTGATCTATCAAACAACATTTTGTCAACAAAGAGTCCTGTCAGACATGATATAACATTACAACAGTGTATAATTACCAGCAATGTTTGAGTAATATTTACTTACTAATTTCTGGTTCATAATCACTGTCCTCATTTGAACTGTTTTGAAGCTTTTTAGTTCTTTTCCGTTTCCTAAAATCAGTTGATCAAATTTGAAACTTCACTATATTAAAAGTGACAAAAATTAATGGTGGACTAACACACAAAAACATATTAAAGCTGTCAATGGTAGCATACTGAACTTATTTCCTATACAAAAACAAACCACATGCAGAGTATAGTCAGTTATTATGCTATTATGCTTAAGATTCATTAACTTTGTAAATCCTTAGTCACTTAACATTTATAAAAATGTCAGCCCATTTTTCTAAACCATCGAAGTATTAATAACATCACTGAGACTATCAACATAAAGTGGGATTACATTTGGTTCAAATGCAGCAGATTAAAATTTTAAAGAACATATAAAACACATAGCCAATGTATTTATTTTTTCTCGATCATTTAAACTAAAAGCTCACAGTCTTGTTTTTGGATGACATTTTTTAATAATATTATAAAGGGAATATTCTGTCAAACATTGAACCAGAGACTTCCGTCATTTAATTTTATTGTTATATGTCTGATAATCTTGTTTTTGATTGTTCTGATATTCATCATTGTCTGTTTGTGTTGTCAAAAAGAAAACCAGTCCATCAAGGATATATTAGCCCAGTAGACTTGTACAGATCATTTAGAAAAAATATATAGAAAGTACATGTTTATGTCAACCTATCTTAAAAAAAGCTCTAAAATTTGCAAAATTGATGTCAACAATTCTGCTAACAGTTCAATTATTAACTCACTGAAGTAACATATATAGTGATAAAGCAACGATATCCATTTTAATTTTGGGTTATCTTAATCTGTACCGTGGAATTTCCAGTTTAGCTTCTTCATTGAAACCAGCTGGCTCATAATCAGAATCTTCAGAATCATCAGATGGCCACTCCTCTGAACCCTTTCCTACGCCAAAGGAAAATATAATCCTCTTTTTGGGGTCTTTCTTAACACCAAGTATTCCTTTTTCATATCTAGGCATGTTTCATATGTAATATATACAACCACATATATAAATAATTGCATACTCTATAGCAACGTTATATATTACACATCGAAGAACTATAAAAATTTATAGAATGCACTTAATAATGCTGAATTGACACAAAGTGTTGAAACCATATATTGATGATAGCATATTAAATAAACCTGGGGCCGTATTCATAAAGAGATCTTAAGTCTGAGACAAAAAATAGTCTCAGCTTGAGATTTGGTCTCAGCTGAGACCAAATCTCAACTTTGTATTCACAAACAGGTTCTCAGCTGAGACCAAGCTGAGACCAGTCTCAAGTCTTTCCAATGTAAACAAACCATAAACTTGCAAATATATCCAACATTTTTTTAAAAGATCAATAGTTTTTGTGTTTTAATTCTTAACAAAAATTATACTGTCCATTTAAATAAAAAATAAATAGAAAATTGTGTCAACTGTTTTTTATTTTTCATGTCACATGATCCACTTCTTTGTTGCTATGCAGTCAGAAAACTCTGTTGAAAATTGTCTCAAAGTAAGGTATTCTTGAAACAAAAATTTGTGCTATCAGTTGTTACAAAAATTTAGGCCAAGTAGTATATATGTTGTAAATTATTTCTACTTTACATTAAGCCATAAAAAATAAAAATATGAATCTCAGTTAAGATGAAATAATGCTTGAGACTTTGAACAAAATATTTAAGACAACTATGTACCAGTCTTAAGTTTGAGACCAAATCTGAGACTAAATTTGGTCTCAACTGTTTTGTGAATAGCTAACAAGTTTGAGACCAAAAATGGTCTCAGACTTGAGACCAAAACTTAAGACTTGAGACAAAATTTGGTCTCAGCAAGTTTTATGAATACCGGCCCAGCAGAATGTATGTAGTATAGCCAGATCAAATATATAAATGTTTTATACTTACAATATGTTTAAATTTATTATTTTCCTTCGCATTATACATTTCAAACAGTAGGCGTATTCCACAACTTAAGATCTGTGTGATCTTTGTGATCCAGATCGAGATCGAGATCCTTCAGATCAGTAGAATCTGTGAAATGCAAAAATACACGATTTGCGAGTTTCGTCCGCCATTTTGAATATTTAATTAGGGAGAGTAAACAAAAAACGTCTGTGACAGAAGAACCAGGAAGTAGCGAAAATCAATTTCAGTGGATACTGTACATTAACACATATATATTATTAAAATTATTACTGGAAATGGAGGAATAAATTATATTAAATCGTTCTGTATACACTACAGAATTTATGAAAATTATATGCTGCAGTTTTAATACAATATCTCCTATTTTCGCCCACTGCCAGTTGTCAAATTAGTACTATTAACAAGTGCCAATATTTCTTTGATATTTCTGAAGCCTACAAATGTGTTGCATACATCAATAGAGAGGTATGTTTACAGAGCTTCTGCTCGTTTTTTGCTGCATCAAAATCAAAAGAAATGGATGAGAAATCGCAGTTTAAAAATTAAGTTCAAACCCTGAGTTCATATAAAGGTCACTTTCGGCAGAATTCCCTATTATCTGCTTATCTATTATACTCTTATAAAGTCATTTGGAAGGTAATTTAGGAAATCATATGCAGATATGAATATTCATGAGCAACATTTTTTGCTGACTATATTTAATCCATGTACATTTAATCCAACCTGAGGTCAGGCCATAGCAACCTTGACCTTTCAAATATTGTCTCTGTGTTACTAGAACTTACAGTTTGTGCGCATTTGTTACATAGTTTGGAGAAATTAAGAACAGTTTTTAAGATATAAAAGTCAGTGGAAATTTTTATCCTTATTAAAAAAATTAAGTGCAACCTCAGACTGAGAGGCCTGGGTTTGATTCCCAGTGATGTGTAAATCAAGACATCATAGCTCAGTGATAGAGCACTCAGTCTGGAATAAGGGCTAAAATTCATTGAAGTACTTGACTGGAGGGATTTTACTTTAAAAATTTTGTGAATTATTTTGCATTTGTACTGTCGAACTTGTATTTTTTTGGTTCTGTGTGTTTGAGTTTATTTTTTTGTTGTGGAATGTGTTATGTATTTTGACTAGTATGGGTAGATACATCCCAGATAACATTCTACCGGTGGCTCACCGGCGTACGGTCGGCAGATTTTGCCACCGTTGGGCCACCCGTGGCCCACCGGTGGCTTTCGGTTGTATAATTAGCAGTTTGCCACCATTGGGCCAATGGTGGCTTTCCAACCAATCTTCATGTCTGTAGAATTTGCCACCAGTGGGCCATCAGTGGTTTTGGTTCAAGGTGGCAGTCAGCAATAATAAAGGATTTTGGAAACTTAGTAAAAATTTATTCATACGTGTGACTGTGTGTCTAACAATGAGATTTCAGTGAGCCCACAATTTTTAACTCATTATTTATCAATTTTAGACATACAAACAATATTTTTATTATAAATTGACAATACAAAAGTTGTCACCTATTAGTTAGGGAGTGCAGTTGTACAACATCTTGGTAGGACTTTGATTTGACCTTTCACCATGCTGCAGTGACCTTGACCTTTAAAATCTTTTCTGGGCCACATATGTAGTTTTACTTAACTGTGCTATTTCTATTGACACTTACACTTGAATACATTGTACAGCTTCATGTATTGTCTTGTATTTATGTTATGTACATAATCATGATGTAAAAAGATAAGGAAATACAGCTGTATAATTACTATGGCAAGGTCTAAAGTCAGTGTAGATTTAACTTAATATTTATTTTGCTTCCATTTGCATACACCCAGACTGAGTGCTCTATCACTAAGCTATGATGTCTTGATTTACACATCACTGGGAATCAAACCCAGGCCTCTCAGTCTGAAGTAACACTTAATTTTTTATAAGAATAGATAAACAATTTCCAAAAAATAGTTCTGCATCTCAAAAAAATATAATTTTTTTTTCATGCATACCTGTAAATGCATAATCGATTTACAGTAGTGGATCCATGTTTCCATCTCATGTTAAAGCAATTTATATATGTTGAAATCTGACATTTAAGCTTTTTAAAAAAATTACTCAAAAATCAGTCGTTGAACTTATATCTGGTAAACTTGTATATTTGGAAAGCTTTGGAAATGTACTTTCTTGTGGTCTTTATTTGGCCAAAATTGATCGATAAATGCCAAAGTTATTCAGCATTTTATAACCCCTGCAACATATACATACGATTTACATGCAACTCGTGACCACAGCATCTCTTGACCAACAACTCATACCCACAACCCGTACACAAACATAAGAATAAAAATTATTTTTGCTTGAATATCAAATACTGAATATTTGTATATATGGAGCTCATAATATTTATGAAGAAATATGAGATCACCCAATTACATGGGGTTTTCTAACAACATTTTATATATTATCAGATAGAGATCAAATACTTCAAATTCTCGTACTTCCGTGGGGGTTGCCTAGCAACATTATGAAATAAAATATGCAAATTAGAACACGTGATCGAGGTCATGGAATTCCCAGAGGACTTCCTAGAAGTATTATACAATGAATTATGCAAATTAGAAAAAAAACGTGGGGAGACAGAATTCCATGGTGTTTCCTGCAATATTTTAAAATAAAATCTTGGGAACGAGTTGTGGATACGAGTTGTTGGTCATGAGCTGCCGTGGTCACGAGATGCTCGTATACGTTTTATGGACAACTCGGCCCACTTCAAACTCGGCCCATTTTAAAGTCGGCCCATTTCAAAGTCGGCCCTCTACAAAGTGAATATGAGAACAACTCATTAATATTCATATTTATGTATAAAATATGAAATCACAGTATTCTTTGCGATTTTTTAACAATATGTTATAGAAATGCTGCCAGGAGATCAAGTATGTTACCTGGAAACATGTACTTAGCTGAAGAATTAACATTTCAATTTCGTGGACTTACACAATTCATTTATATTCATGTATACACAAAAATATGAGGTCACAGAATTCCGTGGGATTTCCTTACAACATTTTATTAATAGAAATGTTACTTAAAAGTCAAATAATTTGCGTTAAACTTTGTTTAACCCAACTACCTTAATAAGGCTTATAGTTTCTATGGGCCGAGCTTGCAGGGGGCCGACTTTGAAATGGGCCGAGATGACCATACGCCCTCGTATACCATACAGCATATACACTGGGCGATAATAGATGATTTTACTTAAATATAAACTAAATATCATGACTTAAGCCACAAAAACGTTTATTTACCTCAAATAAATTCAGAACAAACTTTTGATGAGAGCTCAACAAAAATATGTATGGAAAACATTCAGAAATCATAAAATTCCATCACGTGAATGTCTATATCCTGGAACGTTTGTTTACTCCACCAGGAAGTAGAAGCGGAAGATAACAACTACCATTGCACATGCGCAGATCGAAACTCGCAAATCGTGTATTGCAGAAATGATGATCCAAGATGGGCACTGAAATGGCATGCTTTGCATCTTTGGAATTACTCTTTTATCTTTGGAATTACTTTTTACTTTTTCATCTTTGGAATTACTTTTTTATCAACAATTAAAATTATAAATGGAAATTTCAAATCTCGTGTTTTCCGCCATGTTTACAAAGAATTGTGGGATACCTCACAGATCTGATCTCTCGAATCCACCTTTTCATGAGATCACTCAGATCATGATCCAGATCAGTCAGATCAGGTTCTTTTGACCTGATCCGTTGATCCGTCGAATCTGGATTCTACAGATCACGGCTGTGGAATACGCCTATTAAAAACCACCATAAAAATACTTCTGCCTTAAGAAAAAAAACAGTCATACGCATTTCTTACCTCCTAAACTCTAGCAGCTGCACTTCCAAGTGGTTTTGTGTTTTCACAGCAAGATAAGTGCAACCTAATCAAAATTAAATTTCCCTCAAAAAATGCACCTCCAATATTATCTCAAAAATAAATGCAAAGTATATGATATCTTCATCAAACAGAATGCTAAAAATAATCATCAAACAATAGAGAATTTATTATATTGTACTTCAAAGAACTGCATGTTTTGCCGCCATGTTTGTTTACATCGAAGGAGAAGGCTAAACCATATTAATAAGGGTGCCCATTAATAAGCTCGTTTTTCATAAAGATGTGGATGAAATTTGTACTAAAATCGTCAAACCACTAATAAAAATTAAACGTGCATTTTAAAATGAAAACACTTAGCAAGACAGCAATTATTTATTTTCTACCTTATAAAAGGTCCCTTGTCAATCAATGACAAGGTGTAATTGCCCTTAACAGTGCATATTCACAATTATGGTCACATATCAAAATTTAATTAGACTGATAGTGTGCAGCATAAAAGAATGTAGTCATCATCTTTTTACTTCCCCAAATAAGCACCTGTTGCTATAAAATATTTTAACTTAAATAGAAAAAAAATCCCAACATTACGATTGCTGAAGTTGGCAGTATTCTTCAACAATACTTGGATCATTTCTAACTTAGATTTTAAGTGCAAAATGATGAAACTAAACATTCCTAACTTTTATCTCATGAATACGAAGTGCATGAAAAACTCAAGTGAAAAACCTTCTAACTTAGATCAGTAGGCGAGTATTTAGCTATGGGTCTGAAACTTCACTATGTGAAGGCCCTTGCAAAAGTAGGTGAATGAGTTATTTGAGAAAAAATTGGCTATCTGCAATACTTTTCAGAGATAATTCGCATTTACTCATTTTGAGTAGGTGAGTAATTAGCTATGGATGTGAAACTTCACCAAGTGAAAGCTCTCCCAAAAGTAGGTGAATGAGTTATGTAGAATACAGCCCAAGGGTGTTGTGCCTTAGAGTCTGCCTGGATAGAGATTACGCGTTATAAAAGCACAGAATAGAGTGTAATAAAATAGAACATCACAAGACATTTGCAACAAAAAAGTACATAAAAGTTCACCACAAAAAGTAACAATATATACTCGAAGTCAAAGATAAGGTTTTACATTCCATTTAACAGCCTGGGTCATATTGAGACAGGTCCTAAGCATTTTCACTTGTGGAGAGACAATATATAATGCATTGCACTGGCAAATATTCAATAAGAGAGAAACTTTTAGCTTAGATGTTTAAAACCACGGATGACCACAACAGCTCTGTGTTCATAGAGTTATATAAAATATCAAAATCAAAAAATCCTTTTAAATTAAGTGAAATTGATGTGAATGCACTTAAATCAGGGCATATAAGTTTGATAACACTTCTATATATGCTGTACTTGAGTACATTTCGTATTATTATTATCATTTTTAATAAACGGACAACTTGCTCACTTGTTAGTATAAGGTTTAGATTAGACCCTATATTGTAACCGACTTGCAAGAAAAATACATTTTAACTCTTCTACAAAACTGTATCCCATCTTTAATTACATTAATCAGTTATCATCACCAATAATATTTATCTTAAAGACTTGCGGAAAAGAAGGGCACTGTAGATTAGACATTAGGTACTGTAGAGCCACGTATAATGGGCGATAATACAGTGTTTTGTTGAAGATTTATGGTGCAGCCCCAGTGGCATTCTACCAGTTAACGCAAATGCTTAAGAAAAAATTTAGCATTTATGTTTTATAAACAGATTATATTCTTCAACCGGTTTATGAAATGACATTTTGCCAGAAATAAAATGTGTCAAAAAATTTGTCATATCATTTGAAATTTTTGAATAGAAACAAAGGGCCACGGAAAACCACTGATGTTATTTCATAATCTTGGTCTCGACTGAGACGCCTTCTGTGAAACCATTTTAGACAAAGACTTTGCTGAGCCAAAAGGCTCTGATTTGAGCCTGTGGCTCAGCCTGAGACTGGGTTAAGATCTTTCATGAAATCGGCCCCAGAATTCGCAACACGTGTGTACATGATCGACCTGAATTAAACCAAACTGAATTTGTTTCATTCGTTTCCAGTGTTTCTTTTCAGTCGCAGGGTAATTTGAGAAAACCTGGAGGATCAAATGACTACAGAGTGAGTTTTAAAATATCCAGATTCAGCCAAATTCAAAGTCTGTTAGTGATGCAAAGAGAGAATTGCAGTACTTGTTTTTTAGGAACATAAAGTGTACTGTAGCTTTCTAAGGATCTGCTGGTCTGAGTGCAGCCATGTAGTCAACATAGAAATTCATAATTGATATTTCTCCATTCAATCATTTTATTTTTTTAAACCATTAGGTCAAACTTAGTAATTCAGACTTATGTGGGTTTTGGAAAATATCAATCCATATAAGCTTACATTTATATGCTTAGTGCAAGGCATGTGCCAAAATTTACATATAAATGGATCAGAAGTAAATTGGCAATTGCCAGTCCATATTTACTTGATAAATTCTAGAAAAATGCTCAATCTGTAAAGGGTGTGATAAACATTTTGTACCCATAAATTTTATGCTGCAGTCTACTTGTTGTAAGGAATTGTCTGTTTGGACCAAAACTTTTGGTATGCAAAAAATATTTCAAAGTAAATACATATTTTCTCCAAAAAAAGTAAAGGTATACATTCAAAGAATAAAAGACTGTAGCTGTAATGACCAGTTAAACAATCGTAATAAAAATGTGAGTTGACCAAACTTGTATGGTTAGAATACCCATCTGGAAAAGTCTTTGTTTGACCTGACTATCCAAATCTGTGAATTGTTAAGTAGTTACAGTAATGTGGCAATAATACAAGTAAAAACCGGTTCAGCAACACCAAAATAATAGG
Source organism: Sabellastarte sp. h YS-2021 (assembly GCA_964017235.1). NCBI lineage: Eukaryota > Metazoa > Annelida > Polychaeta > Sabellida > Sabellidae > Sabellastarte > Sabellastarte sp. h YS-2021. Next base: position 45,465,402 of record OZ024935.1, read on the forward strand.
TAAAAGTGTGGTAACGAATTGTAATTTCACATGTAGAATGGGTTATATACAGTGTTCAACCTTAAGTGAAAAATGTTCCTGGTCCACCGGACAAGCAACATAAAAAAGTTACTGGTCCGTGAGACAAGTTGCTGGTCTGACAAACTGATGGCTACTCTGCAGCTTGTGCTGATTGAAGCTTGACTAACTTCTAAACAGAAAGTTAAAATAGTCCAGATGACTACTGACAAAGGCCTTTGCAGCAAAGACAGTCACTTCATGAGTAAGATACTATCTAATTCGGCCCAGGTCACGCATCTGGAGGAACCAGGCTTTACATGTCTTCTGAATGTGTTCTGAGAATGAAAAGTCAGCATCGAACCACACAGCTAGGTTTTTGACAATGTCAGCAGGATGAAGAAAAGTTCCAAGAATATTGACAGAAAAATGAGAGGAGTTTCTGACTTTGAACCTTAGAACCAAACAGAATAAATTCAATAAGTACTGTTAATAAGTAACAGATCTGGTACGCGGGTGGCGTTTATTCTGCCATACCATCAATACTGCTCACTCAGGGCTATATGCATTAAAATAGGAAGTTTTCCAATAAAAGTAATAATGTTCATGCCATACCTATTTATTACTACACATTGCACATAATATAAGAGGAGTTTAGGTACATATCCACAGGTATAACTGGTTATACCTAAAACTAAAAAAATTTTGTCATCCTATTTCTGCCTCAAAAGAAAAAAAAATAAATGTAAACAGAAAGTTATAGCTATGTTATAATTAGCACATTTATAATAAATAAAGCAGAAATCATTAATTCATTTAAAATCAATAAGTTGTTTGTTCAGATAGCAAAATACCCATTCCTTTGATTTTTTTATTGTTTTAGAAAAATTAATTATTTCAGGTCTTTTTTCCCAATTATGGTTACTACTGTCTGAATATATTACAGGGTTTAAGTGCATAATACACACATACAGAATGTTATTATCAACGATAATAACCCAAGACATTTATAGAAATATTTAGTTACAATTCTGCTCTTGCTTGAGTGGTAGATTTTGAAAGCTAGTTTCTGATTGGTCAATGGTAGACGGCCATAATATCAGAGGAATTTCAAGATGGCCACCCAAATAACGGGAAAATGATTTTTGGCAAAAAGTGGCACATTACTCTGCATATACCCAGGGGGTAAAAATTTTTTCTTTGAAAAACAATTTCCTTTTCTATTGCAAAGCAATACTCTAGTTAAACTTTGTTAACTCTCATGTTAAATTTGCAATATCATTCATATTTTCATTTTATGCATTTGTTGCTGGGGCATTTTCTTTTCTGAAATTGCCTTAGTGTTTGACTTCCACACAACACATTCCTTTTGTTCTTTTTATGCCTGTATGACAGAACTCAGTAAACTGTGTTTACTTAAAAATATTTTGTAATTGTCAATGTATTTTTTCCAGTTTCTGGTGTCATGTACCTGTTAATCACACAGTATGGCCCAGTTAGTAATACCCACATTTAGTAAACTGGAACTAGCTTTCCCAGATGCTGTTTTTGAGCTTTATCAGCAGATGAAATCAAAGGATTCTCTCTCCTTTCAAGCTTTAGGAAGTCAAGGTATGATTTCAAAGTCTTATAAATGCCAGTCTAATTGTCTTTCCCAATAACATTCTGAAGTTGTTTCTCTGTATACCTAAAATCTGTGTATGCATATTCATTAAACTGCTACAGTTTTATTGTTTCCCCAGACAAAAGTCGGGGATACTTAGGATTGAGTACGGTCACGCCACCGCCACCACAGAGATTTCCTTTCAGACGCGATAACTTAAAAAAATATTTTAGTTAGACCTTTCAAATTTGGTATGTGGGTATATATGGTCAATGCCACGAACGCTATTGTTTTGTGACCTTGACCTTCACTTTCAAGGTCGCTGGTGGCCTCGTAAAGGTTAGATTTTGGCCATTTTTTCACATTTTGGCCCAGTTCTCGTATACAGAAAGTTAGATCATCCTATGGTTGGTATATATAATATGTATATATGTCCTCTGTAAGCATGCAGAAATTTGACCTTGAGCTCTTCATTGAAGGTCATCCACAGACTGCCAAAGTACCTCACCGGGGCCATTTTTGGCCTTTTTGGAGATACTTTCACACTTCATGCTGAATATATTGCATGGAAACTATTGAAAATGGCTTTGGAGGTTGAGTACATGATGGAGTACCAGCATCCAGTTTGTTGACCTTGGCTATTATTTTCAAGGTCACCTTAGGCCTGCTAAAATGACTCATAATGGTATGTTTTACTGCATATACATGCCTATATAAGACTGTGAGGCATAAAGCTAGTGGGTAATCCACAGCATAAACTCTTCATGGATTTTCACCAAATTTTCAGAGGTTGTTTACCCCAAGAGGATCTAGAGCTGATTAGGTTTTGGGGGGTATCCGTTAGCAACACTTTTAAGATTTTCAAGTCTTAAAGATTGTGGGTGTTCCACAGACAAAACCCCTGCACAGAGTTTCACCAAATTTTCAGGGTATGTTTACCTTAAGAGGATCTAGAGCTGATACGGTTATGGTGGGTATCCAGCTACCACTGTCGCCATGGCAACACTTTTAAGATTTTGGGTTCTTAAAGTTTGTGGGTGTTCCACAGCCTAAACCCCTACATGGATTTTCACCAAATTTTCAGGACATGTTTAACCCTAGAGGATTTACAGTGGATTTGGTTTTGGTGCATATCCGGCTACCACTGTTGCCACGGCAACACTTTTAAGATTTTCGGGTCTTAAAGTTTGTCGGTGTTCCACAGACTAAACCCCTGTAGAGATTTTCACCAAATTTTCGGGTTATGTTTACCCCAAGAGCATCTAGAGCTGATAAGGTTTTTGCGGGTATTCAGTAACAACTGTTGCCATGGTAACACTTTTAATATGTTCGGGTCTTAAAGTTGTGGGTGTTCCACAGCCTAAACCCCTGCACGGTTTTCACCAAATTTTCAGGACATGTTTACCCCAAGAGGATCTACAGCTGGTTTTGGTGGGTATCTGACTACCACTGTTGCCATGGTAATACTTTTAAGATTTTCGGGTCTTAAAGTTTGTGGGTGCTCCACAGCCTACACGCCTGTATGGATTTCAGCTAGCTTCATCAGATTTGTACAAAATGTAAATGGATAGGAAAGCTTGCCTAAGAGTAATTGTGTCCTTGTTTTGGAAACAAAATGGCCGCTACATCACATCTTTAATGCCAACATAGGAGGGTCATGATATCAAAAAGGCCTTATATCTCCCTTATAAATTGTTTCTTTGGCTTCAAAATATGAAAACTACTTGTAAGAAATCATGGCCTGTCAATCTGGGGTTCTTGCCTCCCGAGGCTGGCTGTTTTTAACCATGACCAAAATGAATAAATGATATTTTTCCTCATAACTGTTAGAGTTACAATAATTTTGTCAAATATGTTGTTTAGCTACTTTTTGATGCACAGTGTCATGGCAAATTTCCAGAGCTGTAGGTCCATAGCTGACTGAGTAATAGCTACCGTGACAGTTCACCACTGAGTAAATCACTTATATCTGCAAACCTATTAAATTTAGAGGTCTTTTGTCAAATATGTTGTTCATCTACTTTTAAATGTACTCTGCCATATGGCAAATTTTCAGAGCTGTAGGTCCATAGCTAACTGAGTAATAACTACTTTGACAGTTCACCATTGAGTAAATCACTTATAGCTGGAAATCTGTTGCACCAGTCCTTACCCTGCTATGAAATCTTGCCTGACTAAAATTTGGTCCAGTTTGTTCAATTTGGTTGCTATGGCAACGAATTTGAAAATCTGAGGTGACCAAACTTAAAGGAGCCTATATCTCCCTTATTATTGTTCGTAAAGGTTTTGGATGTGAAGACAACTTCTAGGAAATCATGTGCCCGAATCTTTTGCTTGTTTCAGATTTGACCTTGGACCCCTCCATGGTCAAATGTGGTTCTTCATACCTATAATGGGCTATATCTCGCTTGTTATTGGTTGTAGAGGTTTTGGATGTGAAGACAACCTATAGAAAATCATGTGCCCCAAATCTTTTGGTGGGCTCAGATTTGACCTTAGATCCCTCCTTCAAGGTCGAATGTGGGCCTTGATACCTCTAATGGTCTATATCTCCCTTATTATTGGTCATAGAGGTTTTGGATGTGAAGACAAATCTTTTGACATAATAGTCTGTATGTCATGCTTCAACCATGTCCCATCTGGGGATACACTGCGTCGAGACGCAATCTCTAGTTATTATTATTTCAAATCAAGCACGAGCTGAACACTGTGTGTTATGTACTATTCCTCAACTTAACTTGGCACAGCTTTTACACAAAAACAAATTTGGCTTGTTTTCTGTGTAGTTATACAAATTTCTTTGGAATAAAATATTCATTGACACAAGTGCAAGTTATAAATACATTTTAGTAACAAAAAATCAAAATAACAAAACCTTTAAGATTGATTTTTAAGGGGAAATAATGTAAGTTATATTTAAAATTTCTGATCAAACTTGTCAAAATCTCAGAATTTTCATACATAAATTCCAAAAATAATTAATTCATGTTTGAAGTGACAACAACCATACTTTGTGTAAATGTAGAGTAAGAAATCTAAAATTCGCCAGGAATCTAAAATTCGCCACCTCTAAAACCTTTGTTAATTTTATGAAGAAAATGCTGTTTTTGTCTAAAAATTGGCATTTTTCAGTTCAAAAAGCCTTAATTTACTATACGTTCAACAAATCTCACCACAATTCATATATTTTATTAGTATTTTCACATGTGGCGAATTTTAGATTTCTTACTCTACAAGTGTTACCAATGACTACCTATTGTTTATTAGTATTCTGTCTTCTGGTCTGTGCCAAGCTGTGGCACATACCAAGTTATGACATCAAGCAATATTTATTAATGTAGGTTTCTTCTGTTTTTAGATGTTATTTACAATGTCAATATAAAGAAACTTGAAGGTTTTGTGAGTCAGTTCCATATTGAAAGCACAGGTAATTCATTACTATATATGTACATTTTGTTCAGTCACATATAATATGTTGTGTACTTTGGTTGCATTGTGAAGACAATAAAGTGAAAAATTGATTCAGTTAAATCCATTTGCATATGGCTATATCTTCCAGGTGATGCAAGTTTCGTCCTTAATTGTACTGAGTATAGGTTATGATATTGGCTTCAGTTGTCCATCCTGTTTGAAATTGTTGATTCTAGTAGAGCACTTTATACTTTGATGTATGACAAAAAACTGATGATTTTGATAATTATAACTCCTTGCTGTTGAATAGAAATAATATAATCTTGTGATAGTTAAACCTAATGATAATCCTGCAGTCATATTAACTTCTAACCGGTGCCCTTCTAGACCCTGAAGCAAGTGTGTTACTGTTGAAAGAAGACAGTTTATGCTGTGAACTCCGAGGAATCACAAGTGAAGCTTTCCTTTTACCAGGAAATGTAACAAGTAAGTTGTTCAAAGTCAACCCTTTTAATATCTTCAGTGAGTTAACATTGTAAGAGTATTGTGTTTGATTTAGTTAATGCAGAAGTGGTGAAAACTGAATGAAAGGTTAAAAGTTTTTGAATGTTTATTGCTGTGTTACTTCTTATATACAATACTACATATATATTTGCATGTCGCTTGAGCATCGATTACACCTTCAAATAATATCAATTTATTTTAGATGAAATTGAAAAGGATGGAGAACAAAAAGAAGACATATTAGGTAAAAATATTAAATGTAGTGCGAGTCAAAGATATATCTTTTAAAGCTGTTGGCAAGCCTTTATAAATTAAATTTTAAATTCCTTTGAGGAGGGTCTTTTCTCTTGAAATGTTAAACTGTTTTTAATTAAAATTCTGGATAGTTAAAATAATTTTTCTGTTCTGTTGGATTTTGACTTGACAGGGAACTTTGAAGTGTTATATGTATCCATATGGTAGCAATGTGAACAGTAAGCTGATGTTCAACTTTTTCTTTCTTTGTGGTAAAAAGTACAACATCTGGGGCGGTATTCACTAAGTAAACATTCCTATCTTAGTTTTAGTCCTAACTTTAGTAGTTTATCATTTTAATCATATACCTGATTTTATTTCTATTACAGTAAGCACAATTTTAGCTCTTAAATCTTCATGTAGAATCAATATACTTTTAAATTAGTTACTGTATTTGTTAATTCATTTGGAGTATCATTAGAAATTGATGATTGATAATTGTGTATAAGATAGGACTAAGACTAGGAATGTTAGTGAATATTGCCCTTGCGAAGATTTTTTAAGAACTGGTACTTAGAAATGTCATTACTTCACTATTTTAGGCTTTCTTAAGACCAATACGTCATGAAAACAGTAAAAAACATGTAAATTTGAGGAAATGTCTCCAGTTTTTACTTTATATTCAGTACATAATGGAGTTTAATAACTTCACAATATGTTGACATTTCCTGTGTTAGTGACATGTAGAAAATACCAGATACTGTTCAGTTTGAAAGCCCTAGAAACTGAATTAGATTTCCATAAATGGTCAGACCAGTACCATACAGTATTCCAGGCAAGCAAGTGCTTCAGGATGATACCCTGGAACTGTTAGCTCACTCATGTGTGGTGTGGTCTCTTTATTCTTCATTTTCTTAATTCTGTGTGTTTTAATTTGTCTTCCTGTAAGATCTGGTGCCTTCACCAAGTCATCAGGACGTTCTTTCACCTGATGTTACAGAGAGTCAGGAGGATACCATTCTGACTGCCATGGCAACAACTGTGACAACAGGGGATATTGATCTTGACATTCCTAAAACAGAGACTCCTACTATGGTACCGCCATTAATTTACAGTAAAGTCATTGGTAGTTAAAACAAAGACATTATAAATAAGTAACTTTATTCAATCTATTTAGCTATTCTACAAGTCTTAGAGTAAAATTTTTACACCAATTTATCTGTGGCCAGGTGCTCCAATTTGACAAAAAATATAGAGTAAGAAATCTAAAATTCGCCACATATCTGAAATTCGCCACATGTGGAAATACTAATAAAATAAATTAATTGAGGTGAGATTTGATGAATGTACAGTAAGTTAAGGCCTTTTGAACTGAAAAATGCCAACTTTCAGACAAAACATCATTTTCTTCATAAAATTAACTAAGGTTTTAGAGGTGGCGAATTTTAGATTCCTGGCAAATTTTAGATTTCTTACTCTACATGTGTACATAGATTGGAAAAGGGATGACATTGATATTTTAGTGTTGATCGATATAGGTACCTGATGCCAATAATGCTTCTACATATCAGTTTCAATGTAATTTTTGAGTTAAATATTGTGTTATTTTATCCATACTTTATATTGTAATGGGCTGACGATCGTAACTCCAAAAATGGGGGAAAATTGGGGATTTTAGCAAATTTACCTTTTATTTTATACTGCCAGTGGCGCAAACTCTATATTAGAATCCAAATTCATCTTATTTTATTTTAACTTCATAATATTTGGTGTTTTATGCGGCATTTAGGTTATATTTGTATGAATCAATGAATCATCTGTGATTGAGGAGATTCGTAACGTCATATAACTTCAGCGGGAAATTTGTTTTATCTGGGAATATCGCCCATGAAAAATCAGTTATAAGATGTACTTTTGCACCATAATTTCCACCCAAAACCTATTGCGTAAATTATTTTTCTAACTTGGTTCACTTTTGATACTGAAATGGCCTTAATTCAGAACTGAAATAGATAATATGGCTAGATATGCTCATGTACAAAACTGAACAAGAATAACCCTAAAGAGCTGAGGTACTGCTGTACAACGGCCACAGCCGTGACAATTCATCATAAATTCAGCAGTGAATTCTACCGTCAACATCGCAGAAGAAGAACCTCCAATACTTCATATAATTCAGTTCTAGTTACGCCTATTTTCCTCTTAAACCTACAAAACTACTCCATTTTTAGATGTTAGGACCTTAAAATTGGTTTCACTTATATCCTTATTCAACTTTAGCTTATTCTTCTTATAAAGAGTCTACTGTTTTTTTCATTCCCTTGACCAAAGGGCCAGCCTGTTGACATGTTTTAAGCTAACCTCTCACAACTACTGTCGATACGTTTTTTTTCATCCCTGGGTGAAGAGGGGCACATATGTGTGAAATACCTTCTCCAAGGGTACAATCTCAATGATCCAGCCAAGGATCAAATGCTAGACCTGCTCAGATGCCCAGCACCTAACCGCAAGGCTACTGAGGTCGTATGTTTGGAATGTATAGTTACTATAGTAATGTAGAAGTAGAAAAGGACTTATACTGGCAGCTTTGCCAAAGAGACAACAATGACCAGAGTACAGGAGAATTGACCATCACTTTCAGTAGAAATGGGATTATACTGGCAGCTTTGCCTAAGAGACAACAATGACCAGAGTACAGGACAATTGACCATCACTTTTCAGACAGCTCAATTGGATTTCAAGAGTGTACCCATTTCCAGTGTAAAAGAGGGGATTATAGTTAAAACATTTGTCATCAAAACCTCATCCTCCTTGAAAGAGATTAACAATTGACCATCACTTTTCAGAGGAGCTCAATTGGATTTCCAGAGTGTACCCATTTAAAAGAGGGAATTATAGTTAAAACATTTCTCATCATCACCTCAATCTATTACATACTTGCAAATTGTTTCTTCCTTGAAATTTTTAACACCAACCATGGTGCTGACTTTCAAAACCTTAATAGTTTGATATTCTAGCCATTTATTTTCATTAAGTCACTCAATCTGTTTATTTATAAATAGTCAGTATCTTCCATTGTTGGGTTAAGTATATTTATAAAAACTGCAGAATTCATATTTCCCGGTATTTCCCGGTAATTCCCGGTATTTCCCACTGTCCTGGGAAATACAGTATTTCCCGGGAAATATAACAACCCTGGTATAGTATGGAGCTGAACATGTTATTATTATTTTTTTTTTTTCTGAGTTAATACTTCTTACCCAATGGACAAATGCTGTAACTGTTGGCGTGACCGGTCCCACTAAATGACCAAAAAGAAAGCCATCCTGTGATATATATACACTGGCAGGACTAGTCTGGTACCGTGCATTCGCTATGTGGCACATCATACTTCCTTCCTGTCTTGAGAGCATGACGTCATTGCATCTTTTTTATTAGTCGAATCTTTGATTCGAGTTATGTACTGAGTTGCGGCCGCGATTTTAAAATGGCCGTTTAAGCCCTTAAATATCAAATTCTGCATAATATTTCTTCACATATCGGTACATTAAGGTCTATACTATACACTCTGCCATTTTGAAGATTTTTAATGCTTTTATTCAGTTATATTTTATAAAGTAAAAACCTTGTCTAGCACTTCGTCTGGCTTTCTCCAAGGACCCGTATGTCCTAGAAACTATTGTGTTTGCCATTGTAATGGTCTACTCGAACGAGTCTTTTTTAACGGTTTCATCTGCTGGTTTCTAGACCTTAAACTCCAATTAATTTATTTGTCTGCAGGGTTTACCACGCAGTCACTGTTAATGTAAAATTGTTGTCTGGGCATCTACACATTTGTCAAACAAATAAACCGCAAAGAAATTAATGAATGAAGTGACGTCACGATAGTACTATACATTTTTTGTTTAGCCAATCAAAATCGAGGACACCTCTGACAGAGACAATGAAAATATTCAAACTCCGTAGTTCTACATTCAACCACTCGAAGGCGCTTTTGCATGCCTAGACGTTATGACGTGTTATCGGTAAAATACAGCATAACCTGTCTTTCCCTATTATCGCTCATTATGGCTATCGCACGAATATTTTATTAAAATACTTACAGTTTGCTTCTGTAAAATATCCATATCTTCCAAATTGTTTTATATTTACAAAATAAACCAGTTCGCTACGTAATCTTATTTTATTACACGTTTATCCACGTCTTCTCACTTCAAAATCAAATTTCAACTGCAAGTCCGTGAACAGGAAATATGCTGGTACGGCAGTTTTCATCCAGCCTTGTAAAATATTTGCTCATTAATATTAATGAGGCAAGTCCGTGAACAGGAAATATGCTGGTAGTTTTCATCTTAAACCAGCCTTGTAAATATTGTCAGAAAACTCCCTCGAAGAACTGCCGTGACTGCGCATGTTTGCTTTTTAATATTAATGAGGCAAGTCCGTGGACAGGAAATATCCTGGTGGTTTTCATCTTAAACCAGCCTTGTAAAACTGCACATCTACAGACCCTTTATATTTGTAAACCTTTCACATCAGGTCACTACAAATACCCATCTCGCTACACAAATCTGAAAACAACTTCTCTGGAAGCGGTTTGCAAATGTGGGCGATAATAACCGAGTTTACAGATTTCAACACCCAGTACTGTCCTAAGATTCGACTCTGTGGTTGGGTGAAGGCCAACCACTTCACCCTTGTTTGGCACATGTACTGTGTAGATGTGTTTTCACAAGCGCTCGAAGTTGAAGAAAAGTGTGGATTGTTATGAATTTGAATAGGACAGCAGTCGGCCGTATAGGTGGATTGCCACTGTTCAGGTTGCTGGCAATATTCTCATTGCAATTGTCCATTTGGTAAGGTATTAACTTATAAAAATTCAATTTACTTATTAAATTTGCAATTTCCAGGAGAACATAATCCCAGCCATCATGCCATTGGATGGCATCTCGCTAGTGACACCTGGTGAAGACTTGACCTCTCAGGAGCATGAAATGGGAGGTGTGGAGAGCCTACCTTTAGAAGGGGACGAACCTCAGGAGATAGCCACAGCAGGACAAGTTGATGGGATGAAAAATAAAAGTGATGACGAGAAGGAAAAATGCCTAAATGCATCAGAAAAATGTGACATTGTGGAAATTGTATTTGGGTAAGGCAAAAAAATACTATGTGAAAATATGTGATTCTAAAATTCCATAGAATTGTCTAATTTATTATTACCTAAGCAGTTGGATGGAGTCATCTATTTATATTGAGTGAAGGAATTTCCTAAAAATTAATCATATATGATGTTGAAAACAATACAGTACATTGAAAGTATTATAGATATCATGGAATTGCAAGCATTTTACTCTGATCAAAGTCAAAGTTGGGGTTTAACGTCCCGTTCAACAGCCAGGGTCATATTGGGACAGGTCCTCAGCATTGCCACTTGTGGGACTCGAACCCACAGAGGTGCATTTTACTCTGATAGCAAAAGGACTGTCACCATATGAAATGGTAGAAAAACTAAAAAGTGTTTCAAAAAGACAATAAATATTAGGTTCTGGAGTGCATGATGCATGTTATCTCCAGTTTTAGTATTCGTCAGTGTTTCAATAAATTTTTGGAAGATGCGGTCTTATTTGGTCACAAATGTATGTGTACCAATGGTTTCACGGGAATCTTGGTCACCGCTTAAAAATTTAACACAAGTCCCACCTGCAGGCTGCAAGCACAACCTGCATGCAGTAAAACTTGTGTATAAAGTTTAATTAAAGACCACCCTTGAGAAACTGAGAAATTGTCTTTACAAGAGGTTCTTCTTTATATACAGGTAAAATTACATGGAATTTATCATCATGGGAATGAATTGGTGGTCTTTATATAGAAGGTGGTTTTTAGACATGGTTGCTCATACAGGTTTGACTGTACATGGAAACTATTCTAATATTTCATAATGATTAACATTTTTTACCAAAAACTATCCCCACAAATTACACCTGCAACCTGTTAGCATGAATACATACACCTGCACAGACAAGAATCTAGTAATAATAATAGAATGGAAACATTTGAATGGCGCAAAATTTATGAAGATCCTCTATTGCGCTAGAATCCAAAAAGGGATAATACTAAAACCTTGCGAAGTTGTAACCCAGTAAGCACCCAACAGGGGATTATGACTAGGGCTGCGAACGAGTACTCGAGCCTCGATAGACGAGTCGATCTCGGCTAGTACTGGAGTCCATTTTAAGTACTGGGTTACTCGCGAGGCATTGTATTATTGCCCATGTAATGAAACGTTTGTGTAAAATATGCTGCATTTCAGCATTTCCGTCACATAACATCAATTAAAGTTGTTGTTTTTGCTTGAAAACCTATAATTTACTCCATAATCTATAATAACTGGTTAAATAGGGGACGTTTTTCTTCAAAAGTTTCATTTCCGGAATCGACTATTTGTTTACAGAAGACTTCTAATGGTGGGAACTAAATCTCGCGGTTACTGGAATACGGGCCGGTTGTCAGAGGGCGAGTACTCGATGCCCTTTTTTGGTACCCGTCACAGCCTTTATGACTGTGGTGGTGGGTAAGCTAGTCTCAACAGGTAAGTCTTGAGTTGCCTTCTAAAGCTTGAAGTGGTCTGTTGTGATCTGACACAGAGTGGAAGCCTGTTCCATTCAACTGTTGCAGCCGTGGTAAACCATTGACTGCCTGTGGCCTTTCTTGGATGGCCTGAAGAAAGTAATAGTCTATTTCCACGTGTCAGACTACTAAATTTGATCATGGATGATGTCTGTGTGTGTGTATGTGGGTATGTTGGGGAGGGGGGGGGGGGGGGGGATGGGGGTATTCTATGGCTTTAAAATACTGTATGTATTTTCTACAGAAGGAACAAGAAAATCACAGTGAACAGAGGAGATGAGATGGAAATATTAAGAGAAGAAGTTCAGATGAAACATGATAAGATGGTACAATCAGAGGTCACTGAATTACTGGATGCTACAAAACAGGACATAGATGATGTCATGGCAACAAGTTTTAACCTTGATATGACCTTGACTGAAGCAGCACTAGCAGTGGACAGAGCACAAGGTAGTGCTTTTGTTTTGATAGAAATAAGGAACTTATTTTTCTACAGTCCAATTGTTTTAAATTTAACTTTGATAACTAGAATGCCCTGTTAAACAGAAGTAAATATTAGGGCAGAGTTTGTAGCAGATTTTCCATTTCATTACCCAATCAGTATGAGACCATTAGGGATGGGTTGGTAGGCCCAGTATCTTGGAATCAAGAGCATTTAATGAAATACTGGGATGAGATTTTAGCACTGCCACTTCTTTGTCAGCGCATATACTTAAAGGAAAACATAAAAGATTGGATACATACCATAAATATGAAGAAATTGAACACTTTTGTCCCATATTTCTGCCATGTTTATAAGTCATAACACTTTATAACCACATCTTGCTTGTCAACGCATATTATGGAAGGAAAAGTTAAAATATTCGGGGGAAAAACAGAAATCTGAAGATATTGCACACATTTGTATCATATTTTTTGCATTTGGGGACTTTTATTTGCAATGTCCTTGACAGCAAAATCTACGGAGTACACATTTTTCATACCGACCCTTCCCTATAAACCGTCCTAATTCTGAGATACCAAAGTTCATGAAAACAAAACATGGCAGGTCTTTCTAAAAAAGAAATCTGTATGAAATTGTTAAAATCTACAAAAATACGAGAAAAAGTTAAACATAATTTCTACAGATTTGGGGTTCATTTCTAATATTTTACGTTTTCTCAGAATTATATGTTCTGACATTAGAGATGCCAGTTGTAAGGTCACAGTATTTTAGTAAAATGGTCTCCATATCAAGATTCCAGTGCTGCTTACCCTGCCGGAGTAAATATTGGTGCATAGAAAAGTCATTTCCATTGTAGTGGATTTTTTTTCCAGCATAATTCATTTTTATTCACCCTTTTTGCACAAACACCCAATTATAAGAAACTTACAAAAGTGAGCCATACACAGATGGCGAGTACATTGATATATAGAGTTAAATTGATAGATAATGGGTATTGTAGTTCACAGATAACTCTGTTACTATAATTGTTAACTGTAATTTAGTTTTCTTTGTGATTTGATTTCTCAGGATTTTAACCGTAGATATAGTAATGATCGGAAAGGTTAAAGAAAATCGAGAAAATTGCTGGTCTTGGGACTATTTTCCATCAATATTAAAAGCAAACTTCACAAATAGCATTTTGATTTGATATAAAAGGATGAGGTCACTTAAAACACAATTAACTTTAATAACCATATGAAATATTTATATTATCTCAGACTTTTTTTTGTTCCTATAGATGCTGTCAAGGAATTAGTGCAGAAAAAATCCACTCAGAAATTTGTTGACCAGAGCTGCCAGATGGCGAAATTTCCCATTATCATGGAAGGTAATATTACACATTTAAACCAAATTTTATAGAGTAAAGTCAGGTTTTTACCCCAGCCCCTTTAAAGGCTGTATTCTTTTTACCAATGGTGTGTCCCCAAATGCAAAAAATATGATACAAATGTGTGCAATATCTTCAGATTTCTGTTTTTCCCCCGAATATTTTACAGAAAGAAATAATTTTTCTTCCATACTTTCCCAGGTAACAAGTACAGGTGTCACTTGTGTGGCTTGCTACTCATCAAGAAACACTACCTCATTGCTCACATGCGCTACGTACACAAGATCTGTGTGAGAGACCCACTGTCCAGACTACAGTGTCCTAAGTGTGATTGTACATTTGTGAGGAAGAACAGGCTGGATGAACACATAGCCCACAAACATACAGGTGTGTAAATATAGACAGGTGTGTGACTATACACGTGGTGTATGAATATTAGTATTGTGGTTGAATACGAATAATAGAACAGGTTTCCGAAAGCGGAAATTCGGTGAAAAACTGGGTGTGTTTGATTTATTAAATGCAAAGTAATAAGTTTCCAAATGCGTACATGAGCCATAACTCGCTCAAGAGTTAAAAAAGAACAACAATGGGCTTTTTTCCTTTTTCTGTCCTTTCAAGGACAAAATGGGTGATGTATTGATAGAATATTATAAAATACTGTGAAATATTTGTTCTAGGTGAATATTTTAGAAAACTTAAGTTAAAATAATGACTATGTGGCAAAACCGGTTTTGGTTACAAGAAAACGAAATGTAACCGAATCAGTGTCTTTCAGTCAGCAAATAGGTTTCCGGTTTACTGTCTTCAACACTAATTAATATACAAAGGTTTGTGATATCAGTGTAAGTATTTTTAGCTTTCTAAGTTTTTATGCTACAACTATATGCTATCAAATAATTCAAATGACTGTGTAAAATGGATATGTTGCAACTGTTACTACAGACTGAAGTTTCACTTGAACTCTGCTCACTTGTACAATTGGTTGGTTGGCATTTGGACACTTTTTATCTCCTACTGGCCTGCGGGGCAGGAGATTATAAAATGCCTCAAGTGTGTGCATGCATGCGTCTGTCACACAGTTTTCTCTAAAGTAGAGGGCTGTAGGGTCTTAAGCTTAAATAAAATTTAGTTCAGTTTATCATGCCCTCCATTTTTTTTCTGCATTTACAGATCTAAGTCAATAGCTAAGTGAGAAATAGGGCTAGCAGTTAGTTTGAGTAAATTGTAAACTCCAAACCCACTGCATTTAGTACATTTTGCAAAAATATGTTGTTTAGTTACTTTCTCTGGTACCTGTTTTAGAGGTCTGTCTCAATTTCTAAGTGAGTAATAGCCATTTTCTGCTGTTACAGTGACAAAAATGTGTAAATAGCTTTTATCTTTGTAACTGTTATCATTGTAAAGCTGGCCAGTAGCTACTTTGAGATTACCACTGTTGAATAAATCAGTTGTAACTTGAAAACTAGTACATTTAAAGTATTTTGTTTAAATATGTTTTCCACCTACATTTTACTCCTTAGTGGTTAACTTGATACTTTACTTCTGAATACCATTTGCAGGGTACAACTTTTTTGTCTTTTTCTTCTTTCACTTCTACTCCGAAGCTCAAAGCACAGAGTCAGCTGACACAGAACCTGTTCATGGGCACTGATTGCTTGTTTGTTTTTATTGCGTAAAATAGCCTTACCTTATCCTCACAAGTGCTTGTTTGGTTTTGTGGAGCAAAAACGTATCGACCGACAAGAATTTTTTAAGGAATATTCTTGTCACAAGAGGTGACCCCTTTGTCTGCGCATGTCCGCGCTTGCGCAGTAGTCGTTGTCGACAGACGAATGTTGAGAGCTCTTCATTATATTTTTGGTCGATATGGGAGCAACACGTATTTTCTTTTATTATCGTCCATTTACAGACGAAGATCTATGAAGTTTTGAAGCGTGCAAGCGTGCACCTACCTGTATTTATCCATTATTCGACTGGTACTACCACTAATTCTGCCTCCCTTGTCCTGAAAAGGGTCAGAATAAGATGTGCAAGAAGATGTTGCTGTAAAGTCTTCAGTGGAAGACGTGTATATCTTCGGCTGTACTCGCCCATTATTCGACTGGAACTACCTTCGTGTCGATGAAAGGTATGCAGAGAAGACCTCCCGTAGTTTTCAGTGGAAAACTGCTTTATTGTCCCTTAATTGATGGCAGAACATGAGTATTAGCGTATGCTCGAAAACAAAGAAGAAAGAATGCAGTTGGAGGTCGTAGATTCTTTACTGTGGGTAGAGCGCCACTCTGGTACAGTAACAGGTCTCCCTCCAAAAGAACGACTATAGACAGATTACCTTCCTTTGCTGTAAATTTGGATGAAGATTCAACAGACATATTTGGGGCAGTATGTGCACTGCTTGTCTGTTCATCCCTGTTGAAGAATTGCAATAACTATTTACTAGATAATAAAACCTTCCTATGGCCATGTCTCCATTGGAAAGAATACTGTGACTTTTGAGTTAATTCTTCTGCAAACTCAACGAAGATCAAACTGGCTAGATGAGATTTTATGTTATATTATATGTTGAAGTCCTTGCTTCCAACTTTTACACTGTATTTTGCACAGTATATTCAGGACAGGAGCTATGTCCAGTAATTTTCCCCTACTAACCACAAAAGATCGTCGTACCACTCTGCCTAGTTTACCAGGTCAGAGGGATGCAGAAGAACGTGGCTACATTGATGCAAGTCACCATGGAGGCTCTTCTTGCAGTCTTACTGGCAGTGATGGGATATTTTTTCATTGCCATCCCAGAGTTGTGCGAATCTTCAGTTGGGATTGTCGAGTTTCTCTCCAATCGAATTCTCCAATGCCTGTACTACCCACAATGCAAAGCGATGACGTCAGACAGGAAAACATGGCTACAGTACTAAATATACTGCTTAAATGCTTCAAAAGAAAGCGATTCATCCACTCAACAATTGCAGAACTCCAGGTTTCTATGGCAGTTTATTTCTTGTATAGAAACTCCACTAATGACGACCTCTGATACATCTCAGTGTCCTGAATTGATCTAGCTACGTCTTCAACAGTCACGGCCCACGAGTGAAGTTCGTTTACTATAACAATAAATACCTGCTTGTCACTTCATTTAAGCTGGAGACAGCAGAAATTGTTAGAAAATCGGTTACAAAAGATGCGTTCTTCTATGTACCGACTCACCAAGATTTTCAACATCTACTTTAGTTTAATGTACACGATCAAACCTATCAGTTTAAAGCAATATGAAATTCGGGTTAGCGACCCCTCTACAGTATCATGCGCGTAATAAAGAGGCAAATCTCATTCTTCAGTCTCACGGAATAGGAGTTCACCATATACCTGGACCACTGGTTGTTAAGTGTATGTAGAAGACACCAGTATTGGGTTCAAATCAAAGAACTCATCCAATTATTCAACAACTGGCTTCGTAATATCGATTTCCTAGGTTACCACTGCATTTTGGTACCAGGAAATTTCTTTCACCTTATACCTAGACTACTGGTTCTTTAGTGTACGTAAAAGACACCAGTATTGGGTTCAAACCAAAGAACTCATCCAATTATTCATCAACTGGGCTTCGTGATATCGATTTCCTAGGTTACCACTGCATTTGGTACCAGGAAATTTCTTTCTACCTCGAATAAATTAAATACCTGAGAATCTCTTCAAGACATGGCGATCTCATCACAATCAACCCCAAGGTTGCTTATATCCCAGGTAGGGATATTAGCATCTTTGGAAAAGGCTATACCAATGGGTCAGTTATGTATGTGTGCCTTTCAGTGGTATCTAGAAAAAACTGGCAATATCTCCAGTCACTAGTTGTGAGAATTCCTGTTTCAAATCCTTCTGAAAAAGCATATTCACTGGTGGAAAATGCCAAAAAATGGGAAATAGGATGCCTTTTCTATACACGGGTGCACAATTCCCTTATTTTCATAGATGCATTAAACCAGGGTTGATGATCCCATCTATAAGCATCACAGTTAGTGGCTTTGGACAGTTAGAAATGTATATATTACATTTCAATGTCATACAGCTGAAGGCAGTGTGTTCAGCCCTTAAAAGCCTTCAAGATAAATTCCACACAAAAGAATTCTGATAGCATCAGACAACACCACTGTGTTCGGTTATCTGAACAAACAGGGGGGGAGCGTATACCTCCTAGTTTGGCGCAGCTTGGCCTACTGCAATTCTTGAAATATACTCATAACAGACAGACATATTCTTGGTTGCTTAAAGGTCATACTCAACATCATCTCCAGAAGGGATAAAGGTTTGGTGCATCCTGGCCTACTGCAATCCTTGAAATATACTCATAAGAGACAGAAATATTCTGGGGTTACTTAAATGTCATACTCAATGATCTCTACAGAAGGGACAAAAGTAATCGGTACAGAATGGTTCTTACTCCCTTTATGGTTCTAGACAACGTGCAAGTTTGGCACAAATCAACAATAGGTGTTTTATGCAGGTATGCTGCATCTTGGCCTACTGCAATCCTTGAGCCATATATATTCAGGGTTGTCTAAATGTTATGACAGTCAGCCTCTCAAAATACAGACAGCCTCAAAAAATATAGACAGGGTGGTCTCTTCATCTTAAAATGTTCCATTTGATTTGCATAGTTTGGCAAATACCAATGGTAGAGATGTTTGCAACCAAGATGAATCACAAACTTCCATTCTATGTGGCCAGTCTCAGATGCAAATGCTCTGAACATAGATGCATTAAACATCTTGTTGGAGGGTCTGGACTGCTAGGCTTTTGTCCTGTACCACTTATTCCAAAAAGTCATTGAACAAGTGAACACCAGGTGCAAAATGATTGTAGTGGCCCTTGGTGGCCCATGATGCATTGGCTTTGGGGTCTGGTGAGTCATTCAACCAAACCTCCATTACAGCTACTTCATTGGTCTCAGAAACAGCCATTCAGTCAGAAATTCCATCTGAATCTGTTGCATTGGCACCTTCATGCTTGGCACCTTAACACCACTCACAATCTCTTATATCATTCTCTGAGCAAGGGGTAGAGAGATTTAGGGCATCTTAAGGACCCTCATCTTGGAATGTACGAGTCATGAGGGGTCTTTTTGAGCTCTGGTACCCACAGAATAAGGTGGCCATCTCAGAGCCTACTGTCTCAAATATACCAGATTTTTTGATCCATTTACTTGCAAAAATCTGAAACCTGTCACTATTGTTGGCTTTGTAGCAGCCATAGCTGATAATTTACATTTTTTGTGTAGGAGTTGAGCAAAAGCCTGGATCTTTATAGGCCTATTGCAAGTGTTTATAGAGAGAAGCCCACTACTAACAGGTGTAGCATCAAGGGATTTGCCTTTGCTTCTGTTGGTTTTCACAAAAGGCTTCTTGTTAACCTTTAAAAGGAGGTCAGTCTAAAAGAGTTTGACTTGCAAGACTGTTGCAATGGCATTGGAAGTGTATTCTGGGACTTTGGCTCCTTCAGACACAAGCCTCATAGGAAGGAGGTTACATTTTCTCCCTCCTACCTACCTTTTCAGCAAGGACCTATTAGCCTCAATTGGTCTAGATTGGCTCCAGTGGTCACTTCAGCTCTAAATCATTCCTGAACTCAAATTGCCTGGACACATGATTCGTTGTCCTCCTACAGCACTTACATCCTTCATGGACAGGACTACTGCTTGGAGAAAAGGGAAAGTCTCCTTCTCCTGCCTTTTAGCAAGAATCAGTTGGCTTCTGATGCCCCAGATGGCTCAAACCAGTGGTCATTCCAGCTCACAAACCTTTCTTGAGCTGACGTTGGACTGATGTTGTGACACTCTGCCCTCTTACAGTACTTAGTTACTATCAAGACAGTACAAGTACTTCAAGGAGGTGAAGCATCTCTTGCTCATATCTTTTAAGGAAGGCTTGATTGAGATATCTTGAGTTGTGCTATCTCTTCCTGGATCAATCTGGATCCATGATTAGATTGCCAGTCCCTTAATTCTGATTCTCAGAATCTATACATTGAGGCACATATTAGATACATGGCTGCCTCTTTAGTTTTCAAGAGTGGGGTCTTACCTGAGCAGATATGGAACTCTTGTTATTGGAAGACCCACAATTCTTTACTACATTCTACTCGAAGAAGTAGCTTGGCAATCCCATGACCAGTCCATGAACAAATTGGGCCTTGTGGATTCACCTCAGCATGTAGTCAATTTTTGTGTATTTTTACATGTTATTGATATGACTCACATATTTATGTTCCCTCCAGTTATACAAGTGTTGTGTCACTGACATATGTCTTTCTTGACTTACATATGGCCCCATATCTGCAGTTCAGTTTGCCCCATATCTGCAGTTCAGTTTGCCTGCTTGGAGATATTCTCATTGTCAGATGATGACATCTTGTTTGGGGAGACATGCAGACATCTCCGGCCAATACCGGGTGATGGTTGATAGTGCTATATGATTTGTTGTAAAATTGTCTACAACAGCAACAGCAGCAACAATGATGATCACATAATGGATCTCTTGTTGAGGTTAGCAAATTACTTATCTGTGATGAAGAAGTAATATATAACCTAAGATGTGGTGTATGGAAGCTTATCTTATCCTCTTATCAAGTGCTTTATTTGGTGACCCCTTGTCTGACAATCATCTAACAGTGTGGCCAAAACAAATACCCTCCACCTGTTATGGTTGTATTCAAGCACTTGTGAGGATAAGGTAAGGCTATTTTACGCAATAAAATGTAACAAATTTTATTGTAATTTAACTTTTTACAAGTTAAATACTTACCTTATCCTCACAAGGATAAACCCACCCTACCTCCCCGCATAATTTGTTTTCTGGGGACCAAAAATACAATGAAGAGCTCTCGACATTCGTCTGTCGACAACGACTACTGCGCAAGCGCGGACATGCACAGACAAAGGGGTCACCTCTTGTGACAAGAATATTCCTTAAAAAATTCTTGTCGGTCGATACGTTTTTGCTCCACAAAACCAAACAAGCACTTGTGAGGATAAGGTAAGTATTTAACTTGTAAAAAGTTAAATTACAATAAAATTTGTTACAATTTCTGTGTTTGAATATATACTCAACTCACTATCTCCATGTACTTCAGGACTCAAAGCGCTATATCATCCATCCGACTGTACAACTACTGTCCAACTCTCAAGTTACTGACATTCCCCTTACTGAAAGACAGAGGCTCAAGGATGACCATTTATCAGTATTCTTAAGGTTCTATAACCTGCCACTGGGGATAGGACCCAAAGACAAAGGACCGCCATTTAAGTGGTCATCTGAGCCACTATGTATCTGCCTGTACCGTGGATTGAACACAAGTCCTCTATGTTCTTAGGCAAGTTTGTTACCCACTGGGCTACAGTGGCAGGTGAGCAATGTCATGGTATGACCTTGATTTGACCTTTGACCTTGCAGTAGTGACCTTGATCTTTAAAATCTTGTCCAGGCTATATCTTAAGAACCATGAGGTAAAGAAGGTTGATACTTGGTAGGGAATTTGGTTGGGGGTGTAGATGAGCATCATCATGATGTGACCTTGATTTGACAATTTACCTTTCTGTAGTGACCTTGACTTTTAAAATATTTTCTGGGCTATATCTTATGAACCGTAAAGTATAGCAGGTTGATACTTGGTAGGGACATTGGTTAGGGGGTCATGGTGTGACCTTGAATTGACCTTTGACCTTGCTGTGGTGACCTTGACCTTTGAAGTCTTTTTTAGTCGGAATCTGTAAGATGTAGAAAGGTGATATTTGGCAGGTATATAGGTAGTATTACCATTGTATAAGTGTGCAACATCATAGGGAATGAATACAAATGTCAGATTAAAAAACAGTTAAACCAAAAAGTGTAATTTCTGATTTCCTTGGACTTTTCAGATCGCAAGAACCACTTCTGTGACATTGCTGGCTGTAGCATGGCCTTCAAGACGGTATACAATCTACGTGACCACAAGAGGATTTATCACTACCACATGCTCAGATATGCCTGTGACATTTGTGGCAAGTAAGTACTGCTTCAGATGTCAATGTTAGGTTGTGTGTCCATTTCAACAGGTAAGGTAATGTCTAGGAATGGGATGGTAGATTTTTCTTTTCGGTATCCTGCCGATGCAAAACCATTCTGATTCTGAAATATAACAATAAATTACATTTGAGTATTTCTGCTATCGAACCGGCTTTCATCAGAAAATGTAGTCGATGAAAACAAAAAAGGTTCATCAAAAATCGCTACAAAACCATATACCTCTTTTACACTACAGGTGGTATCACCCGCTTGCGCAGCCTACAGAAGTTTTTAAAATGTTTAGAATTTCCGCCTCTGATTTCAGAACCGTGAGCATGTGCAGACGATTTGGCACATGCACATATGAAAGGACAGGGGTGTCTCACCAAACACCTATAGCTGCGAATAACACTGCCTGTAGTGTGAACAACTCGGATGAAATGGGGCGACCTGGGAGGCGGTTCCGCCGAAGAACACCTGTCACCGCGGGACATACCGCCTGTAATATGAAGGGGGCAATAACATTTGCTAAAAACGATGTACATACTGTGACAATGTTCGTCTGATGGCTACCCAAGGTCGTTGAGGTTAATGGAGGTCGCTTCTCAGTGACCAACGTTTGTAGTACTGTCATCCTACTGTTATTGATGGTTATAAAACCACGTCCAATCAGTGGCCATCCGCCTGTAGTGTGAACAACTCAGACAAAATGGGGCGACCTGGGGGTGGTTCCGCCGCCGAGAAAAACTTCTAACGGCCTGTAGTGTGAATGGGGCATAATGGGGCCTCTTGAATTTTAAAGTTAAAAAAATACATTAAACATATTTTCTTTAGTCTTTCAGCCATTTCAGGAATTGCCTCTTCATATATTAACAACCACTCCTTTAGTAACATCTTTTAGAAGGCATCTTACATTAAGCTTCTTCATATTGAGTTTCCCCTACCTAGTAGTATTCTTTATATTTACACCCACAACTTTAGATTATTGACCTAGAATTTCCCCGCAATTATAGCTTTTTCCCATTCTTTTGTCAGTTCAGTTCACTGATTTCCCCCATACGGTTACGATTTTGTGGTGTCAAAGCATCAGATAAGATTAAATTAAAAGTTGGTTTAAATTTAATGCACTAATTCAAATCATTGAATCAAATAAATTTGTAATACTACAATTTAAATCAATTTCAGGCTATATGAAAATCCAAACACTGCGGAGCGTCACAGACACATCTGTGCTTCCAAAGATCCTGAGAAGTATGGGAAGAAATTGGCAGAAGAGCTTAAAAATCCAGACTGGCTGCCCATAGATCAACTCTTCATGCGAGAGCCACTGCCTAAGAAACCCAAGAGCAAGAACAAGCAAGTGAGATCTGCTCCACATTCAATGACATTCCTATTACCCAGGGTTCCCATTGCACAGGGAAAACAGGGAAAATTGTGAAAAGTAATTCCAGACAGGGAAAACACAGGGAATTTGAAAACTTCAGAATGATTTTGAAGAGTAACAGCCATTTGCATTCACGTGCCGTGGGTTGTGACTCGCAGGTCACATTTGATGTTTTGGCGCTAAATTAGAATATTTAATAAGAACCTTTAAGTAATCATAGCATTCTTATTTTTTATCCGATTTTGACATTACCGATTGTGTTATTTTATTTATAAAATCCACAGGGAAAAATATAAACTTCACAGGGAAAACACAGGGAATTTAAATTGGAAAAGGGAGTGGGAACCATGTTACCTCCAAGTACAGTAGATTTGGTATAAGTAGAACTGCCATAAGTAGAGTATCACTGTAAGGAGAAGTAGTTTCTAAGTCCCAACAAATATTAGTGCAAAATATAAGGATAACTAGAAGTTTGACTTACAGACTTGCACAAAGTTTTATTTTTCAATGGGAGTAACAAGTTATAAGTAGAACCTATCAATCTTGTGTCTATAGAAGTGTCAATATCCAAGAAAACAGTGACAAAATAGTACCATTGTGACACTCTTTACCTGATTCCTAACTTTTGTGTTATTAAGTCTGAACACCAAAAAAATAAATTTCACAGTAGAGTGATTATACAAGAGTTATTTATTGCAAGAAAGTTAAACTACATAGTATGTTTAGTACTTCGTATGTTTCTCAATGTGGGTATAACTATCCCCAGTGGCAGGCTAAAGAACCTCAAGGACGTTGATAATGGTCATCCTTGAGCCTCTGTCTTTCAGTTATGGGAATATCAGTAACTTGAGAGCTTGGGCTGTACTTGCACAGTTAGATGGGTCAAATAGCGCTTTGAGTCCTGTAGTACATGGAGATATTGTGCTGAGTGTAAATACAAATACAAAAAAAATAGAAGTAAATGGCTGACATTTTGCAACTTTGATGTAGACCGAGTCCACTATATTAAATTCTTGACCATTTGTCTGGTCATCTCTTTGTTAGCAGGATTATGCAAATACTACTAGTTGGATCTTAATGAAGAAAAAAATGAGAAGATGATGGCTCTTGATCCAACTTAGAGTCCATTAAATTTTGAGAGTGATCTGGATCACTGCCTGGATACCAATAAAAATTTCAAGGATCCAGATTTTGTATTTACTTCTTATTGAGGCATTTTGTTATGGAAAAGGAAGATAAGGTTCTATTATAAACTATGCATGCCTTGGCAGAGTTATATGCTGTTTGAATGCTCTTGTTCGTTGAATTATTCTTAGAATGTTTGAAGAAAAATTTTACTAAGTGTAAATTTTAATTGCACTAATTGTGATGTTTGCCAGTGTTAAATAATACTGTTGATGAAAGGCAATGAAAACCACAGTTATGTCCATTGTGTATCACTTTAGCATATTTCTGCTGGTTTGGATAATTTACAGAAAACTAGCTGTTTAATGATGACTTTTTTCTATTTTTAAATTTTAGAATATCCAAATTAAGGAAGAAATTGGAAGTGAAGACAACAAGAAAGCAGAATGTAAGTCACCAATATAATCTAAGCAGGTTTTTGTTTGTTAAATCTCTGTTTTTATTGCGTAAAATAGCCTTACCTTATCCTCACAAGTGCTTGTTTGGTTTTGTGGAGCAAAAACGTATCGACCGACAAGAATTTTTTAAGGAATATTCTTGTCACAAGAGGTGACCCTTTGTCTGCGCATGTCCGCGCTTGCGCAGTAGTCGTTGTCGACAGACGAATGTCGAGAGTTCTTCATTATATTTTTGGTCGATATGGGAGCAAGACGTACTTTTCCTTATTATCGTCCATTCACGGATGAAAATCTATGAAGTTTTGAAGCGTGCACCTACTTGTAGTTGTCCATTATTCGACTGGTACTACCACTATTCTGCCTCCCTTGTCCTGAAAAGGGTCAGAATAAGATGTGCAAGAAGATGTTGCTGTAAAGTCTTCAGTGGAAGACGTGTATATCTTCGGCTGTACTCACCCATTATTCGACTGGAACTTCCTCCGTGTCGATGAAAAGGTATGCAGAGAAGAACTCCCGTAGTTTTCAGTGGAAAACTGCTTTATTGTCCCTTAATTGATGGCATAACATGAGTATTAGCGTATGCTCGAAAACAAAGAAGAAAGAATGCAGTTGTCTTTGCAAGGAGGTCGTAGATTCTTTACTGTGGGTGGAGCGCCACTCTGGTACAGTAAGGTCTCCCTCCAAAGAACGATTACAGAAGCATATCCACTGATCTTTGCAGTTAGTATATTGCTTCCCAGCAGGTACAGTGAACTTCCTGCTTCTCAGACATGAAAATAAGGACAGGTTACCTTCATTTGCTGTAGATTTAGATGAAGATCCAACAGACATCTTTGGGGCAGTATGTGCACTGCTTGTCTTTTCAGCCCTGTTGAAGAATTAAACCTTCCTATGACCTTGTCTCCAATGGAAGGAATACTGTGACTTTTGAGTTAATTCTTCTGCAAACTCAACGAAGATCAAACTGGCTAGATGAGATATGGTGTTGAAGTCCTAACTACAAAATATCATCGTACCACTCTTCCTTGTTTACCAGGACAGAGGGATACAGAAGAACGTGGCTACACTATAATGCAAGTCACCATGGAGGCTCTTCTTGCAGTGTTACTGACAGTGATGGGAGATTTTCATTGCCATCCCAGAGTTGTGCGAATCTTGAGACGGAGTTGTCGAATTACTCCCCAATCGAATTCACCAATGCCTGTACTACCCACAATGCAAAGCGATGACGTCAGACAGGAAAACATGGCTACAGTACTAAATATAAATATACCGCTTAAATGCTTCAAAAGAAAGCAATTTATCCACTCAACAATTGCAGAACTTCAGGTTTCTATGGCAGTTTATTTCTTGTATAGAAACTCGGCTAATGACGACCTGTGATAGATCTCAGTGTCCTGAATTGATTTCTAACTACGACTTCAACGGTCACGGCCCACGAGTGAAGTGCGTTTACTACAACAATAAATACCTGCTTGTCCCATCATTTAAACTGGAGACAGCAGAAATTATTAGAAATTCGGTTACAAAAGATGCATTCTTTTATGTACCGACTCACCAAGATTTTCAACATCTACTTCAGTTTAATGTACACTGGCAAACGTATCAGTTCAAAGCATTATAAAATTCGGGTTAGCGACACCTCTACAGTATCATGCGAGTAGTAAAGAGGCAAATCTCATTCTTCAGTTTCACAGAATAGGAGTTCACCATATACCTAGACCACTGGTTGTTTAGTGTACTTAAAGACACCAGTATTGGGTTCAAACCAAAGAACTCATCCAATTATGCTTCAACTGGGCTTCGTGATATCGATTTCCTAGGTTACCACTGCATTTTGGTACCAGGAAATTTCTTTCACCATATACCTAGACTACTGGTGGTTTGTGTACGTAAAAGACACCAGTATTGGGTTCAAACCAAAGAACTCATCCAATTATTCATCAACTGGGCCTCGTTATATCGATTTCCTGGGTTACCACTGCATTTTGGTACCAGGAAATTTCTTTCTACCTCGAAAAAATTAGATACCTGAGAATCTATTCAAGTCATGGCGATCTCATCACAGTTAACCTCAAGGTTGCTTATATCCCAGGTAGGGATACCAGCATCTTTGGAAAAGACTATACCAATGGGTCAGTTATGTATGTGTGCCTTTCAGTGGTATCTAGAAAAAACTGGCAATATCTCCAGTCACTAGTTGTGAGAATTCCTGTTTCAAATCCTTCTGAAAAAGCATATTCACTGATGGAAAATGCCAAAAAATGGGAAATAGGATGCCTTTTCTATACACAGGTGCACAATTCCCTTATTTTCGTAGATGCATTAAACCAGGGTTGATGATCCCATCTATAAGCATCACAGTTAGTGGCTTTGGACAGTTAAAAATGTATATATTACATTTCAATGTCATACAGCTGAAGGCAGTGTGTTCAGCCCTTAAAAGCCTTCAAGACAAATTCCACACAAAAGAATTCTGATAGCATCAGACAACACCACTGTGTTCGGTTATCTGAACAAACAGGGGGGGGAGCGTATACCTCCTAGTTTGGCGCAGCTTGGCCTACTGCAATCCTTGAAATATACTCATAACAGACATATTCTTGGTTGCTTAAAGGTCATACTCAACATCATCTCCAGAAGGGATAAAGGTTTGGCGCATCCTGGCCTACTACAATCCTTGAAATATACTCATAAGAGACAGAAAGATTCTGGGGTTACTTAAATGTCATGCTCAATGATCTCTACAGAAGTGACAAAAGTAATATGTACAGAATGGTTCTTACTCCCTTTATGGTTCCAGACAACGTGCAAGTTTGGCACAAATCAACAATAGGTGTTTTATGCAGGTATGCTGCATCTTGGCCTACTGCAATCCTTGAAATATTCTCATATGAGCCAGATATATTCAGGGTTGCCTAGATGTCATGACAGCCTCTCCACAAAGAACGAAATAATACAGACAGGAGAGTCTTCATCTTTAATATTCTATTTGATTTACATAGTTTGTCAAATACCAATGGTAGAGATGTTTGCCACCAATATCAGTCATAAACCTCCATTCTATGTTGCCAGTCCCAGATGCAAATGCTCTGAACATATATGAATTAAACATCTTGTTGGAGGTTCTGGACTGCTAGGCCTTTTGTCCTATACCACTTATTCCAAAAAGTCATTGAACAAGTGAACACCAGGTGCAAAATGATTGTAGTGGCCCCTTGGTGGCCCATGATACATTGGCTTTGGGGTCTGGTGAGTCATTCAACCAAACCTCCATTACAGCTACTCACTGGTCTCAGAAGCAGCCATTCAGTCAGAAATACCATCTGAATTTGTTGCATTGGCACCTTCATGCTTGGCACCTTACAACCACTGAGAATCTCTTATATCATTCTCTGGGCAAGGGATAGAGAGATTTAGGGCATCTCAAGGACCCTCATCTTGGAATGTATGAGTCATGATGGGCCATTTTGAGCTCTGGTACCCACAGAATAAGGTGGCCATCTCAGAGCCTACGGTCTCAAATATACCAGATTTTTTGATCCATTTACTTGCAAAAATCTGAAACCTGTCACTATTGTTGGCTTTGCAGCAGCCATAGCTGATCATTTACATTTTTTGTGCAGGAGTTGAGCAAAAGCCTGCATCTTTATAGGCCTATTGCAAGTGTTATAGAGAGAAGCCCACTGCTAACAGAGGTGCAGCATCAAGGGATTTGCCTTTGCTTCTGTTGGTTTTCACAAAAGGCTCCTTATTAACCTTTAAAAGGAGGTCAGTCTAAAGAAGTTTGACTTGCAAGACTGTTGCAATGCCATTGGAAGTGTATTCTGGGATTTTGGCTCCTTCAGACACAAGCCTCATAGGAAGGAGTTTACAGTTCTCCCTCCTACCTACCTTTTCAGCAAGGACCTATTAGCCTCAGTTGGTCTAGATTACCTCCAGTGGTCACTTCAGCTCTAGATCATTCCTGAACTCAAATTGCCTGGACACTTGATTCGTTGTCCTCTTACAGCACTTAGATCCTTCTTGGACAGGACTACTGCTTGGAGAAAAGGGAAAGTCTCCTTCTCCTGCCTTTTAGCAAGAATCAGTTGGCTTCTGATGGCCCAGATGGCTCAAACCAGTGGTCATTCCAGCTCACAAACCTTTCTTGAGCTGATGTTGGACTGATGTTGTGACACTCTGCTCTCTTACAGTGCTTAGTTACTATCAGGATAGTACAAATACTTCAAGGAGGGGAAGAATCTTGCTCATATCTTTTAAGGAAGGCTTGATGGAGATATCTTGAGTTCTGCTATCTCTTCCTGGATCAATCTGGCTGCATGATTAGATTGCCAGTCCTTTAATCTTGAGTCTCAGAATCTATACTTTGAGACACATATTAGATCCATGGCTGCCTTTTTAATTTCCAAGAGTGGGGTCTTACCTGAGCAGATATCAAACTCTTGTTACTGGAAGACCCACAATTCTTTACTACATTCTACTCGAAGATGTAGCTTGGCAATCCCATGACCAGTCCATGAACAAATTGGGCCTTGTGGATTCACCTCAGCATGTAGTCAATTTTTGTGTATTTATACATGTCATTGATATGACTCACATTTTTATGTTCTCTCCAGTTATACAAGTCTTGTGTCACTGACATATGTCTTTCTTGGCTTACATATGGCCCCATATCTGCAGTTTATGCAGTTCAGTTTGCCTGCTTGGAGATATTCCCATTGTCAGATGATGACATCTTGCTTGGGGAGTCATGCAGACATCTCCAGCCAATACTGGGTGATGGTTAATACTGCTATGTGATTTGTTGTAAAATTTTCTACAACAGCAACAGCAGCAACAATGACGACCACATCATGGATCTCTTGTTGAGGTTAGCAAATTACTTATCTGTGTTGAAGAAGTAACATATAACCTAAGATGTGGCTTAGGGAAGCTTATCTTATCCTCTTATCAGTGCTTTATTTGGTGACCCCTTGTCTGACAATCATCTAACAGTGTGGCCAAAACAAATACCCTCCACCTGTTATGGTTGTATTCAAGCACTTGTGAGGATAAGGTAAGGCTATTTTACGCAATAAAATGTAACAAATTTTATTGTAATTTAACTTTTTACAAGTTAAATACTTACCTTATCCTCACAAGGATAAACCCACCCTACCTCCCCGCATAATTTGTTTTCTGGGGACCAAAAATACAATGAAGAACTCTCGACATTCGTCTGTCGACAACGACTACTGCGCAAGCGCGGACATGCGCAGACAAAGGGTCACCTCTTGTGACAAGAATATTCCTTAAAAAATTCTTGTCGGTCGATACGTTTTTGCTCCACAAAACCAAACAAGCACTTGTGAGGATAAGGTAAGTATTTAACTTGTAAAAAGTTAAATTACAATAAAATTTGTTACAATTGGCAGCTTCTAAGACACAAACTAACAAAGTCACCAGTGGGAAATTAATATGTTATAGAATTTCGCTGAATTTTTGTTCCTGGTTACTCAATTTCAAAAAAGGTTCTCAGCACTGTTATTTTCAGGTGAATAAATAAAGAACAATTTGTTAATCGAACATTTTCGACCACATTCTACCAATTTGAAAGAGTAATCCACTAACAGAGACTTCCAAAACTATGACAAACTTCACACAGATCTAACTTTTGGCATATTCTTTGTTACATTGTTACTGATAACAAGTAACATTGGGCAGTAGTGTGAGCATTAGTATAATACAGTTTAACCTCCATTTTGTGACCTTCTATTATCCAAATTCTTGATTTTTAACTCCAAGGCTAGGAAAATTTGTTTGTGCCATATCTCAAACTGTAACAGGAGCTGAGCTACCCAAATTCATTTCGCAATTCAGTAGTCACAAGGTTGAGTATGCACATTTTTTTCTACTTAAACACCATGATGGTTTCTGGAAATTATGTCTTTGCATTAAAATAGTTCTGAAAGCTAAACTTACTGTATTGTTATAAAATGATTAATATTACAGAAAACTCCCCAATATACAAATACTTTTGACATTGTGCTGTGGTCATGTTTTGTCGTAGTGTTGTGGTTGAATGCAAATTTTTAGAAGCGGTTTCCAAAAGCAAAAATTGGGCGAAAAACCGGGTACGTTTGATTTATAAACATGCAGAGATAAGTTTTCAAATGTGTACATGAGCTGTAACTCATATATGAATAAGAATTATGATGAACTTTTTGAAGACTTTCGAGGACAAAATGTGTGATATATTAATGGATTGTTATAAAATACTGTTAAATTTTTGTTTTAGTTTAATATTTTGCCAAACTTAAGTTAAAATAATGAAATATGTGATGAGACCAGTTTTGGTTAGAAGAAAACGAAACATAACTGGATAACTGTCTTTCCGCTGGCAAATAGGTTTCCGGTTACCGTCTTCAGCGTCTTTTATTTGTCGTACTAAAAAATGTGACCAAATGGGTGAAAATATAATATATTGTAATTGTTACATCTGTCAGATGAACCAGTAACTACTCATGATCTTCCCAGATCGACCCAAATAACGAATACTGACCTCCCAGTAACAGCCTTACTTTAAAGTATAAATAAAAAATGTGCAAACAATACACTGATAAACCACTTACTTGTACACACTCATGCAACTTGTTTACTTCTTTACAAAAGGTTTTGCTTCAAATTTACATCTGACAAATCGTGACCAATGATTTCTCCATACAAAATGTGACATCATAACACTATAGCATGTCATATTACTTATCAACATGGCAGAGCCCTTGGTCATCATTTTACAGATAAATATGACAAGTTATGTTGGAAAATGGTTTAAAATGAAGATTTTATTTTGAAAAGAAGCTTACTGATGCATGTATATTTAGGGTTTGATGTTTTAAAATATTGTCATTGACTCAAGTCTGACTCGAATTGACTTAATGACAGTGTGTGAAGCTTGAGTCATAACTGTGACAGTTTACAGGTGCACAAATGTGAATTTGCGTCCACTGTCCCAAATTTATATTTCTCCTTTGGTTTATACTAAAATACATCTCCTGTTTTATGAACCTTCTGTTACCAGAATAGAATCTCTGTCTCGTAACATGTTCCTATAATAGAGGTTCTGTTATAATAAATACACAAATATATTTGATTAATATCACAAATGTTATGGATTAGAGCAAGAAATCAAAAATTCGCCAGAAATCTAAATTTTGCTACCTTTAAAAAGCTTACTTACTTCTATGAAAAAAGATGTTTTGTCTTAAACTTGGTATTTTTTATTTGAAAGAGCCTTAAGATCCTGTACATTCAACAAGTCTCACCTCAATTCATTTGGTTTAGCATTTGCTCCGCCGCCGCCGCCGTGCGTAGAGAGATTTTCAACATGAACCCTTTCAGCAGAATACTACACCAGCTAGCATCACCAAATTTGAAGGATATCTTCATTAAGAGGTAAGCTTCTCTGGGATTGAAATTTAATTAGCCTCATTCTGAGAAATAAGATGGTCACAACGGGCATGTCTTTGAAAATTATCTACCTTTTTGTACTGGCTGGTTCTCATAAGTGGAAGGTTGAATCTCTTCATAGGTGATATGTATAACAGATATGCATATCTTCTACAACCATGCAAAAATTTGACCTTAAAGCTTCTCATTCAAAGTCATCCACAGAATGCCAAAGTACCCCATGTAGCGGACTTTAAAAATGCCTGTATCTCCCATATTATTGCTCCTAGAGGTATGGCACGTGAAACCAACATGTAGGAAATCATGAGCTGGGATCTTCTGATGCGATCAGATTTGACCTTGGATCCCTCTTTCAAGGTCAAATGAGGATAGCCAAACTTAAAAGTGCTTAAAACTCGCTTATCATTGGTCCTAGAGGTTTGCAATGTGAAACCAACTTATAGGAAATCATGGGCTGGGAATCTTCTGATGTGATCAGATTTGACCTTGGGCCCCTCCTTCAAGGTCAAATGATGGTTCACTGGCATTGGTGAGTTGTCTTTTCAGTGTATACAAATTTGCATCGGTTCTCCAATATGCTAGGTCTAGTTTCAGATATATGGTGAATTTTACATTTCTTATTCTACATGTATAAGATATATGGGAAAGTTTATATTTTGCGATATAACCTGCACAAATATAGCACACCAAGTATAATACTGTTTTGATATTTTGCAGATGACTCAACTGAAAGCCTTTTATTGATTGATGCCTCTCTGACAGACCCAGCAAATCTTTCATCATTGAATTCAAAAGCAGTTTCTATTTTTACTATAAAATCTGAGGAATCTGAAGATCTTACGACAGGTGTAGCCATCAATGGGGAAATACATGAGGAGGAACCATTGGAAGACAATGGTGGGAACTATTCAGAAAGACAAGATTATGCAAAACACCGGAAGAGGAAAACTGTGGAAATATTCACCGATGAACCACCCATTGTGAAAAAGTGTAAACAGGATGAAAAAGATGATAAAACAAATGTCAAGTGAGTTCTTTCCTTTCATGACTTTTAATCCCAGCCAGTAAAAGCTGGGGTAATAGTCGTCACCCCTTCGCTGTCTGACTGGCAGAAGCCGGCATTTTCAGGATATCTTTTTTCACCAGAACTGCAGCTGAATAGGTTTTCTAGCTTTTGCAGTACCAAACGCTTTTCTAGTTTGAATATCTTTAACATTGGTCTTCACATTTTCAAGATGCCTACTTTATGCTGTTTTCATTGTGCCTGTCACATGGAGTTACTGCCTGCTGAGGTGGGCTATTTTTGTTTGATTTATTTTCCATAATATCATTAAGCATGCAATAAAATCTAAAGTTTTATGGTAGTATATTCATGTAACTCCCAGTTTGTTTCTGTCTTATTGCATACACACCATTTTCTTAATATTTTCCCCGACTGAATTCAGGGTTGCCAGTGGTCAGGGAATTTTCTTTTGGGTCTGGGAATTTTGGAACTTTGAAAAAAAAGTCAGGGAAATTTGGGAAAATCCTTAAAAAGCCAGGGAAAATTAACTTTTGTGAGTCACACGCGGAAGATTAAGCGAAGCCACGATGCCACAAATTGGAAACGTATGTGTATAGCAATACAACAAAAAGTGAATTGCAATATTGATCTAGAAGATCCTACATTAATAGGCCTATACCAGATTCTGCGAGCCCGAATTTTGTGAGTGCTAATTGGCTATGGCGGTCTTCTGTACTGCTGAAATCCATCGATGTAAACATCTGTTAGGTTTTTAAAACATCAATCTATATAACAGTTATTATCATCATTTCACCCCGATGGTCAGGGAAAATGAAGTTGTCAGGGAGAAGTCAGAGTGGCAACCCTAGAATTATGATCGAGGGATTTGTACTGTCCTTTCAACAGTGAAGCTCACATGCATGTTATGATGAGTTTTATGTGACTCCTCTAACCACAAAGTGGAGAACGAAGTGCTGGAATGCCAGTCTTGGCAACTTAGGCTTCTGATAAGGACATGCAGTAAAAGCTGACCGGTAGGATGACCTGGTCAAGTCAAAGAAACCTGATCAGTACTCAGGCTGTTATTTCCTTGAAGTATATGATAAAGTGCAGAAATAAGAGATATGCTCACTAGTGTTGTGACAATATTCTGTAGAAGTTCAGTAGTTCACTCATTGATTGTCATATATTATAAATTTGGTGAAATTTTTCCGAAATATCTACAGATAGATGTATTCAGAGTTTACCATATTTTCAACATAAGGACAAGATTTTATAATAGATGTCTGTATTTTTACTGGTTTTGAAAAATATTGGTTCAACGATCGAACTAGATTGAAGTTCAACACCTTGTAGAAATACCATATGTCAAATCCAAAATTTTAAAAAGATTTAACTACTATTTCACAGCAAATGTAAACCATAGCATATAATACCCCATGCATTCATATGCAGTACACAAATGATATATATTCTTAAGTTTTGACTGAAAATTATGGTAAGAAGTTACCATATGAATATACTCTGGTAGACTGAAACTTAATTGATATCATGCTGTTACAAACTGTGAAAAATAAAACTGTCAGGATTATAAATAATATGTCGATTTGTCTCTTCAATACATCGCAGAGAATCATCTACAGCTAATCTGATGGTTGCCAAGGTGAAAGTAGAAGATGGGGAGAACCAGTATTCTGGTGAGTTAGTATAAAAACATTAAAAGACTTTGCTTTGACAATTACAAGTATGAGCAAGGATGGGGCTAAATTTTCCATGTCAGAAATAAGTTGTAAACTTTAAGTCCTTGTACTTTTTTTTTCAGTTGAAACACTTGTTCACAAAAGTAGTGTTTGTTTGACACAAACCTTTTGGCTTTGCAAAATGAGTACAGAAACTTAAAATCTGCAACAGTAACACATGTAGCACAAAAGGTAAGATTTTCTTTCGAGTGGTATTGTTTACTTTATAAAATGTTAAATTTTATGGAAGTTAATACAGATGATTTAACTAAATGAATGTTTTCTTGGAGACAGCTTGACTAATAAGCTGTAGTTACCAGTGGGTACAGGACTTGGCTGTGCGTACATCAATATTGAATATAAAAATAATTTGTCTACTAAAAAGTCAGAATTTGGCATACCGAAAACAAAAAAATTTTGTAGCGTATCCCAAACTGTTAACAGGAAGTGAAGTTTGTAAAAAAAAACATGGCAGTTCTGATCCAACAGTCATTAAAAACTACAAAACTATGAAATAAAACTGTACCACTTCTTCAGATTTAGGGTTTATTTCAGATCATTGCAGTGTAAGTTTATAGTTATGCATAAAATGCTGATACTGATGTACGTCTTGTCACATTACCGTTTGCAATCTTGTCTGAAACCATAAATTTTGCTAAATATCAATGAATAATGTACCCACTAGTAGTTACTGTTGGTTGCTAAAAAGTATTCACATAATCCTAAAAGAGAAGATTAGTGGAGAATGTTGACCTCAATTAGGTGATTTTCTCTCTCCTAGATCCCTCACACTCTTCTGTTGATACCCCCCACACAAAGTCTTCCAGTGGTAAAGCTACTCAACTACCTCTCAGAGATCTGCTGAAATTCATTAAGAAGAAAGAAGCTGCCAACAAGAAACAGCAGACCACAGAAAACTGTCATAAAAGTGGGAAGGTACAGCTGGGTGCAAGTAGTGGTCAGTATTCAAATGATAAAACATGAGGTTTACTCACCTGCATTTTTTTGTCATTAATTTGCAGGAAATCATGGGCTCTTAAATAAAACTTATTTGGGTTATATTTGACCTTTGACACCCACCTTAAAGCTCAAACTGGGTTGTCATACCAGACAGTCAAAATATCTCGCACATTATT
Organism: Sabellastarte sp. h YS-2021; assembly: GCA_964017235.1. Taxonomy (NCBI): domain Eukaryota; kingdom Metazoa; phylum Annelida; class Polychaeta; order Sabellida; family Sabellidae; genus Sabellastarte; species Sabellastarte sp. h YS-2021. The sequence continues at coordinate 45,501,922 of OZ024935.1, forward strand.
GCCCCTGTAGGTTAGACAACTGGGGCCGGTTTCACGAAACCTCCTTTGGAAAGGACCTCCTTTAGTAAAGGAAGGTAAGTTTTATTGCTTTGGGAAGGCCACCTAAAAATTCAGTTTTACAAAGTCCCTTTAACTCTCCTTACCAAAGGTCTTCCTTGAAACTTAAGGAGGGAGCAAATGTTTTTTTAAAGTTGTTTAATATTCCTTAAAGGACACTTCCTTAAATTTAAAGTAGGCCCTTAGCTTCCTTGAAGTTTAAATGAGTTTTTAAGATTTCCTTCAAGGAAAGAGGCTTTGTGAAACTTAGATTTTTCAAAGGAGGGAGAATTTCAAGGAAATCCTTGAATTTAAGGTGACCTTTATCTTAAGGAGGCTTCATGAAACCGGCCCCTCAAGACAAATAGTGACAAAGCCTGAACTGCAAAGTATTCCAAAAATGTACTGCGTGTTTAAATTAATTTACAGGACTAGTACTTTTGCCTGATTTCAACCCATTAATCAGTTATAAATCCAATTTTATGGATCATTATGGTACAACAACTAAACAACATTTTCTGATGTAGAATCTCCTACTGTTTCTGCTTTCTCCCTAATTAGACCAAAACAGGCTCTTACATAATATACAGTCTGGTGTACTACACATTATATGCTAGATCTATATGTCAACCTGTCTTTATTTTGTCTAGAGTCAAATTCCAGTGAAGTGAAGTCAGAGAAGTCAGTACCAGCTTTCACAGTGACAGGGATACTAAATAAACACAAAGTGTGAGTGTTGTTTTTTATAATGTTTTCAAAGAACTCTGAGTGTATTCCAAATATGGCACTTTAACAGATAACCACAATAAATCTTTTAAAAGCGATGGTTTACACAATGGTATATAAAAGGCTCTTTGAGTGGTGGCACTGATCCTGAATGAAAAAGTGACACCAAATTATAGGAAGGTAGCATAAAGAATATTACACATAGCTCCTTTCCCAGGTACCCACTGAAGTGTGATGAGCTAAGAAGACGACTGTACGGCCCTGAGACCTTGAACTCTGTGGCGCTGATGTCATTTATCAACAAGTCTGAACAGTGGAACAAGATGGCCGAGTTAAAGAAACAGCTCGTGGAGATTGGTTTCAATGTGCCCAGATTCACAGCTGTCACCTCAAGCTTCACAAAACTCTGTGAAGGTACAGTTAGGGTATAGAGTAAGAAATCTAAAATTCGCCAGGAATCTAAAATTTGCCACCTCTAAAACCTTAGTTAATTTTATGAAGAAAATAATGCTTTTCTCTAAAAATTGGTATTTTTCAGTTCAGAAAGCCTTAATTTACTATACATTCAACAAAACTCACCACACTTCATTTATTTTATTAGTATTTTCACATGTGGCGAATTTCAGACATGTGGCGAATTTAAGATTTCTTACTCTATATTCTTTGTTAATATGTAACAAAAGTCAAAACACAAAACATCTAGAAATTAAGCGTCCTTTGATAAGGGCTCTTATTTGTTTTTAGGCTAGGTTTCCTTCTATTCTTAACTAGAAAGTAAACAAAAATTATGGCTGATTAGAGACCACTGCTGCTGCTGCCAGGTTATGGTCTCCAATCAGCCATAATTTTTGTTTACTTTCTAGTTAAGAATAGGCAGCTGTATTAAAGTACTTAAACTTGGTTCTTCAAGAAAAATACAGTTAAAGACAAAAATAATCTTTTGGACATGTCTGATGGTGTATGAGAATTAATCCTGCTTAAATGAAGCCTGTGACAAGTGGGTAAAATTCCATCCCGGGAGCTGAGGTACCCAAAATTGTCTCGCAAAATATTAATTTGGTGGTTTAATATGCACATTTTTTTGTCACAGAAAACTACTGTTGTTATTTGATAAGCTTGGTATTAGCTGAGCCATCTGGTGTGAAATCCCTTTAAGCCCCTAGACTTAGCTAAGACAAACCTATTATATCATATCACATATCATTCCGAATTTCATAACCTACAGGTGAAATGGCAGACATATTCATGGAGTTTCAAGAGCTTCAGCAGACCTACTTGAAAGCTGGATTACTAGAGAAATGTCTGGTGAATAGACTGCTTGCCTCTAGGTTTGAGAGTGCAGAGTTAGCCATATGGCTTGGACAAATAAGGTAAATATTATAGAAACTTCCTCAACTGGCAGCTTCCTCATATTTACTCACTGGATCATAGTATCAGGATCAAGTATCTGAAATTTTACTAGGATCCGGATCAAACTTAGGTATGTTATAGACACTGTTATGGGTGTATCCTGTTTTTATTGCGTAAAATAGCCTTACCTTATCCTCACAAGTGCTTGGTTTGGTTTTGTGGAGCAAAACGTATCGACCGACAAGAATTTTTTAAGGAATATTCTTGTCACAAGTGGTGACCCCTTTGTCTGCGCATGTCCGCGCTTGCGCAGTAGTTGTTGTCGACAGACGATTGTCGAGAGTTCTTCATTATATTTTTGGTCGAGATGGGAGCAACACGTACTTTTCCTTATTATCGTCCATTCACGGATGAAGATCTATGAAGTTTTGAAGCGTGCAAGCGTGCACCTACCTGTAGTTGTCCATTATTCGACTGGTACTACCAATAATTCTGCCTCCCTTGTCCTGAAAAGGGTCAGAATAAGATGTGCAAGAAGATGTTGCTGTAAAGTCTTCAGTGGAAGACGGTGTATATCTTCGGCTGTACTCACCCATTATTCGACTGGAACTACCTCCTTGTTGATGAAAGGGATGCCGAGAAGATTTTGCTGTAAAGTTTTCAGTGGAAAACTGCTTTATGGTTCTTTTGATGGCACACCATGAATATTCCTTGTGAAAAGTAAAAAGAATGCAGTTGTCTTGGCAGCGGAGGTCGTAGATTCTTTACTGTGGGTGGAGCGCCACTCTGTTACAGTAACAGGTCTCCCTCCAAAAGAACGACTACAGAAGCGTATCCACGGATCCTTGCAGTTATTATTTTGTTTCCCAGCAGGTACAGTGAACTTCCTGCTTTTCAAGACATGAAAATATGGACAGATTACCTTCCTTTGCTGTAAATTTGGATGAAGATCCAACAGACATCTTTCGGGCAGTATGTGTACTGCTTGTCTGTTTAGCCCTGTTGAAGAATTCTTCTGCAAACTCAACGAAGATCAAACTGGCTAGATGAGATTTTATGTTCTATTATTTTATATGTTGAAGTCCTTGCTTCCAACTTTTACAGTGTATTTTGCACAGTATATTCAGGACAGGAGCTATGTCCTGTAATTTCCCCTACTAACCACAAAAGATCGTCGTACCACTCTGCCTAGTTTACCAGGTCAGAGGGATACAGAAGAACGTGGCTACATTAATGCAAGTCACCATGGAGGCTCTTCTTGCAGAGTTACTGGCAGTGATGGGAGATTTTCATTGCCATCCCAGAGTTGTGCGAATCTTCAGACGGAGTTGTCGAATTACTCCCCAATCGAATTCGCCAATGCCTGTACTACCCACAATGCAAAGCGATGACGTCAGACAGGAAAACATGGCTACAGTAAATATACCGCTGAAATATTGCTGGAAATCCTTCAAAAGAAAGCAATTCATCCACTCTACAATTGCAGAACTCCAGGTTTCTATGGCAGTTTATTCTTGTATACAAACTTGGCTAATGACGACCTCTGATAGATCTCAGTGTCCTGAATTGATTTCTAACTACGAATTCAACGATCACTGCCCACGAGTGAAGTTCGTTTACTACGTCAATAAATACCTGCTTGTCCCATCATTTAAACTGGAGACAGCAGAAATTATTAGAAATTCGGTTACAAAAGATGCGTTCTTCTATGTACCGATTCACAAGTTTCTCAACATCTACTTCAGTTTAATGTACACTGGCAAACCTATCACTTCAAAGCATTAGGAAATTCGGGTTAGCGACCCCTCTACAGTATCATGCGAGTAGTAAAGAGGCAAATCTCATTCTTCAGTCTCACGGAATAGGAGTTCACCATATACCTGGACCACTGGTTGTTAAGTTTACGTAAAAGACACCAGTATTGGGTTCAAATCAAAGAACTCATCCAATTATTCAACAACTGGGCTTCGTGATATCGATTTCCTAGGTTACCACTGCATTTTGGTACCAGGAAATTTCTTTCACCATATACCTAGACTACTGGTTGTTTAGTGTACGTAAAAGACACCAGTATTGGGTTCAAACCAAAGAACTCATCCAATTATTCATCAACTGGGCTTCGTGATATCGATTTCCTCGGTTACCACTGCATTTGGTACCAGGAAATTTCTTTCTACCTCGAATAAATTAAATACCTGAGAATCTATTCAAGACATGGAGATCTCATCACAATCGACCCCAAGGTTGCTTATATCCCAGGTAGGGGTACGAGCACCTTTCGAAAAGACTATACCAATGGGTCAGTTATGTAGGTGTGCCTTTCACTGGTATCTACTACAACTGGCAATATCTCCAGTCACTAGTTGTGAGAATTCCTGTTTCAAATCCTTCTGAAAAAGCATATTCAGTGGTGGAAAATGCCAAAAAATGGGAAATAGGATGCCTTTTCTATACACAGGTGCACAATTCCCTTATTTTCGTAGATGCATTAAACCAGGGTTGATGATCCCATCTATAAGCATCACAGTTAGTGGCTTTGGACAGTTAAAAATGTATATATTACATTTCAATGTCATACAGCTGAAGACAGTGTGTTCAGCCCTTAAAAGCCTTCAAGACAAATTCCACACAAAAGAATTCTGATAGCATCAGACAACACCACTGTGTTCGGTTATCTGAACAAACAGGGGGGGGGGAGCGTATACCTCCTAGTTTGGCGCAGCTTGGCCTACTGCAATCCTTGAGATATACTCATAACAGACATATTCTTGGTTGCTTAAAGGTCATACTCAACATCATCTCCAGAAGGGATAAAGGTTTGGCGCATCCTGGCCTACTACAATCCTTGAAATATACTCATAAGAGACAGAAATATTCTGGGGTTACTTAAATGTCATGCTCAATGATCTCTACAGAAGTGACAAAGTAATATGTACAGAATGGTTCTTACTCCCTTTATGGTTCCAGACAACATGCAAGTTTGGCACAAATCAACAATAGGTGTTTTATGCAGGTATGCTGCATCTTGGCCTACTGCAATCCTTGAAATATTCTCATATGAGCCAGATATATTCAGGGTTGCCTAGATGTCATGACAGCCTCTCCACAAAGAACGAAATAATACAGACAGGAGAGTCTTCATCTTTAACATTCTATTTGATTTACATAGTTTGTCAAATACCAATGGTAGAGATGTTTGCCACCAATATCAGTCATAAACCTCCATTCTATGTTGCCAGTCCCGGATGCAAATGCTCTGAACATATATGAATAAAACATCTTGTTGGAGGTTCTGGACTGCTAGGCCTTTTGTCCTATACCACTTATTCCAAAAAGTCATTGAACAAGTGAACACCAGGTGCAAAATGATTGTAGTGGCCCCTTGGTGGCCCATGATACATTGGCTTTGGGGTCTGGTGAGTCATTCAACCAAACCTCCATTACAGCTACTTCACTGGTCTCAGAAACAGCCATTCAGTCAGAAATACCATCTGAATCTGTTGCATTGGCACCTTCATGCTTGGCACCTTAACACCACTCAGAATCTCTTATATCATTCTCTAGGCAAGGGATAGAGAGATTTAGGGCATCTCAAGGACCCTCATCTTGGAATGTATGAGTCATGATGGGCCATTTTGAGCTCTGGTACCCACAGAATAAGGTGGCCATCTCAGAGCCTACGGTCTCAAATATACCAGATTTTTTGATCCATTTACTTGCAAAAATCTGAAACCTGTCACTATTGTTGGCTTTGCAGCAGCCATAGCTGATCATTTACATTTTTTGTGCAGGAGTTGAGCCAAAGCCTGCATCTTTATAGGCCTATTGCAAGTGTTATAGAGAGAAGCCCACTGCTAACAGAGGTGCAGCATCAAGGGATTTGCCTTTGCTTCTGTTGGTTTTCACAAAAGGCTCCTTATTAACCTTTAAAAGGAGGTCAGTCTAAAGAAGTTTGACTTGCAAGACTGTTGCAATGCCATTGGAAGTGTATTCTGGGATTTTGGCTCCTTCAGACACAAGCCTCATAGGAAGGAGTTTACAGTTCTCCCTCCTACCTACCTTTTCAGCAAGGACCTATTAGCCTCAGTTGGTCTAGATTACCTCCAGTGGTCACTTCAGCTCTAGATCATTCCTGAACTCAAATTGCCTGGACACTTGATTCGTTGTCCTCTTACAGCACTTAGATCCTTCTTGGACAGGACTACTGCTTGGAGAAAAGGGAAAGTCTCCTTCTCCTGCCTTTTAGCAAGAATCAGTTGGCTTCTGATGGCCCAGATGGCTCAAACCAGTGGTCATTCCAGCTCACAAACCTTTCTTGAGCTGATGTTGGACTGATGTTGTGACACTCTGCTCTCTTACAGTGCTTAGTTACTATCAGGACAGTACAAATACTTCAAGGAGGGGAAGAATCTTGCTCATATCTTTTAAGGAAGGCTTGATGGAGATATCTTGAGTTCTGCTATCTCTTCCTGGATCAATCTGGCTGCATGATTAGATTGCCAGTCCTTTAATCTTGAGTCTCAGAATCTATACTTTGAGACACATATTAGATCCATGGCTGCCTTTTTAGTTTCCAAGAGTGGGGTCTCACCTGAGCAGATAGCAAACTCTTGTTATTGGAAGACCCACAATTCTTTACTACATTCTACTCGAAGATGTAGCTTGGCAATCCCATGACCAGTCCATGAACAAATTGGGCCTTGTGGATTCACCTCAGCATGTAGTCAATTTTTGTGTATTTATACATGTCATTGATATGACTCACATTTTTATGTTCTCTCCAGTTATACAAGTCTTGTGTCACTGACATATGTCTTTCTTGGCTTACATATGGCCCCATATCTGCAGTTTATGCAGTTCAGTTTGCCTGCTTGGAGATATTCCCATTGTCAGATGATGACATCTTGCTTGGGGAGTCATGCAGACATCTCCAGCCAATACTGGGTGATGGTTAATACTGCTATGTGATTTGTTGTAAAATTTTCTACAACAGCAACAGCAGCAACAATGACGACCACATCATGGATCTCTTGTTGAGGTTAGCAAATTACTTATCTGTGTTGAAGAAGTAACATATAACCTAAGATGTGGCTTAGGGAACCTTATCTTATCCTCTTATCAGTGCTTTATTTGGTGACCCCTTGTCTGACAATCATCTAACAGTGTGGCCAAAACAAATACCCTCCACCTGTTATGGTTGTATTCAAGCACTTGTGAGGATAAGGTAAGGCTATTTTACGCAATAAAATGTAACAAATTTTATTGTAATTTAACTTTTTACAAGTTAAATACTTACCTTATCCTCACAAGGATAAACCCACCCTACCTCCCCGCATAATTTGTTTTGCTGGGGACCAAAAATACAATGAAGAACTCTCGACAATCGTCTGTCGACAACAACTACTGCGCAAGCGCGGACATGCGCAGACAAAGGGGTCACCACTTGTGACAAGAATATTCCTTAAAAAATTCTTGTCGGTCGATACGTTTTGCTCCACAAAACCAAACCAAGCACTTGTGAGGATAAGGTAAGTATTTAACTTGTAAAAAGTTAAATTACAATAAAATTTGTTACAATTTATTTGCCAAACAATCTAATCCTCTGCTTTGCAGGCGCGATATCTTCCCCACAAAGGGGAACTCGGTGCGCTAGCTTAAAAGACAACATTAATCATAAGGAGAGTCAAGGGGCGTTCAAGGTCAGTAATCCGACTGTTGTGGGTGTGACCAAGAGGGAAGGAGACTAAGTTGGGAAACTGGAATTGAAGAGATGGGTTTTGAGGTTTTTCCTGAAAGATGCGACAGAGGGACTATTTCCTATTTGGAAGGGGAAGGAGTTCCAAAGAACTGGGGCGTAGTGACTGAAGGAATTAGAAAGGTGTTTGATTGATTTGTGAATTTTAGGGTCAAAAGTGGGGGTATGAAGGAACTTGAGTTTGGGGGTGGTTAATTATGGAGGTATATGCACGTGATTAATTATGGAGGTATATGCATGTGTACTGTAATGGCTCTATGTTGCAATGATAAAAAATTCCTGGATCCACCACCAAAATCATATGTGTTCCTTTCCCATTGTCAATGCTTCCTGAATATTTAATAATAATCTGTTCATTGCTTTTCTAGTTATTTTGTAAACAAATAAACAAACCAATGCTGCCATAAACGTTATACTCCTTAAAATGAACTGTCAATAAAAAAAAATTCCTATATAACATATGTAGCACTTTTTAACCTTATATTTTTAGGAGAATGCTTCTGAAAGAAACCATCCCAAACACATTTTGATATTTAAATGTTCATCAACAAACTCCTTCAGAAGCTCCCACTGTAGAAATTGTACTTGTTGAGATAGGTGTAGTTTATAAAGCACTGATGGACATGTATTGATGTGTTTATTAATTATTATAATATATTTTGTATTTGTAAACAAAAGTTTTGAAAAAAAAAACAAATTTGACACAATACAAAAGTTAATATGTTATTTTTGTTTTCAATATGTTATTTAATGTATAAGAAAAGTTAAGAATCAAATGTTACCATCACATTTGACATAGAAATTGATGATTTTAAATGCTCTTTTGATCTTAACCAACATCTTCTCAATTTAAATTTACCAAGGTACCTGAACAGGCATTTTATGAGAAGCTTAGCAGAAGTTATTTTCTCAGACTCCTTCGTTTGTACAAGTAGCATTTCATATTCATTCATGTTACGAAATCAGATCTGACCTATTGAAACAATTACAACATTTAGCACTTAAATAATCTGCACTATGTGTATGTGTTATTTTTTTCAGAGATTTACTGCACTGTTTCCAGAAGATTCTATATGATCACATGACAGACTTTGATCATGTGACTCACACTCTTGCCAAACATGTGTTCAGACTATTTCTATCCTTGTATGAAGATGTTCTCACTGAGGCAGTGAGCAAATTTCAGAAAGTACAGGCATTTTATGAGGAGCTACCTGAGAAACCTGATCAGAAAAGACCTGGTAATTAACTTATTCTCTCACTCTAAAATCCTTTTGACCTGGTAATCAATATATTCTCTAAGACTATGCATGTATGCAGCTTCTGATGTCTCTTTCATGATTTTTCGGATCGGAAGAAAATATGGAAAAGGGATACGTTACTGTGATTATACTATTCATCTGATATCTTCCTTTTTGGAGCAAATGTAATTGTTGTCACAAATTGGATATTGGGGTGTTGCAAATCGGACTTGGACACATGTAAACACTTAAACATAAATAAGAAGTTGGGAGATAAATTGCTTTCGCAAATCGAATGTCAAGTGTCAAGATTCATACGTGTGTCCATAGGCTTAGTCTGCAATCCTTTTTTCAAGGAATTACCAAGTTTGGAGAAATATGGTACACAAGATTTCATAGTGTTATTCTTGATGATATTGATTCTAATTCAATTAAGACTTTTATAGTGCTTAATGTCCATCAAGAGACACACTCTAAGTACAACAACCAAGAAACAAGACCAAAGAATTCATAGTCCAGAGACACAGAATGGGAGTCGACACCACAGAGATAATCAGAAAATACGTTAAAACCCAGGGTGGGTAGGCTTTAGTGGAGAGATAAGATTTCAGCTTCTTACAAAAAGATGGAAGAGGTGTGGCAGAACGGATGTCATTAGGCAGCTCATTTCATAACTTAGGAGCATCATACGAAAAGCTAAAACAAAATTACTTCATTGACTAATGAACAGATAGAATTAAAGTGTGGAGCTAATTTGTTATCTACCTGTAAATATAAAATTGGTGTTATAAAGTTGAAAAAATTCACACTGTGCATGCAATGGCACTGTAAATCATAGGGATCTGATGGGGGGATTGGTATTCCCTTCTCTGGATTCTGTTACTCTGTGATCAATTAAAAGGGATAAAAAAAGGTATTATGAGATGGAATACAAAAACAATGGAGAAAAGACAGGCATTTTTATAAGGATCTGATTAAAAAAAGTGACCAGAAAAGGCCATATGATAATATATTGTCTTCGTCAATTGATTCATTTGTCAAAAAGTGTCATTACAACGAAATTTCTCAGAGCCATTTTCAGTTTTTACAGTTATTCCTATAATTAATATAACAGTGAACACTGCATGAGTAGAACCAGTGTAAGCTGAGCTTAAATAAAAAGATCCCAAATTTTTCAACAGTGTCAAGTTCAACAATTTTGAGTTTGTCATTGAGATCACTCTGATAGTGAAAAAATCTGATAGTAGAGATAGGGAGATACCCAGCTGCCTTGGCAGAGGTTTGCACTCTAGGGAGGGCTTTCTTATTTGTGTAAGTGGAAGTTTGCTAGAATAAAATTCAAGTTACACAGAGATAGCTGTATATTTACTATGTCCCTGATGGCCTCTGTAACCACTTTTGATATTGCTTTTATTTTAAAGCAGGAGGAACTTCTCAAGAAGGGCGACAGTTTGAAGTCCAGTCAGTATTGTCAATACAGAACACCAGGTATTATGTCACCTATTATTTAAATTTTTTTTTTAATTTAAAATATTTTAATCTTATTACCACTGCCAGAAGGTTATGTTTTGGGGGTGTATTTCTTTTTGTCTGTCTCTCCTTCACTATAACATCGAAAGTAACGAACTGATCTTTCTGAATTTTTTTGGTGTGGGTAGGGCGTGACCAAAGGAAGAACTGGTTCAACTTGGTGCAAGATCTGATTCATATTGTGGATACAAAAAAAAATTAAGCATTTAAAGGTCCCGTTTTTACCCCACAGCCCTTAAGGGCTATCAGGGTATTGTTTTCACCCATGATGTCCAGATGGGTGGGCGGGCAGCGGGAAAAAGTTTGTCCGGGCTGTATCTCAGAAACTGTAAGGTGTAGGAAGTTGATACTTGGTAGGGACATTAGTTAGGGGTTGTAGGTGTGCAACGTCATGGTGTGACCTTGATTTGACCTTTGACCTTGTCATAGTGACCATGAGTTTTAAAATCTTGTCTGGGTTATTTCTTTGATTCCATAAGGTGTAGATGGTTGACACTTGGTAGGGACATTGGGGGTGTAGGTGTGCATCATGGTTTGACCTTTTTGCTCTTCCAAAGTGTGTGTACCTGTCATATTTGAGACATATTTCTCTTGTGACAAAGATGTATGGATTGCTTCAACTGACTTTTATATGCACTTTTACATTATTGTGCTATTTTCATTGACAGTTATTCTCCAATTAATAAATTTTACAGCTTTATATTTTTTAGTTTGCTGATTAATGCTGTCATCTTGCTGTTGAATTGCCTTGTTTTAGTACTTTATCTTTACATACATTTTCTTTCTCTTAGATGTTATTTTCTCTACTTAAACATTATTTGGAGCTTTTTATAACTGACACTGCTCTGAAAGTATCCAGATCTTTTACTGTTTCACCACTTCTATATCTCATGGTGTTGAAATCTTTTTCCCGAGGCTGTGGGGTACGGACATCTCTGATGCTATTTTCAGTGTATTTTCAATAACTGGTTATGGTTAATATTAGTCCAAAATTAAGGAGCAGAGCTTCATGAAATTTGTTATATGCATATGGTGTAGCCAAAGGAAGAAATTGTTATATGTTTGAGACAATTCAGATCATATTCTGAATATGAGGTTTGGCATTTTATCTTTATGAGAGTTAAATCCTCTGTAAACACTTACATACAGAATTCTTACACGGGAATTAAGTTCTGTATATTGCCGATTAGATAAAATTGGATTAACCACTTAATATAAGGGTAAGCAATTTAGTATGATTCATTACATCTGCAAAATATGAAGTGACAATGTTTTTCTATCTGTTTATGGAATTTAATTTTATTTTTAAGATTAAAAATGTCAGTGAATAAAAAAACTTAATTTACACAATGCTGCTTAAAGTACCTGAAGTATTAACCCCTTTCTGACAAATGGAGTAGTATTCAACTGAAACAAGGGAAATTGAAGGGTTAAAGACTTTTCAGAGAGTTTTATTTGCTAAAATGCACACCAGTGTTCCTAGTCGTCCATAATGTCCTATTACAGACTATTCTGTAAAGTAGACTCCAGTATACCAAGAGTTTTGAAGGAAAGTAACATAGTATTAGATCAACTACTAACTGACAGACTTGATACTGACAAATACACTTTGTTGTAAACTCTGTTACATCTTTGTCATTTACAACTAGAATTCAACTTGTGGATGTTGTACATATGCAGAGTGTTATCGTTTTCACATATACAGTTATCATGTGACCAGCGAAGAGATTCACAGACGCTCGCAGTTTCCCGAGCAGATGGCAATTTCCTTACTTCAGCAGTACATCCACAAGACTAAAGACAAACTGGACTTGGAGAAAGAGTGCGAAATGGATGGCATTATTCTGCAGCGTGGAAACCGCACACAAGTCAAGTCGTGCTTCAGTTTGCTCATTGAAGGTGTGTATATGTTATTTACAAGAATTTGTACAAGGGAAAAGTGTTTAGTCAGCGCCCATGAAGACTGGTATTATACAGTAAGAATAATTGTTAACCTGGTCACAGTGCACAGGATTTACGACAGTATATGAAACTCAGCACTATGGGAAAGCTCTTTCTATTTCATTGATTTGTGAGATATCCTTTACACATTTGTTGTTATTTTTTTGACCATTTTAGGCCCCTGATTTAGCCTCATGTACTATTGTCACACATTTTGACTTTTTTATCACATGGTAAAGGGTGTACCCCACTGGCCAATTTAATACACTGGGGCATATTTCAACTATCTTCGTCCACTGATAGATGGGCATACAAGGTGTGAATATTTCCCATAAAACAGACCTCATTGAACTATTTTACGGTTGTTAAAACACATGCTCGAGTTCCCAGTGAAGAATAGAGTATTCTAGAGTAGAAGATTTTTCACAAAGAGATTCTATATTTTTTGTTTGAAAAATATAAATATTGATGGAGATATTCACTAGAAGATATTTTTTTAAAAAGTAGAATTCAGTTTCAATAATGAACAAGTATTTGGTCCTCTGCTGGCTTTTTTACAAAGAAGTTGTGACCCTCTTATTATCCACCATGTACCCTATATGACTGGTGTCCTGTGAAATTTGTTTCCTTCAAATTTGTTCCTTTTACCCATTTCTGCCCTATTGCGCATGTGCAGAAATGGTTATGTTATCAGCTGAAAAATCTAATATTTGACATGATATTCAACATATTTTTGTAAGTTATCGATATTTGTACATTATAATTCATAAACTGTCATTTAAGCTGTGCTGTGTTACTGTTGAGGACATTATATGTCACATACATGTGTTTAATATTTTTAATGAAACTGAGGAGTTATTCTAGATTGATACAAAAGATTTTCAGCTGAGGAGGGTTTTACTGTACAATTACACATCATATGAGTGTCATGTGACCTTTCAGCTGAAGCCAACAAGCTGTGCACAGACTTTGAGATTCTGTTCGATGACCATATTGAATTGGATGACATCGTCAGGGAATTTGTCAAGGTTGTGTCCACAGAAACTAAAAAAGGCCAACTTTTACAAAAGCTGCATAATATTGGGTGAGATATAATTGCGATAAGTTTCTTTATGTCAGTTAACAAAGTCATTGACACATCATCATGGTCTTGTAAGGAATACATTTGCATCTACTTCAGTGTAACAACTCCCTCTAAATTACAATACCTGCAGTGATGCCAATTCCCCCCAAACTGTTGAACGGGATGTAAAAACCTAACATTGACATTGTGATACTTTGTGGTGTTTAACATCACAACATATTAACTTGGAGTATAAAATTGTATGTGGAACCTGGATTCATCTTTTTATTGCGTAAAATAGCCTTACCTTATCCTCACAAGTGCTTGGTTTGGTTTTGTGGAGCAAAACGTATCGACCGACAAGAATTTTTTAAGGAATATTCTTGTCACAAGTGGTGACCCCTTTGTCTGCGCATGTCCGCGCTTGCGCAGTAGTCGTTGTCGACAGACGATTGTCGAGAGATCTTCATTATATTTTTGGTCGAGATGGGAGCAACACGTACTTTTCCTTATTATCATCCATTCACGGATGAAGATCTATGAAGTTTTGAAGCGTGCAAGCGTGCACCTACCTGTAGTTGTCCATTATTCGACTGGTACTACCAATAATTCTGCCTCCCTTGTTCTGAAAAGGGTCAGAATAAGATGTGCGAGAAGATGTTGCTGTAAAGTCTTCAGTGGAAGACGGTGTATATCTTCGGCTGTACTCGCCCATTATTCGACTGGAACTACCTCCTTGTTGATGAAAGGGATACCGAGAAGATTTTGCTGTAAAGTTTTCAGTGGAAAACTGCTTTATGGTTCTTTTGATGGCACACCATGAATATTCCTTGTGAAAAGAAAAAAGAATGCAGTTGTCTTGGCAGCGGAGGTCGTAGATTCTTTACTGTGGGTGGAGCGCCACTCTGGTACAGTAACAGGTCTCCCTCCAAAAGAACGACTACAGAAGCGTATCCACGGATCCTTGCAGTTATTATTTTGTTTCCCAGCAGGTACATTGAACTTCCTGCTTTTCAAGACATGAAAATATGGACAGATTACCTTCCTTTGCTGTAAATTTGGATGAAGATCCAACAGACATCTTTCGGGCAGTATGTGTACTGCTTGTCTGTTTAGCCCTGTTGAAGAATTCTTCTGCAAACTCAACGAAGATCAAACTGGCTAGATGAGATTTTATGTTCTATTATTTTATATGTTGAAGTCCTTGCTTCCAACTTTTACAGTGTATTTTGCACAGTTTATTCAGGACAGGAGCTATGTCCAGTAATTTCCCCTACTAACCACAAAAGATCGTCGTACCACTCTGCCTAGTTTACCAGGTCAGAGGGATACAGAAGAACGTGGCTACATTAATGCAAGTCACCATGGAGGCTCTTCTTGCAGTGTTACTGGCAGTGATGGGATATTTTTTCATTGCCATCCCAGAATGGTGCGAATCTTCAGTGGGGATTGTCGAGTTACTCTCCAATCGAATTCGCCAATGCCTGTACTACCCACAATGCAAAGCGATGACGTCAGACAGGAAAACATGGCTACAGTAAATACCGCTGAAATATTGCTGGAAATGCTTCAAAAGACTGCAAGTTATCCACTCAAGAATTGCAGAACTCCAGGTTTCTATGGCAGTTTATTTCTTGTATAGAAACTCGGCTAATGACCACCTCTGATACATCTCAGTGTCCTGAATTGATTTCTAAATACAACTTCAACGGTCACTGCCCACGAGTGAAGTTCGTTTACTATGTCAATAAATACCTGCTTGTCGCATCATTTAAACTGGAGACAGCAGAAATTATTAAAAATTCGGTTACAAAAGATGCGTTCTTCTATGTACCGATTCACAGGTCTCTCAACATCTACTTCAGTTTAATGTACACGGTCAAACCTATCAGTTTAAAGCATTATGAAATTCGGGTTAGCGACCCCTCTACAGTATCATGCGCGTAATAAAGAGGCAAATCTCATTCTTCAGTCTCACGGAATAGGAGTTCACCATATACCTGGACCACTGGTTGTTAAGTGTATGTAGAAGACACCAGTAGTGGGTTCAAATCAAAGAACTCGTCCAATTATTCAACAACTGGCTTCGTAATATCGATTTCCTAGGTTACCACTGCATTTTGGTACCAGGAAATTTCTTTCACCTTATACCTAGACTACTGGTTGTTTAGTGTACGTTAAAAACCCCAGTATTGGGTTCAAACCAAAGAACTCATCCAATTATTCATCAACTGGGCTTCGTGATATCGATTTCCTAGGTTACCACTGCATTTTGGTACCAGGAAATTTCTTTCTACCTCGAATAAATTAAATACCTGAGAATCTATTCAAGACATGGCGATCTCATCACAATCAACCCCAAGGTTGCTTATATCCCAGGTAGGGATACCAGCATCTTTGGAAAAGACTATACCAATGGGTCAGTTATGTATGTGTGCCTTTCAGTGGTATCTAGAAAATACTGGCAATTTCTCCAGTCACTAGTTGTGAGAATTCCTGTTTCAAATCCTTCTGAAAAGGCATATTCAGTGGTGGAAAATGCCAAAAAAAAAAAAAAAAAAGGTCATACTCAACATATCTCCAGAAGGGATAAAGGTTTGGCGCATCCTGGCCTACTACAATCCTTGAAATATACTCTTAAGAGACAGAAATATTCTGGGGTTACTTAAAGGTCATACTCAATGATCTCTACAGAAGGGACAAAAGTAATATGTACAGAATGGTTCTTACTCCCTTTATGGTTTTAGACAACGTGCAAGTTTGGCACAAATCAACAATAGGTGTTTTATGCAGGTATGCTGCATCTTGGCCTACTGCAATCCTTGAAATATTCTCATATGAGCCAGATATATTCAGGGTTGCCTAGATGTCATGACAGCCTCTCCACAAAGAACGAAATAATACAGACAGGAGAGGCTTCATCTTTAATATTCTATTTGATTTACATATTTTGGCAAATACCAATGGTAGAGATGTTTGCCACCAATATAAGTCACAAACTTCCATTCTATGTTGCTAGTCCCGGATGCAAATTCTCTGAACATAGATGAATTAAACATCTTGTTGGAGGTTCTGGACTGCTAGGCCTTTTGTCCTATACCACTTATTCCAAAAAGTCATTGAACAAGTGAACACCAGGTGCAAAATGATTGTAGTGGCCCCTTGGTGACCCATGATGCATTGGCTTTGGGGTCTGGTGACTCTTTCAACCAAACCTCCATTACAGCTACTTCGCTGGTCTCAAAAACAGCCATTCAATCAGAAATACCATCTGAATCTGTTGCATTGGCACCTTCATGCGTGGTACCTTAACACCACTCAGAATCTCTTATATCATTCTCTGGGCTAGGGATAGAGAGATTTAGGGCATCTCAAGGACCCTCATCTTGGAATGTATGAGTCATGATGGGCCATTTTGAGCTCTGGTACCTACAGAATAAGGTGGCCATCTCAGAGCCTACGGTCTCAAATATAGCAGAATTTTTGATCCATTTACTTGCAAAAAATCTGAAACCTGCCACTATTGTTGGCTTTGCAGCAGCCATAGCTGATCATTTACATTTTTTGTGCAGGAGTTGAACCAAAGCCTGCATCTTTATAGGCCTACTGCAAGTGTTATAGAGAGAAGCCCACTGCTAACAGAGGTGCAGCATCAAGGGATTTGCCTTTGCTTCTGTTGGTTTTCACAAAAGGCTCCTTATTAACCTTTAAAAGGAGGTCAGTCTAAAAAAGTTTGACTTGCAAGACTGTTGCAATGGCATTGGAAGTGTATTTTGGGACTTTGGTTCCTTCAGACACAAGCCTCACAGGAAGGAGTTTACAGTTCTCCCTCCTACCTACCTTTTCAACAAGGACCTACTAGCCTCAATTGGTCTACATTGGCTCCAGTGGTCACTTCAGCTCTAGATCATTCCTGAACTCAAATTGCCTGGACACATGATTCGTTGTCCTCCTACAGCACTTACATCCTTCATGGACAGGACTACTGCTTGGAGAAAAGGGAAAGTCTCCTTCTCCTGCCTTTCAGCAAGAATCAGTTGGCTTCTGATGCCCCAGATGGCTCAAACCAGTGGTCATTCCAGCTCACAAACCTTTCTTGAGCTGACGTTGAACTGATGTTGTGACACTCTGCCCTCTTACAGTACTTAGTTACTATCAAGACAGTACAAGTACTTCAAGGAGGTGAAGCATCTCTTGCTCATATCTTTTAAGGAAGGCTTGATTGAGATATCTTGAGTTCTGCTATCTCTTCCTGGATCAATCTGGATCCATGATTAGATTGCCAGTCCCTTAATTCTGATTCTCAGAATCTATACATTGAGGCACATATTACATACATGGCTGCCTCTTTAGTTTTCAAGAGTGGGGTCTTACCTGAGCAGATATGGAACTCTTGTTATTGGAAGACCCACAATTCTTTACTACATTCTACTCGAAGAAGTAGCTTGGCAATCCCATGACCAGTCCATGAACAAATTGGGCCTTGTGGATTCACCTCAGCATGTAGTCGATTTTTGTGTATTTTTACATGTTATTGATATGACTCACATGTTTATGTTCCCTCCAGTTATACAAGTGTTGTGTCACTGACATATGTCTTTCTTGACTTACATATGGCCCCATATCTGCAGTTTATGCAGTTCAGTTTGCCTGCTTGCAGATATTCTCATTGTCAGATGATGACATCTTGTTTGGGGAGTCATGCAGACATCTCCAGCCAATACTGGGTGATGGTTAATACTGCTATATGATTTGTTGTAAAATTTTCTACAACAGCAACAGCAGCAACAATGACGACCACATCATGGATCTCTTGTTGAGGTTAGCAAATTACTTATCTGTGTTGAAGAAGTAACATATAACCTAAGATGTGGCTTATGGAAGCTTATCTTATCCTCTTATCAGTGCTTTATTTGGTGACCCCTTGTCTGACAATCATCTAACAGTGTGGCCAAAACAAATACCCTCCACCTGTTATGGTTGTATTCAAGCACTTGTGAGGATAAGGTAAGGCTATTTTACGCAATAAAATGTAACAAATTTTATTGTAATTTAACTTTTTACAAGTTAAATACTTACCTTATCCTCACAAGGATAAACCCACCCTACCTCCCCGCATAATTTGTTTTGCTGGGGACCAAAAATACAATGAAGATCTCTCGACAATCGTCTGTCGACTACTGCGCAAGCGCGGACATGCGCAGACAAAGGGGTCACCACTTGTGACAAGAATATTCCTTAAAAAATTCTTGTCGGTCGATACGTTTTGCTCCACAAAACCAAACCAAGCACTTGTGAGGATAAGGTAAGTATTTAACTTGTAAAAAGTTAAATTACAATAAAATTTGTTACAATCTGTTTGCTTCAGAACTTTTAGAGTCACTTTTTAAGCGCGAGCTCTAGCAAGGCTCAAACTTCTAGAGATCACCTTTTTTTTTCTTTTGTCTCCTCACTTTCATGAATTGTGGCATGGCTACAAACACTGTCTGACTTATACAGAAGTTGTGGCATGATCACAATGACTGTGTTTTTTTACAGAAGTTAAGGTTACGTTAGTACTGGGATGGGTTACTGCTTCAGTGCACTACCTGTGTCTCTGATGGCTTTGCGCTTGCGCTAGTAGACTGAAACCCCTTTCGGCCTTGTTTTATAAAATTTCACTTTTTTTGGATGTTTTCTGATTAAGGGATTCTTTTTAAATTATGAGTATGGATGGACTCTGTAATTTGTAATTTCTTATAATTTGTATTAAAGTCCTACTATTCTTTGCTGAGTAGCCCAAAATTCCAAAATATTAGATCGCACAATGCAGTAGCTGATTTCAGCAAGTCTTCAAAACTTTGGGGTGATTTTCTGGGACAGTCTATTTCTTTTGAAAGTAGACTTTCCATTTTTAAACATAATGCTTCCAAGAATATTGTTGTAAATCAAATTTGTAAGTCATTAATACATAGTTACATTACTAAAATAATATGACAGAGATATCCATGACAATTGAATGTTTTTGGTTGCAAGAAGTTTATTTTTTGTAAAACTTTTTTTTAACATTTGCAAAGTTTTAATGTAAATATTTCAATGTTGTCTTTGTTTAAAAAGTAAAATTGTCTCAATACCAGTCCTACCGATTCTTTCCGATTTCAGATAATCCAGATTATCCAGATTCAAATTAATAAATCAGTTCACATAAACTATCCAGTCTAAATAAAACATGGGACAGTGTAAGAAAGTCTCTGATAATTAATATTGCCCATTTTTTGTTTTAATGAAAACATTATCAGGTTTAATACAAAGTTTTTTTTACAAGTAATACATTTTAATTGGTGAAGATTTACATTTTATACTATCTTCATAGCAACAGATAAATCTCAATTTTTATTTATTAATTATTTCACTATATATATGACTCTGTTGGCAGGTATGTAGCACCTTACTTAGAAAAAGCAGTGCATGAACAGTGCAGGGATTTTGACCTTGTCACCCATGGAATTGGTGCCCAGTTGGCTGACTTTACGTGGACTACTTTTGTGAAAGTTGTAAACAATGCAAAAGACTTCTGTAATAAAATTTAGTATTATATGTGTATCTATATTTTCAAATATATATATATGTATTTATATATGTGTGTGTGTGTACATTACAGTTGCAATTTTGTACAATTTGCAACATGTACAGATTGCCACTTGTACAAAATCTCAAGGTGAACATGGCATACATACTTGTACCTATGTATAGTATTATTAAGTAATAAATTATAGTAAAAGACTTTGTGGATCTTTTACCAATTGTTGCTATCAAATTTTTTGTCATTCCTCAAGGCCTTCCCACAAAAGGCAAGTTTCTTGAAGCCATGATCTCAGCTGGTTTTCAACTACTGGCCAGGTGGCAACATATGCTACAAGAGAGCAGTAGCAGTCACATGGCTTCAACCTTTTCATTTTAAATGAGACGGGTCAATCATCCATTATGGATATAGTTTTATGGGTTGTTCCAGTGGGGCCAACCCTACAACTGACTAGACGACTCTAGAGTCAGTCCACAGAGTCGGGGATTGGGAACAAAAATCCAGAAAAAAGCTCACAGAAATATGGGTTGGTTTCATCTCCCAGACAGAACTTGAGATCGAGGTGGTTTTCTCCATGACTAGATGGGAGACTATCCAGACAAGCTGTATAAGGTCATGACAAGATGTAGTGATAAAGATGCCAGCTACATCGGAGAAACTTTTTAAATAAGCTAAGGGGCCTGTTGTTTTTTATTGAATTAAATGATAAGAGTATTACTCTGATTTGCTGACAAATGAGGAGACATCTGAATGCAGGACCAGCAGACATAGATCCCATAACCAACAATCCGTGAGTCAGTGAAATGAAACAGGCCTGTCTTCTACACTTCCCGGATTGTCTTTTGCTGTAACTGACTTGTCTTTTTCCTCTTACATCTTGTCCTGCTGTGTTACCAGCCTGTCCTGCTGTGATGGGACCAACTCTGTGACCAAAGACTTCTAGACTTCCTGTCTTGATGGGTAGTGACCAAGTCATCTTGGTTGTTTATGACAATCCAGTTCTTTTTTCAAGTACAGTTGGCATTGTTCTATGGCCTGTCATGGAGTAAGGCTGGGATGGCAAGTGTTTTCCAACAAGACAGTAACAGCATAGACCAAGACAGGTCCGGAAGTCACTACAACAGGATGTAGACAGACAAGATGGTTAACAAGTGGGCAAAGCCATGGTTGGGATGAAGAGTCGGGAGAAGGTCAGTGAAATATCAAACATGTTTGATATTTTGCCGATCCAACGCAGCAAGCTGGGAAACTACAATTAACCCTAACTGACTCTGTAAACATTGCTACAATACATCCTATCTAATGGACAATTGCTAATCCGGTCGGCGCAGACTGGCCCTCCAAACGACAGAAAAAATTGCCTTATATGCGTCTGTTATGGACATCAAGCTGGCTGGTCCCACTGTGCACTCGCCAGGTGGCGAATCACACTTCATTCCTGTCTAGACTGCGTGATGTCATAGCATCTTTTGAAAAATCGTTTGGCGCATGCACCGTGCAGATGGATTATTTTTGGTGAGAATTTTATTGCAAATTATTGTTGATATGTTAACTTTTTATTGCGAAAAATACACTTACCATTTCCTGACCATTGCTATATGTTGGTGCCATCCAACTCACTGGCCAACGTTGAGAAACGTTTTAAGATACCTTAAGAGGCCAGTGAGTGAGTGTGAACTAGCATGTCCCCCTAGTGGTCATGTGACCACGCTAGTAAACAACCTTCATTAAGCGTCCCGCAAGGGACGCTTGTTTGTGTATGGGAGAGCTTCAGGCTCCGCCGGCTCCGCATTTTGTTTTCCTTATAACTCTGTAACCGTTAGGCGGATTCTTTTCAAATTTGGCAGGTTTAGGCAGTAGCCTTGGGGAATTTTTTTGAATATGCTGCAGTGACATTTCAACCAATCAGAGAGGTCACATGACCAAAAATGTCTTTTTTCGATGGGGAAGCTTGTCCGGATGATAACTTGAAAGGAATTTTATCAATTCACCTGAAACTTGGCAAATACATTCATTCTATTAAAATCTGGAAATCATTAGATTTTGGCATTGATTGGTCAAGAAATGGCCGAGTAATTAATGATTAATTAATCATTACGAATTTTCCAAATAAGGAAAACACAAAAATGCTTATATCTCGAAAACCGTGCTAGATAGAGCGATTTCGACGAAATTTTTGACCCAGAGGGTATCTCTGCGGAGTAGTTTTCCCAATTTTCAAAAAAATTTTATCTCGCCCAAAATGGCGGCCATTTTGAATTTTCGAAATTTTCGCAAAAATTGCAAAACACAAAAATGCTTATATCTCAAAAACCGTGCTAGATAGAGCAATTTCGACAAAATTTTTGACCCGCAGGATATGTCTGCGGAGTACTTCTCCCAATTTTCAAAAAAATTTTTGTCTCGCCAAAAATGGCGGCCATTTTGAATTTTCGAATTTTTTTTCACAAAAATTGCAAAACACAAAAATGCTTATATCTCGAAAACCGTGCTAGATAGAGCGATTTCGACGAAATTTTTGACCCGCAGGGTATCTCTGCAGAGTAGTTATCCCAATTTTGAAAAAAATTTTTGTCTCGCCAAAAATGGCGGCCATTTTGAATTTTCGAATTTTTCGCAAAAATTGCAAAACATAAAAATGCTTATATCTCGAAAACCCTGCTAGATAGAGCGATTTCGACGAAATTTTTGACCCACAGGGTATATCTGCAGAGTAGCCATGCCAATTTTCAAAAAAATTTTGTCTCGCCAAAAATGGCGGCCATTTTGAATTTTCGAATTTTTCGCAAAAATTGCAAAACATAAAAATGCTTATATCTCAAAAACCCTGCTAGATAGAGCGATTTCGACGAAATTTTTGACCCGCAGGGTATATCTGCAGAGTAGCCATGCCAATTTTCAAACAAAAAATTTCTCGCAAAAAATGGCGGCCATTTTGAATTTTCGAATTTTTCGCAAAAATTGCAAAACATAAAAATGCTTATATCTCAAAAACCCTGCTAGATAGAGCGATTTCGACGAAATTTTTGACCCGCAGGGTATCTCTGCAGAGTAGCCATGCCAATTTTCAAACAAAAAATTTCTCGCAAAAAATGGCGGCCATTTTGAATTTTCGAATTTTTCGCAAAATTGCAAAACACAAAAATGCTTATATCTCGAAAACCGTGCTAGATAGAGCGATTTCGACGAAATTTTTGACCCACAGGGTATCTCTGCAGAGTAGCCATGCCAATTTTCAAAAAAAATTTATCTTGCCAAAAATGGTGGCCATTTTGAATTTTCGAATTTTTGCGCAAAAATTGCAAAACACAAAAATGCTAATATTTCGAAAACCGTGCTACATAGAGCGATTTCGACGAAATTTTTTATCTTCAGGGTATCTCTGCAGAGCAGCTATCCCAAAGAGCTTTCACTTGGTGAAGTTTCAGACCCATAGCTAATTGCTCACCTACTCAAAAAGAGTAAATGTGAATTACCTCTAAAAGTATTGCAGATGGCCAATTTTTCTCAAATAACTCATTCACCTACTTTTGGAAGAGCTTTCACATGGTGAAGTTTCAGACCCATAGCCAATTACTCACCTACTCAAAATGAGTAAATGCGAATTATCTCTAAAAGTATTGCAGATAGCCAATTTTTCTCAAATAACTCATTCACCTACTTTTGGGAGAGCTTTCACATGGTGAAGTTTCAGACCCATAGCTAATTATTTACCTACTCAAAATGAGTAAATGCTAATTATCTGTAGAAGTATTGCGGATACCCAATTTTTCTCAAATAACTCATTCACCTACTTTTGGAAGAGCTTTCACATGGTGAAGTTTCAGACCCATAGCCAATTACTCACCTACTCAAAATGAGTAAATGCGAATTATCTCTAAAAGTATTGCAGATAGCCAATTTTTCTCAAATAACTCATTCACCTACTTTTGGCAGAGCTTTCACTTGAAGTTTCAGACCCATAGCTAATTACTCACCTACTGAAAATGAGTAAATGTGAATTATCTCTAAAAGTATTGCAGATAGCCAATTTTTCTCAAATAACTCATTCACCTACTTTTGGGAGAGCTTTCACTTGGTGAAGTTTCAGACCCATAGCTAATTACTCACCTACTCAAAATGAGTAAATGTGAATTATCTCTAAAAGTATTGCAGATAGCCAATTTTTCTCAAATAACTCATTCACCTACTTTTGGGAGAGCTTTCACTCTGTGAAGTTTCAGACCCATAGCTAATTACTCACCTACTCAAAATGAGTAAATGCGAATTATCTCTAAAAGTATTGCAGATAGCCAATTTTTCTCAAATTAATCATTCACCTACTTTTGGGAGAGCTTTCACTTGGTGAAGTTTCAGACCCATAGCTAATTACTGACCTACTCAAAATGAGTAAATGCGAATTATCTGTAAAAGTATTGCAGATAGCCAATTTTTCTCAAATAACTCATTCACCTACTTTTGGGAGAGCTTTCACTTGGTGAAGTTTCAGACCCATAGCTAATTACTCACCTACTCAAAATGAGTAAATGCGAATTATCTCTAAAAGTATTGCAGATAGCCAATTTTTCTCAAATTAATCATTCACCTACTTTTGGGAGAGCTTTCACTTGGTGAAGTTTCAGACCCATAGCTAATTACTCGTCTACTCAAAATGAGTAAATGCGAATTATCTCTAAAAGTATTGCAGATAGCCAATTTTTCTCAAATAACTCATTCACCTACTTTTGGGAGAGCTTTCACTTGGTGAAGTTTCAGACCCATAGCTAATTACTCACCTACTCAAAATGAGTAAATGCGAATTATCTCTAAAAGGATTGCAGATAGCCAATTTTTCTCAAATAACTCATTCACCTACTTTTGGGAGAGCTTTCACTCTGTGAAGTTTCAGACCCATAGCTATTTATTCACCTACTCAAAATGAGTAAATGCTAATTATCTGTAAAAGTATTGCGGATACCCAATTTTTATCAAATACTCATTCATCTACTTGTGGGAGAGCTTTCACATGGTGAAGTTTCAGACCCATAGCTAATTACTCACCTACTCAAAATGAGTAAATGCGAATTATCTGTAAAAGTATTGCGGATACCCAATTTTTATCAAATACTCATTCATCTACTTGTGGGAGAGCTTTCACATGGTGAAGTTTCAGACCCATAGCTAATTACTCACCTACTCAAAATGAGTAAATGCGAATTATCTCTAAAAGTATTGCAGATAGCCAATTTTTCTCAAATAACTCATCCACCTACTTTTGGGAGAGCTTTCACTTGGTGAAGTTTCAGACCCATAGATAATTATTCACCTACTCAAAATGAGTAAATGTGAATTATCTCTTAATAGTATTGCAGATAGCCAATTTTTCTCAAATAACTCATTCACCTACTTTTGGAAGACCTTTCACACACGAAAATGAAAAATTGTGAATATCTCAGAAAAGCTATTTCTTCTGCTTTAATGCTCGGCGGGAGATACACACCACGGCAGTGGTCTTGACAAAAATTTTTGTCTCCCCAAAAATGGTGGCCATTTTGAATTTTCAAAGTTTTTGCAAAACACAAAAATGCTTATATCTCGAAAACTGTGCTATATGGAGCGAACTCAACAAAATTTTGGACCTGCTGGGTATCTCTGCAGAGTAGCCATGCCAATTTTCAAAATATTTTTGTCTCGCCAAATATAGCGGACATTTTTAATTTTTTTATTTTTTGCAAAACACAAAAATGCTTATATCTTGAAAACCGTGCTAGATAGAGCAGACTGCGCTGACTTTGGTTGCCACAACAGTATAAGGCTAGAAACGAAGCATTTTCTTAATACTTTAGCACTCACCTTTATATCCTTTTCGGGACGCTTTGTTTTTGCTATGCAAAAACATTGTCTTTTTTTTTTGCGAGCGCTCCTCTAGTTATTTTTGTTGGCCATCCTAGAGTGTGGATGTTTATTTTCTTTTCGGATTTTTATTAAGTATTTTGGACTTTTTGTGGATTTGAGTTCTGTTATAAGACATCTGTGTTCACAATGTCTTCTCAGGACAAAATTAAGAGGAAAATCACAGAGGAAAAGTGCTTTTGTGGACATTTCTTCACGGATTGGTAACCACTTTTTGTAAGATGGCGACAGGGATGTTTGTCGTTGGATGAAGAACTTCTGCTGCTCAGAATGCAGATTTTTTCTTCATAAGTCACATTTTTCTTCAGATGGGACAAGTTCTTTTTTATTTTTATGCAATTTCCTCTTGCTTGAAGATTTACTTCATTTTTAACACTGAACCTGTCGGCAGTCATACTAGCTCCGACAGGGACAGTTTACATGTTGCTAGGCGACAAAGGAAAGCATGGAGAGAATTCGATTGTCACAAAGCTTATCACTCGTCGGGTTCGTATAGCCAGGCGTTTGGTAGCAAAGATCTCACCACATCATGCTCTGCCGAATAGGTCACTGGTTGGAATCCCCTATGGTGGCAGACATCATTGATTTTCTTGGATGCTACATCGTGGGCAAGTTCCGGATGCAGAGTTGATGTTCTAGACGTTTAATTCCTCCGGTGAGGTGCAGTCGGAACTTTTCACGGAGGAAAATACCTACATGACGTCATCCGAAGACAATCGAGTTTCCATACCTCCCAAAAGGTCTGGAATCGGGTTGTCAGATGACCGGAGTCGTGTTTCATCTCAGTAATTAGCTTTTCATTCTGTGTTGTTATGCAGGGTTTCTGCTGGAAACCGGCACCGGTACGTAAAACCTAGTTGTACCCATTGTCAGATTTTGTTCAAGAATACAGGTTCTCTGTTTTCTTGCAGCATAATCATGTCAAATCTTAGGATACAATAATTTTGGAGTTATTTTAGCAGGACCTCTGTCAGGAGGTCTTCAAGAATTTAAGGATTAACAGAAATCTTATAGAATATCCAGTTCTACACTAGCACCTTGGACTGTGTACAGTATTTTCAATTACAGTCTGCAATAATTCTGGATGTTTTTTGGGCAGTGCGTTGACAGTTCTTCAACTTGTTACTCATCAGGAGTGTTACAAGTCGTACTTTTTTTCTATTTTATCTCTTAGATGATTTTGGTAGAATAAAAGTGAATTTTTCACTCTTAATGAGGTTTTTCTCCTGCTGAGTTCTTGGTCAGATGTCCAGGAAAACTTAATTTTATGAATTCGGGTGTATAGTGTTTCTTCTGTCTGGGAAGGAGCAAACTCCTACACATGGCTAGAAATGGGATAAGTGCCCCAGGGCAGTTTTTGTTCCCATTATTAGTCCTCTAACACTGTTACAAACTCACCTCCTCTATAAGACTTAGAGGAGTTAGGAGTAATCTTTAGGAAGAATTTTTGTCCAATAGTGGCAGATATTCTACACCTTACATCTTAACATAGTAAGAGGATAATTTTTCAACCATACTTTACCTTTCACACATACCTTTCATACAGAAGCGACAGTAGCAAGAAGGATTACTTATTCATATTCCTAAAGCAGTTGTGGATATGTGTTTTGAATAAATGAATAAAATGCGGGAGGCATCAGTTTGCATAAAAGCTGTGTATGAAATGATCGACAAAAAGTCGATAACACCAGTAAGATGGGGATATGGCTGCAATTTTACAGTTTATCGGTTGTCATAAGCTGGGAAGAGATGGCTACCACCAATAGTTGAGGTCAGTTAAACAGGCCTTTACATGTACCTTAATTTCTCAATATTGGATTATTTGCTTTTGTTACTAGTAAGTGAATGGAGGTATTTGTACCTTTCCTTACAGTGGCATTCTTTCGTAGCCGGTTTCACGCGAATTTTTATCTTCACTTCAGTGTTGATGACAGATCACACCAGTTCACTGCCTCTTCGCTATGTCAGTACATGGTGAAACTGTGGGATCTATAAGAACGCATCATGTTTTACCAGTATATAGACCATTTCATTGCCTGGCTTTTTGAAATGGTTTATTTTCGGCTCTGCTGGTATCAAATGATAGTGAACCTGATGGCTGTAGTAGAAGGCATTGGGTGTCACCACTTTATATACATTTGGTACATGTCTAAAGCCAGGGTTGGATCATGATTTATTATATCAAGTTAAATCCCAGTCTCAGGGTTTTTATTTTGAATTGCAGATTCTCCAGTTAATGGTTTCTAGGATGCCATTTTTCTGGTTGGTGGCATGGCTTCATAGGATAAGACAAGGCCATTGGGTCATTTGGGTCAAGGCTATCTTCTAGAGTTCCAGAGGTATCCTAAGGCTTGTGATATCCCAGTGTTTCTGTTCTCAGGTTCTCAGGGATCATCTTCAGTGGTGGACTGACTTCAAGTTTGAAGGAGGTCCCACTACTTCATCAGAAGGAGCACAATCTCCTTGCGTTATTAGATGCTTTCTTTAAGGGTTGGGATGCACAATTATGGCATCAAACAGCCAGTGGTCTGTTGTATCATGATGAGTCAAGACTCCACATTAACAGGGCTACTACTTTTAGAATCATTTGGAAGTCTGATTCGGATGCTAAATCTGTTGATTTCCACAGACAGTTCTTCAGTGGTTTCCTATCTGAACTTTTAGGGAGGTACCCACTTTCAGGAATGTGTTGCCTTATCTGAAGAATCATTCCTTGGACGAATGCCATGGGTTCAGATTCAGGCATATCACTTCCCAGGGTATCCAAATGTTCTAACAAATTCTTTGTTCATGAGAGTCAAGATGATTCAAATTGAATGTGTTTTGAATGACTTTTGAATCTTCTATTGTGATTCAGGTGTTCAATCAAATCTGTCTTTGATTTCAATCACCAATGATGGATTTGTTTTTGCAACTAGTTTGAACCACAAGCTTGCCTTTTTCAACTTTTCTTGGGATGGACTGGACAGTTTGTTTGGTCCTGTGACCTTGATTCTTCAGGTGATGCAGGTGAATCATTTGGCTTCAAAGGGTCCTTTGATTTTCAACCTGTAGTCATTCCTGCTTTAAAACCTTCTTTACATTATGCTTTGGTGCCAGATAAGTTTCTTTGTCCAGTGAGAGCCTTGAGAGGTTATCTTGATAAGTCAAAAGATCTCAGGAAAGGCAAGAAAATTCTTTTTGTAGCTATTAAGAAGGTGTACTCCAAGATTTAGGTGCAGAATCATCTTGATTGCATCATAGTGGCTAGGGATGTCTTATTTTGGGGATCTGGTGGATCTGTTCCACAAAGGTTCCTTTTAGGGCTTCCCTTGTAGGTGAGTTCTATCATTCTGCCATTGGTATCCAACAACCTGAATCTTAAGCTTCCAGTGTATATGTTTCCTTTCTTAGACTGTGGGGCTTGGGGAACAGATGCATTACTCATTTTTTGGGAGGATCTGGACAGCTTTGTGTTTGTTCCAGTGGCTCTCATTCCTCAGGTGATTCAAGATGATCACCTTCAGGTGCAGAATCATCATGGTTGCACCAGGATAGCCAAGGATTGTTCAGGTGATTTAGAAGATGCCCACCTTCAGGTGCAGATTCATCATGATTGAATCATGATGGGCATGGTGGATGTTCTTGGTTGTGGGACCTGGTAGATCTATGCACAAACCTCCATCTGAGGCTTCTTTGTGGTGAACTTCTCAGATACTACTTTTCTAGATGTAGCAAATTTCCTTAATTATTTCTTTAAGGAAAAGAATCTTAATCCATCTACTATTGCTGGTTACAGAATAACAATGGTAGATTGCTTTGCTTGAAGGGGAATAAGTCTCTAGAACTCTTCAGCTGTATAGATTGTTGACATATTTCTATAGAGACAATCCAGTAGCCAATAGGTTAAGCCTTCTTTACCTTTTGTCTCTGGTCTTGTTTGGTCTCACCAGACAGCCTTTTGAGCCTTTGGGGAAGATTTCGTGGAGGTTATTAACTTTCAAGACGGTCTTTCTTTTGACTTTGGCATCAGGCAAAGGAAGAAGGGTAATTCTCGTTAGCATTGTCTTCCCTTACTTTTAATGAGTATTGCTCACAAGTGGCTCTGGCCATTTATTAGCCAAGAATCAGTTGGCTTCGGATGGGCCTACTTCAGTTAAGCCGGTCGATATGCCAGCTCTCAATCACTGGGACAGCAGTTTTACTCAAGATAGATCTCTTTGTCTTGTGAGGTTTTGAAATACTTTTACTTGGGACAAAGGATTCAACGAGGAATTATTATGTTTTGTCTGTGCCTAGTTAGGAAGGCTTTACAGCAGATATTTTCAGGTCTACTATCTTATCTTGCTGTAGGCAGACTATCATTTTGACTGACGAGAAGTCAAATTCTGACTCTAAACAGCAGCGAGTCAAAGCAAGAATCTTTAGGTTTTAGGATAGTGTTTCTGTATATGAATTTTTAGATGCATGTTACTGGAAACCATAACTTTTTTACCAATTTTCAGTCTCACCTGCTTGGTTTGCTTGTGGTCAGACTTTGATATTGTGTCCTACGTTTGTTATCAGTATATTTGTGATACTTATATTGATACTTTAGTATGCATTTACATCTGTATGTCTGTCATACTATCTGTATTTATATTTGGCAGAATTGTTGACTTCATTCAGACTTGGAATTACACTATATGCTGATGACACTTCCAATATTTGTGTCACCTGTGTGGGTGTTGGATGTTTGTCTAGATACAGCATTCAACTGTGGCAATAACTGTCAGTTTGTGAGAACTTCAACTGCATACTATGATTTAGGGGATCTGTATGGTATGTGGTGACTGTTGGAAGTTTATATGTTGTTGTATGCATGTAAATTTCAATGTAAACTTCTCATAATGTTTTAGTTATAGGCTAGGTAGTGAGTCTCTGTAATGATTACTTCCTTCCTACAACAGCAACAACAACAACAACAAGGTTGTGTTGTTTTGTAGTGCTCAACAGTTCTTCTGCCTCATCTCGGAGGTGAGTTTGGATCTGAATGCCTATAGGTTTGTGCTGTGTATGATAGCTGTGCAGAGTGGTGTACTGGGTCTTTAAATTCTAGTACTGCCCTCCTTCCATGAAGGCTGCATTCAGCAATGGTCAGGAAATGGTAAGTGTATTTTTCGCAATAAAATTGAAATAAATAAACAAAATTGAAAAATTTTGTTGTAATTTTAATTTTTATTAGATAAATACTTACCATTTCCTGACCAGGATAGTCCCCCCCTACCTCCCCGCAGATTCAATACTAGGGGAGTATTTTCTGCAACAAAAATAATGAAGGTTGTTTACTAGCGTCACATGACCACTAGGGGGACATGCTAGTTCACACTCACTCACTGGCCTCTTAAGGTATCTTAAAACGTTTCTCAACGTTGGCCAGTGAGTTGGATGGCACCAACATATAGCAATGGTCAGGAAATGGTAAGTATTTATCTAATAAAAATTAAAATTACAACAAAATTTTTCAATTTTGTATATTTATGTCACTTCTACATATACTTATCACTTCTTAGAACAGTGTGGCATCTCTGGGACAAAAGCATGGGGGCTGTGGCCACTTGATGGCAGGTTTCGATACCCACAGTTTTTGTGCCAGGTGCAGAGACAAAAGGAAGAGCCCAGACCCTTGTATATATAAGAGTGATTGTCAAGCTTGTAGTGTTCTTTCGGAGGATCAACAAATTCAGTTATCCATCCCAAGCTATAGACTTAGAAAAGAGAAACAGGAGTTCAAGAAACTAAGTGACACCCCACAGAAGGACTCAAACAGTTCCTCTCTCATTGACCTGTCTGCAGTGATGGTAGTGGGAGCAGTGGAAGACCAGGGGATGCTGCAGTCCCTTGGTTTGAGTTCCAGTTTTGATAAGAAGAAAAAGAAGGCCAACTCTTCGGATAAACCTAAATCTCATAAGTCCTCTTCAGAGAGGCCCAGTAAGTCAGTTGATTCCAAGCCTACCAGATCCTCTGCTGATGCCAGGATCGATGAGTTGGATCAAAAGTGGTCGGACCTCTTTAACAGACTTGAGGCCCTGCATCTCTCTAGGACACCGTACAAACCAGAACATACTTTCCAAGCTCCACGAGTTACACCAACCCACCCTCCACTAGTTGGTGCTGTCAAGGCTTCTTGCCCACTTACTGGACGTACCACCGACCGACCAGCAAGATCAGATTTGTCGGGTACCGACCACACCACCCCACAGGGACAGGTCACCAACAAATCGCCTACAGTTGTGAAGCAGAAACATTCTACTACTTCAGATTTGCCTGGTACCGACCACACTACCTCTAGAAGACAGTCTACCAGCAAATTGTCTCGGGATAAACCCACCATCAACCGACCCTCAGAGTTGTCTGGCACCGACTCACCTGCCATACATCCGGTTTCCAGCAGTGAAGCTGATGGCCTTACACAAAGGTATAAGGATCCACCAACACCTAGACGACTGGTTGGTGAGAGCCAAATCCCACCCAATTTGCCTCCAGCATACCCAAGAACTAGTCCAGATATGTCAGAGCTTACATTGGTTAGTGAATTTGGATAAATCAGAACTGGACCCCAAATAGGTATTCGACTTTGTAGGTTACCAGTTCGACCTTCAAAGTGGCTGGGTCCGGCCCACTCAAGACAGATGGCAGACTCTGCAACAAAAAATAATGTCCCTGATATGGTTACTAACAGCCACAAAGAAACAAGTTCACCTTGGACACATGAGACTCATGAAGTGGCATCTCAAAAACAACTGGAGGGTGCCAGAGTCCCCAGAAAAAATGATACCTTTGCCAAGGTCACTCCACCCCGACTTAGAATGGTGGCTGGAGGAAAGCAATGTGCTTCAAGGTCAACCATTTCACCCACTGAAATGTGCTGTGCAGATGTTTACAGATGCATCATAAGAAGGGTGGGGCGCTTACGTAAACATGCGCACAGCAAGAGACATCTGGTCGGTTCCAGAAGCAAACTGCACATAAATTGCCTGGAGCTAAAAGAAGTTCTCTTGTCTTTGAAGGAGTTCCAAGACCTCTGTGAGAACAACATAATTCTTGAATTCACAGACAACACAACAGTAGTTGCCTACATAAACAAAGAGTCGGGGATGAGGTCGGGCCCTCTGTGTGCCCTTCTGTGGATAATCCTAATCTGGTGTATCAACATGCAGGTTACTCAAAGCCTGACACATTCCAGGCCGGCTAAATGTGACAGCAGACAAGCTATCCAGACTAGGCCAGACCATCCAGACAGAATGGTCTCTCCTCCCGGAGGTTTTCCAGGCAATATGTCAAAGGTGGCACCATCCTCAGGTGGCCCTTTTTGCAACCAGGTTAAAAAATGACAAGATTTGTGTCACTAGTACCGGATCACCTGACTTGGGCAGTCGATGCACTCAGCCTGTCATGTAAGAATCTGGATACATATGCCTTCCCACCAACAGCCATCTTGGGCAAAGTGGTGGAGAAGTTACAGGACTACCCGTACCAAAGACTCCTGATTGCACCTGGGTGGCCCAACATGCCATGGTTCTGGGATTTAGTGACTATGTCCAGCCAAATACCACCGAGCCTGCCTAACCTGCTCACTTGGCCATTCAATCAGACTTCTCACAAAAATCTGCCAAACCTAAATCTGCATGTCTGGCTCCTAGAGCCTCAACAATCAAGGAGCAGGGTTTCTCTGAGGCAGTGGCAGTGCGAATTGAGGCTCCTCAGAGAGGATCAACTAGATCAATCTAGTTGATTAACGTCAGCACAGATGAAAATCTCACTCGTCTCCTGGACAGCTTCCACAGAGATAGGACAGAGAGGGGATGGAGGGGGCCCCAGTGGTTATACAACCCCTGGCCCCAACCCTGGATAGGTCCCTCCTGACAGGTCCCTCTGTCCTGTCAGAGCATTGCGCTTCTATTATGACAGGACCTCAGGCAGAACAAGGAGTTAGTCTTTGTCTCCTTTAAGAAAGGTTTTGACAACGATATCTCAACTGTCACTGTCTCCTCCTGGATCAAGCAAACTGTGGTCCTGTGTTATGAGTTCTGTGACCAAGAAGCCCTCACCTTACATCAGGTTAAAGCCCGTGATGTCGGGGCCTTTGCTGCTTCTAAGGCCTCCCAGTTGGGAGTCTCCTTGGAGCGGATTTTGTCAGCCTGCCACTGAAGTCGAGCAGCACTCTGGTGTATCTCACAATAGGTCTGGCCTGTACCATCCCTACAACCGCAGAGATGCACTGGAACCCAGTAGAAAGTCAGTACAACTGGCTGGGAACAACTTGGTTAGTGTAGTCAGAGCAAGTGTGGTTGAGGCAAGGCCTCCAACTACTTGCAGCGACCCACCAATGGTCACAGTTCTTTTAAATGACAATTATTGTGCGATGATTATGGTCAAAAGGACAGAAACATTTGTGGACAGTTTTCAGGCTTAAAATGTAAATTATATGGTTTCAGATCATGTACCTTTTATTGTCCGGTAATCCCATTATTATAAAACAAAAAGAAATTAAAATATGTGAAAGGGGTTTCATGTGTAGATCAGTTGTCTTCAAATGTCCACAGTGTTGCTCAAAATTTGCCTGTAGGGGCCAGAGTGAACCAGTTTTGGACTTGGGCCAGCTTCAAGGTCACAAGAATCCTCAAGAAAGGCTATACCCTCCTCTTCCGGCGACCACAAACTTTGACCAGGTCTTCAGTGGTAATAAGTAGCTTATCATGTGGAACTGAACGCTAGATTCTAGTACTGACTGAATCCCCGTTCTGAGAGTGTACCATAGTGTAATCTCGTGCATCATCCTTCTCTCGTTGGCCGCATGACTAGCAAGCGTTTAAACTAAGCTTACTTTATTTCACTGTTTTCTCAGCATATACGTATTCTTGGATGTTACCATTCAGCCATTTGTTTTATTTTATATCATAGCTTATTCTGATCAACTTTGAAGTGTGCAGAATAAGTATTTATTTAAATATTTCATTGTTGTGAGAGTTCCGGTGCATACTGCTCTTGATTTATTGCTGTAAAAATGTCCTCCCACAAAACGAGTTCTAAGAAGCCCAGATCATCCAAATGCAGACATTTTTGCTTCGTTTTTGATACACAACTACTGCCCAACTTGCAAAGAAGCTGGCAAAGGGGATGACCCTTGTGTAACCATTGAAAAGTCGTGCAATATTTGCTCTGCTTTTTTCTGAAGAACAGCTCATTAAAATAAAACACAGGTGTAGATATGTTATAAAGCATAAGGTGTCCGATACCTGTAATACAACTAAAGATGATGATCTGGACTTGTTGGGGGATGACGTGGAGGCTTTTTCTACTTTTCACAGTCGTCATCTTCAGAGGAGGATCAGTCCTCTGTCCTTAAAAAGTCTGCTAATCCCCAAAAGGCTCCTGATGAGCAGGACCAGCAACAAGATAACCCAGACCCAGTCTTTTGCAGGGAGGTAGATATATCTGACCTCCCTTCACAGTACACAGGGGGAGTTGAGATTTTTAGGCACATACTTGATCTCCCTGACCCCAGGGAAACTATGCCTAGGTCCTCTACCACTGTGCTGGGCCTGGACGATGAAAAAGGCCAACAGGAGCTCAGGCCACGAGGCCCTTCAGCTGTGCTCCCGTTAAGTGCATATCTCAAGGATGCCTTTGAGAAATTTGAATAGGACTTCCTGGCCTCTAATTTACCTGAGGGTAAATATATAAAACCCCCTGCTTCAACAGCAAAATATTACAAGGTGGGACAGCCTTGTGAGGACAAACTACAAGAGCTAAATTCAGATTTTGCCAAGATCTGTATTTCTCTTAAACCCTCTGGGGCTCCTATGGGCAAGGTTCCCCTACCAGTTCTAAAGGAACTTGAGCACCAAGCTAGGCAGAATGTCTCTACCATCAACTTTACAGCTAATTTTGGAAAGACTGCATCCGTTTGTAGCACTACTATGGAGAAGTGTCTGCACAGTCTTAAGGCTCTCTTAAAAGGGTTAAAAGCCAGTTTCAGAAGGGTGCTAATCTTGGAAAAGCTGCCAGGCACACGCCTGGGACAATTTTGAGATAATGAATAAGAGAATCCTTATTCAAGAGAGAGCCTTAGCCTGCCAAAACAAATCCGCAGCCCATATTCTCCAGACGGAGCTGTATACCATGGGCAACACTGGCCTGGTGAGACGCGAGGCTGAGATGACCCTTCTTCACATCTAAGGGATTCTAGATGTCAAGAACTTAAGAATTCGCCTTTCTGGTCTACTCCTTTGTTCAAGTCACAATTAGTCAAGGAAGGATGGAGAAGACTTCCTTTAAAAAGGCACCCTAAAGATTCACAGGGTTTTGGACCCTATCAAAACTAGATGAATGCTTTTGCTAACAAAAGCGAAGCGTCCCTGAGAGTTTAAAATGCCTTGTGGTTTTAATAAGCATGCTGTAAAGCTAAGAATGCACAAAGCTATACCGTACTCTTACATAAACCAACCCCCTTAGTGATATTATGACAGGGAAAATCCTACAAAGGTCTTCTTTAATTAACATAAACAAGCGTTGTAGACATAGACAAGCTGGAGAAAGTGTTGTACATTGGATGTACAACATTGGATGTAACTTTAGTAAATTTTGTGTAAATGCTACGAAGCATTTCAGTAACGAGTATTGATAACTTCATATATAATCATGTGTGCAAGTATGTATTGCTATTTAGATTGTCCACAGGGTTTTGCAATAGGTTTTAATACATTGTGAAAGCATAAAAGCAACAATAAAGGCAAAAGCTATTTCATGACCCCAGTTTGACCCATAGGGGGGGGGGGGTCGGGTGGTAAAACTGACCCGCTACTTAGACTCTCCACATATGCTTTCCCAATACTTCTTAATACATTCTCAATCTATAAAAGCAACAATAAAGGAGATATAAGACAAAAACTCGAAATCAGCTATTTTATGACCCCAGTTTGACCCATGGGGGGGGGGGGGGGGGATCAGGGGATAAAAGTGACCAGCTATTTAGATTCTCCACATATGCTTTCCCAATACCTCTTAATACATTCTGAAGCTATAAAAGCAACGATAAAGGAGATATAAGGCAAAAACTCCAAAGCAGCTATTTATGACCCCAGTTTAGCCTATAGGAGGGGGTTGGGGGGTAAAACTGACTGGCTATTTAGACTCTCCACAGATGTTTTCCCAATAACTCTTAATACATTCTGAAGCTATAAAAGCAACAATAAAGGAGATATAAGGCAAAAACTCAAAATTAGCTATTTTATTACCCCAGTTTATTATTATTACCCCCATGTCCGTGGCATGTGGCCGTCGAGGGGAAGTAGCGTTTTCAAAATTATCCGTATCTTGTCCGTTTCTCGATGTAAACCTCACTATTAATCACAACAATTCCTCTCCAAACCCTAATAACAGTTCATTTTCGTCATATACTTTTTAATTTTTCAACCAAATCTTTTCTATCCAGACATTTTACTGAAATATCACTATAATCCCCTAATTTTGCCCACATTCCCTGTTATCGGCCCAATAATATACTACCTGCTTACACATTTCCTTTTGATTTTATACACTCCCCCATTCTATTTTCCTACTTAAAATAACTTACTTCCTTCCTAGTACTCCTTCCTACATATGATGTTATTCTTACAATTTCTGTTGTTTTTCTTGCCTGCCATATCTGTTTTTCGCCACTATGGCAGCACTCAGATTGTCTGTCCCCCAGTTGTCAGTTTCTTTCAACCTCAACGCACA
Source organism: Sabellastarte sp. h YS-2021 (assembly GCA_964017235.1). NCBI lineage: Eukaryota > Metazoa > Annelida > Polychaeta > Sabellida > Sabellidae > Sabellastarte > Sabellastarte sp. h YS-2021. Next base: position 45,539,760 of record OZ024935.1, read on the forward strand.
CCAACCGCCTCCTGCCTACATTTTTTGTTCAAAAAGAACGTCCATATTCCATCGAAACTTCCACCTCTCAGCCTCCTTACACTTCTACTACTAGCTGGTGACATTAATCCAAACCCTGGTCCTCCTGATTGCATAAATTTCTCTTTTGCCAATGTTAGATCCCTCTCAAACAAATACTCATCCATACAAAAGTTTATCCTGGACAATAATACAGATGTGTTTGCCATGTCAGAAACCTGGATTCGCCCAGACGCTTCACAGTCGTATCTCAGCGATATCTCCCCACAGGGTCATACCCTTTTTCACCGACCAAGGGAGTCACGACGGAGTCACGACGGGGTGGCGGAGTAGCTTTCCTGGTGAAAAATGAACTGCAAACCAGCCGCATACCTACAGATACTTATTCCTCTTTTGAAAACCTCCTTATTAAAATCTCCTTACAAAACGAATCCTGCCTTTTTCTCAACATATACAAACCCCCATCAACCAGCCCTGCAACCTTCTATGAACAGTTTAATGCACTTCTCGAAAATATCTACCCTACTACAGACAATTTGGTAATCATCGGTGACTTTAACATTCACATGGACACAAATTCCAACGACTCAAAGAAATTTCGTGCTCTTTTAGGGTCCTTCGACCTCCTTCAAAAGGTAAATTTTCCTACCCACATCCTCGGACACACCATTGACTTAGTTCTCACCAAATCTAGAAACGACAACATTTCACACGTCCATGCCACCGAGGCTTTCTCCGATCACTTCTCCATAACATTCAAGGTCAATATCACCCCCCAAAGACGAATCTCTGGAGACACCGTCACTTTCAGAAAATATCATAAAATCAATATGGAAGCCATGAGAAAGGATCTTCTCTCATCTGAACTTATTGTTGATCCCCAAAATAATTCTGATGCCTGTACTCACAGTACCACTCCACTCTAACAACTCTCATTGACAAACATGCTCCTTCCATCACTAAACACGTCAGGTCCAAATATATCCCTGGGTGGGTAAATGACAGTGTTATTGCGGCTAAAGAAACAAAACGTCTCTTTGAACGCCTTTGGCGCAAAAACAAATCCAGTTTCAACAGATCACAATATATCAAAAAGGTTCATATGTACAATAAAATCTGCATGAAAGCGAAATCTGACTTCCTTAAATCTAGAATCCATGACAACCAAGACAATCCTCAGAAACTTTGGCAAACTTTAAACGACGTACTCCACAGATCTGCTGCAAAGGTACTTCCTTCAGTAAATTCTCCTCAACTTTTAGCTAACAAATTTGTTGAATTTTTCACAGAAAAAATCACAAACATTCATCAATCCTTCGCCAACTCAAATCCCCCTCAATACACTGACTCTGATCTCATACCTCCTGTTTTCTCAGCTTTTTCCTCTGTTTCAGAAGATCAGGTAGCTAAAATCATCAAAAACTCCCCTAGCAAATCTTGCTCGCTTGATCCTTGGCCAACATTTCTTGTAATTGAGTTTTTAGATATTCTCATCACCCCTATCACATCAGTAATTAATGCATCACTCCGTGAAGGAAGCTGCCCTAAATTTTTCAAACAGGCCCATGTAACTCCTCTCCTAAAAAAATCAACCCTTGATAGAGAAGTCCTTAAAAACTATAGGCCTGTCTCTAATTTAAACTTTGTTTCAAAGATCTTAGAGAGAGTGGTGTCGTCCCAACTCCTGTCTCACCTGGACGAGTCCTGTCTTTTGACTGGTTTCCAATCTGCCTATAGAAGGTTCCATTCTACGGAAAGTGCCCTCCTAAATATACAGGATGATCTTTTCCTCAATATGTCTGAAGGCAGTACAACAGCCCTAACCCTCCTTGATCTCTCTGCAGCTTTCGACACGATTGACCACTCGATCCTGTTCCATAGATTACATGAATGCTATGGCATCAATGGACTGGCTCTGAGTTGGTTCGAGTCTTACTTGTCGGACAGGACTCAATCAGTCAAGATAGGCTCTGTACTGTCACATCCCACGGATTTGAAATTTGGTGTCCTGCAAGGCTCTGTCCTGGGGCCACTCCTTTTTTCCATGTACACAAATCCACTCAGTTCAATTATTCAATCTCATAGGGGTATCAAACACCACTTTTACGCAGACGACACTCAGTTATACATTACTCTTTCACCATCAAATTTCAGTCAGTCAATGACAGCTCTAACGGACTGCCTAAATGATATACAAAATTTCATGGCTGCAAATAAACTCAAATTAAACCCAGACAAAACAGAATTCATCCTTATTGGTTCAAAATACAGTCGTAAACAACTTCATTCGCTTTTACCCACTGATATTTTTGGGAATAAAGTGGCACCTGCCTCAAATGTCAAAAACCTAGGAGTGGTGTTCGACCCCAACCTGACCCTCACAGATCACATTTCCCAAGTCATTAAGTCTACTCGGTTCCATATAAGAGATTTATATAGGATTCGTCATCTCCTTGACCTTAACACAGCAATACTCCTTGCAAATGCTCTCATCAGTAGCCGAATTGACTACTGTAATTCCCTCTTTGCCTCACTCACTCTTTCGGAGCTCAAGAGGTTGCAGGGTGTTCAAAACTCCCTCTGTTGAGTAGTCACTAGATCCTCCAGGTACACTCATGCAACTCCAAATCTGGAAAAACTACATTGGCTACCAGTCAAATACAGGGTTCTTTTCAAAATTGGGTTGATCACATATAAGGTCCTTAAGTATGGTCAACCTGTGTACCTCAAGGATAAACTTCATCCATATACCTCATCAAGGAACACCAGACGTAGCAGTCCAAAATACAAATTCCTTCAAGTTCCTTCTTTTGACTCTAAAATACATAAGTCTCATAAGTATCTTACCAAATCTTTCAGCCATCATGCACCTGTTTTCTGGAACTCACTTCCTGTCCATGTAAGAACCAGTCCATCTGTCACACCCTTCAGGAAGCACCTGAAAACCCACCTTTTCAAATCTGCTTTTCCGACCTAGCTTTCTTCCCCACGTTCACACCCACAACCATCGGAATACAGACCTGGACACGTCCCCCACTTATGACTCGGATATTATATATGATTAGTTAGCGCACTGAGTTCCCCTTCGGGGAAGATATTGCGCCTGCAAAGCAGTAGATTTAGATTTAGTTTGACCCATAAGGGGGGGTCGGGGGGTAAAACTGACCGGCTATTTAGACTCTCAAGATATGCTTTCCCAATACCTCTTAAGACATTCTGAAGCTATAAAAGCAACGATAAAGGAGATATAAGACAAAAACTCCAAAGCAGCTATTTATGACCCCAGTTTGGCCCATAAGGGGGGGGGGGGTCGGGGGGTAAAACTGACCGGCTATTTAGACTCTCTACATATGCTTTCCCAATACCTCTTAATACATTCTGAAGCTATAAAAGCAACAATAAAGAAGATATAAGGCAAAAACTCAAAATCAGCTATTTTATGACCCCAGTTTGACCCATAAGGGGGGGGGGGTCAGGGGGTAAAGCTGACCGGCTATTTAGACTCTCCACATATGCTTTCCCAATACCTCTTAATACATTCTGAAGCTATAAAAGCAACAATAAAGGAGATATAAGGCAAAAACTCAAAATCAGCTATTTTATTACCCCAGTTTGGCCCATAAGGGGGGGCCGTGGGGTAAAACTGACCGGCTATTTAGACTCTCCACATATGCTTTCCGAATACCTCTTAATACATTCTGAAGCTATAAAAGCAACAATAAAGGAGATATAAGGCAAAAACTCAAAATCAGCTATTTTATTACCCCAGTTTGACCCATAAGGGGGGGGCCGTGGGGTAAAACTGACCGGCCATTTAGACTCTCCACATATGGTTTCCTATTACCTCCCAATACATTTTATGGCTCTAAATGCAATACTTAAGAAGATAATAGGGGGGTTGACCTAAATTTAAGGCTCTCAGGTTGGAAGGTGTGAGGAAATCACCCATAAATGAGACATTTTTCAAGGGATTGCTCCCAAAATCTAATCAGCTCGCGTTTTCGATAGTATGAACAGGTGTGTCAAATTATAAGGCTGTGTAGCAAGTAGTTTTTCCTGAACTGCGATGACGGGGGGGGGTGTACTTTAAAAAATTGTTTTTGATCATGTGACCTTCATAAAGGTCAAAGGTCAAATTTAAGCATGCAGAAAAATTTTCCCACACCTAAGGTATATAAGTGCCAAATATGGTTTGAAACCTTCTAATAATAAGGGAGATATTCAAGGGAGACCATAATGCGGCGGTGGCAGCGGCGAGGAAACTGAGGCGAAAACAAATAAGCGCCCTTTCAGGGACGCTTAATTAGCCATTTCATGGTCCCCACCACAATAAGAGGCTCCTACCGGAAATGCCGCTATGGGGGCAACCCCTCCCAAAGCAGCAACCAATCATTTTCCTCAAATAGGGGGAATTCGAACAACAGAGGCCTCAGAGGTTGTTTTGACCCCATTCAAGGGGATGAGGGCATGGAAAACCCTCCCCTCAATGACTCCTTAAAAGCCTCCCTCAGTCCACCAGTAGGAGGTCGCCTCCATTCTTTCAGATTTAGTCAGAGCTCCCCTGATTTGATCAGGTTACAAGGCCCTTCAAAAAGACCAAGCTCTGGCCTCTTCTATCCAGTCTCTTCTGTCAAAGAATGCAATAGAAAGGGTGAAAAATGTAAAATCTCTCGCCTCTTTCTAGTTGCCAAGCCTCACCAAAGTTGGAAGCCAGTAATAGAGCTAAGCAGGCTCAACACCTTCCTACCTGTAGAAAGGTTCAAAATGGAAACACCAGAGTACATCAGGGCTTCTCTGATTCCAGGGGAATGGGTGTCTTCGATAGAATTATCAGGTGCCTACCTTCACATCCCCATCCACCCAAACTCAAGGAAGTACCTAAGGTTTTGTCACAAGTCACAGGTGTTCCAGTTCACCTCCCTTCTCTTCGGGCTAGCCAGGGCCCCACTGGTCTTTATAATGATTGTAAAGGAAGTAAAGCTGGTGGCCCTGACAAGGGGAATCGGACTTCACCATTACCTGAACGACTGGCTTATCAGGGCCCAGTCTCAGGAAGAAGCACAAGTGAGCACCCAGACAGTGGTAGATCTGACCCAGTCCTTAGGGTGGATAATAAGTCTGTAGAAATCCGAAACCTACTCAAGTGTTTTTGTTTGTGGTATACAAATGCCATCTAGGTTCAGCCCTTGTAAAACCCACTCAAGAGAGATGGCTCAAACTTCAGGATTTAATCCTATGACTCAAGTCAAAACATGTTTTGACTGCAAGATGTTTGATGTTGCTAACTGGGTTACTTGCTTCAGTGAAGAAAATGGTCCCGGGGGAGGCCTTCACAGGAGGCCCTTTCAGTTTCACCTCACGGAGCACTGGAGATATCCTCAGTTGTTGGACAGCCTCCTTCCTTGGGCAGAAACCATTTCAGCACACCTAGAGTGGTGGCAGAATCCCATAAATGTGATGATGAAAGGTGCAGATCTTCATCCCAAAGACCACAGTATCCAACTCTTTACAGACGCCTCAAACGAAGGCTGGGGTGCTCACTTAGAGTAAGCCTCTACAAAGGGTCTTTGGGCAGACAGGGAAAAAAGGCTACACATAAATGTTATAGAGCTGAAGGCGGTTTCTCTGACCCATCAAAGGTTCAAGGACCAGTGTCAAAACCTAATGTTGGTTACTACGGACAACTCAACAATAGTAGCCTAAACAAACCAGGAGGAACCCACTCGACGGAGATGTGTGCCCTCCTGATCATGACCTGATGCCATCATTACAAGATAACCTTAAAAGCCAGACACATTCCAGGGTGTCTGAATATGATGGCCAAACTTCTGTCCAGGTCGAACCAAGTCCAATCAACAGAATGGTCACTGCATCCACAGGTGTTCATACGGATCTGTCACAAGTGGTTCATTCCTCATGTAGATCTATTTGCCACTCGTCTGAACCACAAAGTTCCACTGCACGTATCTCCAGTCTCAGACCAAAATGCTTAGATGTTCTGAACATAAATTGGTCGGGTCTCACTGCTTATGCTTACCCTCTCACGACCCTCCTTCACAGGATGATCCAAAATTTCAGGCAATCCAGTTGTCTGATCATTGTAATAGCCCCAGGCTGGCCAGGGATACATTAGCTTTTGGGACTTAGTGCCTCTCTCAACAGAGATACCAATTCATCTACCACTGTCAAGAACTCTTCTTAAACAATCCCTCAACTATGTGTATCACAGCAGTCCACAACATCTCAACCTCCACTCCTGGTGTCTAGGAGTAGACAGCTCCAAGAACAAGGCTCCTCTGTGGAGCTGGCACAGAGAATTGGTGCCCCTCAGAGGTCATCAACAAGGACCATCTACAAGTCAAAGTGGGCCCTATTTGAGAAATGGTGCCGAGAAAATATGGTGGATTCCTCCACTCCCTCTGTAAAGCAAGTCTCGGACTTTTTCATGTACCTGTACCAAAACCTAAACAGGCGCCCTTCAACCATTGATGGTTGTAGGCCAATGTTGACACCTTGGGCCCAGCGGAGGCCCAGCAGGGCTCCATATGTCCTAAAATTCAGACCTTCACAGGTTACTCTCCAGTTTTCACAGGGATCATCCCAAAAGTTTCAGGAATCTTCCCAAATGGAACCTTTCTATTGTACTTAATGAGCTCGCAAAAGCACCCTTTGAGCATATGAAAGACACAGACCTCAAACATCTTACCCTTAAAACTGCTTTCTTGCTAACTTTGGCCTCCAGCAAGCGCCGGAGCGAAATTCATGCCTAGGTTGCAAACAAAGTATCTAATCTAGGCCAATGGGAAAAGGTTTCTTTGTTCTGATTTCATTGCCAAAAACCAACTAGCAAGAGAAGGTACCGAAAGTGTGTCTCCGGTGACTATTCCTGCTGTAACTACCATTGTAGAGAGTCAATTCACAGAAGACATCAGCTTGTGTCCAGTACTGGCCCTGAGGTACTATTTAGATCGAACCAAAAACCTTCTCTTTATCTCCTTTAAGAAAGGAGATACCTCAGACATCAGACCCGCTACACTCTCTTCTTGGTAAAAACAAACTATCCTACTGTGTTACAAAGAAGCAGATCAACAAGCCTTGGACCTGGTGCAAGTCAAAGTGCATGACATTAAAGCCTTTTACGGTGGGGTATCAGTGGAACAAATCATGCAACCGCGTCACTGGAAAGCACACAACATATTCCCTAGAAACCTCCTACGATATTACTTGCACAAGCTGCAGTGTATCCAAAATAGACTTAGTGGTTGCTAATAGAAATAGGTATGTGCATGTAACATCTATTCTGGTCTGATTGCACTGGCTGCCTGTTGAATATCACTCCACTTTCAAAACAGCTGCACTGGTGTACAAAATACCTCAACAAGCTACCCTAAATATCTTGGTCCATATTTGGTCTCGTATATCTCTTCCTATATTACCTAGCATTGTAGGCCTGACAGATCTCTACGGGTTCCTACTTTTTCTCCTTCCATGCACCAAAGAAACATTTCAGCGATTATTACGCTTATGATGGACCTACATTATGAAATGACTTGCCTGATATCAGATCTACTGCCTCTCTTGCATCCTTGTGCTAATGCAGTTGAATTGTAGGCCTGACAGATCTCTACGGGTTCCTACTTTTTCTCCTTCCATGCACCAAAGAAACATTTCAGCGATTATTACGCTTATGATGGACCTACATTATGAAATGACTTGCCTGATATCAGATCTACTGCCTCTCTTGCATCCTTGTGCTAATGCAGTTGAATTAGAATTACTGAATTCTAAACTATAATATGTCTGAAACAGTTGCTTTCAGAAATTTGCTTCATTTTATTTTCTTTTACTCTTGGTGTCTCAGAACCAAGATGTCAAGTTATAGACAGATGCAAGAAGTTTGTGTCCCGGCACGGCCTCAAGTGGGAAAGCTGGTAGTTGCTTGCCGTTGGTCGGCAGTTTATAGTACAGAACCCTAACAAACTCTATGTACTGGTTTCCTCTGCCCTTCCAACTACCCATCGTGATATGACCTGTACAGTGTTGAAAGTGACGTAAAACCCCAAATAAATAAAGCAAGAAGTTTGTGGCCATACAATGATGGGTTTTAACTGTAACGCAAGGTGCGTGAGGTGCAAGGGCAGAAAAATTGGAAAAGAGCTTGTGTAGAGTTTGTAAGGTCAACTTTATGACTATTTCTGCAGAGATTACCACAGAAACTTCTCAAAATCTGAACACTTGACTCCCTCATCAGAGAACAAGGATTCTGTGACAAATAGCAAACAATAAATTGTCCAACAAATATTAAGTATTATATTTGTTCAAGCAACCCTGAGTCATTTGTCCTCACATTTTGGATGAGCATATGACAAGCATATTTCACAGAAATAGAATTTAACTCCCTGGTGCCCTGGTGGTCTTTGATCTCCTGTCTAATTCTGATAATATTTAACAGGGCAGATGAGGTCAGAGCGCAAAGGTCTGGGGAAAATATTTAATTTTATGGATATATCACAGACCTAGGTCATGAAAAAAACACTTGAAAACAATCGTTTGGGTTTCCTCTACATCCAAGGCAGCCATTTCATACAGATCCTAAAACGGACTGTAGTGCATCACGTTACAAAACAATGTAGACACGTTTCCACATGGGATCACACTTGGTTTCTTATCAGCGAAGTATGGATTGTAGATTAGTACAAATGATCTGTGTCTATATTGTGAAACCGAAAGTACTTGTCTAATCTTTAATGGCTCCCTCATATATACAATAATAATTGTACCTTCATTTCCTTGTATTTCGTTGTGTGCAATAGATATCGTGTACTGACATCGACCAAAATTACATCAATCATATACCACTTTAGCTTGAAGTGTAATATGTATAAGTTCAATATCTTTGAATTCAGTATTGATGTGAAAAACCATTTCAATGGATGAGGTGATATACCAATATGTTTATACGATTAAAGTGACCTTGACCTTTAAAATCAGGCTGTATCTCAGAAACTGTAATTTGTAGGAAGTTGATACTTGGCCGGGACCCTTGTAAAGGGGTGCAGCGAGACCGGACTTCTCTACAGCCAGCTTGCTGGTGGTGACACCAGGGTCAAAAAATGGCTTCTGGCTGGTAGTCACATCTGAAGCTGGCTTCACAACTGGTTCAACCGGTACTGTGAATGTCTTGGCCAATAATGTTGCCTCAAGACGGGAGAATCTTTCTGCACACTTGTCATCAAGTTGCTGTAAATCTTCAGTAGATGGTCTACTACTGGAAGATTTCTTCTTATTGGCAGAAGGCTTGGGAGATTCACCACGCTTCGACTTCTTAGCAGTAGTAGGGGTAGATTGTACAGCCTTGACCTTCTCCACTTTACCCAGCACACTAACGTGTGCAGGGTCCACGAGAGTGGGAGTGGAGGAGGACGCAGTCGTCTTCTTGTCTTTCCTATCTCGATAAGTAGGGGTAGACAATTGTAGGTTCTGTTCAGGGGTAAACCCTCTACAGATAGCACATTCTTTCTTCTGGATGCAGGGGTTGTCACCTAGCCCTTTGTCCATACAATGTGCACACTTGGAGTGGGAGTCAAACCCAGCCATAGCGTGTCCGCAGGAGACTCGTCTTTGTCCTGGAGATGACATAGTTGTAGATAATACTTCTAAATCACTTTAAAGGTGAAATAAAAAGGTTGTGTTCGATGTAGAACAAAAAATTCGCTTGTCGTCACATCTTCACTCTCCACGCGCCAAACGAAAAAGATGCTATGACGTCACAATGTCTAGACAGGAAGAGAAAGTACGATGCACCACCTGGCGAATGCACTCTCCTGGCCGGTCCTGCCGGTATTATATACAGGACGTCTTTTTCTGACGTTTGGCGGGACCGGTCGCGGCGACCGGTAAAGCAATTGTCCATTGGATAGGGTATTAACTTATAAAAATTTAATTTACTTATTAAATTTGCAAGTTTATAAGATTAAAGTGACCTTGACCTTTAAATCAGGCTGTATCTCAGAAACTGTAATTTGTAGGAAGTTGATACTTGGTCGGGACCCTTGTAAAGGGGTGCAGCGTAATTGTGTGACCTTGGTGTAATCTTTGAACTTAGCTCTGCCACAATATTTTTCCGGCTATATCTGAGACCTATTTCGATGACAAAGGTAAAGTAAAATGGATGTTCTCTCAAATAGATAGAATGAAACTACCAAGCTGCATCTAGTCTAATGGTTCGACCTTCTGCGCCCCCCTCCAGCTGTAGCTTAATGGCTTGTAAATGAAATGAAAATTTGAATTTCTTTGAAGAATCAGTATTAAAAGCAGCTTAAATCTTAAGCTTGCATTGCCTTGTGTCATTTGACCAAGATATGTGCACCGGTTGAAGCAAAAAAAAAAATGACTAAAAATGTGCTTTTGTCATGCCAAACCCAGGCTGGGTTTCTTGTACTTGGTTGGATAATCAAAAAGCTTCAGAAATGGTGAGGAAAATAGCTTAGCTTTTTGTACCAGTCCATAAGGCACAAAGTCTCACTACAGAGAAATAACTTTACTGTTGTGGAGCATATGGTGAATTTATGGATACTACTTTCACAATTTGCTCTACTTTCCTGCAAGATGAACAGTTGGCAAATCAGACAATTATTCTGGGATGGACATTTGCTGAATAACATGTCTAAATATTCTAAGAACATAAACATTGCTTCTAGAGTTTAGAAACCAATTTTTAGAAAAACACGGAAAAAACTAAAAAGAATGACATTTGCCTTGGTAAGATCTCCTACTAGGTGCCAGTGTTACTTTTGGTCAAGGCCAGGCTTACTGAAGAAGTGCATTGTCCAATTTGGGTTCCTTAGGATTAAACATTATAGAATAAAATCTGCAAGAAACATCTTTTTCATGGCCTTTGACCACAAACACTGAATGTGTCCCTGCTTTACCACAGGGTGGTATATGAAATATAAAAAATGAAAGAATAAAACGATATCCCCTCCCCCAATTTGCTACCTATCTCAGGAAGAGAGGCATTAACAAACATAAAGGTATTTGGCCTACATCTGCACATGACCGTTATGCCATGGTAGTCTCATAGGAAGTGAGTCACAATGTCAATATTCCTATTGACGGACAGGCGATGGTATGCCAAACAGACACCACAATTATCTCATGGCCAAAGTGAGTTACATTTTCCCACTCATATCCACGCACATAACTCGAAAAGCCATATGTGGGATCTGGTCATATTTTTACACAAGGTAGCGTCTACCTTCGGCTCGGTCCTCCTTGGAGAAGATTCAGATCCAGATCCCCAGAAATGAGAAGACAAAATGACGGTCTAAGGATGCATCTCTAGAAAGAGTCACTCCTTTTTTAGCACTGAAACAGGCCAACAGTTTGTGCATTCTCAGTCACTGCTTAAGTTTTTCTATGGGTATTGGTGTTTCACTTTTTAGAAATATTTACTAGAATACCCACAGAAACTAAAGCAGAGTATAGACCTCCCGAATTGACTGAAATGCCTAAATATCGAAAGTGTTGAATTGAGTCAAACAATGTTGATGGACAGATATCATGAACCACAAAGATATCATCAACAAAGTTAAAAATCGCAAACTCCAACCACATTATGATGTCTTTCAGTGTGTGACATAATTCAGTCCAACTGCAATGTTGACTTCCATGTATGCTTGACACCAATGTGTGACGCCCATGAAGTCATAGTCCAGGGGATCTAACCTCAGATTTCTAATCGATCAATTTATGCCGATTTAAAAAAAATTAGAAGCATGGACAACTTTTTAATTGGGCATGCCAATTTTAATTATAAACTTACATAAATTAGATGCCCAGGCCTACTCTGAAGGATATACAGTAGTCTTACCTTTTAAAAATTTGACCCACTGAAACAATATCATCAGTATCTGTAACTGAACTTCTAAGCTCTAATGAATTAGTACAATCATGTATGTACACATTTTTACGAACTTGCTGGGAAAAGCAAATTGAACTTTGGGTTCGGAGGAATGGCAAAATTAGGCCACACCAAGTGAAGTGGCCATGTTATACATTTATGGAAATGTCTGATTCTGTACGTTTCAATCTTTTACAATTCATCAATATCTAAATAATGATTGTTCAGGAATTATCACATGTAGAAAAATAGCATCAGAAAAGCCTGTAACCCAAGGCCAGGCGAAATAGCAACAACAACAGCAACAATTAGTAGAGAGGACATGTATGTAAATACAAAGTATCAAAACGAAGCAAATCAATAGCAAATTGGCACTATTAAAATTAAATCGAAAGTTATAAAGCTGTAAAATTTATGATTATTGAAGTATATCTGACAATGGAGATGGCAAAATAAGGTAAAAGTACATGCAATATTCAGTTGCACCAATACATATATCTTTGTGATAGAAGAAATGTGTCTCCAGATATAGCAGCAGAAACATTCTGGCCAAGGTCAACGGTCTGCTTAAAGTTACACCATGACATGGCACAAATATCAACATCCTTCACCTTATGGTTTCTGAGATATAGTCACTCACAAAAATTTTAAAGATCAAGGTCACTACAGCAAGGTCAAAGGTCATATCAAGGTTATACAATAATATTGCACACCTACATCTCCCAACCAATGTCTGTAGTCAGTATCAACATCCTACATGTTGTGGTTTTTAGATAAAACTGGGACAAGATGGACAGTCAAATCCTTCAATTGTAAAACAAACAGCTTTTGACAAATAACATTAACAGTTTTTCACATTTCTTGATATCCTGTATTTCATATATATAGATCAAAAGCCTGCCTCATAGTGGACTAATCAGGGATTGTCACTGTTTACTGTGGTACTCTACCAATTATGTACAGAATGAACGGTCTACTGCAATATGCAGTGCTACACCTCTATTGCCATAAGGGCTTTAAAACCCACTTATTTATTAATGCTATGGCAGCACACTCTCCTCCCACCTCTAATATTGGAGTTTGAAAACCTGCACTGACTTCAAGTAGGATAGCTGGTAGTTGCCACATCACAGCCTTATGTACACCGTGGACCGTACCTTTTGGTTACCGTAGTAAGAAATTCATATGCATGCGCATGCTCACAGTACTGATATCTGAGGCGGAAATTTGAAACTTTTGGAAACAACCGTGAGACTCTCAAGGTAATGGACGGTTGGCCACTGATTTGCAAGATCGCATAGGGACATCAGATGGTTATCCAAGGACAGGAACATTTCGCGATGCTGCCTGTAATATGAATGGAGTATAATAGTTTACAGTACAGAACCATGACCAACTGTATGAATTGGATCCCTCCGCCTTTCTAATTACCCATCACATCAAAATATAATCTATACAAAGGTATTGGAAGTGATAAAAAACAAATAAAAATTCGTTTCAACACTCATTTTGTAGAACTTTTAAACTTTAATCATTTTGCCCTGGTTGACTACTCTCTCTGGTTGGTGCATCTCTGGTCCAATGGATAACTGAATCAGAAACCATGATTCTGTTTTTGTGTCTTAGAATTGTCTAATACAGGGAGTATTACAAATTTTATAAAACCAAGATTAATGTGTACTAAATGAGGGGACCTACTGTTAATTTGTGTTCCCATTACCTATATTCTTAAAATTTTCCAGAAGAGTATGGTCTACCTTTTCAATACTTATGACTTTATCAGTTAAAAGTTGGGAAACTGCCATTTACTGTTTTTCTACCCCAACTTTTACAACCCCAAACATACAGATTTCTTAGAGTTAATGTGGCAATTGATAAATTAACAAACAGTTGATCTAAATCATGGCGTGGGGGGACCAACTGTTAATTTAATAATCATACCATCTCTCAGTATACAGTGTAAAGGACACAGCCATTTAAAGTGTTTCAGACTTCCTTGAAGAACAAGTAAATCTTGTTTTATTTATATCCATCTGATAGAATAATACCTTGACAAAGGATAAACAGAGAACAAAATCCCTTCCCATTTCCTGTTACCCATTACCTATTCGTGTGTGTGTGTGTGGAACATGTCCAGGTCCCAGAAAAAGTGTTTGTGCTGGGTTGAGGGGGGGGGGCATCTTTTTGTGAGAAATAGTGCTTGTCCTAGCACTTCAAAGGCCTGTGACGTCATGCATGCTGGTGATGTCACAATTCAGGATTGACATTGTGTTAAGGTTTGTAACTTTTCTATGCTCAAAATAATAAATAATTTGAAACTGCATGACAGGTTCAGATCATAGTTAGTAGGTAAAAATCTAATGCCCTCAGAACATTTGTTCATAGTGACCTTAAACTTCTGACAATAATTATATTGTGCTAACTTTAAGGTTACCTCTTAAAGGCCAGAAAAAAAACTACTTTGTGAACTTCATTATTTAAATTTTCTAAGTTTCTAAGAAAATGGGAGGGTGCACAAGGATGCTAATGCATCTTGTACCAATATTTTTAAAATTGAAATTTACTCACAGGTATATATACTACATAATAATTGTTATATTAAATCATCTGTAATGTATGCTACTTCATTGCAAAATAAACATATTTTCAGTCCGGCGTTTGAACCACAGACCACTGTACCACCATGCTGTTAAATCTCCATGTATAATATGCAGTACACTACATTGTGACATCATCAACATGTGTAACATCACAGGCCTTTGAACTTTATAAGTCTTGGCTGTGCCCCCCCCCCTCCCCTTGTGCCCCTCCCCTTCCCCTTGTGCCCCCTCCCATCAAAAATCACTAAAATCTTTGGCACAAAACAATCAAATGGAAAATAGATAATTGAAAGTTAAAGTGTGATTCATTGTCAGAGATGGATCAATAATAAGTTATAATCTGCTCTACCTATTTCCTATTTTCATGTTGGAAGTCAAAAACGGATAACATAGACTAAATTTATCTTTTAATTTTAATTTTGACCTCGTTTAGAAGGGAGTATAATTAACAGTTGGTCCCCTCAGTAAAGTTCAACTATTAATTATAATATCAGCTACTGTTTGTCTGTTTTTCTATGCATAGCATTAAAATAGGTAATAAGTACATTTCCTATTTTTGGAAAAGGGAAGCAATGTGGGAACCCAGCAGGCAATAGGATATCAAAAAGAAATCAAAAAGACACTGGGCAAGACATCAGAAACTGATGCTTATTTGAAATTCGAAATGACATCATATGTTAAATGTCAAACAGATCTTTAGTAGCCTAGTCTATTTGACATCTCCAAAAGCCATAAAAATGACATCTAGTAGCCGATATAAATTTGATATCAGCATAAGACATCAATATGATCACCCAATTTGGACTGACTTCATGTCTATATGACATCAGAAACTGACATCAATTTGATGTACTGATATAAAAATCTGATTGACATCATTTCACAAGTGCTGAAACTAATTTTCAGTAATAAAAATATTGGTTAGTAACATTTTATTTTCACAGTTAATATCACATTACATTGCTTTAACTACCATTTGTGTACACTTACCTGACACAGCCTTAAGTGATTTCCATGTACTATAAAGATTATTCCATGGGAGAAAATAATTAATGTTCAGTGGGAACCAGTTCAAAAATTTATACCATTTGTAAAGATACAAATTATGGGTACAAAAGTTTGAATATTAGAAACCCTTTTTCTGAACTTTTATCTTTATTTATTCAATCTTTGGCTTGGTTGCAAACACTAAAGTATACATTTGTTTACAAAACAACATATTTCTTGTAAATTTTTGCTGTCACACAGCATTTTAGTTACAGTTTTAAACATAATTGTTTTGTCTGTACCAAAACTTAATTATTTTTGTCAAAGCAACATCACAGAGACTAGAGGCCAAGTTAGTAGGTTCAGCATCTAATCAAAGGTTGTCACCTCTGCCTAGGTTTGACCCTACTCATGTGAAAAAGCTGAGGGCCTGTCCTAATATGACCCTGGCTGGTGTACAGGATGATATTACATTTGTAATATTCCTAAAAATGATATAATTTTATAGAATACTGATGTTAATCCGATCTCAAATGATATGATGATACTCCACTTGAAATGTTTTAACAAAGTGACATCATATTAATATCATTAAGATGTCAGAAACAATGCCCGAGTAGAATATCAGGTCACATCATATTATTCGAACATCATATTTTCATCATTTGACATGACTACAAAAAGTCATGTTGGGATGGTGTCAATTTTATGTCATTGAATAGGATACTACAATCACATTAGGTCTGGTTATCATTTTGTCATCTAGTTGATATTGTAGGTATGTTATTGACATAAAGTCATGTCATGTCACATAAACTGGATGTCAGATTTGTGTCAGATGACGTGACCACCTTAAATCATGTCCGAGTGATAGCTACTTGATGTCATATACTAACATGACCAAAACATGATGTCAAGAATTGGACCTGTGCCTGCTGGGAAGATGCCTGTTTACCCATTTATCTAACATTAAGGCAGGCTGTTAAGTAGGAAGACAGTGTTTTTCAAGATGAAAAATATAAAATAGGTAATAAGAAAGTAAATTAACGATAGGTCCCCCTCATTGTACTAAAGTTCTTACTTGACCACAGAAAACGGAAATGTGGTGACATTTACCAAATATGTAGCAATGAGAAATGAAACTTTTTCTTCTACATTAGCCTCTGGCATGTTTACATGAGTAACTGAATGTTATGGGACGAACAAATAATGGCATAAATATACAACTAGCTGTGACACCTTAATGTTTGGCCCAAAATACTTTCTGGTGTATACTGTGTCTGTCAAAAGGTAAAAGAAATATCAATACATTGTTGAGTCGAGCGTTGCAGTCTGTCTAAGAATTATTCCACATGAATCAATGTACAGATATCTGTAATTATGACTCATCTACCCACTTATTATAAACTTCCATGACTGTGTTGATTTGGGCATTTTGTCTTACATCAGCAAATGATCTGTGTACACCACTTTGAAAAAAAATGTGCCACCTGGGGACTACTTTGTATGTTTTAACAATTCTAGCATAATAGTAGTATTTTATTTGAAATCTTACTTTATTATGTCAATACCTTTTGGGCGAATTCCAAACAGCCTTAGTTACAATAGATTTTGTCAACATAAACTATCACAAGTGGTTATATATGACTGGAGGAACATTTCTTTTGAGCAATTGGTGTATATATTTTAAACAGGCTACCACTCATTTGCCAGGCGCAGGAAATGCTGCATTTTGGAAGAAAAAGTCGCTGAAACGATTTGTTCGTACACAGTTGAATCAGATAGTTACTTTGATATTTTAGTGTTTACTCACAATTGCTGTCATGGATAACAGAGGTGAGAATTTGTGAATCCATACATAAAATTGATAGATTGCACGTGCTTTTATTATTTGCTGTTTAGCCAGTGAAGTTTGGTTACCCAGTGACCCTAGAAACTCTCATGGACATGAAATATTCATATTTAAACAAATACTTTCAATAACCAATAATTCTGGATTGAATGTACATCATAAAGAAGGTTTAATATTGTCATAAAGAGCAATTAGCAAACTTCACAAAGATAAGCAGTTCGTATTGTTACATTTAACCAAAAGCTAAAATAACAGGAATGGTAAACTTTTATCGGCCAATTTAACCAGTATATGATACCAAAATTTTTATAATGGTGCAGACAAGATGACCCTTTTGACCCTTCTAATAATATATATGCTCTTCTTCCACTATACTGCAAAGTAAATAGCAAACTATTGTAGTATAAATGACTATGATTTAGCATAAATATAGGTAAATACACACACACATAAAATATGTATCCATTTCATATTGTTATTGATTTCTATTACAAATAAGATATTTCCTCTATGTCAAATATTATTTTCGGTAGGAGTATCTATAGCTATCAAAAGTCTATATTGACATTCATTAGCGAAAAGAATACACCTGGCATTATTTTTTCACTGGTGTGCAAGTCTAATGCTAGTGTATGACATTGAACAAACCTGCTACGGACAAGGTCTCTTTACCAGATCAATTATTGTCCAAACAGAGTGCAGAGCGTTTAAGGGCACCTTAATGTAAGGCACTTATCTGTAGATTAGCCACTGTGATTATCCGTTTTCCCATGCATTTCAAAATTAAGTGTACATTGTAAAAATAAAATAATACAAGAAAAATATCAGAAAATTTGACTGCACTTTATGAAATGTGGAAACCTCCCTCTCAATTGTATTTCCTTCACTTACAGGAACTTTGATCTGTGATATCCCATTGTGCAAAGGTGACTCCTATTTTACATTAAAGGTTGATCCCCCCATGACAAATTTTACAAATGGTAATACAATTTATATGCTCAGAACTTTAGATGGGTATTATCCACCAACATGGAAAGTATCGACATACAGTATATAATAATTCTTTGATTTATTCAGTTGGGTTTAAACGTAGCAAAAACAACACTGTAATTGTCATATCAGAATAGAAGGCTGTAGAAATTGGATACAAGCGGAGGCTCTTGGTCAAACAAAGATCTCATTTAATTTTGGTAATAATCCACAACCATTTCTGGATCCAGGCTTTTTTATTTTTATTTATCATTTTTTATTGTTTTTTTTTGTTACATTGGCAGTTGTCTGCACTCTTCGAGTGCTCCTGTTAGTATGTTAAACATGTCTCAATAAACATTAGATTTTGGATTGTTGAATATCTCTCTGATTTTGTTTTGTGTAAGGAGTGTCTATACTGGATCAATTGCCATTTATTATGTGTCCTAATCACTTCTTACACGGTATGCATTTATTGTCAGGTCAAAGGTCAAAGTTGGGGTTTTACGTCCCGTTCAACAGCCAGGCATTTATTGTCAGAATCAATACTATAATTGACATAGTTCATATCACCGAGTCTATCATATATTATCTTCCTGTATGGATAAATTGTTTATTCTTGGCTAAGACCTTTTTAAAATATTGACGGCTGACAATAACATTTGCACAAATTTACATGTACATTTACTGCATTTGCATTCCCTAAGTTTATCATTTTTTACTTGATCCAGGAAATACAGTTTTATTTGAAAACAGTCCACAGTGTGAAAGCGAAGAATCAGAAGATATTGATAGTACAGAGAACTTTGAACAAAGAGATCCAAGAGGTACGCAAGTGGAAGAAGAAGAAAGACAACCAGGTGCATTGAAGAGGATATTGTTGACATTTTTCAATGTTAAAAATATTTCAATCTTACTGGTAGTGATCGGTTTGGTGTGGTATAGCCCTGCAGAAAAACATCAGACAGATCAACTACAGACTACTCGTTTCAGAGAGACCAACTTCACTGGCATGTTTCCTCTTCATGATGTTGATGTTGTCAGAGGTTTTGATTTTGATGATGATTGTCCTCACAGACTCAGTGTTGTTCTTCACCCAAACAATACCAAGCAGATTTGGGCTGTTCTCCCTTGTTCTAACTCTATCTTTGCTGTAGACATAGATTCACCAAGTACCAACTGGATAACCTTTCCTTTGCAAAGGAAGTTTCAACCAAAGGCTGCTCATCAGGTCAGTAGCCAGAATATTGTAATAGCTACAGAGACTGGGCTATATCTAGCTGATACAAATGGAGTTATTCAATATTTGATCATGGGTGGGAAATATTCAGATGTTGTATTTGATGGTACTAAGATATATGCCCTGGAATATCATGGAAATTGGATAAAAATGGCACACAAGAAAGAAGGTTCCACTGAGTGGGTGGAAGATGTAAGTTCTAAGATTAGACTGAAAGATGGATGCAGTGAGCTGGAAGTTACCTGCGATGACAGGTACAAGACATTTTTAGTGGACAAGAAGTTTTTCTATGTTGCATCCTCAGTAGGCTTTAAAGTATTCAAGTACAACAGGGTGGGGCAACTGACAGATTCTTACAACCATGACCATCTATTGGCAGAACACAACAACTCTTTCTACTCTGGCTTCAGTATTAGTGCAATTGATAGTAAAAAGACATTGGCATTGTGCAATGCCTATGGAAGAGACATTTTTCTGCGAAAGAGTGATAGTAAACTCCATACAAACAGACTTACAACAGGTATGAGGCACATACTAGATTTTGTCACATTTGCTGATGAAATATTTGTGTTATGGGGCAAGGGTAAATACAGTCTCACTCACTTTGCCCGTGAAGAATATGTGGAAGAGAAGATGGCCAAATGCAACCCGAAAAACAATGATGACAAATATGAGGATGTCAGAAATATCAGAGGTAACTTCAATATATTACTGGCAGGTCTTACAACAGGCAGACAGAAAGAAATTGTCAAACTAAATGGTGTCTCACATAGACTAGGTATAGTACAATTTGACTCCATTACAGAATTCTGGGTTCCTATTGCAAAGAAGCATTTCATTCAGGTGTATACCTTGCAAGGGATTAAATCCTATGAAATCTACTTCCCAGACTTTGATTACACATATCCTATTGCTGTCCACCAAGTGCATGAAAATGAAGTCATATTAGCAAGTGAAATTGGATTGTTTTGCTTAGACAGATATGGTGTGATACAGTATAAACTTACTGATGGTAAGTTTTCTGATGTTACTTTCAATGGACGGAGGATTATTGCCATGGACTACAAGAACCACCGAATTGTCAAGTTTTCAAAACAACAAGGTATCTGGGTGGAGAATCCCAGAGTGAGCTTTAAGATTCAGAGTTTACATCTCGAGTCAGATAGCTATGGTACATTTGTGGTTCATGGAAGACATACCTATGTAGCGTCCAGCACCAAGTTTGAAGTTCAGAAGTACAGCAACACTGGTACTTTGCTTAATAACTATCAAAGTCAACAAAAGAAGGCTTCACAGCGCATGCGCCAGAGCCTCACTGTGAGTGGAATTGACTCAAATGGTGCCATTCTGCTGTGTGATTTTTACAACAACCAAATCGAGACCATGTCAGTCCATGGTCAGTTTCACAAGTATCCAATACATGATCTCCGAGATATCCGGGATGCTGTGATTATTAAGCAGACCATGTATATTTTATCTGGGATTGCTAACCACAAAATTACAGCAGTATATTTACACTGAATACCTTCACTGGAACAGCTGTGTCCATGTGCTTGATATGCACGCTACTTAAAGAGCAGTGTATAATTAAGTTTAAGTTTTAATGTAAACATCTCTTGGGTTTTGAATGTAATTTCTCAAAGCTTAGCAAAGGGATTCCTAATGTGAAATTAAAGTAGTTTAAGCAACTTAAAATGTAATCATCAGATATAAGGATTAATTACAATTTAATTAGAATTGAATATTACATGCTAAAAACAGTGTAATACCCGTTAATGAGCTTTGAAAGTTAAATTTAAAATCCACGTATGTGTAAGAATTATATGAAGCTTTGTTGCTTGTTTACTTGTACCTGTATATCTTAAGTTGATTGTAAAATCCCTTCTGTTTGAGTTGCCTACAAATACCAGTGTATTTCAGTAAATATGCAAATGATTATTTGAATTTGTTGATCCTAATTTACTGTGTTTTCTGCTTTGTTCATTTTATGTTTTTTTTTATGAAGAAGCCCAAACAATGTTGTTTGATTTGCTGTTGATTTAGCCGAGCCTTGAAGTTAACAAAGAATAAGTAAACTGACATCTGATGATCAGTTGTAAATGAATATAGAAAAATTCTATGTAATTATATAGATATATTAACTGGTAAGACATTTCAACACACATTGCAAGGTAAAGGCAATGTAGCATGTGTAAACTGATGTGGTTCAAATTTCTGATGAAAGCAACATGCACAACTTCGAAAAGATTACAGTAGAGACAATTATTTTTGTTATACAAAATCATAAAGATGGATTTAAAAAATTATATATGTTAAGTTTATTTCAATCAGTGGTGTTTGGTTACTGGAACGTTTGTTTGTCTAAAGGTAGACCGAGTTTCTGTCCTGTCGCCGATTGCTATTGATATACTGATGGACAAAATGGCGAGGGACAGAGCTCACATGTACCTGTTTTCAAAACTTGAACAGGAGACAATTTTTGCATTTACTTAATAATACCCTTGCTATGACTATACACATATATCCAGTTTATGATACATATGTTGTTACATTAAGCTGATTTTTGCATGCCAAAAATTGTTTTTGTACATAACATACCAGTGGTGAAGTTTTGTTGACATTTTAAAAATGTGTTGAAATATACACATACCAAAAGGATATGCATTAAATATTAGTGAACGGCACACATACATACCTCAAAGAATGCAAATAACACTTTATATTTGTGGCAATATGTGTAGAAATATGCCGTTCAAAATTTACACAGAAAACAAGTACATGTGAGCTCTGTCCCTCACAATTGTGTCCATCAGTATATCAATAGCAATTGGCGACGGGACAGAAACTCGGTCTAGCCTAAAGGGTGATTAAGGCAAATAGTACCATTTTCTCTTGAAATTATTCTTCCAAATGGTATTACGACTTGTCAAAATGTATGAATATCAAAGAATATCATATGTGTGTGTTTACGTACTTTGTGAGCTATTTATATTTTATTCAGGAATAGATTTTCATTATTGTGACAGTAGTTTTGGCTTATGCATATATTCGAGTTTCAGTATTGACAGTTATTGAAGGTCTAGCAGGTCCTCAGTGGCCTAGTGGTTAGCAAGTTTGGCATCTAATCATAGGCTGTCACCTCTGTGGGTTCGAGTCCCACAAGTGGCAATTCTGAGGACCTGTCCCAATATGACCCTGGCTGTTGAACGGGACGTAAAACCCCAACTTTGAAGGTCTAGCCTGCCAAATGTTATACTGTCAAAATAGAGCTGAAAAAATGTCAGTTACCAACTAAATGTTTATTGTATTGTGACAAAAACTATAATCATACAACTAAAACCATCAGTCTTATTACCTCCTGTGAACTGCTAAGATTAAAAAAAAAAAATTTGCAAGACAAAGTTAGGCTTTAGGATGCAGGGCAGAATAATCCGGAGACTTGTGAGACCTATTTTCTTGGTGGACGAGATCATTCAGATCACTCCACTCAGTTTTTATGGGAAGATTGGTAGCAGTTGACAAGACCAAACGTTATAAGAGAAAAAAAATAATAGCTTGGTATCGGTGAAACAGTAGGTTCAATATGTCTAAAATATATGAAAAATTGGATGGTTGAGACTATGTTTCCAACGTTCGAGGATGATAAATACGATAACACTCCTGGCCACAGATTCAGTCAAAAGAAAGTCTGAACTCTGGAGGCAATCTCCCAACAGTGGAATTGGGGTGTTAGGTGTGAACCTTCTTCACTAGGTTCTTATGATCATATAGTATGCGGGCTTTTTTGATTATGTGTATCAAGTTTAATAGTTTATTTATTATTTTCACCAAGTCACAAATTGTGGGCCTTTTTCTTTTTTTTTCAGATCATTTAATCTTTCTGGGGCAATAAAGAAAATTTAAAAGATATTTCTGTGACCAACACATAAGCAATTTTGGCTTGACTTTATCAAAACATTCAATGCATAATAACTTGCTTAGATTCAATAACAACCAATGTAAATTACATATAACCACAAATACATTAAGGTACACACAGTGGAATTCCATAACAGAGAATAAGATTAGATTATGATTGTTGGCTGAAATCGTTCCAGGCACGACATCCGGAACTGAGCAGGAGGATTCCCCAATCCACTGATACCAACCTGGATTACCCAGGCAACAGAATTTATTGTGGATGATTTCTTCAATAAGTATGGTAAAAATTACCAATACATTTTAAGTTATATATATGGGAACATGGATAAGTTAGAGAATAATTTTTTCATGGGAACTGTATTAAATCAGTATTACCAATTATTATATCATTGTAACACTACACGACTAAATACTTATTTGTTTCGGACAACACTGGACCCAAGAAACTAGTTATATTATCAGATATATAATTTTGACAAATTTTGTTATGTTTACATTCTGTTATTTGTAACCCAGAAAACTTATTGAAACGATGCAACCCATCACAAATTTTCAATTGTGATGAAATGGGGATAGGAAGCAAAATCCCCTCACGACACAAAGTCTATGGACACAATGGAATGTCTGTATATCAGAAAAAAGGTGATATTACATTCATATGCTAATGATTCCGAAGATATGATGTCAAAAGATTTCATGTAAAATGCATACAAAATAAATATACACATCATGTATGCATTGCAGGCTTATAGTCACCTGGTTGAAATATATAAGTTCATCACAGGTTGTCTGTCATGATCATATAACTTCGATGACTTGCGTCTCTGCGAGTGCCCAAGTCTTACCAAATTTCACAACCTAAATTATCCAGCGACTGTGGTTGGCCCAAAGAGTGGATGTATACCTATCTCCAAATGGTAAAATCTTAGTGACTAAGTTAACACAATGTACCGCACTATCCTTGTATAATGATACATGGTAATGAGGTGATACATGTAGGTATACCTTTTGGGGAAATGTATTGGTGAGAAAAACTAAGTGCAACTTGCAAGTTAATACAGTTAATAGCATTTACTTATTTACTTTACAGTACTTGTTCATGAAGACATTAAATAAACAAATGCTTGTACTTGTGAGAACTACTTGGCCATTTCTTTGAGATATATTTTCAAATTGCTCTGTATATGTGATGAACGATTAATTATGAGTTAGAATTAGTCTGGAGTGGGTAGGGAACAATACATAATAATGGTTAGCTGTTACTTCACCAGTAGTGCCTATCGAATTTATGAAATTGTACATACTCGTACTTACAGGCTACATGGACAGAGATTTGTTTAAATCCTGGTTCACGAGATTATTTATTCCTCATTGTGGCAAAAGGAGACCTGTATTACTAATGGACAACCACGATAGACAGGTTTCCTTTGAAATTATGTAAATAGCCAATGAAAATCAGGTTCAAATGTAATTAACAATAGCGTACACTCTTGCACATGCATTTACTTATATGAATACAATTTATGAAAGAATGTTCAACTACAAATAAGTGATATGCAAGCTAAATACATTAAAATTGTAGGAGGAATGCACCAATTTGCAAAGGTACCTTTTTAATAATTCTAACTTTCTACACTCAGACTAAACAGTTACATGTGACAATTAACAACTGCATGCGTACAACGAATGTGTGAAATTATGTTATAATGACTGGCCCTACTTATTTATTTATTTATTTGGGGTTTTACACAACATGTGGGATATTGATACTGACTACAGACATTGGTTGGGAGATGTAGGTGTGCAATATTATTGTATAACCTTGATATGACCTTTGACCTTGCTGTTTGTTTATTTGGGGTTTTACGTCGCTTTCAACACTGTACAGGTCATATCACAACGGGTAGTTGAAAGGGCAGAGGAAACCAGTACATACAGTTTGTTAGGGTGCTGTACTGTAAACTGCCGACCAACGGCAAGTAATTACCAGCTTTCCCGCTTGAGGCCATGCCGGGAATCAAACCCCAGCCTCAGAGGTGGGAGGCGAGAGTGTTACCACTCTGCCACCATGGCCCCTGACTGGCCCTACAGAAATGTGTTACATTTGTAGTCTGGAGACATGTCCATTTGAATGCCAATCACTACGAAGGAAATCATGCTTTGGGAGAGCAAGAATCTCATTTCAGGAAGACATACCCATGCATATGATTTAGATAAGATGGTTGCTGCTGCTTTTATTTACAAATTAATCTAAAGCATTTCCATTGAAATCATTACTTAAGTGGTTAAATGTTTAGTTATCTGCTGCAAGTATTTAAATTATGCATGCTAATGCTGGAGATTACATTAAATCAAAGTTTTAACCTTTCTTCTTAATATCTATCCATTATATAGTTACATATTCATGTGTCTGTGGTGAGGCTCCACGGTTGCCTAGTCATTAGCAAATGCAGCATCTATTCACTCCCAAAGGTGTCAAATGCTTTAGGTCTGTCACCACTGGCACAGATGTTGAACAGGACGTAAAGACCCAATTTTGAACTTTAGACATATATCAGTGGTTTTAAAAATCTGATTATTACATTCAGGCCCTGATAATTATGTGTGCAAGATTTCAACTTTGAATAAATATGCATTTGTGCCAGTTATAAATGTGGAAATTTAATTAATGCATCTACAGAAAATTAGCCTATAGTAAGACTTAATTTTTGCGGAAACAGTAACTTGTTGAAGGACATTGTGACATGTAGCATTTACATATGTACTTATTTCTAAATAGAGTTATTAATCCTTGATCAGTTACATTGCATTTCTACTCATGTTTGATTTACTTTACAAATTCGCTAGCTCTGTAAGGACTGTAACATCAGAAAAGTCAGACCTTAGCTGTCTTGAACTGTTACAAGTTATAACTAATTAACAGAAACTTATGAATAAGTTAAAAGCTTAATTGGTTTCAATATACTTTATTCATCACAGGTTGACATCCTTGGCTTTCCGCCACATACAACCCACATCCTCCAACCTTTGGATGTGGGTGTGTTCAATCACATAAAGAAGGAGTACACTACCCTGACCGTTTCACTAGGTTTAAACTCCCTTGGGGCCAGTGTTACAAAAAGCCATTTTCCAAAGGTGTGGCAATGGGCACTGAAGCAGGGAGCTACATACAAAATCATTGAGAGTGCATTTCGTAGATCTGGGATCTTTCCATTTGATCCTTGTGATATAGACAAATCAAAGATCACTCAGAGAAAGTATGTATATTATGTGAACATAAAGTATAATTAACATTGATATTGTTGCCATTAAAATATTGTTTTTGGCCACTGTGTTTAGAATATTTGGTTTTGATGTATTTCTCTTGGTATCTAAAGTTCAACGCGTTCATGCATTCCTCATATATATCAGTCAGACTTTGACGTGATTCATTAATGCCTATCCTATGTCCTCATATGCTTTTACTTTTTGGCAAATATTCATGCAATTTGTTGAGGTAATGGGTACCACACTGACCTCCTACTTATCTGGTCTGTCAATGTAACAAGTGACTCCAAGTTAGTTACTATATTGGTGCCAGTACATTGCACTTCAGAATGGCTAAAATTCACCAATTTTTGTATACTGGTTCCCTTTAATCACTTTAATCTATCCGTCTTGATATTACCTGTATAGTAACCTAAAGGTGACACATAAATATCAATAATGTTAATGTATCCTGGACAAATTACTGTCAAATAGAAGTTTTAGATATTATTAGTTGCATGCAACTTTCACTAGATCATAGTGCCATCATGCACTTGATTGGTGCAGCATTTGTGAAAAACAAATCTAAGGCTAGCCTAATGAGTATCAGGGTTATTCTAGCTACTTATTGTTTCATGTGTATTTCAAAGGGACAGTACAATCTATGGTATCTTGTTCCAATTTCCAGTTGGATAACTGTATGTCACATGGAACTTCCCATGAAGCAGGTTTACAGGTCTTCACTACTTCCTTTACTCATTCCTCGTGTATATTTCTCACTTTAATGATTTAAGGGTAACTACTGCATCACCAACTCCTTCAGTGGACTGCATATCACACATCGGCACACGCTACACTGATCTTGTTGAGACAATAGAGTACAAATATGCTCCCAATGTGATTTGTGGCCACCAACCACATCCCATAGATTTTGTTTATTTGGGGTTTTACGTCGCTTTCAACACTGTACAGGTCATATCACGAGGGTAGTTGGAAGGGCAGAGGAAACCAGTACATATAGTTCGCTAGGGTTCTGTACTGTAAACTGCCGACCAACGGCAAGCAACTACCAGCTTTCCCACTTACGGCCATGACGGGGATCGAACCCCGGCCGCAGAGGTGGGAGGCGAGAGTGTTACCACTCTGCCGCCGTGGCCCCTCACATCCCATAGAGAGTGTCAGGCATCTATTGCCAGCACAGCAGGATGCCATTGTCTTACCAAGCGTAAGTACTTAATCTGTTTCATTAATTCCAATATATGGTGAAAGTTCATTTCCAACAGGTTCTCTGCATGAGTTATTGCATGCGAAATCTTCATCGTTGACATTAGGTTGTTGTACCTGTGCATAATAAATAACTTTAACATCAGGTGCGAAATATTACAGCATTTAGTGGCCACCATGGTGCATTGGTAACCCACTCACCTAGTACTTTTGAGATTACAGTTGAAATCTTGGTGTGAACTCATGTGGGAAAGCTGGTAGTTGTTTACTATTGATTAGCAGTTTGCATAGAAGAACGTTAACAAAATTTTTATACTAAGTTTCATCTGCCTTTCTGATTCTCCATTGCAATATAACACATAAGATACATGAGGTAATGCAATAAAATAAATTGATAAATCTAGCATTGGTGTTTGGACAAAACGTATTTCACGTCCTCAGATTAGCAATTCCCATTTTATGAATAAAGATGTTTAACAAATTCTTCAGTGCATTTGTGGCCCAGCTAGCTTGTCATGTAATCACTGGATGTCAACTCTATGTGGGTTTGACTGTCATACATGAAAAATGTAAAGACCTTTCCTTATATGATTGTCGCTGCTATTGACAGAGATAACTGTAAGTCTGACAATAAAATAACTT
The DNA here is from genome assembly GCA_964017235.1 of Sabellastarte sp. h YS-2021. Lineage (NCBI taxonomy): Eukaryota > Metazoa > Annelida > Polychaeta > Sabellida > Sabellidae > Sabellastarte > Sabellastarte sp. h YS-2021. The sequence continues at coordinate 45,568,361 of OZ024935.1, forward strand.
TTACAGACATTCAAGGTATATGCACAAAAACCTATTCTCTTACTTTCGCACCCGGAAAGTACAAATGGCCATACGGCCTAGATAAAACATTGTTTCTTTAATTTCCTCAAACTTAAAGCAATCAAACAAAATGTGCCCAAAACTCCACGTGAATATACCGGATCTGAGATGATCTGCAGTCTCAAAGAAAGAGAAGACAGCTTGTTGAAAGAAGTGGAGTTGAAGTTGGAATGAAAAAAATGCGTGAAAAGAAGAAAGAATAAAAGGAGAAGGCTATCAAGGAGAAGATGGAATTAAGTGTGAATGGCAAGAGATCGGAAATGAGGAGAAAAGCCACTCCTGCTGATAAATTGGATAGTCAAAGTAATTGAAAAGCTTATTTATATCTCTATCATACAGACTACATCATACAAGTGTCCCAGTATAGTCTGTATAGTAATAATTCCCTGCATCTATGGGCTTCTTGCAAAGCAAATTAACATATACTTAGTTAACATTCATACGATGGTAATTATAAGTATGAAAGTTGTACATATATACATTTGTGTTTCATATTTGTCTTTTTCAAGGTTCGTCAAAAGCACCCTTGGATTCTGACCAGGATGACACATGCCATACATCTGCCTTGACACAGCCACCTTCATATTTATTGATGGGTGACATAGATTGGGTTCAGTGTGACAGTTGCCAGAAATGGTATCATTGTGTGTGCTTAAATATAAGATTCTGTGATGTCACCGACGTGTTCATTTGCCCCAATTGTAGTACTAATAACACATAAAAGAGTAAACACATTAAAAGAAGATATACATGTGCGTCTTTCTAACTTTTAGTACTGTTAGATGTTAGCAAGCACTAATATTTCTACGTTTCAAACTGCTTGTGCATAGGCTCTTACAAGATCTGACTAATCGTTGGTTGATATCACTTTATTTGGCCTAGTAACATTAAAAGGTTCAACTCATAAATGATGTAGTTCAAGGTAAAACCTTATAGTGCATTTTTTCTGCTCTGTGGATAATTACTTTTTAAGGCAGTTTTGAGTGCTGGAATATGTCAGTTAATATACCATTTTAAAGCTAATGGTATGTAGACTATTGTGGTACTTATACTTCTTGAAGATTGTTCACAAAAAAGATAGGAAATTAGGAAAAAGTATTGGTATATCTATAACTAATATTTAAAATATTTGATTGTGACACCCAGTCTGAGAACTAAGATTGCAATACAAACATCCAGAGATGGTGAATTAGGACATAATTTAATCAGTAAAGTGTGTTAATAGATTGGGTGCAATGCCAGCCTGCAGTGGAACCCCTAATGGACCTTGTCCTTACAAGGTCACTGGCTCTGATGTTCATTTTATTTATGCTGAACTGGACCTATGTAACAGGTGTGAAAAGGAACACAGAGATGCATTTAATTCAATGAGGGATAATGAAACAGAACAAACATCAGTAAAACAACAGACTGAAAAGTCAAAACCCCACCAAACATTTAGGTCATTAAGTCAAAGTGTTGTTGACTCTGTATGTGGACCCATTAGTGGAACTATTGAAAACAAGAAAGTGTTGATTCAGCCACTGCTGTCTTATATGGTGTTTTTACTCCAGAGTGGTTCTGTAGCTAATGTAAGAAGTGCAATTCTTGGGAAATTCACAGAGCATCAAATTCTTGAAGCCAAAGATGCACTTTGGCACCATTGTGGCACACAGATAATTGGTGAAAAGATCCAGAGAAAGAATTCAACTGTAAGGTCAGCAGCAGATGGCCATTTGCATGATATTCTCACTGCCTGGGCCAAGTTGGATCAAAGTGACAAATGTCCATTGTTGGTGATAAATGTTTTATCTCTGAATGACATACCACGCTCACATCCTGAAGAGCTCAATAATATCACCCTACTGGATAGGTTAAACCGGCTAGAAGCAAAAATATCTACAATGCAAGAAAATATGGATAGTGTGTTTGCAGAAAACTTTGAAATAAAGGACAGATTACAGGAGATTGGTAGCTTTGCATCAAGAGTGAAGCATGGCCCCACCAAACATACTCAAGGGAATCAAGGTTTTGTGTTTTCAGATATAAGTGGAAATCAAAAGGATTCATCCTCAAACCTTGGTACCTCTACAAGTGTCAAAAGTAAAGCTGGGACTAGGAAAGTGGATACAGCCCTCAGTACTATTGTCTCTGATCCATCTAACTCCATGACTAGCCAAGTAACTACTGAAGCAGAACAGGAGAGCAGAAGTGTCTCAGAAGAGTTTTCAATGCCTTCTTATGTCCTAAAGCAGCAAAGACGTCGTGACAATAAGAGTAAAAGAAATATTATCAAAGGAAATGCCAAGTCTTCTACTTGGGTGGGGCTCCAGAACCAAGTCGGGACATTTTCGTTTACAGAGTAGATCCTGAGACTGAATGTGAAACATTGAAAAATCATCTGGAATCTGTATCTTTAACCGTCAGACATATAAAACTTATGTCTCGAGAAGAGTCACAGTTTAGGTCTTTCAAAGTCACAATACCAGCATCACAGTTAACCTCAGCATTTGACTGCGAAAAATGGCCAGAGGGGATATGTGTCCATAGATTTTATGAATCACGAGGAAACCAGCATTCTAAACAACCAGAATGATGGATAAAACACAAAAACTAAGTATTTGTTCTTACAACAGTCAGGGACTAGGACCTGGTAAGAAACATTTTATCCAGTATTTATGTAACACAAATCACTTTACTTTTATTTAAGAGCATTGGCTCCATGAAAGTAATGTTCATTGGTTTGATAATCACATAACATCCATACAGTCACATGTTGTGTCTGGTATGTCTGATAAACTAGTCAATGGACGGCCCTATGGAGGTACTGCCATATTATGGAGAGATGACATCCTTTTATCTGTGGTACCAGTTCTGCATGACTGCAAAAGACTCTGTGCAGTGAAGGTCTCTGTTGATGAAATGAACATTATGCTTTGCAATGTTTATCTTCCTAGTAATCCTGATAAAAGTAAGGAGAATCTACATGACTTTAAAGAGGTTATTAATTCTGTGTGTTTAATTCTACAAGACTCAGATATTGACTATGTAATATTTGGTGGGGATGTAAACACTGATTTTTCACGTTTTAATGCTGGAAGTGTTAAAATATTAAAATCAATGATGGAAAGAAAAATGCTTCATATGATTGAAACTTGCTCCATTGACTTTACATTTAAAAGTAAAATCAATGATTCTGAGTCTGTATTAGACTACATTTTTGTAAGCAGTAACCTTATAGACTGTGTAGAAAATTACTCTGTTTTGCATCGTGGCGATAACTTGTCAGATCACTGCCCTGTTATGTTAAATCTTAATATACCTATCCACTGCTTTCAAATTGGCAGTTACAATGTTAATAAGCTTCAATGGCACAAGGCTAGTGTTGCTGACTTACAAAAGTTTAAATATATTATTGAGTCAAAATTGCAAGTATTAAATACTCCTGATGCAGTCTATTGTACTGACTTTAACTGTAATAATAAATCTCATAAGGTACAGTTGAGTAATTGCTATAACAGTATACTAAATGCACTATACACCTCAGGCAAGGAATGCATACCAATATCAGGTACTCGCAAACAAAAGTGTAAACCTGGTTGGGATGTCTATTGTGAAGAGTCCAGACAAAGATCAATCTTTTGGCATAAGATTTGGTGTGAAAATGGTTGACCAAGAAATGGGGTAATAGCTGAAATAAGGAGGAAAAGTAGAGCAACATATCATTCTTGTGTTCGCTATATAAAATCTCATCAAAGTAAAATATGTGCAGATAAAATGGCCGTTTCTCTACTAAACAAAAATGCTAAAGAATTTTGGAGTGAATTCAATAAACATAAATCTTCAAAGACTAAAATTCCAAAGACTGTTGATAATGCAATTGGTGAAGCAGAGGTATGTGATATTTTTAGTCAGAAATATAAGACATTGTATAATTCAGTCTGTTATGAAAAAAGTGACATGAAAATTCTAAAAGATGAGATTGGTGATTTGGTAACTCAAAAGTGTATTAAAGGTAACTGTTACAATACACACGTTATAAATATGTCTATGGTTATGTCAGCTATAAAATCTTTGAAAACAGACAAAAGTGATGGCAACGTTACAAAGATGTCAAACTATATTATACACTCTCCTCCATTACTGAGTGTCCATCTAGCATTATTATTCAATAGTTTTATGATTCACAGATTCCCCCCGATGAAATGCTTAAGGGAACCATTATTCCTATCCCCCAAAATAAACGTAAATCTGTCAATGATTCAAGCAATTATAGAGGCATTGCTTTAAGCAGCATCTTTGGTAAACTTATTGACAATATTATACTTATGGTTAATGCACAAATTTTAAGATCTTGTGACCTCCAATTTGGATTTAAACCTAACCACTCAACAACTCAATGTACTTTTGTACTGAAAGAAGTGGTACAGTATTATATGAACCAAGGTGGTAATGTTTATTGATTATTACTTGATGCGTCAAAAGCATTTGACAATGTTCATTATGTAAAACTGTTTCAATTACTTATAAAGAAGGGTTTGTGCCCATTAACAGCTAGATTTTTAATCAACTTATACACGTCTCAAAAACTGAATGTCAGATGGGGCAATTGTGACTCCTTCAGTTTTCATGTTAGCAATGGTGTAAAACAAGGGGGTGTTTTATCACCTATATTGTTTTGTGTTTATCTTGATGAATTATTACTGAGGTTGAAGTGTTCTGGACTAGGTTGTCATATTGGAAATGTTTCTGTTCCTGCAGTCAGTTATGCTGATGATATTTCCTTAATGGCCCCCACTGTCTCCAGCTTAAAATGTATGCTAAATATCATTAAAGACTTTGGACAAGAATACTGTGTCAAGGTAAACCCGTATGAAAGCAAACTCCTTGTGTTTGGTAAAGTTTGTAACTGCCGTATTAACATAAATTTTGATGGGTACTCAATATCTCAAACAGATTTTGCAGATCATCTTGGCCATATAATTGGCGCAAACTCTAGAACAAAAAGCCTTGACAGTGACATTGTTTTGAGAATTAACTTTCTTTCAAGTAACTTCTCTAGTTGTAATTATCTTGTGAAATATAAGTTGGTGAAGCTTTGCTGTATGGCATTATATGGTGGTATGTTATTAGATTTAACCAATAAAGACATTGATAGACTTTATGTTACTTGGAGAAAATGTATACGTAAACTGATTGGGATCCACTGTAGAACTCATTCACAGTACTTACCAAAGTTGGGGTTTTACGTCCCATTCAACAGCCAGGGTCATATTGGGACAGGTCCTCAGAATTGCCACTTGTGGGACTCGAACCCACAGAGGTGACAGCCTATGATTCACAGTACTTACCAGTAATATGTAATGATATACCTATTGACAATCAGATTCATAAACGGTACATAAAATTTGTAAGGGGAATAGTCAGAAGTGAGAATGAAGTAGTCAGCCTTTGTGGTAAATTAATTATGAAAGGAAGTCAGTCTGAAGTATCTAAAAGTATAATTTTCCTCATGTCAAAATATGGTATTTCTGAGAATGAAATTTGTGGCAAAGACTTTATTTATAAGAAAATAACCAATCTTCCTGAATTATGTGATAATGACATCATAAACATGGAAAATATAAGGTCACTATTAGCTTTGAGGGATGACATAGAAAATTTAGAAAAAACTACCATGTTCACAAAACAAGATATTGATATTATGTTAGAATACTTCTGTATCACGTAGCAGTTGTCTGCTTATTTGCTGTGTTGAAATGTACATAATTATCTAAATAGTTTCCTTGTTTGTTTGTTTGTTTGTTTGTTTGTTTGTTTGTTTGTATGTATGTTTGTAAACTGTGTATATCAATATATACGAGCAATAAATAAATAAATAAATAAATAAAGATAAATGAAAATAATAATTTAAACTTAACAAGGTCAAAAGTAAATTTTGCATGTCATATCAAAAATATACATGTCATGTCACACAACCAGCCGCCCTGCTGTAGCCTTGCATACTAAGGACCTAGTACTGCCCTTGTGACCATAGCATTTTTTTTCCAAATACACAAATACATATTGCAGTAAAATGTATTTCTTCCACCAAAATAACCATAGTGTTGCATGTACAGGATGCTTTATGTAACACTACCACTGGCTGTTGAACGGGACGTAAAACCCCAACTTTGACCTTTGTAACACTACCAAATACATGTTGGTCTGCATCGCCCCTGTATGAAAATCTTTTTAATGCCCCTCAAAGGTATTGTAAAAATGAAATATCACCACAACCACTGGGCCCTCTACAATTGTAGCAACTCAAGATTTGTCATACACCTGCAGAACTAATTAATATCTTAAAGTTGCCCCATCAACATATGTATGCCTGTAACTGTGTTATTTCTCCATGCACTTACAGTTACTTAGATAACTTTGATCTTTACAGAAAAATTTCAACTTCGACTAAGCACCTGGTCTACTATTCCAGTATCCATTTATTATGCATTAAGTAAACAGAAACACTGAAAACATATGCACAACTGAAAAGAAGTTAAGAAATAGAAACGCGAGAAACATGCAGTTGAAAGTGAAACCATAAATATTCAAGTACGAAGACTCATTGTAAATAAAGTTACCATTTTGTATTTCATCCTGATCACATTCCCAAATTCCCAAGCAATAACATTTGTAGGTAATGAAGTAAATTGTTGAGAAAACAATATTTAGATTTAGGAAATAGACTTTGGGATAATTGGCTACTTGTTTCTCATCGATAAAAACACACCTCCCTCTAGCATGTTCTTACTACAGGAAATTTAACACATCATTCTCGATGAATGCAAATTTAAAGTTTTTGAGCATCACTACATAGGGACTCATCCAGATACATATGCCTGTACATAATGTACAACTATTCATATGTCTTTTACACAGATCCAGATGGCTGCCAGTTATTGCATGAGCATTGTTAACATTAAACCTGTACTCAGTCAGAAATCTGCATATTTATGTAATACTGCACACCTCTTTCAGTGACGGCTGTTAAGGACTGCTCCAACACTGTTTTATAGTTGCTTTCTATCTTCTTACAAACTCCCAGTTTTAGTATTGACCTTTGCAGAAATTTGACAGCAGTGGCTTTAACATAACAGTCAAACAGTTACTCATTAAATATTACTTTCATCTTTTAAATAACGACACATCAGACACTGATTTTCTCTCTTGATATTAGGTTATGCTATTTCAGTGTATGTCAAGAGTTAACTTTCCCACTGAAAGTTTAGTCACTAAATGCACTAGGACTGTATGAAAATTACATTTCAGAACTACATATTTATTTGGGTTTTATGTCACTTTCAACACTGTACAGGTAATATCACAACAGGCAGTTTTATGGGCAGAGGAAACCAGTACATACAGTTGCTCAAGGTTCTGTACTGTACTGCTTCCCTGCATAAGTTGGCCGCGGGTCGTAAGTTGGCCGCCATCATCATATTTTGAAATTTCTATAATTTTAAAGGCCTGTATCATTCTTGAATGGTCTATTATAATAAGATTTATTATAACTGCCACTTTTAAAACCTGTGCAACCACACATTTGTCTGTTTGATACATTTAAATGAGTGGCGGCCAACTTACGACCCGCGGCCAACTTATGCAGGGAAGCAGTAAACTGTAAGCAATTATACACGTCCCAACATAACGAACTTCACTGGCCGACCAGTAGGAGTGTAACCCCCGCAAGAGCTAACCACTACTTCTTCTAGGCATAAGTTGGCCGCGGTTATGACCGCGGCCAGCTTATGCCTAGAAGCAGTACAGTAAAAAGCAAAAGTTGATATAGTAACATAAAAAACTCACCACTAAAATTTATCCACATCATGAACATTGTGATATGAACAATCTAAAGTTTTCAGGAAAATGCTTTCTGTAAGTCACAGATCCACATATATCCATTATCGCTACAGTATCCATGGTTAAAACTTGTAACAGTCAGATTATATTTACACTTTCAAGCTTCATCCAAGATTATATTTCCCCCCAAAAAGGAAAATCAGTGAGAGATATCGTGAAACATTGTATGTTGAAATTGAATAGAACGACAGAACTAATTTAGTGAAAGTCATGCATGATATTCACACCAAACGACACCTTGCAAAGATGCATATGTTGACCATATGGTAAAACGTGATACATTATTGAATCAATTAATTTATTTCAATTTAACGGGCTTTATAGTAGATAATGGCCTTGTGGCACTTCCAGTATATAAACTTAATGGCTCTTATATAATGGAACGCCACTTGGCCATTATCTACACATTGATGTCACTTTTAACATATTCTATAGGTTATATCACGAGAGGCAGTTTTATTGGCAGAAGAAACCAGAACACACTAGTTGGTCTAGATTCTGTAATGTTAGGTGTTGGGCATTGGTAAGCAACTACCAACTTTCAAGCATATGATTTGGGGTGTGAACTACAAACTTCAGGGGTGGGAGGCGAATGAGTTACCCACTACACAACTGAGCCTTCGACTGAAATTAAAATCATGATATACATGATATGCCATTTGGAAAAAGGGTGCTCAACATTGGCAATTAAACTGACAACACTCGCTGAATGGGTTTTATATGCACTTTGTCAACTTTGTCACAAACTGTAATAGCTACACATGGGCATCTCCTATTCTCAAAGACTCCATTGGTTGCTAGTTGAATATCGCTGCAGCTTCAGAATGACCACATTGGTTTCTACGTTTCTTAGCAGTGGTCATCCCAGCTATTCTGGTTCTCTTTTGCCAATTCATTGTGGTAGAAATGGCACATGATACAACCATCTAAATAAAAGGTTCTTAGAGGTTGTTCAATACTATTCATCCATACATAAATTCAAAACACACTTTTTGCTTTTGATGCTCCCACAGTTTGGAATAATTCACCTGATGATGTTTGTTCTGCCCCAACTCTTGCCTGTTTCAGAAAAAAATAATATATTATCTTTCCAAAAAGGCTTTCCCACCTTAGCGTAAAAACCAGCATATCCGTGGTATCAACTATATCTATGGAATAATGCTTATCTAATTGGCTGTGCCATCATTTTTCAACGTTTATTTCGAAATATTTTGCTCCCTTTTGACATAATCAGAGTTATATTTATTTATTTAGCTTTAGTGCCTAGTACCTTATCAGGTATATTGTGACTGATAGTTGGAAGGGCAGAGGAAACCATTACATGCAGTTGACCATGGCCGATCAATGGTAAGTAACTACCAGATTCCCCCCTTGAGGTCGTGCTGGGATTTGAACTCTGATCTCAGAGGTGGGAGGCGAGTTTTTTTTACTATTGTGCCACTGTGGTCCATAATTTGTGTTATTAAGTTTACTACTATGACATTTACATTGACTATGAAATGTTGTTAGTATCAATAATTTGTTTACCTGTTATTCATTGAACGTCGTACAATGGGTGAGAATTTACATCTTTGTTATGCCTTTACATGGTTTGTTTGACCTTTGACTTTTTGATAAATACACCTTTATCACATCTGTTGTCATACAGTAAGACATTGCTCTCTTACGGTCTATTTATCAACAACAGCTAGCTGGTAACTCTATTCAGTCCAGTCAAATGGCCCCCAACAAATTCCCCCAATAATATACATGTGTTGGTGAATAAAGTTTTATTAAAATATTAATACACTAATATTATAAGACACAATCCACATAAGAACCAGTCAGGGTCAGGCATTCATAATATGATACAGCATGAACAACCCTGAACCTGGCCAAACCAATGATTTCTGGAAGCAGGAATATGAGCCAACATGATTCTAAAAACCTGAATAGGGCACAAGGGACTAGCCCCCAGATTAGGAACCCTGATCACTGTGGCTTGACTGTGAACTGCAAAGTTTTTTGTCCACTTTAGAACAATAGAAATACCTTCTTTATGTACAATAAAATCAGCTCTGCATAAATGTCTGGTTCTATCAAAAGCAGACGGGATAGTGTGGACTAAATTACTCAATCTAAAAATGTGAAAAATGCTATCAGAAACATACATATTTATACATCGCCAAACGGTACCTGGTCACATGCATTCACAATTTTATTCAGGGTCTAAATGTCAAAAATACCTTTGACCTTCGTCTAACATTTATTTTCAATGACTTCAACAAAAGTGACAATCTAAAACTTTCCAGTGAGTGCAAGGGTAATGCAAACCATTTAAATTTAAGAGCTGACAAATAATTGAGTATAGATTGGTACCAAAGATTATCAAAAGCCAAGAATTGAACAAACATCATGATATGCCATTCAGTGCAAGCTTTTAATGGAAACAATGAAATTCATGAAAACAGAGAACGCTGAGTTGTGCTCAGATGCTCATTTACTGACTGCCCGTGTAGAATTTCAACTTTTTCATAGCCTATAAAACACACAAGTGAGACCCTTACAGTGATTATAATACATCAATCCAAATACAGTACAATATTACACAAAATAACTGAATGCCTAATACTTTCACTTAATTGTAAATCATAATGCTCAACATAACGCCAAACCAGATCGGGGACCAGGACATGAAGCTTGTGTTTAGGATTTGAAACTAAATACCATTGAGACAAAAGGTCAGCCACCTATGAATTCCAATAACTTCAATGTCCCAGAATGCAGTTGGTAGCCAAACATTTCTGTCAATAAGAGCAAGAATGGTGTCTTTTGTGGATCCAGTATTGGTAATCGTACAGCAGTCATATTGTCTAGTTTTATAAGCAGCTTCCTGCCCCTCCGATCCTTGCCACAAACCTTTAGTGCTACAAAGAGAATAAACAGTTCAACATGTGTGAAACAAAACTTCTGATCTGTAAGGTCATGAGGGATCAAGACTGAATACACCTGACTATCCCATCATTCTCTTTTTGGCACATGCACTACCTGTTCATTTTGTAGGGCTGCTACATCATTTCCTGGAATGGGTGCCCTGTCTGCTCCGCCCTGGTGTGTCCTATTGTGCAACACCACACACATAAACACAATATCACTGAGAACCCTTGGCCTTTGCTCCATGGTGCCCAGTAGTACACTGAACCGGCTTACTAAGATTCCAAAGGCATATTTAACCACTCTCCTGTCCCTGGAGATCCTGTAGTTGGCTATTCTTTCTTCCATTGTGAGTTGTCTTCTGCTGTAGGGTTACACCATCCATGGCATCAAGGCAAAGGAGTCATCAGCCAGCAAGAAGTAATGCAAATCTGGCCTTCTCTCCCCCAGTGGTTCAGGTACTGGAAGCCCCAATCTGCCATCCTCAATCTTCTCCCTCAAACTGCTTCTGTCGAAAATCTGTGCATCAGAGCAGGAACCACTTGACCCAGAGTCTATTTGCAGGAATATGTATTCTATGTTAACCAGGGCCATGAGAACCAGGGAAAAGAAGCCCTTGTAGTTGTAATAGTCACTGCCTCATTTCTTTGGTTTCTTCATGGTGATAAGCTTCCTGTCTATTGCCCCTACAGCGTGGGAGACATTCCATCTGGTTCTGAACTTCTCCTCTCCTCTTTTCCACTCCTCAGGGGTATTAGGGCAGCACAAATACTCATTCTGGAATTCGGCAAGGATAGCTCGGCAGACCTGAGGGATGATTTTGAAGATGGTGGTGCGTGCAACCAACCAGTGATACTGCATAAAGGTATAAGTCTCTCCTGTGGTCAGGTGTCTCAGGGTTATTACCAGTTTCAATCCAACTTCTAATGGCTTCCTGAAATTGGTGACTGACTTCTTAATGCAGTGGTGTATGCATTCCTATATGAGGTCAAAAAGGTAGGTTGCATCCTGACAAAATACTGGTATCCTGGGATGTCAGTGTGTATTAAGTCGGTCAAGAGTGCTGCATCATTTTTCTTGTCTTTGAAGGATCCAGGGCATGACCAAGGGCTTTGGTGGCTTCTTCGTCTCCTGGGGGCTGGCTGGGGCTGTGGCTGTGGTAGTGGCTGGGTTCAGATGTGTCCCGACTCTGGATCCCGACTCCAGAATTTAATCAGTCCAGTCAGGGTGAGTCTGGAAAATACTCCAGCCCTGTCTGTTTGTCAGTACAGCTTGTCGGGGGTTGCTACGGCTTCTCTGTTAGAGGTTTACAGCTTGTCTCAGTAGTTCCCATCTTGTCGTGAAGAAAATGGATCCAGACAAACCAGTATGTGCTACGTCCTCTCCGGAAGATGTAATTGACCCATCATTTCCATACACCTTTTTCGTTTTCATTTTTTGTCTCCTATTCCACAACTTTTGCAACAGACCCTGGAGTCATATAATTAGTCACAGAGTCGTTTCCAGTGAAACAGCCCCATATAAAGAACAGTGTTTATCATTATAATTATCAGTGCACACTTTCATCTGTGTAGTGTTTGTGTGATGGAGTTTCAAGTATATCAAATAATACAATAAGTTATCAGAAAATATTATTTCAATTCAGCGAAATCACTTTGTCATTGTATTTAGGCTAATGAATGGTCAAGAGGATCAGTGAAACAAACATCAGCTCATTTTTAACACAAAGGCATGAAAAAGTCCACCTTTGATATGTGCATTTTATTTTATTTATTATAGTGACATATACAATATAAAACATATAAAAAAGCACATTTTAAGGCGTATCTACCACTATATAGGCTAATAACTCACTACAAATTAATAAATTGGCAAACTTGCATACATTTAGACGGGTTATTCTCCTTCTCCCTCGTACCACAAATCATTAAGAAGATTAAAGAATTACTTTAGCATTAAGGTGTGGCATAATATGAATAAACTGTCCAAAAATTGACCTCGAGCAGCCAATTTCTAACACGGAATAAGAATATTTGGAGAACAACTTGGTATCATTTTTCCAAAGTCTCATATGCAGATATTAAGGGCACCGTTTATCAAGCATTTAGTAAAATACTGTCAATTGTCTCGAAGATGTGAAGAACAATCATTCAGAGGCGTCAAAAGTGCAGAATAAAAATAGAAACAAGGTGACAGAACTTTGCACACATCCTGTCAATATTAATTTTAATACTGATAAACCTGCTGACAAACGGATCAAGCATGCGTTTATGCAAAGAAAAGTTGTTGGTGATTTGTGTAGTAATAACAACAAACTGTCAAATAACTGTCAGGTAAACGGTAAGAAAACAAACTTGTATAGTTGTAATGTCAGTGTTACCAACTGCAGTTTAAGAAATAAATCTGAACCTAGAACTGCAAATTTGTGTCTAGAAAACAATAAACTTCAGACCAGTTCGATGTTTGAAAATGTAAAGAAATTTACTTGTTTGCATCAAATGTCACAATTTGACAACAGGGTTATTCACGACGTGGTTACAGAGAGTAGTAATACTCGAGTTGCTAAAGCTAAAAATGGTTCTGCTGCCACAAAGAGAGTTAACAGTGTTAAGAGCAAAGCAAATTGTCATTTTTGTCATTGTCATAGCAGACAACAGTCAAATGGTAACTAACTATGATATAATTGATAACTCGGTGCACTGCACTACAGCAGTAACTGTCAATCCCAACTGTGATTATGTATCAGAACAAAGTTGGTGCGTTAATCAATGTACTGCTGTTGTGGCAGATTCGAACCCGGAAAAGTATGACCTAGATCAAAGATTTAGGCCACGTCATAGGGAAAGTATAGCCAAGGCAAAACAATGTAAACTTTTCAAAAACTGGGATAAGCAAACGGTTGATAAGTATGGTTTTATTCCCCTGTCTGAAATGATTCTTCCTGAAAAAAAGAAGAAAAATTTATCCTTTGCTGCTATATTTGATATACATAAGTCTATTGTCGATACTCAAACTCATAACTTTCTGAATGCTCAAATTCAAATTAAATCAAAATTGAATCCTGATGTTTGGGATAGGTATTTAGAAGACTACTGGGACAAACAACTTCCCTTGTTAATAAGATATGGTTTTCCTTTAGATTTTAATCCAGTCTCCCCTCTATACCATGAAGAATTTAACCATGCTTCAACCAATCTATTTGAAGGAAATGTTGCACATTATTTGCAGGGAGAAGCAAGTTTTAAACTATTTTAGGTCCCTTTGAAGTTCCTCCCATAATTTGTATATTTCCCTTTCATGGCCAGACCCAAGCCTTCTTCTGAACATAGGCGTGTCAAAATTGACCTTAGTTTCCAAAAGGCCATTCTGTCAATTCTGGAATAGCATCTGATCAGTACCTCAACACTTCATTTATTCTCTCCCTTCCTACCATTGACAATATAACACAGAAGATCAGGAAATATGGCACAGGATCACTAATTTATAAGATAGATATTTATCGAGCATTTAGCTATGTTAAAATAGACCCTGCAAGCTATATCCTATTAGGCTTAAAGGGGGCTCAGTGGCGTAGTGGTTAGAGTTCTCACCTCCAACCTCTGTGGCCTCTGGTTCGAATCTCGGGCCGGGCGCTTCATGTTGGAAAGTTGGTAGTTACTTGCCGATGCCCGGTGGTTTACAGTGCAGTATACACTGGTTTGCTCCACCTGTAAACTACCTATCGCAATATGACCCTGGCTGTTGAACGTGACGTAAAACAACAAATAAATCTAAACCTATTAGGCTTAAAACTTCATAAGTATTACCTTGATACATGTTTGCCCTTCGGCTACAGGCATGGCTCAGCCATATTCCAGAAAATTACAGACTCCATTAGATTCATCATGTTTAATGCAGGTTACTCTGTAACTAATTATATTGATGATTAAATAGGGAATGCAACTGTCAGCCAGGCAAAACAATCAATGGCGTAACAAAAACCAGTGAACTAGAAAAGAACTTCAATCCTTGCTATGCTCATTACTGTATATTGCAAAATGTGTATGGTTCTCCCATAACTTTTTAAACAGAATGCTTGACTTATTAAGAGAAACTGATAAACATAACACAATAAATCTTACTCCGGACTTTCTTAAAGATTTAGCATGGTTTCTTAAATTTGCCCCTAAGTTCAATGGCACATCATTCTTTAATCATGCACATATTTATGCAAAAATTGAATTGGATGCCTCCTTGGAAGGCCTAGGCGCTTATTTCAATGATCAGATATACACTGTTCCTTTGTGTAAAGGTATTAACCAATTCCATATTGTTCAGTTGGAAATGCTGAATGTATTGGTAGCAATAAGAGTGTGGGCAAACCAATGAAAAGGCAAAACAATTGTAATAGCCTGTGATAACCAGACAGTTGTATCGGTTATAAACACAGGCAAAACTAAAGATATGATTCTGGGAGCTATTGCCTTAATGTAGCTATGGAAGTGGCTGTAGCTGACATAAATCTAAAACTTATACATATTCTGGGTTAGCATAATGTTGTGACCGATAGTCTGTCCAGATATTATGTTAATGACCATTATAAAAAGAAAGTTGAATAATAACTTCCCCAAGTTACCTGGGTAGTACCTGCTGATAGTACCCTTTTTTACCCCACAGCCCTTAAGGGCTGTTGGGGTATTGTTTTGACCCATGGTGTCCGGATGGGCGGACGGGCGGGTGGGTGGCCGGGCGGTGGTAAAAAGTTTTTCCGGCCTGTATCTCAGAAACTGTAAGGTGTAGGAAGTTGATACTTGGTAGGGACATTGGTTAGGAGGTCTTGGTTTGCAACGTCATGGTCTGACCTTGATTTGACCTTTGATCTTACTGTAGTGACCTTGACCTATAAAATCTTGTCCAGGCTATATCTCGGAAACTGTAAGGTGTAGGAAGTTGATACTTGGTAGGGACATTGGTTAGGGAGTCTAGGTGTGCAATGTCATGGTCTAACCTTGATTTGACCTTTGACCTTGTCGTAGTGACCCTGACCTATAAAATCTTGTCTGGGCTATATCTCGGAAACTGTAAGGTGTAGGAACTTGATACTTGGTAGGGACGTTGGTTAGGGGGTGTAGGTGTGCAATGTCATGGTCTGACCTTGATTTGAGCTTTAACCTTGCCCTAGTAACCTTGACCTATAAAATCTTGTCCGTGCTATATCTCGGAAACCGTAAGGTGTAGGAAGTTGATACTTGGTAGGGACATTGGTTAGGGGGTGTAGGTGTGCAGCATCATGGTGTGACCTTCATTTGATCTTTGACCTTGTCATAGTGACCTTGACCTTTAAAATCTTGTTGCACCTTTGGGTCTGTCTTTTGATGCAGGTTATAAGTACTGTTAAAGTCATATTAGAATTCATTAAGAATTTTACTTTTACAACTTCCCATTGTAACGGATGGAATTTCATCAAGTGAGCCACAGATTTTGCTCCAGCACCACACATAAGCATTCATTGAATGTATTACCACTTCTGTATGCATGGTAATATTCAAAACATCTAAACCATAATTCGGCCATGCCAGGTGTAGATAAAGAGAACATGCATTATCTTTCTGTTAGACATTATTTTCTCTATTTAAACATTGTTTGGACCTTTATATAGCTGACAGTGCTCTGAAAGTATCCGAAACTTTGTACTGATACAGTACTTATATATCTCATGGTGTTAAAAATATTTTCCTAGACTGTGTGGTACGGGCATCTCTGATGTTATTTTTTTTTATTATGATATGTAATATTTTCTAGGACTTCCTGCCAAGGTTAACCCATTGCTGTCAAAGGCACATCAACGTTTACATTCGGCATTCAGATATTCAACCTCTACAGCTTACACCAGCATCTTTGTAGCATTTTGTATGTTTGCACAATTTTCTCTGCCTGCCATAACCACCAATCACATTCTTGTGTTTCTAGAATTCCTGGTATTCAATGGCATTTCAACTTCTAACATCACAAATTACTTGTCATCAATCAAAGCAAAGTTGTCCATCTATGGCTTTGACATTTCACCATTCTGCAATCCTCAAATCAAATACTTCACCAGATCTCTAACCTTAAAAGGATATGATGAAATATGTGGGTATGCAATGTGATACGATGTATTTGGTCAAATATTCAAAGCTGCCTTTCTACTGTCGTTTTTTTTTTCCTCTGGCGTTTTTCTTATTTGTTTCCTCATTCCATAAGGCATTCAGCCCACTAGAGCAACTAGCAAGAGCTGACATATTCTTTGCTTCTACGGGTGCACATATCCTGGCAAAGTGGTCCAAGACTTTACAGTCTAGGAATCAAATACGAATACTGAAGATACCATACCTTAACAAGTCCATATTGTGTCCTGTTACAGCTTTAAAGAATTTGCTTTCCATGACACCTTCTAGTGACAATAAACCCTTGTTCCAGGTCAAATATATGATAAAAATGGGTTTCCTTGACAGATTCAAGACTCAGAAGAGCCCTTGCATCTATCTTTCTGTCTCTTAAGTTACAAAATTCAAAAATCACTTTTTTTCATTCATTTAGGAGAAGTGGGGCCACCTTAGCTTTCAATTCCAGTATTCCCCTTCAAGACATTCCAAGCCCTGGCACTTGGTCATCCGATTTTGTATGGTCATATATTACTCAGGACCACAATGCCACTGAGAAAGTTGCTTCCACTTTCAATCCCTACTTTCTGCCTAATCCTACACTACTGGGGTTTGGGGTAGCTGCTATACTTATCTTCCTATCTAGAGTAACCCCCTTTCATTGCTATATAACCTGTAACTTTAACTATCATACATTTCATTTTGCTCACAAAATATAACTAGCTGTTGCCCCCTCTCAAGCTAGGGTGACCTTTGTAAACTCTTCAAAAACTCATCACCTTAAGGTCCAACCTTAAATTCATTATCATCCCTTATACTTATGTCATTAGGTCATCCCTCTTGGGCTGGGGCCACAGCTAAGGTCACCTCAACTTTTGCAGTTGTAATCTCATCTTAACTTGATATATACCCTTGTGTTAAGGTGGCTTTATCATATCTTAATACTGTATGTAAAAAACTTTTAGCATTGTTAATTATAGAATAAATAGTAATCCCAACCTCAGTAGTATCTATAGTGTTATATATAACCTGCTTTGGGCACTGAGCTGGGAGGTCCACAGATTCAGTCGAAATATCTTACTAATGAATAAGCTTCCCTCAACTTTAAAATATACAAATTGAACGGTAACTATTAATACTGGGATATATATGAGGTGCAAATATTAAAAATCAAAAAATTGTTCAAAAGAATTCAAGTTTATATCGGAGAAAATAAAATTACTCATTTTTGAATAGAATTTATGCTAAAAAGTGTTAACTTACACCCCACTGTATATTCTCCTTAATTAATCAACTACTAATAATCACATGATGACGTTTATGGTTGCAAACAATAATATTATCTATATGATACACGGTTTGCTATTTATTGATATATAGTATTTTTTGTACTTTAGTTAATGGTATAGTAACATCTTAGCAATTTGCTATTGATGTCCAAACTGCATATCAATGTTGAAGTGAATTGAAAAAGTAATTAAATATTTATTTATTTACTTTATAATAGTGACATGCAATTCACAAAAAAATGTTTATAAATAGATTAAAACTAATTGCCCAGTCCCTTAAGGGCTTATAAGTCAATTCAAATACACAGTGTTTCATGTGTTGGTTGAACATGTGACAATTATATAATTAAGTATGTAACACAAATACATTTGGTTTAAATGTGGAAACATGGTAGTAAAATAACAATAATGACAAAATAACTATTAAATTCAACATAAAAGAAAACCAAAAATTGTATGAATTTATCTGTTGATTATTCTTTGTCTAATAATCCAGGATGTCTTAATATAATCGATTAACAAATTCTCAAAATCTCTTAACGCTATTTGAAATTTTTTTGATCAGTCAAACTTGCAAAAAACTTTAACACTATGACATATTTCATTGAACATTATTTCTCTTGGATCCGTAAATGTAAATTTACAAAGAAAGTGAATTTCATCTTCCACATATTACATATTAGGCATGTTCTTTGTTCTATGTTAAGTTTTCTATATTTTTAGTTTGTGAATCTTTGATGAGTTGATATCTTCCAGTTTCTATAAGGGTAATACCTAACTTCTAAACTGTGAAAGAAGGCAACGTTTATATCGTGGTATGTAAGACTGAAGTTGATTTGTCGGTTTTAAATTTGCTGTAATAGTTCTATTTTAAAAGTCTTTACTGTGTTTTTGATTCAACATAATAAGAGCAGTTGGAATAAAATTGGTGCATTGACACCGTATAATTCTTGTCTAACACTTAAGTTAAGGATATATTGGTTTGACTTGAAGATGGCGTGAAAGTACCTTTGCTTCCCAGTCAAACCACATGCAGTATTGGCTAGGCTATAGGCATTTTACACAACTCCTCTTTCCTCCAGGAACTACCATACTTCTGTCAGCAAAGTGTGCATACTGTGGTTTTCAATCTGTTGTTGGCCACACAAAAATAAATTTTAAACTGTTCATTAAATTTCCGCTTACCATAGGCAGTATAAGGGCCACTGCCAATAATCTCCTGCATGGTGTTGCGTCATTTCTGTAGACGTTTTGTGTTAATTCTTTGTTGTTCTGTGTCTCTCTGTGTCTCCTGATCAAGTTGTATATTTAATGTAACATAAATGTATATTTACAATACCTTTTCCGTGTCAAAGTTCAACTATCCTAGCCAATTCTGATTCTCGTCTGTAGCAAAATTATAGCCAGAGATGTATAGCTGGTTTAACAGGGGTTATAACGTTGTGCCTCTCTATTTCCTGTCATAAAACACAAAAAAACTACTGCCTGATGTGTGACTGAGTCATTTCCTTATTTTATATCTATTATACCTGTTTGTAAATGAGAAAGGGATTGTAAATGAGAAAGGCTTTAGCAAAGATTTGTTTCTTTATTTGGGTTTTAATGTCGCTTTCAAAACTGTATAGTTCATATCACGACAGGTAGTTTCATGGGCAGAGGAAACCAGTACATACAGTTGGTGAAGGTTCTGTACTGCAAACTGCTGACCAACGACAAGCAACCACCACCTTTTCCATATAGGGTTTGGAGGTTTGAATCACCGACCTCAGAGGTGGGAGAGGAGTGTGTTACCACTGCACCACCATGGCCCCAAAATATTCATAAGAATAAATAAGCATATATGCATGTTTCTTTCTTTAAGTATTATGGACTTGAGTTGCTGGGAATTGATACGATATGGCAACAGTGCTACAAACTTTCAGCCATTCTGTGCACATTATAACAGTTGTGCATTACAAGAAATGCATTTTGTTAGAGGTACTCTTGCCAAAATTATTTGACCATTGATAAACCCCTATATTACCTGTGGATTGTCGTATGGTCCAAAGTCATTTATAATAATACAATGGTACAATAATATCAAAGCTCTCGATCTATCATTTTGCTCGTGTATATTATAGTAATATCTGTAACAAAATATTACCATTATTCCAACGTGTTAAACTGTAAATATGAAACCAAGGTAACAATGCCAACCAATCTCCAGTGCATTTGAACAAAACCAATAAACAGGTGTTAGTTCTAGTTTACATCTGATATTTGTGTGAAATACCTAGTAGATGTACTGAAACTTGTGTACTCTCTAAGGCTCAGTTCCAGTCAGAGCTTCACCGGAATATTTGAATAAATGATTTAAATCACCTTCTTTGTCCATGAACACATTTTAATTCATTATTTACACAGAGGTTGCACATATATAGAACCTCTTAAATAAAAATGGTCTAGGATCAAACCCATATGTCTGTTAAAACCCCAGTCCCACTGTCACAAGTTTGCCTCCTGGCCACCCCAACTGTGTAGTCGGGCATATATTTGTTGAAACCTTATGACCATACCATTTCATTTTAAAAAGGTGGGAGCCTAATCGGTTGACCACAATAAACATGTTTTGGTTGTAAATAACTTACAACTAATCTTTATGTTGCTATGACTTACATCAAGGTGTTATATTAATCTTCTGGCGTCCAAGACGTGTATCCATTAATCTTCTCTACGTGTAAAGAGTGTCTGGGGCTCAGTGCTAAGATTTATCGTTTTGAAATTTTAACAACCAGGATCCAGTTCCATGACATAGGCCTCTCTTATATCCCCAAGCTTTAAGGTTAGCATACACAGAGGTCATTCACTTTTTTGTGAAATTTGTACACCGTGATTAATTCATAGAGTAAATACAACATCCCATGGTAAAAATTATGTTGCCCTTACAGAGCAAGTGAATCTCGCAGTACTCCCTCCTTGGCTTGTCCTTATGTCCTGACTGTGTGTCAGTTCTTCCTGTGATCACACATAAAGCTTTTCTTACATCCCATCGTACGTGAATACACACGTACGTGTGCTATAAATATCATTGGAAAATATGAATGTAGACTGGTGGTGGGGTGGTAGAGATTTGTACGTGTAAACAAGGTGTATTCTTCCAGCAACAGTGTCACATCTTGAATATCAAAGAACAGACTGCAACTGGCTACAGGCCACACAGTGGGTATATGTACATGCAAGGAACATGTGAGTGTATCTTACAGCACATGTAAACCCTCTAAGTGACTGGGGAGGAAGTACAATTACCCTTGAGATATGGATGCATTTGTAGCTATACTGTGAGCCATACTGCGAGAATGCAGAGAATAATGTGCATGCCAATTTTCATTTACTAACTCGAATTTCTGTTATAAAACTGCATGTGTAGCTTAAGTATCCCTTGCAAATCAGCCGATTTTCTCTGTGACCAGGGCGTACCTGTACCATTCATAGGATGTAAGAGAGGCTTAAAATTATTTTCATACCAATTTCCTCTCAAGGGAACATGGTGTGCAGTCTTTATTATACTGCTGCATATCTCTTGCAAGGTTACCTAGTTTTTTGTGTTCTCTCATGGTCAGCACGCAAGAATATGTAGGGTAGAATTTAAGAGTGACTTTAACTTTTCAATTGCAAGAAATTGTGTTTTGTCAGTTTACTCACAATTATTGAACTGTACAGGCTTGTGAGTTATAGATGTGGGAGATGTTAGGATAAGTATTGTAAGTGGAACAGGAGTATAAGGCAAAACCACAAATCTCTTCATGCAGGAAAAGTAACTGAATATTTATCTGGCACAGTTTGATTATGTTCATATATGTATCACAAATCAGTGGATATAAAGTTGGATATAGAATATTTATATTTACTGGAAATATTTGTCTGGCTTTGGGAAATTATTTAAAGTCAATCCCTTGAATATAATATATGGCCTGATGCTGAATTGGTAATAATTGTCCTTCACCTCCTATAGTTACTAAGAGGAAGATATGACCACAGCTTACATAAATACAATAAGGTGTGATGAAATATCTTGACAAATGATAACACAAATCTGCCTGCAAACTGGACTTTATATCTTTTTATCAGTCATTAGCGATAAAAGATGGAAATAGAACAGACAATAGGATCTAGGTGTATAGATCGTCAATGCAACTATAGTGTGATCAAATATATATATATCCATTTTATAAATGTGATATTAAATAGGATTTTCTTATAGAGTTTATTATTATGGGATGCTACTGTTTTGGCTATATGAGCTTGGATACTTAAACTATGACATTTAGATTGAGGCATTGTGAGCATTCATTGACTGTTTATTGTGTCGATGTTTCACTTGAAACTTCTGTAGATTTGTAATTTTCATTTTTTTGTAGTCATGTAACTGGTATAATTATCATGAGAAGGAAATTGCACCTTGCCAGGACTGAATGTTAAATAGAGAGGAGTATTCACCAACTAAATATATTGTGCATAAAAATACTCTCTGAGATTAATCTACTACAATTGTACTGAAAGTATAAATTCTAATGCCAAAATACCAATGTATTTTCAAGAATGTGTGTACATGTGTAACTGTATTACAGTCCATCTGTTGGTCGATACATAGTATGTTGGTTTTCTAACTATAACTTTTGACACAATTCATGAAAAATGAAACTAACATGACCAGTTGTTTTGACAAAACATATTCATTGTGCAGCCGCATTCATTTATTCTCCTGTTGATCTTAATACATACACAACATCTGACATACTTGATCATTCTATTGGCATTAAATTATATCAGTATAAAGATCATACCATGAAAATCAGCCAGATAATAAAAAATTATTCACATACTTATTAGACCAAATTGAGCTTTTAAGACAAAAAAGTAAAAAAGTCTATCATCAACAAGTATGGCTAGTCCAGATATGTCTCATAAACTGAATAATGGCATATCCGTGAGTGTGCCAGAAGATACTGATGACAATGTCCAGAAACAGAAACCAAGTGACAAACCAAAAACACAACAGAAATCCAACAAAGACATGGGGATATTCAAATTTGCCATTCCAGGATTGTCCAATGAAAAAGCAGGAAATATAGATGTTATCGATGAACATACAAATGATTCAGTATCGGATCTGGAACAAGGCAGGTATGCGAACACGGATGAAATGTTCGATGAGGATGAAATGGTTCACAATTCCACAAACTTAGTCTACCGCATTCAAACTAAAACCATATATTCCTGTAAGAATTACAGCAGTGTCATCTGGAAAGTACTCACTTTTCTTTGTCTTGCTGGCTACACCGTCTATTTTGGTTTTGCCATCAGCAACGATGTGGATAAAGCCAAGGCTCTGATTATCATCACAATGGTGGTGCTGCTTCTTCTGGTCTATGTCTTCGTCAGGGATCATTTTGGGGATGCAATTTACGATAAATGCTGGGGACCTCTGACAGAACCAGTTTCAAAACATTGGCATATCATACAATGGTAGGTCTTCTTGATAAATATTTATTTTTATAAACAAGAATTGGTGTGTTTGTTTTAGATTTGTATGTAGCTTCAATTCTGTTACAATGTGGTTACAGTTTTATTGCTGGCAGAATTAAAGGGAAAAAAGCAATACTTAGACAGAATACACATCTTTTTAAATAGAAATTACCAAGAAATGATGGCTAAGACACTATCTAGTTGTCAGAATTAATAGCTTTTATGTTTGAAAGATGATATAATTTATATGTCATATTTATATGTATATTATATAACACTCAATTAATATTTTTGCAACATATATCTCACATCAGAAACATGATTATCTGATTCATAAAGCTCTGTTGCTGTAGTCAATATGAATGAAAAACATAAGTGACTTTCTGTTTTTTATAATTCTGAAATAGCTGGGTTGAATTAAGCTATGCTTGTTTTCCAGTTTTTTCTACAATAATATTTTTGCATTGTCTCTACAAAAATGAACTTTACATTTAATCTTAAAACTCCATAATCCATACCTCTGAGTATGTTACATTTCTACTCACTCCTTTGTTTAAGCTTCCCTCTAGTAATATGTGTCCTATTATCTTCTGGATTTATGATATTTCCAGGTTCCTTTACCCCTGTATGATCATAATTCTGGTCATATATCTGACTGGTTTTGTTATCATTGATGGCAGACAGCTGCAGTCCACGTCTGGTATTTTCATACTCATACTTTTTACATATGGCACCTCCAAATACCCAGACATGGTAAGTAGGTGTGGTAATTCTACTACATGCATAGCAAACAACTCAAAAATAACTTTTAGGCAAGACATAACAAGGTTTATTACTACTTATATTACACCTGACAATTTTTCTGTGTTGAAAGTGTTCAATACCTTTCATTATGGTCAGTTATTCTGCTCTGTGATTATGCTTATATATAGAAGCCCTTTTAACACATTCCAAATAAACTCTTTTGCTTTAACTTAAATTATCATAAAACCTGAAAATACATAGCAGAAATATGGAAAAGAAAAGTAAAGGTGCCAAACAACAAATTAAGGAAAAGGTCTAATATAAATAGGTTAATAGCCTCGTAAATGTCCTTCGAGACCTCTTAAACAATCCATTATTTTCAAATATTGGACATTTACTTGGAAATAAACCTATACAGAGACACCAACTAAGGAAGTAAGAAACACATTTTGACCATTGTTCCTTACAAATTCAATGTCTCTGTGATAAGGAGACTTATTATGTACATGCACCAGAGACCTTTTAAAGCATCATCCGTTGTCATGCCTCTGCAGTATGAATTCTTCTGTAAACTCTTTTTGGTGAGCAAGCTGATCTTGCTGTAAACATTGAACTGAGTGATCTTTTCCCGAGTTGGGATAAGTTTAGATGAATCTCCTAAGTAATCTTTTCAACGTCCATGTTTTAATGCCTTTTCACCTTGCAAAGCTGGTCATAATGCACATTCTATGAATAATTATATCATAGATCACCATAGGGTATCATAGCTTAAACAACTGGTGATTAGCAAAAATACATTCTTCAGTTGTGCATCCACCTATATGAAACTGCTGACATGTATAGAATGCTAGTTAGTCAACATACTGCGTTAAAAAGCACCAAGCATCCACAATGAACCACAAAACCTCCCACTTCTGGTCCAGGTGGGAGGACCTCAGAGGTTGTAAACGAGTATGTTATCCTACACCAGTATACCCTAAAATTCATATTTTGATAATAATACATGTATTGACTGGATACCCCTTTGGTACATGGCGCCTTGGACAAGCATTAATCTTGGTCAATGTAATACATTTTCATTTCTTACCTCTTCAGTAAATATTATAATTTTCATGATCAGTTATTTGTCTGTTTGTTAGTAGGATTACAAAAATAGTACTGGTTGGACCTTCATGGAAAAAAAATCAGAAGATGGATCCCATTAAATTTTGAAAAAGTGATCTGGATCACCGGCTAGATACAAAATATATTAATCTGGATGTTTACATTTGCTTATTATTACATGGCTTGCAAGATGTCTGCACTCTCTGAGTGATATTGTTTAGCCATAATAATGAGACTATCATCATACCACATAATACATCAGCTACAACTGTGCAGTACTGAAGATGAACTTATAAGGCCTGTTCAATCTTTTCTCACTTCAGGGCGAGGGTACACATCCACTTGTGAGAATTATTGAGTGACCATATAACATGACCTAATGTACCATTCACACTACAACAGTTACAATTTTTCCAAGGTGGCAGAACCATGCTTCAATTTTTTACAAAATTTGATGTAGCATTCACACTACAGGCAGTATAGCCTCCGATTAGAGCCATTTAATGAAATGTCCCTGTCCTTCAACTACCGTCTGAGGATTTGTATGCGGCCTTGTGACACAGCGGCAAAACATTCATTTACCTCCACTCTATCAATGTTGCTTTGTTACACCAAAAGTAGACCAAGCCACAGCCTAAAATATATACCATGGAATGTTTATCTGCACATGTTGCTTTGATCTGAACGTGCCCACGGTTCCCAAATCAGAGGTGGAAATTTTGAACATTTTACAAATTCCATAGGATGCACAAGGTAATGGATGTTTTGCCACCTTGTCATACGGTCACACGCACGACTTGGACAGTAGTTGAATGGCCTGGAGTGTGAATGGGGTATAAGCTGTTGAAAATAATGTAACTCCTCCCACGTTTAGCCTTTGCTTACAGGTGAACTGGAGACCAGTAATCTGGGGCTATGCACTCCAGTTCTCCTTTGCTATCTTAGTTTTGAGATGGGACTTTGGCTATGAAGTGGTATTGTTCATATCACAAGAAATCACAAAGTTCATTAACTACTCCTTGGAAGGGGCCGCCACAGTGTATGGAGATCCATGGATGATTCTCCATGCCTTTGCCTTCATTGTAAGTATTATAAATGTTTTTATTTATTCCATGTATCACTCTGATTCCACCCAGACCTACTATAGAGATTAATTATTCACCGAAACTAGGAAAAATGATTATAACCTACCAAATGCATTACTGCCGATACTAGACACCACAGGACAAGTAATGTTTTCAGATCTTTAGACAAGTAATTAATTTATAGTTTTGTGAGTCAGTAGAATCAATCTTTACTATAATATGTCTTCTTTATAATAAATCTTCTTTGGTTTTTCCACTTATTGGTATTTCTCTGTAAAATATAGATTGTCTTGCATACCATCCTTTAGCTGAACATTAACGCCTAAATTCTATTCACCAGGCCATCTGAAAATCCATCTTTGACATTTGTACTTCAGGGTGGTGCAATGATCATCTACATGGGATCTGTCATGTCCATCCTGTACTATTATGGTATCACCCAAATCTGTGCCTCCAAGATGGCATGGTTAATGCAGAAAACTATGGGAACCACTGCAATAGAAACTCTGGGTGTGTCAGCAAACATATTTCTCAATGGGGTAAGAAATAAGTTACTACCATATCTAAACACCAGAAAATGCTTTAATGTTATTTTCAATCTGTTATTTTACCTTTCAGTTAATTTGTATGACCAGGCCTCATATTCACTGATATTCTTATTACCTCCGCCAAAGAGGTATTATTTTCTGTCTGTTGTTACCAGAATTACACAAATATTACTGGTTTGAACTTCATTTCATAATGAGGAGAACACTTAGCTCTAACTTAGATCCCACTCAATTTTCTGGATACAAAAAAATAGATTTTTTTCCATTTACACTATTATTATGTGCCTTCGTGGAGATATGCGTTCACCAAGTGCTCTTGTTCCTAGAAGTTTTTTTTTTCTTCTTTGTTCTAAAATAATCAACCATTTTAAGACCTCTGAAAGTAATAGTAACAATTTGGATGCAGTTGCTCTGTAGAAAGCAGGTAGCATTAATATATAGAAAGCAAGTAGCATTAACATGTAGAAAACAGGTAGGAGTAACATGTAGAAAACAGTTGGCATTAATATGTAGAAAACAGGTAGGACTAACATGTAGAAAACAGGTAGGAGTAACATGTAGAAAACAGGTAGGACTAACATGTAGAAAACAGTTGGCATTAATATGTAGAAAACAGGTAGGACTAACATGTAGAAAACAGGTAGGAGTAACATGTAGAAAACAGGTAGGACTAACATGTAGAAAACAGTTGGCATTAATATGTAGAAAACAGGTAGGACTAACATGTAGAAAACAGGTGGCATTAATATGTAAGAAAGCAGGTAGGATTAATATGTAGAAAGCAGGTAGCACTAATATGTAGAAAGCAGGTAGGATTAATATGCAGAAAGCAGGTGGCATTAGTATTTAAGTTATTGATCATCATGACGGTATTGTTTGTACAAAAAAATATTAGATGTTAGACAAAACACCCGTGTCTTTCAAGGCAATCTGTCTATTAATGACTAATAATTTTTCTACTTTTGTATGGCATCAAATCATATAAAAACATTACCACTAAGATTCAATGTACCTTTCTCACATGTTTACTGTATTGAATGCATTACCGCTGGCATTATTTTTCAGATGGATACCATGCTGATGTTGAGAACATATCTGGACAAACTGACACCTTCAGAATTCCACACATTTTTAGTTGGAGGTCATTCTACTGTGGCAGGGTTTATATTCGGACTATTTGTTCTATTTGGTGTGAGTGTTTCTTATTTTAAAATTGTAATACATCTGCTTGAAAATAGACAAGTTTCTGTGTATAGTTTGGCCCATAATCGTAGTTGGTTTTTCATGTTTTGGTGCAGTACATACCTCCAGCTCTGGAAAACCCCAATCCTATACCTATAGTTGATAGGTAACCTATATGATGGGTTGAAAATGAGTCTGAACCTTAACAAATCACACTGCCTACATGTATACAAAATTATTAAGAACAGTAGAAACAATTATATTGCGTAAAATTGATAAAGACCATTTCCCCAAACTATGTAGAGGTCACAACCCACTAGACATTATTCATTAAGCGGTGTTTTACCTTACTCCAATGTAATTTGCATATCCCAAAATCCATTGAAACCAATGCAAACCTGTTTTTTTTCTACCAGAGTTTCTACCAAAACTCCCTCCAGGAAGGAATGACTATGGTGGTAGATATGCTCATTTGAACAGGTATTTCTTTAGTTGGTTGCTGCAACTGGAAATGGCCTGTTGGTATGCGATAATTAGCGAATTTAGGCTGCACCAGACAATATTCTGAAAGATAGTTAAGTAAGATCTCCTGTGTAATTGTTGCAGACAGACCATGGAACCTTCCATGTTTACTAAATTTCTGTTGATATAACATGCATCGAATGAATGGATGAGAAGGTGTTCAATTTTGAGAGTGTTCTGGATCACAAATATATCACCTTCTGGATACAAAAAGGGAAGACAATCCTCCTGGAACATTCTTTATCATACTTTCATCAGTTTAGTCTGAAAGGAAAATAACATCTGTTTAGGAAATATCCATATTTCATTTGCTAAAATGGGCTGCCATTTTTGAACAAAAAATATGTCAGCAAACTCCTATTGTCATTGTATTACACAGGCACCTCCTCAGCACCTCCTGTCAGCGGCCGTGATGAGTGCACCCGCTGTGATTGCCATCACCAAACTCAACTACCCAGAAACCAGAAAGTCCATCACCGCAAACATGGAAGATGTCAAGCTGGAGAAAGGGTGAGTGAGAGTCCTTCAAGTGTATTTATAAAAAAAAGTAATGGCTGCTCTGAAAGTACAAATCACTACTAGAGCTTTATGACCTATAACTTACAGTGAACATAATTTTCATCTGTGAACTATTTTATTCAGAGTTTTACTTCTCGCCTATTACCTTTGCATTGGTTATATGAAAACGGGTAGATAAAACGGTGGAGGAAACCAGTACACACAGTTGCTCAAGTTTCTGTACTATAAACCACTGAGCAATAGCAAGCAACTACTATTTTGCCACTTGAGGCCAGGCCAGGATTTGAACTCCAATCTCAGAGGTGGAAGGCGAGTATGTTACCACTTCGGCCCTTCAACTGTAGAATAATCGAAACAGCCAACCCAGGGAAAGTTGTTCTCTCTGGCTTGACTTAATATTAGGGTCAACATCAGTTAAGAACTTGAATGTGATGTGTACTATTATTATATAATTGAGCAGACAATAAATTAAGCGTTCAATATCTATCTCTTTCTCTACAACATCCAATCGTTGTGGGCAAAGAAAAAGTAAGAAGTTCATGTCTCTTTTAACAGGGGCAGCTCATTTAGTTTTCTTAAATGTTGCCATAAGCTGGATTTGAAATTATGTGCTTTAATTATTAATTATTTGGATTTGTCTTTTTCACATTAAAATAAAAAATATCGTAGTATGAATTTGGCATCAATAAATGGCCAATTTGTGCAGAAGTATTATCCTGATATTATGGACAAATTATAATTGTGATCAGAAGCAGATTATTTTAACTGTGAAGCCCTGAACATTAACAGCATAAGTAATTTTTATTTTTTCATACCACTGAAGTAATTGTGAGTGATGGTGAGGCATTGCAGTTTAAAATTTTGAGAAAAATTACTTCCTGTAAACCACGAAAAATTAGGCTTTTTTTTTCTACAGTTTTATCACATCTAAACCAATTTCATGCAATAAACTGGTGTATTTCCTTTGTTTAGACTTGCTATCATATTTAATGGGAAATGGGTATTTTGGTAGATACTAAATGTCAAGAAAAGAATTGAAATTCTTTCCACATTGATGTAAACTCCCACTTGAAAAAGTATTATGGTGGAATGACCAACAAAATATTGAAGTAAGGTGAATAATTGATTCTGGTTTGATCATTAATAGCCATGATGGGCAATTAATTCCAAACACTGAGAGAACATTGCCTGCAGAGCCTCCACCTTGTTTCTTTGCTTAATGGTAAACCATATTTTGCTAATACCTAAAATCATTTTGTCGATCTAGAGCAGAGACCAATGTCTTTGAGGCATGTGCCAGTGGGGCATCAGTTGCTGGGAAGACGGTAGCAGCTGTGATGATCAACTACATCGCCTTTATCAGCATTCTGGCATTCTTAAATTCAACCCTAAGTTGGTTAGGAGGCCTAGTCAATTATCCAGAGCTAAGTTTTGAAGTAAGTGGCAAACACATGCTAATTCCATACCTACCCTATGTAGGAGCATAAGGCATTTGCTTTCACAATGGCCTCTTATTTGCAGTTTTTACAGTTGTTCACATTAGGAATGGGTCAGTATCAAAACTACGTACATCAGGAGGTTGCCAATGTAAAACCGTTCTGATGCTGGGACTCTGCGTTTCAGTACACCCCAATCAAACATGGACATTTCCTCTCAACAAAACCCAAATAAAAGTCACCAAATGAACAAAATGTCGGATAAACATGTGTAAAATCTTCAAATTTGTAGTTTGTTTTCAATATTTGCTTCCATGAAATGTGATGACAAGCGAGATTAAGTGTCGTAACCAAAACATGGCAGTTCTGCTCAACGTGTTTACTACAGAACAGTATAAAAGTCTGCAAATCCATGAAAATATAGGATAAAAGCTTATGATTTCTTCCAATTTTGATATATTCTCATATTCCAACTCTTCCCTTTATTCTGTGTGTTGACAAGCGAAATGGCAATTGTTTAATCTCATCTTAGTATTTCAGCAACATACTCTTGATACTGAGACACTGGGCCTACCATCCCATCCTTAGTTCACATTTACCAAAACAATCTGAAGTTACCTTTACAAGTGTCAAGTAGGTTTGCAGGTTGAGTAAGGTAGCCTTGTATTTTGACAAAATAGGTGCAAACTAGCAAATGGATAGTCGTAAAAATATTACTCTAAACTGTACACCAATGACAAGCAACTACCAGCTTTCCCGCATGAGCTCAGGCCTCCTATCTGTGATTCCAGAGATAGGAGGCGAGTGTGTTGCAATTGCAACATTGTGGCCCACATCCATTCATTAAAAAATCACTTGTGATATTACACTTTGTGCAAGCACTATTATACTATCTTCCTGGACATACACATATCTCTATTTTCAGACTTGCTCATAAGATTTATTGTAAAAATTCCAACATTTTATTTTGCTGTTTTATGTAGATAATCTGCTCCTACCTTTTCTGGCCTGTGGCTCTGATCATAGGAGTGGAGAGTGCTGAATGTTTAGAAGTGGCCAAGCTGATAGGCATCAAAGTCTTTACCACTGAAATTCTGGCCTACCAGCAGCTTGGAGTCTCTATCAATGCAGGTCTTCTCAATGTAAGTGTTGGGTTACTGTTGTAGGTGTTGGCATAGTAGCACAGCTGTTTCATTTTACCTAGCTTTGCTTAAAGGTAAACTTAAATGAGGTCCAGGGTGGTCTATTGGTTAGCAAGTTTGATATCTAACCACAGGCTGTCACCTCTAGGGTGTAGGCTAAAATCCAACGAGTGACAGTGCTGATGACCTCTTGCAATATGACCCTGGCTGCTTAACAGAAGATAAAACCCTGGCTTTAACTTACATAAAATACTGCCTTAAGGTTTCAAGATTTGTCTTTTATCATGTAATTGAAATGAATATAACAATTAAAGATTTATTTACATTTACACAAACACTGTTCATTAAAATGTTGGTAACAGTGGACATGTTTTTACTTTAGTATTTTCTCAAGCAAAACTATCACATGTTACTAACTTACTAATATTATTATTATTATTTTAGTATTTCACAGTCCGCCTTTCGTCTGTATTAAACAAATTTCCTCTGTACTGTTAGATTTTACTTGCATTTCTTGAAATTAGAGCCACATGTGGGAGAAGTTTTTGTTTACTTTTGTTGTTAAATTGCATTTACATTTTTCCTGTTGGCAAATAATATATATTAATTAAGTGACACTTTTCCTGTTTATGTTAACATGTTTATTTTAACTTCACATGAGACAGATAACTGAGTGATTTTTAGTGATCTTCAACTTCTTAACTTTTGGCTTTAAGTGACAGGAATTTAAATATCTTATCAAATATTGTCTAAGATGGTGAAATAAATGTGAACCATAATTTTGATTTTTCCACGCAGGCGAGATCTCAAACCCTGGCTACCTATGCACTGTGTGGTTTCTCCAGTCTGTCCACTCTGGCTGTGGCTGTAGGCATCTGGAATGTTGTCTGTCCACAGAGGACCAAACACATGGCTAACCAGATGTTCAGAGCTCTACTGAATGCCAACATGGCCTGTTTTATGACAGCTAGTATTGCTGGTAAGTGACAACAGCCCACCCAACATAGTTTTATTTACACAAGATGGACCATTGCTCCTACAAAAAAAGATTTGCTTTGGAGAACTGGTATTGCTGGTAAGTGTTTACAGCCCAGTCATTATGTTTTGGTTTAGGAAAGACACAGCTCCCTGCCGTAACTTGACACAACTTGGACACAAAAACCTTACTTTGGTAGTTTAAGTGCAATTACGTCAATTTAAAAACAGCAAACCAGTAAAACAGTAAACTTTTTAGAAACATTTTAAAGGGGCAATAACATAATTTATGCTTGAAATCAGCACCCTAACTTGGCACAATTTGCATGTGGAAATCGACGAGGAGATTTAATTATCTTTGTCGTCCCTTTGACTTTTTTTAATTGGTATGCGGAAATCCACGAGTTTTAGGGATGACAAGCAAAGGTTAATCAATATTATATTTTCCACTTTGTGCCAATTTGAGGAGCATGCCAAGATATGATGGGAAGCAGTAGACCAATATAGCAGCTCATTTTGTATGTAATGGTCCAGTCACACTTTTCAATACTATCGAATCTGTACCTGTTTGTTTTCTGCTGACAAGCTCATCCTTATAGTTCTGTAAAAAGACCCTCGGGTCTTGTAGTGCGCAATGAAGAACATGCCACATATATTCATCTATCTCCCACACCTCCTACGTCATCCCTCTTGTGGATATTTTTCTATACAGCTGATGAAGGGTCCTAACAGGTATTTCAAATAGGTATTGTTGAATCACATGAACTGGGTCTTACCCAAATATGAATAAAAAAAATCCACCGAAAATGTCCAACTTCAACACAAAGCGGATTGAATCAGAAACAAATGTAGAGGTGTCAATGTAGTTATACCTCATGGCTCCATCATGGTAGAGGGTGAACTATGTATGAGGCCCTAGATTTCAGCAAAACAAAATTATATTCTACACTATAATCAATATGGGATATTAAATACAGACCAGCTGGTATAGCAGCTCATGCTGCAACGGTGTATAAGATAGGTAATATATTACGCATATACTCAACTTATAGGTTTGGATTTTGCTATTGGTTCCCCAGTATTTTATCTAAAATTATGAGATGATAAATTGAGTAAATTTATCTTCAATAGAAAAACCTGCTTCAGTTTAAATGTTGAAAATCTTCTATTACCACTCACAAAACAAGTTGCTAAATCATATACTATTTTATTTTATTATAAATAAATGAATTTATACGTTCCATTATACTTTCTTATGCTTAAGAAACTTAAAGCTATGTGACATAAATATACATAATTTATTTGTTTAAAAAAACTTGGAAGTTCCTAATTCCAGACCATCACTGCATTGCACTTCCCATGATGGTAGACACAGTATATATAGTATGCAATGAAAAATCCTCATAGTATGGGAAAATCCCGACAGCAGTGGGAAGCGCTATTTCCTGGATTTGTGGGAAATTCCTGACATATTTGACACTTCTGTGACTGCAGTAGGCCTATGATTTCTCCTGTTACGCCTAGTTCCCTACCTTTTATATTGTGATGGGTAGTTTGAAGGGCAGAGGAAACCAGTACATACAGTTGGTCAAGGTTCTTTACTGGAAAATGCCGACCATCGGTAAGCAACTACCCGCTTTCCCACCTGTGGTCAGGCCAGGATTCAAACTCTGATCCTGGCCCCTTTCTCCTGATTCAAAACTGGCAAATATTTGATATACTGAAGAGTGTCCCATTGACAATTTTCATATACTTGGGCAAATTTCATAAAACTAGGTTAACCTCATAGTTGTAATTCTCAGATTGATTGCTTGTTAAATCATTTTTATTTTATCCAACAAATAACTTGTTGTATATTCAATACGGTGAATATTTTTATGTCCACTATGGTAGTTGGAGGTAAAAATTATAAACCCAAAATTTACTTCCAAATGGAAAATGTTTGACAACAGCATTTATTTAGACAGAGCTATGTAATTGACCACAAGTGAAACCAACTTATTTATAATTTTTAAAATATATATCTACTGCAGTGGTAAATGTAAACATTATATTTGAAAGTGGTAACACTCTCGCCTCCCACCTCTGAGGCCGGGGTTCTATTCCCGGCATGGCCTCAAGTGGGAAAGCTGGTAGTTGCTTGCCGTTGGTCGGCAGTTTACAGTACAGAACCCTATTGTGGGTGTTCCACCACACGACTAAGGCTCCCGATTAAGGGTTTTTGGGGGTCGGTTTGAAATATTTGCTTAGTCCCAGACCTTCTGTAAGGGTCGGTTGTGGTCGGTTGGGGCCGTGTGAAAAATCAAACATGTTTGATATTTCACACGACTACAACCGATTCCTATTTCCCGCCGTCAACAAAATGTCCAGTCCCAGGCGTCCTCAGGCCTCCTCAGACCCAAATTTACAGAGTCGGTTGTTGTCCCAGGCGTCCTGCGACCCTTAGTCCCAGACCTCCGTAGCTTAGTCCCAGGAGGCCGGTTCTTAATCCCAGACTCAAATATGATGCGTATGAATTTCATGCGTCTGAAAGTGAGTCGGTTGCATTAGTCCCCGGAAGCCTCAGACCGTCTGCGGTGTCCTGCGACCCAAAAATCAAGGTCTGGGACTAAGAACCGACTAAGGGTAACCGACCCTAACCGATCCAAACCGGCCTCCCCAGGACGCCTGGGACCACGCATTTTCAGTCTGCGGCGGCCTGAGGACGCCCCAGGCGGCCTGGGACTAACAACCGATTAAGAACCGACTGTTTTCCGCGCGTTGGAAATTAAAACGAGGCAATGAGCAGGTCTGGGACTATATAAGCGACCGCGCACACATTGTCGTTGTTACTGACTGTTTGGCTACTGAGAGACGTGTGTCACTGATTTGTAGGGGTTTTCAGTTTTTATTTTACATTTTATATACTTGAGCTTAAGGCAAATTTCACAGTTAGGAGACACATTTTACTATTTTTTTATTATTTTGTCGACTGGATCATGAGAAAAGAGAAAGGAGGGAAGAGAGGAAGGAAAAAGATGGATGAGAGGGAGAAGGAAAGTCAAGTAGAGGAGAGGAGTGAGGTTATTACAGAAGAAGGAAGTGAGAGGAGAGAGGAGGAGGAGATTCAGGAAGATCCAGCTATTGGGGAAGCTGTGGCAGAAGAAGAAGAGAGGTGTGAGGAAGATCCGGAGTGCCATTCTTCAGCCAAGAGAGCCAGGGTGTGTGCCACTTTTACAGACAGTGATGAAGTTTCCATTGTAGAATTCGTCAAGCTGCACCCTGAACTGTATGACAAGGAACATTCACGTTTCCACGACAGGAACAGAAGAGAGGCTCTCTGGGCAGAAATATCTGCAGAACTTAAGCTCCAGCCCTTTGATGTGAGAAGGTGGTTTGAGTCCCAGCGAACCCGTTATGGAAAGCTGTCTAAGCTCCAATCTGGCCAAGCCCCGAGGGAGATGACCAAGAGACAGTCCTGGGTCTACCAACAGATGGGTTTTCTTAAAACCCACATCAGAAGAAAGGGGGCCAATAGAAGTTCAGGTTTTGAGGCCAGTCCAAATACCAGCAAGCAGGACGAATCACGTGGGTCAACTACTGACACAGAACACCTCGAGTCAAGTGTCCTGAGGGAGAGGAGTCAGTCCATCATTACATCAACACCCGTTTCAACTACAGACTCCAAGATTCTCGAACACTTTGAGCAGATGAGGACACTTATCTCAGGTTTTATGCATCAGAAGTCAGACAGGCAGCCTTTCTTTGACTACGTGGCATCAGAGGCCGAAAAGATGACTCAAGAAGAATTCGAAGAATTAAAGGGCAAGATATTCAGAGATATCGAAAATATTAAGAGTAACCGCAGACGTCAGCCATTGCCCAGAAGATCAGCCACTGTTACCACGGAGTCCCAGAGGGTCGGCCTACTGCCAACAACCACTCCACAGGCGTCAAGTTCTACTCAAGCAGCAGCTAGCAGCAGTTTTGTGTACTATACACCAAGCCCCATTGGCTTCAGCAACCCGACATCTGTCCTAACTGTACAGGACGAAGGGAGCAGACACAATCTGAGTGGAATCTTAAGCCAGCTACCAGATCTGACATCAACACAGATCGTCGAGCAGCCTCAGCAGCAGCAGCAACAACCGCAGCAGCAGCTCTTTACTATCACCACTTCAGCACCGCCTCAACAGCAGCAGCAGCCTCCTCAGTAGCCATCCAGTCAGGGCGGGTCTTTGACCTGCCAGGCCCTTTTCAGGGCCACCAAATCATCCAAAAACAATTATTCAGCTACGTGTTCTTCCAATTCCCCTCCCAAAACAAAAAAGTTCAGTACAAATACTTATCACAAGAAAAAAATAATTAAAGTCCAACACTTACACCACCCCAAACATGAAACAAATAACCCATGGTACTACACATAACAAAAAAGGCCACATAAAAAAAAAATTAAAAATAACTCCCAATATGGCCATTACTCAGCCCATTTTTAGATTAAAATCCATGGGATAGTTTAAAATCTGTAATTGAAAAGTCCAACACTTACACCTTCCCTAGAGTTAAAAGGCATAATTACATACTTACCAACCCACAAACAGACAAACCCAATACCAAACATAACCCCCAAATAACAAACCCAGTACCAAACCTAATACCCAACTACCCCAAAAAACCCAACCCCAGTAACCAACAAACACACAAACCCAAAAGTAAATAGAACCCATGCCAACGAACTGACAAAGTATTTAGCAAACACAATCCCCCATTATTGAAAGCAAAACTAGTTCCATGGTTATATTTTCCAAATTTTTGTGATTAGAAATGAATATTTAAAATTGAATATTTCCATAAAAAAATTTCTGCTACAAATAAGTTTCCCAGCCATGAAAAAAGGAAAATGTTTAAATTAGGATGTGGATTTGAAAATATATGAAATAATAATTCAATTTAGGATATTATGTGTGACTTTGTGTTTGGCTTTTGTTTAAGAGTGGGTTTGTCTGTTTGTTGGGTGAGTAAGTTGTGTTTGTCTGTTTGTCCGTCTCAAGAAGTTATGCTTGGCATGGGGTTTGTCTGTTTGTCCGTCTCAAGAAGTTATGCTTGGCATGGGGTTTGTCTGTTTGTCCGTCTCAAGAAGTTATGCTTGGCATGGGGTTTGTCTGTTTGTCCGTCTCAAGAAGTTATGTTTGGCATGGGGTTTGTCTGTTTGTCCGTCTCAACAAGTTATGTTTGGCATGGGGTTTGTCTGTTTGTCCGTCTCAACAAGTTATGTTTGGCATGGGGTTTGTCTGTTTGTCCGTCTCAACAAGTTATGTTTGGCATGGGGTTTGTCTGTTTGTCCACATAGCTGATTAATTGTTTTTGGAATATTTGGTAGTCCTGAAAAGGACTGTTATAGTTAGTCCTGAAAAGGACTGTTTACTGCAACAGGACTTATATTCTGCCATCTTGCCAGGCCACCGCTCCCTCATTATTGAAGTAGTCCTTCAGGTAATCCCTCTGTCTTTTGGCCTCTCTAGCAGGGTTTCTGTCTTGGCCACCACCAGCAGCACCACCAATCAATCCACAATCACCAGGCACATCATCATCATCATCATCATCCCCCCCAGGCTGCTGACCAGCAGGTTGACCTTGATACTGGCTTCTGAGTATATTGTGCAGAACCACACAGGTCATGACCACTTCTCTAACTGTTTCTGGGGGTAGTTCAATGGTGGTCCTCATGACTCTAAATCTTGACACAAGGATGCCAAAAGCGTTCTCCACAACTCTCCTGCCCCTTGATATTCTGTAGTTGGCAATCCTTTCCTCCCTTGTTAACAGCCTTCTGCCATAGGGTTTCATGAGCCAGGTCTTCAGGGCAAAGGCATCATCTGCCAAAATGAAGTAGGGGACATCTGTACCACCCTGTGTTATAGGAGCTGGGTCAGGGAAGCCTATCCTGCCATCTTCAATCCTCCTCTTCAGCTGAGAGGCATTAAATATCTGGGCATCTGAGCAAGACCCTTCTGTACCCACATCCACCCATCTGAATTTGTACTGCCCATCTACCAAGGCCAACATGACAATGGAAAAGAACCCCTTGTAGTTGTGGTAGAGGGCTCCAGAGTTCTTTGGTTTCTTCAGGGCCACATGCTTTCCATCCAGGGCTCCCAGGGCATGTGGAACATTCCACCTGATCCTGAATTCCCTCTCCAGTTCTTTCCACTCATCTGGGGTAGTAGGACATTTGAGGTACTCTCTGGTGAACTCATCCTGGATGGCCCTGCAGACCTCTGGTAGAAACTTGGAAATGGTGGATCTGCCAACCCTGAACTGACAGGATAATGATGTGTATGACTCTCCAGTGGCCAGATATCTGATGGTGAGGGCTAACTTCTCCCCAACACTGATAGGAGCTCTGTAGTTGGTGGCCTGCCTGGCTAGACGTGGTTCCAGTCTGGTCTTCATCATTTCAAAGAATTCTGGGGTCATCCTCATGTAGTTGGTGAATCCTGGAATATCTGTGGCATAAAGATCAGCCATAATGTTGTGGTAGGCCCCCCTCTCCTCTCTCTGCAGTAGCCATGGCCTGACCCACATGTTGTGCCTTCTTCTGGGTCTCTGTATGGGTGCTGGTGGTGCTGGTGGTGGTGGTGGTGGTTGCTGTGCTTGACGTAAAAAATGGAAATACATGATTATTTGTAAGTGAATAAAAACCAAAAAAGCCCTAAGTTGTTGTTGAATCTGTCTTCCATTAAAAGGTGGCATCCTGGTGTGTTCCTAGAAAAGCAATGATGATTAGATCGCAAATTTTATATATATATACCCAGAAAATCCAGCAACTTTGAAAAACAATAATCGGGGATCGTGGTCTGGGGAGGCCTGAGGAGGCCTGAGGACGCCTGAGGACGCCGGTAGTTAATCGTGTGTTAGTCGGCTCTTAGTCCCAGGAGGCCTGAGGCGTCCTGGGACCCAGTCGGTTTGTGTCCGACAGGATCGTGGTTGAAACCGACCCGAAAACTGGCTTAGTCGGTTCTTAGTCCCAGACCAGTCGGGGACTGTCTGCGGCCGCCTGAGGCGTCCTGAGGTGTCCTGAGGCGTCCTGGGGACGATCTGTTCTTAATCCCAGACTTTGAAACCGACCCAGTATTCCCGCCCATTTTTGTCTTTTTTCAACCGACTGTGCACGATTAAGGGTCGCCGACAGGATCGGGGCTTAATCCTTTGGTGGAACAGGGGCATATTCTAACATGACACGGCTGTGTCCGCGATTCTGATTGGCTAAGACACGCAAAAATTGCTCTGTAAAACCCCACATAACCTCATGAGTTCTATTTTATCGCTCACAATGCTGCTCTGCAAAAAAGCAAACTTAAAGTAACAGCTTAGATTTTTTCATTAAATAGACAAATAATGGTAAATACGATATTCAGGGATTCTTACATTTGAACATAGAATATACTGATTTAAATGTGCTATAGTTTAAGGACATTTATCAAAGAAAAGGGTTGTTTTAATTTATGGCTCTTCCAATATTTCAACGGTACCCTCGATAAAAAGATCTTTATAGAATAATTCCTATATTTTTCTATAAAATAGCTTCAAAACTAATTTTATAAGATCTTCTAAAATATCATGTTAGAATGGAAATAGACAACTCTGAGCTCCGGGTTATAGGCGATTTTACAACAATTACCGCATTAGAATCACTCAGGCTTCGCCTTCGTGATCCTAATATCGCTAATCGTTGTAAAATCGCCTATAACCCCTCACTCGTCGTTGTCTATTTCTATAACGAACTGTATGTACTGGTTTCCCCTGCCCTTCCAACTACCTGTCATGATATGACCTGTACAGTGTTGAAAGCGACGTAAAGCCCCAAATAAATAAATTGAAATAAGTACCAATTATATTTCAAATATCTACCCATAATATGTATGATCAAAATATATAAACCCTAATGCAATAGAACATGGCAGGTCTCATTAATGAGTGCATGTTGATATCTTAGTTCATATTTTCCTTATGTCCCCTTGTAGGTCTGATGTACAAGGACTTTGGTGAAGACGACACTGAAGCTCCTGCTTGGATTAGTGCAATCCTTGGGGCAATACCAGGTTACAAGGACTTAATGGCACTCATACCTGGCTACAGTTAGTGATAAAGGACTACAATGATTCCTGCATGTTTACACATGGGCATAATGTACTAACACGTTATCATATTATAATATGAAGTACAATGAATGGTTTATATTAAAACAAGAGTAACATTGGCATTGCAGTCGTATTCTACATGTTCAAAGCTTGAAATGTTCATAACATAAACTATTTTAATTCTGTGCCAAGTTTGTGAATTTCATTGGCTAATATTTGACCATATACAAGCCTTTAGAAATACAGTTTGTGAGGGGGAGGGGTATCATCACATCTATTATACATAATTTCTCTTGGGTCATGTAATTTATCTGCCACTGTGGCCTAGCGGGTAACACACTTGTCTAGGAACTCAGAGGACGTGGGTTCAATCCCAGGTACAGGCAGATACATAGTGGCTCGGATGACCACTTAAAATGGCGGTCCTCTGTCATTGGGTCCTATCCCCAGTGGGAGGTTAAAGAACCTCAAGGACGTTGATAAATGGTCATCCTTGAGCCTCTATCTTCCAGTTAGGGGAATGTCAGTTACTTGTCAGTTGGGGCTGTACCTGTACAGTTGGATTGGTTAAATAGCTCTTTGAGTCCTGTAGTATATGGAGATATTGCGCTGAGTATAAATATATAACATAACATAATCATATCACAGCCAATGTAATCTACAGACTTAGCAATGAGATATAATAGAATGCTTTATATATTGATTTTTTAACAGCAAGCAGCCTTTACAATGGCATTGAGGATATGTAGAAAAAGTGAAAAATATTCACTGAAGATCAAACATGCCTGCGTGGTTTTGTCCAACAGCAATACATTATTATTTTTTCAATGTAGTTTAATTTCTCTGATAACACCAATCATAATCAATTACGTTATTTAATTCTGTTCTCTTTTTACATTTTGATGATCACTCATATTATTATGAAGAATGACTTGTATTTTACCTAACGTGAGGATGGTTTTCAATCCGTTTTCATAATTGAATTGCCTATTTTATTGCAAAATCAGCAGTTGTTGCTTTTATTTCCATATGTGTTACAACTTAGCCAGTTTATTAGACCAAATTGATTAAAAGCATCATTCCTATAGTCATGACAGGGGCCACGGTGGCAGAGTGGTAACACTCTCGCCTCCCACCTCTGCGGCCGGGGTTCGATCCCCGTCATGGCCGTAAGTGGGAAAGCTGGTAGTTGCTTGCCGTTGGTCAGCAGTTTACAGTACACAACCCTAGCGAACTCAATGTACTGGTTTCCTCTGCCCTTCCAACTACCCGTCGTGATATGACCTGTACAGTGTTGAAAGCGACGTAAAACCCCAAATAAAAAATAAATAAAATATAGTCATGACAGCTACAGCATCAAGACATCCTGGTATGTCTATTGAAGTTAATTCAGATTGATAATCTGTGCTCTCCCACAACTAAAATTCATAGCAAATCACAAGCTAAGTGATTGTGAAAACATGAAGAGTTTATACCTCAGTCACACTGCGCCATGCTGTTCTCACGAGTCTGTATAGGAGTCGAAAAATATTTAACTTGTTCAGGTTTGTTTGTGGCTTGATGTCTTTCATATTTTGGCAGTATCCATTCGGTTTTA
This sequence comes from Sabellastarte sp. h YS-2021, assembly GCA_964017235.1. NCBI lineage: Eukaryota > Metazoa > Annelida > Polychaeta > Sabellida > Sabellidae > Sabellastarte > Sabellastarte sp. h YS-2021. The sequence continues at coordinate 45,611,105 of OZ024935.1, forward strand.
CAAATGTACATAAGTTCTGGGTTGATATTAACAAAAGGGATCGAGCTCAATTTGAGCCAACATTCAGCTAAATTTTGTAGCTGTTTATACTGGACTTGATCCGGGTTTTTTTCAACAACCTGATCTTGATCCCTTTTGTGAATACGGCTCCTAATTCGTATTCGGAAAGATTCAGCACAAAACACAGACAGCATTTCCAAGTTTTTTTAAAATGTTTGGAATAGTTGTCACATCCTCTCATGAGTTGTATACTAAATACTAGGTACACACAATCAGAAGGTGTGAAAGTGGGGCGGGATCCCTTTATGGGGCAGCTCTAAATGTGAACTAGGGGGCCACGGTGGAACAGTGGAAACACACTCACCTCCCACCTCTGAGGTCGGCGGTTCAAACCCCAGACCATATGTGGAAAAGTTGGTAGTTGACTACCGATGGTCGACAGTTTAAAGTACAGAACCTTGGCCAACTGAATATGCTGGTTTCCTCTGTCCACAACATTACCCGTCGTGCTATGACCTATACAGTGTTGAAAGTGACGTAAAACCCCAAATAAATAAATTAAAATAAATAAACTAAGTGTGAACTACCCACATACGAAATCCATTTACAGAACTATAAGGAAAATGTCATGAAGCATAATTCAAATAGGAGTCATTATGACAGCACAGCACAGTGTGAATGAGACATAAGTATTTTACTAGTCCATCGTTACTTTGAGGGCAAACAATAAATAAAGAAACTGCCTTAAGTAAGTTTTTGCTTTATTATCTATGTTAAATGTTTGCATGCCATGTTCTATATCACACACAGAATATTTGTGAAAATAAATGTGAGTATAATTACACAGGTGAATGAAATATCTCACATTTGTTTACACAAGACTGTTTAACTGTAATAGTAATCTGACCATTGTGCTATCTGGTAACTAGGATATTTTTGAAACTAAAAAAAAGACTGAGCAATGGATTGATAATCAGCTTGAACTTAAATTTCATTTCACAAAATGTTAAATTACCTATGTTGTTTGGAGACAAAAGTCACAAAATGTGAAATTACCTATGTTGTTTGGAGACATAAGTCACAAAATGTGAAATTACCTATGTTGTTTGGAGATATAAGGAGAGGTCCAAGTTTGGCAGGTAATCACAGGCTGTCACCTCGGTGTGGGGTCGACTCCCACAAGTGACAAATGCTGTGGGGCCTGTCCTAATATGACCCTGGCTGTTGAATGGGACGTAAAATCCCAACTGTGGAGACATAGGGATGCTATTGTAGACGAAATTAGCATACATTTTAATGGATAACTGAGTTTCGAAAGACTTATCAAGGAGTTCAATGAATAGAATTATTTGTATTAAAATGATTATGATTCATTCATCAAACAAGAACCATTCTTCTTTTACCTGTATAACTGTATTCCATTGTTTGATATTGTACATTGTTGTCATATACTGTTCATTCTTACTGCTGTATTTGTAATGCTGCTTAAGTCTAGTAAGACTGTCTCCTCGTATGAGGTTTTAAACTTTATGCTTTATCTCTGTATGTATTCAGTGTTTAAAAACCATACAAAAACAATATTTAACTCCAGATAGACTGTGAGTAATAATTATCTATGAGTGTATTATGACAGGTAGTTAGAAAGGTAGAGGGGACTATTACATACAGTTGATCAAGGTTCTGTTCTGTAAACCGCTGACCAATGGCAAGCAACTACCAGCTTTCTTACATGAGGTCATGCCCGGGATTCGAATGCCAGTCTTAAAGGTGGTTAGTGAGTATGTTATTACTATGCCACCATGGCCCTTTCATGGTCCTTAAAGCCAAAAATAAAGACAGATAGCGTACATATCAGTGCAATGATGCTGCTGAAATATAATAGGAAAACTGGCCAAAAGATACTTCCAACAATAGATACCAGAAAGAAAATGACAATATAATATGTGGCACAAAGGCGCAAAGTATTATACTGCCAATCTCTCTGAGTGATATATATGTACTTACTAATTCAAATTAGTAAGTTATCAAATTATATTATTGGTAGTTTCAAAAATATCTTTACAGTAGTATGATTTACAGTTACATACAATACATGATGAACAGTTACATACAGTTCGATATTAATTTAACGATCAATACTCGACATTACCGTGATAAAACATTTACAGAATAACAATGCTGCTGTAATCTTTATTTGATGAGTAAGAATAGAAATATACAAATAAATACATAAAGAATAATATACAAATACTATGAATCAATTATATGTATCACACAAGCCTTAGTCAAATCAATTATATTTTACTTTTGATTGGAAGATTTTGTTTTTATATTCCAGTAACCTTGACATTTGAACATCCTTTACTGGGTGTATATACAGGGTCAAGGTCAACGGAATTTCCCATATCAAACAGAGGTTCAGAAGTACTCAGTATGGGTGAAATTGAGGTAGTAGGATGTGATCGTTGAGTATTGGGAGTCAGCAACTTGGAGCCTTCTGTTGAAAAAATATCAGGGATCATTTCTCTGTCGTCACTTTCCATTGAATCAAGCGTATCATTATTTATACCAGCTAAACCATCAAACTCAATCCTCCCCTTTCCACTGAAATGGAAACTTCCATTATTGCAATGGATTTTCCCTGTACCATCAAACTCTACTAGCTGGAAACCCGTACTTAACTTGTTGTCATGAGTCTGATTTTGCTTTTCCTGTAATTCTGCACCTCCTGTATTTTCCTTCTGGGGAGATTTTCCATGATTTCGATCACATATTGTGGAATAACTTGGAGAACAGCTTGCACCCTCAATATCTGCTTCCTCAACTTGGCAAGAATATGAAAATTTGGGGGATTTCGGCCTACTATGAACTTTCTTCCTAGGTGAGCTGTTGCTTCTACTTATTGTTGCCCTGGGCCCAGTGAGCTGAAAATCTTCCAGATTTGCATTACTGTTGGCTGTCTCATTGATTTGACTAAGGCTCTCTCGTTGTCAGGACTGTGGGGGTTGGTGATTAAGTAAATGCCTGATTTCAAAAGCTACCATTGGTCTCTTATAGTTTTCAGTAAAAGCATAAAGTGGTCTTTTGTAGTGTCTATACACTGAAAGAATGACCTTGACAATGAATAGGATTATACTTAATGCCAGTAATACTGCAACAAATATAGCATTGGGCTTGACTGGGTCCCAGTTCTTGCTCAGAATCCCAGCAATGGAGACCGTTAATACAATGTATGGTGTGTACAGATATCGAAGTAATTTCTCAAACACCAAATTGTCGAATATCCACCAGGCTACAATCTCCATGGTAAATATAGCTAGAGAAACCGTGCTGCCCACATCCAAGCGGGCACCTGTCCCATAAGTCAATACTACTGCAAAGTTAAACATAGCAGCTACTGTACCCCATGAAGCAAACATGGCCAATCCGTTGCACACGACAATCCTAATCCACCATATCTCACAATGTAGATTCTGTCGTGCCATCAATGGTCCAAATTCTTTGAGCCTTCTGAGAGAGACAATCAGACAGATATACAAGGTACATGTCATCAGATTTATGAACACCAAAGCCACTTCCATATATTCCCGATCCCAAATTAACAACCAACTGATGTTACAAGCTAGGCTAAATGAGAAGACGACGTAAAGGATTGGAGGAATGACGGGGAACTCTCTGTACATGTAGGTATTCTCTCCTCTTCTGCATACAGTGACGAGTCCATAAGTAAGCCACAGTGACTGCCAGAAGTAGATAGGAGCATTGATGTAAAAAGTCCAGTCAGCAGGGGTTACCTCTAATTTGTACTTATCCAAGCGGAATTTGTCCGCAAGACTGGTACTACTATTGAGGAATAATCCTGTAAAACATACAAAAAGATTGATGGGTAAACACTTTTGACATACATACTGGATAATAAGTGTAACACTGTATTTGGTTAAAACAAAAAAACAGTGGAAAGTAGAAAATATTGCTGAATACTATGCGTATTTTTTATTTATTTTATGTTTATCATGATGTAGCATTTATTCTGTAAATTGTAGGGGGCTCCGTGGTGTAGTGGGTAACACACTCTTCTCCCAAATGTAAGGTCTGAGGTTCAAACCCTGGACCCCATGTGGGAATATTGGTAGTTGCTTACTGATACCTAGCAGTTTACAGTGCAGAATCTTGACCAACAAAAATGTACTGGTTTTATCTGCCCTTAAAACTACCCATCGTGATATAACCTATATAATGTGTTGAAAACGATGTTAAACCAAAATAAATTCAACTAAATTCTGAAAATAGTGGTCCAACATTACTTTCAACACATCAAATAGATTATACCTTATATCCTTTTTTTTTGGTAGAGGATCAGTTTATTCAGATTTCACACCCCTTACAATATATTGCTAAGATTACATCATGATATGATGTATAGGGTATGGAGGAGAATAGTCCATACTGGTTGGTCAAGAATTTGAAATAAAAACCTATGGGAGTTTACATGGAACCACCAGATTTCAAATTTAAGGCTACATGGAGCCATGATTCCAACCTATAACCTGAGAGAATCAGGAGGCCAATGTCCACCAAACAGAAAACAAATTCACAATTTAAGCTTTGTAAAGGAATATATTATTCTCTTTTTGAAAAGTGTAGATGGCATTGTTTACTCTCATTTTCAAAATAGTTTTTGACATAACCTTCTCTTGTCACGAGATTGCTTAGTTCCAATGTAACCAAACTGTGAATAAGATTAGTTCACCACAAATTAAAACCATAGCACAATTAGGATAAGTCATGGTACTGTAAAGATAAGCCAACTGACTACGCATGAGAAATATGCTCACTTGCTATGCAATCACTTGCGGGGTACCTCTTACTCAAGAGGCCCACACTCTACCAGGTGAGCTGTAAGTGAAATGACCAATGAGACTATGCTTAGGATTATATCAATAGGACAGTTGGTAGAAACAGTTTCAAACATTGTAGTCAAACAATCACTGCACAAAGGTGGTCTGGGATTGGGATTATGAGCGATCCATTGAAACTGAAGTAGTCGGTTGCTGGCGTAAGTCAGGCATAAGTCCAGTCTTTTCAGTGATGCAACTAACCTTTTTCCCCTGGGAAGAATGGTTTGTCTCAAGTTCGTAGCTAATGTTTAAGCGAGGATGTCCAGGCGTACCGTTTTGTTAGTTGAATTATAAATGAGATATGCAATACTCTATCCCGCCTAACAAATTTTGCATATAACCACAATTTTCTGAAAAGTCAGGGCATACGAAAATCAAAACTCCTAGCTTCTCCCCTGTAATGTAAATGATAATTCTTAGAAATGGAACTGGGGTATTAGTAAACCAAACAGTTCTTTTACCCAATCTGTGTCCCAGTGCACCGGAAGTGAAGAGAATGGTGAGGTTGAATGTGACACATGCCAGACACAGGGCCGCCAAATGGAGGAAATTGTGTTCACTCATTGTGTTCTGTTGTTGCTTTGGTCTTCACTCACGCAGACACTGTATGAAATACACAGAAGCAACAAAAAATGAACTATGAACCACTCAAAATTCCTGTCACATTCATCTATCATCTGGAGGGATTTGGCTTGGTAAACTAGCTTGCTTTACGTATTATGCTGGTTTTGATTTGTGGCTTTCTATGTTAGTTTTTATGGGATATAAAAGAGGTTTTAGATATGACTTCACCATCTATACAATTGAGAGGTGTAGCTTATGTATAAGCCAGTATGTCCATGCATGCCATTTTGCCGGTAGAACCATTAATGGGATATAAAATATCCCATACCCTAACAAATATTGGATATAACTACAACCTTTGGAAAAATCAGGGCACACCAAATCAAAAGTCATAGCTTCTCTCTTGGACAATAGAGTGTAGTTTCTTTGCTTTATTGTTTCCTGATGTATTGTTTTATTTAAACCAAAGGGTCTTATTCCCTGAGAGAACTACAGACAATACAGATTAACAGGCCTTTACTTCATAACATTGGAGTTGTAAAATTAGAACTTACTTTGCCTAAAGTAGCTTTCTACAACAAGATGTTGTGCTTAAAAGACCTTTCAGAGAACTGTTGTGATGCAATAACAAGGAAAATAATTTAAACTTATATAATTTTACAGCTTAGAGAGACAAAAAGGAATCTTGTAGAATGTTTACTGTACAGCTTACAAAAAACACTTTGTTGACGTTTAAAAAATGGTGTTGTTAATTTAAAAAGTCACATTTAAGATATAAGAGATATGAATATTATATTTTACCCTTTTATACAGTGGGCCTGGTAAAAGGCTGTTTGAGTGTTTTGTTTTCTCCTATAGAGAGATCTGTGCTGTCAATACGATGGTCTCATTACATAATTAAACCCATTTTAACAATGTTAGTAAAACTATGCAAACCTTTTGGTGCATGTTTGTCTATTCCAAAGATCCAGTTTTATAATTATGTAATATGCATGTATGTACAGCTACTGTATATGTATTTTTTCTATCCATAATTCCTGTGTGCATAAGTATGAGGTCAATAATAATATCATCAAAAGTTTGTTGTCTCCTATTAATTTCATCCAAGATATTTTACTGGCATAATGATTAAAGAGATCTAACTTCCAAATATATCATAGATGCACATAAATATATCCTAATATATATATTTCCTTATATGAATATCACTTTCCTTACAAACAACAACAAATGTTTGTCCTTGTAATCCAAATTATATCCACAATATAAATTCTCACAGAAGCAAACACTTTGGTTGAATGATAGAGAAAATGTAGATACATTTACAGGGGCAAATAAACTGAATTAATTAGCTCTGGGTTTTGGCATTAACCTACATATGCCAGACCTCAAGATAAGGTTGGCCTTTCAGAATAAAATAAATCATTGCAATTAATCCACAATATTGTCACAATGTAAACCAATGGTGTCAAACTAAAAATAAAACAATCACAACATCAACAAGAATAACTTTAAAACATTACAAGTAGTTGTTATCGGTTTACCGTTTTCATCCAAATGATGCTCAACATAAACAATGTATGGAATTGAACATGTCAAGAAAAAATTAAATGAGCAGTGATTTTTTCTCTCTTATTTTACAACAATCCCTTGTTACCAGCTAACTAAGCAGAAACAACCCCCCCCCCCCCCCCCCCCCCATTCATTTCCATGCAGAAATGTAGAAAATTACACCTCATGTAGAACCTTAAAACAAATTTCTCTTTTAATTTGGACAATATCACACATTCTGCTCACGAGATCCATTCATAAATAAGATACATTGACACTATTACATTGTCTTTAATTTAGTAACAAATAGTTTTGTGACATGGGCTTTTGAAGACGTTTACAATTGCATGTGTGTATTACATTATAGGCTGATTTTTAGAACTTTACTGTATTACTCTGTTTCATTGTTCAAAGGTTAGACTTTACGTAGCCTTTCTTAAGGCCCATCTCGTTAGTCTGTTATGTACTTTTTTTCAGTATAAAATGTAGCTTGCAAAATATTTCAATATTATTTTCAAAAAATTCTCCAGAATTAATTTTTAATATTTTTTTTTCTTTTCTATACAAGAAATTGTTATAGTTTTTAATGTCAATAGGCATTGATTTTCCTGTGCTAACCAAATAAGTGAAATGGCTAAAGATTTATGTCCAGTGTAACATTTCACAAATATACAGCATCTGCGTCATGAGTCATGTAATTTGGCTAATATACATGTTTTGTCACAGTTATATTAAAAGAACAATTTTTCTTATATTTAATGATGACAGGAATGGAAGTTATTAGATGTCATATTAAAAGTAATGAGAGACAGTAATGTGTCGCTAACGAATGATTATTTTATCCAGGCATGTGGAAGCATCACAATTCATACATTATGACCTCTCTGTGGCAAGGAACCATACTTGTCAAACGGGTATATGTGGATGTACTTTGAAAAATGGTTTAGATTTCATGAGTGGCACAGGGTAACACAGTGGTTACCGAATCGCCACTCAGAGATCAGGTACTGGGTTTTATTCCCCTCTCAACGTGATGTGGAGATTAAGCACGTGGACCACTGATTGATTGATAGATTGATTGATGTGGAAGAAAAAGTGATTTACCCGCCAGTACCAGTTTGAGTGCAGAACCTTGACAAACTAATATGTGCTGTTTTCCTTCTTCCCGCCAGCTTCCCATTGTAATATTATCTAGATAATTTCTGAAATTGATATTAAAATCCAAATCAATCAGTCTATCAACCAATCAATCAATAAATCCCCGACCCTTATAATGTACAATCAGAGGGAATAGTCATCATTTCACTTCATTCAGATCAGACTGAATTGGAAAGAATATATTTCAAGCTTTTATAAATAGATGACATAACTAAAACTATTTTAAAACTCTTTACAAAAAGTCTTTATATAACTTGTAAACACAACCACAATTTTAGGTTGATTAAATAATGTAGTCAACACGTAAACGTAATGGCATTGCCAGACTAGATGAGATATCTCTAGCAAATCCTGTTTACTAGCTCTGATGGATATGAATTGAGTCATTTCCCTTCAATAGATGAGTGTGTACTCAGTGGGTGTCCTATGTGTGTTTTATGCCAATCACTTGGCATTTAGAGAACATGTCAGCCCTGCTCAGATTTGCTACTTTAAGAAGTGGCTTCAGTGCCCTAGTAGCTATGTAGCTTCAGCAAATAATCACTCCTATTGCCACGGGTTCAAATCTCACTCATAACAACCTTCGGGAAATAGTATGTTTATTTGACGTTGAACATTTGTATCGGTTATATTATAGTGGGAAGTGCAGATGAATCCAGTACGTACAGTTCAATCAAGTTTTTGTCTATTTATTCTTTTGTTTTACGTCGTGTTCAACTGCCAGGATCATATATATGACAGATAGTTTACAGGTGGAGGAACCAGTGCATACTAGTTAGTCAAGATTGTGCACTGTAAACCACTGGGCATCAGCAAGTAACTACCAATTTTCCAACATGAAGTGGAAGAGATTCGAACCGGCGACCTGGGAGGTTGAAGGCGAGCACTCTAACCACTACACCACCGACCCTGGGGAAGGCGAGCGTATTACCACTTACTCTTTGTTCACACCTTTCTGTGCTGGGGTATGGCTTCACAACCAAACAGGCTTGTCTACCTTCGATTTGTGGGTTGGTCCACCTCATATTTTGATAAGATGCATCCGATTTTGTAGGATTTGCAGTTGGGTTAGACATGTTAGAGGAGGAGAGACTTGACATAACTCAGAAAGCAATTAGTTTCCATGGCTGTTTTTTTTTTTTTAACTTTTGAAATAATAAGTACCTCTGCTGTATTAAAACATACATCTTTGAGGGGTGGGGGGAGCATGGTGGCTATAATGAGCAACCCATTGTTCCAGTGTACTATGCAGATACTATAATTTCTTTTCAGACGCACAAGAAGTCGCCAACCAGAAGGCAAATACATACTTAACTTTACACAAACCTCAACTTTGCACAAAACGAAAGATAGAAAATTTAATAATAGCACTTGTAACACTCTTGCAGTTCTGTATACCAAATTATGATGTTCAAAGTGACATCCATGATGACTTAAATCCCTTTGTTACTTTCGGTATGCAAATTGTGCCAATTTTTGGGGCAGATTTCTAGTTGAAATTATTTATCGCCCCTTTAAAACGATTTTAATAGTCTTGTTGGTGAATATTGTCCAAATCCGAAATTAGTCAGTCTTTTTGGTCCAGCAAGGATTTGTATGTCACTGCTGTCTTGAATACATTTTAAATATCTGCCACTGTGGCCTAGTGGGTAACACACACTTGCCTAGGAATAAAGAGGAGGTGGGTGTTAAAAGACTCATGATACTCTTGTGATAGGCCATTGGGCTGTTGAGTTGTGTATTAGGGATTCAAATCGATTGAAATTAAATAGATTTGTGGTCACGTGAACCTCCCTGTATTGTTCTATTGTCACAAAGACATGCTACTTTATTCAAGTTCTTTGCACAATGTGAAAAGGGGGATAAATAGTAAAGAATATAAAGTGAGCTTGTCACCTTGTCATTGTGACCGGGGTTTAATTTGCAATTGGCTTGAATGTTACTGTTTCTAATTGGTTTCTACTTTGGTTGCTCTTCTTCCTTTACCCAGCTTCTTTCGAAAATTGAATGCACTCCCACACCATATCTACAAAGGTCAATGTTGATTTTTTTAACAAATTTAAGCTTACACTACTTTAAGTTCAACATTAATATCAAATTAGAAGTGGGGTTTTTAGGTCTATTTTATCAGCTGGGATATCATCAGTATTTGCGGGATCATACATATCATGTGCATAAAAGGTAATCCAACAACTAATTCTAATTCTAATAGTATTTTTATAGTGCTTAATCGCCATCTAAAGACAGACTCTAGGCACACCAAACAGAAAAAGCAGAAAACTATAACATAAACCTGAGGCATAACAAGGGTCAGCGCCATGGAGAAAAACCAGGAAAAGCACAAATTAGGGTGGATATGCTTGTGCAAAGAGATAGGTTTTGAGCTTCTTCCTGAATAAGTGTAGAGAAGTGACCGAACGTACATCTCCAGGCAAATCATTCCAAATGAACCAATAAACTAGTGTTTATAAAGTAAAAGTAAACTGTGTTTTGGTTTCATAATTATATTCTTTTTCTCGGTTAGAACAAAAAAATGATAAACTGTGTCAGTAGTTTATATTTTCATTAAGTTCATTATGTTTGGAGTTCCGTGCCCTGATTACCATAAAATATAAAGCTTTTCAATCATCATTATGTCTGACCATTCACAGTCACTGAATTTAAATTTATTTTCAAAATATCACCTGGTTTGTACATATTTGTGCAAGAATACTCATGGCTACAATTTAAAGTTTGACACAGAGCAAATAAAGTTATTTTGGTCACTCTTTTAACAAAATGAAATTATATATAATTCCTAACATGATTGAATAATGCAACACTGAAAAAGATACAACATTTACCCTTAATGCTAAAAGGTGTACTTTAATATTTTTGTAAGTTAGTTGCACAACGTGACTTCAGGGTATTCCATATACAATGTCTTTACATTTTAAACCAGGAAAACTACAATTGGGTGTCACATCCAAGCACAAATGTTACCCACCCCCACCCCAACCCCCCACCCCAACCCCCAACCCCCCCCACCCCACCCCCCAAAAAAAAAAATTACTCTTGAAAATACGGGACTTGACTGATGTTAGTTGAGGAATATTTTTCTGATAAGAGTGTCAGTACTTGAACATCAAAGAAGAGACTGCAACTAGCTAAAGGTCCCACAGTGGGTTCATATGGATGCGAGGTACATGTGAGTGTATTATATGGTAGTGCAGAAGACGCTCAAAACCTGCCCCACTGCAAGTGAATGGGGAGACCTTGTAACACTTGCAAGGGGAATGCACGTGCGCAAGTCTCTCATAAAGCCTCTCTTACATCCCATCGTACGTGCACGTTCATCCTGGTTACAGAGAAAAATCGGCTAATTTGCAAGCGACCCTCAAGGCACACTTGCGATTTTATAACAGAATCTCAAGGTCGCACAGACATGCATATTTTCTCTGCGTGCATGCAGTGTGTGCATTGATATTGAAGTAGTGACACTCTTGTTGGGAGGATTCACCTTCTTTTTAAGTGCAAATCTCTGCTACCCCACTACCAGGCTACATTCACATTTTTCAACAATATTTGCAGCACACTTACGTGTGCATACACCTACGATGGGACGTAAGAGAGGTTTAAGTTACCCTTGAGAAATGGATGCATTTATGGCCATACTGCATGCACACAGATAAAATGTGCATGCCAATTTTCATTGCGGGGTCTCTGCGACCTTGAAATTCTGTTATGAAATCGCAAGGGTAGCTTATGTGTCCCTTGCAAATTAGGCGGTTTTTCTCTGTAACCAGGACGTACGTGCACATACGTCGGGATGTAAGAAGGGCTTAAGATGGTGTTTTTCATGAATGCATACGTAGACTCCAATCAAATGTCCACAGAAAGTTCCCTCAATAATACAATTACAGCAGTTTCTAGATATAACGGAAACAGCTAGTGGAAATCAATTTTGCCATAATTACTGCTCAGACAGTGGTGTGTTATTATGTGAGCAATGGTTGCTAGCTAAGTAGTCTTTCTGAGGCTCATATTTTACAGAATAAATATATTTTTCTAATTTTAAATGAGATACATGTTACATATATGTATAGATCTATCGTGTAAGTTTGCCATTTGGAAAATTATCTGTTCCAAAGATAAAATAGCAACAACTTTTTTTTTTGCAAGTAATCCCTTTTAAGGAAAACAGCACCTTAATTCAACTAACAGATGATGCATTTCTTGACAACATAGGAAATGTTTATATCTTTGCAAACTGTGTTGATGCAGTCATACCTATATTAAAGATATAATATTGGACATAGATATAAAAGACTCTTTCTAATGCTTAAAACGCAATAACATATTATGAATATATTAGGCATTGTACTCAGATATCTTATCTAATTTAATAAGGACTTTGATTGCACTTAATCTCCATCATCCCACAGGCTCTATGGCTTAACTATATGTAAACATCATTATAAGTCCATCGACATAACCAGGTGGGGCCAGAGAACATACATGCGGCCGGGGATCCATCCCCGTCATGGCCGTAAGTGGGAAAGCTGGTAGTTGCTTGCCGTTGGTCGGCAGTTTACAGTACACAACCCTAGCGAACTCTATGTACTGGTTTCCTCTGCCCTTCCAACTACCCGTCGTGATATGACCTGTACAGTGTTGAAAGCGACGTGAAACCCCAAATAAACAAACAAACCAGAGAACATACAGAGGTAGTGGGAGGCTGAGCAAGATAGTCTTTTTCAAACAGGTAGGTTTTGAGCCTTTTCCAGAAGGAGGCAATAGATGTAGCATTGCGTACATTTTCTAGTAAGTCATTCCAAATATAGGAGCATCAAAGGTGAAACTATCACTGAAGTGTTTTACTGACTTGTAAAGTGAAGTGTGGAAAGAAGGAACTACCGGGTAGTAACCATCATGTTAACTATACCTGGTTCTGTAGGGGCAAACTGCTCAGAGACAAAATATAGCTCGGAGAGCCACTATAAAGACATTTGTAGACAAACATTGCAATTATGAATATGGAATGTTACTCAACAGGCAGCCAGTATCGTCTTTATTATTGACCGTAACAATAAATGATAAAGGCATCTACAAACCAGACCGATGCTATAAGTCCAAAGACATTCATTCCCTCTTCCAGCTGAAGAAAATGGTTAAAATAATTCTTATTTCAGACAAGGAACAAGGAAGCCGTCACTTTAACTGGAGCACTATACAATATGCTTATATCACCTACTGGTCCACAAGAAAGTTTGAGAAATCTTAAAAATAACAAGCGCCAAAAGGGGTTTTGGTCTACTGGTGCGAGCACAAAGCCATCAGATACACAAGTAGTGCACTAAAGCGGTCACCCATCCAAGTACTAATGTAGCCCATCGCCAATTAACTTCTGTAAAAGACAGTGATTGTGTCCACTCAACAACCTCTGTAGAAGAGAACACCACAATTCACGAAAGTCCGGAGACAAAAAAATGATTCAAAGAAGTGCGAGCCTCGCTAGTATAGCTCACGCTTAAAAATTATTTTAAGCACAATTTGTTACACCAACTTTATTATTGCATCATATTATGTCATGTTGCTGTCAGTCAGTACAGACATTAACCGTTCCATTAGCGATTACATACATCAGGTAAAACTCCAGGAAACATCTCAAGCCTGAGCTACAAATGAAGCTTAGTTTTCCTATAAAATCAATTTGGCCAAATGAGAACTTATGTCATCCTGCCAAAGTCATATATTTAAGACAAATCTTAAGTCAAAACTCATTCTTATACATAAAATGAATGCAAAACTGAGAAACACATTTCAAGTCAGAGTTAAGCTTTTGATATGATAAGAAGTTTTTTTTCGAATTTAAGGCCACATGCTTTTAGAAATCTGGTCACCCTGAATTATTTAAGTCTGACAGTATACTGTCACTGTGAGATCAAACTGTAAATATGATTTTCTTTTGGAGCTTTTCCATACAATACACACAGAAGGAAAGAGTGGAGTCTCAAGTATACAATTGCCCAATCATCAGCTTGATTTGACATTGAAATAACTAGCAAGACGGGTTCTCTGTAAAGATTTTGAAAAATATATATTCATCGTCATTTCTTGAATGCCCACATTTAAATGGTTTCGAATCGTTTATGTATATATGTTACAATATAAAATGTAGTATTGTAATAATTTTATGTTATTCTACATGTGATATTAACAATACATTATTCAAGTGGTTATATTAACTTCAATGTCTGTTTGGCTTGCAGTCTAATGTTTTCACTTTAAGTAGCTTTCCTTATTCAAGTAAAATAGCTTGTCACATCAGGGGTTTATTTGGAAACTTATCTTCCACACCCAGACATGGCAAAGTGGGAGTTACTTGTCACACCAGGGACCTGACATCACCCATGGACCATTTTAGACCCAGCCTAACTGAATTATGGAGTCTGGAAGGTTCTAAAGACTCTCCTTATTTTCCCACCATTTTTATTGAGCAGATGACTTTTAAGAAAGGCTTGAAAAACATACTGTTTTCACAAAAAAAAACATTTTGCTATTCCATTACTTTAAAAGGGTGGTTTGGAAAGATTGGATTCATATTATGTGTTTTATTTTGTTATCTATTTATGTAATGAGATATTGAAGGAATTTTTGAAAGTGCCTACCCAAAGTAGATTAATATATCTTGATTATACTTTTCAATCCAGAATTTTCATAGCTAAACAATGCCACAGTTTGCTTGGTTATTAAACCCTTTGCTAAAAATATATCTATTTATATCTAAGAAAGGTTTCCTTGGCATTTTTCCATTTAAGAATGTTAAATGGTTTTCTGGACACAAAATCATTGAAAATGTATTTCTCCCTATTTGGTTGTATCTTTACTACAGAGTTTTGGTCCAATGTATGGAGTTGCATGAACCGTAGCAATTGGTCATATGCAATGCCATTAATATATTTCCAGTAATGGATATGTTGCATGTGGCTAGTACTTCACAACTAATTTACGGAAATAATTGCATACATTCATGTACCATTAAGAACTAGCATAGTTAATCTCTTAGTCCTCAACGAAATCTATAAAACAAACTGATAAATCAAACTTTTAAAAAAATTAATTTTTAATTTTAAATAATAATTTTTTATAGAAAAGTGGGAAACTTTTTCAGTCTTGCTTAATAACAGTACAACACGCATATTTTGGCCAAAGTATGAATCCTAATTGTATAAATCTGAAGTGAGTATGCTGTCATATAACCAATGACAAGCTCATGTACTTTACAAAAGGTATATATACATAATTTAAAGAAAAAAAGTCATAGGAAGGATCTGTTACCATGTTCAAACATGAACCCCTTTGAAGTATTAAGTATTAAGCTCGGATTCTATACCCATTCGACCCAGCCAAGTCTATCTGTGGCTTGCTCCTCTTCAACCCTTTCTTTCTTCAGCACTGGCTTTTCATAATTTAACTACCACCAAAATGTTCAGCTCAATGGGCTGTTCTATTGTTGGCTGACTATTCAAGATCCTAGCCGACTTTGAGGTCAGTTTGATGTTCGGTTCTGGTCTTGTAGAGTCTGTTACAGAGTCGGTTGGGGAGCTGCGACTTACTACTATGATTTATATAGCTCACTTCTCACAATGAGCCCTGACAACTGTATTGCAGTAATTAAGGGACTCCTATTCTCCAAATATAAAGTAGATCAGCAATTATTGCATGCTAACGTCACCATTTTTTGTTGTGATCTGTCAAAACAAAGAGAAATATTGAACGTTTATAAAGCTGGTCAAGTTTGTTCACCTAAAACTACTTTAGTTCTCTCTCTCTTATCGTTTCATTCCAGAAGACATGGTCTCAAGGTTGCATTTCTACAATTTCTTTGACGATACATGGCAAGGTCACGCCCACATAAGAATAACAGCTGATATGAGTCTTGTTTCAGGCCACGCCTACTTGCTAAGATTGACAGGTGGAGGAGAGAAATGAAATAATGTCTAGAAAGATCTCATTCAATTCAATTTTTACTTCTTACAAGAAGAATCTGATTGTTGTCAATAAAACCATAGGTATGTTACATATAACTTGTATTTATTGATATTTTACATGAAAATCACTTTTATTTAATTACATTTTATCTAATTACCTAAACTTAGTCCCAACTACTATTCTGAGATAATTTTACAATACTTTAATCTTTCAAACTCTGTAAGGTTTAGCTTGAAATATATACATGGATTATACTGCTACACAAACAATTGTTTCAAGAAAGGAAGATTTTAGCTTGAAATATATACATGGATTATACTGCTACACAAACAATTGTTTCAAGAAAGGACTGACATTATTAGCTTTTACATTTAATTCTTTGTTGTTGCAGAATTGTGTGCCAAACATTTTCAATCAATTTCCAGAAGTTATAATAGCTCAGACTGAGTTTATTTAGTCTCCAGCAATTTGTTGTGAGCTTTTGAATTAACCTTCACACACGATATAACAATACAGTTAAGATGGATGTTTCCCTAAAGACTCAACTGGGTCCTGCGTGTCTCTTTCCCCCTGATCTTATGAATTGTAAGACCTAGTCCTTGCTGAGAAATATGAGTCTTTAAATAATGATACTTTGATTTTAAATGTCCATAAATTTACAGTGTTTTCTCTTATCAGAAGTATCTTGTACCTTAAATCAATAGCACTAAAAGATCAAAACACACTAGAATGCAGTCCCGTGGGATAACACTTTTTTTATTTTCATGACCGTTTACCTGTTTGTCCATTTGCCTATTTGTTTGTTAGCAGAATTATACAAATAGGACTTCTTCATAAAATGAGAAGATGGGTCTTGGTCTGACTTAGGGCCCATTAAATTTTGAGAGTGACCTGAATCACCGTCTGGATACAAAATGAAAAATCCAGATTTTCCCATTTACTGATTATTATGTGCCTTGGCAGAGGCATGCGGTCTTGAAGTGCTCTTGTTTTTACAATAGATTTCATCAGCCAATTGCTTAAATGCCACACCTTTTGGGCACTTAGGTATCTCTTCCAATCGATTACATGTATTTACTTCCAAGACTCGTTTATTGCAAAAAGTTTGCTGTTGTAAAAATAGAGTTAACAGATCAATGATTTGCAAAATTTAGAAGCTCCTTTTTCAAACAACTAGGGTTTTAATGTGACAGATACAGAAATATCAAATCTAAAATCAAAAAATGTATCATAGATGTAATAGTATGAGTATTGATGATTAAAACACAGTATGTTTCACTGTGCAATATTTTGGCAAAAAAGAATTTCCCTTTATGTGGCATCTCTCAAACTGATAACCTTTTTATCACAGCTGTTGGAAGTAAGACGATTTTAAAAACATCCTAGGACCCTGAAACTGTTACAATAGCTTTAAGATACACCAGAAAGTGCAGATTTTAACAGAATGCTGCCAGAATTCTTAATTCTATAGTGTATAACATTCAATAATTAAAAAATATGAATCCCCTGTTATCCCATACAACGTCAAGGTGTCTTCTGAAAGAAGTGTCATCCTTTCTGTTTCCGTTAAAAAGCAGATTTCCTTCATTATAAGAAAATAAAAACCATCAGACTGACCCATTTTACCATTTCAGTCTTCATAAAGATTGAGATTATGCACAATATAACACGCAGAAGAGTATCAACATCCTTACTTACTATTTATGATCACAATAAGATGGGTATTCACCAAAGGTATCAGCACAGATTAGCAAGGAATAAGCTAGTTTTTGATTTTACTGTCACTGACTTTTTTTTGGTGAAAACGACCTCCTGAGCTGTACATGTTAATCAGAAAAAAAACATGTTCACTTGGGTTGCTCACTACTAACTTAAGTTCTTTAAATTAGCTAACTTACATTATTTTCAGTTCTTTTCATCTGCTTGCAGTTGCTAATTATAGAGAATCAGTTACAAGTAAGATACAAGTACTATTCTTGATACTCCCATGGCAGTGACACCAGTGATATACCATTATATGGTAATGCCATTTGACCTTCATTCAATATTTAGAGTGGGGATCACCAAGTGCTTTACCTTTCCATAGTATATGGAGAGAGTGAACATTTGTCATGTCAATACGGTAAATATGTAGCTAAACAGTACCAAATGTAACAAGAACACTTGAAGAGTGCAGACCTCCTCCAACACATGTAATAGATAAGTAAATGCGAAAAATACGGATTGTTTTGACATACAGAAAGTGATCCAAATCAGTCTCACACTTTATTGTAGTCTAAGTTGGGCCAACATTCCCCATGGAGAAGGCTAATGAAAATTCAGCAGAGATGCCGATCCGAAAGCCCATCTTCTAATTTTTTCATGAAGTTTCAAAGAGTAGTGTTTGTGTAATCCTGCCAACAAACAGACAAGTGGACGGACAAACAAACGGTCATGAA
This sequence comes from Sabellastarte sp. h YS-2021, assembly GCA_964017235.1. Lineage (NCBI taxonomy): Eukaryota > Metazoa > Annelida > Polychaeta > Sabellida > Sabellidae > Sabellastarte > Sabellastarte sp. h YS-2021. The sequence goes on from OZ024935.1 coordinate 45,629,688, forward strand.
AATGATACCTCATTGGCTGAGGCAACTAGACTTATAGCAGTAAGTATGGCTTTATTCAAACTTTAATGGATTTCTTTTCTGCCCGAGATGTCATACCACATTATTTTTCCTCATTAAAAAATAAGTCATGTGACCGAAAAGGCGGGTCTTACACCCTGACTTCTGTGATCCATAAACATCATTCCTTACAGTGAGTGCCGATCACTCTTGCAAATGAGGAGCTCCTCTGTCTAATCTTCCCTTGTAACAAGATTGCACGGATCTGGTTTTAACAACAAAGAATGAACAAGATAGGCTATTTTTGTCGAGCTCAGCTGAATACCCATGTACTAAATTAAAGGTAATGGCACTTTATCTCAGGCCCCTGGCCTTCCAAACTGTATCCCAATGCAAAACACAACTTTAAAGATTTATGGTGGTCTTAATACAACAATGAGAAAAACACAGCTATATATATAAGTACCATTAAATAATTATTATTAATATTTTATAAAATATTATCTATGAAAAATCTTAAATATTAATGCATGCATATTAATTGTCGTCAGCTTTAAAATATCTTCCTTTTTAAAATTCATATATAGACAATGTTTATACAAAATATACAAATAACAACCAGTCCATTGTAAATGTCATCCATTGTAATCAATAAACATTTAACTACCACTTCAAAACCAATGTGACCTCCTGGGTTTGCCTTATGCCCCTGTTCCACCAAAAGATTAAGCCCCGATCCTGTCGGCGACCCTTAATCGTGCACAGTCGGTTGAAAAAAGACAAAAATGGGCGGGAATACTGGGTCGGTACTGAAGTCTGGGATTAAGAACAGATCGTCCCCAGGACGCCTCAGGACACCTCAGGACGCCTCAGGCGGCCGCAGACAGTCCCCCACTGGTCTGGGACTAAGAACCGACTAAGCCAGTTTTCGGGTCGGTTTCAACCACGATCCTGTCGGACACAAACCGACTGGGTCCCAGGATGCCTCAGGCCTCCTGGGACTAAGAGCCGACTAACACACGATTAACTACCGGCGTCCTCAGGCGTCCTCAGGCCTCCTCAGGCCTCCCCAGACCACGATCCCCGATTATTGTTTTGCAAAGTTGCTGGATTTTCTGGGTATATATATATAAAATTTGCGATCTAATCATCATTGCTTTTCTAGGAACACACCAGGATGCCACCTTTTAATGGAAGACAGATTCAACAACAACTTAGGGCTTTTTTGGTTTTTATTCAGTTACAAATAATCATGTATTTCCATTTTTTACGTCAAGCACAGCAACCACCACCACCACCACCAGCACCACCAGCACCCATACAGAGACCTAGAAGAAGGCACAACATGTGGGTCAGGCCATGGCTACTGCAGAGAGAGGAGAGGGGGGCCTACCACAACATTATGGCTGATCTGTATGCCACAGACATTCCAGGATTCACCAACTACATGAGGATGACCCCAGAATTCTTTGAAATGATGAAGACCAGACTGGAACCACGTCTAGCCAGGCAGGCCACCAACTACAGAGCTCCTATCAGTGTTGGGGAGAAGTTAGCCCTCACCATCAGATATCTGGCCACTGGAGAGTCATACACATCATTATCCTGTCAGTTCAGGGTTGGCAGATCCACCATTTCCAAGTTTCTACCAGAGGTCTGCAGGGCCATCCAGGATGAGTTCACCAGAGAGTACCTCAAATGTCCTACTACTCCAGATGAGTGGAAAGAACTGGAAAGGGAATTCAGGATCAGGTGGAATGTTCCACATGCCCTGGGAGCCCTGGATGGAAAGCATGTGGCCCTGAAGAAACCCAAGAACTCTGGAGCCCTCTACCACAACTACAAGGGGTTCTTTTCCATTGTCATGTTGGCCTTGGTAGATGGGCAGTACAAATTCAGATGGGTGGATGTGGGTACAGAAGGGTCTTGCTCAGATGCCCAGATATTTAATGCCTCTCAGCTGAAGAGGAGGATTGAAGATGGCAGGATAGGCTTCCCTGACCCAGCTCCTATAACACAGGGTGGTAGAGATGTCCCCTACTTCATTTTGGCAGATGATGCCTTTGCCCTGAAGACCTGGCTCATGAAACCCTATGGCAGAAGGCTGTTAACAAGGGAGGAAAGGATTGCCAACTACAGAATATCAAGGGGCAGGAGAGTTGTGGAGAACGCTTTTGGCATCCTTGTGTCAAGATTTAGAGTCATGAGGACCACCATTGAACTACCCCCAGAAACAGTTAGAGAAGTGGTCATGACCTGTGTGGTTCTGCACAATATACTCAGAAGCCAGTATCAAGGTCAACCTGCTGGTCAGCAGCCTGGGGGGGATGATGATGATGATGATGTGCCTGGTGATTGTGGATTGATTGGTGGTGCTGCTGGTGGTGGCCAAGACAGAAACCCTGCTAGAGAGGCCAAAAGACAGAGGGATTACCTGAAGGACTACTTCAATAATGAGGGAGCAGTGGCCTGGCAAGATGGCAGAATATAAGTCCTGTTGCAGTAAACAGTCCTTTTCAGGACTAACTATAACAGTCCTTTTCAGGACTACCAAATATTCCAAAAACAATTAATCAGCTATGTGGACAAACAGACGAATCCCATGCCAAGCATAACTTGTTGAGACGGACAAACAGACAAACCCCATGCCAAACATAACTTGTTGAGACGGACAAACAGACAAACCCCATGCCAAACATAACTTGTCGAGACGGACAAACAGACAAACCCCATGCCAAACATAACTTGTCGAGACGGACAAACAGACAAACCCCATGCCAAACATAACTTGTCGAGACGGACAAACAGACAAACCCCATGCCAAACATAACTTGTTCAGACAGACAAACAGACAAACACAACTTACTCACCCAACAAACAGACAAACCCTCTGTTAAACAAAAGCGAAACACAAAGTGACACATAATATCCTAAATTGAATAATTATTTTATATATTTTCAAATCCACATCATAATTTAAACATTTTTCTTTTTTCATGGCTGGGAAACTTATTTGTAGCAGAAATTTTTTTATGGAAATATTCAATTTTAAATATTCATTTCTAATCACAAAAATTTGGAAAATATAACCATGGAACTAGTTTTGCTTTCAATAATGGGGGATTGTGTTTGCTAAATAGTTTGTCAGTTCGTTGGCATGGGTTCTATTTACTTTTGGGTTTGGGTGTTTGTTGGTTGGTGGTTACTGGGGTTGGGTTTTTTTGGGGTAGTTGGGTATTAGGTTTGGTACTGGGTTTGTTATTTGGGGGTTATGTTTCGTATTGGGTTTGTCTGTTTGTGGGTTGGTAAGTATGTAATTATGCCTTTTAACTCTAGGGAAGGTGCAAGTGTTGGACTTTTCAATTACAGATTTTAAACTATCCCATGGATTTTAATCTAAAAATGGGCTGATTAATGGCCATATTGGGAGTTACTTTTAATATTTTTTTATGTGGCCTTTTTGGTTATGTGTAGTACCATGGGTTATTTGTTTCATGTTTGGGGTGGTGTAAGTGTTGGACTTTAATTTTTTTTTTCTTGTGATAAGTATTTGTACTGAACTTTTTTGTTTTGGGAGGGGAATTGGAAGAACACGTAGCTGAATAATTGTTTTTGGAAGATTTGGTGGCCCTGAAAAGGGCCTGGCAGGTCAAAGACCCACCCTGACTGGATGGCTACTGAGGAGGCTGCTGCTGCTGTTGAGGCGGTGCTGAAGTGGTGATAGTAAAGAGCTGCTGCTGCGGTTGTTGCTGCTGCTGCTGCTGCTGAGGCTGCTCGACGATCTGTGTTGATGTCAGATCTGGTAGCTGGCTTAAGATTCCACTCAGATTGTGTCTGCTCCCTTCGTCCTGTACAGTTAGGACAGATGTAGGGTTGCTGAAGCCAATGGGGCTTGGTGTATAGTACACAAAACTGCTGCTAGCTGCTGCTTGAGTGGAACTTGACGCCTGTGGAGTGGTTGTTGGCAGTAGGCCGACCCTCTGGGACTCTGTGGTAACAGTGGCTGATCTTCTGGGCAATGGCTGACGTCTGCGGTAACTCTTAATATTTTCGATATCTCTGAATATCTTGCCCTTTAATTCTTCAAATTCTTCTTGAGTCATCTTTTTGGCCTCTGATGCCACGTAGTCAAAGAAGGGCTGCCTGTCTGACTTCTGATGCAGAAAACCTGAGATAAGTGTCCTCATCTGCTCAAAGTGTTCGAGAATCTTGGAGTCTGTAGTTCAAACGGGTGTTGATGTAATGATGGACTGACTCCTCTCCCTCAGGACACTGGACTCGAGGTGTTCTGTGTCAGTAGTTGACCCACGTGATTCGTCCTGCTTGCTGGTATTTGGACTGGCCTCAAAACCTGAACTTCTATTGGCCCCCTTTCTTCTGATGTGGGTTTTAAGAAAACCCATCTGTTGGTAGACCCAGGACTGTCTCTTGGTCATCTCCCTCGGGGCTTGGCCAGATTGGAGCTTAGACAGCTTTCCATAACGGGTTCGCTGGGACTCAAACCACCTTCTCACATCAAAGGGCTGGAGCTTAAGTTCTGCAGATATTTCTGCCCAGAGAGCCTCTCTTCTGTTCCTGTCGTGGAAACGTGAATGTTCCTTGTCATACAGTTCTACAATTCTACAATGGAAACTTCATCACTGTCTGTAAAAGTGGCACACACCCTGGCTCTCTTGGCTGAAGAATGGCACTCCGGATCTTCCTCACACCTCTCTTCTTCTTCTGCCACAGCTTCCCCAATAGCTGGATCTTCCTGAATCTCCTCCTCCTCTCTCCTCTCACTTCCTTCTTCTGTAATAACTTCACTCCTCTCCTCTACTTGACTTTCCTTCTCCCTCTCATCCATCTTTTTCCTTCCTCTCTTCCCTCCTTTCTCTTTTCTCATGATCCAGTCGACAAAATAATAAAAAAATAGTAAAATGTGTCTCCTAACTGTGAAATTTGCCTTAAGCTCAAGTATATAAAATGTAAAATAAAAATTGAAAACCCCTACAAATCAGTGACACACGTCTCTCAGTAGCCAAACAGTCAGTAACAATGACAAAGTGTGCGCGGTCGCTTATATAGTCCCAGACCTGCTCATTGCCTCGTTTTAATTTCCAACGCGCGGAAAACAGTCGGTTCTTAATCGGTTGTTAGTCCCAGGCCGCCTGGGGCGTCCTCAGGACGCCGCAGACTGAAAATGCGTGGTCCCAGGCGTCCTGGGGAGGCCGGTTTGGATCGGTTAGGGTCGGTTACCCTTAGTCGGTTCTTAGTCCCAGACCTTGATTTTTGGGTCGCAGGACACCGCAGACGGTCTGAGGCTTCCGGGGACTAATGAAACCGACTCACTTTCAGACGCATGAAATTCATACGCATCATATTTGAGTCTGGGATTAAGAACCGGCCGCCTGGGACTAAGCTACGGAGGTCTGGGACTAAGGGTCGCAGGACGCCTGGGACAACAACCGACTCTGTAAATTTGGGTCTGAGGAGGCCTGAGGACGCCTGGGACTGGACATTTTGTTGACGGCGGGAAATAGGAATCGGTTGTAGTCGTGTGAAATATCAAACATGTTTGATTTTTCACACGGCCTCAACCGACCACAACCGATCCTTACAGGAAGCCTGGGACTAAGCAAATATTTCAAACCGACCCCCCAAAACCCTTAATCGGGAGCCTTAGTCGTGTGGTGGAACACCCACATTAAAAATTGATAGAATAAGTATTCCCTGGGGATCTGGGCACAAACTGTTTGAGACGACCCCCAAAATTACCTTGTCCCTGTCCAATGAAGCTTTAAAAATGCATCCCCAGTTGTTTTGCAGGCTTATTTGCAATCAAATCAAATTTGATGGAATAACAATTTCCCAAGAGATCTTTACTCAAACATTTTACTGAAACCTTTTTCATAGACCCACATTATTTGCGCCAGGTCTCGATCAATAAATAAATTGCAAAAATGTATTTCCGGTTGGTTTAGGGGCTTGTCATGCTCATTGCTATCATACAACATGATACCTACACACTACTGGAACTCATTCGGGACATTAACTGAAAGATTAGTTCTTCTCATCTTTGCTTATCAAAAATGCAAGGATTGAGATTGTCACAAAAATTTTGGGAAAAAAATCCAAAACACGCAAAGTTGTTATTGCATTTGTCAATTTGTTTGATTTTTTTTGTGATTTTGAGGACAAAACAGTGTAACAGCATGCTAATTCTGGCGAGGATTTCTTACAAAAAAAATATTTGAGTATTTCATCTTTTTCTGTACTATGTTTCTAAATGTTTTAATTATAATAAACCCCGCTGTTTTACTTGATACACGTAAAGTAATTTATAAATATTTCGGCAAATACAGAAACTTACATCATACAGCTACAATGTTGTGCCTACTGGAAACAGTATATGGTTATGATAAATTGCTCTGATTGATTGATTTGCATTATAAGTCCGATAGTATAGCTCATATCAAATAGGGGTACTTGAGAAAAAATGTTTCTGAACTAAAAACCATGTCATCAATTATCATCTAGGATCTAGGATCATCTGGTATGTGACACTCTTTTTATAAATAACTTAACTTGAAGTACCTTATACCTATCTTCCATTGGCAGGTGGTAATACAGACAGTCACCATCTTGGAAAACAGTGACTTGATAAGCTTTACAGTCCATCATTTCAAAAATAGCTTTGCCCAATTGAAAAGGCCTGTTGTTGTCAATGCGGCCTGTGGCGAGTCTTCACCAATTTTTATCGACCATGCAATTTCCTCTTGAAGTGACCATAGCTGTAATGTTGGCAACAAGCCTTTGAAGGAGCCGTTCAAAAGTTCTGCCATATTTCCTCTACACAATGTCTTATGAGCCATACACTGACATTTCACTAGTATGTAGTTGTCGTCCTTGGTATGCGGTCAGTCGCCATTATGGATCATCAAGTTGTGAATCATGAACACACAAGTTTGAAACTTTGGCCAAAATTAAATCTAAAAATCGTGCAACACTGCAACTGGCTGCAGATAGCAGGATGTGTGGTTAGTTGGGTGTAAAAAGTCGCCAATGTAACTGGGTATTTTCTACAATTTAAATGCCATTGACCAGGATAATAGCCATTAATCAACCTCCTTTCCAGTCTGCTTAGGAAAGGAAACACAGATATTCTCAGAAATTGTCCCACAATTTAGGTTATGAGATAATATTTTTCTAAGTCTATGTCTGTACAATTTTACTCTTATTGATATACTTTCAGTCTCCCTGTCTGAAGGCCCAGTTTGCTGAAACTTCATACAAAGTCACACAGGATATAAATGTAGTCCCACAAATTAATCACTTCGTCCTTTGATAAGGCCCTATCCACATCAAAAAATCAGCTGGGTACGATCATTACTTTCGGAGTAAATAGTAAGCACAGGCAAGCAAAAAAACAAACGAATGAACCCCAAAACATAACATCCTGATAGAGGTAACACGCGATTATTTACATCAAACAAGAGACCTTCACTTGCCATTTCTTCTTGTCACCTGAACAAAAGGCCATTTCTCAATAATAATGGGGGAAATGAAGAGACAGATATTGTAATAACTTGCTTGAAATACTGTGCCATAATTTATGTACCAGGGGGGGTTTTCTTTTCTCTCAATGTATATTTTGTAACAGTATCCTATTGTTGAAGCAGAGTTTAGAAGCAAGATGGATTTCGTCCCTTTAAATGACTTTGGTTATATCAAGACGGATCATGAGTAGTCCTCGCATGTTGTCATCAGTTGTATTTGAACGCCACCAGCTCACGTGTGACGCACATGTGATTACCTTGTCAGACACAACTACAAACTCTTACTGACAATTCTAGCTCTGTGTGTACTTTGTTAAGTTGGAATTCCTTTGCATGGAATTATTTCCTGGTCACCAGTATATTTACTGATGTGGGATTTTCAGGACCAAGAAGGTTTTCACCAACCATTAGGCAAATGAGGCAATTATGATGTTTTAGCAAGACAAAATTGTGCTCAAAAAGAAGAATCCCCAATTACTGCATCTCACTTGTCAAGCTGCTCATTAAGGGAAAACAGTATAACAATAAATACGTTTACAGACACCTTGGCTAAATGTATTTTAACAGCCATATCAAACAACTAGATTAAATATAAAACAAGATAACTGCAGGCAAAGAACCTTATGAACCTTATCTGCATATTATAAAGATGTAGAATTAAGGTTAATTGTACATTTTATTAACTTGCAGTAATTGATGGCAAAGTCAGACTCACAAGTCAAGAATCACCATCTGATATTTTCAGGCTATGCATAAGATTGACACCTAACAGATATAGTAAAATAGTTGTAACATTGGTTTCACCTTTCTACAGAGATCATGTCACAAGAGGCAGTTTTATTGGCAAATTACTTCATAGCAGAGAAGTTGGTGTAAGACCCTTGAGCAAGCCTCACAGCTTTACAAACATGTAAGGCCTGTGTAACAACTTATTTTGTATCAATGACTTATTTTGTATTACATGACTTATTTCGTATCAATTTTTGACTTATTTCGTATTACTGACTTATTTTGTAATAAAATTGCCTTATTTCGTATTACTTGGCCAACTTATTTCGTACCAACAGTTGACTTAATATGTTACAAAACGGTGCACAGAATTTTGAGAAGATTTCAGGGTGATACAAAATAAGTCGATAATACAAAACAAGCTGCTCTATAGACAGTTTTGTATTATCAGGTTATAAAACTCCACAATGTGTAAGAAATTTTGTTTTTAAAGCTGTGGAACTCTTTGTTTATTCATTATTTTTATTTTACATTATATGGAAGCTCTGGACTGCCAATTTTTTTTATTTTAATAACTTGAATATACCAGTTAGTTAGCTTGAATATTCGAGTTAATAACTGGAATATTGGAGTTAGTAACTTGAATATATAGCAGTTACCTAACTTGAATATATAGCAGTTACCTAACTTGAATATACCAGTTCACTATCTTGAATATATGAATTAGCTAACTTGAGTATACAAGTTAGCTAACTGGAATATATGAGATACTAACTGGAATATTTGAGTTAGTTACTGGAATATACAAGTTACTAAATTGAATTTATGAGTTAGGAACTGGAATACACAAGTTACTAACTTTAATATATCAGTTAACTAACTTGAATATGCACATTAGCTAACTTGAATATACAAATTAGTTAACTTGAATATATGAGTTACTAACTTCAAAATAACATTCAAGTTAGGTAACTGGTATTTTCACTGACTGATTTTGTAGTAATTTTAATTCAACTTTTATAGTGCCTTGTCTCCATCAAAGGGTGGACTCAAAGGAATTTAATCCTTACTGTATTCAATTTTGTAGCCCATTTACCATTTGCCTGATAGCAATTCTTATTTTCAGCACTGAATTTCACAGATATAATTGATTAGACTAGTCAGTAGTATATTGAAAATTATAACTGTATCTGTAAATGAATTTGAGATGGTGTTAAATCTTGGACTGGAATATATTTGTGGAAGTATGAATGCCCTTGTTGAATCAGATAAAGTTTACATATAGAGAGCTCAGATTTGGTTTATTGGTAGGAACACTAGCACAAAATCCTACAACCTTGGGAAAAATCAATGATCTCCATGAGATAAGATGTTAAAATGTACACTTTGTACACTCAAGAAACCTCTGGCTAAATATTACATTAATGTTCAACATTACGGAGTAAAGTTATAGGGAGCATTGATGTAAGACTATGAATTTGAACAATACACTGTTAGACTACATATTGCTAACCTACACTTCCTAACCAATATCCCTACCAAGTATCAACCTCCTACACCTTACAGTTTGAAGGATATGAGCCAGATGAGATCAAAGTCACTACAGCAAGGTCAAAGGTCAAATCAAGGTCATACTATGATGTTGCACACCTACACTCCCTAACCAGTTTCTCTCAATGTCTCTATCAAGGCTCAACATCCTAACCCTAATGGTTTATGAGATACAGCATAGAGAAGTTAATACTGAACCAGCCCTCCCGCATGGCAGAGAGACTGCCCAACTACCCAGCCTGACACCACGGGTGACAACAATACCTGCACCGCGTAAAAACTACATATATCCCAAATTATATTATGCAAAATGTACAATTCTATAGACAACATGCAAATGTTAATCACATGTTAGCTCAGCATTATTCAATAGGATATAGAAAAGGTGGCAAAGGTGTTTATCCATTGGTAGCATTAAGCATTTTTTTATGCATCAGAAAAAAACAAGAATGACTGTGCATCATTTTAATAGCCAAAGTCTTTGCAAGTACTAAAATTTCAGGGATAAATACAATTTTTCCAATTCTGATGTGCTAAGTAACATTGTAAGAAGTCCTTCTGTCACAAAATTATCATGAAAATTACATGAAAAGGGTAAAAAAAAATCATGTCACGTTTTAAATTGTACACAAACAAATTCAACCATAAATTATCATAGAATAAAATGTCATTGGCCTTGATAATAAAACTCTGTGAGGTCAAATTGCCTTGAAAATTGCTGATTGACAAGTTCCTATTATACAGTTGTGTTACAATTGCTATACTTTTTTCAAAACAAAATATATATGCACCTCTCTGAATATTTAGTAATCTGTGCAAAAGTCTTAATGTTACAGAAGCTCTGGACTACCAAAGTTTTTTTTAATTTTGCTAACTTGAATATACCAGTTATTTGACTTGAATATAGTAGTTAGAAACTGGAATATAGGAGTTAATAACTGGAATAAACCAGTCACTAACTTGAATATACAAGTTAACAAACTGGGATATATACAAGTTAGCTAACTTGAAAAAACAAGTTTGGTAACTGGAATATGCCAGTTAGGTAACTTAAATATAACAGTTAGTAACTGGAATATACGAGTTAGTAGCTTGAATGTTCAAGTTATTAACTGGAATATACGACTTACTAACTTGAATATTCCAATAAACTAACAAGAATATACAAGTTAACTAACTTGAATATACGAGTTAGCTAACTTGAATATACGAGTTAACCAACTGGAATATACGAGTTAGCTTACTGGAATATACAAACTAATAACTGGAATATATGACTTACTATCTGGAATATACCAGATAGCTAACTTGAATATACAAGTTAGATAACTGGAATATACAAGTTAGCTAACCTGAACATACGAGTTAGCTAACTTGAACATACGAGTTACCTAACTGGAATATACAAGTTGCCTAACTGGAATATACAAGTTAGCTATCTTGAATATACAAGTTACCTAACTGGAATATATGAGTTAGTAACTTGAATATACAAGTTAGCTAACGTGAATATACCGATTAGTAACTGGAATATACAAGTTAGAAACTGGAATATTCAAGTTTATATCTTGAATATGCAAGTAAGCTAGCTGAAAAATACCAGTTACCTAACTTGAATATTCAAGTAAGCTAACTCGTATTTTGAAGTTGGTAACTCATATATTCAAGTTAGCTAATTTGCATATTCAAGTTAGTTAACTGGTATTTTAAAATTAGTATCTTGTGTATTCCAGTTCCTAACTCATAAATTCAATTTAGTAACTTGTATATCCCAGTAACTAACTCGAATATTCCAGTTAGTATCTCATATATTCCAGTTAGCTAACTTGTATATTCAAGTTAGCTCATTCATATATTCAAGTTAGGTAACTGGTATATCCAAGTTAGCAACTTGTACATTCAAGTTACTAACTCGAATATTCCAGTTATTAACTCGAATATTCAAGCTAACTAACTGGTATATTCAAGTTGTTCAAATAAAAAAAAATTGGCAGTCCAGAGCATAAAAAATGAATAAACAAAGAGTTCCACAGTTTTAAAAACACAGCACCCTAGTGATCAGAAGAAAAACACCAAGAAAAACACCAAAAACTGGGTTTATAAATATATTCATCTACTTCATTTTTTATCTGGCACAATATACTATAAAATCTGTCATTTTACTTTTTAAAAGGTTTTACCTCCTACATAGTGAGACCTGACGACCACTTAAATGAAAATGATGTAAAATTTTGTAGGATTAGAAAAATTGACCTGCCAAGTCAAAGGTCCGAAACACAACCCAATACAAAAGAGTTCAAAACCAAAGTTCAACAGGGCAGGTCAAAGGTCACAGTGAACCACAAGTTCACTGTTAGTAGTCAAAATAAAGATGAAAACTTACAAGTACCCCCATAATATTTAGGATATGAAGGGAATCAGGTCTCACTTGTTCAGTGTGTTTATGAATATACATATATAGTTTAACTTTTCAAAAGAAACTGTACATGACCTTTGGATGAATAAGGTCATAGGTCAGACCCCACATAAGTGGATAATATAATTTGTGGCTATAAATTTTTCTTTAAAACTGTACAAGATATTTAGATACTACTAGGTAAGAGGTTATATAAGCCTGAATGAATCAGTTAACTTGTAGATGATTTAAGCAAAGAATTAGTGTGCATGACCTTGAAAAAGCTACTAAAGGTCATAGGTGATGTACCATATATGTTAAATATAATAAATCTAAGCTTTAACATTAAAATGTGGCTGTAGCTGGGTAATAAAGACACCCTCCATGAGAACAGCACTATGAAAGTAACATATGAGATTAAGAAACTAAAAAGTAAGTATTATGATAGGTTAAAATGACTAAATAAGAGAATAACACATTTACATGCTGATATCACATTGATAAAACATACAGATGCAGATAAGTAAGATCATGTAAGATAAAATAAGGTAAGTCTATAGGTAATGCAGTCACCTGTCCAGTCCCTGGGCAAGGAATCCTGGAAGCCTAGTCCTATGTTATGGATCCATCTGAGTCCCACAAGGACTTTATGTTAGCAATAGAGAAGAAGAAACACAGTAAAACACACTGATTAATGGTGGTCATTGTGGCACCCTCACTCATGCCAATTGCCCTAGTGACCGAACCTTACGGCCTCTGCTTAACAATCATCAGCTCAAGCCACAATTATACTTCGACCAGGAGGCAATGGTGCCAGTATTTACTTTATTTAATGTGAAATATGTAAAATTGATATATTTGAAATATGTCATAAAATTTATCGAAATTATGCAGTTAGGTAATTATCAATTGTTCTTTATCCACAGCATCCTGGATACAGGACCTCATCCACAGTACCAGGATCAAGGCAGAAGGTGACGTGAAGAAGTAGATAATCACAGATATTATGTCCATTATGACGGAATGGCACAAAACACGCACAAACTGACCTCTGGCAATAATAAACATATATATAACAAGATCCATCTACATCCACCATCATTAGGCATGGTGCCCTGAAACATAAAAACAGCAGTAGTCTGCCCTACACGCATGCAAGGGTTGGGATACTATACAAAAGGTGGGGGGTTGATTTTCAGATGTTTCCTCGTGGGTAGTCAGCATGCAAATGGAAGAGGCATGGTCAGTTATTTCAATTGACCTCTGGTCAACCAATCACAGGCTGCCACCCTACAGAATTAGGAAACTTCTAAAACATTTGAAATTTTCGTACTGCTGACCCCTCAGTGCTGACCTTGCTGACACCCACATGTCGACTCGAAAAATTTCTTACACAGTGTGGAGTTTTATAACCTGATAATACAAAATAAGTCAGTGATACAAAACAAGTTGTCTATAGAGCAGCTTATTTTGTATTATCGACTTATTTTGTATCACCCTGAAATCTTCTCAAAATTCTGCGCACTGTTTTGTAACATATTAAGTCAACTGTTGGTACGAAATAAGTTGGCCAAGTAATACGAAATAAGGCAATTTTACTACAAAACAAGTCAGTAATACAAAATAAGTCAAAAATTGATACGAAATAAGTCATGTAATACAAAATAAGTCGTTGATACAAAATAAGTTGTTACAGGCCTGTAACAGAATGTATGTTACTACTATGACAGCAAAATCCATTTTCCTCATGCACTGAGGGAATATAACTGCACAAAGGAAAGTATAATCAAATATAATTTTAAAATCTATAATTTGTTCTCAAGAACTAAAAATTCCACAATTATTTAACCTCAGGAAACATTATTGTTTATTTGAAGTTTTACCCACCCGCCAAGTCAGCTTCACTCTTGGCATAATCTTCTTTATGGTAAAAAAATTACATATCAACTTAACTAAAACAAAATATAACTAGACCTAGCTCATCGGAGCACCGATGCAAATTGGATCCACCAGAATGCAACTCACCAAAGCCAGTGAACCATTGTTTGACCTTGCAGGATGGGCCTAAGGCCAAAGCTGACCACATCAGAAGATTCCCAGCCCATGTTTTCCTATAAGTTGGTTTCACATTGCAAACGTCTAGAACCAATAATAAGCAAGTTATAAGCACTTTAACTTTGACTATCCTCGTTTGACCTCCAAGGAGGGGTCCATTGTCAAATCTGACCACATCAGAAGTTCCCAGCCCATGATTTCCTATAAGTTGGTTTACATTACAAACTTCTAGAACCAATAATAAGCAAGTTATAAGCACTTTAAGTTTGGCTATCCTCATTTGATCTAGAAGGACGGGCCCCTGGTCAAATCTGATCACATCAGAGCATTCCCAGCCCATGATTTTCTACAGGTTGGTTTCACATGCCAAACATCTGGGACCAATAGTAAGGGAGACATAGGCAATTTTAAAGTCCGATAAAAAGGGGGTACTTTGGCACTCCAGGGATGATCTTGAATGAAGATCTTCAAGGTGAAATGTCTGGAAGCTTGTAAAGGACATGTATATCTGTTACATATATCACCTTTGAAGAGATTCAATCTTCTACTTATGAGAACCAGCCAGTAGAAAAGGTAGATAATTTTCCAAGAAATATACCAAGTGTAAATATCACCGATAGCTAAAGATAAAGTTACAGCTACAAATCGGATAACGAAGCTAAAATTACTGATAAGATCAATAGCAATAAACACATTCTCTCCAATAAAATACTATCTTGACAATGTCATTTCACCCTTTTTCCAATATTTGGCTCCGTATTACTTATGACTATTCCATTGACAATATGGACAGAATACCATCAGCTGAAAAGCAAACAAAACTGAAGATAATTATCAGCATGTTATAGATAACCAAGAAAGTCAGATTTTGTTGACATATAGAATTATGTCACAAATCAACATTTTTGTCAGTAAATGTCTCTACAAATCACTGATGTTTACCTCCTGAAAGGACAGTTCACTGCCACTTGACATAAATTACACAAATGACATAAAATCTCCTCTTGCTTGGTGTTCTAAAGATAAATATAACATATATTGGGGAGAATTAGAGAAGCACCTTTAATAGCAAAAGAAGAGAGTTAGATATCTATATAACCTAAACTGTAAAATTAAAGCATAAAGGTGAAGTGAACTTAAAGTATCACTGTCACCTGAAGGATTTACTTTACCTAGTGAGGTTTCATAAAATTGACTTTAATCTTGTATTTAGTATTGCGTATAGTCACAACCCCTCAGACTGTGTGTCTGTTACACTTTCTGTATTGACTATGTTTATCAAGCTAAATAATGGATTTTAGGTGATGCTGTGTTGTTTAAATTTTAGATAAAGTTAGCTGGTGTTTAATATGTTTTATTGTACTAAAATATTAATATCTAACATCAGTTAAGCTAACCATGTTGAAAGAGTCATCTGGTTTTTTCTGGCCTTCCTGTCCTACTTGAACTGTACATAATTTTCAGCATCAGAAAAAAACACTGAATAGCAGGAGTGTCGTGTAAATGAGATGACAAAGACAAATTGGCCCTTTACCAAATCATCCCCCTCAAATTGGCCCCAAAGATAAAATACCCTTGTCCAATCGGCCCACAGAAAAAATACGCCAATCAAATCGGGACCCCAAATAATGACGGCACTCTCAAAGAGAATTTATTAAACAAAAGAGATAAATCACAAAATTGATATGTGAGTGAAAAGAAAACAAGGGTTCAAACTAACATATGATCTAATGAAAACTTTTATAGCACTTAATCTCCATTAAATCTAAGTGCATCAAGGACAGGGGATGAGGGGTATATATTCTTAGAATTTGCAGCATTGTGCATAAGTTGTAGTATAACAAATAGCAGAAGTACAATTTATCTGTATGAATTCAAATAAATATATTGCCCTTCAAACTGGGCTTACCTATGACTTTCTTCTTGTCTGGTAGAATGCTCATTTTAAACAAGTAAAATAATAGTCTCCTTTCTATTCAGTTTTTTAAAAATATTTTCCCTCCTTTCTCCAGTTTAAGGTTTTCTCTTCCATGAAATATCCAGTGTTAGCAAATTTTGCAATATTGCATTTTAGGCAAGCAATTACACAGATAATTACTCTCGTGTTTTTTGGAAGGAAACTGAATAGGAATGATATTTTGTCCAGGGAAGCAATAAGAGTTTTCAACTTATGCATCAGTAAGGAACAGCTCTTTTTCACACTTGTAAATAATAATGCATTGGAGGGGAAATTGTACTTTAAATACTTGATTGGGACAACATTTTCCCAGAGTTACTATAATACTTTTTGCTCTGAGTTTTTAATATGTATATATATATTTTTTAAGTTACTCTTTAATTAAGCAGTGTCTTTCAATTTATATGGCGGAGAATATCAATATTTTATTTTGCCTTGAGTTAATACAATGCTTTTTGTAACATTATTTATATTATTTTAACATAAAAAATGCCAGTTGAATCCATTTAAATTCTGCCATATATGAGTTAAGGCTGTGTCTAGCAAATCTGTGTTAACAAACCGTGTCGGCTGATATTCTGGCTGTGATGGATATCTCCTCAGGTACTGCCCTTGTCACTATGTAGTATTGCCCTTATTAACGAGTTCAGAAATGTTACGACTTCAAATAGTATCACAAAAGAATGATGGCTAGCTCCTGTGGTTGCTAACTCAATAAACATAATTTTACTGTTTTTATTTTCCTCATTCTTGGATTATATTGAGATTCCTTAGATTAATTCAAAACAGAAAAAATGCTGCAAGGATATACATATATGACAATTTCAGCCCATATTTTGCCCTTCTATGTAGAGGCAGCGATATGGGACATCATATATGACTTTAAAAATAACATGGAATGCACGAAATGTTCAAAATGTACTTGGCCCATTGCTGACTTACCCAATATACACATAATTTCTATCACTAATCCTAATTCAACTTTTATAGCACTAAATCTCTGGGAACTGCAGAATCAAAGGCACGACATATGGACACATTTCTCTTCACCATTTTCTAAATTTGTTATCCACAGAAGTTACCAGCTTTAGAGGCAGCAATGTTGTAGAAGCTCATGCATTTATTTTTTATCAAGCATAATAGCAGTCACAAGACTAAGCCGCAATTTTGACATGGTCACTCCTCAAACCACTGTTCAAAATAGAACAGAGACACATTTTATTTATTTTGTATATTTGCATACTAAATCTTTTCAAAGCAAAGATCCACTGTATTTAATCTATTAATACAACGCACTGATTGGTTGAACTAAACATTGCTTTCAACGCATTTTGGTCACATCACAATCAGTACTTGAGGGATAGATGAAACCAATGCATGCTAGTTGGTTACTGGCAAGTAACTACCAGCTTTTCCACCCTAGCACCTGACTGGGGAATCAAACCCAGGACCCCTTAGGATGGGGGGTAAGAGCGTTACCCAATGCACCTCCCTTTATCAAACAAAGGCACTTTTTGTAAATATTAGGTTAGACTTGTCAGTTTTCTTT
Organism: Sabellastarte sp. h YS-2021; assembly: GCA_964017235.1. Taxonomy (NCBI): domain Eukaryota; kingdom Metazoa; phylum Annelida; class Polychaeta; order Sabellida; family Sabellidae; genus Sabellastarte; species Sabellastarte sp. h YS-2021. The sequence continues at coordinate 45,647,459 of OZ024935.1, forward strand.
GAATATTCTCAGGTTTCTCTTATTTAAGGGCCTGAGACTGTTTGAACGTGCCAGTGGTGTCTGCAACATCTAGAATTACAGTTGGGTTTAATTTAATGGGGTTCCATTTACTGAGAGCTCAATATCAATGACACAATGCATTTATTACAAAATCATTTAATCTACTTCCAATAGTTATCAAATGCATTAGTGCCGAGATAAATTCCAATAGTAGCATTGGTAAAAACATTTTCCTGGTAGACAAAATCAGAACAAGGTGGTCTCATGCCTTATTTTTTTTCAGAAAGTGATATTAATAAATGGCATTACAATAACAATAATTGGTTAGTTACTTGATTAAGACAGTCCTGACTTTTACATATGTTTATATATTGATTAATCATAGTAGCATACAATTTACAAGAGAAAAATAAAACTTTGTATACAAATTATTGCAAATTGCTTACAAGTCACTTGAAATACATGTATATAGTATTTCTTAACGAGGTTTTAAACTATTACAAAATATAGTATTGAAGGGTTGACACGAGCACTTTTAGTTTAAATGATCAATCATTATAATTACCTTTGTATTCCATTTACAAACTTTAAAATAATATTAACTTGGCTTTGTGTAGCCAAACTTAAGTCAAAATTTGCCATACAATGAGCAGAACCATTCTTTCTGAATAGTGTCTTATACATATCATGAAGCATTGCATTGTATAGAAACCCCAGTGGCAAGAAAACCCTTCTAGTGGTAATCAATGCTTACATGAATGTTTTAGTAGTGGGAGAGTACGGAGTAAAAATCCACTTTTCTTTGTTGAGTGAGAAGAAAGAAATATATAATTTAAGCTTGACCATAGAAAAACTGTGTTGTTTAAACTTTATTTGCAGAATACTACTGTGAAATGGCAATATGTAATAACGGCTGAATATACAACTGACAAACCATCAACTTAACATTTGTATGAGCACAACAGCAAAGGTATATTAAATACCATTATCTTTCATTTGATATGAACAACACAGTGCATTCTGCTGTTACAATTTAATCACTGTTTCAGTAAATACGAAATCTTGACAAATAGCCAAACATTAGACTAGCCCATAATTCTACCACTTCTTCCTTTGGTTAGACCATACCTATATAAAATAGTTCATTAAGCTGCATTCATTAGTTCCGCAGTAATCACAAACATAGACCAACATACACAAAAGGAAAGCACCAAATATAATAATAACCCTCCCTTGTTGGAGGTAAATATTAAATGGATCCAGATGAAGAGTATAGTATATGTTTAGTGGTATACGTGATGCCCCAGAATGTTGGTTAGTTAAACTTTAAGCATTACTTAGATGGAGCAGGAAAGATTGAATTTGTTTATATACTTAATATACTCAGCAGCTATTCTACCTTGTTCAACCTTTGTGGATACAAAACCTTAGTGACCAAGTAAGTACAAAGTACGGTATGTATTAACTTGCATCCCCCCACTGTGGTCCTGGGTTCAAATCAAAGGTATAGAAATATGTGGGGTGCACTGTCCTGGAGGGCCTGTTCTGATTTGACCTTTTTATATTATCGAAAGAGCACACACTCACTTGAGGTAGTTTGGGGGCAAATACAAGCCTTCACAAACGCCGTTAGGAATTCTATAAATTCACTGAGACCTACGTTTTTCAATTGTTGTATCAATATATATCTATTAGTCACATGTTTACATAAATAAATGCAATATGAATGTTATATGTTTTGTTATTTATATTTGTAAGAAAACTCCTACATAAATGAGTTTTGGTGAAATATGGACATTATTCTAGGATGAACTTTTCTTACATAATAGTCCTTTGTAAATTCTGTTATTTTAGCTAAACACAATGAATGTATGTACCAGTCAAGGACATTCAGAACAAAGCAGCCAATTCCTTAATCCATATGCAATGTTTGGCCCTTCTGCCTAAATATCTATGATAAGACCTTAGTTTAAATTTATTTCTGAAAGATAATTATGTATGCTTGAGATGTTTTTTATTGATAACCCTAGGTTTCCTTTCAATTTGCGAGATCTGTGAATTTTATTTCTTCCTAAAATTTTGTCAATATGATTCTAATTAAGCATAAACTTACACACATATATTAAAACATTTTATAAGACTATTGTTGCATCACAAAACTTTATATTTTGATGTGTATATCTTGCACAACGGTCTCCTATTGCCGATGTACCCATTCCCTTGGTAAAGGGCAACTAAATATCAAATCAAGTAAATACAAAAAACAGTGTTATTTTCTTAGATATCAGGACAAATGTTACCAACAGAAAGGACAATAGCTTTATGTCTGTGTGTCTCATTCAAAACAAGGAACATATCCTTATTTGTTATGTAAAACATGTTTTGACCAGACACCAACAGCAGCCTGGTCAAGTAAAGGTTTGATTTACCCCTCTGTCTAGTGAGTCCAGGAGGGTGGAGGCTCCAAACCCTATATCAGACTAACAATTGCTTTAAGCGCTTATAAATAGCCCGCAGCAGCTGTAAACCACCAGATACATTTGTGTGATTACATTTGCTGACACCTTTTACAAGGGATCTTTTGAACCAGCTTTAACTAGTTTTAACTTAAATGTTTTAAAAATTTATACTGCAAAACTCATAACTAGAGTAACTTTTTTAATTGTGATCCTAGGATATGATCTTAGTTTTACATAGCAAAAACCTTAATAAGATTAGGAAAAACCTAAGCCCCTGTTAAGTACCTTGTGCTTTATCTTATAAAGTTATATCACCCGAAAAGAACAAGAATTTCGCAGGACAAATATACCCTCTAAATGGACTCACTTCTTTTACAAGAAAATATCGCAAACGCACTTGCAGACTCTGTTGCATAGTGAATACAAATAAAAACAATGCTTATTTCTCCTTTGTTCTTGTTGCATATGGAATGCAAATACAAAAAAAAGGAAATCCAGTTATTACTCTGATGTTTTACTGGCATATTTTGCACTCCACTTATTTCTTTCAGGTATTAAAAGAGACATGTCAACACTAAATGGCAGAAACCTTTCTTGACAACCAAAAAAATGACAGTTGCAGTTTTTCACTCTGGACTTCTCAGTAGATTTTAGAATCACTTGTCACCAAATTTTTAGTGCAAATATTCCAGTTAACTTACTCGTATATTCCAGTTACCAACTCGTATACTAAAGTTAGCCAGATTGTATATTCAAGTGAGTTAACTCGTATATTCAAGTTAGTTAACTCGTATGTTCAAGTATATTAACTGGTATATTCAATAAAAAAAGTTTAGCAGTCCAGAGCTTCAGTAAAAACTACCAGGAAAACATTAATATTTTTGTCAGATTTAACTTTCTGATATTTTAAGTTTTCCTACAATTATATTTGCTGACAACTGAGATGCCAGTATCGTTATGGTATTTTAGAATAATGGTCGTGATACTGAGATACTGGTGTTACCTACCCTGCCTTAGTATATAAACCAGAGAGCACTCATAGAGTGCAGATCGCCACCAGAAGCAATTCTTAAAATTGGGGATTTTTCTCTACCCAGAACATGATTTGGAGCCTTCTCAAAATGTAATTATTTCTTCCTTTGGCCAGATTTTAAACACAAAAGTTGTATCAACAATGTTTACCCAGGTGCATTAGATCAACAACATATCCACAACACGTAAAATACTCCAAATCACCCGGATGGAAATACACACTGATGCATCATGTTAAAACAATGATCAGAATTGTTGTAAAGACAATTAAGCTGCATTGCAAGACTTGATAGCAACTTGGTGTGAATTAACTTAATATTAATTGCTAATTCACCTAGTAATTCTGGTATCTTGGTTTCTAAAGATAGGTTATAATCAAGCCTTTGGAACGTATTAACTCTGACAATTTACACAGAATTCTACTGGGAAATTTAGCCTCTTGTACATTTTACATCCACCCCAACATTGATAATGACAGGAACCTTTCAATAATTAATGCAGACCAGAATGCCCTTCATTGAAACCTCAATCAAATTGGAAAGAGGTGATGAAGCTTTTGTCAGCTTATAGTCTGTTCACACTTTTCCCGATAAAGTGTTTTGATACACCCATAGCTGAAAACGGGTCTATAAACACTGGGCTGGTATTTATAAACTCAAACCCAAATATAACCCCTGCAATCGAATCTTACCAGATTTGCAATATACATTTTAAGCTTTACTTGTAGAATAATTCTCTGACAACAACTTACTTGCCCTGTTGGACTTTTGCATATGCATTTAGTGAAATTACTAACACAGGTAAAAAAATGAATGGGTTACTAATGTGGCTTAACTTAATTTGGCCAAAGATTTATTTTGCACCTGTTCCCCTCAGGTAAGAGCAGTTGCTTGTGATCATGAAATATCAAATTAGGGTTTCACATTCTGTTCAACAGTCAATGTCAGATTAGGACAAACTCTCATCATTGCCACTTTTGTGAACCAATCCACATACAGGTGGCCAAAATTTGATTAGATAACAAACTTGCTAACCACTGAGGACCCTTGACTAAAATACCATCATACAAACGTTATCATACAAAATGGTAATTTACTCTTAAATTTTTATGTATTAGCTAGAATTAAAACTTCATTGTCCATGTTCATTTGTGTAAATTTGAGGCATGTTACAATTACACAGTCAAGCAGCATAGATACAATATTGAATATTGAGTAAACAATAAAGCAAAACTGGATAATAAAATTTGATGGTAATGAACATAATTTTCCATAAGATATGCATGGCAATATATCCTTAAACATAGTCGGCCAAATCAGTAAAAACACCTTATACATCAAGAAACTTATGGGTCAATGGCGGTTAGAAGGTTCAGAATATTTTACCTATTTTATTAGCAATATTTTACCAGTGATCACCAAATGCATTAGAATAGTTTCTTTACTGCCCAACCAGCATTACTTGCTGTGATTTACAATGCTGAAATAGATCTAACATTTAGACATTGCATGACTTTGCGTCATTGGGCACAAGTTCCGGAAAGTTCAAATGACTGACACAGCTTATGATGGTTTTGTCCCTGATTGTACCATGTGATCTAATGTGACAGACACCAATAGTCGGTGAGATTTGTTACATGACAATGAGTTTACGGTGCTAATAAATCCACGTCTGCAAAGAATACTGGATATTTACTAGCAAAGAAACAGTGGCGAAAACAAAGCTATATTTGCATAAGGCAGTTGATACTTGTTCTAGGTTTCAAAACTTTGCCCCAAATGGATTAAAGCCGTTTAGATTTGTTCTTGGTGATATGTGTTACTATTTGAGAAGGCTCAAGCATAAAAAGAAATGAACGTCTAGTTGACCTTTATGTTCTGACTATGTTTATATACGATACTTCCTATTACTTAGCATGATACAGTTGCACCTTGCGTATGGAATTGGACAGATACCACGGCCTGGTTTCACAAAGGCTCTTAGACTTAGCCAAGGTCATGGCTAAGTTAGGGACATCAATCTGAACCTTTATGCCTTGGCATGGTCTGGAACTTAAATGGATTTTTGAAATGGAGAACTTAGCTAAGAACAAGCTTATTGAATATAAACAGAGTTTTTTTCCTGTGTCATATGACCCTTTCTTTCTAGTCTAAATATTTTACTGGTGACATACTGCCCGTATATCCTTTGTTTTATACATTTTATCTGTGGAACAATGCAGTTCACTGGAAAACCTTGTAACCACATAAAAATGTCCAAAGGTTAATATTATGAAATATTACACTGTCATTCCTTCCTGTATGAACACATGCCATATAAATACCTTTGCAAATTAATTTTCAGAATGTATAACACTACAAAATTTCAGCAATACATAAATAACTTTGTAAATTAAATACTTCGTTAGCAACTAGAAAAAAAATGCTATAAATACCTTTTTGTGACTAAGTTATCCTACCACCAAAACTCCTATCAGACAAATTCTGTCACAAAAAGTCAGTTCTGAATGCTTCTAGTCTATTTAGTGTATCCCTGGAACTGTCTCTATGCTATCTGCTAGCCACTGTCTTCACATTATCCTCTCTGAGTGTCCCATTAGCATCCTCTACTTGTCTCTTTATTAAGCACCACTGAGCAAGAGACCCTAGCTTGATGTGGCTAGATTTTCTTACATCCCTCTGGACAATGCTTTGTATCACAAAGCTCTAAAGCTAAACACTGAGTGTGTAGACATACTGATTTAGAATGACACAATATAAGTATTTTCTGTGGAGCCCAATGGTGTCAGACACTTTAGAGTTTCGGAAGACTTATAATTTATTAAAATAAATATGGTATTCTTATCTTCATCTAACTTGCATAAAATTGTAACAGTGCTATCGAAAAGTGATCTAAATAGCCAAATAAGGGCAATAAAGAAATACACCATTGTCTTGAGTCACTCCATTCCACTTAACAACCCCAATTTGCACATTGTGATCTTTGCATAAAGTCACTTGAGCAAATCAATAATAACCCCCAGACACTAGTCAACTGCAAGAACTAAATGCTCCCTCCTCGTGTCCATATATTTAGGCTAAACTGAGAAATCTATGACCCCTGTCCAGTAAAGCAACCAATTACAGCCAGGGAACTGCTGTGCCTCAGATTGGGGCTTTCAGCGAAAGCTTGAGTTATGTGCAGGACGTTTCTTTAACCATTCTCCATTCGTTTGGTAATGGCTGCTGTTGTTTTGCAGATCCCATTTGAAAGATATTCATATTCTTGCTTTTTTTGTGTTGTTGTTAAAGGAGGAAACTCAGCCTTTGGCAAATTAGGCAATACTTACAACAACCTGGACTAACAAAAGGGGGTAGTTTTGTTTATTATTTGTTGTTTTGTTTTTTGCATATTGATTAAAAGTACAACACATCTGACAAATACATCGAGTATTATAACCTTAAGCTATAAATCCCCATACCAAATCACTTATTTGAGTGCTTTGCTATGATGATCCCTGTCTGATTTTTTTTCATTTGTTTGCATTTAACATTGCTTTCAACACATTGAGATTAAATGCTCGACCACTGGGTCCTCTATATTCCCCCAAATGAACAAGAGGGATTCAATAACACCTATGGCTTAAGATAAACACACAGCCAGATGGAGATAAGCCAAGAGATTAGATGCTTGACCACTGAGTCCTCTCTATACCTCAGAATGGACATGTGTGGCTGAACCTTAAGCTAACGAAGACAGTGTTTATCAGTGTTATGTCACAGTTAGGATAGATTAAGAAACATGGCGTTTGCCAGAGTATGTTTAAACTCATCACTGGAGGAGCCACTTAAATGTAAGACAGAGTAATCAAGATGTGTGCCAATTTGGCATCAGGTGAAATTAGAAGGCTAATGTTGTTACATAAATCACAAATGTGCTTACCACAAATCACTGAAATATAAAGGGGTTTCCTCACTGGTAAATTTAACACATATATTGTGGTTACTTTACATTTTTAACTCTAATGGGGTGCAAACAAGTCATTTCAGTTTGTTTAGAAAAAGCCATTATATATTCACACTTTACACACTATCTAGATTTTATTTTACAATTTTCTCATATTTTCTTCAAACCACACAAAGTCAACCTATCCAGGCAAATTATATTTGGATGTTTATTACATGGCTCAGTCTACAAAACAATTTAGAAGGGGCAATAAAAAACAGTGAAGAACTTGAAAGATTGATGAAACCTCACTTCAGGGGTCAGTTCCTTCTGGAATGTCTTCCCAACAGTCTGGTTACTAGTACAATGTGATGTATACTGTCAAGGGGGGCAGTCAATTGCCCAGGCTTGTTCTTATTACACACTACAGGGGCCACGGTGGCAGAGTGGTAACACTCTCGCCTCCCACCTCTGAGGCCGGGGTTCGATCCCCGTGATGGCCTTAAGTGGGAAAGCTGGTAGTTGCTTGCCATTGGTCGGCAGTTTACAATACACAACCCTAGCGAACTCTATGTACTGGTTTCCTCTGCCCTTCCAACTACCCGTCGTGATATGACCTGTACAGTGTTGAAAGCAACGTAAAACCCCAAATAAATAAATAAATATTACACACTACACTTTCAAGTTCCAGTGTACAAGTGCAAAGTGCTGAAAAGGGTATCACTTTGGCCTCCCACCACAATTCCAGGCCCAAACCACAAGTGGAAAAGTTGGTAGTTGTTTGCCAGTGTCTGATGATATTCAATAGAGATTCCTCTATATCCCTGTATCTATTTGGCATATCCTCCACCATAGTCATCCCTCCCTGGCGGGCGCTTACTGGGTTATAACTTCTGCCCGATTTTGGACTGTCCTTTTTTTTTGGAATTCCAACATTTTACAGGATCTCTATCAAATTTGGCGGGATAGATATAAAATGTTTCTAAGTGGTGAGCATAGCATGACATAAAATGAGTGCTTGAGACATACTTAAGTCAAAATGTCATTATATAGGCTCGGTGGCATATGGTATATCAGAAGTAGATGATTATCAAATTCAAATTTTATCTGTAAAAGACTGTGAACATGTGAACATCTGCCACTGTGGCCCAGTGGGTAACACTCTGTCCTAGGAACACAGTGGACGTGGGTTCAAACCCAGGTAAAGGCAGATACATAGTGGCTCGGATGACCTCTTAAAATGACAGTCCTCTGTGATTGGGTCCTATTCCCAGTAGCAAGCTAAAGAACCATAAGGACATCGATAAATAGTCATCCTCGAGCCTCTGTCTTTCAGTTAGAGGAATGTCAGTTATTTGAGAGCATGGGCTGTACTTGTGCAGTCGGATGGGTTATTTGGCGTTTTGAGTCCTGTTGTTTATGGAGAAATTATGTAGTATAAATACACAATAATAATAAAAAAAATAATTACATGGAAATTAGTACATGACATTATGTAGTTACGTATTTAAAACAAGCAGTTGTAATAATTTATCTAGATACTGTTGTCGATCATTAATTCAAATGGATACTTTTCATTATGAAAGAGTAGTGGGGGCACACTAAACAAGTTTGCTTTCACTAATTGTTGACTTATTATCTTGATAAATATGGATAATTATCTCGATTTATTGACATAATAACTAATTGACATAATAATTATCTAGATTGATCAAGATAGTAAGTCGACAGCCAGAGAGGGGAGAAACATTTTGAGTGCACCTACTGGCCTTCCGTAGTTTACATACTTGGTTCAACAAAATATATGATTGTGCATCACAGAGGGGAATTGCCAAATAATTACATTTATCCACAATACAATGGCAGGAGAGGTATTGCATGTAAATGCAGACAGCTTCGAATCGGTTCAGTGTCATTCATCAAATTTCTTTTGTAACAGTCAATATGGGAACATATTCTGACAACCTTAACATGAAGAGCAGGTCAGAGTTCCTTTGTAACAATTCAAATAGAATACTACTGGGACGCAAATCGTCTATTTCTGGCTGTATTGTATAAGGTGGCATGGATCTCTTGACTCTCACATCAAAATATACAAACTAATCATTAACCTTTAGGATAATTTTGAATGGGCTATAATTTAATTTCTACATAAAATCAGCAGCTTAAGTTGACCCACTATCAGTCTACAACGTTTTGTTTTTGTATTAGTAACTTAGATTGGCTACAGCTAGGAATTACCATTTTCTGTCCCAAACTGATCCATGTGCCAAATTGCCAAACCAAGCAGTGACTATTGTCAACATATAGTCTGGTTCCCGACAGCTTTACTCTACAATAAAGAGTCAGGTATCGCCCACCATTTTGGGTACTAGGCTTCCGTAGTTACACCTAGCAATAGACCAAGAAGAAATTAAATAAAAATATTTCTAGTCAACACATTAGGTGCACATTTTGATACAATATCCCCCTTTTACTGTTTAATGATATAACATCATAATTTAATGACATTTGTGATAAACAAAAAATGTGCATGAGTTTAAGTGTTGTGGATCCTCTATTGTCGCTCAAACCCACATATTTGCTTCTAAAGATTATTGTCTTTCCAATATTTGATGTTATAAGTCCATAATATATGGTAAAAATCAAAGATCATTTCTACATTAAAACTTGGATGTTTGACAGAATAAATTAAGATGTTTGGCAGGATCATATTAAAAGGGGAACAAAGTGAATAACTATGACACAGACATGTTAAGTTATTAAATCATGTCATTTGAGTATTGAATATTTGACAAAAGATCATACACCATGGAATAGTATAGCTAAATACCCAGTTCACAAAGTTATTTGCTGGCCCCACGAGATACATACGAGCCAAAAAATATATAGACTTAATGACTTTCAAGTTTTGGTAATATCCGTTTGGTTTAACTAGAAACATAAGTGTGGATTCATACAAAGAGATTGTGTGTTTTCTTCTTTTAAGCATGCACCATTTGGTTTAACTAGCAACATAAGTTTTTTATTCATACTAAGGTCTGATGTGTTTTTTTTTTGTTTTTAAGCACGTGTGAGGTCTGTTTTCAGACTCGTCAGGACGCAACATTCACAAGGAAAAGTGTGAACAGGCCTTTAGCAGCATGCAAACAGTATATAATTCAGTGAGGTATGAAAGTAATGTTAAATAACCTACATGATAATATGAAAGTAATATTAAGTAACTTACATGGAAATATTTGCATAGCTACAAAACTTGCATATAATATAGTTGAGTTATGTCCATTCCTTAATAAAAGAACAAAATGATCCATTTTCAGTGACATGGATTTTCCATTGTACAATACAAAGAATAAAAATCTAAATATTAAGAGTTTTAGGAGTTGCCAATCAATTGTAATTTCAATACATTTTCCCCATACACAATACATTTATGCTAAAATACAAATACAACCTTTTTGCCATTGTCTCCAATTGTCCCTATTATCTGTCGAATTACCAGAAAAATCAATAAGTTTTATTCTGACAATTTTCCTTCGAGAATTTTAAGATTAAGCATAATTTACGAATACAACGGTTTTTAAATGTATGCCCTGGAACTGTATTCTTCAACAATACTTAGACAGTTCCTAGCTTGGATTCTAAGTTTTTCTGAAGTCTTTACTTAGATCACAATGGCATTCATCAAGGTTCTAACTCTAAGGTCACCTTAGACCTCTACTTAGATTTCAAGTTATCTGTGGAGTTACCTTGGATGATAGAATGTTTTTAAATTTGTAATTATTGCAGGGAATCTTGTGTTTTCTTGGTACTAAACTGTGACACAATATTAAAAACAGCATTTTCCTTCAAGAAAACGAGCTTTTCACCATTTTTACCAAAGCAGATGATTCAATAAAAAACAGAGGACACCTTACGTAAAAATTGTTGTAGAATAAGACTTTTCCCTACCTAGATATACTGGTGTACAGTTACAGTACAAAGTATAGGGAGTTTTCCTAACTCGGAATCTAAGTAATACTTAACAAAGTAGAGGTTGATGAATACGAAATCTAAGTAATAGTTTGTTAAGTAGAGACCCATTCCTAACTTGGATCTAAGGTGACCTTAGCAAAGTATAGTTGAAGAATACAGCCCCTGGTTTGATGTGCTACTCTGTAAAATGTGATCAGAAGAATAGTAACAGGATCCCTGTGCCAATTGAAACAGCTGTGAGCACCAATGTCTGTTCCTACAATGGCTTGATAACCCTCAATGTATCCTATTCTACCCAGGCCGTGTAACACTGTAGTTTATAGTCACACTGGCTTTAAATTATCTCTCTCTGAGTGTGTCACATTAGCATCTGTTCCTTCTGTGTCTCTATCAGGCACTGAGACTGCAGACTCTTGCTATAAATAATGACACAGTTTTCTTGGATTCCCCCTCTGGAAAGAGACTATTCAAATGTTGACCATCACTAAAGGTGAACCAGAATAAATACTACAAAACCACAGAATGTAAAACTTTACTAGTGATGAAAGATGTTTTATATTTTTGGTTTTGAGTCAACTATTTATCATTTTTTTTGGAATTACCAATTGTTGGTTATAACTCTTTCTAAGATCTCCATCAGTTATGGTTGTACTTTAGAGACTGCTACATTTGTCGACAACTTTCCGGGTTGCCTAAACACTTCGAGCCCTTCTTGCACTTCTACAAGTGTTATACCAATAACAGACATGCTGATCTGAAAACAGATTTCACAAGTCAATGGTAAATAATGACAAAAGTTTTGCGATGCCTCTAACCCTATGGGATGGCCTTGCAGAACATATAGCAAAACCTGTTTCATCTCTGCTCAGGGTTCCCCACAAGACCTGAAAAAAAAACCAGAGAGAAAAGGAAACTGTCGTTTTAAGTGAAAACCTTCATAGAAATGTCATTAAAAAGTCAATTTTAAAATTAATACAAAATGTTTACCAGCCTCCCAAGATTTAGGTGCTTTGTTAGCTGAGCAAGTACCATTTCTTTTATTGCATTTAGCAGAGTTAAAGTTCTGTGAGAAATGTTGCCCACTTGACAGATCTTCATTACGTGAATTTTTTTTAATATTTCTGTCAAGAGATCAGGAGTGATGGCAGTCTGGAGCGATGAGAGGCCTAAATACAATACATTTATCATTACTTGCTACAAATTGAGCAGTATGAAAACGTGCACAGTAGTAATTGTGTATGGAACGGATATTTTGTCCTGGAAACGTCATGCGATTTTTTGTGTCATAGTTTTAAATGCTAATTTCTTCATCACGAGTTGAAACTGTACTACTTAGTACATGGATATCCCCCAAAGCTGTCTTCTTCTCCTGAGCAATCTGTGGTAGATGACCATGATTCTGTACACAATTTAAGACTCAAGTGTCTTTATCTCGATTCCCTGGTAATTTGTTACTTTGAATATTAGCACCAAACAGGGTTACATCTGAAGGATATGGTCTCTTTGCACTGACGTTTGTTTCTTGACTCTATGACATGTTTGCTATGGTATATTTCACACACTTTGTTCAATTTTAGCATTTCTTACTCTTATTTTATTATGGGTCATATAAAGACATTTTGAGGACAAATTAAACACATAATGTGATGCATAATTAGACATTGTGAAAAGTACAATGTTTCGTACAATTGTTTGACTCACAAGTTAAATTTCCAAAAGTAAACATGAAAAAGCATCCAATTTTAACCGATCAGGTTGGCTGAATACAAGAATAATACTTTTGTAAGCTGTACAGTGATACTGGTTGTGTACCAGTTTAAGGTTCCATTTATATATGCAAAATACACCATTGCCCTTTAAAAGACCCTCTAAAAGGTAAATTATTTAGCCTTTCTTGGAGTAAAGTATTTGATCATAATGTCCATTTGTGTCAATACATATTTTTATATAAATTTACATTAACTTACACAAAACAAGCACGGACGAAACAAATTTGTGTTTCAGTTTGCCAATATATGGTGAAGGGCATTAAGGAATAAATTTCCAAGGACTGTAGCCATTACATCAACATTTCCAAGACTGTCACCTCTGTAAGTCATCTATTCAAAAAACACAGTCAGGGAATTTGGGATTTGCACAGTTCCTCTCAGTCCCCTTAATGACCCTCATTTACACATTGTCACCCCACTTTAAAGTCGCTTGAGCAATAATACCAAAAAAATATCCTGTAGTTTTTTAAGCACCAAAAAAACGTAATGCTCCCTGCTATTTATTGGACTAAAACCAAGTAAATCTATGACCCCTGTCTAGTAAAGCAACCAATTATGGCAGTGCTACTGTTGTGCTTTGCTATGGAGCTATCAACACAAGCTGGAATTATGTGAGCTACTGCAAATAGATTCTCCCGAGCCTTTTCTTTTCAAGAGCTTTGGTTTTGCCAGAATTTATTTGAGGGATCATGGTAGATTTTAAGGACTAAAGATGGATGCCTTTTAGAGTAAAGCATGTGAAAGATGCCACTCAGGAAACCTTATTGTTACTTTACTTTTTATTATTAGTAGTATTATAATTATTATTATTATTATTATTACTTGAACTTTTATTTCTCATGTGTGACTCAGTCTTGTCATCTTATCTGTTACATTTTTATGTAAATCTTGCTCGGTAATTCATTTGGCTTACTAATTTTGCACATGCCTAAAATTATCGTCTCTTTAAATGCCCCTGTAAAAGTTAATTAGAATCTATTTTAGCTACACTGGTGACAAAAAAAGACTAGATTAGAAAGCCTGCTCCTTTGAAACATGCCTAAATAACTATTTTGTGATCAAAATGAATGTAGGCTAGACAAATATAACATAAATTTCATTTGTTTAGCCAGAGAGATTCAGGTTATTATGAGTTAGATGTTTGTAATGAAAATATCCTCGTGAGGCCAAGCACATTGGCAGATTTTATTTATCTAATACTTCCATTTATAGCCCCATTAGAATTACTAGTGTGGCGTCACAGAACGTAGCAGTATGAATGTCATGCATACAGTTTATACTGTGTGCATGTTAAACAAATTTTTCTATTGTTTACTTCTAAATGTACCAATAAATAAGTAAACACCAGATTCCATCCAAGTGAATATCGTTTGTTACATAAGGTTGAAAATAGATCCCGTGAGTGCATCTCATTTGGTAAGTACATCAATAAAGTCAATACCAAGGGATTAATTAACACTAACTGGCATTATGACAATTACTATCGCAGCATGAAGCTCGGGTGTGCAATTTGAGATTCAGTTTTTCCCTAAAGGTCAACCAATAAATGAACGTGCCAAGTGGGAGCTATCATCTTCTTCTTTACAGTTTCCTTCATGGGACCAATATTTCATTTCATTTACTTTTAAAGTGTTTTGGGTTGTTTGAACAAGAATTAAGATTTAAAATGGCAGTTCAGGTATTACATGTCATCTATTCAAGAGAAACAAATGTTCTTTCCTTGCTTTGCGGGGCTTCCTCAATATGACTACTTATCTCATTTTTCCAGGCAATGTTCATAATAACATTCAACATTCCAACATGTTCAGATAAAGTGGCAACTCTAATTATCTCATTAGCAACATACTATAGCCTAAATGTAATGTAATGAGTATAGTGCTTAATCTGCATCATATGACAGATTCTAAAGTGCCAGAGTGACAAAAAGAGAATGAAAGAATGATAACCCAGAAACATAGCAAGCTGACACCAGAATTGCCTGGCAGAAAGTGAGGACTATGTAAGGGTAAGCTTTACTGCAGTGGTATGTCTTCAATTTGTGTCTGAAAGATGATAGAGAAATTGCAGTTCAGATATCACTAGGGAGACCGTTACACAAAGTTGGAGCAGCACGCTCAAAGCTGTAGCTAAAGTGTTTTTATTTGTACACTGAAGGCATGAACTGTGGAACCTTTAAACACTTCCGAGGATCTGTGCTGCATTTACTATTTGCAATGATTCTGGCCATGCCATTTTGGACACACTGTAGGTTTTTTTAAATATTGGACTTAGAAAGACCTCTAAACATTGAATTACAGTAGTCAAGACGACTGTGCACAATAGAGTTACAGCATAGTATTGCAGCTTCACAAAATAACTATTATAATAACATAACAAAAACAATGTACAAATTTGTACCACTTAATAGTACCTAGTCTAGATGTGCTTATGGGTTCAAAATGAACAATTACAAGAATATACATGCATAAATATTTTATTAAAAAGTTTAGTTATAACATTTATGCTTAAATCATATGTACCAGGTAAACCAATCCCATTAAGAACTCACACATCAGTCCTGTAAGAAAGGGTCTCCATTGGTTGTCTATTGAAAATTGTGTTTAAAACTTCCTTTACCATAGTCCAAGTTTGTTCAAATTGGTTATCTGAAATATATCAAACCTTTTCTTAAAGCCAGACACAGTGTGTATAATGCTCAAGCTGACGGCGTAGTGCTCGAGGCCCCACACTTTGCTTCATCAGTATACAAGTCTACTTGAGTATTTCAGCCTCAGCCTTGAATATCAACCTCCATTTGGTATGATCTGCCTGATAATGAACATTCAGCCACTTCAGTTTCTTATTCAGAAAACTTCTCTCTTTGCGAAAGCATAGCCAACCCTATTTTGGCCTCCCTCCGTGTGTCTTGGTGGGGCTGACCTCTTCTATGTCTCTGGTTTGTCAACATATTAATCTTTTTTGTAGAAAGGGACAATAATCAATCAGACACCTAAATGGGTGTATGATACCCTCATTTACTACACATTAGAGGTGCTACCTTGACTGGAACGTTACCATATGACAAGAAGATCATTAAGAACACTGCATCAAAATTATCTTTAGGGCTCCCTAACAATGCATACACTATCAATACTTTAAAAAAGACTTCTTGTCATTACAGGGCTATCTTTCTATGGAAAAAAACATGTAAAATAAATAGATTCAGTCACCATTTAGCAGTATTCAAATATTCTCTCTTTCTTTTTCCGTTTACATTTTTTTGCAACTTCAAAATGCACTTCTGCAATTTTATTGTTCAATGGTTTTTCTTTTGTTTTTCTGCTGACAGATTCAGAGACATCTTCTTACTTTAATTATCCCTGTCATGCCAGTTTTTCCCCAGGTATTTTTCTCAGAGCATGTTAATTGAATTGCTGTGGATGAATTATTCAGAACTGTCCATTATGGGTTGTTCAGTTCAGAGAGGTTTCAGCATTAAGTGTTTCTGGAAGTCAGTGTGATAAACACCCGAGGGACTAAGTTTACTGAGTTCATGTACATGCTAGGTGTTCAAACAAATTATACCCCTGTTTCAGCTTTACAATCAAATGTAGCCCTAGCTGAATTCAGACTTGACGTGATGCTATGACTGATCCTTTTGAAAAACGGTAAGAAAACTAACAAAACACCTGACTTGTTCCGAGTCAAAACATAAGTCATTACGACTGAAAAAAATCTCTGCTCCAGTCTGCAATAATTCAAAAACATAACTCGTAACACCAAGTTCTGATCACTCTTTCAAATAGAGAAGATAAACCTATGGACTTGAATCACTAATCTACTCATGGGACAAGATTTAGTTGGCTGTATTTTCACAGAAGAGTGGACAAGAGAAGCTGTAGCACTAAAAAGAGTACCGAAAAGATCTGAAAAAAGCCCTAAAGATCAGTCCAAGGTATTCGGGACAGAAATACTCAATAGCAAAGACTTGTAAAACCATGTGAAAATTTTCAACAGATGACTACAGACCTCACAGTGATTACACACCCAGCCTTCACTACTTAAGCAACCAACCAATAAGGTTATTCCCTCACCACATATTGTGACCACATTCACGTGGAACGATCACTATAGTCTAACAGGGGTTTAAGAGACCATCTACTTCCACATTTATAAATGTGCTCCCCAAGGGGACACAGAACCCATTTTCCTTTCTTGTTGTATTGACTTTCCTTGTAGTATCTTACAGTTAGATACATGTGAAATTCCTCGATTAGGGTTCGGCCTTTAAGCTTTGGCAAAACAAGAAAGCAAGCATCTTAGAGACCAATAAGATTATTGCCTGACCACATATTCCAAAACAGTCATGTGGAAAGCTTACTAAAGTGGAACAGAGGTATAAGAGAACCATCTACTTCCATATGTATAAATGTTATTCACTGGCAATTCCCCAAGGGAACACAAACCCCCATTTTCCATTTTCCTTCTGATTTTACTTGCAATATCTTACAGCTAGGTACATGCGAAATTCACCCATGAGGCTTCAGACATTAAAATTTGGACTTGAAGAAAATATAGCAAACATCTTGCAGATTTTACGTGTTTTTTATGATTGGCATATAAAATACACAAACACGTGTTCATTGCAAATATAATTCAAGATAAAACAAGAGAGTTTCTTCCAGCTTATTGATGACCCTCACACACTTTAATTTCACATTCCTTACTCTGTTATTTGACATTTCGTTGGTGAATCTCAACTGCTCAAATTTCACATTCCCTATTCCTTTTTTTATTTCATGAATGTCTTTGCACCTGCAAAAACTCTTTCTTCCAGTAACAATTGAATTAAACTGACAATGACGTTTTTATCCATCCATTTTATCACCTCCAGCAAGGAGGTCATGTGATCCTTGGGTTATGTTTGTTGCTAGCAAAATTACGAAGGCAAACACTACAAAATGGATCTACATTAAATTTTCACATTAGGTGGGTCTGAATTTATTTTAGGAATGATCTGTAACCGATTCTCAAACTGGTATTTTTTAGAGAATTGTTTATCATTGCACTCCTACGTAATCGTTGAGGAGTTCAGTGTTGGCAGAGGTTTGCACTCTCTGAGTGTTCCAGTTATTTTTCTTGTTGGAGTAACTCTTATTGGAAATGCTTTTGGATTTTGCACCTTAGACTCTGTTAAATGGTGGAGAGATTAAGTACCAAGAAAAAGTCATATTACAATAGATTAGATTTACTGCTTTATTGATCTTGTCAATTGGGATTTATAGCATAGATTTTTTTTTTACTTCTGCTATGCATCTTCCAGTATACCACAGGTTAAAGTGAAGAAAATACGGGCATTTAGTGATCACACCACGTTTACATAAAACCAGCTTTGTATCATTGAGAGTGCTAACATACTCGGGGAACCTTCGGTTCTGTTGGGTCAGTTAAAATGATGATTACTGGTGTAAACACAGGTCTACTCAATCATGATTGAATTGGTCAGTGGTGTGGCAGTGATAACATGTGCCTAAGATAGTCTCAGAGATGCTGTATACCTATTACCTCTACCAAGGAGGGTTTCTTATATCTCTGTGTATTTGCAAAATAACTCATAAAGTTATTGACGGATTTTGAGGATTTTTTGAAAAAAATTCGAGAGTGGTACACGGAACAGATGATTTCCTGTTAGTGTGATCCAGGAATTTTTGAAGGAACTTTATCATTGCACTTCTAAGTTCAATATTTGAAGAGTTGGAGACATATGGACTCTCCTGGTGCTCTTGTTAGTTTAATCTTATTTTTATGACACTGAATTCTTTACTAGACATATGACACAGATATGTTGTTTAATCACACCACAGGTTGTATTGGCTTCGTTAACGTTGAAAGGCATTTTGTATACCTCCATATACTGTCCTCCAGATTTCTACAAATTCTAAATTCTGTGTTATTCCGTCTCTTTCTGTGTCTCAAGTCAAGTGGTATGTTAAGTGGATAGGCTAATCTGAATAGGTAAGTCTTTGCCCTTTGTCTTAACCCAGTGACACCAACTTGGGTTTTGACAGGTCAAAGAAGTTTGTTCCATTCAGCAGGAGTAGCTATGACAAAACCTCGAACCTATACTCTTATTGACTAAGGTCAAGGAAATTATGTCACATCAATAGATATTAGTACCTCTTGCTTAATGGATGCTGCTTTTGGTTATGATCTTATTCTTGGACACCCTCTTCTTCCAAAGTGGGTGTCTGTTAGAGGACTTTCATATCAGTTTGATGCCATATAAATTATGCCAGTCAAAATCATGTTATTCAAATAAAAAACATACCTTTAGAGAAATGTCCAGTTTGGTATCCTATACACTCTTTATAGAATTAACACCACACATTTCACCACTGATTTAAGTTGTCAGAAACCAATGCATTTTATCAGTTTAACTATATTTCTTCAATTGTACTTATACCAACATTTTTTGTCCAAGTGATTAACTTAACCAGTTAAATAGTACCCTGCATGTACTACCTCCAGACAGTCCACTTGTTGTCTTCAACAGGTTTCTTTAAACAAAGAAGTACAATACAACACCTAGTTTTATTAATCTATGAACCCGCCCCTCCCTTCAGAGTAAAGCAGCTGTTATGATGTAATTAGCAGTCTTCTAAAAAGGCAATACCTATTTGTCAGTTTACATATATCCCCCTTGCACCATCTTACTGATGTATTATCAGTTTTGGATGTAACCCCCACATTGGATAGATTAGATTTGTGCTTCCTGTTTTAGAGAAGTAAAGGAAAAATGCTAAACTGACAACTATCCCTGTTGCACCTGCTTACATTTCACAAGGTCTTCCTGAACAAGTAAACAAATCTGACATTGTTCATCAATGCATAGTCACATGTTTGGTAGTGGGTTCAAACTGAGTTCAGAGCAACACAGGCCCTGTCCAGATATGAACTTAAAACTCCAAATGTTAACACCTTTTTCTTAGGCTTTTCGTGGCCAAATAAACCCACTGTTTTGAACAGTAATTTTACTTCACATTAAAGTTGTTTATCGACTAAGCAATACATTTTGCCCAGATACCCGGAAATAAATACCGGATAATACTTTTTCTTTTCTTTTTGGTCCCAGTTACTGTGAATATATTTTACTGTTTTTTTGTAAAAAAAAATGCTTTTTTTGACAATATTTCTAAAATTGTACGGCCATGCCGGATATGTTGCCTGTTACCATTTGAATGGGGATTTCATAGAACTTATGTTACAGTTTTGTTGCGTTATCATCCAAGCAGAAGTCTTAGAGAAATTGAAATCAGGTTCTCATATTCCCCGTTGTTCCTTACTATTGATTATATGTGCTCAGTGGCCTGGAGGTTAGTAAGTTTGGCATCTAATGTCAAGGTCTGATCCATTCAAGCAGAAAAACATTAATGAAGGTGAACGCAATTGGAATTTCACCTTTCAGTTTGCAGAGGCAGCCAGAAGTCACCGAAAAGTCAAGTCTCAAACTAATCCACCCCAAACACAAAGACAAGCAACCACTGTGTGCTCAAGAGTTGAGATGACAAGACTTGGGGAATCAATAGGGAGAGAGGAAAAAATACACAATCCGACCATGAGAGAAGGGAAATAAGCAAGGGGATTACTAAAGCTCAAAACATGACACTACCGCCAAAATAGGCGGGATTTTTATGCATAGCAATCTAGCTACTATGACAACATGAAACGAAGTTTTTTTATCTGTTTTATAAGAAAAAAATAGTTCATTTCTATGAACACCATCAAGAGAGACTGGTGTGGGTTTTTTTTTAAATTCTATAAGAGTAAAAAGGCCTGTTAACTTCACTCAAAAACCTTTTTCAATTGCAAGGGTAAGTGAATAGCATAATAGACAGTTGTGAATATTTAAAGAATCAAATAAATTATTGTTTATCATAACAATAAAGCAATCAACTTATTAATTTATAAGGAAATGGGTAGATCCATATATAATAGGAAAGCTTCCCTAATGCTATATATAAATATAGGAAAAAGTGTATATCACTGTAAATGACAAGATGACAATATAACATGAGACATAACACGAATATTATATTGATCATCTTTATTTGTTCTATATTTTTATGTTTATGTCTAATGAGGGGACGTTTTACTTTCATTATCCACCATTTTGCTTCACGAATAAGTAAACTAAGTCCATATTTACTAAACTAATGTAAAAAAATAGCTGTGAAACGTATTCATAGTTATAGGGTGGATATACATTAACTGGAACCAGTCCATGATGGCTGATATCCCTGGAGACTCTGGTTGCTGGACTACATAAGGTTTACTGCCTCATTTTGGCTTTTTGGGTTTTTCTTGTAAAATATATAAATCTCTGTAACTTTATTTTTCGTTGAATTTACAATTGTACGCTTAGACCTAAAACTCACTTATTATGTCAAGACTGCTCTTAATCTGGAATCTAAATGTACCACCTTAAATTGGAGTTGGAGTTAACCTTAACGATATATGCCTAACTCAGTCAGAGTAGCCTCAAGATAAGGTGGCCTTAGTTATGCTTGTCCCTGAACTTCATCTGAGGTTTTCTTAAAGTAACACTGCTGCATTCTGTCTGAGTTGGAGTCGCCACTAATCTATGAATATGTTAACACCTCTGAGGTCGGGGTTCGGTTCCCGGCAGGGCCTCAAGTGGGAAAGCTGGTAGTTGCTTGCCGTTGGTCGGCAGTTTACATTACAGAACCCTGACGAACTGTATGTACTGGTTTCCCCTGCCCTTCCAACTACCCGCCGTTATTTGACCTGTACAGTGTTGAAAGTGACATAAAACCCCAAATAAGTAAAAAAAAATGAATATGTTTATGATAGACGCTTGTGCAGTAGCAAGTAATTTGCACTTGTGCATATTGAAAACAGATACTGTAAATATTTAGTAGTAAACACTTTGAGTTAAAGTTAAAAATTATCAGCAGCCTGTGTGTTTCAACTTTTCTAGTATGGGGGTGGGAAAGTCTGTATATTTACAACGTCGACTTTTAACTTTTCTGCAAAGATTTAATGCAACAAAGCCAAACAGAAGCTCTGTAAAATGTCTTGCTTAGGATATAAGATATTTGTAGCCTACAAAATTAATGAAGTATTAACATAAAATCGGCAATTGTATTCCCCAGTGAGACCAAGAAAAAACACGGAAATGGGTTTATATATATGATAATAGTAATGCCCCTGTTCCACCAAAGGATTAAGCCCCGATCCTGTCGGCGACCCTTAATCGTGCACAGTCGGTTGAAAAAAGACAAAAATGGGCGGGAATACTGGGTCGGTACTGAAGTCTGGGATTAAGAACAGATCGTCCCCAGGACGCCTCAGGACACCTCAGGACGCCTCAGGCGGCCGCAGACAGTCCCCGACTGGTCTGGGACTAAGAACCGACTAAGCCAGTTTTCGGGTCGGTTTCAACCACGATCCTGTCGGACACAAACCGACTGGGTCCCAGGACGCCTCAGGCCTCCTGGGACTAAGAGCCGACTAACACACGATTAACTACCGGCGTCCTCAGGCATCCTCAGGCCTCCTCAGGCCTCCCCAGACCACGATCCCCGATTATTGTTTTGCAAAGTTGCTGGATTTTCTGGGTATATATATATAAAATTTGCGATCTAATCATCATTGCTTTTCTAGGAACACACCAGGATGCCACCTTTTAATGGAAGACAGATTCAACAACAACTTAGGGCTTTCTTGGTTTTTATTCAGTTACAAATAATCATGTATTTCCATTTTTTACGTCAAGCACAGCAACAGCAACCACCACCACCACCACCAGCACCACCAGCACCCATACAGAGACCTAGAAGAAGGCACAACATGTGGGTCAGGCCATGGCTTCTGCAGAGAGAGGAGAGGGGGGCCTACCACAACATTATGGCTGATCTGTATGCCACAGACATTCCAGGATTCACCAACTACATGAGGATGACCCCAGAATTCTTTGAAATGATGAAGACCAGACTGGAACCACGTCTAGCCAGGCAGGCCACCAACTACAGAGCTCCTATCAGTGTTGGGGAGAAGTTAGCCCTCACCATCAGATATCTGGCCACTGGAGAGTCATACACATCATTATCCTGTCAGTTCAGGGTTGGCAGATCCACCATTTCCAAGTTTCTACCAGAGGTCTGCAGGGCCATCCAGGATGAGTTCACCAGAGAGTACCTCAAATGTCCTACTACTCCAGATGAGTGGAAAGAACTGGAAAGGGAATTCAGGATCAGGTGGAATGTTCCACATGCCCTGGGAGCCCTGGATGGAAAGCATGTGGCCCTGAAGAAACCCAAGAACTCTGGAGCCCTCTACCACAACTACAAGGGGTTCTTTTCCATTGTCATGTTGGCCTTGGTAGATGGGCAGTACAAATTCAGATGGGTGGATGTGGGTACAGAAGGGTCTTGCTCAGATGCCCAGATATTTAATGCCTCTCAGCTGAAGAGGAGGATTGAAGATGGCAGGATAGGCTTCCCTGACCCAGCTCCTATAACACAGGGTGGTAGAGATGTCCCCCTACTTCATTTTGGCAGATGATGCCTTTACCCTGAAGACCTGGCTCATGAAACCCTATGGCAGAAGGCTGTTAACAAGGGAGGAAAGGATTGCCAACTACAGAATATCAAGGGGCAGGAGAGTTGTGGAGAACGCCTTTGGCATCCTTGTGTCAAGATTTAGAGTCATGAGGACCACCATTGAACTACCCCCAGAAACAGTTAGAGAAGTGGTCATGACCTGTGTGGTTCTGCACAATATACTCAGAAGCCAGTATCAAGGTCAACCTGCTGGTCAGCAGCCTGGGGGGGATGATGATGATGATGATGATGTGCCTGGTGATTGTGGATTGATTGGTGGTGCTGCTGGTGGTGGCCAAAACAGAAACCCTGCTAGAGAGGCCAAAAGACAGAGGGATTACCTGAAGGACTACTTCAATAATGAGGGAGCGGTGGCCTGGCAAGATGGCAGAATATAAGTCCTGTTGCAGTAAACAGTCCTTTTCAGGACTAACTATAACAGTCCTTTTCAGGACTACCAAATATTCCAAAAACAATTAATCAGCTATGTGGACAAACAGACAAACCCCATTCCAAACATAACCTGTCGAGACGTACAAACAGACAAACCCCATGCCAAACATAACTTGTTGAGACGTACAAACAGACAAACCCCATGCCAAACATAACTTGTTGAGACGTACAAACAGACAAACCCCATGCCAAACATAACCTGTCGAGACGTACAAACAGACAAACCCCATGCCAAACATAACTTGTTGAGACGTACAAACAGACAAACCCCATGCCAAACATAACTTGTTGAGACGTACAAACAGACAAACCCCATGCCAAACATAACTTGTTCAGACAGACAAACAGACAAACACAACTTACTCACCCAACAAACAGACAAACCCACTGTTAAACAAAAGCGAAACACAAAGTGACACATAATATCCTAAATTGAATAATTATTTTATATATTTTCAAATCCACATCATAATTTAAACATTTTTCTTTTTTCATGGCTGGGAAACTTATTTGTAGCAGAAATTTTTTTATGGAAATATTCAATTTTAAATAGTCATTCCTAATCACAAAAATTTGGAAAATATAACCATGGAACTAGTTTTGCTTTCAATAATGGGGGATTGTGTTTGCTAAATAGTTTGTCAGTTCGTTGGCATGGGTTCTATCTACTTTTGGGTTTGGGTGTTTGTTGGTTGGTGGTTACTGGGGTTGGGTTTTTTTGGGGTGGTTGGGTATTAGGTTTGGTACTGGGTTTGTTATTTGGGGGTTATGTTTGGTATTGGGTTTGTCTGTTTGTGGGTTGGTAAGTATGTAATTATGCCTTTTAACTCTAGGGAAGGTGCAAGTGTTGGACTTTTAAATTACAGATTTTAAACTATCCCATGGATTTTAATCTAAAAATGGGCTGATTAATGGCCATATTGGGAGTTACTTTTAATATTTTTTTTATGTGGCCTTTTTGGTTATGTGTAGTACCATGGGTTATTTGTTTCATGTTTGGGGTGGTGTAAGTGTTGGACTTTAATTTTTTTTTTCTTGTGATAAGTATTTGTACTGAACTTTTTGGTTTTGGGAGGGGAATTGGAAGAACACGTAGCTGAATAATTGTTTTTGGAAGAATTGGTGGCCCTGAAAAGGGCCTGGCAGGTCAAAGACCCGCCCTGACTGGATGGCTACTGAGGAGGCTGCTGCTGCTGTTGAGGCGGTGCTGAAGTGGTGATAGTAAAGAGCTGCTGCTGCGGTTGTTGCTGCTGCTGCTGAGGCTGCTCGACGATCTGTGTTGATGTCAGATCTGGTAGCTGGCTTAAGATTCCACTCAGATTGTGTCTGCTCCCTTCGTCCTGTACAGTTAGGACAGATGTAGGGTTGCTGAAGCCAATGGGGCTTGGTGTATAGTACACAAAACTGCTGCTAGCTGCTGCTTGAGTGGAACTTGACGCCTGTGGAGTGGTTGTTGGCAGTAGGCCGACCCTCTGGGACTCCGTGGTAACAGTGGCTGATCTTCTGGGCAATGGCTGACGTCTGCGGTTACTCTTAATATTTTCGATATCTCTGAATATCTTGCCCTTTAATTCTTCAAATTCTTCTTGAGTCATCTTTTCGGCCTCTGATGCCACGTAGTCAAAGAAGGGCTGCCTGTCTGACTTCTGATGCAGAAAACCTGAGATAAGTGTCCTCATCTGCTCAAAGTGTTCGAGAATCTTGGAGTCTGTAGTTGAAACGGGTGTTGATGTAATGATGGACTGACTCCTCTCCCTCAGGACACTGGACTCGAGGTGTTCTGTGTCAGTAGTTGACCCACGTGATTCGTCCTGCTTGCTGGTATTTGGACTGGCCTCAAAACCTGAACTTCTATTGGCCCCCTTTCTTCTGATGTGGGTTTTAAGAAAACCCATCTGTTGGTAGACCCAGGACTGTCTCTTGGTCATCTCCCTCGGGGCTTGGCCAGATTGGAGCTTAGACAGCTTTCCATAACGGGTTCGCTGGGACTCAAACCACCTTCTCACATCAAAGGGCTGGAGCTTAAGTTCTGCAGATATTTCTGCCCAGAGAGCCTCTCTTCTATTCCTGTCGTGGAAACGTGAATGTTCCTTGTCATACAGTTCAGGGTGCAGCTTGACGAATTCTACAATGGAAACTTCATCACTGTCTGTAAAAGTGGCACACACCCTGGCTCTCTTGGCTGAAGAATGGCACTCCGGATCTTCCTCACACCTCTCTTCTTCTTCTGCCACAGCTTCCCCAATAGCTGGATCTTCCTGAATCTCCTCCTCCTCTCTCCTCTCACTTCCTTCTTCTGTAATAACTTCACTCCTCTCCTCTACTTGACTTTCCTTCTCCCTCTCATCCATCTTTTTCCTTCCTCTCTTCCCTCCTTTCTCTTTTCTCATGATCCAGTCGACAAAATAATAAAAAAATAGTAAAATGTGTCTCCTAACTGTGAAATTTGCCTTAAGCTCAAGTATATAAAATGTAAAATAAAAATTGAAAACCCCTACAAATCAGTGACACACGTCTCTCAGTAGCCAAACAGTCAGTAACAATGACAAAGTGTGCGCGGTCGCTTATATAGTCCCAGACCTGCTCATTGCCTCGTTTTAATTTCCAACGCGCGGAAAACAGTCGGTTCTTAATCGGTTGTTAGTCCCAGGCCGCCTGGGGCGTCCTCAGGCCGCCGCAGACTGAAAATGTGTGGTCCCAGGCGTCCTGGGGAGGCCGGTTTGGATCGGTTAGGGTCGGTTACCCTTAGTCGGTTCTTAGTCCCAGACCTTGATTTTTGGGTCGCAGGACACCGCAGACGGTCTGAGGCTTCCGGGGACTAATGAAACCGACTCACTTTCAGACGCATGAAATTCATACGCATCATATTTGAGTCTGGGATTAAGAACCGGCCGCCTGGGACTAAGCTACGGAGGTCTGGGACTAAGGGTCGCAGGACGCCTGGGACAACAACCGACTCTGTAAATTTGGGTCTGAGGAGGCCTGAGGACGCCTGGGACTGGACATTTTGTTGACGGCGGGAAATAGGAATCGGTTGTAGTCGTGTGAAATATCAAACATGTTTGATTTTTCACACGGCCCCAACCGACCACAACCGACCCTTACAGAAGGTCTGGGACTAAGCAAATATTTCAAACCGACCCCCAAAAACCCTTAATCGGGAGCCTTAGTCGTGTGGTGGAACACCCACATAACATTCTTTTTAACAGGGCACAATTTTAAACAGATGCATTCATTTATTTATGCTGTTTTCGTTTTGCAGGATGAAGACACTTCTTTCCACCAGGTTTATCCCCCAGTAGCTGTCTTTCTACTCTCAGTGGATCTATGGTTAACCACTTAATTCTGTCCATGGTGTTAAGTCTAGGATATGATTGTAACTTTGTGCCTGAAAATATGTTGTTCTAGTTACATCTACTTCTTTGTAGGCACATTACTTTCCCAATATGGAGGAAACCTCTACGTGTTAAACTAAAAGAACTAAAGAACTGACAAAAAGTGATAGTCAAGGGACATTACAGGTCAGTAATCCATAGGTTGTGGGTGTTGGAAGATTCTAAGTGGAGAAGCTTAGAATGTAGAGGTGGGTCTTGAGATGGTTGTTGAAAGATAAGACTGGGTGGTTGGTTCTTATAAAAAGAGCAAGAGAGTTCTCAAAAGTTGGTGCATACTGACTAAAAGACTTTTAAAAAATGTTTGTGGAATTTGTAGATTTTATTAATTGAAAGAGGAGGCTTGAAGGAAGTTGAATTTTGGACAACTTCATCCAGTATTTCTGGACTAGGTGTATAGATGGGGTTTCTGAGTGAGATACACTAGGTGTATAGATGGGGTTCTTTAGTGAGATACACTAGGTGTATAAATGGGGTTTCTCAGCGAGATACACTTGATGTATGGATGGGGTTTCTTAGTGAGATACTCTAGGTGTATAAATGGGGTTTCTTAGCGAGATACACTAGGTGTATAGATGGGATAATAAGTAAATGGAAAAATAACCACCTATTTTTGTATCCAGAAGCTGATTAAAATCAATTTTAAAATTTAATGGGATCTACGTTGGACAAAAGACCAATCTCCTGATTGAATTTTTTCATGACGTTCTAACCAGCAGTATTTGCGTGATACTGCTAATAAACAAACAGAAAACAGACAAACACATGGTCATGAAATAATACCTCCTTGACAGAGGTAAAATAAATAAATTTCAGCGACAGTATGTTAATATTTCACATGTCATATATCAGTTTTCTTTTCATCCTCTTCAATAAATAGGGTTTTACGGGCCTTCAGTTGTTGTTTTTTTCTTGTTTCTTTTTATGAGATGCATTCGAACTTACAACCAGTAATGGAAGGTAAGTGATTCATTTGCCAAATTCATTCATTTGTCAGATATGAATACCATCCTTGATGTAACTCACATCCCCACCACCCCACCCCCCAAAAATGTCTTTTCAAGCAGTCTTATGGCTATTTTTCAGTGCACTAAAAATAAATTACACTGAAATGTTACAAGTATCAGCAGTTATCAAAAAATGGATAAATAAATGAGTTTATCCTTGGTACAACCAGTACAATATTGCATGCATAGATGCAAATGTTCTTTTCACAGTAATTTCACTTCAGAGGATACTAAATATTTGAGTTTAAAAAAACACCAGGTGTCCAGTCATAAGACCATGCATATACTATCAAAGTCGAGAATTTGATGACAGATCTTAATTTCATTAATTTTTCTAAAACTTGTATTGGAATATGACGAACTATAAATCTAAAGAATTCTTTTTGGAATGGCTTTCTCTGAAATTGGTGTCAATTTTAGTGTGGGTCTTTTGGTTGAAGCACATAATACCGTGGGTGTATCAATAAAAATGTCAAGGCAATGCACTTGTTATGATGTTTATCTACTGTCTCTTCAGGGAACGCAGACTACAATGCTAATGCCATGGGTTGTAACTATTCTAAAGAGAGTTTGAGGCTCAAAGCACATAAATGAGACATTTTAAATGAGACTTGGAAATTTATTATTCATAGAATATATGGGCAAACTTAATAAACAAGTTAATAATTTAAATAGGTAATCTAGTACTTAAGATAATATCTTACACTGCATAAATTAGAACCAATGGCTACATGCTACTTCCATCAACACACTTTTTCCCTCAATTTGTCACTGTACACCAGTTGGTAACACATTTACCTAGGAACACAGACGGCATGAGTTCAAACCCAGGTACAGGCAAAAATATAGTTGCTAGGATGACCACTTAAAATGGCAGTTTTCTGTCATTGGGCCCTGTTCCCTGTGGAATGATAAAAACCCAGGGACATTGATAAATGCTCATCCTTGAGCCCCTGTCTTTCAGTTAGGTGAATTTGAGTCACTTGATGGCATGCGTTGTACTTGTGTCCTGTAATACAAGGAGATGTTGCACTGAGTATAAATATACAGTACACTTTGTTAAAATGTCCAGTATGGTGTAAACCAAACAATATATGGAAAGGGACATTAATGCCAAACAAATTCATGAAATTAACAATGCCAAAAGGGGTTTTGGTTTACTAGCGTGAACCACATAGCCATCAGAGACACAAGTAGGGGACTGAGGCGGTCACCCATCCAAGTACTAACGTAGCCCATTGCCACTTAACTTCAGTGACAAGGAAGACACTCATCACACTATGGCACAATTCATGAAAGTCTGGAGACAAAAAAAAATGAAAAAGAGCTTGTGCTAAACAATTGGAAAAACAAGGCTGAAAAGTTTTTAAATCTACAGGCAATAGCTGCAAAGCCATCAGCAGGGCACTAACATCAGAGCGCAGAAACACCAGTAGTACACACTGGAAGTGCAGATTCCTTGCGGGAACCACAAGTTTTCTGAAAGTCCAGTAACAAAAAAAGTGATCTTTAGAAGTGCTAGTCCCACTAGAATTCGCACGTGAAAACAGTTGGTAGCCACTGATACTGGCACGGTCTGAGTGGAATAGTCTAGCACCTGCACATGACTACGGATATGATTTCCTTCAGAAGCTAAATTAACTCACCATTCAGAAACTGGTTACTCAACACCATGCTGTTTAGTAATATACCTAGGCATACACATAAACTTGACAGTACTAATGACATAATCAACAGTTGTCAAACTAACAGTTGGAAACAGTCGTACTGTTTAGGAATTGTACCTAAAATGATGAACATAAATAAATTGTTTTCCGGGACTATTAGAAGCTGATTTGAAATAGAAATTATATTGTCGCCCCATAAAAAACACAAGAAGTAATAAACTGATTTAACAATTTTGCAGTTAAAATGCATTAATAGCTTTCACTTGTATCAATGCAGATTTTAATCGAAAAAAAGTTAATACACATAAAAGTATTTTTGCAGTCAATCTGTGGCAAGTCACGGCGAGGAGATATAGCTGCCTCTCCCCGGTCAATGTTTTTTAACTCTGTTAACATATTCCGTTCTATACTGGACTTTCATAGCACTTAATCTCTGCATTAAAGCAGACTCTATGGTGCCCCAATTATAAGCAGTATTGCAAACTTCCATCGGTCCATGGACATAGCAATGGTCGTTACCACAGTGACATTGGGTGAACAAAACCTATGCTGGAAAGGCCTTGGAGAACAAATATGATTTGAGGTTTCTTTCTGAAAGAGGCAACAGAGAATGCATAGACTATTTATTCCATATTCTTCCATGTGTTGTATTTGCTGCTACAGGGAATCAGAAATGGTAAAACGTAACTAGGATTACCACTGCTAAGAAACTTGTGGATAAATGTATATTGAACATACAAGGGAGTCTAACAGGCAACTAATGGATGCTATTTAGGATTTTCATGAATAAAATTAATCAAATCAAATTTTTACATGTATGCAAAAAAGCCAAATAGAATGACTTTTCACTTTCTTCCAATCTTTCAAAAGATACATATTAATCGATGTGAAATAGTAGTAATGAACAGACAGGTGTAGTGACGGGAGCCTATGTCAACGGGAGTAGATGTGAGACAAGGGGATGAAAAGGCAAAGAACTTAAAGCGAAGTCTGACAATGTACCACAAATGTAAAGAAACAGTTGGTGACGTGCCATTTGCAGGGGGCACAGAGACGTTGATCCACCAGCCAGAGAGGTCTATGACTTATTGGAACGGGTCTTGCAACAGCAGTCGAGGTGAAGCAAAATTGGTCAACGGTTGAAACGGTAACAGACTTGGAATGATGGCTTTGACAAACGGTTCCCAAAATGAGGACAAATGCCATAGAGTATACAAACGGTGCGTGACCTGGTGCAGTAGAGATGGTTAGACACTTGAGACCACTTTATGTCACTTAAAGCAATGGACAGCAAAAGATAGTGACCGAGTGTAAACATAGAGAAAGGACCAACAACGGTAGCTTCTGTAAACTTCTGTATGGCGAGCAAAGTTTCCAAACAGATTGCAAAGCCTCATAATGGTGCCTTTCACAGGATACAAAGTTGGTCCACGGACATCAATGGTTACAGCGATAACAGACTTAGGATGATGTGTAGCATGAATGGTTTGCAAAGTAAGGCAACATTTAAGGGCAAATACAGCTGGGGAATGACAGGATGAAAGTTTGACAGGAACCTACTTACTACAGCACAGTTACACTTGTGGAAAAGGCCAAGACATGTAGAAGCAGACGGCGATGGTTTAGGTGATGGTTAACGAAGGGAAAACTGGGTTTGCCCCCATTTGGGAATGGTGATCAAGTTGAAAAATGGAGGAGGAGTTGCACACATACGGTAAGAAACATAGCTTTGTGTGAGCCCGGCATTATATTGCAGCAACACACGTCACTCTCATGGCCCATTATTGTCATTGCTTCAAGTTTCAACTCCCTCAGTATAAAATGTCTCAAATAATAGGTGCCTCATTACTCGCAGTAATAGAATTTCTAGCTGCACAAAAGCAGATGTGAAGTAAATGTTTTCTTTCTTTTAGAAAGTGATCATATTTTTTCATATTTTTTTTGTCTGAAGAAGAGGCGTTCTGCATGTTTAGTTCGCTTCTATTAGTTTATGTCATGAGAAGCAAATCTAGAATTTAAAATTATGTGTAAAAATTATTTACCATGGAATATTTTTTAAAACCTCTCTTTGAAGCATATAACACATGATTCAAATTTGTATTGTTATCCAAGGCTGTACAATGTACTGTGCAAATCAGATGTAGGAAGAAGGAAATAAATATTACATTTATGTAAGCAATCTACCTGTAGCCATTTTCAAAGTATAAACATTCCCGCTTAAAACTGTGTACTTACTAGTATAACATAACCTAGAAAGAACCCACAGGACGCTGACCTCCATAAGGATGTGTTTCCAAAAACTCCATTCTTTATACCCAGAATATAATCTGGATCTTTCCTAAATTATAAATCATTTCTTCTTTGTCTAGGGTGTATCTGTATAAAAATTTCCCTGGCGATCAACTCATTACTGTTGGAGTCATGTCAACCAGAACAGAAAGCAAAATTCATTGAAAATACCCTGAAAATGGGACCTCAGAAAAGTCGGATTTATTTTTATTTATTTTTATTTTTGTATCCAGAATATGGTTCAGACCTTTCCAAAAATTCGTTCACTCCTCCTTTGGTAATGTAATACCCACACAAAAAAAATTAGAAAGACTTTTTCATTATTTTTGGAAAACATTGTGAACATAAATAGACATCAAACCAGACAAACAAACGCACCCAAACCATAAGCTCCTGGTTGAGGAAATAAGTAGAGTACATCATACAAGATAGTACGTATGAGCACGCTGTGCGGTGGTTATAGCTTCATATGTACTAAAACTTTCAATTGGTTTACTGTTTGCTTTCATAACCTGCTACACACCTAAGTTTGCCTCAAGTGCAATGATTCTCTATTAACAATTGGTTGTCATCAGCAAATCTTATCCATTTTCAAGAAGGGTCCATACTGAAAAAAAGTACAGTTGATGGTGGCTGAAGTTGTGATAGATTTATATAAAATGTTTATAGACTTTAATAATGTGTTTCTTTTTTATTTTTATTGAGTAAAATGTAATTATATCACACATATATATCAATGTATACTTTAATCTGCAGAAATACATATTATTACATATAAAACAAGAGCAATCAGAAAGTGCATACCTCTGCCAAGGCACATAGTAATAAGTCAATGGGAAAAATCCAAATTATTTATAAATAACCAGATTACTCCCAAAATGTAATGGGACCTAAATTGGACCAAGTCCAATATTCTAGCGTTTTTATGAAGTTCCTACCAGTAATATTTGTTTAATCTTGCTAAGAGAAACATTCATGGAAATAATACCTCCTGGGCGCAGGAACCATGTACTGACAGAGTTGTACCAAGTTATGGTTGGGAGCAGTATGCTAAGAATAGCGCATGTACAAGTATTTTTGTGTAACATATTGAAATCAATATAAAGATGCCACAAATGCACACTATTTTGTGTACAAGCATGAATGTATCTCCATAAAAATCCAATTTAATCTACTGCTTTGAAGGCACAATATCCTCACCACATGGAGTGACTCGGTGCACTTAACTGGCAATATAAGAGACCAAAGCAATAGTCTATGTCAGCAGTTCAGTTTCATAGGTGTGAATGAGGGGAAGATACTGAGAAAACTGGAGTTGAAAAGGTAGGCCTTGAGATGTGTCCTCAGGATATATCTGAGAGACTGTATCTTACATTTAAAAGAAGAGAGTTCCATAAAGTTGGTGTATAATGACTGAAGGATCTAATGGCATCCTGTCACTTCTGTGTGGGGTTCGACTTCCATAAGTGGCAACACTGAGGACCTGTGCCAACCTGTCCTGTCCACTAACCCTGGATGTTGAACTGGAAGTACATCCCAAACTTTGAAGGATTTTAAAAATGTATGTGAGAGATCTCAACTTTCTAGTTTTAAAAGGGCACTCTAAATTGCATACAATTTTGTAATGCATCTGGTTTTTGAGACTAGGTGTACAGATGGAGTTTTTCACTGAGGTATATCGGTTGGCTGTGATTCAGAATTTACAATGTGAGAACATGGAACACATTTCAACAAAATTTTTAAAGATCATTAAAATTATATTGTAACATACTACCGTGATACTGGACTTGGCAACGGCTATGGACAGATGATTTCTTAAACTTGATTTTTGGTGTTGCGCCTTAGAGTCTGCCTAGCAGAGATTAAGCGCTATAAAAGTACAGAATAGAAATAGAAAATATGACACACATTAGCACAAACAGATCCATAGAATACTCAAAAGTTGAGCAATAACATCAGTTACAGACATTAATTTGGTGTGACACAAGAAAAGAAGTATGCACAATCAATAATAAACTTGTATGTGATATGAGAAAGGTAAAATATGCAGCATCAGTTAGACTTTGACTTTTTGTGGTACAAGACAAATGAAGCATGCAACATCAGTAATAGACTTTTTCAATGTGACAAAAAAAACTGAAGAATGCAACATCAGTGATAGACTTCTTTCTTTAATGTTACATGAGAAAAACTGAAGCACACAATAATCAGTGATAGACTTTTTGTTTAACATAATAAAACTAAGGCATACACCATCAGTGATGGACTTTTCATTTAATATGACATAAAAAATGTAGCATACAACATCACTGATAGACCTTTCATTTAATATTACATATGAAAACACCTAAAGCATACAACATCAGTGAATTTTTATTCAATGCGACATAAGAAAACTGAAGCATGCAACATCAGTGTTAGACTTTTCGTTTAAAGTTACATCATAAAACTGAAAAATGCAACGTCAGTGATAGAATTTTTATTTAATGTGACACAAGGCTCCACAGTTGCAGAGTTGTGACACACTCACCTCCCACCTCTGAGGTCTGCAGTTCAAACCCCGGGACCCCGTGTGGGAAAGTTGGCAGTTGCTTACCGAAGGTTGGTTCAACTCCCACAAGTGATGATGCTGAGGACCTATCCAATGATGACCCTACCTGTTGAATGGGACATAAACCTCAACCTTGACCTTGAAAAAGGCTTTTGGTACACAATCAAAACTTGAGCAAGGCTAGTCTAGTATTAAACTGGCAAGAGTAATTATTTATCCATCTATATATAATCTTTCAGTGACAGATATCATGTAGCAAGTTCGGTGCACATATCTCCGTAAACAGTAAAACAATTCTACAGGGCAGTGTGATAAGTATACTGTGGTATGGTGTAATGATTCAGTTCTCATCACAAATTTGCACCAGTCACTGCTATCGGCATGATGCAAGTATTTTAAGGAACGGCATATACCACCAGTTTAGGTGACAGTATGTATAAATTTTCATTAAGATTCTCTTAATGATTAAATTGCTTTCAGTTATTATCATAATATTCTCCAGTTTGATCTTTTCCATTGATAAAATTGTTTATTATTATTTCTTTATTTCTCGTATTTGGTACAAATACATATTAAAGATTACAGGAGAAAAAAAAGAGAGTATAGACTCAGAACATGGAAACAAAAGAAAAGAGCTGTAGCACTAGATTAAATATATACAACTCAAAACACATATGGTATTACTCACACCCTGTACAGAAATAGTCAAGCATAATATGCAATTCTTCATTTGTAAGCATACATCCCACTCCACTTTTAATAACGCTGTCTCTGTGGAACAATAATGTCTTTATGTTTTCAGCATATAAATAATCTAACTCCGTGTAAGAAGTAGTAAAGTAGTACTGACTGATAGTATCACACATGCATTTTACATCATACAACATGTTCCAATGTACATTATATTTTGAAAGTATACAACGAATACTTTGGCTAACACTAGATCTGCTGCCTTCCTTAATCAGATTGCCACACCTAGATAAGATAGGGTTTTGACTGGTTAAAATACTATTCAGGAACTTTACTATTCTTCTATGTATCTGGCCTTCAATGTTTAAATCCTCAACAACCAAGTACAACAGATTTGAATGAGTTCTAGCATTTACCTTTATCAGTTTACGAACACATCTCCTCCATGAAGAACAAAAAGCATTTACTTTTGGGTCAGTGACGTCCCATAGTACAGCACCATATAATGCCATACAGTAACTTTTCATTAGTTTATACTTTACATCATGATTACAATTTCCGAAATTTGACATTATAAAGTTGACTCGTATAATAAAATCATTCTGTATATCTTCTATCGTTTTGTGTCTCACCTTAGGTCCAATAAGATTACCAAGATGTTTAGTGTATGGCACAGCTTTTATCTCACTGCCATTGAATATCACATTAATGTTTTCTGTTTTGTTTTTACCATAAATCAAAAATTGACTCTTTGAAGGATTAAAAGTCACATTATAATCTTCACCAAATTTCTGAACTACACTTAACATACACTTCAAACTCGACAATCTTGGGGCTAGCAATGTAACATCATCGGCATATCCCAAGACCCCCAAAAACATATCACCAATATGACATCCGTAGCCACTGGCTTTAAGCCTATGCAGAAGCTCATCAATATATATACAAAATAAAATAGGAGACAGTACTCCACCCTGCTTTACGCCATTTGAAACAGAAAATTCAGGTGATAATTCATTTCCCCATTTAATTCTTAATTTTTGACATGTGTACATTTTAATAAGAAATCTAATAATAATTGGACATAAACCTTTTTTCTGTAATAGCTTGAACAGCTTGATATATTGCACATTATCAAAAGCTTTGGATGCATCTAGCAAGATACAGTATACTTCACTTTTTTGGTTCAAATAGTACTGTATGGTTTCGAGTACAAAAGTGCACTGAGTAGTTGAACAATTGTTTTTGAACCCAAATTGAAGATTACAAAAGTGCACTGAGTAGTTGAACAATTGTTTTTGAACCCAAATTGAAAATTCGATGAACTTAATATATGTTTGTTACTTTCAAGTAGGATATTGTCAAGAATCTTACCAAATATGCTACTTAAACAGATCCCTCTATAATTGTCCGAGTCATTTATTGACTTGCGTTTATTTTTTGGTAAGGGTATAATAGTTCCAATCAGCATCTCATTTGGAACAACACAGTGTACTAGTAAACTTGTGTATACCATGGAGAGAATAGTTTTAAATTTTTATGCATACATTCAAAGACATATCTTTCTTCTGGAGCTTAAGAGTAACATCAAACTTGAGATTTTACATCCCCTTCAACAGCTATGGTCATAATAGGATAGGTTCTCAGTTTTGTCATCTGTGGGAATTGGAAATTTAAAGAATGAACTTATAGAATTAGTACTTGTCCCTTTGAATTTTTATCTGTTTATTGGTGTACATAACTTATAAGCTATACATTGGATAGGATCTACCCTTTGCTAGATTTTCTCCTCAAAGGTGATTCAAACCAGCATTGGGAATCCAGAATACTTTTAACTTATATCTGGTTCAGGATTTTATCTGGTTCCAGATTAATGAGTAAGGGTTTGCACTCCCTAAGGCACTGCTTGCAACAGTAATATAGTTGATACCTTGGAACATGATCCCATTGTTCTATGGAATGAATTAAATACTGCGCAGACAGTCTGCTTTGAATTTTTAATACTCATAGCGTTACACTCCTTTACACAGAATAAAATGCTTGTGTAATTGATGTTCAGGACAATTCAAATGTCAAATAGTCTGGGATATAATAACAAAGACATACATTTGATATATGATATTTCTTTAGAAAAATTCAATGCTTGTACTTAATATCAATTAAAATAACAATAAATCACAATTTTTTAGTCTTTTTTTTATTTGGGGTGCCAACATAATGATACACTAAATGTCACAATTGTACCATCTAAGCACATTATGTTTCCCATAATTAAGATGTGCAGAGACACTAATCTAATCTTATTTAATTTAATCTAATAAGACTTTGCACTTAACTTGGGCCAATAGGCTCATAATTTGATTACTGGCCACAGGTAATGGTACGTGCTTGGTAAAGGTCAAATGTTTTAGGTTTTACTGCAACTTTGACCTAGTGGGTAACACACTTGTTTAATACACCAGAGAATGTGGGTTTGAATGCTTAAGGTTTAAAGTAACATTTTTAAATATTTTGTTAACATTAAGGGAATAATATCTACAATACCTATTATTTCAGATAATAACATGGAAAATATTTGAAATAAACTGAAAGTCTTAAACAAGGTTCAAAATAGGAAAAAAACTTCACCAAACTTAAGCCCATGAGCTGATAAACATTTCGACATTTTTCATCACTTTGATTCATAAATTTCCACAGACATTGTGGTAATGACTTTTTTGTAATGCAATGTCATCTTATTTGTACGTCATCCCAATGGAATGCAAAGGTAGATTTCCCTTCTTTCATGTCCAATTTAGATCTTTTACATTTCTTACCATGCCACTACAGATGCACAATGGTCATTTCATAAATGACACTTAACTAACATGGTGCACACTCTGATATTATGTTTCATGTTCACTCCATAAATGTTATTGAATAACACTTTAATAAAATTTGTCTCAAACAAAAAGTGTACATTGGTTTAAGCATTGTAAGTCTTTTACTAAAGTTGGAAAACAATTTTTTCCTTCTAATTATAAGTCAAAATATTATTTTATTTAATTGTGAATATTTTAAGCGATGTGTCTATTTTACATTGTCAAACTAATTAGAAAACATACAAATGAATATAAAAACAAATTATTTTGAAATAATCATAACGTTTCCCAGTTCATGACAATCAAACAAAGGCCAATGAAAGGTAATATGACAACCAGACTAGGTGAAGGTCCCTCTAGGCAATACCAGTCTCTTTTTTGTTAAAATGGACTGGTACCCTGTTTACAAGTAAACCAAACCCATAAAACCCTTCACACTTAGTAATGCAGAGTAGAATATCCTCTCTTGGTTGTAAAATTAGATTGTCTATTTCATTTTTGTTACATT
Organism: Sabellastarte sp. h YS-2021; assembly: GCA_964017235.1. Taxonomy (NCBI): domain Eukaryota; kingdom Metazoa; phylum Annelida; class Polychaeta; order Sabellida; family Sabellidae; genus Sabellastarte; species Sabellastarte sp. h YS-2021. The sequence continues at coordinate 45,686,637 of OZ024935.1, forward strand.
ACACCTCTATAAATCAAAACAATAACATCAGGGTAAGAAATGCGAAATTCATTGCAGTATGTGCAATTCACCAGTGAGGAACTTCCCCAACCAATAGAGCCTGTATGAGATTGTTCATGAATAAAATTAATCATATCAATTTTTTACATGAATGAAAAAAAGCTAACTGGAATTACTTTTCACTTTCTTTCAATCTGGCAAGACATTTTCAAAAGAAACACAGTGATCAATGTAAAATGTTATATTGCAACAACACACCTCACTATCAGAGTACATTATCCCCATTGCGTCAAGTTTCAGTGAAAAAGAAACCATTGAATTTCTTCATCTCATCAGTATTAAATGTTTCAACTAATAGCTACCGAAGAGCCTCATTACTCGCAGTAATGGATTTTCTGCCTTCACAAGCAATTCATTGAACAAAAGCAGATCTGAAGTAAACTTTTTCTTTCTATTAGAAAGATAATCATATTTTCATATTTTTTTGGTCTTCACAAGAGGCGTTTTGTGTGTGTAGTTTGACTATATAATTTTCTGTCATTAAAAGTAAAACTATTACTTAACAATATAAAAACATGTAAAAAAATATATTCACCATAGAAGATTTTTAAAATCTCTTTTTGAAGCATATTTTACACATGATTCAATTTTGTATTTTTATCCAAGGCTGTATAATGTGCTGTGCAAATCAGATGTAGAATGGAGGAAATAAATATTACAGTTATGTAAGAAAAATCTACCTGTAGTTGTTCTCCATACATTCACACACAAAGCAATGAATTAATAAGAATAAGCCTAACGAGAAAGCACTTGATTAGTGCAGACCTCAACCAAGACTTATTTCTGAAAATTCAAGACTGTTTTTGTATCCAGATTATGATCCAGATCTTTCTCAAAATGTAACCACTTCTTGTTTTGGCCAGGTCCTATCCACATAGAGAAAACACATGAAGATCCGCTCCGTACCATGGATAATGAGTGAGAATAACTTTCGGTTTTTAACTAGCATCTCGGAAAGTATGCAACCTAAAAATATTATACAAGTGCTAACTAGTATAACTAGAGTACATCACACAAAATACTATGTCAGAGCATGCTGTACGATTATTATAGCTTCAGATACACTAAAACTTTCAGTGTACTTACTGCTTGGTATCATAACCTGGCAGACACTCAAACTTGGCACAAAAATCATGTTATAATTACCAAAGGGGGTCTTAGATGTGTCTGAAAGGATATATCTTAGAGACTCGATTTTATATTGAAAAAGAAGAGAGCCTCATACAGTTCGTGTATAATGACTGAAGGACTTTTAAAATGTATGTGATATTTCTGAACTTTCTAGTCGAAAAAGGGCACTTGAAGTGTTGTGCAGCTGCATCTGGTTTTGAGACAAGGTGTACAGATGGAGTGTTTCACTTAGGTATGTTCCCTCCTCTCAGGTATGGGGTTCAAACCCGGGACCCTATGTGGGAAAGTTGGTAGTTGCTTAGCGATGGTTGGTTCAACTCCCACAAGTGACAATGCTGAAAACCTATCTGAAAACCTATTACGGCCCTATCTGTTGAACAGGACAAAAAACCTCAACTTTGATCTTGGAAAAGGCTTTTGGTACACATTCAGAATTTGAGCAAGGCTAATCTAGCATTAAACTGGCAAGAGTAAATTATTTATCCATCTATATATTATTTTCCACTGAGAGAGAATTCTCGTGTAGCAAGTTGTGTACATTTACCTCTATATACAGTAAAAAAAATTCTACAGGTCAGTTTTGCAAGCACACTGTGGTACAGTGTAATGATTCAGTTTTTATCACAAATTTGCACTAGTCACTATTGTAACCATGGTGTAAGCATATTTAAGAAAGGATAATACTATCAATTTAGCTGTCCTAATGTGTAAATTTTCATTACGATTCTTTTAATAATTAAATTGCTTTAAGTCATTTTCATCATTTTCTTCAGTTTGATCCTTTTTCCATTCAAAGGAATGTATGCTATATGCATACCTTCAAAGACATGTCTTTCTTCTGGAGCTTAAGAGTTGGGGTTTTACATCCCATTCATTAGCCAGGGTCAAATTGGGACTCCTCAGCTTTGTTACCTGTGGAAATAGCAGCTTGAAAGAAGAAATTTACAGAGGTAGTTCTGTTATCCTTGTCCCATTGAATTTTAATCATGTCTCTTTGTTATCTGTTTGTTTGTTCGTGTACATAACTTATAAACTATACATTAGATAGGAGTCTTGTAGAAGATCCAGGTCAGCACTGGGAATCCAGAATATTTTTTTTAATTTATATCTTTGCTCATGACTTTATCTGGTTCCAGATTAATGAGTAAGGGTTTGCACTCCCTAAGGCACTGATTGCAACAGTAATATAGTTGATACCATGGAACAAGATCCCATTGTTCTATGGAATGAATTAAATACTGCGCAGACAGTCTGCTTTGAATTTTTAATAATCATAGCATTAAAGTCTTTTACACAGAATCAGACACAAGTGTAATTGATGTTCAGAACAATTCAAATGCCAACTAGTCATAGATATATGAACAAAGGCATACATTTGAATTCAATATTTCTTTAGAAAGATTCGACGTTTGTACTTAATATCAATTAAAAGAACAAAGATTTACAATTTTGTTTTATTATTTGGGATACACAAAATGCCACAACTGTGCCATTCAAGTACATGATGTTTCCCATAATGAAAACTGCTCTGTCTAATCTAATAAGACCCTGCATTTGACTTGGCCAAAATAGGCTCATAATTTGATAGTGGGTAACACACTCGCGTAATAATACAGGGGAGAGGCTTCAAATAAGGATGAGGTTTTAAGTGTGTAAGACTTTACAAATTAGACCCATAAACTAACCACAGGGTTGTCAGCAATGGGAGACAAAAATGTAGCATTTAAAATATATGACAGTACTTATCTTGAGCCATTAACATGAAGAAATATTTGAAACACTGAATCTCTTATACAAGGTTCAAAATACAAAAAATACACCAAACTTTGACCTATAAGCTAGATAAACATTTCCACATTTTCATCAATTTTATTCATTTGTTTTCACAGACATCATGTTAAAGACTCTGTAATGCTCAAAACAATATAATCTTATTTGTAAATCGTCACAATAGCATGCAAATGTAGAATCCCCCTTTTTCATATCCAATTAATATCCTTTTACTTTTGTGCCATGTCACTACAAATGCAGAATGGTCATTTGATTCTGCATGTGAACTTGTCTGGTTCCCGGACCACTTTTCTCTGCAAGAAAGAGTCCAATATCAGCACCCATTTTAGATTATTAGTGGTGGTAGTTATATTTGGCAATAATATGGATAAATGCTATGCCATATTAATTAAGTATAAACCCAAATCTCTTAGACTGGACTTTCTACTGGTAGAAACTCCGTGTTCCACTAGAAACAAAAAGACTACCTCTATAATGCTTGAACTTATTCCACTAAATAAACCACCAATAACAAACTGGTATATTCCCATTATCAATTTAGATTCCGTTTTATGGATCGTATACATTGTCTTCAAATTTAAAGTCAATAATAACACACACATACCTATTATGTGCAAGGTAATTTGTAACAGCTGTACTTCTGATGCTATTCATAGGTTGGGAAGGGGCTGGCATGCTTTTTTCGACAGGTTATATTTAGTCTGGAATCAAAGTCAGGGACATCCTAGTTGAGGAAGGGGACAATGTCAGCGTCATTTCAGGAAGTACACGGACATGTTGGAATAAGTTACATTTTGTCTAAAAGACATCCCGACATGCATGGGTGAAATCAGCGGGATTTTGGAAGACGTTTTGTTTGGCATGTTGCTTGACCTCTCTGGAGTGGGTTCCTTCTCGTCCAATCGGGGACCCAGATGTATTAAGTGTGTTGATAAGATCAGCATTTTGTACTCCCTGTTCCACAAAATAGTTAGCATTATGTCCTCCTTTGCAATTTTGACTGGCATTTTTGTCCACTTGCATTTTGTCCGTGCACCCCATGATATGTCCAATACGAAATGTCCATGTATGAAATATCCATACCTGTAACAACCCACGCCCGCTCTTTGGAAAATCCTGTATCTGCCTCTGTGGGTTCCCATACATCTCCAATATGCCCTCATCCCGGACTCAACTTTTGGAAGTCAGGAAGCAAAGTCACAGACTTAAATATTAAACATGGTTAATATCCTTGCTGACCTTCCCAGACTCCCTGATATTGCTCACAAACCAAAATGACCCCCCCCCCCATAAAAAAATCCCGACCTCAAAATTGGGAAGGTCGGGAACAAAGTCAGGAACATGGAACTGCTACTTTATTCTGCATGGGTGGGATGATAAAAGTTTGAAAAGATATTAATAATAAAGCTTTTCTTCACCAGTCAAGCTCTGTCCCACGCTCTTGGCAACATACTTGGTAGGGACAAATGTTATATAAAACAAACCCAATCTCATGGTATATGTGTCACGGTAGATACATGCTGTGACTTACAGAAGTTAAAGAGATAGTGTGGGTTATTGCTAAACAAAGGATACTTACTTGTAACAATGGCTCTTGGAATGCGCTTTCTTGTAAGGTCCTGAGTTTTACTCCCACGGTTACTCCCAAATTGTCGACTTTGTGCAGTTTCTATCTCCATGGATAAAATTTACAATCGGACAATCGTAACAAATAAAATTGTACATCAAAATATTCTTGTTATCACGATTATCAATGAAAAACTTACCATAAACTATTAGTTAAACACTGATTCACCCTGATTTCTTGTCCTTGGTACTTATTAAATCTGCACTGTACTCAAACATTAATATAGACCATAAGCAATCTATAAGGCCCAAGACCCAAAGAAGTTGGAGTTGAAGGTTTTGCTCCTTATAGTGTAAAAGTTGTTTGAATGTGGTTACTACTGCCCCTGGTATCCTTCACACAGCATCGGAAGATCAGACGTCATGATATTTTATAGACTGCATCAAAACATTACTGTTGGAAGCCAAAGAGGCACCTGATCTGAAGGAATGAAAGGTATGGGATTTTGGATAAAGGCCCAGGTTACACAAAATGCCAGTTTAGTTTCTCATACTCAACTCAGTGTCACAGGTACAAATTTCTGACTTTGTGGAAGAACAATAATGGATCATTTTTCTAGTATTGCTTTTTTACATTTGTGATAGAGCCCTTATGGGGCCAAAAGGCATTTGCAGCAAGGACAGCCACTTCTGCAGTTAGATACTGTCTTATTCTAGTCTTATTCTTGATCATGCATCTGGAGGAAGCAAGCTTTGAAAGCCTTCTGAACATGTTCAGAGAAGGTAAAATCTGCATCAAACCACACACCTAGGTTTTTGACAAAGCCAGCTGGATGAAGAAGACTTCCAACAATACTGACAAGAAAGAGAGAGGAAATTTTTTGAAGTTGAGCCTTAGAACCAAAAACAATAACATTGAATCATCGATGGTTGCACATCCTGAAGGCAGGTATTCAGCTTGTTGAGAGAAGCAGCGGCATTCTTATGGGAGAAATGGATGAATAGCTGAGTATCATCCCCATACAAATGAAATTTGATATCTGGGTGGAGGCTACTGATTTGACTTAGAGGAGTCTTATAAAGTGAGAACAATAGTGGACCTAAAACAGAACCTTGGGGAATCACACAGGTGAGCTTGCTTGATTCAGATAGTATCAAACCTATGTTGATGGCCTGACAAAGATTACTCAGCTGGAAGACAAACTACTTTAGAATGGTTCCCCCAAGACCAAACCAGGATTGAAGATAGGAGCATATTATGACCGTTATGTCAAATGCTACCGACACGTCAAGTAACACTAGAGCTGTGGATTCACCACGTGCCAGAGAGTGATGGACCTCGTTTTTCATTAAAAATAAAGCGGTCTCAGTAGAATGACCTGGCTTATAAGCTAACTGATGAGGTGTGTCCAGTTTGACATTTTTGATTTGTGACGTTAACTGCTTGGCAACAACTAGCACAACCAACCTGGACCGGCACTGGGCGGGGGAAAAGAGCCTTTAGCAAGAGAATAATTTACCAACTTGGTAATAAATGGCAGGATGATATCAAGACCATCCTTGAGGAGGAATGTGGGTATAGGGTCCAGTATGCATGATTTAGTGGCAGACTCATTGATAGTTTCACCTCCTCCATAACCTAAATCGTAAACCCATAGAAACACCTGTTGGATTTATCTTGTTATCTATTTCTACAACAATGTACAATAAAAACTGCATGTATGACAATGTTTTTTTCTTTCCATACAGCTTTGGAGTTTCCCCAGGCTTTGCAGTTCTCTTGATTCAACTTTTGATAGAAATGGGAGTTAGCAGTTAGATCCCTGATTCCAATTGGAATTCCATGGCCACCATCTAGTGGGACATCAGTGGGTGCCTGGGATTATTACAATCAGATTGGTAGAACCAATATGTTTTTCTTAAAAGTGGTAAAAGTCTCATATTCTAAGTTTGTTAATAGCTTCAATATTTCTTCATTACCCATATAGTTCAAAGAATAAGGTTGAATTATGTTCTACAGTAATTTTTAAGGGGCCATGGTGGCGCAGTGGTAACACACTTGCCTCCGACCTCTGAGACCAGAGTTTGAATCCTTGCCTGACCTCATGTGGGGAAAGCTGGTAGTTGCCTACCGTTTACAGTACAGAACCTTGACCAACTGTATGCACTTGCTTCCCCTGCCCATCCAACTACCCACATAAAATAATATAACTGACATAAAACACTAATTAAAATACAAATGCAGTAATTTTAATTGATAATAAAGCCTTTTAATAAAGTGATATCATACATCGTGAATACGTAAAGATATTATCATGTGATATCCATTATTTATCTGTTTCGCCTGATAAAAAACTTGACGAATGCCGATGAATTTACAAAAGTTTCAAAGAAACCCAAATTTTAACTTTGAACTTGGCATAGTGACCTTGACCTTGGGAGATGCAGGTTTGCCCTATTACATAGATGACCCCTGACCTAGAAATATTTCTCCACAAAACCTAGACACGTTATAAACGCCACCACTCAGTTCTCAACATATCCTGCTGCACAGGTGGTGTAGGTGTGCATCATGTTGCCTTGACCTTGAGATTTAACCTTGCCATTGTGACCTAACAACAATGTCTTTAGAAATATTAGTGGTTTTCTAGATTTTAAGGGTTAAACATGCTCCTGATCTTAGCCCTGGTATCAAAATTTTTGCCTGTGTGATTTATTTTGTCAGTCATTGAAGTCCGTGCCAACTCAAGATAGGTGAACTGATTCATTTGATTCCAGCTTACCCTCACACTGTCAATTAATCTATTTTTTGTACATAAAATATCCTACATAACCATGTATTTTAAGTTGCAGTTTCCTTTATTTAGTTTGGTCAACTTTAGGGCAGTGCCTTCTTCTGAACCTTTCTTTGGGTTTAATTCACAATAAATCCAATATGAGTCAACTTCATCATATTTATAATGTCCCTAGCCTTGCTGAAGGCTCAAGTTTCTTTGCAGTTAGGGAAAGTTTTCAGTTCAGATAATGGAGTTTCAGTTTCTATAATGTACTCATGTACTGACTTTTAAAGCAGCATACAGCTAAGAGAAAGAGCCTCGTAAACTTTGCTTGAAGTCAAATCCCTCCTAGCCCCACCTCTCTACATGCATTCTGTTTTCTTTGTATCCACAAGGGCCCAGGATAAAAAGCCACATAGTGAACTATTCATTGCATCCCCGAAAATCGGGGATACTATGGAATATGCACGGTCATCGTATGTGTACATGTCCGTATACGAGTCCGCATCCACAGAGATTTCTTGTGGTCAACCTACAAGCCACATTTCGTTTGGGATTACTTTAAAACTTTGCAAGTGACTTGCTACGGGCAGAGATCTGGCCACCCTTTTCGTAGCCCAGGAGCCAAAATTATGCTCTGGGGAGCCATAAACATTCCCTGCAAATTTGGTGAAGATATCTTTATAAATTAATGAGATGTTAGGTTAATGTAAAAACATGACAAATGGACAGACGGACAGACGCACAAACGGATGCATATATGGAAGGCGTTTTACAATCTCTTGACCATGGCCTTCCCTTTTCATTGACTGTCTTTACATTCTGAAGCCATAGCACCAATAATAAGGGACAAATAAGGACGTTTTAGTGTGACGACCCCATTTAACCTTGTACCAGGGGTCAAAGGTCAAATTCAACACCTGGAGACGGTTCCCAGGCCATGACTTCCTGCAAGTTGTTTCACATTCCAAACCCCTAGGAACAATATTAGGGGAGATATAAGGCCTTTTTAATAGGATAACCCTGTTTGACATTAAACATGTGATACGGCAGCCATTTTGTTTTTTGAACTAGGCCAAAATTACTATCAGGCTAGCTTTTGTAGCCGTATAGCGTTTATGCAAATTTGATGAAGCTAGCTGGAATATTTCAAGATTTAGAGCACCTTTATGATTTTCAAACAATTAGCTATGGTGGCCATTTTGTTTTTCAAAATGAGGCCAAATTTTGTACAGACAGGTTATTATAGCCATAAACATCCCTGCAAATTCGGTGAAGATATCTTAATAAATAAATGAGATATTAAGGTTTATGCAAAAACGTGGCGAACAGATGCACAGACGGACACTCGTACGGATGGCGTTTTATAACAAGCTGGTTTCATGATAGGATAGACTTAAAGTGAAAAGGAGAAGACTGGAATTGATAAGAAAAAGACGAAGTAATAAGACAAGACTGAAAGTGATTAGGACAAGACGGGAAGTGACTAGGACAAGCTGGTTTCCAGGTAGGCGGAGAGTCGGTGAAATATCAAACGTGTTTCCACGGCAAGCCAGGAAACTACAACTGACCCTAGCCGACTCTGTAAACATTGCTCCTGACCCTCGAAAAATTTTTAGTTACCAACAAGACGGTCCCAGTGGAACAGCCCTATAACTGACAGACAGACAAACATAACCTCCTAATGCAAGCAAATATACATAGATGTCCTTATATATAAAATATAAAGTAAATATCATCAAACAATCCAGTGTAATTCTTAATTACCCATTCCGTTTTACAAACTTTCTGTCATCCAAACAAAATCTAACTCTCTCCACATGGTTGAATAACAGAGGCTCAACTCCAAATTTAGTTGCAAACTTCATATTTTGACACATTTTGTTGTTTCTAAAGCAATCTGTTTTTAGATACTGTTTCAGCCACTGTCAGTGTAAATTGGTCTCAGGTGAAGAATTCGCTTATGTTAAGTATGTGTGTTTGAAATAAGATTAAGTGTGTGTGCTTGAAATTGGCCTCCTCTCAGTGTGATTAACACATTGCCTTGATATATAAGGCAGGAGGTTAAATAATTTTTCACAATGAAATAAATATTAAAAGTAAACTAAGCAGGTTACATAAAGAAAATTATCTGAAATAATGAAATACTTTTTGCTTTTGAATATGAACTAGATACGAGAACAAGATCATTCGAAAAGTTTTTGTGATTGGCACTTGAAGTGGGTTAACCACAGCAGTATGCATTATAGAATACACCGATGGCTTGCTGTGCATGTCATAAAACACACATATGGTTTCAGTCAACTGGAGTTTGGGGGAAAACTTCCTCAAAAGACAGCCTGTCAATCATTTGGTAGTCATGGTAATGGGAGATTGCAAAGCTGAACTGTCTCTGCAAAGTTTACAAGGCTCTCTGTCTGATTAGGTTCTATCTCTTAGCATGCATGAGTGCTTTATGAATACCAAATATCTGTGTGCATGTTTAAAAAGATATCATGCAAATTTGAGCCTTAAGCAAGGCTATAATGTCCCCATCCTATGTAATATTCCTTAAATAGTAACTTTACATATCTTATTATTATGCCTATGGTTTCATGTAACATTTTCTGGCTGCTGAATGGAACATAAAACCCCAACTTTGCACTTTGTCAAATAACTTTCATGTTTGGTGTTAAAAGTACTCATTTCATGGCTTTCCTGGGGAATGATAAGATCATTTATGTATCAAGCTTAGTTCATACACTTAACAGTGATGGCAGATTCAATTCGGAAAAATCGGATAAGAGTTTTTGGAGAAATATGATAAATTAAAAAGCCAAAAGCTATCTTATTCATAAAGTATATATTGTTTGGAAGTTATTTTTAAAAATTTAATTGTTACTATGTACAGCTAAATATGGATAGGTATTCCATAAATATAATGCACTAGGCAAGGCTCAGAGTTTAATAATATATGTCGCCCAAATAGTTGAAAAGATTGAAGACCTTAATCTAAACTAATTAAGAAAAGTTTTTATGGTGTTTTAAATATTGTCTTAAATAAGGAAATAGATGACTGTTGTACCTCTTGGATGAAATGACTGAAAACACTGGTAAATAACGGCAATTTTACTAGGGATAGCCAACAGTATATATATTTAGATTATAAGTGTGAAGGTAAAATTATACTATGACTGGGAAGAAGTGAATCATTATCAAAAATATACTGCCCAAGTGTTAGGTGTTTTTAAAACCGCTTGTAAGTTACTTAATCAATACAGGTATATTCATTAAGTCAGTTAAAAAGGTGCAAATGTGTTACACTTGATACTTTGAAATATAGACAACTATTCTATCAACACTGAAGTATTGCTATAGTAATAAAAAAACACATAAAAACAATCCCATACTGTCGTATGTTATATTTATTATACATATAGAGCACATAGTTCATTTCAGTTGTTGCAACAGGTCACAGTCTGTAACAAGGAAACAGTTAGCTTTGTGACAAATTGCAACAAACTCAATAAAATCTTTATATGTGCCTCATTAGTTATTCCATATTTGTTTATAAATATTATTTGTGGATAAAATAAAGATTGATACAGACACATTGTAACTTTAAAACAGATCTGAAAGAGATGGAAGTATCTGACGATGGATTAAGTCTCTCGTTCACATTTCATAAATTGGAAGCCTTACAACATGTTCCAGCCGAAAAGAGAAGTGAGAATATTCTATTGTCTATGTTGTCTAAGGTTTTCTAAAGTTTGATTTTGCCAACTTAATTTTCCTTTTAAAATATTGTATTGCTTGGTTCATAAAAGGGAAGTCTTAAACTGGTTTAATAATGTAGTGCATATAGTTCAACTTTCCACTGACTGCCAGGACAACATTGAAACAACAACCTCAGCCATACAATAATTAAACTTTGCTGTTATGTTGTGATGGTTGTGGTTCCTAGTGTACTTTATAAATAACTTTTATAAAGTGTCTGAGTTTATCATTTAGCCGACAGCCTTTTTATATTATTTGATAGTTTGTATGCACATTTAGATTTGAACATTCCACTTTTGCATTTTAGGTATTCCTTTTGTGGTGTTTGCAACCATGAATCACGCAGGTTTCATAAAGATCCTTAATCATCCTAAATCAATACTTCACCAGACAATAAAGGAGCATCAAGAACAGCACACTTTTGTTTTGGTTTCATCAAATCTTCATATGAATGATATCTTCCTTCATTTCATCAATGAGACCATGACAAGTGATCAGAAAAGACAAGGAATATTTGTCTTCAATAAACCTATAAAATGTTACTTACAAGTAACGTTCATATCCAAGAAAGCAATTGGCATTACTAGCATCTACAACAGTTTTAATGGATTGCAGCTTGCAGAATCACATGTTGTCTACATATTTCTGAACATGGAAAATCGAAAAGCATCTGTACTTCCAAAACATATACAACAGAAAGCTGGTCTCATCAAGCAGGTTATTGTCCCACAAAGAATTGAGGCAAGTCAAAGAACAAGTGAAGCAGCCATCCACACAGTAGTGAGTGTCAGAGAAGAAAATATAGACATAAACAATCACACCAACATGGGATTTTACTTAACATGTGCCTTTGAAGCATTCACTCAACTACATAGTAAAATATTTCCAGGAGAAAGCAACCGTAATTTAACAGAAATACAAGCTCTGAATAAGATGGAAAGCTTCCTGGGAGATGAACTGCATATCACTGCATGGTTTGATGCAAAGTCAGAAACCTGCAACTGTACAATTACTACTGGCCGTCACCTAGTTATGTTTTTGAAAGGCCGATATGCATCCCCAAAAATGGCAAAGTTGTAATGGCAATTTCCCAAGATTCCAAAAGACAATCAAGGTTACCATATACAAACTCATCAATATTATTGTAAGGGATGAGAGGCGCCTGGAATTACTGGATTGGTAGCTTGTTACGTAAAACCTGGCCCGATTTCAAGTACCTGCAATATTCATGCAAGTGGATAAAATGTCAAGGCAAATTGTATTAACATCCAAATATAACACATAATACAACTTACCTCCAATACGTATCCATAAATATATCAGTATCATCCATTTTAACCTTTCACCAAGGTATGTTTACTGCCTGGCCACCAATTATGGTCACGTCTATGTAGGAAAATTAATTCCTGTGCTTCAATAAATGAAAATAACACTACAGCTATTAATTAGTGTGTGTTTATTTTACTAATCCAAAGTTTTGCCTTCGTTTCAGCACAATCAATTTCCTCTGTACATGTACATTGCATCAAAAATGCCCTATTATCACCCAAACAACTGGAATTTCTTCATACCAATTATGGTCACCCCATTATTTTAGCCACTGATATAACAGAAAATAATTTTTGATCTGTGGTGCTCTGCAAATATAACTTAATGTTTAGCCTTTAAAAATATATTTTAATAATCTTTTGTTATTTAGAATAGGATTAGTCTAGCTGTTTACAATTACTTCATGTTTTCCTCACCATGGCATTTACTTTTATTTGACCGGCTGGGGGTGACCATAATTGGTACACTGACCATAATTGGTGGCAGTACATGTGCACAAGGGAAATCTGATTCAACAAGTGAGCCTCAGGTAATTTATACCGTAATACTTGAAATAAGTACTGAAGCATCTACTCACTTGAGGTAGTTTGATAATGTCATTTGATTCAATTTCTGTAAACCTTTTGTTTTCTGTCTTTTGTATATGTATAATTGATTTCTGCTGTATGATTTAAGGCTATTAAGCATTAAAAATACAAATTGAGGCTATTTATATTATTTCAACAGTCTTCTGCATGGGACACTTCAACAGAAGATTGGAAGGTCTAGGTGGCCTACTAATACGTGTACTACTACAAATTTGGCAAAATATAACTTTTTATGTCACTATGATTTTTTCCTGTGTTTGTGGATTCGAATGAGGTTCATGAAGAAGATTCACAGAGTCCTCACATGACCTAGCTGTTGGAAGAGGCATGACCATCCCATATTTGACTGAGTAGATCTGAAGGGATCATTTATCAATATTTCAATATCGATCGATATTTTTTTCCTAAATTTCAATATTGATACTAAAAGTGTTAATTTCAATATCGTTTCTAGCACATGCCAAGGAAGAATTTTCAAAACAGTGTTACAGCTTATCAATTCCCTGTAGTTTAATCATCAATATTGATGCATGAAAAGATTTATTATAACATTTTTCAGGAGATTTAATTGCTTTTATAGATTGTACTAAGTTCTGTTTTGTATTAAAATCTGTTTTGTAGATCTTAGATGTTTGCAAAATGATTTTTGATAATTGAAGGATCAGTAGGTGCAAAATAATGCATTTTACGGCATGAAGTGATATTTATTTCTTTATTTATTTGTGGTTTTACATTGCTTTCAACACTGTACAGGTCATATCATGATGGGTAGTTGGAAGGGCAGAAGAAACCAGTACATACAGTTCGTTAGGGTTCTGTACTGTAAACTGACGAACAATGGAAAGCAACTACCAGCTTTCCCACTTGAGGCCGTGCCGGGAATCGAACCCCAGCCTCAGAGGTGGGAGGCGAGAGTGTTACCACTCTGTCACCATGGCCCACTGAAGTGATATTTCATTATTGATTGATAGGCAAAGCCAATTTAGGTATCAGGTATCTATTTGCTCAATCTCCGAAGCTCACGGATTCTAAGGCACACCATCCAAATCATAATGCATAAATCATAAGTCGTAAACCATAACAGGGTCGTCAACAGGGATCATGGGTGTTCGGTAACAAGAAAAACTAACAAGGCAAAGACTTCTAAAACAGAAGGTTTTAAGTCGCGTTTTAGAACATGATAGTGTTGGAGCAGTTTGAATTTCCAGTGGCAAATCATTTTAGAGTTTTGGAGCATCATATGAGAAGGACTTGTTGAAATTAACTTTAGATTTATGAACTGAGGAACTATAGAAAGGGACTTTAAGGAACATCTTTTCTGGATTACTATGTCTGTGTCTTAACAGCAGATGTATATAAAGACAAATATGGGCAAAGTATTTTGGCTTTCCAGTGGTAAGGAACTTTTATATGAGTAACAGGGTTTTGAAAATGATTCATTGTTTAACAGGAAGCCAGTGAAGAGACTTGGAGAGATATGAGAAATTCTAGACGCATCAGAGACAAAGTGTGCCAAACAATTTTGGATATTTTGAAGCCTTGTGATATTCTTGGAGGACAAACTGCAAAAAAAGAGAATTGCAATAATCCAGACGACTGCTAACCAATGGGTTTGCCACCATAATTGACACATCATATGAGAGAGAGCATCGGATACGATGCAAATCTCAAAGGTTGGCAAAGTAAGATTTAATGACAGAATTTACATGATTGGTGAAACTGAATTTAGAATCAAACAGTACAGACAGATTTTGAATAACATCCTTTGGGGAGAGGCAGTTACCCATAATGTTGGCAGGGAAGGAATCTTTGAGCCATTTATACTTATCCACAGAACCAAAAACTATGAACACAGTTTTTCCAGGATTTAATTTAAGCTTATTTTCAAACATCCAGATATGGATATCATCCAAGCAGGCCTTTCGATGGTGAAATGAGTTGGCACAATTTCCAGGAGATAGGTGGATGAACAACTGGGAATTGTCCGCATCAAAATGGTATTTGACATCCTTAAATTTTGCAATAACCTGACTAAGGGGGGAAGTGTACAGGGAGAACAGTAAAGAACCAAGAACAGAGCCCTGAGTCACCCCAAAATTTAATTTGAAACATTTTGAAATCACTGAGCCAATCTTGACAGATTGAAATCAATCAAGGACAGTTCCAGTGAAGCCAAACCTTGTTGACAGACAGGTGAGGAGTGTGTCATGGTCGATCGTCTCAAAGGCAGCTGACTGGTAGAGGAGGAGTACCGTAGGCCTACCCTTGGACAACAACAAGTGTATCTCATTCTGAATGCACAACAGGGCAGTTTCCATCGAGTGACCAGTTTTGTAGGCAGACTGAAATGTGTTACCAAGATCATTTGAGTCAATTGGAGACCTTATTTAAGCAGCAACTACAGGCTCCACCAACTTCGACAAGCAACTTAGCCCAGAAACTGGCCGATAATTCTTGAGGTCCTCCTTGGGCAATGAGGTCTTCTTGATAAGAGGTGTGACTATGGCATTTTTGAAAGGTTCCAGAAAGACACCATCTTGAAGAGATATACTAACCAGTTTATTGAAGGGAGGAGATTGTCTGTGCACCTTTTCACCAAGAAAGTGGGCCATGTTTTTGATTGTGATTCCTTAAAGAACGTAAGGACTTCAATTTCGGAGACCAACTGAAAAGAACTGAAAGAGGAAGGATTCTTTTCTAAAGGAACACACGCTTTGATGTGCAGTTTCTAAAAGTGTTTCTAATTTGTTAATTTTGTCTATAAAAATGAACCAAACCAATTTGCCAGTGATTTTTCATCGGTACAGGATGGAAGCGTAGAGACCTGGGACTTGCCAAGTACCTTGCTCAATGCTCGCCACAACTTCTTACCATCACCACTATTTTCTTTGACCAATTACTGATAGTATTATCCCTTATTCTCATTCAGTTGGTAGTTACATCTATTTATTTGCCGTCTAAGACAGGCATGGTTCACTGGGGTTTAGAATTTGATATTGATATTGCATTTCAATTCCTACACTAGTTTAAATGTTTATTTTTGTCCTGCAAACTGCAAGTCCCAGCATACGACAACTAAAAGCTGAAGATACACTTTCTTCATTCATTTTACCTTAACTAAATGTAATGAAGTGATATTTCTAGCTTATTCACTCAATAGCATTACAAAAGAGGTGCTAGCCCAAAGTATAAAGTTTATAAACTCTGATGTTTGATATTGAATTTGATATTTTCAGGTATTGATTCCTCAATAGTTACATTATGTCCGTGTTTTACTGAACCATCAACAGCCTGAGTTGTATCCACTCTGTTCAAGTCTTTGGCGCCTGTTTTTGACATCAGATTTCAAATTCTTGCTTATGAAAATAATCTGGTCTACACTATCTGGATCTAGATTTGTCCTCAAATTTGCGACAGCTAGCCCAGCAACTGCAAATGTTCTTTTGGAGGGAACTAAAGTTGCAGGGATGGCCAAAACTATTTAGGCAAGTTTTGCTAACCTTGAGAACTTGAATGCACTCATTTTCCACCAGTCAAGTGGATCAGTAACCCTTACACCCTCCCCCATGTATTCATTAAGTTCATCAGCTGCTAATGCAACAGTATTACAACGATCAGTCAAATCAACCACTCCCCTTGTAAGACACTTTTCAATGATACAATGTTTGAACCTTTCTTCCAGTTATATTAGGCCTATTTTGCTATTAGCTTAGAACTATTTTCTTGACTACTATCAGTATTGAAGATACATAGTTACATTTCAACAGAAAATGTTCTCTAGAAACCAGAATTATTTTCGTCAACTTTAAAGGAAATATTTTTAAACAGAGTTCTACTTTCATCAAAAATATCTAGTTAAATAGGCCAAACATGCATTAGCAAAAGCACCTACATTTATTCTGTAATATCCTGTTGGGACTTTTATGATTTAAATTTTATCATAGTAACATTACATATTTATTTGACATCTATATTCTGGTAGAAATACGATATTCTTAAATTAAAAAAGCATTTTTAAAGCATAGGTTGTCTTCATAAAGACAACTGATAATACAAATATATTTAACCTTCTTTCATGATGAAATACCCAGTGAAACTTTTTATGGTGTCATAGCAATTTGTTGTTTGTGGCTTTTGTTAGATTTCTCTCATAACCACTAAAATAATGATCAATTTTACTTCTACCTCATACATATTACAATCAAATAACCATGTATCTTCACAACATAATTTTTCAGAAAAAAAAAACATTTCACAAAGCACTGTTTTGTATTTGAAATTACAGATGTATAAGCACAACATATGCATTAGAGAAAATGTGTTTGGGTAGCCCCACAGTGGCCACCCTATTCAGTGCCACTGTCGAAAAATGTTATTGTTTATGTTGACCTTAAATTTTATTTGTGCCCTTTGAACTCTTAACCTTTAAGTTCCCGACATTGGGAGCCATGTTAATGCTAAATTATAAAATCAAAGAGGTAACAAAAATACCATGTTATGTCTTATTCTTTTTGAAACTTGTTAAATCCTCCAGAACATCCTCAATTGAATGTTAGATCTACTTAGGTCTTTAAATAAGCAAACAAAAATTAATAAATATTCAAAAATTGGATTTAGCCTGGTTTTGCAAGTTTACTTACACTTTTCATGGTACTGCAGTCTTTTATCACTCCCTAGCCCAGTGTAAAATTGAATTAGATGCTTCTCTTGAGGATCTTGGTGCTTATTTTTATAATGAAGTTTATGACATTGCCCTCTCCAGGGTTTATGGGGGATTCAGAATTGTCCATCTAGACATGCTGAATATTTTGGTTGCAGTGAGGGTCTGATACGAAGCTTGGTCAGGAAAATCTATTTTAATTTATTGTGGCAACCAAACCATGGTTTCAGTTTAAAATTCCGGACAAACTTATGATATGGTACTGGCTGCATTGGTCCGAAATATATGTATTGAAACTGCCATGGTTGATATAAACAATATAATGGGTAAGAAAAATGTCTTAGCAGACAGATTGTCCAGATATTATTCTGCTCATTATTCCGACAAAGTTCATCAAATTTTACTAATGCTTTTTGGCAATACCCTTTCAAAGAAATGCTCAATATTAATTGGAATATTTAAATTCCAGGTCAACACGAGAAAATTGGTCCACTCACACTCAAGGCGCACCAGGCATTCAGACATACAATTTCCAGAGCATACAATACAATGTTCAGGGTCTTAGTGGCATTTTCTATTATTGCAAATATTCAAACTCAACTCGCCTCTGACTACCTCTAAGGTTGTTTTTTGTTTTTTTGTTTTTTTTTTTTTTGGGGGGGGGGGATTTTTAGTCTTCATTAATCTTTCCCATGCTAGCATCAGAAATTACATATTTGCTGTCTAAACCAAGTTTTCCATTTTAGCCTACATAACACACCCTGCTTGACCCAAGGATTAAGTATTTCACAGAATCTCTCTCCCTTACTGTCCCCCCTCCCCCCTCAAAGTCTCACTTAAGGCTATAGTTGACATTCATACCCTTCATAAGATAACCCTCTCAATGCAATTTTGTGTATATGGGACAGATATTTAAAGCTGCATTCCTCCTTTCATTTTTCTCCTTTCCTCGCATCTCTAATCTCGTTCCCCATTTTATGACTACATTTAATCCTCTAGAACAATTATCAAGAGCAGACATTTTCTTTTCTCCCCCAGGTTCACATATTCTTATTAAATGGACTAAAACCCTTCACTCTAGAAATTCAGTAAAAAGTTCTTAAAATTCCATCATTAAAGAACTGCCCCTATGTTCTGTCAAGGCTACGGGGAACCTATTAGATATCCTCATACGTGGGTCCCTCTCACTGATACTGGGCTTAGAAGAGACCTTTTCACAATTCTTTACTGCATTGGTCTTGGAAAATCCAATATCACCTTCTATATTGTCTTACATTACACAGAATCATGAGGCTTCCTCCACGTAACGTGAAATTTGTTGCAGTATGTGCATTTCACAAGTGTGGAAAACCCATTGTTTATCAATGATTTGTGGGAAATTCTTTACACATTTGTGATTGAGGTGACTCCATTAAGACTCTGATCTTTCATCATGAAATTTGTCACAAATTTTTATTACCTTGTCTTTCTCTTAAAGCCCCTCATCCTCCCGGGGTGTGGGCTAATTTTTATCGATCTTCAAGGACAACAAAATCAAAGTTCAGATCATCAATGCATGAGTGAGTGAGTGAGTGAGTGAGAGTGTCTACTGGTAGCTCATCCCTGTCCAGATAGAATGTGCATTAAAATGGCGAACTATATCACCTATTGCAAAAGGGCAGCAGAAGAGAAATGGAAATGACAAATTGGAGAAAAAACATATAAAATAAAACAATAATGATTGAAAAACAAGCCACTTACAGAAGTAACATTACAGGTAAATTGAGATGGTTATTGCCTTATAACTCTAGTGCTACCGCTGAAGAAACAGAAATCTAATGGACTTCAGGCTACTTATGAGACAGACGAGTGGAAAATGTAAGCTTGATTGCTGGGTTGCTCGGTACCCTTACATGTAATCTATGGAACAGGAAAAATGTCAGTACAGGCAAACCAATTTTTTGCATATGTCAAAGCTGCACAAAATTGGAAAACTTCACAAGAAAGAAAACATACCATATGAGTTGATGACCTGGAAGAGATGGTCCAAAAAGGGTGGTCACAGAAAACAAGTAGACGTTCTAGACCACTAGTAAGTGTGGATCTCTGTCTGCTTATCACTAGTGTAGTGCACAATTCAAGAAAGTCTGGAGACACTAAAGTGATCTTGAGAAGCGTGAGCCTTGAGGAGAGCTTGTGCTTACAAAACAATTACAGATGAAGATGACAATATAATATGACTACATAGTATGAGTATTGTATTGTTCATCTTGACGTGTATGTATACATTATTTTTTTTGGAATTATAGAGATAATGGAATTATGGAATAATTAATGCACTTAAAACTTAAAGAAAAACTACTCCAGTCAATTGAGTTGAAAACCTCAATTTTTCCATCTTTCTGTCAATGCATTATATTTCAAAATCAGACTGGTGACATTATTCTTTGGAATTGAACATAAATTGGACAACAAAAAATAATAGGCAACCTTTCTGATATAACACTTTGGAATCCACTTGTCAGAGTCTGAAACATTTGGCTTCATTTCTGCAACATAACTGGATTACTCTCAAATATATGTGTGCTCTACAGTTACAATGCCGTAAATTATTCAGAAAATGAGGTGGACATTTACAAATTTACCTATCACATAGAATGGGTTTCAGTCTAAATTCCTCCACAGAGGAAAGTGCTTCATCTGCCTCATCTTTATTTCATATAGGCTTGGTTACAAAAGATTGTAGTTCCTTGCATGCTACCTTTGAAAGGTAAGGGGACATATCAGAACATTGTGATTTTTATAGTAGCAGGCACCAAGTTGTAATCATGAGACGATCCTTTCAGAAAGACTAATTTTCTAGAGATCATGATGTATTTTCTTGTGATCTTGATATATGTTTTTGTGATCGCCAGTTATCCACTTATGAACACTATTTACTTTCTGTTGAGCCCCAGCTGATCTCATGAGCACCAAAAATCTTCTCTTCATCATCAGATTTTTTTCCATGCATACAATAGAAAAGAAGGATGTGAAATAGTATATTGATTATTATAATTTGGATGCATGTGGATCTAATGCAGGATATTCAATTTTAGAATCTGTGACTGTTGCTTTCAGTTCATTGTCGAACTTCCTTTACATTTTTCAAGGGGGAGGTGGTGTGGTTAGCATGAGAGAATGATCAGTGAACACCGCATAATGAGTGGTTAGCATGACAGAATAATTTGTGAACATCACATAATAAGTGGCTAGCATGACAGAATAAGAAGTGAACAGCACATAATGTGTGATTAGCATGACAGAATAATTTGTGAACATCACATAATATGTGGTTATCATGACAGAATAATTTGTGAACATCACATAATGTGTGGTTAGCATGACAAAATAAGAAGTGAACACCACATAATGTGTGGTTAGCATGAGAGAATAATTTGTGAGCATCACATAATGTGTGGTTATCATGACAGAATAATTTGTGAAGATCACATAATGTGTGGTTAGCATGATAAATAAGTAGTGAACACCATATAATGTGTGGTTAGCACGAGAGAATAATTTGTGAACATCACATAATGTGTGGTTAGCATGAGACATAAGTAGTGAACAGTACAATGAATATGCTCTGAACATAATTTAACTTACATAATAATAAGTGAGCACAACATAAAAATTAGTGAGCGGAAATATAACAGGCAGGAAGATAACACAGCATCTAATCACAGACTGTCACTTTGTGTGGCTTCCACTCCCACAAGTGACAATGCTGAGGCCTTGTCTTAATATGACCCTGACTGTTTGTTAAACAGGACTTAAAACCCCAACTTTCACTTTTAACATTTCAAGAAGATGAGTCATAACATCAATTCACCATCACTCATGCAAGATTAAATGGTTTGTAAAATTTATTTTGCGTTGGGAGAAGATTACTTTGATCCATCTTAACATTGACATTACTCTTATCATATAGTGGACAAGAAAAGTCCTAGGTTATATCGCCCACAATAGGATGGATGTCTTTGATCACCTTGATGCTCAGCGAAATGGCCATATACTGGCATGGCAGAAAATAAAAATTAATTGAAAAAGAAGATGGCTTGTATTTTGTGGTTATTATTGCACTAGGAAACTTTATGTACCAATTAAATATCTTAGAATGCCTATAAATCCATGTGAAAATTGTAAGCTTTGCTAGCTATAAAACTACACATCACGATAAGCCTATAGCACTTAGCCTGGAATACAACTGTACACCTTTAATGTTAGGGTATGACCATTTGTCATTATATTCTAAAAACATTCTCACTTTGTTAATTCCTTTTTGGCAATTTCCTCGAATATTTCTTCATCCTTACTTTATTTCCAATGGAGTAAGTAAAATATCCCTATTTTTATATCTTATATTTGAATACACTTAAGCAAACAGAAAACCTCGGAGTAACCTTGACCTTACATTCTTTTCTTTATGCCTCTTCCATAACAAGCCAGATAAGAATCCAATTTCCATTTTACTGATGAAACCTTACGTGACTGATACAGTCCCTGTGTCTGTTTATTGGGAGCTCATCTTATCTATGGTACTTACTTCACTTTGAAATCTGCTATTAATGTCACTGAGGTGCCTTACTTCGTGTGATGTACATCCACTGTAAGTATCCTTTCATTGCCCATAATACATGACTGTCTTGTGAATGTTGCTTCGAGCAATAAGTTGGAAACTACAATTGCTGCAAGATGACCAATTAAGTTCCCTCTAAGGTCTGTGGCTTTTATGTGTTTGTTAACGAAAATCTATAATAAAGCACATATGGCAGGAGACTATAGAGAATGTCATGAAGACAATGAGCTGCTGTGGTATGGTACAACTGTGCAGATATATTATGTATATGTGATGTTATTGTACATATTTCAAGGTAAACAGTTTACTAGATCTCACCTGCAAAGTAGTACTTACTCTGAAAAAAATTAGAAAAACACCTTGGTTTCTTAAGTTACAAATGAGATTGGCAATACAGTAAGACTAACATAATTGTCATTTCTCACAGGAAATTAATGAGAAACTTAATCTTTTTGATAGTAACTTGTGATCAAGCAAAAAAAGAAACTATGTAAGTATTTCATGTCAATTTGAAATATACTTTTATTACAAATGATTTATTTCACTGATACAATAGTAACATAGTGTTCAATTGTCTTTTCATAGTTCAGTAGTTACCACTTCTAAGGAGGTTATGTTTGAGGCGGTGTTTGTTTGCTTATCTCTTTGCTTGCAAACTAACACGATAATCCGTTATGGACAGATGAGATGAAATTCTGAGAAAATCTTGACAAAAGAACAAGGAACAAATAATTCAGCTTTGGTGATAATCTGGATCTCCGTCTGGATCAATAATTTTTTAAATGATTATTAGCACTGTACTCATAATAGTGAAGATGTTGGACCTTGGAGGGGGTGCATACTCCCCGCAGTGCTCTTGTTTATTAGTTGAATTTACTAGTTAATAAGTTACTATTTTATTTAGTTGGAAAATGCATTCACACACTTTCCTTTCTTTCTTCTTCACAGCTAAACTAGGAAGTATTTTTCACCGGTATTATGTTCTTCCTTTAATCAATTCTAATGTGCTTTTCTTTGCTTTATATTTAAATCCAGTAATTGTTCATGTAATGTAGCGTTGTAATGCCTTCAAAATGTTCGCTTAATGATCGTTGCATTGATACTACATTACATTACCATTTTGAGCTTGCACTACTTCAAGTGCTGCTTTTTCATAATTGTAATGATTCCTTGTTTTCATGCTTTGATAATTCATTATATAAATGCCCTGGTACCACAAGTGTATGCATTCGAAAGATATGAAATGGCTGAAATACAGCAATATACATGCATAACTATAAAACCAATATTCGATATTAGTTTACATACAGATATGAAGATCCTTTATGAACAAACTTTGGCAAAAGATTAAAATTGACTTCTGTTCCCAAAAAAAAGAGAAAACGTTTATATCCATCTTGAAAGCTATGCTCATATTGGGTGGGTGGGGGGGGGGGGAGTATATGAAATTTTACAGAATGTATACTAAAGAAATGGGACGAACAAACGGAGGACGTCAATGTTGTAGAACTACATAAGCATTATAATACATATTTTTTTTAAAAAAAACGTTGAGGGTTTGGGATTAAGATCTTTTATTGCATTTTTATGCAACTGTAAGCATGATGGTGACTTTCTCAATTTATAGAATGTAAATTTGGCGTATTTTCTATCTTCTCAACTTCTATTTTATTTATCTGTATCATTCTGTCTTACAGAGCTAATTGGCAATATATGTAAAGACCCGAGGCCTTGGGACTGTAATGGGGATGTATAATCTCCTAGCTCGTAGCAATGTTACTTCAGATCTTTTTTTCTCAAAGTAATCTACATAGGCCAAGTATGTATAATTGGAAATAAGAGGATACCTACAATGTCTGTACATCACCACAAGTAAAGGCACTTGACTGACATTAATAGCTGCTTACAGGGTGAGGTAAATACCCCGGATTATATGAGCTCCCATAACCCAAGAAATAACTACAGAAGGAGTTCTGGTCACGCAATAATAGTCCATCGTTGAAAGGGGACTGGGATTCAAAGTGTATACAGTGAAATGTGAGGTTAAAGACGTTTAAACATTATTTCTAAAGGTATGTTTTAAAATAATTCAGCTTTGGTGATAATCTGGATCTCCGTCTGGATCAATAATTTTTTAAATGATTATTAGCACTGTACTCATAATAGTGAAGATGTTGGACCTTGGAGGAGGTGCATACTCCCCGCAGTGCTCTTGTTTATTAGTTGAATTTATTAGTTAATAAGTTACTATTTTATTTAGTTGGAAAATGCATTCACACACTTTCCTTTCTTCTTCACAGCTAAACTAGGAAGTATTTTTCACTGGTATTATTTTTCTTCCTTTAATTAATTCTAATTTGCTTTTCTTTGCTTTATATTTAAATCCTGTAATTGTTCATGTAATGTAGCATTGTGATGCCTTCAAAATGTTTGCTTAATGATCGTTGCATTGATACTACATTACATTACATGTTTGCAAAGTCAAAGTTGGGGTTTTACGTCCCGTTCAACAGCCAGGGTCATATTGGGACAGGTCCTCAGAATTGCCACTTGTGGGACTCGAACCCACAGAGGTGACAGCCTATGATTAGATGCCAAACTTGCTAACCACTAGGCCACTGAGGACCTCTTTCTGTTTGCAAATTTGTGTACTAATTTGGCATGAATGTAATGCAAGAGACATCAGCATTGTATCAATGTAGCAATAATTATGTTTTATATATAACACTGGCATAGGGACAACAAGAGCACTCAGAGAGCATGGACATCTACCAAGGGCCGACAGACCATTTACAAAAGCCTGGATCCAGAATTGATTGGTGTTCCCAAAATAAAATCAGTTCTATGTTTGAGCCAGACCTACCAATCCCTGGGTTTTTCATAATCTTGCTCACTTACAAATAAGTTAACTTATGCCACTGTGGCCTAGTGGATAACACACTCTCCTAGGGAACACAGAGGAAGTGGGTTCAAAGCCAGGTACAGGTGGATACATTTACATAATGGCTCGGATGACCACTTAAAGTGGCGGTCTTCTGTGGTTGGCACCTATCTAAAGGTCTTAGCTAAAGAACCTCAAGGACGTTGATAAATGGTCATCCTTGAGCCTCTGTCTTTCAGTTAGGGGAATGTCAGTAAGTTGAGAGTTGGGCTGTACTTGTGGAGTCGGATGGGTCATAGAACCCTTTGAGTCCTGTAGTACATGGAGATATTGTGTTAAGCATAAATACCATACAGTACAATTAATAAAATCCAGTGAGCTTGTTTGTGGAGGTAGTAGTTAAGGACACATTCATTTGTAGAAAAAAGTTTGGAGTGATATTGAAAACACACGATATGTACACACGGTATGTACAACGATTGACTGAACTTCCAAAAGAAGCAATAGTTATACCAAATATAATTTGCAATTGCTGATTCAGTGCCTCTTCTTTCTCACTGTGGGTAACAAATCCATTTTGCTTATAAACGGTTGCTCAGTATAAAAATGATTTGTCAGTATAAAAATTCCATTTAATCGTAGTGGGGCTATACACAGTTCCATATACATGATTAGCCAGTGGTTAAACTGCAACTTAATATTTTTAGAACAAAAGATATCATCTGATAACATTGACAAAAATTGCATTTGCGTCACGTATGAAATATCAGTCACAAAGTTGGTATGTGGAGCACAAGTTACGATTGCATGATCAAAAATGATCTCATGTGATGTATTGTTTATTGCCTGCTATTTCAAATGCTACTGCAAGTATACCGTCTCTGATTAAGGTTGAGTTAAGGGGAAAAGGGGAAAAATCCTACTTAAAAAAGGGATTTTTGTATTTTTGTAAGTACTAATACAAACAACTTATGTAGTTATATGACCTGACAATACATACATTGTTTCATCAACAGCCAGTAAAATTTATTTTCTCACTTATTTCCCTTAAACGCAAATTAAGTTAAGGTTAGCGTAAAGTATATAATTTAAAGTTAATGTCAAGAAAACCTAGCAATTATTTTTCAATGAATTATGTTGAACGTAGTGTCTTCTAAGTGTTAAAGTTTGTGTCTAAAAACTAACAATACCGTTAGAAAGTAAGCAGTCACATAATTGGAACTGGTTTCAGAGCCAGAACAACCAAAAAGCTGTCTTGCATGACAAATCATCTGGAATACTTTTTTTGCAAGACCCAAATGCTTTTGTTTTTTTCACTGCTTTCCAACTTTGTTCTGGGACATTGGAAGTGCCCCTAACTATCTGGATATAAATCACATGTGACAGAACAATTTGACGAAGTAATGTCCTGTTAACTGGCCTCCAGAGAAACATGGGCCATTTTATGTGACCTGACATCAGCTAATTCTGGCAAGGGTACAAAAAAGATGTCTGATGATTTGTTAGGATTTGATTTAATGTGGCATTCAATACATTGTACAGGAGGGGGGGCACGGTGGAGTAATGGTAACACACTCGCATCACCCTCTAAGATCAGAGTTTGAATCCTGGCCTGACCTCATGTGGGAGAGCTGGTAGTTGATTGCCATTGGTCAGCAGATTACAGTATAGAATCTTGATCAACTGTAGGTACTAGTTTTCCTCTGCCCATCCATCTACCCGTCACAATATAACTGATAAGGTACTATGGGTGACATAAAACACAAAATAAACCAATACATTCTACAGGGCACATGATGACAGGAAGTGCATACTAGCTGATCAAGATTCTGCATTGAAAACCATTAGGGAACTACCAACATTCCCCATTGTAAGTCAGGCCAGCATCGAAGTCAGGACCTTGGACTTGGGTAGACCACCATGCTTCCTATTATATATAGAGGTACAGAATCCAACCAAAAATTAAACAATGTGATTTTATTAGATAGCATTGCTTATTGCAAAAAAGAAACAAGAGCCCTCTGCTGAAGAATGCTTGATAAATTTAATATTTAATCATTTAGCTCTCAAGTCTGTGGATGTGGGAACGAGTCCAGCTTTTAACAACATGTGGGGTGCACTGCAATCCTGACATTATATTACTTTTAATTTTTACAGGGGGGTAAAACAACTTTGATTTTTATACATTTAGCCTACTTTCCTATTTTTCAGTGGATCTGATCTGAATAAAAAATTCAGTATGTTGTAGAATATTAGTCCAATATTTTACAGCCAGACATAAAGTCCCCACAACATGACGAAATCCACGATGGTGTGATAGCCATAAAGGCAGCAAAGAGTTTTTCTTGTACATTTCAATCAAGCACTAGATTCATGAAAGGACCGAAGTGTTACAAAACTCAAATGCTAGCTCAAAACTCAAATGCTAGCTACTTTACTTTTCCTTGAACCCAAGAAAGAAAAGTGTAATAGTGCCATGCTATTAAGCTGTCATGTGAACGAAAAACTAGATTTTTTAGCATTTAAAGTGAGAGAATCCAGGAACAGCTCGAACCACATCTCATAAGCTTCCATGGTAACACGTTACATTGTATATTTACGTTTTGAAAGCCTTGAATAAAAATTAGCAATTTATTTATAGATACAATATCTACAATATAACAAAGAAAATGATATATTGATAATCTATAGGATTATATCAAAATATGAAAATGATGGAATCAACCATTGAAACTTAAATTTGCCTCAGTGGAAAAAAGTAAAAATAAACTAGATGGCAATTACTGCTGGTAACATAGAAAATGAGGATGAAAAGCATTTCGGCGAGAGGTGCAAAGCCACCAGATATATGAGTAGTGTACTAGAATTTATGAAAGTCTGGTGACAAAAACAAATTCCGAATCAGATAAATCCCATACCTGGCCAAGATGGTCACCCATCCAAGTACTAATGTAGCCCCCTGCTGCTTAACAACTTCTGTGATGAGACAGGTACTAATCCCCTACACCACAATTCATGAAAGTCTGGTGACAAAAAAAGGCAAAAAGGTGATATTTGGCATCTCCAGTTTCTGTCTTTCACCGAGTTATCATTGGCTGTGTTTGTTCTCTTCTAAAGATACCATGGGAAACAGCAAGCAACTATGAACTCTCTTACTTAAGGGCAGGAACGATACCTGAAACTATGACCCCAGATGTGGAAAGTCAAGTGTGTTACCAGTAGTGTTGTTAACGGTTTTCCGGTATGCGGAATATCGTTTCGTTTTTGTAGAAAAAACGAAATCCGCAAAGAATATTTGGGAACCGGTTATTGTAAAAGTTATTATTTTAGGCTTTCTAATGGCTGATACTTCATAGAAACGACAAAAAATATACATATTTTATAAAATATGTCACAATTTTACTTTATATTGAGTAAAAATCATTTTTACGTACTTAATAATATCTCGCGAAAGCCACTTCCATTTACAAGTTATCCCTCATGTACGCCCGCAAATAATATTTTCAATGCACAGAACAAGCATACGAAATACCGGATTTCGTTTCGTTTCAAAGCCCCGGTAACCGGTTATGACTTCTGTAATCGATGCCACCACTAGTTACCAGTGAAGCTGTGTCGACTAAAAACTGGGAAAAGGATTAAGAAAAGAAATATAGAGAATATAAGTATGAATGCAGAACAAAGTGATGATGTCACTGTGACAGAGGTATCAGCACCATATTGTGATGTTTCCATACAAATTACCTTTAATGTAATGCATTTTATAGCCTGATTCTGTTACCAGGATATCGAGAGAATCTTGCCCATAGCCAGAACCTTTATGTGGTTTTATTGTCAACAAAAGACCCATTTAATCCTGGATTTATTTGGGCTATTCTATCTTTCAGAGATAATTGGCAATATATGTAAAGGTCGCAGACATTAAGACTGAAATGGGGATATATAATCTCTTATCTCATAGCAATTTTAGTTTGGATCTTTTGGCTCAAAGCAATCTATATAGACCAGATGGACATCTTCAGATATAAAAGAACACATGCAATGTCACTACATCACACAAAGTAATACCCAGGTCATATAGAGAAGAAAGCAGTATGATAGAGATTGCAACTCAATAGGAATAAAGGCAGTCCATAAGTCACAAACGTTTGTCACACAGAGGTGGGAATCTGGAGTCATATGATGCAAAATCTATTTTTCTAGTACATTCAGCTAACACTAACTTTAAACAGTAGGAGATGAAGACATGAAGAAATGCTGAAGATCAGTGGCAAGTGATACATAAATAGTAATGTACTTTGTAAATTTGTGGGAAAATGGAAAAAAAACTTTGAAAATTTGTCTGTCGCAAAATAAGAGGGGGATGAAGACCCTATAGAAAATATACTGAAACTATGAAGCAGTGACTTAGAATTAGTTGAAAAATAGTGTCTAGGAGACTAAGAATGAGTTATCTCACTCATGAAAACAACTAAACATACCCTCCAGTAAACCAAAGAAAAAATGCTGGCAGGCACAGTTAGACTCTCACTGCACTGTCCGAATGAAATGGATTCCCCCAGGCTTTGTCAGAGACCATCAGACTAGTTGTTTTTAAAAGCAAACTTAAAACATATATACATTAGATTAGCATATCACCTGCCACAGCAATCCCCCGGTCGATCTTTTTTCCGATGACTTTGAACAATTGACACCACCTTTTCGGACATCAGCACTTTAGGGGATGGTTACATCAATTTGGCACTTAACAAATGTTTCAATTTTTTATTACTGAGCATACCACATTGGGGGTTTTCTGGTGAGAGACTATCAACACCAAATATTGTGTTATGAACTGATGCCACAGGCTTCATCAAAAGAGAAGAATCCCCTATGATAATTTTTGAGCAGCAGGTTGTTTTAACGGGGGAATGACTGATCAAGAGGAGTGGAATGGAGTCAGGATTAACTAAGAGGTCAATGAAAACTTCACAGAATTAAATGATCACAACTACATGTATTTACATTTAAACATCGCCACTGTTTGACCTGGCCACAAGGCACTTTCAGTATGAAGTAAGCACCAGACTCCGGTACCCTAAAGGAAAACAATAATAAGACTATATCACTCAGTTTCAACCATATGGGACCTGGAATTTATATAGGGATACTAGGAGTCTTTTCATGAAATGTTAAAACAAATTGGTCATTTTCATTAGTGGTTTCTGGACATCACATTGGTCAATCACCCCAGGAAAGTGTATTTGCACCTTAAGTGATACTGCGATGCTTATACCAGTTTTCAGGGAGCCTAGAATTTGAGGCAAAAGTCTCACCAATAACCATAGTAGTAGTACTCAGTTGTTTACCCAGATTTTTCACTTAACATTTACATTTTATCTATTTTAGTGTTTTATATATATATTTACTCTTATAAGTGGAGAGTTTTCTATATTTTATGAATCTGCATTATATATTGAATTGTAAAACTCAACTCGGGGTTACCTCCCAAATTATAACTTAACTAAACATCACAAAATGGTACTTCTATTTTTTGGGTACCCACCACTACCCTTTTACTTCTCTGAAGTAAACTTTTCTATCTTTAAGGTAAGCTTTAGTTGACTCATGCTTCATGTACTTTTGATCTACTTTTTCACTCATTTTGTTGTTAATCTGCTTTTTAAAATATTTGATGATCTAATATAGGTATTCAGCATGGCATATTTTCTCAGCTTGCTTTTTGTTCAATACAATGACCTCACAACTGTACAATAATGGCTAAGAGTTTTTACACGGTACGAAATTCAATCAAATTCACTTTAATGAAGAAATTGACACCAATATAAATTTCAACAGGAACCGATTTTCATTGCCCATGTTTAACGTCTGAAATAGCAATATTAATCAATAGGGAATATATGTGTTTGTCCAGTATACAGTAGAACACAGATATATCAATGCACTATCCCACTGGTCATGGAAAATGTATCTTGGTCTTGGTGTTGCAATTATATTAGTAAAGTCTGAAATTCAGGTCCCTTCACAGTTGTGTTTGAATACAAGGTTCAAGTCTTATATGAATATAACATGGTTTCAAGTCCTATATGAAGGGGACACAGGTTGAAATCTTACATAAAGGGAAAACAGGTTGAATCCTTACATAACAGAGGAACTAAATCAAATCTGATATGAAGGTGATACAGGTTCAAGTTTTACAGGACCAATATTCTGAATTCTGGGTTAACAGCTGGCTGAACTGAAAACAACAAACAGCACATACTGTCATTAAAACAACAGCCATTTATTAAATACTGTGTTTTATTGATAGTTTAATTATGTGTTAACAAAATATCCCTCAACATCAAAACTTACTTACCTAAAAAACAAAACTTAAAAATAAGATGTGTGAGAACAAAAAGTATTGCACTTTCTCAATTTCCACCAGATGCATGTCTTACTTTTTCCATGTGATACTAATGTCAAACTTGAGGTTTTTAAACAAAATCTTAGGTGATATCGGGACAACTCTCTGGGTGGTTAAGCAACAAAACTGTAAACCAATTGTCTGTGAGAGTCTCTAGCATGATGCTAGCCTTGCTGAAGGCTCAAGTTTCTTTGCAGTTTGGGAAATTTTCAGTTCAGATAATGGAGTTTCAGTTTATATAATGTACTCATACATGTACTGACTTTAACAGTAGCATACAGCTAAGACAGAGAGATCTGTCTGATAAGCTTTTATCTCATAATGTATGAGTGCTTTATGAATACCAGATATCTGTGTGCACGTTTGAAAAAGATAACATGCAATTTGAGCCTTATGCAAGGCTAACTTGATTAAGCTTATAACATTAAATGAGATTAAGTGTTTGGCTACAATCTGTTTGTCGATATACATTACCCCCAGTTTGACTAATACATATATCAGAACCATATTGTTAACAGTTGTTAGAATACATAGTATTAAGTTGTTTTTTTTTACAATTGGACACTATCGACATGATTTTTTGTTCAGATTTCCAAATGAACTATAGACTGCTAATTAATATTGACGTGTGTGCAATCTACTAATTAAATCTTTAACCCAAATGTTTTTAATTACATATTCCTTCTACACAACAAGGGTAAACTTCGAAAGAAATTTACTTCAGTTGAGTCAACCACTTTGAACATATATTTGGCAAAAAAGCAAAACTGGAATGCTGTTATTTGATTGTGAATAAATTAATGTATGCACTGCACACAAAAACCTCTACAAAACACATTGCTGTAACAAATCAGCCAATATGCTGCATTAAATTCAATCTTCCCAAAATAATAAATTTTTTTTGTATTTTTAGCAGTTAAGTATTCTTATAAACTTGTTACATTGATGCAAAATACCTCAGAGGAAATGAAATTCATTACAAAGCCAATCCATTTATATTTGTTTTAATTGTGGGACTTTTCTTCACTCTTGTGATTTATGTATTCCATAACACTGTCTCTTTGCCACGGAATAGAGAGCAATGATGAAATAACAACTACTGTCTAAAAATAACCATGCATGCATTAACAAGAGAAGCAAATTTTCATCATAAAGAAAAACACTCTTGTGTGCTTGGAATGTGTTCAGCTTCTTTTAAGATCATGCGAAACATCAGTTTTTGTTTGCCAGTGATGGAAGCAAACTGAAACTTTGTGTAATATTGGATATACTTAAATAGCATTATAACATTCAGTCAATTAGAGTGCAAAGGCAGAGATAGCTTATACACTATAAACACTAGATCTTTAATGGAAAAAATACACAAGTGTAGCACAATCTGATTCAGATGGAACGACGGCACTTTTTTACGTCAGTATCATGCTAATCTAAAGGCATTCCGAATCTGGGATTTCAAACATGTTGTGTTCTAGTTTTGTTCTCACTGAACCCAGTAGTAGGAAGGGGGGTTAATGAGAAAAAAAATATGCTTATGAAAATCCTACAAAAACCTTTTAAATATGCAGAAATATTGGATAGATGGCAAGAGTTTCTTCAAATTTGTCATCTGGTATTTTAGTACAATTGTGTCACTATAGTGACATACGGTCTCATGTTAAGAGTCCACATTAATTTCAGTTTCAATTTTGGGGTGTTAGGCCACTTTAAAATAGCCAGATTCACATTAAGACAAACCCTCAAGTATTTCCATGAGCCGTGAGATGGATTTAATCTAATCTGATATAGACTTTTATAGCATTTAATCTCCATCATTGACAAACATTGACGTAACTATACATAAACATATTAAACAGTCGTAGACCCACTGACAGACAGGACATACTTAAGAATACAGAGTGGTGGCCGGGTGGCTATGGGGGAGCCAGGCATTGGCAAACAGGTAAGTTTTCAAACTCATCAACACAGAGTGAGATAATTGCTTATTTCCAAAAGTGATAACTGCTAGGCCACTACAGCCTCTCTTAAAACTGTATGAAATTAAGTGAACTGTATGAGGACATTATATCTGTGTATCCGGTGTATACACACAGAAGTTATTAAATACCACTGAGGCATACCAAACATGCACCATACAGAGGAATGTCTTCAAACTTTTTGACATCAGAGCAAGTTTGCAATGAATCAGAATGCTAGCTTAATACTGACTGGAAAAAAATGGCACATAAACATTTAACAGTCCATAGGCAACAAAATGATAAGGTCAAAATTTGGGTTTTTACATCGCATTGATATTGCCATTAATACTGAGACAGGCACCGTCACTTGTCAAACCCATACAGTTGTGAGAGCCTGTAACTACCAAAACAATAAGATAAGAGCACATTTGATCTCATAAGTAATTTGAAAATGATAGGACAGAACCTGTCTGTAGACACTCTAAGCAATACCATCCAATGTAATACATAACAACTATTATTTTGAAGAATTCTCTAAATCCTTTATCTGATCATATGTTATCCTCAGTATTAACAAGTCAAACTCCACTAAAATAAAGAGATACCGTATTTTTTTCAAAATATGGCCCGGGCGTTAATTATTTTCAAATGGCATCAGACCAGGCGTTAAATTAAACCAGGCGTTCTTTTGAAATACAAAAAACAGTGTTCTGAATTGTAAACAGTGTACTTGGTACCAGGCGTTAATTTGAACCAGACATTTATTTGAACCTGGGCATTATTTTGGAAATTTACGGTATTTCTTATTTTTACCTAAATTTGATCATTTCTTTTGACCATGTGGTTCAGTGTAATAAAGTCTAATATCTGAACATCTTGGCTAGAATAGGTTTGGTGCTTATGAACCTTAACACAGAAAATACATACTAAAACTAACTACTTGTTTCGAGTGAGGGAATTTTACAATAAAAAGCACAAGGAATACAATAATTATAGAACGATTATGTATAAAAAAATGACATCAATATGTACAAAAGAGTGATATATAACACTGTATTTTTGGAAAAGTGACTGACCAACCCAAAGTCTATGTACAGTGTATATATATAATGTGCTGCAAATTTCCAAAATAGTGCCCAGGCATTGCTCATTTTAGAACACCCAAACTTTTGAGTCTTGGTATTTTTTTTAAAACTAGATGTCTACCTTGAGCCCCATTCACAAAGACCTATGAACAAAATAGTAGAGAGTCCAGTTTCACAAAGGCCTTCTATCTGTACTAATAAGCTTGTAAATGCTAGCAGTCTACCAAGTCTTCACTATCCGTAAGGCTAACATAGTATTGTATTATATATAAAAGAAGAACCGATTTAGATGGTGCTGCATCTCAAGTATTGTAGAGTAAGAAATCTAAAATTCACCACATATCTGAATTCGCCACATGTTGAAATACTACTATAATAAATTAATTGAGGTGAGATTTGTTGAATGTACAGTAAATTAAGGCTTTTTGGACTGAAAAATACCAATTTTAAGACAAAACATCATTTTCTTCAGAAAATTAACTAAGGTTTTAGAGGTGGCGAATTTTAGATTCCTGGCGAATTTTAGATTTCTTACTCTACTATCTCAGTGAAACAGTTAAGCAGAAGAACTAACAATTACTAGGCTACTAAGTAGAAAGTAGGCTGTCGTAAACTCGATACCCTGAAAATACACAGAGTTAACTGAAATAGTCATCTTCTTCTACGGTAGCTTAAACCTGGGCGATATTTTGGACATTTACTTTCACAATACTTGGCATGCTAGAATTTGCATCAGTAGGGCCATTTTATGATATATGTGTATAACAAACCCCTACACCACTTGTATTAATAACACCAGGCAACTAAAATTATATGCTTGTATCAGTATATTTGATAGGCTGAGAAACACAAGACACACAGGCTTTATATGTTTATTGTAAAATGTCACGAAAAATACAAAACATATTTCATTAAGCTGTTTCCAAGGACGTGACAGAAGAGGAATTCTTTGAAGGTGCAGTTTTATGTCATTCAATGTGAAACACCAAATATGGTATTTACCTTTACAGTTTTAACTTCCTTATTTAGTCTCACAGATTTTTGTAATTTACCAACTTAATCAATTTAACATTATAGAAAATGTTGATAATAAATTGTCAAATGTTCACTCATAGAACTGTACAATACCAACATGTTTCCAATATACAGTTGTGGCAAATATATTCGTATGTTCATTTCCTTTTGCAAGAAAATCATTACACGTTTGATTTTTGAGCCACAAGTCACTGATGTGAGCTGCCATCGGTGTTTACGGAAACTATGCTAGCACTATCTTTGTGCAATTCCACCCACTAAACCATTTCTCATTTTGTCATTTGCCAGGTGAGTCGTACACTTGGAAACAAGGCTTAATATCTCAGTGAGGTCTGTACGGAATGTTACTGTTAACAGCACAGTAATAACATAAAGAGACTACGAATGGATTGGCCCTGTATGTCACAGTAGTTTAACTTCATTTTGTTTATGCATTAACTTACAATGGTACATAGGAGTTATAAACTGTAAAAATATTTCAATGAATCCTCTGGATTGAGTTTCAAGAACCTAGTTTGCAAAAAAAAAAAAAAAAACGTATGCGGTCATCATTGATAAAAAAATGTTTAATTTCAAAGACATAATCAAGGCCCTGTTTATATCGATTAGCACACATAGGATATCACTTATTGAAGACTACTACCTGAATCCTTTTAATTGAGTTTTAGCAGGACACAAACTGTCATCTTCTGTGCAAAAAGAAATTTCTTCAAATCTCTTAAATCCTTTTATCCCTAGAAATATGTGGGGATAAAGAAAATGAAAATCATTTCCTTTTTCTATGTTTATCTGTTGAGAAGTATTCAGGTTAATGGCAATTCAAGCAAACCTTCATTTGAATATTAGCATATACACAATATCACATATATTAGCTTTTATATCATACAAAATTCGCCTAATACAATTTTAGTATTCAATGTATAACATTTTTGTACAGTAAATATTATGAAAATTTTACACAGTATGTGAAATTTAAAACTGTCCCGTGGCATCTTCTTTTGCACATTTGTGACAGGATGCCAAATTTGCTCAAATTTTGATTAATTTATCTTACTTTCAAAAGGGTGTCCTCCAGTAGCTAGTTTCACATTCCATGTCAAATTTTCACATTTTTTTCACTCTACATAAATAACTTCTCTGTTATATACTTATACAGAACTACTGGGGTTTTTTTCCACAAACCTTTTAAGGACCCATATCTACATGAATACAGCATCCCTTGGTACTTTATATACAACCATTTGTTACATAATTAACATAATATAATCTACTATATTTTGTTTATACATCAATTTACATAATTTACAGAATAATAAGCAAGAGCTATATTGAGAAGGTTTTATCATAGCTGAAACTACCATTGCATTGTGTACGGACATGAATTTCCATTCATGCATGAATGTTTTAATAAATAATGAGGAAAACACACACGTGTTGTCATTGACTACCATTAAGTATATTATATTTTGATTATAACAAAGCTACAGCAAGAAGGGTAAACACTAGTGCTGGGGCAAGTTGACTGAAACTCGAGTTGTAACTCGATGGGCGATAATTAGGGGTAACATCGATCTGCGCAAGTGAAACTCGAGTTTTTGAAAACATCAATATTTTCACCATCTAAGGCTGACACTTCACCAACACAACAGATATATCTGAAATTTTCAAAAATATATTGCATTTTTACTTTATTCTGGCTTAAATCAATGAAGATTTAACTTAAATTATTTTGCAAAAGCCATTTCCAGGTTAAAGTTTCGGCGAATGTACGGTTATGTAAAATATTTTCCATTAATCAAACGAAATATTTTATCCCGAAAATCACTCGAGTTTAACTCGAGTGCAACTCACTTCTAACAGGTGATGCTCGATCTGCCATTTTAGCTAGCGATCCCACCACTAGTAAACACGACATAATTATCCCTAAAGCTGAGACTTCTCATACTATTCACCTTTCAAAGACAAGGCTCATCACTACAGTCAACTCCCTTTAATTAGAGCTAGAGTAAGAAATCTAAAATTTGCCACATGTGGTAATACTACTAAAAATAATCAAGGCTTTTTGAACTCAAATATACCATGTTTAAGACAGAGTATTATTTTCTTCACAGAATTAACTAAGGTTTTAGAGGTGGCGAATTTTAGATTTCTTACTTTATATTAAAGGCACAGACAATTTACCATTATTACCTTTAGAAGTTTAAACCTTGCTTTTAATTTAAAAATTTCTATTCTTAGAAATATTTCTCATTGCAATATTCTTTCTGAGAAAATTGCAAATTTAATAAGTAAATTAAATTTTTATAAGTTAATACCCTATCCAATGGACAATTGCTAATCCGGTCGGCGCAGACCGGCCCGCCAAACGCCAGAAAAAGACGTCCTGTGTTGCCACCGGCTGGCCGGTCCGTAGTACTGTGCACTCCCCAGATGGCGCCTCGTACTTCCTTCCTGTCTAGACAACCTGACGTCATAGCATCTTTTTCGTTGTCTAAACCTCTTAGACCCCTAGTAAGCTGATAGCGGGGTCGGTGGGAGGGTCTTGTGTGTCCATTGGATAGGGTATTAACTTATAAAAATTTAATTTACTTATTAAATTTGCAATTTTATTGCGTTAATACATCCTATCCAATGGACAATTGCTGAATAACTACCGCTTGGTCGGCGGGTAAGTTACTAGGGACTTATGTGAACTCACAAGAAGTAGCAAATTTTAACCTATGGTCTACGCTGACTTCGTCAGGAGACCTATAGGTCCAGGCCTGGGTTGACTTTAAGGTCAGGAAACCCTGCAAGGCCATGGTCGGTTGCCAGCAGCCGGTTACCCGGGGCTATACCGCCGTCGCCCCCCCCCCCCCCTTTTTGCAGACCTGCTCTGAGGTAGGGGAAGAGAGGGATGAGTTCAGTCCCAGAATGCAAATAAACCTCCCAAAGGAAGCACGCCACACTTAATTCTTATGTACATGAAGAAACTGTTTATACATATATACAAATCTCCTCAATCTACGGGCCACTTGTGGATCTGCTGAGCAGCCACTACCGAGCCCAATTGGTAAAGCTCTGAATCAGCCCAAGCCCCGCCCTTCATATAGAACTGTGTGAAGGTATTGACTTCAGTGGCAGGCTGACAAGATTGGATCTAAGGGGACTCCCGACTGGAAGGCCTTAGAAGCAGCAAAGGCCCTGACATCATGGGCTTTAACCTGATGTTAAATGTGGGCCTCCTGGTCAGAGAGCTCATAACATAGGATCACAGTCTGCTTGATCCAAGAGGAGATAGTGGCAGGCGAGATGTCTTTGTTGAAACCTTTCTTAAAGGAAACAAAAACCACCTCCTTATTCTGCCCGATGTCTGAGGCCCTGTCCAAATAGTAGCATAATGCTCTGACCGGACAGAGGGACCTGTCAGACTTGAGGGATCTATCCAGAGTCGAGGCCAGGGCTGTTATAACCCCAGGGGCCACACTGGACACTCTATGGCCAGCTGATTCTAGGATAGAAAGCTGGGTGATGGATACAGGGACACCTTTGACCAATCGGATTGGTGTCCAATATATCAGTTTTGCAGGCATGAATCTCACTTTTGCACTTGCCCGACCCAAGGGCCAAGAGGAATACCGTCTTGAAGGTCAAATGCTTCAAGGGGGGCCTCCTTGATTGGATCAAAAGGACTCTTAGCTGGTGCACGGCCAGTGAGAAGTTCCAGGAAGGTATGCCACTCCTGCCTCTGGGTCTGTCTCTGAAGAAACTATCCAGGAGACGAGTGAGATTTTCGTCCTTACTGATCTTGAAGGGTGAATTTCCAGTTTATCAACAATGGGTGACCTATAACCATCAATGGTGCTGGGCTGTTTGCCAAGCATATATCTCACTTCTACTCTTCCCCGACCCCAGGGCCAAGAGGAAACTGTCTTGAAGGTCAAATGCTTCAAGGAGGCCTCTTTAATTGGTTCAAAATGACCCTTGTCAGCTGGTGCAAAAAACCAGGGAGAGGTTCCAGGAGGGGATTCCCTTCCGGCCTTTGGGTCTGTCTCAGTGGAAACTATCCAGGAGACGAGTGAGATTTTCATCCTTACTGATATTGACGGGCGAATTTCCCAGTCTATCAGCAATGTCTGACCTGTAACCATCAATGGTGCTGGGCTGCAACTTCCTGTCCTGAACTAGGTACATAAGGAAGTCAGCAACTAACTTACAGGAGGGGCCCCGAAGTCCACCTGATGAATGATACATCACTTGTAAAAATGGCCCACTTGCCTCATAGACTGATCTGATTGACCCCCCTTTGAGGAGCCTCAATTCTTGCTGCCACTGCCTCAGACAAGTCCTGCTCCTCGATTGCTGAGGCTCTAGGAGCCCTGCATGGAGATTAAGATTTGTCAGATTTCTGTGAGGGATCTGATCGAATGGCTGTGAACAGGCTGGACAGATTGGGCAGGCTCAGCGGGATGTGGCTGGACGTAGCCGCTAGATCCCAAAACCAAGGCATGTTGGGCCACCCCGGAGCAATCAGAATGATTCTCTTACATGGGGAGTCTTGCAACTTCACCACTTTGCCCAATATGGCTGATGGTGAGGTGTATGCTTTTAGATCCTACCATGGCCGACTGAGTACATCCACTGCTGTGGCCAGGGGATCCGGTACCGGTGACACAAA
This sequence comes from Sabellastarte sp. h YS-2021, assembly GCA_964017235.1. Classification (NCBI taxonomy): domain Eukaryota; kingdom Metazoa; phylum Annelida; class Polychaeta; order Sabellida; family Sabellidae; genus Sabellastarte; species Sabellastarte sp. h YS-2021. Next base: position 45,726,913 of record OZ024935.1, read on the forward strand.
ACAGAGGCGACTTGTTGTTGAACCTCGTGGCAAATAAGTTTATTTGGGCCGGTGCCACCTACTGCATAGAGTGGAAGACCTCTGGAAGGAGAAAGCACTGTTTGGATGGTCTGGCCTAGCCTGGACAGCCTGTCTGCTACCACATTAGGCCGGCTTGGAATGTGTCGTGCTTAGAGTCACTTGTTTCCTGGTACCCAGGTCAAGATTCTCCATAGTAGGGCACAAAGTGGGCCCGACCTCATTCCTCCTTCCTTTATGTATGACACTACTGTGGTGTTGTCAGTTGCTACAAGTACTATCTTGTTTAAGCAAAGGTCTTAGAACTCTTTAAAGTCAGAAAAACTGCTTAAAGTTCTAGATAGTTTATATATACAACTTGCTTCCCGGAGGGGACCAAGTTGCTCCTGCCAAGTGCTCATCTAAGTGAGACGCCCCACCCTTCTATTGATGCGTCTGTAAATATTTGCAGAGCATGTTTTATTGGGTGTAATGGTTGGCCTGTAAGTGCATTGTCTTCCTTCAGCCACCATTGTAAATGGGGGTGCAGGGACCTGGGGACTTGGATCACCTTTTCCAGTGATTCTGGTACCCTCCAGCTGTTTTTGAGATGCCCTGTATGGGTCTCATATGAAGTCTGCCTAGATTAACATGCTTTTCTGTAGATGTTAGTAACCTATCAAGGACATGAATTCCCGGACCGGGCAAGCCGGTAGGGATAGCAGTTTTAACAGTCTCTTGAAGGTTCTGTACCCAGTCCAGGGTCGGTCGGAACCGATCAGACCTGAAGTCGAAACTGGTAGCCTACAAAATCAAAGTCTTGATTGGGCTCCAGCTCTGATTTCTCTAAGTTCCTTCGCCAACCCAGTTGCTGACACATTATTTACTAGTTCCTGTGTATTTTGGAGACAAGCCTGGTGGGATCTAGCTCTCACCAACCAGCCGTCTAGGTACTGGTGGCCTCTTAAATCCTTGTGTATGGCCATCAATTTCACCTGCTTGGTATCACGGTGAACTCAAAAGGTGCTGTGGACAACCCGAATGGCCGGGCCTTGAGTTGGTATGCCCGACCTTGGATGTGAAATCTCAGGCATTTCCTGGATTGTTCTTGTATAGGTATATGGACGTAGGTATCCCTCCTTCAACAGTTGTACTACCTAAAGTCCAGTCCCCAAGGCTTCCTAAGTTCCCAAAAAGAGGGCTTAGTCTGGACCTTATAGGCAGATTGTGTGCCACATTTGGGACATTTGGTATTCTGACAATATTTCCTGTCCCTCCGGACACTGGTCCGGTCTGGTGACCATGATCCAGGTTAACAGTCTCTCTGTTTTTATTGTGGTCTTATTTTCACATTAATAAACTCTTTGCCCCGGGCCAGCAGCCTGCAAGGTGCAGCATTTACAGAGCAATTGTAATATGTGAGATGTCAGTCCCCTGGCCGGACCTGATGACAAAATTGATTATTATCTCTGCAGTCAAGTCCAGCACCGATAACAGGTTGTTGAGAGGTGTGATAAGGGAAGGTTGCCTGGCAGTAGCTTGGGAAACTGTCCTATCATCAAGATCACTGACCAGTTTAAGAATTCTCTGTAACCCAATTAACCTTGGGCAACTCTGTCCGGTACCCGGACTCCATACCCGGTACTTTACTGTAACCAGTAATTCTTGTAACCGGCAAAAACTGGCAGGTTGGGGTCACCAACGAATTTTGACAGCTACTGGTCTATATTTAGCCAGCTTTTTTTTTTTTTTTTTTTTTTAAACCAGTTGGGTTGAAGCACTACAGTAAGGACTGTGTAGCCAACACCCTGTTAGTAGACTTGTAACCCATAGAATGAAGTAAGTGTACAAGGCTGTGTAGCCAGTACCAGTAGGTACACTCTGTAGCTAGTTGCTGAAGTGTACAAGGCTGTGTAGCCAGTACCAGCCGGTACACTCTGTAACCAGTTGTTGAAGCCAGTGTACAAGGTTGTGTAGCCGGTACACTGTAACCAGTTGAGGCTACTGTATAAGGTTGTGAAGCCGGTAGCCGGTCGGTAATACTCTAACCAGTTATCGAAGTAACTGTACAAGGCTGTTTAGCCGGTAGTCAGTCGGTACACTCTGTAACCAGTTGTTGAAGTAAGTGTACAAGGCTGTGTAGCCAGTAGGTACACCCTGTAACCAGTTGCTGAATGAAGTTTACAACTATCTTGTGTTGAATTCAGTCTCCTCCATTAATTCCTCTGTAACCGGTTGTTGAAGCAAGTGTACAAGGCTGTATAGCCGGTACACTCTGTAACCAGTTGTTGAAAACAAGTGTACAAGGCTGTATAGCCGGTACTGGCCGATACACTCTGTAACCAGTTGTTGAAACAAAATTTTTCAACTATCTTTGAACGCACGTCTTATTTGTAGATTTTGACAGTTGCTGGGGAAGCCCTTGTGAGCTATATTTAGAAACAAATGTTGGTCGGTCTGTCACGTGACCAGCTTGCTGGTCGGAGGGACAACGTGATTGGCTGATTGGAGATGACGATCTGCTTCGTGAACTGGTCGGTGTATCACGTGACCAAGTTCGGGGATATGCCCTCACTAGACGCGTTCTTTCCTTATATTACAGTAAACGTAAGCTTACTGGTCGACTGATGTCTGTAGCAGAGAAGTCTGTACTAGTACGCTGGAGGGATTACAGGAACTAAAAAACTGGAATCACAGTAGACGTGAGCGCAAAGAATGTACTTCCGACCTTCTTGTTTGGTGAATCACGTGATAAACTTCGTGACTGGTCGGTGAAAACACGTGACCAACTTCGTGAAGACACGCGATTGGCTGACTGGATATGACGTCAGAGGTCGCGTTCTTTTTTGCTGGCCGGTCGGCTGATGCTTTACAAGCAGAGAAGTCTCGACCAGTGCACTCTGTAGATGAAATTCCTGGCCGGTCTGAAGTCGGTTCTTCTTCTCAGCCGGCTGTACACTCAAACCAGTTTCCTGGCCATCCACTGCCCTTACTACCGACACAATGGCCGGGTCCATAAGGGTGGAACTGAGAGTGACAAAGATTCCTTCTGTGTAGTAAATACTGGAGAGGTCGGTTGAAGAGATCTGAAGAATTCACCTCTTGCTTCTGATGAAAATATACTCGAGCTAGGCTGGTGTGACTGATGCTTTACAGCAGAGAAGTCGGTACCAGTGCGCTCTGAAGAAATCTGAAGAATTCATTGCTTCTGATTAAAAAACATCAAAAACTCGAGCTGGGCTGGTGTGACTGATGCTTTACAGCAGAGAAGTCTGTACCAGTGCGCTCTGATGAAGAATGCACCTTTCATGGGGAATCCCCTTTATTTACAGTGCTCAAAAATACGTAGACTGAGGTTTTCCGTGATTTCTAAGATGTTTCTATGGTGACTGTAGCTGGAAGGTTATAGATGGTACATTCAAAACAAAAGACACGGATAAAAATACCTGTAAGTAGTATATCCATAATTCCTCAATAAAGTCGATAACAACACAATGGTTGAATGGGAGGTAACTAGCAAAATGGCTGCCTTCATATTTCCCGCCGATTACTGCCCTATCATCAACAAAAAATTGAGTCAACTAGGGAGCGTTTCCAGCAGATTTCTAAAAGTATATCCGTGCTTGATCAGAAGGTAACACTTCTACACTGAAAATATCCACATATAAGGTTGAAAATCCGTCATAATGCACACTTTTGCTTAAAATATCTGGAGATGTTGAAAACACGTCTGCACAGTACACGCGCCAAATGAAAAAGATGCTATGACGTCAGGTTGTCTAGACAGGAAGGAAGTACGAGGCGCCATCTGGGGAGTGCACAGTACTACGGACCGGCCAGCCGGTGGCAACACAGGACGTCTTTTTCTGGCGTTTGGCGGGCCGGTCTGCGCCGACCGGATTAGCAATTGTCCATTGGATAGGATGTATTAACGCAATAAAATGTCTATTTTCCAAGAAAACTTTGAGAAAAAGATAACAATTCCAAGAATAAGAATGTTGTCAATTATCGGCTGAGGACCAGGAAATGTATAATCTGGCCTTAATCAGTGTAACCACATGTTAGTAGAAGCCGACTCAAAGTACCTGTAAAGCACATATGGTACACGAGTAGGTGAAAAGGAACAAATTAAATGAGAAATTATAACTGAAAATTAGATTTTGCATATGTTGTCTATAGATATAAGCCAAGATTTCAAGAGTTTTACTGGCACCAAGTTCACTATAGTGACCTCTTAGTTTCTCACCTGAGTCAACCTGTTTCTTTGCACCTGGTGACCCCATCGCAGGTCCAGACTAAATAGGATTAAAGTCATTAAACTGTATTTAAAATGGAAGAAGATATAAAACTCTTGACTCAAGTCAATTATCTTTATCTGATTTATTTATATTTATTTTTGTAATACAAATGACACATAGGACTGTCATTTAGAATAAAAATTGACAACATTTATTATAAATTCCCATATCCTGCCCAATATTATTCTGGTAGATTTTAAGCAAAGGTAACAGACACAAAATACAGAAAAAAAACTTGAGCCAGAAACATGTGATATGTACAGATTTCAACATATGGAAATCTACTTGGGAAAAATTAACTTCTTTTTGTCTTGTTTCTCATATCACGGGCCATATTCACGAGCAATACTTGATAAATTGACCTTAGATCTAAGTTAGGAAAGGTTTTTCAGTCAAGATTTTCTTGGAATGGGTATTCTGGAAACAATATATAGATACGGTCATGTGAGATTTTAATTAAGGAGAAAAGCCTCCCCAACTCGCAAGGTACATTTTCATTAATAAGATTCTGAATGGAACAAGACCTGATATGCATACAGGTTTTTTTCATGTCAAAAAATACTCCTAATTGCTGCTCGTTTACATTTTTCTAAGGTCGCCTTAGAGTTAAAAATGTTCACAACTACAGTCTTAAAATCTAAGTAATACATTAAATTTAAGTTAGGACTGGTCTACATATTGTTCATGAATATGGCGCCTGGCTCTTATTTCCCAGACTTAAACATACACACTGATTTGATAATAATGACTAGTTTTAAGAATTTGAAAGAAAAATTCAATGTTCAAATATCTGTGTAAAAACTTTAGTGAGACAAAAACACTTTCAAGATTTGATAACACATATTGTACTAAAACTTAAAGACAAGGGATTTAGCAAAAACAAGGTACAAAAGTGATGAATTTAAAATTGAGCTGCGAACGGTTACTCGAGGCTCGATAGACGGGTCGATCTTGGCTAGTACTCGAGTCCATTTTAAGTACTCGGTTACTCACGAGGTATTGTATTATCGCCCACATAATGAAACGTTTGTGTAAAATATGCTGCATTTCAGCATTTCCGTAACATAACCTCAATTAAAATTGTTTTCGCTGGAAAATGTATAATTTACTCCTTATTCTATAATATCTGGTTAAATAGAAGATGTTTTTCTTCAAAAGTTTTGTTTCCGGAATCGACTATTTGTTTACAGAAGACTTCTAATGGTGGGAACTAAATCTCACGGTTACTCGAATTCGGGGCGGTTGTCAGAGGGCGAGTACATGGTGCCGTTTTTTTGTACCCATCCCAGCCCTAATTTAAAACAGTACTGAGTACTACAAATTTAAGTGGTTAATTAAACCAGGTATTGATTTGAACACGGGCACTATTTGTACTCCTTGATGGTAAACAGTCACATTTTATTAATATTAAAAGGATTCTTGTCAGTAAACAAGAATGACAACTATTTTCTACTTCAATCCACAAAAAATATGTTTCACATAGTTTTCCATAAGAAAAAAAAAAGGAGTCTATTTGCTCCTATCACTGAAAATGTCACATAAGCCATTCAACATTTGCATTTCACTTGTTAAGCAGTAACAACAACAATGACAGTGAGTTACTTAAGCCATTTTTGAAAGCAGTTAGTAAGGAATCTAAAATTAGCAGCATATCTGAAATTCACCACATTTTGAAAATGCTTATAAAATAAACTGAGGTAAAATCTATGGAAAGTATAGTAGATTAAAGTTTCTGAACTAAGGATACCAATTTTAACACAGACTAGCATTTTCTTCCTAGAATTTGCCAAGGTTTTTTAGAGGTGGTTAATTTTATATTTCTATCGAATTTTAAATTCCTTAGTCTATGACATGCCTTTGTTGTCATTTGTATCACACTAGCATCAGTTTTCCTGTACAATGAGCACAGTTGACAAAGTTTCTATCACTAAAAGCCATTTTCTCCACCATGTTCGAGTTACCGATTTCCGACAGCAAGTGCATGATTCTCTGTGCTGTTTCATCCTCCGCAGGTATATTTGACTGTCGGGAGTTATTATTGTGTTTAATACTATGACTGCTACTATCCGGAGAAGTAGTAGTTGAGTTAGTAGTCTGTGTTTTATCCGGACTGGCGGTGGGAAGGTGGTTCTGTGAGTAAGGTGATGCTGGGTTTGAGTCTTGATGGGGTGTTTTTGTCACATCCACACCCACAATACGCTCTACTTCAGATTCATCACTGCTACTGGAAGACAGGTCTGTCCAATCTGTAATACATTTCAAGTGAAAACAATTTACTGCATATTTTAACATTTTAACAAAAGTGGTTGTGTGCATTAGATACTAATTAACCCCTTAAAGACCTTATCTGTCAACTAGCAGTCGACAGCAATGTGTATTCTACAGTACCATGTCTGTCAGCTAGCAGTCGACACCCCCATATGATATGCCAGCTTTCCTTCAGCACTGTAGAATTAAACGTCTTGGTATACTGAAATACGCTATGTAAAATATTATGTACGAGGACGTTATGGACAACGTAAATCACTTGTGGTGTGTGTTTTAGCAACCTAAACTGTCTGTCAGCTCTTCATCCCGGATTTTCCTTCGGTATAGTAGAATACTGCTCCCTTGGTGGCGAAGAGGTTAAATAGCTCCAAACTTGATGTGACCAAAAAAATCCAAAACCCATAAGCCCCTTTTATCGATGGATTAAGTGGAGAAAGGATGCCGAGAGCCTACCCAGATGGTTGATAAATATTTTAATAATAGTAAAAGATTTGTTTATACTATTAATACCTCTTTCATTGATGTGGTACATAAACAACATAAACATTCAAAAGCAGCTAATTTACAAAACACATCTGCCAATCAAAGGATTTTATCACAATAGTATGTGGTTCAAAAAACTTTTGATTTACCATTCAAAGAATACAGTGACTTTACTAAAATGGAGGAATTCAGAAATTGCCAGAACAATCAATGACCCACCTTCTAAGTTTGAACTCTCTAGTTTAGCACCAAAGTTGGAATTGTTGTTAGTTTTGGTGACTAGGTGGGGCTGTATATGGTTCTGTGCTATTTCTGTGGTATTTGTGTTTTTTTTGTATGCATGCAACATCTTCCTTTCACCTAGTAACTGCATCACTAGGGCCTGGAGCTGTGCCAATTTGCCCGACATTTCTTCACGGTCCCTGGCAAGTCTCCAGATGTAATCCTCCCTCTCCTCCTGACGCTTGCGTAATACACCACGCTGCATCTGGTACAGTGAGATGTACTCACCTGGAACAGAAGGAATGTTTACATGACATACTTTTATAAAATAGCCACAATTCGTGGATAAATCATTTATTGATACTGGCAATACCGTAAATTTCCAAAATAACGCCCAGGTTCAAATAAACGCCTGGTTCAAATTAATGCCTGGTACCAACCACACTGTTTACAATTTATAACACTGTTTTTGTATTTTAAAAAAACGCCTGGTTCAATTTAATGCCTGGTCTGGTGCTACTTGAAAATAATTAACACCTGGGCCATATTTTGAAAAAATACGGTATTTATTGTTTTGGGACAGGGTCACCAATATCGTTGGACAAGATGTATATCAATTTCACCATTTTATGTAGAACTATAAACTTACATTGCAAATACTTAAATCTGAAGAAATTGTAAACTTTTATCTCTTAGTTTAAGTTTTTAATGCGTTTTTAATCAGAATTGTCGTGTTTTGTTTTGATAAGCTTTCCTTCTTCTTAATAGTTGGAGATATGCTAGAACAAAAAATTTTCAGTTTCCTGAATTCAGACTGTTCAGCAGAAAATATTTATAATTGATGACTGGGAAAATTTAATTGAAATTATCTGTCATTTACCACTGAGTTAAAAAGTCACTTAACTGGGATTAACTCTGGGGGTAGTAAAAAGTACTTGGATGCTGCATAAAAAGTAGTGGATAATTTACAGCACAGAATTAAGAAAAGTTTGATTACTGATAGTCCTGAAAATAGTCATATAAACAATGTCATAAAAATTTCATAAAACATTGTCACAAAATTTTTTTAGCAGATATTCTTTTCTTACTGAAAAAAGTATCCACTATAGAGCAACGGTAAAAAAATCTGAAGTGCAAGCATTACTATTCATGGTTGATTTGTTACCTGTTCCATAAATTCACTTACCTATAGTCTCTGACTCGCCCTCAAGTTGCATTACTAGATATTCCAACTGCTCTATTCTGTCTGAGAGCTCTGCTTTGTCCCGCATAGAACCAGTGTACTTATTCTGTAATACACAAATGATTAATATATGGTAAACAAATAATACTGTGTGCATAATACATAGGATCCATTATACTGCAATAGTTACATATATCAATTTGTCAAATTAATATGCAACATTGACAAACTTTGACAAATATCTCCCAATTCCAGTAAAATAACAACAGAAAGATGAGAGAAGGACATGACAACTTGTTTAGACCAAGAACCAAGAATCATTCTAAATAAACACATTTTTATGTTGTTTATTGGTATTTGTCCTATTATTCTGACAATTTATTGCATCAACATTCCAACAATTTCATTGGTTCTAAAAACAATTTTGCCACAATAGTCATATATTTTCCATTTCAAATCACACTTCAGCTTATAAAAAATCTGAAATTAAGTTTTAAACTTAAAATATATAAAAAGTTTTAATACACTTTGTCAAGGATTTATTTTAGATATGGTATTTATTTATAAATGTTTTACAAATTTTACTTATCGAAAAGTACCATGTTGCAGTAATTTGTAAAGATAATTGTTAAATCAAATGATAATGTTTGAAAATAATTGCAGTCCTTTTCACTATAAAAATACCAGGGTTCCCGCAGACTTTTGATAACTGTATTCAAGGTCTTTTCAAGAATTTTCAAGGTCAACAACAACAATTCGCAAGGATATATTTTAAGGCACAGCCTCCTTTACCTCAACTTTTAGCCATCCATTCCTCCCACAAAATTCTTTATTGTCACATGATTTTGACATAAAACTAGATGATGCAGATGCAAAAGTTGGGCAATAACAAATTCAAGGACTTTTTAAGGATTTTATTCAATACTGGCCAAATTCAAGGACTTTTAAGGCCTTGAAAATGACAATTTTTTTCAAGGAATTTCAAGGATGTGGGAACCCTGAATACACTATCATCTCACCTCAAGTTGCCTCATGGCATGTTGAAGAGCCTCAAACTGAGCTTTGTTGATCAAGTTTCCATTCACAGTGGCTGGAGCTACATTGAGAAACATACACCGAATATACATGAAGAAATGTAAAATGTAATATAATTCGCTTGGAAATAACCTTTAAAAGTGAAACCAAATAATCAAAACTTGTAGCAATTGTGCATCACAGGAGATCAGGGATCTAACAGAGTTTTTACAAATTAACTTGTAAAGAATTTCTCCCACTACAAAGAACAGATTTCTCTCACTTGTGAGATCTACTACCTTTTGTAAATTTCACATTTCTTACACTGTGTAGGGGGAAGGGAGAAATTGATTGGTTCTGCTGGGTCTTGATCTCACAGCCTTTGGATTACACACAGATATAAACACAAGTCTAGCTCTTTAACCAGCTGAGGTAAAGGGGAATCCCCAGAAGCCCAGGTATTAATAGAACTGATATACATGAGAATATTACAACTGGCATTTGGTTATTATTTATTACTTTATTTATTAGAATTTTACCATCACATTCAAGATATTGCATAAAACATTAAACAGGGGGTTTAAATTTAAAGACATATCCTTTATGTCTGCATTCTTAACAATCATTTTGAGATTTGTTATATTAGTAGCCACTAAAAAGTATTGCACCAGTTACTTGAAATGTCATTATATGCTTGAAAACAGTGAAACATTCTATATGTTTTACACACACACATTTATGTAGGCACAATCACATGACAGACTGTGTATGTTATCATATGTCACTGCACACAGACCCATATACTAATCATATAACCACAAATGCAGTTTAGCACACAAATATCTAGGTAGGAGCAATTACCCAGCAGACTCTATATATGATCACATAACTCACATACAGAACCAGATAATGTTCATACAACCACAAACACAGTTATGTAACTAGATACATACCAAAATAAGTAGACACAAACATACAACCACAAAATAATGACATAACCACACATAATCACCATATAACCATAACTACTCATATAACCACAAGTATTCACCTATAAAACCACACATACCCTGGTTGGCTAGATCAGCCTGCAGACTGTGCAGTTTGTCCTGTGCAGCCCTCCTTTCTGCTTGCTCTTCTTTCAGTTGGTCTAGCACCTGATTCCTCTCAGATTCCAGTTGACGCACTGAGGCTGACAGTTGCTCTACCTACAAAAATATATGTTAGATAGAACACTAGGGAGTCTTGCAAGAGCAGATACTGTCTTTACTAGTGAGTATTATATCAGCAATTTATAACAAAATAGAAGTGTACTGTTACTCTACTCAATACAGTGGAAATCTGTTCAATTTAACTACTGGGGAGCAGATACATTGATATTACTTCAACAATGTGGATGCCTTCCATCCGTAGAAAATCTATGAAGTTTCAAACTAGGGAGTAATCAGAACATTATTTGTGTTATTAGAGAGCGATACACCTAATAAAAACACAAGCTGGTGTGTTACATTTATTTCATTTCCTTCTCGCTTTCAACACATGTTTTAGACAGACCACCATAAATAGTCTCTCTGCTGAGTAGCAAATACCAGGTATTGATACAAATGTTGGTAACTTTACCATTAAAGGTCGTAACTGAGGTGTGCCATCATTAATTTAATATCAAATATACTACCAAAGACACACTACTCCCACTTCAAGGACAGCAATACAGAATAGCTGGTCAAGATATCAGGATTGTGACCCACTGGCCTGAGATAATCTCTCCTGTCAAGTTCTATTGGAATTTTATCTGAGAAACAAGATTATTACAGAATTGACCATTGACACACCATTTTGTTGTGACATTAATATTTGTCCACCTTCACGTGTATTTGGTATTTTACCTCTGTGCTATTCACAGGTAAACATGATATGTTTGAACATGTATTAACTATCTCACCTGTGCTGAATCTGTCTCTGAAGACTCTGTATCAGGGGAAGGACTTCTACGTAATAAATCTGACTTAAGATGGCTATTCTGATTGGTTAAGGCATTGATGGTGTCCTAAATAAACCAAATAGAAAAATCACAAGCATTAATTTCCCACAATTATAGGATAGTTATAACCAACCAAATTTAAAATAAAGGTTAATGCCCCTGTTCCACCAAAGGACTAAGCCCCAATCCTGTCCCCGACCCTTAATCGTGGACAGTCTGTGAAAAAAAATGTAAAATGGGCGGGACTACTGAATCGGTATCAAAGTCTGGGAATAAGTTCAGATCGGCCTGAGGAGGCCCCAGGCGGCCCCACAGATTCCCAAACTAAGAACCGATTAAGCCATTTTTCTAGTCGTAGACTTACCGGCTGGGTCCCAGGATGCCTCAGGCTTCCTGGGACTAAGCCCCGGCTAACCCCCGACTAAGTCCCGGCGTCCTCAGGCCTCCTCAGTCTTCCCCAGACCAAGGTGGCCGATTTTTGTTTTGCAATGGGACTAAGGGTCGCAGGAGGCCTGGGACTAAGGGATAGAGGGTCTGGGACTAAGGGTCGGGGACTAAGGGTCGCAGGAGGCCTGGGACAAAATAGGACTGTGTAAATTTGGTCTGAGGAGGCCTGAGGAAGCCTGGGACTGGACATTTTGTTTATGGTGGGAAAAAATAATTGGTTGGGGTCGGGAGAAATATCAAAGATGGGACTAAGCAAATTTTTTAAACCGACCCCCAAAAACCCTTAATCGGGAGCCTTAGTCGTGTGGTGGAACACCCACATTAGGTTTTACATCCTTTTAACAGATAAGGTCAAATCCAAACAGACCTTAATTGCATTACACATGTTGCCATGGGTTATTTGAACCTGTGGCTACCCATGTGATAGTCAAGTGATCAAATGGCCAATTAAGACCACTAGGGACCACTCCTTAACATGAAGCTAATTAAGATCATATTTAAAGTAATGCTTGAACTGATCAGACAAATGACATAAAATAGTGAGAACTTTGATAAAAGAAGTCTCATAATTCAATTTCTTTCTGCAAAAATTATGCCTTTTGCTTCCATATGATATCATATTTTATCCCATGTGGTGAACTGTCCACAGAAGTACTGCATATATGAATCACTGGTCCACTGCTGTTTCTCTACCTCAGCAGTGAGTGAATCAGGCATTTTGCAAAAAGGACAAAAAATTACACTTTGCTGCATGATTAAGGCTTGAATAATTATTCCTGCACAACAGTTTTAGTGTATTATGTATTCCTGGCAGCACATGCTGTAAGCAAGTTACAATCACTTTTAAGTTTGTTTATCCTCCGTTGACCTTGAAGGAGTAGCCCAAGGTCAAATCTGGCCACATCAGAAGATTCCCAGCCCATGATTTCCTGGAAGTTGGTTTACTATCCCAAACCTCTAGGACCAATAATAAGGACAATATAGGCAAATTTCACTTTGGCTATCCTCATTTGACCTTGAAGGAGCGGCCCCAAGGTCAAATCTGAAGATTCTCAGTCCATGGTTTCCTCTAAGTTGGATCACATCCCAAACCTCTAGGACCAATATTCAACAAGTTATAAGCAATCTTAATTTTGGTTATACTTATTTGACCTTGAAGGAGAGACCCAAGGTCAAAATTGGCCAAATCACAGCCCATGATTTCCAATAAGCTGGTTTAACATTGCAAACCTTCAGGACGAATAGTAAGCAAGTTATATGCACTTTTAAGTTTGGCTACCCTCATTTAACCTTAAACTAGGGGCCCAAAGTCAAATTTGACCACATCAGAAGATTCCCAACCCTTCATTTTCTATAGGTTGGTTTCACATGCCAAACCTTGAGGACCATTAATATGGGCGATATAGGCAAATTTAAAGTCCACTTCATGGGTTACTTTGGCACTCAATGGATGACCCTGAATGAAGAGCTTCAATGTCAAATGTGTGTAAGGTTGTATTTTGTATTTGTATGTATGTATTTATACTCAGCGCAATATCTCCATATACTACAGGACTCAAAGCGCTATTTAACATGTGTATAGGACATGTATACCTGTTGTACATATCACATATGAAGAGATTTAAGCTTCTACTTATGAGAACTAGCCAGTAGGAAAAGGTAGACAATTTTCAAAGAAATGCCCAGGGCGGCCACCTTGTTTTTCAGAATGATGCTAATTTCAGTCCCAGAGAAGCTTACCTCCCAATGAAAGTATCCCATAAATTTGGTGAGGCTAGCCATAAGACAAAGGTAGATAATTTCAAAGAAATGCCCGCAGCAGCCATCTTGCTTTTCAGAATGAGGCTAATTTCAGTCCCAGAGAAGCTTACCTAACAATGAAGCTATCCTGCAAAATTGGTGAAGCTAGCTGGTGTTGTTTCCCCATGGAGAGTATTAACGTCAAAAATCTCTCCACATGCGGCGGTGTAGCGAACGCTAAACCAAAGTATCCAACAGATGCATCCGGTGTATACCATTGCAAGCCAGGATAAAATTAGTATATTCTACGCAACATTAACATTTAATAAATGTGATGACCACCCCATCTCTCTGTACCTGAGCAGTGGCAAGCTCTCTCTGCAGACTTTCCATGAGTGGTAATTGCTCAACAGCATGTCGCACCTGGTCGTCATGGTTACTGTCTTCAGGGTTATGTGTAGAAACTGTCTCCTGCAGCGTCTTCAGTTGTACTTCTTTGTGTTCCAACTGAAGAGGGAAAATAAAATTTGTAACTCAAAATAATGGATAAATTCACATATATAGGCAGACAGTAGAACAACCATTGTGCAAAGCTCAATTGGATAAATATATCGCCTGTTTGGCATATGTCATGTCTCCAAAATTTTCAATTTGCCACTCAATAAAATGTCTTTTCTATTCCGAAACATAAAGTACTTATGTTCCAAGTCTTTTTATAAAGGGGAACCACCAATTTGAAAAATTTTGTTGTAATTTATAACATATAGCTATGGTCAGGAAATGGTAAGTGTTTTTTTCGCAATAAAATGATTAATTTATTAGGATTTAATATCTCTTTCACTGTACAAATTAGATCACATCACAAATATAAGTGTCTAATACAAGTCTCACAAGTTGATTTAAAGGGGAATCCTCAGGGTTAGCATTCAAAAACAGCATTTAGCCCGAAATCTGTGAAAAATTAGTTCAGTTTCATTGATTTATGTGTTTAAGTAGAACTGTTAATTGTATTTTATTTCACACTGATCCTCTTCGTGAATACAGTCTCAAAAGTCTCAGTCTTTTTGAGCACTAATATACTTTAGGAATAAAAGACATATTCGAGTGCTTTATGATGGTTTTAAACTATCGATCGGCTGAATATTAAAGCCACGAAGCCCGAAGGGCTGAGTGCTTTAATACAGCAGATCCGATAGTTTAAAACCATCATAAAGCACGAGAATTTGTCTTTTATTCCTATTCTAAAATGGTTTCATTGATATTTTGTTCAAAATGGCTGTTCCATCAACGAAACATACATAGCGATATCTAAGGTAAAAAAAAAAGTATTTTTGTCACTCTATTTTCATAGAATTTATAAGGAAATATTAAGAGACTGTCACTGTAGATGCTTTCAATTTGTTGTGAGCTTTAAAACGATATGCTATTTATTAAAATCAAGCAATAAATGACAATTTTATGAATATTTTAACTGCGAGTCATTTGTTTACATTTGTACGTGAAGGGATGATGCACGCAGAATTCAACAGCATTACTTTATTTACTATTCTATATTCGCGATTCCAGCATTGGGCAAAAGACGTGTCTAAGGTCACTGCGCAGCGTACCATTTTAGAATTAAGAATATTACATGGCAATTCCTCATGTTCAACAAATGTAAATGTGTCCACGGACACCACTGTTGAGAAAATTACTCTGTCACGACCTCTCAATCATTTGACTGAAGATTTTGTTTGTTGACACAGTATCACTATGACAACCACTCACCTGTCTTCGGATGTCACGTAACTCTTCTTCCTGTTGACCCAGTCGTACGGCTAGCTCTTTGGATGTATGCTGCTCAGACTGTACATCAGATAGCAGAGACATATTCTCATTGCTCTGAAAACAAAGCAGCCAAATACACATTCAAACATTTATAATTACGATAGAAATTACCTTGTTATGACCTATTAACAGACATGTCTCACTGCTGTGAAAACACTAGAGCTGAAACGATTAGAAAAATGTGCTAGCCGGGTAGTCGCTTGCATTAACTGTCGACTAACCGATTAACTGTTTCTGACGTTTAGCATGTATCAGAAATATCAAAAACATGTTTGTTCCGGACATAAACAAACAAAATGGCGGATCACGAGATGCTAAAAAGCAAAGAATTCTCCAGATTGTTTGGTAAATTGGCTAATAATGTAATATTTTAACATTTTAAAAATAAAATGCATATAAAATGCTTTAATTTGATACATTTTAAGGTCTTAATTCGAGATACTCATAGTTCAAACGATCGCATAAAATCCGCTCAGTTAACCGATTTCACAATATTGGCGTCAACTAGTGCTTTGATAACCTACTAATCGATTAGTACAAATAATCGTTTCAACTCTAGAAAACACAGCAATCAAATACACATTCACAGACATTTATAAATGCAATAGAAATCAGCTTATGACCTAATAATAGACAGTCTCAATGCTGTGAAAACACAGCAATCAAATACAAGTTCATAAACATTTATTCACAAATAAGTGTGCGCTTATTTAAAACTCTCTAACATATAGAATGCTAAAGAGACAATTTTCAGTGAAAAATTAAAATTTTTATTGCAAATACTGTTGGGGCCATCCACCTCAGTGTTAAATGGTTGGGGTATTTCACAATAAAAATACAATGCACTTCTTCTGTAATTCTTCTAGCTTTCGCTCACCATTTTGACAAAGCCATTCTGTAGTTCCGCTAGCTGTGTTTTGAGCTCTCTATTCTGTGCCATGGCCCTACTTAGTGCAGTTTTGTCACTCTGTATGTCTGCCAATAGACTCTCTTTGTCCACTTGGTCATCACTTAGTCTCTGAACTGTCTCTTCCAACTCCATCACTCGATCCTCCTTCTCTGATACCATTCTGTGGAAAAAAATACATAAAACCCAGTAAAATAACGTAATTAATACATCGTGGCATCAGTGGCATGGTGTGAAATAATCACTTATACAATATTTCTTCCATCAAATGATACTTTCTTTGTAATTAACAGGAGAACAGGGAGGTCCTTTGAGAACAAAAATACAAATAGAGTTTCTGTTTCACACTGTGTCAGCTGTTATTTTTAGGAAAATTTTTAGCTATGACTTCCTGTACTCCTCAGCACCTGGTATGGTGGAAAATGACTGTAAAATCTCTTAATACTGCCAAACCATTAATGATTTTCAAAAAAGAAAATAAACTATAAAATCTGATGCTCCCAGTACTCTTGAGTACCCTAGCTGGTTAAAAATGAGCTTAAAACTTTAAATACATTAAGTATTATGCCCAAAATATAAACTTCAGATAAATAGATGGCACGTTTGCAGAAGCCAACACAGTAAAACTATGACAACATGTCAGTGACTTTATCAGCCAATATAACACAATTAACAAGGCAAAGGCCTGGTGGTATAGTAGTGAACACACTACTCCACCTTATATTAGTGGTGGGACCGTTTCTAGAAGTCAAAACCAGTTAACGAGGCTTTGAAACAAATGAAATCCAGTATTTCGTATGCCTGTTAATGTGTAGTAAAATTATTCGCACGATGTACATGAGGCAGAACTTGCAACTGGAAATGGCTTTCGCGAGAAATTATTAAGTAAGTAAACATAACTTTTGCTCAATATAAAGTAAAAATGTGACATGTTTTACAAAATATGTATATTTTTGTTGTTTTGATGAAGTATCAGCCATTAGGTGGTCTAAAATGATGACGTTTTCAATAACCGGTTCCCAAATATTCTTTGTGAATTTCATTATCTTTTGCCAGAAACGAACGAAAAACCGCATACCGGTTTATTGTTCACAACATTACCTTATATGCGGGTAAAGTGTTCATTATTTCTACCACAACAAAAGGAAAAGCTGTAAACTGGTTTACCGATTGCAGCACATTTAACTTGTACCTGGAACTGTTAAACCTCCCAATTCCACATACCAACTGGTTTAACCAGTTACTGTTAAATACTTTCAATTCACCAACTTGAGTTGCTTTAGATGCCAAAAGTATTTCACTGAGCCATCTTCTGCTCAGTACAGGTTTCAAATTTACCAGCTTACTTGCTGGTTTAGTTTATTTTTTCCACCGCATGTCTGGCTGAACTAATCACCTATTGACATATGTTTCATATTCACCAGTACATTCACTGCTTTACATTATTGTATTAGGTGCATATTTATTTCAACCACCCACCTACTTAGTTGCTGGTTATCATTCACTTGTGCTTGGTATTGCTCTGTTCGAGCTTGCAGTTCCATCTGGAGTTTCTCCACAGTTTGTAGAAACTCCTCCCTCTGATCTGACTCCCGCTCAACTCGACTGCTTTCCACGTCTGGAAAATATTCAATTTCTGCATGAAATGTGAGTTCCACCACTAAATAAACATCCGTAAGTTGCTTTCAATTTCTAAACATTTTGTGCATCTTTTTTTTTTCAATAAATAAGAAAAATTAACGCACGCCAGGTAGCTAGTTCCACTAACTGATGACGAACCGGTTAACTGTTTCCTATGTATAGCAGAGAATAGAGGAAATACCAGAAACGTCACATGTGGATACGCCATAGATGTTACATTATACTGATGGACATGAAGATAAATGGTTTTCAGAGATTCTCCATTTCTTGGTGATCTAAACAACAAAATTGCACAAACCTTGTTACAAATGTCATGGTAAACTTTGGTTTAAATGCATTTTGTTAGTACACTGGTGCAATTTCGTTGTTTTTTCCAGTTATATTTGAAAATTCTGATGACTGTTTATCTTCTTGTCCATTTAACTCTGTATCCACCCGTGTACAAATGTTTAGTTAGTATGATTAATTGTTTCAGCCTTATCAAATAGTACACAAAATTGCAGACATAATCTGATCAATATTGTTAAACTTAATTTCAGCTAAATTCCACATATTGTCTTAGGTTTCACATTACTTAGTCTGTACTTCCTTACCCTTACATTTTACCCATGCAAAACACTGACATTTTCCCATGCAAACTGATAAGTAATTCAAGTTTTGTGTTTGTCAACTCTGTGATAGTTTGCTCCCACTAGTAGTACAGCGGAGAATCTATCCCAATATTGCAATGGAATGGGATGTAATACCCTAAAACTTGTACTTTACAGGGATTAAGTAGTGGTGGCATCATTTACAGAAAGCAAAACTGGTGAAACGAACAAAATCCGGTATTTTGTATACTTGTTACTGGCAGTGAGTATTTCTCGCGGGGCGTACATGAACCAGAACTTGCAACTGGAAATGGCTTTCACATGACTTTTGCTCAATCTAAAGTAAAAATGTGACATGTTTAAGAAAATATGTATGTTTTTTTGTCGTTTTGATGAAGTGTCAGCCATTAGAAAGCCTAAAATATTAACGTTTTCAAAAACCGGTTCCCAAATATTCTTTGCGGATTTCGTTTTTTCCACCAAAACAAAACGAAATACCGCATACCGGAAAACCGTTAACAACACTAGGATTAAGTGATCATCTAAATAATAAATAAATAGTTTTATCTTTGAAAAAAATCCTGTTCTACACACCCTGTGTATGTTGATGCTGTTCTATCACTTCTTCAAGCTGTCTCTGTTTCTTCAAGCACTCTTCTTTCTCCCCAATAAGAATGTTGATCTGCAAAAAAATCAAAACATTACACTATTTGCTATCTAATTCTTGCACGACATGTGTGCTGACTCAGACTGGCCGATTTGCTATTGCCAACAAAACCATTGTTCCAATATCTGTGTTCAGAGGAGGACATCATACCTAGATACTCGATGATGGTAAATGTATGCAGACAAACTGATTGCAAACCAAATACTCATAAAACTATTATTTTATTATGTCTTTCTATAGATAATATCTGTGAAAGGTTATCAAAAGTCAAATATGTTTTCCTAATAATGGCTTTACATAGCTTCCCTTCTTTTCACAGACATACTTGATAAGTCATTTTGATGAATTTGTATCACAAACATCATGGAGATAAATCTACAAATGTTGCACTAAACCCAAACAGTAGACATAGACTCAATAAAACTTGTGTTGGGCTTCATAAAAACAACCAGAAAACATTTGGCAACATTCTCATGATGTATGTATTTTAGACCAGAAGAAATACCATGCAACATTCTTGTTTCTGATAAAGGTAACTAGTTAGGTATATTCATTAACTCACCTGTGCCTGCAGGTGTTGTGTTTGTGTGGTGAGCTGGTCTATGTATTCCTGGTACTGCTGTGAAATCTGGTCTCGCTCCCCACTCACTTTCTGAAATGCTTCTTCATACTGAAAATATACACACGTGTATCAATTAGTGCTGGTATTGTTTATCGATATTGAAATATTTATCAATTCATGCTTTATATAACAATATCGATGATGTAGGGTACAATATCAATATCGAAACATATTAAAATATAGATCCACCTCTGCTGTCTTCCATTAAGATAAAGAACAAAATTTGAAGATTTTATGACTTTTCATGTCATATTTTGTAACTTTTACTTACCGCGAATACGGAACTGCCTGTTTACGTTTCAGGACACTACTAAAACTCGCGAAAGAGTTTGGAAGGTCTCACACAGGAAAGCATCTCATGCCCCGATATTTCAATATCGATCCATACGGAAATAAAAAATATGGTTTGATATCGATATACATATTTTTATTTGATACCAACACTAGTATCAATATATCTTAGGGACTGAAGAACTGTAACAACTTACAAGTATAGCTGATAAGTGGTTATTCCCTAATGAACAACAATGACACTTCTCCTTAATGAGAATTACAAGAAAACAGGAAAAATGCTGCACAAACAATTGGTATGTTGGTAGCATATCATTGGTAAGACAGGAGCTGTTATGGATATTCAAACTGCACTTGATAGCACCACTAGGCATCAACCAACATGGCTGAATAGAACTATATGGGGAAATTCATTTGTGCTAAGCACTCAGTTCAAAAACCTTCTCCGTGCAAAGAATATTTATGTCTATAAACTGGCTCTGTTGAAAGAAGAAAAATGCACATTTATATATTCTGCAAAAATCCAAGATGGCCACCAAAACGGGAGATAATTTTTTTTTTTAAATTTCCATGTATGCATTTTTCTTATACACTATGGATTCAAAATTCACAAAAACTTGCTCTATCTCATTCTGTTTAAAAGAAAAACACATTTTTAGATTTTACGCAAAAATCAAAGATGTCTACAAAAATGGATAGAAATTAATCTTTTCCCCAAATATCACCACATCTGAGATAAAAGAACCAGGGAATCCTTAATTTGAAGGGAGTAGAAATGGGTTGATAAAACTGAATACATGGAAAAAAAGAATATTTGGATAATATAAGTAATAGTGCTCATTCTGCTTTATTTTAAGGTTTCAAAACAAACAAAATGTGGTATTTCTGCGGGCTTGCCACTGTTATTGTGGTTCATACATTCTCAGGTAGTTAAAGGGGAAAGTTTTGGTCCCGGGACGAAAAGCTCATTAAATTTCACTCCTGACACATTTTATAGGTGTTATCTGGAAGAATAAACAAACTCAACTGACTGCTGTGGTGTTGCATATCATCTGCCTGATAGTGAAATCCCATCTAAACTAAGGCTGTGACTTTGTCAGAAAAATGACACCGGGTATTCGCCTCGAAAGAACCAATCCGAATTCGGGTAACCTGGTTTTAGTTGTCCCCCAGTGGAAGTATCAGAGAATCAAACATGGCAGATGATGTAAACAAAACATTATGAAAAATAATGTTAAATATATCTGTATAAATAAGGAAAATTATGTGAAAAACTACTATCAGTGAAAGAAATCTAACAGAATACTTAGGTTTATCCACGTATTTCTTTGATTTACGTGATATTTCATATTTTTTGGGTTACCCACTTCGCCAGTATATACTCGGTTTCTTACAGAATTCGAACCGTTTTCGGGTAACCGAGTAACCTATCAGAGCCTTAGTCTAAACCTGTATATTCACAGTAGGGTTACAGCTTTGATATGTGTATTTATTTTCTGGCACTTGCCATGTATATGGTAAAGCCTCTCTTACATCCCATTGTACATGCATGTACGTCATGGTTACAGAGAAAAATCACCTAATTTGCAAGGGACACTTAAGCTACACTTGCAATTTTATAACAGAATATCAAGGTCGCACAGACCCTACAATGAAAATTGACATGCACATTTTCTCTGCGTGCACGCAGTATTCCTATTAACACATCCATGTCTCAAGGGTAGCTTGCGAGAGATTTGCGCACGTGCATTCCCCTTGCTAGTGTTGCAAGATCTCCCCATTCACTTGCAGGGTTTGCACGTGTCGTATAAGACACCCACGTGTACCTTGCATCCATATTAACCCACTGTGGGACCTGTAGCTAGTTGCAGTCTGTTCTTTCATGTTCAAGTACTGACACTCTTGTCAGAAAAATATTCCTTGTTTGCACGTGCAAATCTCTGCTACCCTACTACCAGGCTGAGCTAACATTTTTCAACAATATTTGCAGCACACTTACATGTGTATACAAGCACAATGGGATGTAAGACAAGCTTAAGGTATCTACTTCAGCATTACCTCTGACTGAGCAATGGCTGATTTCAAATGCTCTTTGACCTTTCAAGTGTGGGCTTCAAGCCATAATTTACATGAAAAAGAGGAATATTGATAAAATTTTATCGCACATACACCTAACATTTGGTTATTGCCTGGAATCCTATAAAACTTCACTGATTTATTATTTAGGACTATTCAAACCTAGTGAGGCAGCCATGTGCAATAAAGCCAAAATATAAGAAAGTTGTTCAAATTTCCAAGTAACTTTAACAATTTCTGTGAAATACCAAGCATGAGAAAAGGACACTTTCAGCAATAAGTTCTAAACACTCCATAGTTTTTTGTCACTATGTTCTCCTCAAAAAGAGAACCCAATAAGATCCAACCACTTACTCTGGGACTTTCTTCTATCCAATAAGATGAGAATCAAATATTAACTCAAAGGTCACACCTTATGTAGGTAAACCTCTTCATTTTAAAACAACTAATTCTCCTATTTCTAGAACTAAAAATTACAATCATTTGAACATGTTTGCTCAAAGTGCATTAACCCTGATTCATATGGTGAACATAATTTTTTCACTGCTATATTGATAAAATAGAAAATTGAAAATTTTATAAGCTACAAGCTTACCATGTGGAATTGAATGCTGATCTCGGATGGCCACAGGCCCCGGCCAACGTCCAAGAAAAATAGACCTCTAGTACTGGCCGGTGCCTCACAGGGAGGTGAGCCTCATAGTGAAATACCCCCTGATCCACCTTTTTTTAAGTTGTAATTTTGCCCATACCCCGTCAGCTGTAATACAGCGGGAAGGCAGGGTGGGACTCTCTTCAGTTCCACATGGTAAGCTTGTAGCTTATAAAAGCTACATTTAAGTAATTAAAATTTTAAATTTTATTGCGCTACAATAGCTTATCATGTGGAACTGAATGCTGAATCCAACCGCTCGGTGGTGGGATTACAGCCGAGACTGGAAGTAATGTCAATTTTTCTTGGGTTTTGAATTAATTAGATTAGAATAAAAGTATTAGAAAGACCAGTCTGAGCCCCCTTACAATGCCCCAGTTCCGGAAACTGGGCCTGTAAGAAGCCAAAAACCAGAATATTTGAATAAATGACAGTACTAAGGATGTCTAGATGTCTGGATTTTGAAGGGTGAAGTGCAACTGTGCTCACTTGTATGGTATATAGCCCCAAGGGCTTCACCACAAATGAAAATAAGCCCTAGGCTTGAAAATTTCATCAACCTGCCACCCTTATGATGAGATTATGGGTTCACCTGAATTAGTCCTTAATACATGTTAAATACTGTAACTGAAGTAAAAGTTAAAAGACCTTACAAAACATCCTGAGGAGGTAGACATATACCGAGACCCTTGGTTTATTTATTTGGGGTTTTACGTCGCTTTCCACAATAGCTTACCATGTGGAACTGAATACTGATCTCGGATGGCCGCAGGCCCCGGCCAACGTCCAAGGAAAATAGACGTCTAGCATTGGTCGGTGCCTCACAGGGAGGTGCGCCTCATAGTGAAATACTCCCTGATCCCCCTTCTGTCTTGTTGGCCGCCATAGTTACACGTTCATTTTATTGCAAGGAAAGAAGTTTAATTTTTCATATGGATATACTTGTCGTTGGACACTGAAACTTTCACTGAAACTCAGTTTCTTTATTTTATATCACAGAATCTTAATTTTGTGACAATTACAAACCCATAGTTACACGTTCATTTTATTGCAAGGAAATATGGGACAATATGCCTAGGTCCTCCACCACAGTCTGGACATGTTTTGACTTCAAGATGTTTGATGTAGCTAACCAGGTTTGCTCACCTCATCGGAGAAGATGGTCCCAGAGGGACACCTTCACATGAGACCCTTTCAGTTTCACCTCAAGGAGCACTGGAGTTTTTCCTTAGTCATTGGACATCGTCCTTCCTTGGTCAGAGACCATTTCAGGTCACCTGGAGTAGTGGCAAAGTCCAGCAAACGTGATGAAGTGCGCAGACCTTCACCCCAAGACCACAGTATACAAATTTTTACACACGCCTAAAACGAAGGTTGGGGTGCTCACTTAGAGCAAGTCTCTACAAAAGGTCTATGGTCAGACAGGAATATAAAGGCTACACATAAATGTTCTAGAGTTGAAGGCAGTTTCTCTGGCCCTGAAAAGGTTCAAGGACCAGTACCAAAACCAAACAGTGTTGGTTGCTACAGACAACTCAACAGCAGTAGCCTACATAAACAAACAAGGAGGAACCCACTTGGTGGAGATGTGTGCTCCCCTGTGGGAAAATCATGACCTTGTGCCATCATTACCAGATAACTCTTAAGAGCCAGGCACATTCCAGGGTGCCTCAATGTGATGGCCTACCTTCTATCCAGTCCAATAAACAGAATGGTCACTGCATCAGCAGATGTTCAAACAGTTCTGTCAAGTGGTTCATTCCTCATGTAGATCTCTTTGCCACTCATCTGAACCACAAAGTTCCATTGTATGTATCTCCAGTCCCAGACCAACAGGCTTGGGAATACGTATAGATGAATAATAGATGCTCTGAACATAATCTGGTCGGGTGTCACTGCTTATGCTTACCCTCCCAGGGCTGTCCCTCAGAGGGTGATCCAAAAATCAGGCAATGCAACTGCCTCATTGTAATAGCCCCAGGCTGGCCAGGGATGCCCTGGTTTTGGGACCTTGTGCAGCTCTCAACAGAGATCCCACTCCACTTACCAGTGTCAACAACACTTCTCAAACAGTCCCACAACCAAGTGTTTCAAAGCAATCCACAACATTTCAACCTGCACGCCTGGTGCCTAGGAGTAGACAGCTCCAAGACCAAGGCTCCTCTGTGGAAGTGGCAGAGAGAATTGCTGCCCCTCTTAAGGTTATCAACAAGGACCATCTACAAGTCAAAGTGAGCTCTATTTGAGAAATGGTGCAGAGAAAATTCGGTGGATTTCTCCACTCCCTCTGTGAAACAAGTCTCAGACTTCTTCATGTACCTGTACCAAGATCAAAACAGGCCTCCGTCTACCATTGATGGTTATAGGACACCCTTTTTTGACACCTTGGGCCCAGCAGGGTTCCATATTTCTCAGAGCTCTGACCTTAACAGGTTACTTCTTAGCTTTCACAGGGATCTTCCCAAAAGTTCCAGTAATCTCCCAAAGTGGAACTTTTCTGTTTCTTAATGAGCTCATGAAACACCCTTTTGAGCCCATGAAAAACACAGACTGACCTCAAACATCTTACACTCAAAACTGCTTTCTTGCTAGCTTTGGCCTCCGGCAAGCGCCGCAGCGAAATTCGTGCCTGGGTTGCAAACAAAGTATCTCATCTAGGCCAATGGGAAAAGATAGCTTTGTTCCTGTCTTCAGACTTCATAGCCAAAAACCAACTATCAAAAGAAGGTTCTCAAGTGTGTCTCCGGTGACTATCCCATCTTTGATTCCCATCGTGGATAGACAATTAAAAAAAAAGAGGACCTTGGGTCCTGTTCGGGCCCTGAGGTACTATTTGGATCGAACCAAAGACCTGAGAGGTTCTCGATCCCTACTCTTTATTTCCTTCAAGAAAGGACATACCTCAGACCCGCTACACCCTCTTCTTGGTTAAACAAACTATCCTACTTTGTTACATAACAAACAAGCAGACCAACAGTCCTTGGACTTGGTCCAAGTTAAAATGCATGACAATAGGGCCTTTGTGGCCTCTAAGGCCTTTTACGGTGCAGTTTCGGTGGACCAAATCGTGCAAGCTTGTCACTGGATAACTCACAACACATTTTCAAATTTTTTACCTAAAAGACCTTACTTGGTCATACAACAACAACAATATGTTTCTGGGTCCAGTTGTAGCGGCACAACAAGTCCTAGACCCTTCCCCTCAGACTAGTTATCCTCGGAAAGAAAAGAGGGGGACACATCCACTGCAGCCAAGTCTTCAGGAGTCTAAATCCAAGGGTCTAGGTTCCCGGCATGGCTTCAAGTGAGAAAGCTGGTAGTTGCTTGCCGTTGGTCAGCAGTTTACAGTACAGAACCCTGACAAACTGTATGTACTGGTTTCCTCTGCCCTTCCAACTACCCATCATGATATGACCTATACAGTGTTGAAAGCGACGTAAAACCCCAAATAAATAAACCAAGGGTCTCGGTATATGTCTACCTCCTCAGGATGTTTTGTAAGGTCTTTTAACTTTTACTTCAGTTACAGTATTTAACATGTATTAAGGACTAATTCAGGTGAACCCATAATCTCATCATAAGGGTGGCAGGTTGATGAAATTTTCAAGCCTAGGGCTTATTTTCATTTGTGGTGAAGCCCTTGGGGCTATATACCATACAAGTGAGCACAGCTGCACTTCACCCTTCAAAATCCAGACATCTAGACATCCTTAGTACTGTCATTTATTCAAATATTCTGGTTTTTGGCTTCTTACAGGCCCAGTTTCCGGAACTGGGGCATTGTAAGGGGGCTCAGACTGGTCTTTCTAATACTTTTATTCTAATCTAATTAATTCAAAACCCAAGAAAAATTGACATTACTTCCAGTCTCGGCTGTAATCCCACCACCGAGCGGTTGGATTCAGCATTCAGTTCCACATAGGTCATATCATGATGGGTAGTTGGAAGGGCAGAGGAAACCAGTACATACAGTTTGTCAGGGTTCTGTACTGTAAACTGCTGACCAACGGCAAGCAACTACCAGCTTTCTCACTTGAAGCCATGCCGGGAACCTAGACCCTTGGATTTAGACTCCTGAAGACTTGGCTGCAGTGGATGTGTCCCCCTCTTTTCTTTCCGAGGATAACTAGTCTGAGGGGAAGGGTCTAGGACTTGTTGTGCCGCTACAACTGGACCCAGAAACATATTGTTGTTGTTGTATGACCAAGTAAGGTCTTTTAGGTAAAAAATTTGAAAATGTGTTGTGAGTTATCCAGTGACAAGCTTGCATGATTTGGTCCACCGAAACTGCACCGTAAAAGGCCTTAGAGGCCACAAAGGCCCTATTGTCATGCATTTTAACTTGGACCAAGTCCAAGGACTGTTGGTCTGCTTGTTTGTTATGTAACAAAGTAGGATAGTTTGTTTAACCAAGAAGAGGGTGTAGCGGGTCTGAGGTATGTCCTTTCTTGAAGGAAATAAAGAGTAGGGATCGAGAACCTCTCAGGTCTTTGGTTCGATCCAAATAGTACCTCAGGGCCCGAACAGGACCCAAGGTCCTCTTTTTTTTTAATTGTCTATCCACGATGGGAATCAAAGATGGGATAGTCACCGGAGACACACTTGAGAACCTTCTTTTGATAGTTGGTTTTTGGCTATGAAGTCTGAAGACAGGAACAAAGCTATCTTTTCCCATTGGCCTAGATGAGATACTTTGTTTGCAACCCAGGCACGAATTTCGCTGCGGCGCTTGCCGGAGGCCAAAGCTAGCAAGAAAGCAGTTTTGAGTGTAAGATGTTTGAGGTCAGTCTGTGTTTTTCATGGGCTCAAAAGGGTGTTTCATGAGCTCATTAAGAAACAGAAAAGTTCCACTTTGGGAGATTACTGGAACTTTTGGGAAGATCCCTGTGAAAGCTAAGAAGTAACCTGTTAAGGTCAGAGCTCTGAGAAATATGGAACCCTGCTGGGCCCAAGGTGTCAAAAAAGGGTGTCCTATAACCATCAATGGTAGACGGAGGCCTGTTTTGATCTTGGTACAGGTACATGAAGAAGTCTGAGACTTGTTTCACAGAGGGAGTGGAGAAATCCACCGAATTTTCTCTGCACCATTTCTCAAATAGAGCTCACTTTGACTTGTAGATGGTCCTTGTTGATAACCTTAAGAGGGGCAGCAATTCTCTCTGCCACTTCCACAGAGGAGCCTTGGTCTTGGAGCTGTCTACTCCTAGGCACCAGGCGTGCAGGTTGAAATGTTGTGGATTGCTTTGAAACACTTGGTTGTGGGACTGTTTGAGAAGTGTTGTTGACACTGGTAAGTGGAGTGGGATCTCTGTTGAGAGCTGCACAAGGTCCCAAAACCAGGGCATCCCTGGCCAGCCTGGGGCTATTACAATGAGGCAGTTGCATTGCCTGATTTTTGGATCACCCTCTGAGGGACAGCCCTGGGAGGGTAAGCATAAGCAGTGACACCCGACCAGATTATGTTCAGAGCATCTATTATTCATCTATACGTATTCCCAAGCCTGTTGGTCTGGGACTGGAGATACATACAATGGAACTTTGTGGTTCAGATGAGTGGCAAAGAGATCTACATGAGGAATGAACCACTTGACAGAACTGTTTGAACATCTGCTGATGCAGTGACCATTCTGTTTATTGGACTGGATAGAAGGTAGGCCATCACATTGAGGCACCCTGGAATGTGCCTGGCTCTTAAGAGTTATCTGGTAATGATGGCACAAGGTCATGATTTTCCCACAGGGGAGCACACATCTCCACCAAGTGGGTTCCTCCTTGTTTGTTTATGTAGGCTACTGCTGTTGAGTTGTCTGTAGCAACCAACACTGTTTGGTTTTGGTACTGGTCCTTGAACCTTTTCAGGGCCAGAGAAACTGCCTTCAACTCTAGAACATTTATGTGTAGCCTTTATATTCCTGTCTGACCATAGACCTTTTGTAGAGACTTGCTCTAAGTGAGCACCCCAACCTTCATTTTAGGCGTGTGTAAAAATTTGTATACTGTGGTCTTGGGGTGAAGGTCTGCGCACTTCATCACGTTTGCTGGACTTTGCCACTACTCCAGGTGACCTGAAATGGTCTCTGACCAAGGAAGGACGATGTCCAATGACTAAGGAAAAACTCCAGTGCTCCTTGAGGTGAAACTGAAAGGGTCTCATGTGAAGGTGTCCCTCTGGGACCATCTTCTCCGATGAGGTGAGCAAACCTGGTTAGCTACATCAAACATCTTGAAGTCAAAACATGTCCAGACTGTGGTGGAGGACCTAGGCATATTGTCCCATATTTCCTTGCAATAAAATGAACGTGTAACTATGGGTTTGTAATTGTCACAAAATTAAGATTCTGTGATATAAAATAAAGAAACTGAGTTTCAGTGAAAGTTTCAGTGTCCAACGACAAGTATATCCATATGAAAAATTAAACTTCTTTCCTTGCAATAAAATGAACGTGTAACTATGGCGGCCAACAAGACAGAAGGGGGATCAGGGAGTATTTCACTATGAGGCGCACCTCCCTGTGAGGCACCGACCAATGCTAGACGTCTATTTTTCTTGGACGTTGGCCGGGGCCTGCGGCCATCCGAGATCAGTATTCAGTTCCACATGGTAAGCTATTGTAGCGCAATAAAACTATAATTCACACATTCAAGTATATTATGTAAGTGGCCAGTGAGGGAACTTGCCTTGTATTTTTGTGAGAAAATCCTTACTCACACTTATACAACTATGCCATCTCATGAACTGTAACATCCACCTTTTATAAAAACTTCCATTGACACAATCCACAGACTTCAATATGACATGTTTGACGATTCATTTATCAGTACTCATTTTGTCTAGTTATTATTATTTCTCAAATGAGTAAAAATCATTAAATTATCCCTTTGCACACAATTCCTTCATTTCAAAGACTTATTTTGTCTCAAACTAAAATGGAAATCAATTGAATAAAACATTAAAAATAGATAACTATCTTATCAAACCCCTAGAACAGACATTTGTTTCTTGGTATAATATACCCATAAATTAGTGAACACAAGAAATCTTTTGACACGTGTCCTAAATATTAAAGCCTCTATGTCGGAACAGACTGATTCTTTATTATCTGTTCACTCAAACTGTAAAGTACAACATTTCTCCCACGATATATAATGTAAACATTTTACTTGCAACTTTTCTACACTAATGACATCAAAATCTTTATAGCTATACAACAGAACTGTGTTTTCACCTTCAAATTTTTTTTTTTTCCAAAACAGTAATTAATTTTTAATTTTCTCTTCAGGTTCTGTGTATCTTTGGAGTTTTAAAGAATATTGGAGCACATTTTTGTAATTTTACAGTTCTTTCAATATCTATTTGAGTACATCTGTGGTTTGCTACATTCAACTCTAATCAATACTATGGTCTTTACATTCAAGTCTCTGTAATTCTATTGAAATGCTAACACATTGCAGCATTTTATACTTTGTATATATTGACTATAGAACTGACTTATACATGGAAACATTTTCCAAACAGAAGTTACAACCAATATACAAACTGTAACTGTATTTATACAGTTTATATACAGCTTTTTCTCCTTTTTTTTTTTTTTGTCTACAGACTTTCATGAATTCTGGCATAGCATGAGGAGTACCTGTCTCATCACTAAAGTTAAGCAGCAATGGGCTATGTTAGTACTTGGATGGGTGACTGTCTCAGTCCACTACCCATGTCTCTGATGGCTTTGTTTTTTTTTATAATGTCTGATTATATTTACAGGTAAAATACATCAATTTTAAAACTTCGAGTTATCACCGCCCCCACCTGATGTACTTTGTCAGTGAGATCTGACTTTTCTCCCAGCAGTTGCTCTATTTGTGCACTTTGGTCATTCACTGAAGACGATCCTGAGTTTTGTAACTGAAATACACACAACACATTACTATAACAGTTTTTTAAAACAATTAATCTAATATAATCTACTGCTTTGTGGCCACAATATCTTTCTCAGGGGAAGAGGGAACTCAGTGTGCTAAAATAACAAATGAATATAATTGACAGAAGGGATCGTCAAGGGGTGTTGAAGGTCCGGTTGTGGGTTGGAAAGATATTAAGCTTGACTTGCAGAGGGAAATTAAAACAACAAAATAATATCAAATAATAAATTGTGGATTGATGTTTAATTGAACAGATGGGTACTTAATTGACTAGGGGAATTAGGGAGAGCTCATAACACAGATTGACATACAATGACTGACCGTTTTGGATTTTGAGTTGTTGTAGGTAGGCACATTACTTAATCCAGATTCTGTATTGAAAAAGAAGAGCAGCACATATAGGAGGCAAGTCTGTTACCCAATGTACCACCCTGTCTCTTCTACCTCATGTAACTATAACACCTACTCTTCCTGTACTGTGAAAGCCCAAGGTTTTTCTAAACACCATCCCCACCCCTGTAAATTTGCTCTGCTGCCTAAAATTGCTGTCATTCAGAGGTACTTCAAAACCAAATGTTTGGCTAAATTTGATTACTTATGTTTGTTTTAAACATAATTTTTCAAAATTTTATCAGCTAATTTACATTTTCTTTAAGATACATTTGTATACATCCACAGCACTTTCCTTCCAGTTGGTGTGGACTCTAAGTAGGGCAACTAAATTTGAGTGATTTTTTTACAGAATATCTGGCACTGTTATTATTCTTATAACCACCCGTCCCAAACTTTTTCAATTATTTCCTAACATTACCAATGAGCATTTCAGAGAGCAGTGATTGTAATAAATGATGTTTCCTATCTTCATTTGTGGGCTGTAAAGATCACTTGAGTTCTTGTTAAAGAATAGAGCAATGAACTGACTGAAAAAGTCATTGAAAAACTAAGTGCAAATTAGCTAACCAGGTACCTGTAATACAATTAAAATAATATTTGCTTCTAAAAAAACATGAGTGAAACCCGATATTCAACCCAATTTGCTAACTTGGTATTAGTTTCCCGGCAAATTTCCTGATTTCTTTAGCTATTTATCATTTAATTTTCAATAAATTTGTTTACGTAGTCCGCCTTGTCTGCATCAATGGTAATTCCAGCTGACTGCAACTGAAATGCGGGTACCCAGAATCAGGACGGCTAGAGAACAATGGATTCCCAGCAGTGTTCGTCTTCCCATATCACACCCCTATTAGAATTACAGCCACATTCTAAACACACGCTTGGGCCAAAAACAAGGCAAAATCCATTGTGCACTAACAGACCCGAATAAAGATACCCTCAGTTGAGTTGTAATCACCTGGAACCACAAGAGAATCAAATATGATGGCTGATGTAAACAAGTTCATCAAAAAAGAACTTGTCACATATTTGTGAAAACAAAGAAAAATGTGTCAATAACAAATATCATGTACACAAATGTGACTGCCAATAAGGTTTAATCTTTCGTTATATATGGAAATACACAATATTTTAACAGCTTTGCGAATATGTGATTCACTACCTTGCACCAGGCCAATATATCATCGACTGCCTGGCCATTCTCTCACCCCACTGTCATAAAACCCTTTAAGTTAGTCAAAAATTCCATCTTTTTACATGATACATTTCAATGAACATGCTCCTGTAAAGACAAAATCTTTACTTTTACTAAAAGTTGAACTTTTCATTTGGCGAGTTCTACAAAAAGGATTTTGACCAGATATAGCTTTGACATATCCTCAGACTGGAACTAGTGGTAAGTTTCGTACCGAGTATTTTTTTACAATTACTCTTTAAACAGTATTCTACTGAGTTTTAAAATATCCAGATTTGTTTCACTGTCAAGTTGAAGCTGCTTAAATAACTATCATGTGACAATAATTTTACAACTGCTAATATTTAACCAGAAAAGAGTATCCTTAAGTTTCTTAACCAAATAATTCCATACTCCATCCTTTAACGGTGCTCATTGACAATTACTTATTTCAAGCCCAACACATTTTTGTTGGATTTATTTTGTCCTTATAATCTGGGTCTTGTATGCACAAGTTCAAACTTTATTTTTTCATGACGTTTTGTATTTTAGGTTTATCATATATACCTGCTCCATATGTAGTTGCGACATCTCCAGTCGGCCTTTCAGGTCTATAACTGCATTCTCTGCTTCTCCACACTCAGCACTCTGTAAAGAGACCAGATAAAAAAAACATCAAATGTAGTCACAGTTTTGAGGGCCTTAAGATATACAAAATCTGGTACTTGAATTGTGGACAGGAAATAGTGAACTTAATAGATGTGTCAATCGCATTTATGTCATTATTAAATAAAACAAGTTTCAAGATTATAACAGGGAAAGCTGTATGTACGTACAAGTGTAACTTTGCATTATGGAAGTATACTCACACAAAGTGAAAGGTGGGTATTCTAGAGCCCTACATTGAGAAAGACTGTTTCTTTAACAGTAAGTAAATGTCAATCTTTCTGTATATATTCACAGGTAGATGAAGTCGATGAGTCATTTGGTGACATAGTTCAAAGGATAAATGAGCTATTCTTGTTTTATTCTCTTCTATTCTATTCTGGACTTTTATAGCACTTATTCTCCGCATTTAAGCAGACACTTAAGGTGGAACAATCATAAGTCATATCTTAAATTTCATTAGACTATGGGCATATCAATGGTTGCTACTACAGAGACACTGGTTGAATGACAAATTATGGTAGAAAGGCCTTGGGGAAGAAATATAATTTCAGTTTTTTCCTGAATGAGGTGACAGAGGATGCTGAGCGGACATCATCAGGCAATCCATTCCAGATTTTAAGAGCATGACCGTTCAAACCATAACCATATTGTTTCTCTTATTTGTGCAGGGATGGAATAAACTGAGAAAACTCCAGGAACATTCTATCCAGTCTTCCATGTTTGGTGTTGTATTTAAAAATGAGTAATTCTAATACCTTTTATATCTGTAAGAAGTACCTGTTAGTAGTGATAGAACGATTGTCTACAGACATCGAATGGTCGGACGAAATTCACATTACTAACGATGATCGATCTGAAAGTAGTACCCATCGATTCATTATTATTACTGACAATTGTATTAAATTTACAGTAACCTTTCCATATGTATCTCAATATCAACATGTTTTTTTTTCAAATATTTTAGGCAGTTTCCTTTAATAAATTGACAGATTTGTTATGAATTTCAGGTTTGTTTATGTCTACCGCCATATTTACAGGAAGTGAGTGTTTTTGGTAAATTCTAAATGTCGGAACACCACTATTCTTCCTGGATTGACATATACTTCATCCCAGCAAAGTTTTTCCTGATATAACCAACAGTGGAGTAGAAGAATTGGCTGTGGTTCGATTATCAGTCGGAAAAATGAACGATTAATCGATTACGAAAATTGGAGCCGATTCTCATCACTACTTGTTAGAGAGGGGTGTATTTGGTGAAAGAGTACTTGACCGCAATTAATTACCACTGTATACAACCCTCATAAAACACAGAGAATTTCTTCAGCTGTTAATTTTGCATGTGTCTTACCATGATACCTTTCGCAAAAGTTTATATTTTGTACTAACAAGTTACAGATACTCACAATCAGACCATTCCTCAGAGTGGTCACCATAGCTTAACATTTGACCATCATATAACAACTCCTCTCAAATATTTCAGAAAAATTTGGTATCCCATTGCACTCAATGTCACCAATAAAAATACATTAAAACACAGATTCATAAAAGGCTATACTTCCTCATAGCCAATTTTCATTGGTCAATCTTTGGTCAAATTTTTCAGTTGCTATTCACTGTTTTGAAATGCTTCCTTTCACCAGATTTTTGGCCAGATCCAATTGGATATTGGGCAACATTTGTTTTCATATTTTATCATTGGCGGACATTTTTGCAAGAAGAAATGGCAATATTTCCATTTGTAATCCTAGATACTTTTGACAATTTTTTCCTATTTTTGTACTTAATCTGACAGCAGAATGTCTGTTGACTGTGGATCAGTCACCACCAGAATCTGTTGAAAGGAAATGAAGCCCAACAACATTATAATTGTACCCACCTTTTTCTGCAACTTGCTGTGAAGTTCTGAGCTTTGCTGCTGAATTTCTTCATTTGATTTACTACAAAAAAAGGTTAATGAAATAATTAAAAAAAAAAAAACATTCAGCACATCCGAAAAAAAAAAAAAAAAGAATTACTGAACTACTGAAGTATAGAAGACGGTAAACCCGGAAACCTATTTGCCGACATTTCATTTCCTTTTAATCAAAATATTCATTAACATAAGTTTACCAAAATATTCAGGAATATTGAACTACAACAAATATTTCACAGTATTTTGTAATATTCTATCAATGTATCACACATTTTTTCCTCAAAAGTCTTCAAAAAAAGCACATTGTGGTTAATATTTGTATGCGAGTTATGGCTCATGTACTCATTTGAAAAATTATGTCTTAGCATTTACCAAATCAAATGTACCCGATTTATCACCGAATTTCCGCTTTCGGCAACCAGTTCTAAAATATGCATTTAACCACATCACTCAATTGCTCACTAACTAAATATTTTTGAAAAAGAAATCTCAACTACTTACTTTAATTTATACAGCTCCAGTTTCAACCGGTCCACTTCCTTGTTTAAATCTTTTATAGACTGAAAAGAAAGCAACTACTAATAAACAACATACCTTTTTCTTGGCATTTAATAGTAGAGTAAGAAATCTAAAATTCGCCATATATCTGAAATTCACCACATGTGAAAATACTAATAAAATAAATGAATTGTGGTGACATTTGTTGAATGTATGGTAAATTAAAGCTTTTTGAACTGAAAAATACCAATGTTTAGACAAAAACATCATTTTCTTCATAAAATTAACTAAGGTTTTAGAGGTGGCGAATTTTAGATTCCTGGCGAATTTTAGATTTCTTACTCTAACACAAGACTTAACATTTTAAATTTGTATAATTTATCTGACACTGCTTGCTTTTGAAAAAAGAAAAGAAAAATTCAAAAAGTAATGAATAAAAATATTTGCATTTGACCTTAAGAGACATTTCCATTGAAATATCTCCAAAGCTTAGACATTAAAATAATTTAATAATATTATCAAGATATTGATTCAACAAAAGTGAAACTAGAGGATCGCTCGCAAAAAAAAAAGATAATGTTTTTGCATAGCAAAAACAAAGCGTCCCGAAAAGGATATAAAGGTGAGTGCTAAAGTATTAAGAAAATGCTTCGTTTCTAGCCTTATACTGTTGTGGCAACCAAAGTCAGCGCAGTCTGCTCTATCTAGCACGGTTTTCAAGATATAAGCATTTTTGTGTTTTGCAAAAAATAAAAAAATTAAAAATGTCCGCTATATTTGGCGAGACAAAAATATTTTGAAAATTGGCATGGCTACTCTGCAGAGATACCCAGCAGGTCCAAAATTTTGTTGAGTTCACTCCATATAGCACGGTTTTCGAGATATAAGCATTTTTGTGTTTTGCAAAAACTTTGAAAATTCAAAATGGCCACCATTTGTGGGGAGACAAAAATTTTTGTCAAGACCACTGCCGTGGTGTGTATCTCCCGCCGAGCATTAAAGCAGAAGAAATAGCTTTTCCGAGATATTCACAATTTTTCATTTTCGTGTGTGAAAGGTCTTCCAAAAGTAGGTGAATGAGTTATTTGAGAAAAATTGGCTATCTGCAATACTATTAAGAGATAATTCACATTTACTCATTTTGAGTAGGTGAATAATTATCTATGGGTCTGAAACTTCACCAAGTGAAAGCTCTCCCAAAAGTAGGTGAATGAGTTATTTGAGAAAAATTGGCTATCTGCAATACTTTTAGAGATAATTCGCATTTACTCATTTTGAGTAGGTGAGTAATTAGCTATGGGTGTGAAACTTCACCATGTGAAAGCTCTCCCACAAGTAGATGAATGAGTATTTGATAAAAATTGGGTATCCGCAATACTTTTACAGATAATTAGCATTTACTCATTTTGAGTAGGTGAATAAATAGCTATGGGTCTGAAACTTCACAGAGCGAAAGCTCTCCCAAAAGTAGGTGAATGAGTTATTTGAGAAAAATTGGCTATCTGCAATACTTTTAGAGATAATTCGCATTTACTCATTTTGAGTAGGTGAGTAATTAGCTATGGGTGTGAAACTTCACCATGTGAAAGCTCTCCCACAAGTAGATGAATGAGTATTTGATAAAAATTGGGTATCCGCAATACTTTTACAGATAATTAGCATTTACTCATTTTGAGTAGGTGAATATATAGCTATGGGTCTGAAACTTCACAGAGCGAAAGCTCACCCAAAAGTAGGTGAATGAGTTATTTGAGAAAAATTGGCTATCTGCAATACTTTTAGAGATAATTCACATTTACTCATTTTGAGTAGGTGAATAATTAGCTATGGATCTGAAACTTCACCAAGTGAAAGCTTTGCCAAAAGTAGGTGAATGAGTTATTTGAGAAAAATTGGCTATCTGCAATACTTTTAGAGATAATTCGGATTTACTCATTCTGAGTAGGTGAGTAATTTGCTATGGGTCTGAAACTTCACCAAGTGAAAGCTCTCCCAAAAGTAGGTGAATGAGTTATTTGAGAAAAATTGGCTATCTGCAATACTTTTAGAGATAATTCGCATTTACTCATTTTGAGTAGACGAGTAATTAGCTATGGGTCTGAAACTTCACCAAGTGAAAGCTCTCCCAAAAGTAGGTGAATGATTAATTTGAGAAAAATTGGCTATCTGCAATACTTTTAGAGATAATTCGCATTTACTCATTTTGAGTAGGTGAGTAATTAGCTATGGGTCTGAAACTTCACCAAGTGAAAGCTCTCCCAAAAGTAGGTGAATGATTAATTTGAGAAAAATTGGCTATCTGCAATACTTTTAGAGATAATTCGCATTTACTCATTTTGAGTAGGTGAGTAATTAGCTATGGGTCTGAAACTTCACCATGTGAAAGCTCTCCCACAAGTAGATGAATGAGTATTTGATAAAAATTGGGTATCCGCAATACTTTTACAGATACTCTGCAGAGATACCCAGTGGGTCAAAAATTTCGTCGAAATCGCTCTATCTAGCACGGTTTTCGAGATATAAGCATTTTTGTGTTTTGCAATTTTGCGAAAAATTCGAAAATTCAAAATGGCCGCCATTTTTTGCGAGAAATTTTTTGTTTGAAAATTGGCATGGCTACTCTGCAGAGATACCCTGTGGGTCAAAAATTTCGTCGAAATCGCTCTATCTAGCAGGGTTTTTGAGATATAAGCATTTTTATGTTTTGCAATTTTTGCGAAAAATTCGAAAATTCAAAATGGCCGCCATTTTTGGCGAGACAAAATTTTTTTGAAAATTGGCATGGCTACTCTGCAGATATACCCTGTGGGTCAAAAATTTCGTCGAAATCGCTCTATCTAGCAGGGTTTTCGAGATATAAGCATTTTTATGTTTTGCAATTTTTGCGAAAAATTCGAAAATTCAAAATGGCCGCCATTTTTGGCGAGAGAAAATTTTTTTCAAAATTGGGATAACTACTCTGCAGAGATACCCTGTGGGTCAAAAATTTTGTCGAAATCGCTCTATCTAGCATGGTTTTCGAGATACAAGCATTTTTGTGTTTTGCAATTTTTGCGAAAATTTCGAAAATTCAAAATGGCCGCCATTTTTGGCGAGACAAAATTTTTTTGAAAATTGGGAAAAGTACTCCGCAGAGATATCTTGCGGGTCAAAAATTTCGTCGTAATTGCTCTATCTAGCACGGTTTTTGAGATATAAGCATTTTTGTGTTTTGCAATTTTTGCGAAAATTTCGAAAATTCAAAATGGCCGCCATTTTGGGCAAGACAAAAATTTTTTGAAAATTGGGAAAACTACTCCGCAGAGATACCCTGTGGGTCAAAAATTTCGTCGAAATCGCTCTATCTAGCACGGTTTTCGAGATATAAGCATTTTTGTGTTTTCCTTATTTGGAAAATTCGTAATGATTAATTAATCATTAATTACTCGGCCATTTCTTGACCAATCAATGCCAAAATCTAATGATTTCCAGATTTTAATAGAATGAATGTATTTGCCAAGTTTCAGGTGAATTGATA
This sequence comes from Sabellastarte sp. h YS-2021, assembly GCA_964017235.1. Classification (NCBI taxonomy): domain Eukaryota; kingdom Metazoa; phylum Annelida; class Polychaeta; order Sabellida; family Sabellidae; genus Sabellastarte; species Sabellastarte sp. h YS-2021. The sequence goes on from OZ024935.1 coordinate 45,765,899, forward strand.
AAATTCCTTTCAAGTTATCATCCGGACAAGCTTACCCATCGAAAAAAGACATTTTTGGTCATGTGACCTCTCTGATTGGTTGAAATGTCACTGCAGCATATTCAAAAAAATTCCCCAAGGCTACTGCCTAAACCTGCCAAATTTGAAAAGAATCCGCCTAACGGTTACAGAGTTATAAGGAAAACAAAATGCGGAGCCGGCGGAGCCGGCGGAGCCGGAAGCTCTCCCATACACAAACAAGCGTCCCTTGCGGGACGCTTAATTAGGAGGCTGGGGTTTTTTGGAAAGATTGAAAAAACATACAAAAATTCCGCAACAGATTAGATACATAGCTAGCCTTGCTTGAGGCTCAAATATGTATAAAAAGCATCTTCAATCATGAGCATAAGTATTCATAAAGCACTAGTACATGGCAGGACATAATATATTAGCTCAACAGACACAGTTTCTTGGCAATATGGTGATGTACTGAAAACAAGTATATCTTAGTGTACATTGTGCAAAATAATTTTCGTTTCCCTAATAACCCAAGCACATTACAGGTGGTATGCCCATCGGTAGTAGGTGTTGGTCAAAACACCCCCAGCCCTTCAACTACCGTCTGACATCCATATGCGATAGTGGTGGTATCGAACACAAATATTTATATTGATATCAAACCATATTTTGCCTTCTGTATCGAGTGATATTGAAATATCAGGGCATGAGATGCTTTCCTGGGGGAGACCTTCCAAACTCTTTCATGAGATTTAGTAGGTTCCCGAAATGTAAACAAATATGGCATTTCCGCTTCAGCGGTAAGTGAAAGTTGACAAAAAATAATATGAAGACTAATATACTCTTCACATATTGTACTTTATTTGAATGAAAAACACCATAGTTGTACCTGTTAAATAGTATGTTTCGATATTGATATTGTACTCTACATTATTGATATTAGCAAACTTAGCGTGAATCGATAAATATTTCAATATCGATAAACAATACCAGCACTAATATGAAAGCTTCTGACACAGTGGCGACACGTCTAATTCCTTGTGCGTGCTACAGAATTTTTAAAATATTTAAAATTACCTCTTCTGATCATCTCACCGTAGGCATGTGCATATGAATTTTCTGATATGGTAACTGAACATGTGGTCCACAATGTATATAAGTTGTAACTCAGTTGTGTTTTGGTATCACATGTTCTTCTGACGGTTACTGAAGGTGAGTTGCGGTTAATGAAAGTTGTCTCTTGGTGACCAATATTTATACTACCCCCCCCCCCCCCCCCTTCTACTGCCATTCTACTGTTATTTATCTTTACAAACCGTGTCCAATAAGTGGTTTTGTGCCTGTAGTGTCAAAGGGGTTCAAAATCTCAGAAGATATGAGGTGTCCTGGGTGTCGGTTCCACTGCCGAGTAAAACTTCTAACTGCAGAGTACACAGCCTGCAGTGAGACTGGAGTGTTATGCAAAGAAACTTCAGTCTTAATCTATGCTTTTTGTCACTTTAGTTTTGGGCTTTTTGGGGGTGTGACAAATTTTATTCATGCAACAGCTTATTTGACGTTTCTCACTCTATTGGCCACAATGTTGGCATTGGCTTTTTTGGCAAAGGCAGACGGTTACTCAGTCGATGTTTTTAGTCAATGAAACATGTTACAGAGTCAACCAGTCCTCTTAGTTCAATTGCTTACCTGTTCATGTTTATGACTAGAGCTACTTGCTGAGGTGAAACTCTTCTCCAAATCTCCCACGCGTTGCCGTGAAGCTTTTAGTCGCCCTGACAACTCTTCTACTTCCTCTGAAACCACAAAGCATGATTAATTTATTTAGTATGCAATACATTCAACAACCTAAGTTGTTACATTTCTGTCTGGAGAGGTACTACATTTCTCAGAACAGTGTAACATATCGGGAAATACCAGGAAATATTGGGTACCACACCAGTTCAGTCTTTATTGTAGAAATAATCCATGAGTGATCATGGTTTTACACGGCATTTAGCCATGGCACTTCCGGTAATAATTTTACTCAGCCTTGCACTTCGTAAAATTATCCGGAAGTGACATGGTTAAATGCCGGGTAAAACCATCATCACCAGTGGATTATTTCTATTCTAACATGACATTTAAGCTTATTTTTGAGACTCTTTTGATTTTTTTAAATTTTTACAAGGAATAAATTGTTTCATGTAGATTTGTTTACATTGTGGTGACCTTAGCAAACGGCTGTTCCATCGATTGTAGCTTTAATTTGATATAAAATATGTACAAAAAATGTATAAATCACTACAAAATAACACTATAAAATAAAACATTATAAAATCTGACACTATTTCACACTATAAAATTTGACATAAAATTTGTAAAAAAATATGAACGCAGGATGGAAGGGCAGTGCGATTGTTGTCGGATAATGTGTGCGCATAGAACTGAAAACTCGTTTCTGTGCACCTCATCAAGTTAGAATGAGTTATAAACTATATAGAGTAAGGAATCTAAAATTCGCCAGAAATCTAAATTTCGCCACCTCTAAAAACCTTACTTAATTCTATGAAATAAAGATAGAAGACCTTAATTTATTGTACATTTAACAAATCTCACCTCAATTCATTTATTTTATTAGTGTTTCCACATGTGGCGAATTTCAGATATGTGGCGAATTTTACATTTCTTACTCTATATAAAGGTCAAAGTTAGTGTTTTACGTCCAGTTCAACATCCAGGGTCGTATTGGGACAGGTTCTCAGCATTGTCACTTGTGGGACTTGAACCACACAGAGCCAGAGGTGACAGCCTATGATAAGATGCCAAACTAGCTACCCACTTAAGGCCACTGAGGACCATCTAAACTATACATATAGGTCCTTCTGTGTTATACTTAAGCCTATATATGTGCATATAAATTTATATATGTGCATATATAGGGATCTAAAACAAGTATAACTCGTGTTACAGAAGTTTAATTATAGAGATAGGGTTTTATCCTTTTTGATTATAACAATGACCTTTGGAAATCTGGCTGAGTAAGCCCTTTCACTTGAGTTCAGTGTTTTCTTGCATTGTGGCTAAGGCTGTTAATATCATCCCCCTATACTGTGCAGTCGAGGGTAAATTTCAAAGGTAGGGGACCTCAAACGGCCTGATACTCCTATTGTGAAGTAAATTCTTATTTTGGGGAGAAAGACAATAATGTGAACATGGGAGCTATCATGAACAACTTTGTACCTATAGTTACCACTTATCAGTCAGGTCTACTTAATGGTTTGGACTTTACCAATTATTCAAAATGTAGACCATAATATAAACACTCCATTGTTTAACAATTCCTTTCTTTTTCAGTTTATTGTAAAAAAAAAAACAGCACATGTACACTCTTTTGGGAGTTTGGGACATGTCCCCATTTATAAATAACTCTGTTGTTTTAATTTTAAATCTCCTTGACAATTTCATTAAGTATCAAATATAGCAGATCCTGTAATGGAAAATTGCTCCTCAAATATTTACATCACACAATTGACACATGTTCTTGCACAAACTGGGTCAACAAGTTTAATATCTACAACCCTCAAGTATACTCAAACAACACTGCGCAAAAACTGCAGTTTCAAAAAATTACCACCTGTTGAAAGCCAACCGGAAATTTTTAACTTCTGAGACTGAAATCACAAAGTTTTAACCTTCTTTATCTATCCTTAGCTTCAAACAAAGAATGTTTCTTTATTTACAGAATTTTTCTTTTAGTTTAACAAGTATACTGTACTGAATAATTCTTTGAACAGAATTGTTCACTTTTTTAAATAAGCACCTGTTCAAAATCTTAAAAACTGGTTAATGAATGTACACTGGCTTTCTCTAATTAAAAACAAAAAGTATTCTTTGCTCTATTACAGTCAAAGTAAATTCACAGTAGACTGTCTGTAACTAGAAAATAGTGAAAGTCAGGACAATTCTGTGGGCTCTCCTACTTCAACATGCAATATTTTTTCTGAATAGAACCAAATCTTGTGGATATTAGAGGTTCCAGTTATACAGACTCTACCTGTAGTTCAAAAAATCATTTGGGTTGACATAAGATTGCAACAAGTCAATACACTAGTATGATGAAATGCTGCTCTTCTTACACCTTTTTATAAGGCAAGCTATCAGCTGGGATTCAGACTACTCAAAGAAATCTATATTGAAACAGCTTTATCTACTATCTGCATAGCCAGTTAAGACCCTCAAAAGCTGTCAAGTTAAAGCAAAAACAAGCCCATCTCAATAGCAAGTGCTGTACTTCAGCATGTTTATATTAATGGTCACCACTGCATAAACATCTTTAAAATTACACACAGTTAAAATTGTCATAAACTATTGACTGTATTATCATTTATACTAATTTATATCTCATACCTTATTAACGTAGTGCTACATTGTAACACATCTGCATATCTATGGTGGCCATTGAGATGGATTGGCTACAACATTAATTGCAATTTTCATATAGTATTAATGATGGCTAACTTCCACTCACAGCTTTAAAAATACAGCATTTTCTGATACTGGGACTTGAGCTCCCCAGTGAACTAATCAGTGATTTGATAAGTTTGGCATCTAATCACAGACTGTCACCTCCGTGTGGGTTTGACCCCTGTAAGTGGCAAATGTTGTGGACCTGTCCCAATATGTCCCTGGCTGTTCAACGGTACTTAAAACTTTAACTTTAATAGTGGGGCCTTATATAGTTTAGAGGTCTTATATAGGTTAGAGTCTACTGTAGATGGTTAATAAATATAGTGTTTGAAATTTTCTTTTAATAAACTAAGTTAAATTAAAGGGATTATGACATCTAACTCTGCCAAAGGGTATAAATAATATTTTTTGCCAGGTTCTACACTTTCATCACCAGCAAATTAGTACATGATAACTCTCGAAAGTGTGGGAAAGGCTATGTATCTATATTGCACCACCACCAATATTGACATTAGAGAGTGCAGCTACAAACAAAAAATAATAACCTCCATATGCAAATGATCACATGTTTTCATGGTCACAAGTGACATTTGTGGCTGAGATAGTGTTACACACACATTCTACATTAAATCTAGTTCAACAGTATACTGATATACTAGTAATATTACAACACATCACCTAACAGTGAACTGTAGGCAAATATTCTTCCAACAGTTGCATAAACATGGCAAACTGGATGTCTTTTAACCTAGTATATGCATCACAAAATTACTGTAGTAGTTTTCACTGGGGACAAAAGAAGTAGGGCAAGTGAAGAGCTAGACTTGATATTCCAGCATTGCTGCGGAAGGAAACCAAAACACAGGTATGGTTTTGGCTAAGGTTCAGTGAATGTGTAATTTTTAAACTTGAATACTGTTTGCTTTTAACACGTCACTAATCATTAACGAGCATTCTTTGTATGACACAAAAACACCCGAATGTGCCATTTTTGTGTAAATACTTTTAAAATTGCCAATCGTTAAGCAAAAAGGAATATTCTTCACTTAAATATACACTCAAAGCAATTCAATACTCTACCTAAATACGGTACTTGAGTAATTTTCAACATCCCTTTATAGAGTGGTTGGTAAGATACTCATTTCTAGGGAAGTGACCAAAAACAATACTTTAATATCAATCCATATAGATTCCAGGATTTTAAGATCAATAACAAAAGTATATTTGCATATCGTTTCTTCTACCTGATTAGACAGTATTTTTCACTTGGTTTTGTACTTTACTACGACTTCATAATGTTGATCATCAATGTTCATATATTGGAAGATTGATTTTGGGATCTTTCATGGAATTTGATAACTTGCACAGAAGTCTCGGTTTAAGTATATGATCTTCCAAAGTATGTTGATAATCTTGTGTAATATTCTGTTTTTGTCATTCTGTATTCTATCTTTTTTTTTCTGTATATGTCCTTTGAGAAGTTTTCGTATTCAATAGTAATACCCAGTAGCTGGTTTGGCATAATGGTGGCCAACTAGTATGCACTCTTTACTCCACCACTGCGAGTGGCTGTCACAAAAATGATATATCGTAATGTTGAATGTGACACTGATAATCAGTTTTGGGGGTAAGAGGAGTGTTCCATTTCTGTAATATATCGTAAATCTTGCTCATGATCCCTACTATACTGGGATTGAGACATAAATCTTTTCAATAGGAATGACCTTAAAGCCATCGTACACACATTCTGTACAGAAAATGGAACTTCCCAATACATTTATGATTACAGCACTCAGGAATTCATCAGGAACATCTTACAAGAATATCAAACATTTTGAAATTATCGCAAACCTTTCCCAATCCTTAACAGATTTATAACATCATAAACCAATCATATTGTCATGTTTTTAATCTTACAGTGATCTGTAACCTATCTTGCTCTCATACAGCAATCTTTTCTATCTTATAGCGATTATAAACCTATTTGTTTCACGTTAAGAGACTCGTAAACCAATCGGATGGATCAGCAAACTATAGGAAACCTATTGGAAGACTTTCTCAGGCAATGGCAAAACCAATTGGAAAGCTATCAGAAAAATATCTTGTCCTTCGGGAACACATCCTAAACCGATCTTAAAACTATCGTAAACTTCACTGTGAAGTGTCCATATTCACAATCAGGAGCAAGGTTTACAAAACATCGCAGAAACAGAACTCCCCCATAGGGCATATTGTATTTTAAGTTTTAAGGTATATAATGCATTTAGTGTTTGTTGGAGAGTGGATCCTAGTTTTCTTTTGGCTTGTTTTCCTTTAAAATTGACTTATTTTACAATATCCACCAAAATATTGTAGTTTTACCACAAACGAGTACTAGTGTTACCAATACTGTACTCTGGAATATGTATTACTTAATACTTGTATTATAACATAATGTTCATAGTGAGTCTGAAAAGCTGCTTGTGTAACTTAGGAAGACAGTGAATTGGAGTTGATTAATGAAACTACATCAAAGTTTTCTTGAAAAACATAAATAATGCCCAAAAATCAATTATTTATGTAACTTTAGCCATATGATTATTGACCAAAAGACTTGAGGGATTAATTACATTTCCAGTAATGTCCATTTCTAAACACAGACATACTTCAGGATAAATAATCATCTCTTTTTGTAAGGTTATGCAAATGAACTGCAGTTAAAAAGGATTTTACATGTAAAACCAGTCGAAAATCCCAACAGCAGTTAAATTTTAAAGACTCTTTGAATAAGCCATAAGTAGAAATAAATCAATTACTGCCAAAATTTTGGTGTTTTGTAATCAATCAATGTACACTATTTGATCCTAACATAAGCTCAGGGATCAATTGCTTAAGTGTTGTGTACTGTGTGCTATTGCTGTTTACTTGTGTACAAATGTCAGTATTACTTTATGGCTTGTACACAATGTTAATACAACTGACTAAACAGCTGATCAGGGAGTTAGGCCAACAGCCATCAGCCTGGTCATTCAAAGGAGGATTAAGAGCCAGAAGGATATAAATGCACAGTGTTTCTTTTCTTCACATACAGCATTTTATATCTGCTCTTAATGTAAAACCACTACACATATTGACTTTCATCAACAGAGTTCTCATGTCCAGAATAGAAAATGGATATCACTTGTGAACAGAGGGATATTAGATTTGGGCCATGTTAAAGCAAATTTATCTGGCAAAAATTTCTGCTGTATGCACATTTAATGTGTAAGCCTGTGGATATATTGACTTATGTAATGTAACATCCACCTTAAACAAACACTTATAAGGAGATACAAATTAAAAATATCCACCGCAAGTAGAGGATCCAAGTGTGGGAATAAAACCATACAGTAACCTTGCATAAAGGAATAAACCGAGATTACACATTCCTCTACATATCTGGTGTATATAAAGGTATATATCTATGTGTATAATGTGGCTAAAATATTTAAATACAATCTATATATTTATCCACACATTCCAAAACCATGGAGTGTAACCCTAGGCCATTTTAGTAGAATCTCAGTCTATAATGCATAACATCCATAAGTGAACCACTGTCTGTGTAAATATTTTAGGAAATGCATTCAAAAACATCAGTGAGGTGTCTTCTATATGACCCAGATCTTAAGTCTTAGGTCAGATATATCTTGGTTGGGTTACAAGCCAGATTACTGAAGCATATATCTTATACCATAAGTTAAAAATACTGTCTGTGTCTAACTTGATTCTGATGTGAATGTAAGTTTTAAATCTGGATTAAAATTTTTAAAACTTCTGTAATTTTGTATTTTAAATCTTTCAAAAAATTTAAACAATTCAATATCTAATGCTTAGATGATGTTAAGAGTTGTGAGTGCAAGAATAATAATTTACACCCCTGGTCATGTGTTTGGAGCAATACATTACTCATAATTGTTTTTAGACACAGAGGTTACAGAACAGTGGAAAAATGGACTAAATAGGTGACAGACACTTGTCATTTCTCATTCCTTCTATTACAGGCAGTGTTTCATTCAATATATTCATCCAGTGTAAAATGTCTCACAATATACAAGGTCACAGAGTGTTACAAAAGTGTATGTGATGTCACTTTATGTGTTTTTTTAATACAGGATAAAGTTCAGCACATACAGGACACTGTAGTTTATAAACAGTATGACTTCATGTTGACACTGACAGCCAGTGGACACATCATCATCAGTTCTGACAATTTGCAACAGGAACATTGTGAAAATATACTGCTTTTCTTCATTATCAGGACTGTGGATATATATACATTCTTCACGAAGTACAGGTGAGCTTACATTACCCATTACTACTTCATTTTCAGATTAATATTTTGGGTGGCGGAGGCATTTAAACTGAATAATAAATACTGTTGTTCCACCTGTTCCACAGGGGTTCACTGAATAAAAATTTGAGATTGGTTTCATGTTTCAAACTGACATCATATGATGACACAGATGTCAAGGATTAAATATCATGTTTACATTATTAAAAGTGTGACTATTTTCATACAAAATCATTTGTGAAACAACGCAATATGGCAGACAAAAATACACTGAAGTGGTTGATAAACAGCATCAGATCAAAACCTTTCCATTGATAGTAAACGTGTACTGCTCGGCCAGTGAAGTCTGTCACTTCCACTTTATGACTTTCAGCTTAACATATTGGACAGTATTTAGGGCACAAGCCGCACAACCACTTAAACACACTTCTATATTATTAAACTGCATGGACTGACAACAGAACTATATCAACGTAATATTAAAATATAACAAGAGCACGTAAGGAACATATACTTAAACCAAGGCATGTAATAATAAGTAAAGGGGAAAATCAATATATCCAGATCACCCTCTTTAATGGGGTCTAAGTTGAGCCTAGACTTTCATCAAGTCCTTTTGTCTAAGGTATTATATGAGGACTGAATGACTTTTTTACCAGAATGTGGGGCTGACAAAAGTGTTTCTCTAGACAGAAGCTTTTTTTATTCATCAAGTGGGTTCATAATGATTTCATGTATGTCAGATTTGCTGGAATGAGAAATACAAAGACTTGGAGCAAGTCTAAGTTGGGCCAAGACCCATTTGTTTTTTCAAAGTCCAAGCAATATTTATATCTGCATAATCCATTAATCCTGCTAACTAATGTAAAATGTTCATGGAAATAACACCTCCTTGGCAGAGGTAATAAACAGGAGCAGAAAAAAAAGAAAGACTATAAATAGAAGTCATCTTGCTGATGTGATCTTACATTTAATGTATATGCTCAAATACATGACAGAGGTTTACATAGTGCCAAACAAAGTTTCACAAAGCACTTACTTATTTCTTCATTTTTTTGTGTGTAACTATTTGAGATCAGATCTGTCACACTTAATTGGCAATATGTACATTGAAGAGAAAGGCTGTATGACAAAGCTGATTGTTCTTGAGTATAAAGATTTGCAATTGTTTAACCACCATGTTTTGCTGAAATTACATGGATTATTTGCAATCTTTCAAACTCCTGGATTTTTTCCAAAATTATTTATATACAACTATTGTATTTTGTAATCTGGAAAAAAGAATCTTGGTAATCAATGTTATTAAATTGGCTCTGTTCCAAAGTCAATAAACACAAACAATGTCTTTCAATTCTAAAGTCAAAACATTCTTTTTATACTATCCAAAGTAAGAAATCCAATATTGAAAATAATTAAATATATATTTTCTTATATGTTTCAGAATTATGCCTTTGTTTTTGTCTTGATGTCTTGATTGTCTGGAACTATACATTAGTTTGCGATGTGTCTAAATATTAAAAATCTAATCCAGTGACTTCAGTCTGAAAATATCCAGTATAATTTTAACATGTACAAGTTGAAATTTTCACTGTGATATTAATTTTAACAATTTCAGCTAATGAGCTTGGAATGCCTTGGGATAATAAAAATGAATTCCCAGTGAAATTTTAAACCTGCATAAATATCTAAAATATAAACTAGCCATTAGTGAAAATTAATTCCAGTGAATAGTTTAAAAATGAGGAATTAATGAAATTTTCTTATTGCTAAAATTTCTACTTATATGCAGTACCTCATCTCTTAAATAATTATTAATCTGGTTACCGAACTCTCATATCTATGGCCATGGGTTTGAATTCAGCTGATGGCAACATGTGGAAAATACTGGAAACCTCAATAACACCCTGGCTAATGAAAGGAGTGTAAACACCAAGTTTGACCTTTGACCTTTCTAAAAACAAGGCCAGTCCTGTGTAATTTTTAATTATTTTATCTCTTTTATTTTTTTTTTTTTCATTTAACACAGAAACAGATCAGTAGATCATCATACTGTGACATAAAAAGAAGTTTAAAGGTGTCATTGAATCTGTGGCAGAATTGAACTGGTGATGGATTCAATAAAGCAGACATCCGGGTGGATGTGTAATGTCTGTGCCTGTCAAACTAACACAGTCTTCACACTGCCCTGTCAGCATCACTTCTGTGAGAAATGTCTCAACATCTGGGTAGGCGTCTACACAGACACTTACAGGTAAATGTCAAAGTTTTGCATCCCTTGTAACAGCTCAGGTCATATCAATAGACAGGCTCTCGGTGCATCAAATACTGATAATTTTTTTTTCTTTTGTAATTAATAAAAGACCCTGCTATCTACTCTTGCAAACTTTATATTGTACACACGTGCAGCTGTTTCATGTATTGTTTGATACACAAGATTTTAAAAAACACTGTTTCTAATCAGCACACATCTGTGTTTTGATAGTTAAAATTGATATACAAGTTGAGTGTATCTCCTTTATTTTTGATTATTCATTCAAACATAATTGAACAAATATCACTATAATAAATATAGATATTGCAAATCTTGCCTTAGGTGGGTTTTAACATATTTTGTTCACAATTAGAAAACACTTGAAAATACAATTAAGCCCTGGGTTAAATTCAAACCTATGATAAAACAGGTGACAGTGAAGCGATTGAATGTCAATCTTGGTAACCATACAGTCAATGAGGCTTGGTTAAAGTTAAGGAAAATGCTACAAGTACATTTATTATTATTTCTGCCCTTTGTCACAATTTTAAGCAACTGATCTGGGCATAGTCAATTTACAGTTGCATCATTTCAAGTGGTGTGGTCCTTGATTTGCCCGAGATTGCACATTAAGTTCTTTTGTACAGAAACACATTATGAAAAATCAATGTTGAGAGTAACTAGAGGAGCAAATAACCACTTTCTCACATTCCAGCCACTAATTTAATTCACACAGACTGTGTTTGTTTAAATCGTAGCACCTGAGGTATTGATTGAACCCACCACATGGTAAGAATTAAAGGACATTTTACAGAGTCTAGAGGGGTAACTAGTTGTTAATTTCATTAATTTTTTTTTTCTTGAAACAAAATATTCCACGATACAATTTCTAATTTCTATAAAATATCCCCCCTCATATTCACAGACCAGGCCACCAGGAGTTTCCATGTCGAGTGTGTTGGCAGCTCCACTACACCCCAAAAGATGGACTTACTGCCTACAAGCAAGAGATGGACATCTGTCAGATAGGTATAGGCCTAGGCAACCTCTCAATGGAAACCTGTGAAGTCTCCAGCGTAACCAAGGATACCTCAATACAAAACTCTCACTTGCCACAGCAGATGCCCTTTGCGGCAAGAACACATCATATGCCTCAAGTTCCTAACCAATCATTTCTCAGTGTACCCCTGGATAATGCTCAACAGCAATATGTAAATGAGAATTCGGCCTCTTCAGAAAACATGGATGAAACCGGCGGTGGTGTTCTTATGGAGGGTTCACACAATACGGGTGAGGTGTTATCACTACAACAGCTGGATACTTTGAACAGGAACTATGACAGAAAGTCGGACAATCCTAGTCTGCAATCACTTCCCGTGTTGCATGATGATTATGGGACCATGGCAACCAATAGACTTTGCTATCCAACGTGTCATATGTACCACATGGTGTAAAGATAAAGCGACGATATTTATAATTGATGAGATGACTTGTGGTTTGTCCGTTCACCGTGTCTTTCATGGATTAAAATTGTGAATGACTGACACCTTGTGTTCATACATGATATATATAGATAAATATGTATTATTATAATAATAACTAGCACTTTCACTTTCTGGTTGTTTTCTCGGTACGAGTGTATGGGTTTAATTATTTTACTGCTCTTGTCTGTGTCACTATGGGATTTTTTTTGTTCATGATTTTTTTTTTTCAAACAGCACATGTTTGGAATACAATATGCTGAAATAAACATGAGTTTTGTTTATTTATTTTTTTATGTTAATAGTTCAAAACATAAAGTGATTTCATCTTTTGTGCAGCAAAAATGAAAATATCGTAAATAAGACTCTAAGTTGCTCAATATAAAATATGTAAGTTCAGATTCACAAAGCTTCCTGTGATAAATTCTTTCGTAAGTCACCTATGGCAAGCCCACTTTTAAATATTCTTTTTCACAAAGCCTCCATCAAATCCCCTTACCAAAGGTCTTCATTAAAATTGCTGCCTTCAGTCAAAAAAGGGGGGAAAAGTAGTGATATACGTTGTAAAGTTACACATACATTTGTCTTAAATTTAAGGTAAATCTTTGCTTTCCTTAAGATTTTAAAGAGTTTCCTTGGAACTTGAGGGTTCCCTCAAATGAAGATGGTTTTATGAAATCTATCTTTATTGAGAAAAAAAAGAGATACATTGTATGTTATTGATTTAAGATGACCTTAATCTTAAAGAGGCTTTTTTTTATACCAGGCCCTCATCTAAAACAAACATACTTAAATCAGATTGATCTTCCAAATATAATTTTTAAATTTATAAATTAAAATATGAAATATGTAATGACTTGGTTTTGATAGTGAAATGCTTAAGGAAAACAAGAACAAATGGCAGCTTTAAGACGTTAAAATAAATGTACTTCTTGGAATATCAATAAAATGCAGAAATCTTGTGATACAGTTCTACTTATATGAGAACATAATGATATAAATAATCATAAAGTCCTCATGTACACAAAAATTCCACCTCTCCTTTTCTCTATATTTTCACAGCTGTTGCCAGTCTATGTAAGGGTAGCTGTTGGGCCATCAATTAAAGCACTTAACCAAGATTTCTGATTGCTCTTGTTCATTTAGCTTTTACAGTAAAAGCACTGGCTTAATCAATTAACAGTAACTGAAATATACTGCTGCAGTTCTACAGCATAAAATAACAGTTGAATAAGTATCTTAAATGTATAATATTGGGAATATAATTCTCCATTTAGAATTTTTGTATATTTCTCAAAGGAATACTTCAGATATTTTAAAATGCAGGAACAAATTTATTACATTTGTTGTTGTCTATATTGTTTCTTTTTCATTAACACTAAAACTGATGCCGTTCTGAAGCATTAAATTTAAGCTATAGTTGGAATAGAAATAAAAATTTAAACACAATGTTTGCTGGAAAATTATCCCCCAGTAAAATATCCTGAATTGAATTACATTTCTGAAATACAATTAATGCTGACAAAAATAGTTTTAAAACACTTAATGCTAGAGCAAATTTTTTGAAATTTTAAGGTATATATGTTACAGTCAATCTGTGAAACCAGTCATTACGCGTAATGACTGAAAGTTTCAGTCATTTCGCGTAATGACTGAAATGACCAGTCATTACGTGTAATGACTAAAATTTTCAGTCATTTCATGTAATGACTGAAATATATGGTTCATTTTTACACAGATTGACTGAACTAATTTCAGTCAATATGTGTAATTGATTTAGAGTTGTTTTTCTTCACACCCTTTGCATTATTCAGAACCTTTGTACATTGTTCCCCTGCATTTTGAAATTTTTTGTGCTAGAAAACATAAAACTATTTTAATCAAATAAATAACTTTGGAATTCTCACATGCTTCCTGAATTTATAGCCAGAATTTTCAAATCTAAACGCAGACTTGTGTAATACAGTCTATTGTTATTTTCAAAGATATTTTTAAAATATTGAATGGTTACATGTATCTAATTATATTTTAAATGTTATTTACATTCTAAATTCATATTTGCAGTTTTAAAACTAAACTCATTGTCATAGAATGAAAATATCTCTTTGTTGTCAATGAAATTTATATCTTTTTTGAAGACTAATTCTCATTTATAAATCATAATTTAAATACATTTGCCTTTTATGTTATTAATTAAAGACTCAGTTCTATTGTGGCAGGTTGTTAGGAAGCCCCAAACCATGAAGCTTTTGAAGTGAATCTTGTCCACTCTTGTCCTAATTGCAATGCAGCTCTTTTATCCTGTTTTGTTCTTTCAGGCCTTTGTTACTGTTGTTTGACCTCTCCACAGAAAAAGTCTGTTTATCAAAGATGGAGTTGACCTTTAATGTTCTAACATAACTGGGACAACTTAATCCATTCTTTTAATAGTTATTAAAGCCTGAGTAGAATAACTTAGAGCTCTAACTCACACCCGAGTACCATTGCAACTATAAATAACCATCAAGATACTTGATTTACCCTGTGTTCTTCAGTTGGACATACATGTTACACAGAACTTTAGATTTTAGTAAGAGTCTATAGATTGGGTCCCCGTTTGTTAGGAATGCTACCTATCTATTGGGTCCCCTGTCATATTTTACAAGGGAGTACATATATATATATGAAGGTCATTTTTACGACATGAATTAAAAGAAGTGGGGCTTAGTTAAAATTACTGTAGAAGAGTTTGATAATTTGGTCATTTACCCATGTTATCAATCAGTAATCATGTCAGAATATGTTCAAATCTGAAGTGATAATTTCATTACCCCTCTTAAGTAATCACATGAGAATGGAATTTAAATTACTAAGTGAGGCCAGACAATTTCATTTTTAGTAAAGCAAGTATTTAAAATTATTTATCACAATTCAGCCATTACGCATAATGACTGGACCTTATTTTCGGTCATTACATGAAATGACTGAAAATTTTAGTCATTACGCGTAATGACTGGTCATTTCAGTCATTACGCGAAATGACTGAAACTTTCAGTCATTACTCGTAATGACTGGTTTCACAGATTGACTGTAACATATACATGAATAGCAAAAGGCTCCAGATTATCATACTTACTCCATGGTTTGTTTTTCCAATGATTTTTAATGGCAAAGACTCAGAAGCTTGTTGCTTGAGCTGAACTTTTCAAACCAATTTATTTTACAGCCAATTGCAAATGTTGACCTACATCAACTACACATCCCTTTCAATCAATGAAACAATCCACCTCTTTCTTTTACAATAATTGCCCCATAACTTGCAAATGTTTTGTATTTTTCTTACATTTAGCACAATATCTACTACAGGACTCAAATCGCTATTCGACCAATTCCAACTGTAAAAGTACAGCTCTCAAGTGAGTAATATTCCCCTGAATGAAAGACAAAAAGCTGTTGGTAACTAAGCATTTTTGGAGGGTCGGGAACAATGTTTACATTGTCAGTTAGGGTCAGTTTTAGTTTCCAGGTCTGTCAGGAAGAGTCAGGAAAAAATCAAACATGTTTGATATTTCACCGAACCTCTCCGACTCTTGTTCCCGACCTAGGCTCCGCCCCCCTGGTAACCAGCTTGTCCTAGTCACTTCGCATCTTGTCTTATGCAGTGTTGGGAATTGCCTCCAATTTTCATGGTCGATTATTCGTCCATTTTTCCGATCAATGATCGATCCCTAATCGAGTATTTTACTCCATTGTTGTTTATTATTTAAGAAACACTTTCAGGGATAAAGTACAGGTCAATCCAGTAAGAGTAATGGTGTTCCGACATTTAGAATCTACCAAAAGCACCCACTTCCTGTAAATATGGTGGGTAGACATAAACAACCTCAAAATGCATGACAAATCTGTTGATTTATTAAGTAAAAATTTGTAAAATATATGAAAAATATGTGGATATTGAGATAAATCAGGAAAGTAAGATTTAAGCTGAATATTCGATCATTAGAAAATGTTAATGACCGACCGCAATTGTACACTGTCACCAACGATTAATCAAGCACACATCTAATCGTCCACCCACTAGTCACTAGGCTTATCTTTAACCCTTTCAGGCTTGTCCTTATCAACTTCAGGCTTGTCATGAAACAGGCTTGTCTGTTACAACTTTAGTACTTCTCATTTCCAGTTCATTTGCAGTATGATGTGAGGTGAAAATATGAAAAGAAATTATGTCAGGAATGACAAAAACCAGTGTAAGTGATCATAATTTTGAAGTTAAGAGATAGTAAAGGTCCACATGTATGCTTTAAATAATTGAGAAACCTTAAAAAGTGGTTTATTTAGTCACATTATAAACAAATTCTCGACATATTTCACCAGAGCAATTTAAAAGAAAAGTTAAACTATTTGGATCCAATCAGAAGATACTACTTCTCATTGTAAAAACCCATAAGCAATTTTTGGGAAAAAAAGAGGATCAAGGTCACTAAAACTAAGTCACTAGTAAATATTTGGATCCCATCATGTGACCAAAACTACCGCAAGTTTATTATCTTCATGACAACAGAGTCTTTCCCAGAAGCTCGAAATTGGAGTGTAAAAGGCAGCAACAAGCAGAAGGTTTTCATTGTCAGGCGAGAGATTGTTAGAAGCACATTTCTCTCTGCTTCTTTCCACAGGATATAACATTTTTAATGAAAATTTTATACTTTAAATGACTTTATCATTCATAAATGGAAGCAGACATACATTTATTATATTTCTTATATAATATTAAAGCAAAACCCTGAAAACTCTAATTAAAATAACACAAAAGTAAAGTTGGACGTTTAGGTCACGTGATGGGATCCAAATATTCAGCATTGACCTAGTTTAAGATTTGTTTATTGATCGACACTTGATCCTCATTTTTCCCAAAAATTCATCAAAAACTGTATAAGCAATACCGATTGCACATCTGGTTGTGGTGATTATGTATATTTCTCTAGTCCAGTCTCTTTTTCAGTATGGCTTATCAGGAACTTGATACGGCTTGTTAGTTACGGGTTTAGGGCTTGTCCTGGTAGTTTCCAGACCAGTTCTGTAGAAAACATCCCAACCCCAAGGCAGGTCGGCCTCTAGATCCAGACAAGCCTGGATATATCACATCCTGTCAGGGATGTGCAACTGACCCAGTATTTTTCCGCCCTTTTTTGTGGATTTTTGTCCCCGACCCCCGACTTTTACACTTTTATCTCACATTTTTGTAGTTTTCTATGCGTTTTTGATGAAAACTACTGTGTTTTGTTTTGGTAAATTTCACATCCTGTTAGAGGTTGGGATATGATAAAAAAATAGCATCAGAGATGCCCGTACCCCACAGCCTGGGGAAATATTTTTCAACACCATGAGATATAGAAGTAGTATAACAGTACAAAGTTCAAGATACTTTCCGAGCAGTGTCAGTTATATTAAGGTCCAAATAATGCTTAAGTAGAGAAAATAATATCTAAGGGAAAGAAATGTATGCGAAGATGAAGTATTAAAACAAAACAATTCAATAATAAAATGACAGCACTTATCAGTAAACCAAAAATGGCCGAATTATGGTTTGGATGTTTTGAATATTACCCATGCATACAGAAGTGGCAATACATTCAATGAATGCTTATGTGTGGTGTTGGAGAAAAGCCTGTGGCTCACTTGATGAAATTCCATCTGTTGCAATGGGAACTTGCAAAAGGAAATTCTTAATGAATTCTAATATGGCTTAACAGTGCTTAATCTGCATCAACAGACAGACCCAAAGATGCAACAAGATTTTAAAGGTCAATACAGCAAGGTCAAAGGTCAATCAGTGTCACACCATTACGTGGCACACCTAAAACCCTCAACCAATGTCCCTACCAAGTATAAACTTCCTACACCTTACAGTCTCTGAGATATAGCCCGGACAAGATTTTATAGGTCAAGGTCACTACAGCAAGGTCAAAGGTCAAATCAAGGTCACACTATGACATAGCACACCTACACCCCCTAACCAATGTCCCTACGAAGTATCAACTTCCTACGCCTTACGGTTTCCAAGATATACCCCGGACCAGGTTTTATATGTCAAGTTCACTATAGCCTTACAGTCTCTGAGATATAGCCCGGACAAGATTTTATAGGTCAAGGTCACTACAGCAAGGTCAAAGGTCAAATCAAGGTCACACTATGACATAGCACACCTACACCCCCTAACCAATGTCCCTACGAAGTATCAACTTCCTACGCCTTACGGTTTCCAAGATATACCCCGGACCAGGTTTTATATGTCAAGTTCACTATAGCAAGGTCAAAGGTCAAATCTAGGTCACAATATGATGTTGCACACCTACTACCCCCAACCAATGTCCTCACCAAGTATCAGCTTCCTACACCTTACAGTTTCTGAAATATAGCCCGAACAAGATTTTATAGGTCAAAGTCGCTATGGCAAAGGTCAAATCAAAGTCACACTATGACGTTGCACATCTACAACCCTAACTAATGTCCCTACCAAGTATCAACTTCCTACACCTTGCAGTTGCTGAGATATAGCCCGGACAAGGTTTTATAGGTCAAGGTCACTACGGCAAGGTCAAAGGTCAAATCAAGGTCAGACCATGATGTTGCACACCTACAACTCCAAACCAATGTTCCTACCAAGTATCAACTTCCTACACCTCACGACTACTGAGATATAGCCCGGACAAGATTTTATAGGTCAAGGTCACTACGGCAAGGTAAAGGTCAAATCAAGGTCACACCATGACGTTGCACACCTACACCCCCTAACCAATGTCCCTACCAAGTATCAACTTCTTACACCTTACGGTTTCCGAGATATAGCCCGGACAAGATTTTATAGGTCAAGGTCACTATGGCAAGGTCAAAGGTCAAATCAAGGTCAGACCATGACGTTGCACACCTACAACCTGTAACTAATGTCCCTGCCAAGTATCAACTTCCTACACCTTATGGTTGCCGAGATATAGCCCGGACAAGATTTTCAAACTCAAGGTCACTACGGCAAGGTCAAAGGTCAAATCAAGGTCAGACCATGACATTGCACACCTACACCCCCCAACCAATGTCCCTGCCAAGTATGAACTTCCTACACCTTACGGTTTCTGAGATACAGCCCGGCCAAACTATTTCCCACCGCCGGCCCACCCACCCACCCGCCCGCCCATCCGGACACCATGGGTGAAAACAATACCCCGACAGCCCTTATGGGCTGTGGGGTAATAAAAACAATTTTGGTATCCCGGATTCAGTCTATTTGGTAGACAATATTTTTACACTCAATATCAATATCCACAAAGCCAAACAATTTACCTACTATCAATGTCCTACTTGAGATGCAGAGGGTAACAGAACCCAGTATATGGGAGGGGGATAATGTACAGCAGACAAATCAGCAGGCTGGATGTAATATTATTTTACTGATGGTCACTTACCAAGTCTCTGTTCAGCTAATTTCTGCGCCTGTGTCAGTGATGACTGCAGTTCTGTCTTCTCTGCCACCAGGATACCAATGGTCTGGATGTGAACCTATAAACATATGTCAACAGTATTAACAGGGCCGTAAAGATTTCAAGACTACACTTGTTAAAACATAGAGTGATGACGCATTGTAAGGGTAATGTTATAACACCAGTATTTCAGTATCAAGACCATTTCACTGAATTACTGTGATAGTACTTTGTAACTAGCATCTCGATTGTCAGCACATATGATTGTGCGAAAACTTAAAATACAAGAAACAAGCCCTAAATCTGAAGAAATTAAAAACATTTATTTATCCACCACATGTTGTATTTGACATGTTTAGCGGGATATACAGAGCGGAATTTATAATTTTTATCTATAACGGTGACTCCACACCATGGATAATTAGTGTCAACAACTTCTGGTTTTTACTAATATCTCAGAAACTATATAACCTAAAAATATGTATTATATATCATTAGAAAGGTATTTTTACAGCACTTCTGCTCGTGTTTGTTGCATAAAAACCATGAGGAAATGGCTGAGAAATCGCAAGTTAAATATTGAGGTTTTTATATTCAAAAATGGTGGATAATAAAAGTAAAACATTCCTCATTAGACATATACAGAAAAAAGATATCACTCATGAAGATCACCAATATAATACTCGCGCGATGCACTTTTTTTTCCTGGGAAAACTCATGGATTTTATAGACCAGTAAGTTTAATGGGCTGGAAGTTCATGATGAGATTTCTCAGTCCATATAAATACCAAGACATATAATTGGTTATTATTCATATATTTTAAATTTTTGACAACTAAAAATTACAATGACCATAGTTTCTGTCCAATGCAAGTTAGAGACCCCAAAATTACCAGTAAACAAGTAAAACTTGCTTCTGTTTTTAGCCTAAATAGGCCTATGTTGCCTGGAGTTAATATGGTTTCGCCAGTCCATATCTCCGGAACTATGCAAGATATATATATTTCAATAATACTCAAAGAGAAAGATTCTTCATGTTATACTTATTTTATTATTTTCAGAGGATTTGCAAGAAATGCAATTTGGCCAAGACAATGCCTCTAAACTTATAGAAAAATATAAAATTCAAACTAGAAATCGGCCGCCCTGTTGATAGCAGATGCGAATAGAAACAGGATAGCATAGAAGAACACACATTATCATGTGTAATGTCCACCCATGAACCTTTTGCCCAAATTGTACAGTAGTCTTACAAGACCCTGTTTCATTTGTAAAATATATCAATGATGCTTAAATATTTGTTAGTGTAGATGTAAATTATTTCAGCTTCATGCCTTTTTGCATTGGTTGGGTTGAAAATTTTGACGAAATCACTCTATCTGGCATGGTTAAGAAGATAGAAGCAAATTCCTGTTTTTCTATTTTTGGCAAAAATTTGAAAATTCAAAATGGCCGCCATTTTTGGGAAAAGGAAATTTTTTTGAAAATTGCCAAGAGTACATTTTCTAGATACCCTATGGGTCGAAAATTTCAACGAAATAACTCTATTTGGCACGGTTAAGGCCAGTTTGTGTTTTTCCATTTTGGGCAAAAATTCGAAAATTCAAAATGGCTGCCATTTTTGGGGAGGGGAAAATTTTTTGAAAATTGCAAAGATTACATTCCTTAGATACCCCGTGGGTTGAAAATTTCGACGAAATCGCTCTATCTCGCATGGTTAAGGAGATAGAAGCAAATTTGTGTTTTGCCATTTTTGACAAAAATTTGAAAATTCAAAATGGCCACCATTTTAGGGGACGGGAAATTTTTTTTTAAATTGCCAAGAATACAATGCTGAAATACCTGTGGGTCGAAAATTTTGACGAAATCGCTCTATCTCGCACGGTTAAGGAGATAGAAGCAAATTTGTGTTTTGCCATTTTTGGCAAAAATTCGAAAATTCAAAATGGCCGCCATTTTTGGGGAGGGGAAAATTTTTTGGAAAATTGCAAAGATTGCATTCCTTAGATACCCTGTGGGTTGAAAATTTCGACGAAATCGCTCTATCTCGCACGGTTAAGGAGATAGAAGCAAATTTGTGTTTTGCCATTTTTGGGAAAAATTCGAAAATTCAAAATGGCCGCCATTTTTGGGGAGGGGAAAATTTTTGGAAAATTGCAAAGATTGCATTCCTTAGATACCCTGTGGGTCGAAAATTTTGACGAAATCACTCTATCTGGCACGGTTAAGGAGATAGAAGGAAATTTGTGTTTTGCCATTTTTGGCAAAAATTCGAAAATTCAAAATGGCCGCCATTTTGGGGGAGGGGAAAATTTTTGGAAAATTGCAAAGATTGCATTCCTTAGATACCCTGTGGGTCGAAAATTTCGACGAAATCGCTCTATCTCGCACGGTTAAGGAGATAGAAGGAAATTTGTGTTTTGCCATTTTTGGCAAAAATTCGAAAATTCAAAATGGCCGCCATTTTTGGGGAGGGGAAAATTTTTGGAAAATTGCAAAGATTACATTCCTTAGATACCCTGTGGGTCGAAAATTTCGACGAAATCGCTCTATCTCGCACGGTTAAGGAGATAGAAGCAAATTAGTGTTTTGCCATTTTTGGCAAAAATTCGAAAATTCAAAATGGCCGCCATTTTTGGGGAGGGGAAAATTTTTGGAAAAATTACCAAGAGCACAATGCTCAGATACCCTGTGGGTCGAAAATTTTGACGAAATCGCTCTATCTGGCACGGTTAAGGAGATAGAAGCAAATTGGTGTTTTGCCATTTTTGGCAAAAATTCGAAAATTCAAAATGGCCGCCATTTTTGGGGAGGGGAAAATTTCTTGAAAATTGCAAAGATTGCATTCCTTAGATACCCTGTGGGTCGAAAATTTCGACGAAATCGCTCTATCTCGCACGGTTAAGGAGATAGAAGCAAATTAGTGTTTTGCCATTTTTGGCAAAAATTCGAAAATTCAAAATGGCCGCCATTTTTGGGGAGGGGAAAATTTTTTAAAAATTACCAAGAGTACAATGCTCAGATACCCAGTGGGTCGAAAATTTTGACGAAATCGCTCTATCTGGCACGGTTAAGGAGATAGAAGCAAATTGGTGTTTTGCCATTTTTGGCAAAAATTCGAAAATTCAAAATGGCCGCCATTTTTGGGGAGGGGAAAATTTTTTGAAAATTGCAAAGATTGCATTCCTTAGATACCCTGTGGGTCGAAAATTTCGACGAAATCGCTCTATCTTGCACGGTTAAGGAGATAGAAGCAAATTTGTGTTTTGCCATTTTTGGCAAAAATTCGAAAATTCAAAATGGCCGCCATTTTTGGGGAGGGGAAAATTTTTTGAAAATTGCAAATATTACATTCCTTAGATACCCTGTGGGTCGAAAATTTCGACGAAATCGCTCTATCTCGCACGGTTAAGGAGATAGAAGCAAATTAGTGTTTTGCCATTTTTGGCAAAAATTCGAAAATTCAAAATGGCCGCCATTTTTGGGGAGGGGAAAATTTTGTTAAAATTACCAAGAGCACAATGCTCAGATACCCTGTGGGTCGAAAATTTTGACGAAATCGCTCTATCTGGCACGGTTATGGAGATAGAAGCAAATTTGTGTTTTGCCATTTTTGGCAAAAATTCGAAAATTCAAAATGGCCGCCATTTTTGGGGAGGGGAAAATTTTGTTAAAATTACCAAGAGCACAATGCTCAGATACCCTGTGGGTCGAAAATTTGGACGAAATCGCTCTATCTGGCACGGTTAAGGAGATAGAAGCAAATTTGTGTTTTGCCATTTTTGGCAAAAATTCGAAAATTCAAAATGGCCGCCATTTTTGGGGAGGGGAAAATTTTTTGAAAATTGCAAAGATTGCATTCCTTAGATACCCTGTGGGTCGAAAATTTCGACGAAATCACTCTATCTCGCACAGTTAAGGAGATAGAAGCAAATTAGTGTTTTGCCATTTTTGGCAAAAATTCGAAAATTCAAAATGGCCGCCATTTTTGGGGAGGGGAAAATTTTTTAAAAATTACCAAGAGTACAATGCTCAGATACCCAGTGGGTCGAAAATTTTGACGAAATCGCTCTATCTGGCACGGTTAAGGAGATAGAAGCAAATTGGTGTTTTGCCATTTTTGGCAAAAATTCGAAAATTCAAAATGGCCGCCATTTTTGGGGAGGGGAAAATTTTTTGAAAATTGCAAAGATTGCATTCCTTAGATACCCTGTGGGTCGAAAATTTCGACGAAATCGCTCTATCTTGCACGGTTAAGGAGATAGAAGCAAATTTGTGTTTTGCCATTTTTGGCAAAAATTCGAAAATTCAAAATGGCCGCCATTTTTGGGGAGGGGAAAATTTTTTGAAAATTGCAAATATTACATTCCTTAGATACCCTGTGGGTCGAAAATTTCGACGAAATCGCTCTATCTCGCACGGTTAAGGAGATAGAAGCAAATTAGTGTTTTGCCATTTTTGGCAAAAATTCGAAAATTCAAAATGGCCGCCATTTTTGGGGAGGGGAAAATTTTGTTAAAATTACCAAGAGCACAATGCTCAGATACCCTGTGGGTCGAAAATTTGGACGAAATCGCTCTATCTGGCACGGTTAAGGAGATAGAAGCAAATTTGTGTTTTGCCATTTTTGGCAAAAATTCGAAAATTCAAAATGGCCGCCATTTTTGGGGAGGGGAAAATTTTTTGAAAATTGCAAAGATTGCATTCCTTAGATACCCTGTGGGTCGAAAATTTCGACGAAATCACTCTATCTCGCACGGTTAAGGAGATAGAAGCAAATTAGTGTTTTGCCATTTTTGGCAAAAATTCGAAAATTCAAAATGGCCGCCATTTTTGGGGAGGGGAAAATTTTTTAAAAATTACCAAGAGTACAATGCTCAGATACCCTGTGGGTCGAAAATTTTGACGAAATCACTCTATCTGGCACGGTTAAGGAGATAGAAGGAAATTTGTGTTTTGCCATTTTTGGCAAAAATTCGAAAATTCAAAATGGCCGCCATTTTTGGGGAGGGGAAAATTTTTGGAAAATTGCAAAGATTACATTCCTTAGATACCCTGTGGGTCGAAAATTTCGACGAAATCGCTCTATCTCGCACGGTTAAGGAGATAGAAGCAAATTAGTGTTTTGCCATTTTTGGCAAAAATTCGAAAATTCAAAATGGCCGCCATTTTTGGGGAGGGGAAAATTTTTGGAAAAATTACCAAGAGCACAATGCTCAGATACCCTGTGGGTCGAAAATTTTGACGAAATCGCTCTATCTGGCACGGTTAAGGAGATAGAAGCAAATTGGTGTTTTGCCATTTTTGGCAAAAATTCGAAAATTCAAAATGGCCGCCATTTTTGGGGAGGGGAAAATTTTTTGAAAATTGCAAAGATTGCATTCCTTAGATACCCTGTGGGTCGAAAATTTCGACGAAATCGCTCTATCTCGCACGGTTAAGGAGATAGAAGCAAATTTGTGTTTTGCCATTTTTGGCAAAAATTCGAAAATTCAAAATGGCCGCCATTTTTGGGGAGGGGAAAATTTTTTGAAAATTGCAAATATTACATTCCTTAGATACCCTGTGGGTCGAAAATTTCGACGAAATCGCTCTATCTCGCACGGTTAAGGAGATAGAAGCAAATTAGTGTTTTGCCATTTTTGGCAAAAATTCGAAAATTCAAAATGGCCGCCATTTTTGGGGAGGGGAAAATTTTTTAAAAATTACCAAGAGTACAATGCTCAGATACCCAGTGGGTCGAAAATTTTGACGAAATCGCTCTATCTGGCACGGTTAAGGAGATAGAAGCAAATTTGTGTTTTGCCATTTTTGGCGAAAATTCAAAATGGCCGCCATTTTTGGGGAGGGGAAAATTTTTGGAAAATTGCAAAGATTGCATTCCTTAGATACCCTGTGGGTCGAAAATTTCGACGAAATCACTCTATCTCGCACGGTTAAGGAGATAGAAGCAAATTAGTGTTTTGCCATTTTTGGCAAAAATTCGAAAATTCAAAATGGCCGCCATTTTTGGGGAGGGGAAAATTTTTGGAAAATTGTAGATTGCATTCCTTAGATACCCTGTGGGTCGAAAATTTCGACGAAATCGCTCTATCTCACACGGTTAAGGAGATAGAAGCAAATTTGTGTTTTGCCATTTTTGGCAAAAATTCGAAAATTCAAAATGGCCGCCATTTTTGGGGAGGGGAAAATTTTTTGAAAATTGCAAATATTACATTCCTTAGATACCCTGTGGGTCGAAAATTTCGACGAAATCGCTCTATCTCTTACGGTTTCTGAGATATTAGCAAATTACTCAAAAGTAGTACTGAAAATACACAATGAAGTACCTAAATGGCTATTACTCATGTACTGACAAAGCTATCAGTCCCAAATGCAATACCAAGCGAGCTATGGACATAACAATCTTGTATTCAAAATTGTAGTAAAATATCTTTAATTATTTTGGCTTAAATGCACGGAAACCAATGGGTACTGAAAATAGCTGTGCTTAAGTATTACTCAGTAAGCAAAAGAGGTACAACAGCCAAAAGCAATCCCAAGCAAGCTACTGACCCAATAAGCCTGCATACCAAATTTGGTGACAATAGCTCTAATACTTTTCCTTTAAATGAGCGGAAACCATGCGTGACGCCGGACATCGGACGCCGGACGCCGGACGCCGGACATCGGACATCGGACGGCGAAAAAAGCAAAAATAATATATCCACCCCCCAGGGGGGTGGACATAATAAAGCTACAACACTTCGGACTGCATAATTAGGGTAGTCAAGAGATAAACTTGACATAGTAGAACAGGGTAAATGGTTCAAAGTCAAAGTTGAGGTTTTACATCCCGTTTAACAGCCAGGATCATAGAGGGACAGGTCCACAGCATTGTCACTTTTGGGACTCGAACCTACATGATTAGTAGTGCCGGGACGAGTGGACTGAAACTCGAGTCGTAACTCGATGGGCGATAATTAGGGGTAACATCGATCTGCACAAGTGAAACTTGAGTTTTTGAAAACGTCAATATTTAAAGTTGAGACTTCACCAACACAACGGAAATATCCAATACTTTCAAAAATATACTGCATTTTTACTTAATTCTGGCTTAAATCAATGAAGATTCACCATTTCCAGGTCAAAGTTTTGGCTAATGTACGGTTATGTAAAATATTTTCCATACATTAATGGCCAACAAACGAAATACTTTATCCCGAAAATTACTCAAGTTTAACTCGCTTCTAACAGGTGACGCTCGATCTGCCATTTTAGCTGGCGATCCCACCACTAATGATTAGATGCCAAACTTGCTAACCACTAGGCCACCGAGGACCTGGGCAAATGGTTCAATATGAGGCCCCACAATGACGCAGTTGTATTTATTATTCACCTGTATTGAAAATGGCCCCATCTTGCAATAACAGATCCTTTAAATTATCTGTTCCCTGTAACATTGTAAACATTTCATTCAAAGTTTCATCAAAATCCATCAACAACTTTTTGAGTTATTTTGCAAACAAACAAACCAGCAAACCAATGCAACCAAAAAACATAACCTTCTTGGTAGAGGTAACAATTAGATCACCGGCATCATTGTATCACAGGAACCAGCCTTTTTAAAACCTTCTATTATTTTATAATTACAATCCAAACACATACAGTACAAATAGTAAAGATTTTTAAAGCTATCCCACCAAACCATCAGATTCCTTTAAACTCAGCAGTTTCTCGCTTTGAACAAAATAATCATACATCATGAAGTCTAAAAGCACAACAGCATGCAGCTGTGGAAAAAGTGTATTGTTGTGCATGTCAGTTCAGCCGATTGATCTGAGAGATTTATGTGCGAATAACTACACAAAACCAACAAAATATCATTCTATCATAACAGATAGGTGTTGGCTCAATAGTTACAGTGAGGAAAGACCCCAAAAAATGGCAAATTCTACAGAAAATTTACACAATCATGTATGCATATATATAAACAGGTTTATTACATATCCATGTGTCAATACTTCAGGTAAGATTAAAATTATGAATTGTGAATTGGCAAGTGAGGAAAATACCCCGCTACTCTCTTTACTGGTGGGAATTTATGGACACATTTGTATTTTTTTCTGATTATATTAAGCATCTGATGCAAAATTAATACAAAGTTTTATTATTTTGTCTTACTTTAAAGGGTACACCCCAAACCCCCAACACCACTTCCTGCCCTGTTAATTTAAAAAACAGTGATGAATATAACATTTCTTACTTGAAGGGAGTAAAGATTAACTTTATTTTGCTATGGCAAGTTAAGTAATAATCTACCCCTGAAACATAGAAAACTCATATGGGTGTTTACTTTGTAAATTTAACAAGGTTAAAAAACATAACACATGGTTTTACATGCTTCTTACTACATGGTTTTCTTCAACTCTGTAGGTAGTCTGCTTTTAAAATTTTTAAAAAGACAAATTTTAAAGAAAGAACTAGGAAAATATATATAGTCACTGAAATGACTAATTGATATGGTAAAAAAAATCCTGATTTTTTGGAGTTTTAGTTGGTTTTAATTTTCCAAAAGCAGTTGTTGGTTTCCAAAATAAAAACATGCTTCATCAATTTGGTGATTCTTTTTGATAATCTTTGCTGAAAAAAAATGGCTAAGAAGGCACAATATTTCACTGAATAACTAACCTTTTTAACCCTTCAGCAAAGAATCAAACCCCAGACCTCAAGCTCCAAAGTCTAATACACTAACCACAAGACCACAGAGATTGTTTCATGTGTTAAAAAGATTGAAAATGGATGAATAGTATTCAGTTTAAAACATTGAGATCTGTTTGTTTATAAAATTAAACATTCTAAGGATGGGTCAGTAGCACATTTCTATTTCATGATTCTGCCAGTGCAAAACCTTTCCAATTCTGGGGTACCAAAAAAAAGATTGTCTAACGTATCCTTAATCAAATACACCCACAAAGTGTAGTGGTGGGAATCAGACTTGAAAATCAGAATCGATTAATTGGAAAAGTCCAGAGATGATTAATCGAGTCGAATCGATTTTTCAGTCATACAGGGAATTTTACAAAATTCCTTCCATAAAAAATACGGTCTGGACTACTGTCACTGACAGATTTACAAATACTGATCATGGTTTCCAGTAGAAATAACTGTCGGTAATTTTCTTTGAAATCTATCAATCTTTCCTGATAGTTTAATGATATATTAATTTTGTTGTACTGTGGTTCTATGTTATCTTTAATTCATTTACGATCAGAAAATAGTTATTTTCTGGAATAAAATGGATGTAAGTTCTGTCACTTTATTGTCAAGAAGTTTCACAACTTGCAGTTAAGTTTCACAGATGATAATTAACATGCAAACTTTTAAATAGTTACAAATGTTTTGAAATAACATAAAATATCCTCAGTGTGACAGAATACAGCTAATTAAACCGAACACAATGGTGAAAAAATTATAAAAATTGGACAAGAAATAATAAAGAACATACAAATTTGAGGAAATATCTTCCATTTTTCACCTCTCTGACTATTAGTTTCCAATCCAAGACATAAGGTAATGTTGAAGACGGTAAACCGGAAACCTATTTGCTGACTGAAAGACACTGATCCGGTTACATTTCGTTTTCTTTTAACCAAAACCAGTTTTGTCACATATTCCTTATTTTAACTTAAGTTTATGAAAATATTCAACTACAACAAATATTTCACAGTATTTTATAACATTCTATCACACATTTCTTCCTCGAAAAGCCCATCGTGCTTCATATTTATATGCGAGTTATAGCCCATGTCGATCCATAGTCGATTATACGTCATCCACTTTTCAGACCAATAATAGAGCCATAGGAGATAATCGATTTGTTTACACCATTGTTGGTCATTATTTCATGAACATTTTCTGGTCTGAAGTATACATTAATCCGTTAAGAGTAACAGTGTTCCAACAACTAGAATATACCAAAAATACCCCATTTCCTGTATATAGGGAGGTAGACATAAACAAACTCGAGATGCATGAGAAACTTGCAAATTTAATAAGTAAATTAAATTTTTATAAGTTAATACCCTATCCAATGGACAATAAGCTGATTTCAACACAAGATAGTTGTAAGTACATTTACTTCAACAACTGGTTACAGAATGTACCGACCCATTACAGGCTAAACAGCCTTGTACAGTTACTTCAACAACTGGTTACAGTGTACCGGCAGGGTACCGGCTACACAGCCCTGTACACTTGCTTCCAAAACTGGTGTCAGAGTGTACTGACAGGTACCGACTACACAGCCCTATACACTTGCCTCAATAACTGGCTACAGAGTGTACCGGCTGGTACTTGCTACACAGCCTTGTACACTTGCTTCAACAACTGCTTACAGAGTGTACCGGCTGGTACTTGCTACACAGCCTTGTACACTTGCTTCAACAACTGGTTACAGAGTGGCTACACAGCCTTGTACACTTGCTTCAACCTACCAGTTACAAGTCTACAAACAGGGTGCTGGCTACACAGTCCTTACTGTACAGGGCTTCACCCCAACTGGTTACAAAAAAAAAAAAAAAAAAAAAAAGCTGGCTAAATATAGACCAGTAGCTGTCTAAATTCATTGGTGACCCCAGCCTGCCAGTTTTTTTGTGCCAGTTACAGAGACTTAACTGTTTACAGTGAATTACCGGTTATGGAGCCTTGGTACCGGACAAATTGCCTTGGTAGATTTGGTTACAGAAAATTCTTAATGCTGCACCTTGCAGGATGCTGGCCTGGGGCAAGAGTTCTTTAAATTTGAAAAGTGGTGTCAACCCCACCGGACCGGACCACAGCAAGAACAGAGAGACTGTTTTCTCAGATCATTGTCACTAGACCGGACCAGTGTCCGGAGGCCGGAGGGACAGAAATTTTTGTCAGACTGCCTGTAGGGTCCAGACTAACCCCATTTCGGGACTTAGGAAGCCTTGGGGGGGCTGGACCAGCCGGTACACTCTGTAACCAGTAGTTGAAGCAAGTGTATAAGGCTGTGTAGCCAGTACCAGCCGGTACACTCTGTAACCAGTTATTGAGGCAAGTGTATAGGGCTGTGTAGTCGGTACCTGTCAGTACACTCTGACACCAGTTGTGGAAGCAAGTGTACAGGGCTGTGTAGCCGGTACCCTGCCGGTACACTGTAACCAGTTGTTGAAGTAACTGTACAAGGCTGTTTAGCCGGTAGTGGGTCGGTACATTCTGTAACCAGTTGTTGAAGTAAATGTACTTACAACTATCTTGTGTTGAAATCAGCTTATTGTCCATTGGATAGGATGTATTAACGCAATAAAATGTCAGTTTATGAAAGTAAAACTGCCTAAAATATTTAAAACATAGGTGGATATTGAGATGCATTAGCAAAGGTAACATTTAAGCTAAATAGCCGTTTATTAGAAAAACATCAGTGACTGACCATGATTGTACACTATCACTGATGATTAATCAAGCACACACCTTATCTTCCACCCACTAACTATAGACAACATTGTTGGCTGGGACATCAAGCTAGAAGCTCTGTAAAATTATTAATAAATTGAATATAAGTCTAATACTGTTTTGGGCGAATGAAAACCAGAAACTAAATAATGGACTTTTCAATGTCATTCAAATCTGGCTCTGCCTAGGTTATCCTTTCACCCCTTTGACAGATACTGGACACAATGGAAATGTTGGGTCGACATATTTTATTACCAATAGCTGTTCTTTTAAATCTCCAAGTTTCAATATCACCAGATACTGACTCTGCCTAGGTTAAGCTGTTACCCCTAGCCAGATACTTGACATAATTGAAATAGTGGGCGAACATCTTATAACCTATTACCTGTAGCTGTTCTTTCAAAGCTCCCAGCTCTCTCTTTAGTTTTTCTTCAAATGCCTTCCTTTCTTGGTCCAAATTACCCTGTAATCGGCTCTGTGATCCTTTCTATAAAACACAAAAAAAATTCAAAGATACTTGAAGTTTTTAAACACTGTAAGCATGTTTCTAGGGTATAAATTGGCCTAATTCCCAAACAACTATATTTTAAATTACACTCTAAAATAGTGAGACCTCAAAAATGTAACAATTGAAGTTACTTGTGTAATTTTGTGATGCGTTAAAATATGGATTTGTTTTAAACTCGATAGCAAGGTTTGATACAAATATCAGGTATCGGTATCCAAACACTTAATCTAGAAACAAGCCATTCTACTGCACACCAACTAAAACATAAGACATAAACCAAAAGTCATGGAACATGATAAGGGTAGCAACTAGTGCTGGTATTGTTTATCGATATTGAAATATTTATCAATTCTTGCTAAATATGCCGATATCGATAATGTAGGGCACAATATCAATATCGGAACATACAAACTAGATGCATCTCACCTGTCTTACATTAATATAAAGTACACAATTTGAAGATTATATTGATTTTCATATCATTTTCGGTAATTTTTACTTACTGCGAAAACTGAACTGCCATATTTGTTTATGTTTCGGACACTACTAAATGTCGCAGAAGAGTTTGGAAGATGTCCCCTGGGAAAGTATCTCATACACCGATATTTCAATATCAATCGATATGGAAGGTAAAAATTTGGTTTGATATCGATACTCATATTTTTACTTGATACCAACACTATTCGCAACTCAGGAGACCATTGGTGTTTGGTAGTCGAAAACTAAGGACGGAAAGACTACTGACACAAATAGGTTTTAAGTTGCCTTCTGAAACTGAAAGAGTTGGAGCACTTCGAATTTCCAGTGAAAAATATTCCTTAGTTTTTAGCTTTTAAAAACTTTTGTCCACAGGAAAATCACTACTGAAAACAAGTACATGTATTACAGGCATTCAGATTAAATGAATTTAGAGTGATAACTATGAAATTAACCATACAATTTAAAATGGCACCCTTAAAAGGTAGGTAAAAAATATCAATATTTATGCCAACAGTTTCACCACTGGAGATATAGGAGGTCTCAGCATAGTCAGAAAAATTATAAATTTGTAAATAATTTCGCACAAGTATAAAGAGTCTACAGACACTGGTGGGTATCACAGTTCTTACTCTTTACACCTTATAACCTCAGTAACTCACCATGTCACTCAATTGTCTGTTTAACTGTTCATTCAACTGCATGTGTTTCTGTAGCAGTGAGGCAAGCTCTCGATTTCTTTGCTGAAAATATGATGCCAATTGCTGTGTAAGTGGAAATTTTTACAAGGCAGTAATGTTAGCTATTTTAGCTTTTGGAGTTTGCAGAGTGAAATTAATTCTTAGTGAAGTCGTCTATACTATTTTCTTAAGAAGAAATGGACCATAAGGTCCATAAGTAAAAACTAATCAATCTTTTAAATATACTGAGAATTAGTAAAATAGTCTTTTAGCTAAATTTTCTACTTGTACAGTATTTTATAAAAAAAATTTTAATGTGCATGTCTAAACTCTGTAACAAGTGGAAGTTTTTTTCTAAGCATTTATTTTAGTTATTTTAGCTTAGCAGCATGAACAATGAAAATTTACTCCCTTTGAAATTTAAAATAACTATTGATCTCTAGTAGAAACTGATCATTTCTGATTTTACAGACTTTGATAAAATTTGAAAATTTTTATACAGTTTCTTTTTGCTTAAACTTCTATTAATCTGGCACCCTAAAAATATTGATTTGTTTTTTTAGAATTGTTTAAAATGATTTC
Source organism: Sabellastarte sp. h YS-2021 (assembly GCA_964017235.1). Taxonomy (NCBI): domain Eukaryota; kingdom Metazoa; phylum Annelida; class Polychaeta; order Sabellida; family Sabellidae; genus Sabellastarte; species Sabellastarte sp. h YS-2021. The sequence continues at coordinate 45,799,544 of OZ024935.1, forward strand.
TGGTAAAATTCTGACTGCATATTTAAACAGCTCAAACAAAATATGTTTTATCTGAATTCGGGTTGCAATGTTGGCAGATTTTCTAGTTTGGGATTCCGCCAATGCAAAACCATCCCGATTCCAAGTTGTTTTTGTAGATGTATGCTTAGACACATTAAAAATAAGAACACTTGGAGAGTACATACCTCCATCAAGGCACATAATATTAAGTAAATGGGAAATTCCAGATTATTTTTTTTTTTTGTATTCAGGCAGTGATTTTGATCATTCTCAAAATTGAATAGGATTTAAGTTGGAACAAGATTCATCCTTTCACCTTTTTTCGGGAAGATATAAGCAGATATCCTGCTAACAAACAAAAAAGACAAAACAGATAAACGGTCACAGAAATAATATCTCTTAGGAGGAGGTAATAAGAATCATGTGAGAGTCTACAGACTGACCCACTAAACCAGTTCACCTGATGCCACGCTCTTTAAAAATATGCAAATTTGACCAGAATTTCAAAACTTTCACCCTTCACGATAAGACTTTTCCCCTGTAGCTGTAAAATCTATGCTAGATTATTTATTAGTGGTGGGTTCGCCAGCTAAAATGGCAGATCAAGCATCAACTGTTAGAAGCGAGTTGAACTCGAGTTAAACTTGAGTAATTTTCGGGATAAAGTATTTTGTTTGTTAGCCATTAATATGGAAAATATTTTACAAAACCGTACATGAGCCAAAACTTTGACCTGGAAATGGCTTTCGCGATATAATTTAAGTTAAATCTTCACTTATTTAAGCCAGAATAAAGTAAAAATGCAATATATTTTTGAAAATTTCAGATGATATATCTGTTGTTTTGGTGAAGTGTCAGCCTTAGATGGTGAAAATATTGACGTTTTCAAAAACTCGAGTCTCACTTGCGCAGATCGATGTTACCCCTTGTTATCGCCCATCTAGTTACAACTCGAGTTTCAGTCAACTCATCCCAGCACTATTATTTATCTCCCTAAATTTTAACAAAACATTATGACCCTTTGGTATTTCATACCTCTAGATCCTGCATGCCATTTGAAGATGTGTCTTCATTATTAACATATGTCTGAGTCTAAAACAAAAGGTACATTATATAATTTATATAGGGGACAGCTGATAGTGGAGGAAACAATTAAACGAGTTCTTAATTACTCGTCAGTGACAGGATTGTATCAAATTTATTGTCACTGATAGTGTTAGCCATAGAAAATTTTAAATAATCTATTATTTTACAGAATTTTACTTCCTATAAATAACCCAATGTCCAAGACATTATAAGTGATTTTTTTTTTCTTTATTTTAACACATTTTTATGTGATTCACTGATGATGTGGTGTTGTTCATGTTTACAGGAAACAGACATTTTCAGAAGAAATATGTAAAATCTCTGTGAGAACAAAAAAAATTATCTGAAAGAGAAAAGTATATCAATATACCATGAGGACAAGTGCAGTGGTTTAACTATCAGACTGGCTCACCTCTGTCAAGAGACCGTTGATTTGTCTTGAAAGTTGATGCAACCTCTCTGTTGACGCACTTGATCTTAAAAATGAGAGTAATATCAATACATTAGGTTTCAAAGAAAAGAGTTTATTTAATATGGATATGGTGGGGGTTTTAAAGTCATTGTTAAGACAATGTTATAACACAAAATGTCACATAAAATTACTTGTTTACCATTGTTTGCTTGGTTGTGAAAAGAACAAGCAAAATTCTCCTTATATTCCAAAGAACCAGTTCATGAAATGTCTATATTTTTCCCCTTTTTATGACTGATATGTCAGCAAAATAACAAGCGATCAATGCGGCCAAATTAGTCACATATCCCGAGTTGGCATGGACATTCATGTTCAGATATGCTGAGTACTAGTGAGTAACCATGCGATGCCAAAGGATGAAGATATGAAATAAAAACATAAATAATCAACAATTTACAGCTAAAAGAGTGCATTCTGTCAGGTTTCTAACAATACTTCTGGTTCGGTAGAGCATCGGGTTGTCAAAGTTTGTAAATTCTTCTATTATCGCCCGCATGTGCAAAGCACTAACACCAGCTGTCTTTATTTGTGAGAAATGTTTTGTACTTGTTTTAATGACCAGAAACATGACTTGAAAGGTTTACAAATATAGGAGTCATCTGTAATTGTGTCTTTTAAATATTGATTTTGAAGTAAGAAGATGTATTTTAAATTTGAAGCGTACATATAAAATAACATTGGTGTACTATGTATATTTCAAACAATATGAAACCCTTTGCATTATATAAAAGTGTGCTATATGGATACTGAACACAAGCAAACGGTAAGCATTTTTACAAAAAAATGGAATCATCTCATTTTCATAACAAATCCATAGTGGTTTTATTTTCCTGTGCTTTTGAAACCAAATCTAACAGATGTGCTCATGAATCTTGAGTTGTACATACATGACCACAAAAAGATCTTTTTAGTGGCCCAGTTTGTTTTGTCTTCTTTTTATATCAGTTTTCTATTGCCACTATTTCATAAGCTCAAATATGATGTATATTCACCTTATTTTATTACCAATTGACTGGAGTAGCCTTAACATCACTCATGCAATCAAACTAATCTTTCACAATGAGGACATGTGTGTCAAAATATTGCTTTATTGAAAAACTGCTTTTTTAAAACGAAGTGTCTGGGCTACCGTCAGTGACAGATTTACAAATATTTACTTCTGTTACTGGTAGCAATAATTGACATTATTTGCGTGTTTGAAGAAAAACATCACAAACACGGATTAAACATTAAAGGGCATGAAAAGAAAGCAGAACAAAGCAGTAATTGTCTCTACCCTCTCTTGTTATAAGCCATTGTCACTATAAAGTATTCTTGTGATGTTTCAAAAGTGACACCAATTGAGTGTTAATACAACTGAAACTTTACTGATCCCAATTATGTAGCCACAAATAATCTCAATTGCATTCAAGATTTGCATTAACAACTTGGCTGAACTGGATTACAGGGTACAATTCCAATTGGATTTCCTAACTTTATTCATGACTGACTGACATTGAAAAGTTGGCTCATTGCAATTTGTGTCTTAGTCTTACCATAAATAACCCCCCCAAATGGTCACCAGTCAAAGTTTAGTTCTGTATCTCCTAGAATACACAACTAATAGTGCAATGGTTGCTTTTGAAAATGGAATGAAGTTTAGGGATTTTAAAAGTCTGGAAAGTGGAAAATTTTGACAAAGAGAACTTTGTAAAATTATCAAAAGGTGATTGCAGGAAAATCAAAGCTGCTGCTGCAAGATATCCAGGGAGGGAATGTAAAGAAGACCTGGTGTATGAGCTTAAGCTTTGCTGTCACCATGGTGGGAAAAACTGGTATCCAGGTCAAAGGGTGACAGACCTAACCAGACCACTGCAAAGACTGGATGTCCTTTCACTATCAGGTTTAAGGCCACAAAGGATGGACAGCACCTGGAAGTGGTTCACTGTGAGATGAATCACAACCACCAAATGACAGAAATGGAGTACAAGTATCACCCCAAAGTTAGGAAAGTGGACCAGGAGACTGAGAAAGAGATTGCTGAACACCTGAAGTTTCAAGGCAACAGAAAACTGATTCAGCAGTCATATAGTGAGAAAGGCAAAAAGATCATCCTGGAGGATGTTCATAACATAGCAAGCCGGATGAAGCCTACCGTACCTCCATCATCCGAGGCACAGAACCTACATGACTGGCTGAAGGAGGAGTACCTAGGCATCTATTGTGACTTTGTGGTGAAAGACAATATATTGACAGGGATCTACATCCAAGATCCAGAGATGTTTTCAACTTTCAAAAGATTCCCAGAAGTCCTCCTCTCAGATTCAACATACAAGACAAACAATGTCAATGTGGCATTGTATGTCCTTATTGCTGTGGATGGGCACAGTAAAAGCCAAGTGGTTGCAGCCTTTCTTCTATCAACAGAGGACAAGAACTCTCTCCAACAGATGATAGCCAAGTTCAAGGAGAAAAATGAAGATTGGGCTAAAATAAAGTGTGTTATAACTGATAAGGATACGACTGAACGTGCAGTTTTTAAGACTGAAATGCCTCAGGTTCAAATGCAGATTTGCTTGTATCATTCTCTCAGAACTTTTAGTCGTGAAGTAACAATGGAAAAGATCAACATCGCCTCAGCCCAACGCACCTCTGCACTCAAACATATTGAGAAGCTTGCACATGCTGTTGATGTTAACAGGTATGCAGAATTGTATGAACAGTTCAAGGATGAAGCACCACAGACAGGTGTCACATATTATGACAACAACTGGCATGACATAAAAAGTGAGTGGGTGAAAGGATTGAAGTCATTCCACCTGCAGAATGACACTACTAACAGAGTGGAATCATTCTTTTCAGACCAGAAGAAGTATTTTCATGCCAGGTCTTCCTTGAAGGATATGTTGACTGGTCTTCTAAGCTGTATTGAAGGGCTGAGGTTAGAGAGGAGATACAGACAGGCCAGGACAATGAATAGAGTGAAGATGGCCTCAAAAGCAACCTCCACCGTAGAACAGCAGTATAATGAACTACTGACTCCATTTTCCTATGCCTGTTTGGTGAATGAAAAGAAACTCATGGGTATTTCTTCAGATCTTATGCCACTGTTCGTGTAGGTTCTTCAGATGTAGTATGATGATGCCCTGCAGACACATGCTGGCCTACAGGGAGAGCCATGAACTGGATTCATATGCACCAATTTTCCCCAAAAGGTTCACCAGCCAGCAAAATAGTACATACACTAAACTTTAGAGAAAACCCCATAAATCTGATGAAATATCTCATGAAATATCTAATTTATTTGCAGCAGAATAATTGAAAGTTACAGTTTATCTCTGTGTACTCACACTGCAGGAACCTGTACATCGGACTGGTTGAGGCTCTTAGGAGAAACTCCTTGCCCAGGACTACCTTGTACACTAAAGACACAGAAAGACAATAAGACATTACAAAACACTTCAAGTGGTATTTAATAGAATAAAGTAAAAATCACAAAAACCATTAACAGAATCTGTAATGACCTGTTGGGGTAGTTCATCCACTTTTTATAGCACTATCAAGCAACAGGGTCAGAGGATTTAAGCTAACTGGGAGTCCCAATTTGGGACAATAAAGTGTGTATTTTAGTTTACTTCTAAATAGGACAGGGCCAGTAACACTGGTATTTCAGAATCAAGAACATTTCGATTAAATACCGGTTCTAAGACATAACAACCAACATTTCAAATGTCAGCACATTTAATTGTTGGTAAAGGTAAAGATTAAAAACAAACCCAAAGCCTGAAGAAAATATAAACTCTGACACTTCTACTTGGCAATTTTGTTGAGAAGAAGTGCCATGTTTTGTTTTTATGAACTTCACTACTTCTTAGTGGGTCTATTTGATTAGAGATATGCTAGAAAATGTTTTAATTATTTTTGTGTCCCAGACTTGGAAAAGTTTTGCACCGATGGGATACTGAAAAGGAAAATTTGCTTCAAAAGCTGTTTTAAAAGTAATAATGTATGCACGTTAATTCTATTGTCTGAGTGACCCATACATTACTGGGAGAAAATAGAAAGTGTGGAAACAACAGTGCATTTATTTCAAAGGAAAGTAAATCCTGATTGTCTTTTAATCCCTCTTAGGATAAAAGATCGGGCCCATAACCACTTATACTACTCTTATTCATACAATTTTCTTGGGAAAGAGGGATTGTTTTACTGAAACTTTTTTGATAAACTATTAAGTAATGCTGGTCAAGAACTATATATCAACGCTACTTGTTTTCTTTACAGTTTTTGTATCCAAATTATGGTTATTTTCCAGATACTGCAATAAGGCAGTATCTGGTTGATTCAGCAGGAATAAAAGAAATGATACAAACCATTTAATTTAAACAGGACTCTTAAACTATGCAGGACCAATTACGAATAAACAGGAGGATGCTTCTATATTATAACTATGACAATGTAATAATACTGGGGATATGATAGATTCTAAAAGTGAAAGAGCACAAAAGCTCAGGTGATTTTTATACATTTTCCATAACAGTTTCCACCAAATTTTATTCATCCTTTCTATAAGAAAAAATACACATCCCTTGGATATTTTCATCAAAAATTAATTTAGTTTGCTTTCATTAACCCTGCTACTAGATAAGTATATACTGATAAAAGGGTCAGTTTATTAGCAAGCAACACAAAAGTGTACTCACCTGTTAACCTGTGGACTTGCTGATGCAGTATGATTATTCTGGGTAAAAAAAATGTGAGTGAATATTTAATAATGACAAACTCAAACTTACTTGGTTTAAACAATGAGTACCTAAACATATACAGTTATACACACTTGAAAGTTGAAACTGATAGATATTGGAATGTTTTGAAAGATATATACATGTATATTGTTTATACTCTCAAACTGAATTCCTTTGTTTTATTGCACTGAAAGCTCACGCAGCTGATTAACCAATATTAGCTTCAGATATAGCTTCTACCTAATATCATTATCATTCCTTCATTTTCACAATTTTCACTGAATGATTTTTTCTATAAACCCTTCTTTGTTTACAATCAAACAAGAATATATTACGACTAATATTGACTATCCACACAAATCTATCTTGATTTAAAAGTTGAAAATTGATTAAACATATAAGATTTTCATACTATCTTTTATAATACATTAAAAATTATCGTAGCAATACTGCCATGATTATCCCAACAAATTATTTATAGTATTAGAGTGAAAAACTGAAAATTAGTAACTGAATATGTCAGCACATGAACACCAGCAGTACTTGGAATTAGAAAGGCATACCATTAAGATTTCTTCAGAGTCAATCAAAATTGTTTAAGATACACAGAAATCTTTGAAAGGCAGTCAGTGACAAAAATTTGTTATTCTCACAAAATATTGCTGAGCCTAAAAATGGTACAATTATATTACCTGGCCATTAACTGTTCCATTTAACTGATTCTTGTTCTGCACAGATAAATTTTCACCAGAACCACATTCACTTTTTTGAGATGGTGATGATGTGCCACGGTTTGATTTCTGCTGAAATTTCTTCAGCTAAAATACAAGCAACAACATGTTAACCTGTGCAACATTTACCTACAAATAAATTAGGGATGGGTCAGAAGCATAGCTTCTCAGCAAAACAACTCTCAATCCAGGATTCCAAATGTTTTTGTGTGCCAGCATATCATGAATTAAATGATCAAACTTATAACTTCTTCACATTTAGGGTTTGCTTCTAATATCTTAACTTTTCCTTAAAATATATGTGCCAACAAGTGAGATGCTGGTTGTAAAATATTGTCAAGTTATTTCGAACTACAATGTTCTCACTACTGAGAAACAGGTGAAACCAATCCATCCCTAAAATAAACTTTATTCTTTTTGGGGAATATTCCTTGTACATGGCGTCCAGGGTATTAACCTACATTGAATACATTCTATGGCCACTTTCAATGTTTATCACTGCTAAAATGAGGTTCTCTCTCATTTCTGTTCAGTAATATCTATCCCATTTTTCACAAGTTTATGATGTACAGGTTACCTTATACATATTGGCCCAAAGCGAAAAAGTCAGATAATATAAATATTTAATTAATTAATTAATTTTAAAATGTCTTATACAGCATCAAGGTCAAAGCTGTGAAATGTCTTGCTCAGTTCATTGTTATTAAAAAACAAAGATATCCACCAAAATAAATTTTATACAGATTTGGTCTATTACCCACAAGAACATTGAAAACAAATTTTATAAATTACACGAATCTTTGAATTTCCTTTACAATTATGTCAATTACATGAAGTGTCTTTATGGTAATCCAGTGTTTAAGTCCTCACATGACTTCATGATAGGCTAGATAAACACATGAGAAAAAATCAATATGGTTTATTTTATTTAGAATATACTGATACAATTGTACACAGCTGGTATTGTAGTTGCATGGCTATGCCAATTTTATGCAAATGTTGTGCTGAATATTTTTTTATTCAAACTTGCTATTAGTAAAATCCGAAACCTAAGTCCTGTTGAATAAAACAAGCAATAAATACTGGGCATTTTACCGTCACTAGGCATTCAAATAACTATTTTAAACTATTATCACGCTTTCATCTCCATTTTCAGCTAATTGCATGCAAGCAGGAAAATAAGTAACAGTTCACACATTCCTAATTTGTGCAATAATAACAAATTTTTAAAAATCCTCAAACAGAAAATTATTTTTTCATGAAACCAGATGGGTAATAATATAAATAATCAACAGCACAATCTCTATGACAAAAATCATGTCTTTTATGTTGTTTATGTGTTGTACAAGTGATTAATCTTGTCACTGGAAAACAAAAGATAGCCTTAAATTAAGTGACTCTGCATGAACAAATGATTTTGATAGCAATGTATGCCTAAGTTTACTGCAAAGAAATTTAAATATTATTACAAAATGAATGTGACAAACTTCACTTGCTGAGCAGTAAATCAGCACATAACAATTCAATAAAAATATACAGGCTGATTTTATTTTCTGTACTTGTTTGTGATATACTGATGGGAATGAGGTTAAATTTTATTTTGCAGTTCCTGTTTATATGCAGATTTAAGATGTGCTTATCAAATTACACAGCCTCCCTACACAGCTACTGATTGATTTTTCGGAATCAATAATAGTAATACTGTTTTATATTTCAGGGGAAAGTAGCTGGGGTTTTAAAGGGTCCCTTCAGAGTCAAACCTGGAACTGTAAACAAATGTATGTTTAAATATCGAGAGACCGTTTCTTGAAAATGTGCATGTGATCTTCCCGAGATAGGACAATGATCCATGTAAAGCTTTACACACAAAAGCAGTGCTATGCCACCCATTGTATGGTAGAATTAGCAAGTATTGTAGCATCACAGTGGAATACAGTGTGTAGATAGCACTGGAGGATAGTGTGTAGAAATGACAGCAGGACTTGGTCCAAAGTTTAGTGCAAGATGGGAAGAACTACTTCAACGCAGACAGCATAGTGGTGGTGGACCAATTCACGCCCGGGTACCAATTCAGGCCCACCCTCAATTTTCTTGAAGATTTATAATTTTTCATAGAGAAGATGTTTACCACATCATAGATAATCATCAAATGGATCATTTACATTTGTAATTGATTGTTTAACTGTGATTGTTTTGGATAAATTTAGGGGTGGGCGTGAATTGGTACCCGGGCGTGAATTGGTCCACCACCACTATATGATTCAGATAATATTTCTATTTCCACGTAAAACCCAAATAAACTTAAAATTAATGAAATAGTTTATTTAAAAAAATATCGAAATATATTATTTTCAGATTTAAATAACTACATATGGGTTATGTTATGGTCCTGAACATCTCAAACAAGGAAGACATCGGCAGTGACACTAAAAGCCGGAAATAAACAAACTTGACAACTACTTCAGTAAACAGACTCAACAAATATCCACAATATATCCTTCAGTGCAGATTTCATGAAACACCTAGTGTATGGCCGATTTTATATAAATTACAACAACAGACAGATATAACTATTTGCTTTGTAAACGATATAGTAAAACAATAACCTTCTTTTTAGCAGCTGCTAACTTCTCTTTCCTCGCTGTGTCATCCATTTTTGTTTTGGTTGCGCACGCAGACGCCACGACGTTCCCTTTAAAGCAACCACTAAATAAAATCGACATTAAGGGGGGGGGGGAATGACCGTTAGATGCCAATATCTTTAGCAAAAAAAAAAAACACGAGGCGTTCCTGAAATGGACAGGAGATGGGAGCTGTCGCTATCCTTTCACTGTAAATTAAACCTTCTCTTTTACATTCCCTTTATCTAACCGTTTGGAACAAATTACATAAAAATTTCCTTGAGAGGTGAGAGTGGACATGCACCCACCCCCACCACATATACAGTACTATTCACACACAGAATAAAATATTAGGTATACAAGCCTCTGATGACCAGGCAGGTCATGACCAACAATATGTACCCATAACTCATACCCAAGATATTATTTTTTTACTATTCACAGTAATTTGTGTCTATATTAATTTTAAGCATTTCACATATTTCTGAAGTCCACACAGAATTTGTGACCTCATATATTCCTAATAGTATTCATGGGCTTTTTGCTATGTCCACGATATTTGTGCTCCAATTAATAAAGTTTGTACAAATGAAGGTGGGACCCACAAGAACCACCAACATTCTACAACAATACTTACTCTGGATAAAGACATGCTTTTTGGTTTCCTTTTTCGATGGTAGAAGAATATAAGATAACCATATGACTTAATTCTGATAATAATAAAAAAACAAAAATAAAATCTTTAAAAGTATAAAAACAGATATTTAAATATATATACATCTACTTCATAGAATTTCTATTGTACAGTCATAGAATGATAAGTTTATGGATATAACTGACTTTTTTTTTTAAATGTTTCTAACTCTGCTACATATATAAAGCATATAAATTGCACTTTTTGATGTTAATATGGTGGAGTAGAGTGGCATTTCGATAGAGATTTTCCACAGGGAAATAAATTATGTAATATTTAAATTTAAAAGAATTTAAAATCACAATTTTAAATATTTTAAAGACTATAAATGAGTCACATAAATGTTCTGTGAATCTGATTTGATTAATGACATAGCTAAGTAATTTCCCAGCTAAGTTCACCAAATTTGCAGGATATCTTCATTTGAAGGTGAGCTTCTTTAGGACTAAAATTAGCTTCATTCTGAAAAATAAGATGGCCACCACAGGTATTTCTTTGAAAATTATCTACCTTTTTCTACTGGCTGGTTCTCATAGGTAGAAGGTTGAATCTCTTCATAGGTGATATATATAATAGATATACATGTCCACTACAGCCTTGCAGACATTTGACCTTGAAGCTCTTAATTCAAGGTCATCCACGGAGTGCCAAAAACACATAGCAGACTTTAAAGTACTTATATCTCCCTTATTATTGGTCCTAGAGGTTTGCAATGTGAAACCAATCTATAGGAAATCATGAGCTGAGAATCTCCTGATGTAGTTAGATTTAAACTTGGACCCCTCCTTCAAAGTCAAATGAGGGAAACCGTACTTAAGAGTGCTTATAACTCACTTATTATCAGCTCTAGATGTTTCAAATGTCAACAACTTATAGGAAATCATGGGCTGGAAATCTTTTGATGTCAGAATTGACCTTTGGCCTCTCCTTCAAGGTCAAACGAGGACAGCCAAACATAAAAGTGCTTATAACTCGCTTATTATTGTCCTAGAGGTTTGCAATGTGAAACCTAATAGGAAATCATGGGCCGGAAATCTTTTGATGTGGGCAGATTTGACCTTGAGCACCTCCTTCAATTTCAAACAAGGACAGTCAAACTTAAAAGTGCTTATAACTCACTTATTATTGGTACTTACCAACTCATGAGTGGTGTGCACGGGCTCACGACTAATTATAAATGCAGCATACCTAACAGACAGCAGGGAGCTATGAGTTTTATAAAGTACCGTTTACCTTAGGTTGTTTCTAAAGTTCAGAATTACTGTTGGGCAATACGGAAAATCGGCTAAATATCACCTAGATATCACTTAAAAATCGTCCAAATATTGCCTAGAGAGAGTGGTGTAAATTTGCCAGTATTTTTGCACTTTTTGGTTCGGCTATATCAAATTTACATCCACTGGCGAATTTACATCACTTGCTCTAATTTTAATTTTTTTTTTAGTTTTAAATGAGATGCTAATAAACAACATCCACAAAATCGCCCCATTAGAAACCACTGGGAATCCAAGGCAATGTTAAAACCACTGTAAAATGTTTAATATTTGTTCGATTTCAATGAAACAACTACCAAACTGTTCATAATAATGTGTAGAATTCTCGCTCACAGATGATTAAGCTGGAACCTAATCATACCATGTCTTAAAAATAAGTATCCGTGGAAATCCGTGGAAAAATCGTATCATTGAAAAGTACTCCGAAATCAAAGGCTATGTAGAAAGCCCTGTAAAATTATTATTATTTGTTTAATTTTAATAAAATGACCACCAAATTTTTCATAATTATGAGTAGAATCCTTGTCTATAGATGATGAAAATGGAAACTTAACATTATAAAAAGATACTAAGGGGCTAAATCCACGGAAAAATCGTCTAAATGAAAATTATTGGGAAAACAAAGGCTATGTTAAAACCGCTGTAAAATACTTAATATCTAACAGATTTTAATAAGACAACCACTAAATTGCTCATTATTTGGTTTAGCATTCTCTTTCATAGATAATTTGACTGGAAACTTTGTATAAGATATGGTAAAAGTAAGATATTGAGGGGCAATATCCCAGAAAAAAATCGCCCATTTAAGTGACACTGGGAAATCAAAGGCTTTGGTTAAAATCCCTGTAAAATGGTTAATATTTGCTTGATTTTAATAAGTAAGCCACCAAATTCTTTATTATTATGTGTAGAATGCTTATATGTACTAATATGAATATTAGGCGATTTTTAGGCGATTTTCCGTCTCCGTCACGGAATTCCGTCATTTTCGTGGTTTAGAAACCACCTTTACCTTAGCTGTTAACTTATTAATCATCATCAACACGTTGGGCGATATTTCGAGAAGTTGGATATTTTTAAAATTTCACTTTTTTGGTCAACGGTACTTTTCTTGAAGTGAGTCGCTTATATTTAAAGCCAACATAAATAGCATTATGCCAAGGTTAAGAAGTAGCACAGGTTCCAAAAAGTTTCAGCTCAAAGGTTCTTCAAGTGAAACAGAGATGTGTGAAAACCAGATGAGCTCAGACAGTTTCGTGATTGACCGTACTTATAATCGTGATAAAAATGTGCTCGACCAATTAACATCTGTTGATATACAAACAAATTCTCAACATAGTGTTAATTTATCACAGTCGACAGTTAATTTAGAAGAGGACAAAAATTTGGATGAAGAATTATCACAGTCTAATGATAAAACAAAGATTTCAAGACCCCAAGAGGCCATAAAAGATACGAAGACTGCAGACCCAACACCAAAATCAAGGAAAAAAACAAACAAAAAGTAAGTTTGGTCGTGGCAAAAGTTACGCTGCCTCAGTCATACAGTAGCAAAAATTGTTTACAATCACCAACAAAATGCACAATTAACACAATATAAAGGTATTACACTCTTGCAAAGCAATAGGAAAAGGGTGAATAGCTGAATTAACCATATTCGTGACCAATATTTGTTGTCAGACTGATTCCAAAAGTCAGAAACAGTTTCCGGGGTATTGAAAACAAATGAAATCTGGTAATTCATATGCTTGCCACTGATATAGTATTAATTAACCGTGAATGTGCATAAGCAATAGTTTAAAATAGGAACTGTATTCTCAAGATATTTTAAAGTTTAAAAAATTCTTTTATAATGAATGTAAAATAAGAATATGAGATATTTCCTAAAATTTATTTTATATGTTATTTTATTCTTTTGATGAAGTATTAACTAGTAGAAAACCCGAGATAATAATATTAACAATTAACGGTTCTGAAATATTGTTTGCCGATTTCATTATCCTACTAAACGTTTTGCTACTTGATGTGTGCCTTTTTAAATTTTGGACATGATCCAACGAAACTAAATTTGCTGTTGTACAATCTTAAGCAAGATCTAGTGATTAGGGCCCATATTCACGAAAAGTCTTAGCCAGGGCTTAGGCTTAAAGTTGAGACTTTTGTCTCAAGTTTCTGCCCAAAAACTGCTAAGACTTTTGTCTTAGGCTTAGTGGTATTCACAAAGAATTTAAGACCGGTCTTAGGCTTAGCCAAGGGCTCAACTTTTAAGACTGGTTGGTAGTGGGCTTAAATTTTATAAAGGGGACTTAAATATGGCCGCCATAAACTTTTCTCCACTTCAAAATTTGAAATGGCTGTAAATAAAGTTTAATTATACAGAACACCTCACTAAAGCAGTCTTTGGGAAGTTTATATGTGGTAACAAGGTTTTCTATTTCAAAACGGCACTTTTCCTCAGATAAAATGCATTAAATGAAGGATATATGTCACCAATAGTATAGTTTGAATAGAAAAGAAAGGTCAAATTACACAGAAAACCATTGTGGTTATTTAATAATCTTGGACTTAGCTAAGTCACCCTTTGTGAATACGGTTTTAAGACAAAACTTAGCTGAGACAAAAGTTTTAACTTTAAGACTGGATTTAAGCCTAAGACCTGGCTAGGTCTAAGACCCTTCGTGAATAACAGCCCAGGTCCCCATTCGTTAGAAATGGTGGCTATCGATCAGGTTCCCTGTCATATTTTACAAGTGAGTACATGTACATGAAGTTCATTTATTATGATGTAAATAAAAAGAAATGGGGCGAAGTTAAAATAATTGCAGAAGAATTTTGATTATTTTGATAATTTATCCATGTAAGCAAGCAGTAATCATGTCAGAATATGTTTAAATCTGAATTGGTAAGTTACCCCTCTTCGCAATCATGTCAGAAAATAAATTAATATGTCAGGTCAGACAGTTTAATCATATAGCGTAACAACCATAACTAATCAAGACAATCAACCTATTGAAATAAAAGGCTAGTTGTGGTATATAACTTACATGCATATCTTGCAATTTACAAAGGCTAACCGCCTGACAATATCATCATTTAGTGCCAACTAATTAACAAATGAGATATGGTACAAATGATTTTATTGCGCCTCATAGCTTACATGTGGGACTAAGTGCTATCTTGGGAAGCTTCTTGTCTCTCTGCCAACTGAAGAAAACTGAGCATAATAATGACTGAGATGTCTATTTGGTGCAATAGATAGTGCCGTAGTACACAGTTTCCTTCTTCTCATCTGCCATCTTGCTAGAAACACACCAAATTGTAGAGATGATTTTTACCCCACTTCCCATTAGTGCTGTCAGGGTATTGATTTCACCCATGGCAGTGGGAAAAAGTTTGTCTGGACTGTATCTCAGAAACTGTAAGGTTTAGGAAGTTGATACTTCGTAGGGACATTGGTTAGGGGTGTAGGTGTGCAACATTATGGTGTGACCTTGATTTGACCTTTGACCTTGCCATAGTGACCTTGAGTTTGAAAATCTTGTCCGGGCTATATCTTGGAAACCGTTAGGTGTAGGAAGTTGATACTTGCAAGGAACATTGTAGCACAAGGATTGTTGCTCGATTTTGCAATATCGATCAATCATCTCACGGAAGTGCCGATATCGACACATACTATCAGTATTTCAATGTCGGAATAACATACACCAAACAGACCAAACTAAAAAGAAATGCTAATTTTATATCTTAAACTTATATTTATTGTATAAAATCTTTAAAAGGCACAGTTTCAAGTGAAATAAAACGGGGTCAAGTCTGCCGCCATCTTTGTTTACATTGTCAGTGACTTACTTCTGGTTTCACGGAGGAGATACAAAACCTGAGAGCTTGTATACAGGAAAGCATAAAACAAGTTTTGTTACTTTTCTTTATATTTTCTATTGCAGAAATGTATTTTTGTTGGATAAATGGCATGTTTTAATTGTATCCCCGGACAAAAGTCGGGGATACTTGGGATTCAGTACGGTCACGCTGCCGCCGCCGTAGAGATTTCCGTGTGGACACGATAACTTAAAAAATATTTTAGTTGGACCTTTCAAATTTGGTGTGTGGGTATATATGGGCAATGCCATGAACACTATTGTTTCGTGACCTTGACCTTCAATTTCAAGGTCACTGGTGGCCTCTTAAACATCAGATTTTGGCCATTTTTTTCACATTTTGGCCCAGTTCTCAAATACAGAAAGTTAGATCATCCTATGGCTGGTATATATAACACATATATTTGTCTTCTGTAAGCATGCAGAAATTTGACCTTGAGGCTCTTCACTGAAGGTCATCCACAGACTGCCAAAGTTCCTCACCAAGGCCATTTTTGGCCTTTTTGGAGGTATTTTCACACTTAATGCTGACTATATTACATGGAAACTATTGAAAATGGCTTTAGAGGTGGAGTACATGATGGAGTACCAACATCCAGGCTTACTGGTTACAGAGGATTGTTGGTTAATAAGAAAATCTGCCGATTCCACAGTTATGGACTAGTAGTCTAATTATAAGTAGAAGTAGTCTAATTCGCCCAGTTCTGCCAGCTCCTATGAGTTTTCACAGAACTGTGGAGCCACCAGGAACCGGTTACAGAGCATTGCTTCACCTGTAACTGGTTAGGCCCTGGTACTGGGCATGTCCACAGGACTGGCTAACAGACCAGCAGAAGCCTTTTAAGGGTCCAAGTGGCAGTCTTAGACCAACCAGTTAGTACCCGAGGAAATTGGTTACAGATAAATTCTTGTTCCTGTCATTGGTCCTGGTGAGATGACTGTCTCAACCTACTAGACCAGTCAGCCAGCCTACTGTCAGGATCTGCTAGCTGGTCGAAAGTAACTATAGATAAGAAGACTTTCCCAACAAGATTTGTCCAACTACCTGTCAGTCTTATCTTATCAGTTGTTTTGTGACCTTGACCTTCAATTTCAAGGTCACTGGTGGCCTCTTAAAGGTCAGATTTTGGCCATTTTTTCACATTTTGGCCCAGTTCTCATATTCAGAAAGTTAGATCATCCTATGTCTGGTATATATAATACATATATATGTCCTCTGTAAGCATACAGAAATTTGACCTTGAGGCTCTTAATTGAAGGTCATCCACAGACAGCCAAAGTATCTCACCGAGGCCATTTTTGGCCTATTTGGAGATATTTTCACACTTAGTGCTGACTTTATTGCATGGAAACTATTGAAAATGGCTTTGGAGGTTGAGTTCATGATGGAGTACCAGCATCCAGTTTGTTGACCTTGGCTATTGTTTTCAAGGTCACATTAGGCCTGCTAAAATGACTCAAAATGGTACCTTAGACTGTGAGGCCATATACCTCCTTTATTATTGGCTGTTACCGCTCTAACAAAAAAAATATTATACCTAGCCTTCTCAAATTTGCAGGATATATTCATAGCCATAAAATCTTACCTGGGAATATTTTTGGCATCATTTTGAAAAACAAGATGGCTGCCAGGGACGTTTATCCGAAGTAAAGTAAGGACTTTTGTTGGCCCTCTAGAGCAAAGGGTATTATACGTAGAGATCTCAAATTCGCAGAATATGTTCTGCATTACAAAATCTTGACTGGAAATATTTTCGGCCTCATTTTGAAAAACAAGATGGCCGCCACAGGCGGTTTTTTTTTCAGTCATGAAAAGTGCTTATATCTCCCTTATTATTTGTCCTACAGGTTTGGAATGGAAAACCAACCTATAGGAAATCATGGGCTGGGAATCTTCTGGTGTGGTCGGATTTGACCTTGGGCTCCTCTTTCAAGGTCAAACAAGGATAGCCAAACCTAAAAGTGCTCATAACTCGCTTATTATTGGTCCTAGATGTTTGCAATGTGAAACCAACTTACAGGAAATCATGGGCCGGGAATCTTTTGATATTGTAGTACCGGTAGTGTTGTTACGGTAGCATTTCCTTTGCCGATCGGTAGTACATTTTCCTGACGGTATTTCGAAATATTTCATCTATTATACCCTAAACATACACAAATGGTACAGATTGCTAATAAATAAACTGTTGAAATCTCAAAATCCAGTTTTTCTTGCGTTTTTAACTTGTAAAAAGGGCTAAGATATTAAATTTTTCCATAGCACCTGCACTCTGGTTTCCTTGGTTACTGAGGAATCATTTCCTGTTATAGGTAGTACTGAATATATTTTAAGTACTCTCTTTGTTTACGTTTAATATGAATGAATAAGCATTATAATGAGTAAAAAACATAAACATTTCTTAATATTCACTGAAATTTGCAATATTCTAGACCTTTTAGCAACTTTTATACATATCGGAATACCGGAAACAAAACAGAATGTACAAAACAAAATACCGAGACCACATTTTCGCTACCGTCCCATCCCTAGTCCTAGAGGTTTGGGATGGTAAACCAGCTTATATGAAATCATGGGCTAAGAATCTTTTGACGTGGTCAGATTTGACCTTGTACCCCTCCTTCAAGGTCAAACGAGGAGAGCCAAACTTAAAAGTGCTTATAACTCACTTATTATTGGTTGTACAGGTTTGGGATGGTAAACCAACTTATAGGAAATCATGGGCACCGGATCTTCTGGTGTGGTCAGATTTTACCTTGGACCCCTCCTTCAAGGTCAAACGAGGATAGCCAAACTTAAAAGTGCTTATAACTCGCTTATTATTGGTCCTAGAGGTTTGGGATGGTGAACCATCCTATAGGAAATCATGGGCCGGGAATCTTTTTATGTGGTCAGATTTGATCTTGGATCAAACAAGGATACCCAAACATAAAGTGCTTATATCTCGCTTATTATTGGTCCTAGTGGTTTGCAATGTGAAACCAGCCTATAGGAAATTATGGGCTGGGAATCTTTTGATGTGGTCAGATTTGACCTTGGGCCCTTCCTACGAGGTCACACGAGGATAGCAAAATCTAAAGTGCTTATAAATCGCTTTTTTTGGTCCTAGAAGTTTGTAATGTGAAAGCATCCTACAGGAAATCATGTGCTAGGAATCTTTTGATATGATCAGATTTGAGCTTTGGCCCCTCGTTCAAGGTCAAATGAGGATAGCCAAAATTAAAAGGGCTTGTAACTCGCTCATTTATGTCCCTAGAGGTTTGCAATTATGTCACATCAACCTATTGGAAATCATGGGCTAAGAATCTTTTGATGTGGTCAGATTTTACCTTGAGCTCCTCCTTCAAGGTTAAGTGATGGTTGATTAGCGAGTGTTCTTTCTGATGGATACAATTTGCATCTGTTCTCCGATGTGCTATATCTAGTTACATTTGTATCTTTCATTAAGCAAACATTTTGTTTACTTAGTGTTAGTACAAGTTACTCCCATAAACACTTAGGTCCCCTCCCCACAGGGATATATTGTGTCAACCACAATAATCTGTATGTCATGCTTCAACCATGTCCTGTCCAGGGATACACTGTGTCGAGACGCAATCTCTAATTATTTCTTGAATTATTATGTGCACGTTTTTTAAGAACCTGTATTATCGCCCAAGGCTTACATTAACAGTCCCGATATTGAAATATCAATCGATCCACTACCCTAAATATTCATTCGCTATCGATCCTCAACATGGCACTCGATCCCTACACTAGAACATTGGTTAGGGGGTGTAGGTGTGCAACATCATGGTGTGACCTTGATTTGACCTTTGACCTTGCTGTAGTGACCCTGACATATAAAATCTTGTTTCGGGCTATATGTGGGAAACCGATGGTGTAGGAAGTTGATACCCTGTAGGGACATTGGTCAAAGGTTGTAGGTGTGCAACGTCATGGTATGACATTTATTTGACCTTTGATCTTGCCATAGTGACCTTAACCTTTAAAATTTTGTCCAGGCAGTATCTGTGAAACCATAAATTGTACAAAGTTGATAGTTGGTAGGAACATCCTTAGGGGTTGTAGGGGTCCATCATAATTTTTAGTTTACTGTTTAATGCTGTCATCTTGCTATTGAATTGTCTTGTTTTAAAACTTTATCTTTACATACATTTTGTTTCTCTTAGATGTTATTTTCCCTACTTAAACATTATTTGGACCTTTATATAACTGACATTGCTCTGAAAGTATATCAATCTGTGTACTGTTTCACTACTTCTATATCTCATGGGGTTGAAAACTATTTCCCCAGGCTGTGGGGTATGGACATCTCATCTCTGATGCCATTTTTGCTTTGTGGATTAGTGGATATATGTATTGTTTGATATTGATTATTTATCAGTTCTTTTTATGTTATACAGTTTACTATAGATTAGAATATTTTTAGTATTCTTTCCTTATTTTGATTTTTGATATTCTGCGTGTTGGCTCGGGCAGCTAGCATGCATTCACAATGTGCAAACTCAACAAGCCTCATTCTTTGAAGCATCAATACTTTTGTTTCAACTTCAACCTTCATAAGTACTGCCCTGCTTGCAGAGAAGCAGGTAAAGGGGATGATTTCTGCATTACTGGCAAACAACCATGTCTACAGTGCTAGTCATTTTCTGAAACACAAGGCCGAAAAGGGTTCAGTCTACTAGCGCGAGTGCAAAGTGATCAGAGACACGAGTAGTGCCCTGAAGTGGTAACCCATCCCGGTACTAATGTAGCCCATTGCCGCTAACTTCTTTAAAAGACAGACAGTCATTGTGGCCATGATACAATTCTTGAAAGTCTGGAGGCAAAAAAAAAATTGAAAAAAGTGATCGCTAGAAGTGCGAGCCTCGATATAGTTTGTTTTTACAAAAGAACAAATTCTGAACAGAAAACCCTGCCAAAAGAAAAGCCAGAAATCTGATACCTCCCGAGAGGAATCAGAGTTACCAAGGTGACCTCAAGACAGGAGAGGTCATGTTCTTGGGATCTCAGCAAGAGCTAGATGATTCGGCACAGATCTTGTGTCAGTTGCCTCGGAGACCCTCAAATGTTATACACACTTCCTCTCCTTGGCCTCGACAGTTAGATTTAGAGTCCTCATCTGTCAAGTCACCTCATTTTATTCCAGAGACTTCTGGAACTATTTTACAAAAAAAAATGAAAAGTTTTTGGGTTACCAATTACAGCAGCAAATGGGGGCTTATCAAGCTTCCATTATAGATGCTTTTAACAATTTGTCTGAGCAGCAAAAATCTTTACAAA
Source organism: Sabellastarte sp. h YS-2021 (assembly GCA_964017235.1). NCBI lineage: Eukaryota > Metazoa > Annelida > Polychaeta > Sabellida > Sabellidae > Sabellastarte > Sabellastarte sp. h YS-2021. The sequence continues at coordinate 45,820,305 of OZ024935.1, forward strand.
AGCAGATAAGGGCCTTCAGTTTCAAAAACCCCTCGGATCCTGTGGTACACTGTTATAGATCCTAAACATACTACTAGCAAAGTCTCGGATGATCAGCTGAGATCTCATAACCTTGAACCCCCCCCCCCACCCCCCACCCCACCCCACCAAGGGAGGCCATGGAGGTTGACTTTGTCGGGCCCCTTTTTCCACCTTACTGTACCGTAGAACATGTCTTGGAAGCTACCTTGGAAGATGCCTCAGACTCTGAATTGGAGAACCATCAGCACAGAAAGGTGGCAAATCTAAAAAGCACTCTGACAAGTCTCACAGACAAGTCAGCTCCTCTTCACTTCTTCAGAGGAATCAGATTTGCCTTCACATTTTAAAAAAACCCTTTCCAGGTGAAGAGCCTGGGAGAGAGGAGGGGGAATCTAGGGAACCCTGTCGCCCTATTACATACAGGGACCTCAGACATAAAGAAAAAGCTAACATGAAAAGACAACTTAGCCCTGACCCTATCATTTCCAGGGAAGTACACATTCAGACTTCCCTCCACTCCCAGTACACTGAGGACATTGGGTCAGTCGTTCAGACAAGTCCTGAATATCCCTGACCCCAAGGACAGTATGTGAGTTTCCTCAACCTCATTGATTGTCCTTAACAAAGTAGCTAAGAAACAGCTCAGGCCACAATGGGTGGTTCATATTTCTTTTAAGAAAAGCTGTACTTGTATGTACTAACTTAAAGTTATTTTAACTGCTAAGACATAGTTGTTGGTCTTCTACATAAAAACAGTAATGCACTAATCAAAATTTATAAATCTACATGAAGATCACTGTAATTTTGAAACCCTGATAAAACCAAATGGTATTTGATAACACATTTTCACTCAATTTAGACTAGGTCTGAGTTGTTCACTGCAGGATGGGATGAAAGAAAGTCTGTATATTTGTGGAAACAGGAAGCGGAAGAATGACCATCTTGAATCAGATAGTTCCATACAAAAGGTGAATAAATTAAAGCAAAACCAAAGTATCTCTGTCTGATATTTATTATTTAATAAACCCATATGAAAAGGTTTGTACAGTGACAGATAAATAATAAATACTCACTCTGTAACTAAACTAATGATCTTACACTTTTGTTATATTCTTTGTTGTTTCTTCAAATAAATTGATCTCATATTGAAAACTATCCACCAGAAGGGAAGTATAGTTTCATGTTTTGTCACAATTTGTTAAATTGAGAACCAAAAGTGATGTTAATTACTTTCAGCTTTGATCCTTTGACATTTATGTTTATTACATGTTTAGGTGTACTCTTGTTTAAAGCACATTTAAAACCACAAATATGTGGTCAATGCTTGTCGTGAAAGTCTTCATGATATTGTTCTAGTGTATTGATATAATAATGCTGCAGTTTGCATGTTGCATATTGATCCTATCAATCTTATACATCCTAGCTTTATGAAGTACTATTTTATAGTTAATGAAGTCCAGTGTTTTGACAAGTGATATTGAGAAACAGCACAGTCTGCCACCATATGAAGTATCTCTACATCAAACAAGAAAGCAAAGACAGGTTTGTTTCTATATATTTTATTCTTGGATACGCCTGGTTAAAAAAAGTGGGACATTTTTGACATGAAGGTGTAACATTATCTGCTAAACATGTATTTTGACATTTATATAAAGTTCTGTGATGGTGAATATATTTCTACATTTCTATAATATATCTGCATTTGTAAATTCTTCAAATTTGCTGACAAACACTGGTTACCCAGAAATGAGTATTTTATTGTATACTGCGCATGTGACGTGTAATGGGTTGGCTTGATTAAAGAATCCTGCCTACTGTAACATATATAGCACAATTTATATGTAAACCATCATAGTCATTCATTTTTAAATTTTCAGAAGTTTAAAGACTTATATGAAGGGATTGCAGTTATGTACTGAGCTGGGTTAATGTACCCAGTATAATACATGGATCGAGAAAGTGTGTGCAGGCTGTGTAATATGAACTGTCATGTGCTTTTATGTGTTGCTGAAACTCTAAAACCTTGAACCTTTCCCAGATACACTAAAATTCTGAAGGTTGAGTGTGGTTATCTCAAAGTATGTAAAAATCATGCATACTCTTTGCTTGTATATCCTCTTTCAGAATCTTTTCCAATTATGAAAAATAATAACATTACATAAATAAAATGATATCCTTTAATTAAAAGCTTTGTATTTATGCTTTTCAGAAAGAGCGATCTCAGATGAAGGGAAAGTCATGGTTTGACATGAAAGCTCCAGAGCTTACAGAGGAAAAGAAGAATGACTTAAGTGTCCTTCAGATGAGGCGTGTCCTTGACCCCAAACACTTCTACAAAAACCCTGATATACGTGCTTTGCCAAAGTTCTTTCAGGTAAACTTAACCCTAATGTATGTTGTACCAACTACCTGAAACATTAAGTTTGCCCCCAATTCTAGCAAGACTCGTGGTTCTCCAGATCACTTTTTTCTTTTTTTTTTGTCGCCGGACTTTCATGAATTGTGGCCAGGCATGATGAGTATCTGTCTGTTCACTGAATGACAATGGGTTTTGTTAGTACTGGGATGGGTGACCGCTTTGGTGCACTACTCATGTCTCTGATGGCTTCGTGCCTGCGCTAGTAGACTGTAACCCCTTTCAGTTTATACTCAGCGCAATATCTCCATATACTACAGGTTTCAAAGCGCTAGTTAACCAATCCAACTGTACAGGTACAGCCCTAACTGACATTGTCAAGTAACTGACATTCCCCTAACTGGAAGATAGAGGCTCAAGTATGAGCATTTATCAACGTCCTTGAGGTTCTTTAACCTGCCACTGGGGATAGGACCCAAGGACAGATGACCGCCATTTTAAGTGGTCATCCGAGCCACTATGTATCTGCCTGTACCTGGGATTGAACCCATGCCCTCTGAGTTCCTAGACAAGTGTGTTACCCGCTAGGCCACAGTGGCAGATACAAACCTCCACCAAAGCAACCGAGTATCCACTTACTGTAATTTCACCCATACATTGCGTTTCTATTTCAGCCCTCCTAATTGGGTAGCATATCCAAGGAAATCATTGAAAACGGGACCGTTTAAAAAAATTTGGCATATATTTATATCCACAGTATCATATGCATTTTGCCCAAAGTTTAATCACATCTCGATTTCTTCACACCCTACCTATATAAAAAATTTTTTTTAAAAAAGTGTTATATTTTTTCTCCCGAAAGGGTTGAATAATGGAGGTTCTACTGTACAATTCACTGGTATAGAGTTGGGTTTCACTTTTTCTTGTGTTTTTCGCAAACCCAATCCTGTTCAGTACAATACGGATAATCTGTGAATGTGAAATTGTAAAAACCTCCCATACTTTTTCAGATGGGGAAGATAGTGGAAGATTCCAGTGATTTCTATAGTGCTCGGATTCCAAAGAAACAGCGCAAGAAAACTCTAGTTGATGAACTTTTGGAAGACACCGAATTCAGAAGGTAAGCTCTTCTACTTAACAATTCCAACTACCTGTAATGTATATCTTCTGTATGCTGCTGCTGTGATGGATGTCATCTCCAACTCTTCAACTTTGGTTGTCACATGATCTAAGCTATCTGGCATAGCTTACTTCAAACACATATTCAAAGCCCTTATGTTTTGAAAATATTAGCACTTTTGTAAAAAAAAAAAAACAGTTTGATTAATTTTTAAATCAGTTCATGTTTTAAAGGTATGCAATGTGTTTATACCTTATATAGACCAAGAAATGTCAAATTAGTCACAGTATATAAAATCTGCCAGTAGGAACACCCTTCCAAAAAAGGTAAGGATGAAATATTAATTTCAGCAAATTATGCATTATGTGAGATGAGAGACCATTAATAGGCACCAAAATCAGATGTGTAAAGAATTTCCCACAACCTAAGGACATAGAAGGGGGTAGGGGTCTAAATATTAGAAACGTTAGTAAAATTCTTACTCCATATAAAACAAGTTTGATTTATTGATTATTTAACTGAAATACATCAGTGTGTAAATGTGGTGCATAGAGAGAAACCCTACAGAAAAAAGTCCAGCAATGTTTTGACACCCCACATCAATTTTTCAGGCCATGGAGAAAAGCCCTACACTAAAATTTTTAGATAATACAAAGTACAAGCCTGTACTGTTTGAAAGTTATGTAGCATTTTTATCAATTCAAAATTATTATCATTTTCAATATGTACATGTACATTGTACATTTTTTCAAATATGTGAGGTTTAAATGAAGTGTTTGTACAGATTATTCATGCATTGGTTTGTATTCACTATTTAGAAGATGAGCAAGTTTCAGCTGCTTTCTTGCAACCATTGTTTTGTTATCAAGTAGTTTCCTGTATCTTTTGTAGATATAACAAGAGGAAGTACATGGAAATCACTCATAAAGCACAAAGTTCTCACACACGGAAAGGTGCAGCCAAACATATGAAACGCCTGAAGAAAGCTAAAAAATAACAAATTTCCTGTAGAAATAGTTCAATTAATTCCACTGCTAGGAAACTTCTCAGAAGTTGAAAGGTCAATGAAGGTTAGGACATGTGTAAAAGGTAGTTCAATGCAGTGTGTACCCTTCATTGAAGCTGTGGTGAAGCATAAGGTTAAAATAAAATATGCTGATTTTGTGAAACATAAGATTAAAACAAAATATTAAAATCACTAATTAAATATTTGGTAGTGTCTGTTTTCACGTTTATGTAACTTATTGTTGTTATAAAAAAATCACATATATTTATTAATTTTCCAGTATATCTGAAAATTCATTATGAAGCATAAAATTTGACATTTATATTAATTTTCTAATCTCAGCTACACTTCTACCAGCAATTAATATTTTGTTCTAAAAACAAAAAGAAAAGAAAGCCAAAGAAATTCTGGTGAATATAGAGGTAACATTTTGATGTAAAAAAATTGAAGAAAACCACATTGAATGTATGTATTTAACTGATAATAAAAATTTACCAAATATTGTTGTTGTCAAATGATGTTCAATAAATATTACTGGCAAAAAGAATAATGAATATTTAAATTTAATTTGAATTTAGACTGAAAGGCAAATACTAAAGAACAAAATGAAGTATCAATTTCATACAATTATACACAAGTTTTTTACTTAACACTTAAATTGGAATATTTATGAGAAAATTCTTGTGTGTTAAAAGTTTATGTAGTTAAATTTAGTTTCTCTGTGTATGACTTTGGACGGGCAATAAACCTTGCCAGTGACAGACTTCAAATGGCTTTCTTTTGCTTTTGTTCTACATTAACATGTTATTAGTTACAGCAGTAATATTATTGAATTAAAATATTAATACATGTAATTAGTATGAAACATATGGCTTTTCATATTGATTGATATTGAAATATTGTTTCTAGCCAAAAAATGCATCATTACTTTACAGCTAAACTCCTGGTCAATTTTAAAAAAAATGTTGTGCATAGTTAACAACATGAAACTTTCATAAAACATGGAATGATATCAAACTAAACAAGCTAAAATGCTACGAAAAGGAATTTTACTTAAACACTTTGAAATAGTGTATATTGAGAAGCTTGTTACATTAAATTCTACGGAGCAAGATTCACCATAGTATGTGATATTTGCCAATGAGAACATTCCTTTGTACACTCATTTATTATCTCCCATGAGCCATATGCAAGATATACAGAGCAGGATATTTTTTTTATACAGCGGCGCCATCATACCATGGATAATTATTTTCAACAGGTGCTGCTTTTTCAGTAATATCTCGGAAACTATGTAACCTACAGATATGTTTTTGTTGTACAAAAATCCATACAGAAATAGCTGAGAAATTGTAAGTTAAGATTTATATTTTATATTCACTGGTGTTCTGTAAATATGATGGTCTTTTTCACATTCTTCCTTTAAATATGGAATTAATTATCCCATAAATCATATAAAATAGTGGATAATAAAAATAAACATTCCTCATTAGACACGTACAGAAAAAAAATATCACTCAAAGAGTAAGAGTACTCATGCAATGCCCTCATATAATGTTATTTTCATTCCTGATATATTATTTCTGTATATGTCATTTGGGAAGTTTTCCTAATTCATTCTTTATAAACCTTGCATTTCTTTTTGGGTTAAATATACTTCCTTGGGAGGGGGGAGAAATATTTATGATTTATGTAACTACACTAGGCCCATAATCTCACCTGATGCACAAATTTTAATCAATTTGGAAACTTTTTAAATAGTGTCCTCAGTCTTCAGTTTAATGTACTGTGGTTGAATTCCATTTTTTCCTACTCCATATATTAGAATTTGTTTATGAGTGTAAAATCCTCTTTTTAAGTAGTCTTTTCATTGAATTTGGTTTATGTGAAATTGACTGTGATGTATATCGGAAAAATATTATCCGATATAAAACAAACAATTTCCATTACAGAAAATATGATTTATTCATCTATGTAAAGAGAAATTAACAATTCATAAAATCATGACATTAACTAAAGTCACAATAACACAATTACCTGAATATCACATTTAATGATTCATACATCGATTTGAAACAGTATATATATATATATATATTTTTTTTAGTCATTTGAAAAAAATAAATTCAACAGAATGACATATGCCCAGCAACACAAATCAGGTCAAAGAATGGCAAATCATTCTTGCCAAATGAAGAATGGCAAGACTTCATTACAATTTTATTTTACCAAGGAGCTAGACCAGCTAGTTTTATAACCTCTCAGAGCAGTACAGTCCCACCAAAATCACTTTTAACTAAAATAGGACGCCCTGTTGATAGTAGGTGCGAATAGAAACAGGATAGCATAGAAGAACACACATTATCATGTGTAATGTCCACCCCATGAACCTTTTGCCAAAATTGTACAGTAGTCTTACAAGACCCTGTTTCATTTGTAAAATATATCAATGATGCTTAATATTTATTAGTGTAGATGTAAATTATTTCAGCTTCATGCCTTTTTGCATTGGTTGGGTTGAAAATTTTGACGAAATCACTCTATCTTGCACGGTTAAGAAGATAGAAGCAAATTCCTGTTTTTCTATTTTTGACCAAAATTCGAAAATTCAAAATGGCCGCCATTTTTGGGAAAAGGAAAATTTTTTGAAAATTGCCAAGAGTACATTTCTTAGATACCCTATGGGTCGAAAATTTCAACGAAATAACTCTATTTTGCACGGTTAAGGCCAATTTGTGTTTTTCCATTTTGGGCAAAAATTCGAAAATTCAAAATGGCCGCCATATGTGGGGAGGGGAAATTTTTTTGAAAATTGCAAAGAGTACATTCCTTAGATACCCTGTGGGTTGAAAATTTCGACGAAATCGCTCTATCTCGCACGGTTAAGGAGATAGAAGCAAACTTGTGTTTTGCCATTTTTGGCAAAAATTCGAAAAATCAAAATGGCCGCCATTTTTGGGGAGGGGAAATTTTTTTGAAAATTGCAAAGATTACATTGCTTAGATACCCTGTGGGTCGAAAATTTCGACGAAATCGCTCTATCTCGCACGGTTTAGGAGATATGAGCACATTTGCCTTTTTCAGTATTCAAAATAGCCAATTACTCATTTATTTAATTAATTACTCACTCATCTATGAAGCAATTCCCCCCAAAAGCAATCCCATACAAGCTATTGACCCAATGAACCTCCATACCAAATTTCAGAAAGCTAGGCTTAATAGCATTCCTTAAAATGTCTGGAAACCAAAGAGCTACTCAAAAGTAGCAAAGTAGCTATTACTCAGTTAGCTATAGAGCTATCATCACCAAAAGCAATCCCATACAAGCTATTAACCCAATAAACCTGCATGCCAAATTTGGTAAAGATAGGATAAGAACTGTTGCCTAAAATGTCTGGAAACCAAGTGGGACGCCGGACACCAGACGGCATACGACGGAAAAAGCAAAAATAATATGTCCACCCCCAAGTGGGGTGGACATAATGAATACTGAAAAATCCTACTCCAAATTGCTTCAGAGAATTAAGCCTTCCACAAGGAATGCTTGTTTGTATTAAGGGGAGACGGGGAGAGAGAGTGGGTCCACCAGCTGCCGCATTTTCAATTGCTTATAGCTCGGCAACCACTGGGCGGATTCTCTTCAAAATTAGCACATGTATGCAGTAGCCCTGTTAAAAATTTCTGAATATGGTGTCATGACATTTCAACCAATCAGAGAGGTCAGGACAGAAAACATGTTTTTCTAAGGGGTGTGCTTGTCCGGATGATAACTTAAAAAGTGCTTCCCCTATTCTCATTAAATTTGGGAAGTAGGTTTGTTATATAAATGTCTGGAAATCTTTAACTTTTGGAACTGATCCAACAGAAAATGGCCGACTTATTAAATGATTGACTAAACGGCAAGATTTTTCTTAACACTGAAAATAAAAAATCTTTAATATGTCAGAAATAGTACAAGATAGAGCAATTTCAGCAAAATTTTTGGCCCACAGAGTGCACGCATAGTCATCTGCATCATTTGCCCCCCATTTTCGGCGGCCATCTTGAATTTCTGTGTAAAACACAAAAACATATTTACCTCGGAAATGGTGCGAGATGGAGCGATTTTGACGAACCTTTTTACCCTCAGGGTATCTGCAGTCATCTGGCAACTTTTCCCAAATATCATTATCCCGCCATTTTTGGTGGCCATCTTCAATTTATGCATAAAATGCATTTATCTTTGAAAATCTGGTTCACAGTATTTTTCCAATTTCCAAGTTCCCAGGCCCCCTGTAAAGAGCTCTCTAATCCATACAAATTTTTGAAACTACTAGTGTACCTTAAAAGCTGCTTGCATGGAGTTTGAGCAAGAAATGAACCTAAGAATGAATGCTCCAAGACAATAAAATGAACGGCAAATTATGGTATGTGGCATAAATTTGATATAAATTTTGAAAGTTATGTAACTTTTTAAAAAAAAATCTGCCAATGGGTAGTAGTTTAACCAGTTCCCATCTTATCACTGAAGTAAAGCAGCACTGGGCTTGCTTAGTACTTGGATTGGTGACTGAGTTCTGGGCCAGGTATGGGCAGATATATAGTGACTTGGATGATCACTTAAATGACAGTCCTGTTGCAATATATCTGAAGAAAGGCACTGGGTGAGATGGTAAAAACGTCAATTAATCAATTCTTAAGCAAACCCCCATATATTGTCTCTCACTGATCACGCTGAAAGGATAATTAAGCGTCCCTGAAAGGGCCTTATTTGTTTTCGCCTCAGTTTCGCCACCGCCGCCGCCGCCGTATTATGGTCTCCCTTGAATATCTCCCTTATTATTAGGTTTCAAACCATATTTGGCAGTTATATACCTTAGGCGTGGGAAAATTTTTCTGCATGCTTAACTTTGACCTTTATGAAGGTCACATGATGAAGTACCCCCCCTTCCAATCTGAAAGCCTTAACTTTAGACCAACCCCCCTATTATCTTCTTAAGTATTGCATTTAGAGCTATAAAATGTACTGGGAGGTAATAGGAAACCATATGAGGAGAGTCTAAATAGCCGGTCAGTTTTACCCCACGGCCCCCCCTTATGGGTCAAACTGGGGTCATAAAATAGCTGATTTTGAGTTTTTGCCTTATATCTCCTTTATTGTTGCTTTTATAGCTTCAGAATGTATTAAGAGGTATTTGGAAAGCATATATGGAGAGTCTAAATAGCCGGGCAGTTTTACCCCCCGACCCCCCCTTATGGGTCAAACTGGGGTCATAAAATAGCTGATTTTGAGTTTTTGCCTTATATCTCCTTTATTGTTGCTTTTATAGCTTCAGAATGTATTAAGAGGTATTTGGAAAGCATATATGGAGAGTCTAAATAGCCGGGCAGTTTTACCCCCCGACCCCCCCTTATGGGTCAAACTGGGGTCATAAAATAGCCGATTTTGAGTTTTTGCCTTTATCTCCTTTATTGTTGCTTTTATAGCTTCAGAATATATTAAGAGTATTGGGAAAGCATATATGGAGAGTCTAAATAGCCGGTCAGTTTTACCCCCTGGCCCCCCCTTATGGGTCAAACTGGGGTCATAAAATAGCTGATTTTGAGTTTTTGCCTTATATCTCCTTTATTGTTGCTTTTATAGCTTCAGAATGTATTAAGAGGTATTTGGAAAGCATATATGGAGAGTCTAAATAGCCGGGCAGTTTTACCCCCCGACCCCCCCTTATGGGTCAAACTGGGGTCATAAAATAGCCGATTTTGAGTTTTTGCCTTTATCTCCTTTATTGTTGCTTTTATAGCTTCAGAATATATTAAGAGTATTGGGAAAGCATATATGGAGAGTCTAAATAGCCGGTCAGTTTTACCCCCTGGCCCCCCCTTATGGGTCAAACTGGGGTCATAAAATAGCTGATTTTGAGTTTTTGCCTTATATCTCCTTTATTGTTGTTTTTATAGCTTCAGAATGTCTTAAGAGGTATTGGGAAAGCATATATGGAGAGTCTAAATAGCTGGTCAGTTTTATCCCCCGACCCCCCCTTATGGGTCAAACTGGGGTCATAAAATAGCCGATTTTGAGTTTTTGCCTTTATCTCCTTTATTGTTGCTTTTATAGCTTCAGAATATATTAAGAGGTATTGGGAAAGGATATGTGGAGAGTCTAAATAGCCGGTCAGTTTTACCCCCCCGACCCCCCCCCCTTATGGGCCAAACTGGGGTCATAAATAGCTGCTTTGGAGTTTTTGCCTTATATCTCCTTTATTGTTGCTTTTATAGCTTCAGAATGTATTAAGAGGTATTGGGAAAGCATATGTGGAGAATCTAAATAGCCGGTCAGTTTTATCCCCCAACCCCCCCTTATGGGTCAAACTGGGGTCATAAAATAGTTGCTTTGGAGTTTTGCCTTATATCTCCTTTATTGTTGCTTTTATACCTTCAAAATGTATTAAGAGGTATTGGGAAAGCATATATGGAGAGTCTAAATAGCCGGGCAGTTTTACCCCCCGACCCCCCCTTATGGGTCAAACTGGGGTCATAAAATAGCTGATTTTGAGTTTTTGCCTTATATCTCCTTTATTGTTGCTTTTATAGCTTCAGAATGTATTAAGAGGTATTTGGAAAGCATATATGGAGAGTCTAAATAGCCGGGCAGTTTTACCCCCCGACCCCCCCTTATGGGTCAAACTGGGGTCATAAAATAGCTGATTTTGAGTTTTTGCCTTATATCTCCTTTATTGTTGCTTTTATAGCTTCAGAATGTATTAAGAGGTATTTGGAAAGCATATATGGAGAGTCTAAATAGCCGGGCAGTTTTACCCCCCGACCCCCCCTTATGGGTCAAACTGGGGTCATAAAATAGCCGATTTTGAGTTTTTGCCTTTATCTCCTTTATTGTTGCTTTTATAGCTTCAGAATATATTAAGAGTATTGGGAAAGCATATATGGAGAGTCTAAATAGCCGGTCAGTTTTACCCCCTGGCCCCCCCTTATGGGTCAAACTGGGGTCATAAAATAGCTGATTTTGAGTTTTTGCCTTATATCTCCTTTATTGTTGCTTTTATAGCTTCAGAATGTATTAAGAGGTATTTGGAAAGCATATATGGAGAGTCTAAATAGCCGGGCAGTTTTACCCCCCGACCCCCCCTTATGGGTCAAACTGGGGTCATAAAATAGCCGATTTTGAGTTTTTGCCTTTATCTCCTTTATTGTTGCTTTTATAGCTTCAGAATATATTAAGAGTATTGGGAAAGCATATATGGAGAGTCTAAATAGCCGGTCAGTTTTACCCCCTGGCCCCCCCTTATGGGTCAAACTGGGGTCACAAAATAGCTGATTTTGAGTTTTTGCCTTATATCTCCTTTATTGTTGCTTTTATAGCTTCAGAATGTATTAAGAGGTATTTGGAAAGCATATATGGAGAGTCTAAATAGCCGGGCAGTTTTACCCCCCGACCCCCCCTTATGGGTCAAACTGGGGTCATAAAATAGCCGATTTTGAGTTTTTGCCTTTATCTCCTTTATTGTTGCTTTTATAGCTTCAGAATATATTAAGAGTATTGGGAAAGCATATATGGAGAGTCTAAATAGCCGGTCAGTTTTACCCCCTGGCCCCCCCTTATGGGTCAAACTGGGGTCATAAAATAGCTGATTTTGAGTTTTTGCCTTATATCTCCTTTATTGTTGCTTTTATAGCTTCAGAATGTCTTAAGAGGTATTGGGAAAGCATATATGGAGAGTCTAAATAGCTGGTCAGTTTTACCCCCCGACCCCCCCTTATGGGTCAAACTGGGGTCATAAAATAGCCGATTTTGAGTTTTTGCCTTTATCTCCTTTATTGTTGCTTTTATAGCTTCAGAATATATTAAGAGGTATTGGGAAAGGATATGTGGAGAGTCTAAATAGCCGGTCAGTTTTACCCCCCCCGACCCCCCCCCCCTTATGGGCCAAACTGGGGTCATAAATAGCTGCTTTGGAGTTTTTGCCTTATATCTCCTTTATTGTTGCTTTTATAGCTTCAGAATGTATTAAGAGGTATTGGGAAAGCATATGTGGAGAATCTAAATAGCCGGTCAGTTTTATCCCCCAACCCCCCCTTATGGGTCAAACTGGGGTCATAAAATAGTTGCTTTGGAGTTTTGCCTTATATCTCCTTTATTGTTGCTTTTATACCTTCAAAATGTATTAAGAGGTATTGGGAAAGCATATGTGGAGAGTCTAAATAGCCGGTCAGTTTAACCCCCCGGCCCCCCTCTTATGGGTCAAAGTGGGGTCATAAAATAGCTGATTTTGAGTTTTTGCCTTATATCTCCTTTATTGTTGCTTTTATAGCTTCAGAATGTATTAAGAGGTATTGAGAAAGAATATGTGGAAAGTCTAAATAGCTGGTCAGTTCTACCCCCCCCCCCCCCCCCCCCCCCCCCCCCCCCCATGGGCCAAACTGGGATCATAAATAGCTGCTTTGGAGTTTTTGCCTTATATCTCCTTTATCGTTGCTTTTACAGCTTCAGAATGTATTAAGAGGTATTGGGAAAGCATATGTGGAGAACCTAAATAGCCGGTCAGTTTTATCCCCCGACCCCCCTTTATGGGTCAAACTGGGGTCATAAAATAGTTGCTTTGGAGTTTTGCCTTATATCTCCTTTATTGTTGCTTTTAGACCTTCAGAATGTATTAAGAGGTATTGGGAAAGCATATGTGGAGAATCTAAATAGCCGGTCAGTTTTACCCCCCGACCCTCCCTTATGGGCCAAACTGGGGTCATAAATACCTGCTTTGGAGTTTTTGCCTTATATCTCCTTTATTGTTGCTTTTATAGCTTCAGAATGTATTAAGAGGTATTGGGGAAGCATACGGTACAGCTTTGTGCATTCTTAGCTTTACAGCATGCTTATTAAAACCACAAAGCATTTTAAACTTTAAGGGACACTTCGCTTTTGTTAGCAAAAGCATTCCTCTAGTTTCAAAGTAAAACACACTTTAATATTATGACAGAAAGGTGAACTTCACTTCTGCATACAATGAATATTGTAATCAGCAAATCAAAGGAAAGTTGGTAAACCCCAAAAAAATGTTTCTGTAAAGTCTGCAGTTTGGGGCTGGATGCTGTAAAGATGGCTTTTTCTCGCATCTTTACGGTAATTGGGTTACTACTATTTTTGCCCACAGGCTTTCAAATCCAGACATATTAATCATAGACAGCCCACACGCTAAACGTTGGCACACCTAAGCCATAAACTTAACGAATAACCAATGAACATCCAACACGCTGTTCCGGAACCTGGTCTTGCGGGAAACATTAAAAGTACTAGTCATTTATCAGGCTTCAATACATTAAGAAAATACTAAAAAATAACCTATTACCCAATTTAACTTACTTGCCATGTAAGCAAGTGAAGCACAAAATCCAGTTGCCCTGATAGGAATTCAGTTGCCTTGAGCAAGTGGGCCATTGTTAACATCCAACCTGATAGTGTAATGTATAAACTGAATGAAAAAGATGACAATGCAATAATATTATGGGAAGTATATATTTTGAAACAAAAATTTGTTTTTCTTTGTGGGAATGAGACATCTACATTTTACAGGTTATCAACCCCTTAAAGACCTTACAGGTGGTTCAGCAGTCCACAGTTAAGTGTCTTCATCAGTGCCATGTCTTTCCACTAGCAGCTGACACCCTTCAATGGTTCCTTCTACATTGTGAAATTAAAATTCTCAGTATATTGGAATTTGCTTCCAGAAAATTACGTATAAGGACGTTATGAATGACAAGGAGCATATGTGGTGTGTGTTCTAGCTACTAGTGGTGTCTTCAAACTCTTCTACCTCGGAATTGTCTTTGGTACAGTTACATACTAATTTATTGGTTTTGAAGACGTTAATACAAAGCCAATATGTCATGGCAAATAATAATAATCTAGTAGTGTTGGCAAAGGAGTAACAGACATCTGATATTTGCCTTTTTTGCCTGGTATTGACCTAAAACCATATCAATCCTGTATCAAAATCACAAGTGGTAAAAATGTATATAGTCATGATAATGCACCTAAATTTATAAATTATGTTAATACAAAACAGAAATTTGTTCATTAAAGAAACCTAAATTCATTACTTATGTTATCACTACAGTCTTTAGTGTATATAGACATGATAAAGCCACCTAAATTTATAAATTATGTTAATACAAAACAGAAATTTGGTCGTAAAAGAAACCTAAATTTATTACTTGTGTTATCACTACAGTCTTTAGTGTGTGCTACGCATTGAGCCCTCCTGTTACTTCTAATGTGGTGCCAGTGACGTAGGAACTCTTGTCTGATGCAAGAAACAAGCATGCCTCAGCTATGTCTGGAACAGAAAAAAGTTACATGCAAATAAAACAGGGAGCTGCCCTGTCAATAAAAATATGTCTCTGCACATATTATAAGTTTACTGTGTAGAAAAACACTGTCTGCTGCTACATTCTGAGAGTGTGGTGATTTGACAGTAAATTATAATCTCAAAAATAAACTTTAACACAAGCAATAAACAGAAAATATTGAATGGAGCACTGCACGATGGTTTACAACACAAACTACATTTACTTGGACTTCATTGACGATTCAGTCACAAAAACAGCCTCCTATATGGACTGTTTTTGTGACTGAATCACTGATGCTACATAATTAGTTTATTATCAGGGCCCATATACGAATTCTTTGTTGTTAAACCCAAACCCAATAATCATCATAGGGATGCACAGTTTTAAGGTAGCTACTCTTACTGAGTGAAACGAACTTCCCTGAACCATCAGGACTTGGCATTGTGTCACTCGGTTTTGATGACGGTGGAAGAATTACCCATTCAGACTAGCCTATCTCCCTCTACTGTCTTCTTGTTTAACAGATGCTAACGTTGAGATGGACTCCTACTAATTATATTATCCCTTTTGGACTTTGGCACCTTAGAGGATGTCTACATCACTCGGCAGTTTACAATTCCTTGGTAATTAATAATGATCAGGTAGATACACACTACCCTAGAAATTTAAGAGTAAAGTTAGATTCCTCAGAAAAGAAAAGTGAATGAATATCAAAGTAAAAGGAATGTCTAAATGGTGCTTTCTAAAAATTAAAGGTTTCCTATAATTTTAGTTTCACATTTTCAAGCCATAGGAGCAATAAAAAGGGAGATAAAAGGCCTTTTTTGTATGATGACCCCAGTTGACCTTCAAGCTGGGGTCAAAGGTCAAATTTGACACTTACCAAAGATTTGCAGATCATGATTTCCTACAAGTTATTTTCTCACTCTGACTGGGACCAACGATAAAGGAGATATTAAAACAAGGCCCAAATTACTCGGGTAATTTTTCCTAACCATATACATTTGTGCAAAGCTTATGAAGCTAGCTGCAATATTTTAAGCTTTAGAAAATCTTAAAAACTTTTGAACATTCAATTATGGCAACCATTTCAAAAAATAAGGACAAAATATATTATAATTTATAAACATGTTTTCATAGCCATAAACATTCTCTGCAAATTTGGTGAAGATATAGTCATAAATGAATCAGATATAAAGGTTTTTGTAAAAAAGTGACAATCGCACACATGCACACATATGCATACATGCATGGATTATGGCGTTTCATATCTCCGGGAGACAAAATGCAACTGTAGTGACATCGGTTAAATAGTGCCCCTTTTTTCAAATTTAGAAGTTTAAGACAACAAAGTATTTCAAGCATTGGTGTGGCAACAGCTGACCCTCCAAAAGCTAATCAGCTCTAGATCCCCTTGGGGTAAACATATCCTGAAAATTTTGTGAAAATCCATGCACAGGTTTAGGCTGTGGAACATCAATAAACTTAAAGACCCAACAAAATAGCATCAGAGATGCCCGTACCCCACAGCCTAGGGAAATATTTTTAACACCATGAGATATAGAAGTACTGTTCGATCAGTACAAAGTTCAGGATACTTTCAGAGCACTATCAGTTATATAAAGGTCCAAACAATGTTTAAATAGAGAAAATAATGTCTAAGAGAAAGATAATACATGTACTCTTTATCTACATCTGGCATGGCCAAATTATGGTTTAGATGTTTTGAATATTACCATGCATACAGAAGTGGTAATACATTCAATGAATGCTTCTGTGTGGGGTCGGAGCAAAATCTGTGGCTCACTTGATGAAATTCCATCTGTTACAATGGGAAGTTGTAAAAGTAAAATTCTTAATGAATTCTAATATGACTTTAACAGTGCTTAATCTGCATCAAAAGACAGACCCAAAGATGCAACAAGATTTTAAAGGTCAAGGTCACTACGACAAGGTCAAAGGTCAAATCAAGGTCACACCATGATGCTGTACACCTACAACCCCCTAACCAATATCCCTACCAAGTATCAACTTCCTACACCTTACGGTTTCCGAGATATAGCCCTGACAAGATTTTATAGGTGAAGGCCACTACAGCAAGGTCAAAGATCAAATCAAGGTCAGACCATGACGTTGCACACCTACAAATCCTAATCAATTTCCTACCAAGTATCAACTTCCTACACCTTACGGTTTCCGAGATATAGCCCGGACAAGATTTTATAGGTCAAGGTCACTACGACAAGGTCAAATCAAGGTCACACCATGATGCTGTACACCTACAACTCCCTAACCAATATCCCTACCAAGTATCAACTTCCTACACCTTACGGTTTCCGAGATATAGCCCTGACAAGATTTTATAGGTCAAGGCCACTACAGCAAGGTCAAAGATCAAATCAAGGTCAGACCATGATGTTGCACACCTACACCCCCTAACCAATGTCCCTATCAAGTATCAACTTCCTACACCTTACGGTTTCCGATATATCGCCCGAACAAGATTTTATAGGTCAAAGTCACTACGGCAAGGTCAAATCAAGGTCAGACTATGATGGTGCACATCTACACCCCCTAACCAATGTACTTCCTACACCTTATGGTTTCCGAGATATAGCCCGGACAAGATTTTCAAACTCAAGGTCAATAGGGCAAGGTCAAATCAAAGTCAGGCCATGATGTTGCACGCCTACACATCCTAACTAATGTCCCTACCACGTATCAACTTCCTACACCTTACGGTTTCTGAGATACAGCCCGGACAAGCTTTTCCCGCCGCCCACCCACCCATCCAGACACCATGGGTGAAAACAATACCCCGACAGGCCTTAAGGGCTGTGGGGTAAAAATCTTTAAAATGTTGCCATGGCAGCAGGTGTTGTCGGATGATCCTTCAAACCCTAAAAAGCTTTAGGTCCTCCTGGGGTAAACATATCCTGAACATTTAGTGAAAGTCCATGCATGGGTTTAGGCTGTGGAACACCCACAAGGAAGTCTTGTGTACCCCATAAGCAGCATTCGAAACTGTCGCCTGCCCGCCAGCAATTTGCTGTTAAGTTTAAGGACGGGCTCTTATATTTTCGTCGATGCAAGCCTGGGTGCTTGTAACATATCTGAAGTGATTTTTTTTGTAAAATAAGGTTTAATAGAGGATATTTACACATTTTATTTTGTTTTCATCGTCTTTTCGGTGGTAGCCATATCACTTTTTTTCAAACAATCTGAATGGATGAAAATTTGTGAAGTGGAAATGCCACCTAGCGGCAATGTCAAAAACTATTATTATTTACACAAGTACAGGCCATAAGTATATGCCCACCATATTCGAACCCGACTGATGTTGTAGTTTTGGAGTTATAAAGGTAAGAAGGTGCACAGACAGGATGGAAAGATAGAATTAAACCGATTGCAATAACCCTTTCCTATTGTCAAGCATTAATAATGTAAAGTGTTTTACAACAAATTTATTGTAGCAAACAGAAAAGGGGTCCCAAAGAAAGTTGTGTCGAGTCGGCAAAAACTAGTTTTTGAAGACTTTTTGTAATATAAAAGGGTCCAGCTCCTTTCTGGACATTTTTCATATTTTTGAAAAATGTACAGACCTATACTGCTACAAGCAGATCAGCTTATACTTTAATTTTTCATTTATTTCGAAAAATGTTTTTAATGATTTCATTAAACTGACCTTCAGGCTTTCCCATTCTACCTGCAGGAATCATTGGAATCAACCGGGCAATTACTTTCTCTGGAATGGATTCCACCATAGGAGTTTCAATAAAACCTGAAAAGTATAAAAATTTAATGTAAATTTTAACTCTGGTGAGTCAAATCTCAAAAGACCAGAAAAATACTTTTACTTAACCACGTTTTCCATAAAATAGGATAATTTGCAATAGAAAATAGCATTTGTGGACCTTATGTTTACTTCTATTTAAAGAAAATTCTACTTGGGAGGGTTTTCAGAGTATGGTCAAACTATGTCTAAAATTATACAGTATAATCCTGTAAAGTCAAATTGTAAGGTACCAGAAAAACAATATGTTTCAATGGAATAGGCCCCTGTAAAATTGGACATTTGTCTCAACTTACAAATTAATTCTATTAAACAGAGTTATTCTTGACTATACTTTGCATTTTGTTAGTAAAGCTGCAATTCCAAAGTGACATTGCAGAAAAGAGAAAACTGATATCCTCAATGCAGTAAAAAAATATTCAGAACTAATTCATGGCTTTACTAATGAACACTACTAATGTACAAAAAAAGTAGTCTTGTATTTTAGACTGTTGCTGCAACTCCTGTATTAACCAACATATGGTATTAACCAGCATAATGTTCCTTTTAAGTTCACACATTCCTCTAAAGTGCTAGCATGAATATGGAAACAAGTGCATACTTTCAGCAACTTCAGTACACAAATATGATCTAAATTCAGTTACAAAACCCTGAACAAAGCTTCAGGTTAAGTTCTACATTTTCTTGTACTCCACAAGCAACAGTCCTTGAGATTAAATTGTAAACTGTTCTTTATCTTCCACTCACCAGCTCATGTTAAATTGTACATTAATTTATTTCTCTAATTCTCACCAAGTGGCAATACTGAAGATTAATTTGTATATATTTTATTTCCTCCAATACTATTTAGCTATACTACAGGGTAAATAGTATATTGCAGGAATGACATCCTGACAAAGCAGGATATACACAGGGTTTTATTAGGATTGGAAGTTATAAACTACAGAGGTATAGCCTGAATGGTTTGTTGCCTACAATTCTCTGATAAAATTCTGTCTATGCCATGATTTGGGCTATGTTAATCCTATTCTTACATGACAAAATATTTCAAATACTGTTATTAATAAAATTTTAATAAGACAAAAATCAGACTGTTTCATCCCTTATACTTTGCAGTGGGTTATTATTGGAACAGCAACCTGCATACAAGGAATCTTTCCCATGGTTCTTGGCCAATGAGATTCATCGATTCAGCGTTGTCATGTAATTAACTCTGTATTTTACCTCTCCTGTACTCACCAGGTGTGTATAATTTTTGATGAAATGTGTGTTGTAGTTTCTGTTGTACTCCCCAGGTAGAACCACATTACACCTGATTCCAAACTGACCCAATTCTTTGGCAACTGTTTTTGTGAAACCAACAACACCTGTTGTAGTTTCTCTTGTACTCACTTGGTAGAACCAAATTACACCTGATTCCAAACTGACCCAATTCTTTGGCAACTGTTTTAGTGAAACCAACGACATCTGTTGTAGTTTCTGCTGTACTCACCAGGTAGAACCACATTACACCTGATTCCAAACTGACCCAATTCTTTGGCAACTGTTTTTGTGAAACCAACAACACCTGTTAAAGTTTCTCTTGTACTCACCAGGTAGAACCACATTACACCTGATTCCAAACTGACCCAATTCTTTGGCAACTGTTTTTGTGAAACCAACAACACCTGTTAAAGTTTCTCTTGTACTCACCAGGTAGAACCACATTACACCTGATTCCAAACTGGCCCAATTCTTTGGCAACTGTTTTAGTGAAACCAACAACACCAGCCTTACTGGCAGCATAATTGCTCTGTCCAAGGTTACCAGTCTAAAACAAGAAACCCAAGAAAGAAGTCACAACAATCCAAAACTGGCAGAGAATGTAGACCCCTAATGGTGTCAAGGCAATCATTAGACATCAAAATTTGCTATAGGAAAGCTCCACAATTGTTTTGCAGCATTTCCACTGATCAAAATGTTCTTTTAGTTACACAAAACAATTCATACTCTGTGGTCATCCTTTGGACAACACCTAATTTTTTTTTTTTTTTTTTTTTTTTTTTGAAAACTTGAAACATATAATACCTTTGCCACCAGACTGGAAATGTTGACAATTGATCCAGGTAGTTTCTGTTGTACCATTAACTGGGCAACTGCTTTTGTAACTAGGTAAGTTCCCTGAAAAGTAAGCAACTTAATTATCTTATATAAACAAAAAAGACATATTGTCATTCTAAATTGTAATTGTTTTCATTTGTTTAGAGTTGTCATGCGCTTCAGCGCAAGCCATACCACAAGTGGCATTTATTTTGCAGAGGAGAGGTAGTGCTAGCTCAAGCTTCTGCATTGTACATCATCAGGCATCTGCACCCAACTGCTAATTTTCCATTAAGGGCCATGGTTTGAACAGACAACCTCAATGGTAGGAGACTGTTTGAAATCTATATATTCCATATATATCAATTTTTGATAATGTGTGAGCTCTGTCTGAGGCTCGACCTTCAAGAGATTAATTTTATTTTTTTTTTTTTTTTTTGAGGGGGGGGGGGGGGCTCTGGACTTTCATGAAGTGTGCACTAATCTGGCGTAATACTCGTTTCAAACTTGTTTAATATTTCATTTTCTATATATATAGTTACAAATTTAGGTAATACTTTATTGAATTCAATCGATCAATATTAATTTTTCAAATAAATTTTTTTTTTTATATTTTTATTTTCTTTTTCATAACAGGTGCAAAAATATTTACATGTAAAAAAGTAAACACATACTTGTCACTTTTAAGAAAAGAAATAAAAAAATACACAAAACAAATGAAGCATAAAGAAATAAAATAAAATATAGAATTCAATAACAAACATCTGAACAATGCAATGCTTTTTTGTCACCTTCAGATTTATGTCAATAACTTTGTCAAAATCCTTGTCATCCATTTTCAAAAGAAACTGATCACTTGTTATACCAGCACAGTTCACAGCAATGCTTGGTACCTAAAGTCGAAAATATGTTAAAACATGATTTACCAATTTACAGAAGACACTGATGATACAATAAAAACTTAACAGTCCCAGTTCCAACATTTATCTTGGTCAAAGAGGGCATATCTCATCAAGGATTTATTTAATGAGCTGTTTATTGGTTTGTATTTCCATTTGTCCTCCACAAAAAGTTCTAGCCTGAGGGAATACTAACAATGGTTTGGTAATCTTCTGGAAATGTCAGCAGTTATAAAATGGATATTGTTATATTTGGCTTACCTACCACATATTTGTTGAGGTATTATTAACTCTTGGCAGATGTCAGCACTGTAAGAGTACTGTTGAATGTTAATGACAGTTATAATCTTCTTATTCCTTGGTATGGTAGTTACAGTTCCTAGTTAACTCATCTACTGATTCAGTATGAGAAAGTTTATCAAAGTAACATATGACCACTGCCATGAAGCATAATAGCAGCACATACATGTACTCAGAACACATGGTACAGATGTATGGGGGACTGAGAAATGAGTGTTGTCTTGTTTATCACATGTATTGAGGTTTATATTAACTTGTTCTTATCCACTGCCATATTTGACCAGTATAGAGGGATATACAGAGCAAGATATATTTATTAATTTAATTTGTATACAACGGCACCTCCGTACCATGGATAACTTGTGTCAGTGTCACTAACTTTTCACTAATATCTCGGAAACTATGTTACCTACAAATATGCATTATATATCATTAGAAAGGTAGCTTTACAGCACTTCTGCTTGTGTTTATTGCAAAAGATTTATTTATTTTGGGTTTTACGTCGCTTTCAACACTGTACAGGTCATATCACGACGGGTAGTTGGAAGGGCAGAGGAAACCAGTACATACAGTTTGTCAGGGTTCTGTACTGTAAACTGACGACCAACGGCAAGCAACTACCAGCTTTCCCACTTGAGGCCGTGCCAGGAACTGAACCCCGGCCTCAGAGGTGGGAGGCGAGAGTGTTACCACTCTGCCACCGTGGCCCCTTTATTGCACAAGAATCCATGCACAAATGAATGAGATATTGCAAGTTAAAGATTGAAGTTTTTATATTCACTGCTGTCTGTGGTTTTGACAGCCTTTTTCACATTTCCTCATTAAATATTCATTTTATTTAATCCATAAACCATACAAAATGTTGGATAATAAAAGTAAAACATCCCCCATTAGACATATACAGAAAAATATATCACTCATGAAGATATACACTTGTATAATATTATCTTCATTTGTGACATATTTTTTATGTATATGTTATTTGGGAAGTTTTCCTATTTTATATTTCATACAAACCTGGTCAAAATGTTTCTGGACCATCTGAAGTGTGCTGGCCACAGAACTCGCACTTGATACATCTGTTGTACATGTTAAATGCTGAGCAGAATCTGTGTGAAAGACCAGAAACAGAAAAAATTGTTTTCCCATCATCAGGGTGTATCCACTAAATTTCAATATTTTTTCCATAACTTCTCCATGACCAAAGCTTTAAAATCCAGCATCTTTTACATGCCTCGTGGCATGAAAGAAATATGCACAGAAGCTACAAGCTCCCGCCGAGGCAACAAGCTTCTGCTGGTTTTGCCTTTGAGAACCATGCACAAGGTTCCTGTCACAGTACAGAAAGATGTGAAAGACATCAAAATTTGATTTGATTACATAAACGTATCCTTGTATTGAAATGCTGGATGAAAGAAAGGAACAGCGTCGTTTCGCAAGAGGATGCCTTTTAATTTCTTTTTATGAATTTTCCAAAACCTGGAGTCAATTTCCATGACTTTTCCAGGCCTGGAAATAAAAACAGAATTCCATGACTGGATACATCCTGCATTATCCTTTCAAGGAGAACTTTAGAAAATGTTATGAATATTCATGAATACATTTACACATAGCTTTTTAAGCATGAGCTCTAGCGAGGCCTCACACTTCTAGAGAGAACTTTTTTTTTCAGTCTCCGGACTTTCATGAATTGTGGTATAGCGTGATGACTGATGAGTAACTGTCTGTTCACTGAAGTTTAGCTGCAATGGGCTACATTAGTACTGGGATGAGTGACCGCTTTGGTGTACTACTCATGTCTCTGCTGGCTTTATGGCTCGCGCTAATGGATCGAAACCCTTTTCGGCCTTGTTTATACTCAATGACCAACCATTATTTGTTGTAACCTACTTATTCAAAAACATGTTATATTCACAGATTACTTTTAAAACTTCATGCAAAGAGCTTTTTCTTTCTTTGCTTGTTGTACATGTTAAATGCTGAGCAGAATCTGTTTGGAATACCAAAAAGAGAAAAAATGGTTTTCCCATTATCCTTTCAAGAAGAATTTTACATGTTATGAATAACCATACATACATTTACACATAGCTTTTTACACCCAAGTGATCAACCACTATTTGTAGTAACATATTTATTCAAAAACAAGTTGTATTCACAGATTATTTTTAAAAATTCATGGAAAGGATTCTTTCTTTCTTTGCTTTATTCTATTTCCACACCAGAGAGAACACCAGAATTTGTCTTACATGAAACATCAAGTAAGACATTTAATATTTTATAATACCATATTAAGCTCTATCAAAATAAGGTCACCTGGAAGCAGTTTTGTTGTTTCTACAGCATTCTCTGCATGCACATCAGCAACAGCTACTCGAGCACCTTCTTGTGCAAACCTTTTACACACAGCACGTCCAATTCCACTTCCACCACCGTTGAAAAAGGTACATATGACAACTCTATATATAGAGATCGACAGCTGCATGGGTGTTACAATTTCAAATAAACTTCCTTGGATAATGACAAAGAATACAAATACATCCACCACAATAATTTTTGAGGAAGTTGCTATGTGGGTACACTATGTATATAGGACCCATATGTGGCAGATTTGTGGCACTACATACACTTGCATTACTCACCCATTATAATCTGCATGTTGTCAGGGGTTTTAACTCTCAACCTGATATGCAGTGGTAACACTGCCAGTTATTCCTCTCAATAATGGTTTACAAATTTGCATGGTTTATACGATTTTCTGCACCTGCCTCAGTGCCTCCATTATACAGCCTGTTCTTTTGAATCTTATATATTTACATAGTTGTAAGTACCAAGCGGTATCTCACTCTAAGGCATATACTGACTGGTGACCGTTATTTCTCACCACAGAGCCTGTTTAAATCACACCCTCATATAAAATCTTCATATTTATTAACTACATTGTATATTAATTGTTTTAAACAGTTAGACATAAACATTTTTTTGTGAATGACACTCAATTTTATAACAATGTTGTTGAAGAATTGACATATCATTTTATCTAAAAATATTAAGATAATCATGGGCATGAACAACATAGTTCTTGACACATTGTTTTAGATTAAGTGCATGTGACACATATATACCGTTCCGTGAAAATATACGACACTACAGATTGCTGCACCCCAGGGCCCGTATTCACAAAAGGTCTTAGCCAGGGCTTAGGCTTAAAGTTGAGACTTTTGTCTTGAGTTTCTTCCCAAAAACTGCTAAGACTTTTGTATTAGGCTTACTGGTATTCACAAAGAATTTAAGACCGGTCTTAGGCTTAGCCAAGTTTAAGACTGGTTGGTAGTGGGCTTAAATGTTGTAAAGAGGACTTAAATATGGCCGCCATAAACTTTTCTCCACTTCAAAATCTGAAATGGCTGTAAATAAAGTATAATTATACAGAACACCTCACTAAAGCAGTCTTTGGGAATTTATATGTGGCAACAAGGTTTTTCATTTCAAAACAGCACCTTTCCTTAGATAAAATGCATTAAATGAAAGATACATGTCACCAATAGTATAGTTTGAATAGAAAAGAAAGGTCACATGACACAGAAAACCACCGTGGTTATTTGATAATCTTGGACTTAGCTAAGTCACCCTTTCTGAATACGGATTTAAGACAAAACTTAGCTGAGACAAAAGTCTTAATTTTAAGACTGGATTTAAGCCTAAGACCTGGCTAAGTCTAAGACCTTTCGTGAATACAGTCCCAGAACTTTGTTTCGAGTAATGTTTCAGTAACAATTGTTTTCAATGGTTAACTAAATTAATCATATTTGCTGATGAAAAGTAGACAGGTTGGAATACGACAAATGAATGCTACCGTACTGTAGAATTTCTTCTTGAGTGCAGTGATTTACCATACTCCAACCACTTTGTATATACTTTGCTTACATATGAAATCATATATATATATTGGCTTTCTATCAGTAAAGCCAGCCTGCGTGCCAGTGAGCACCCGCCTTATTTTTTTGTTGGAAATCAAGGGTAAATGCTTCTACAAGTCTGAAAAATGGGTGTTCACTGTTATTTCCAGGTTACAGTAATTTAGCCGATAATAGAAACCATTAAAATATAAGACTTTGAAACAAATATATAACAAAATATATACTCCTATAATTAATTTTAGCACACAACATTTGATAATTTGATCATATAACAATATAACCTAAAGTTGCTACTACAATATAAATTCAAAATATCAATCTCAGTATAGGCGTTCACTGGTAGAATGCCACTACTGTACAGTAGAGGACCTTGGAGAAAGTTATAATTTAATCTTACAAGCAATGATATTTTACAAATATTAGTTGAAAACTGCTAATTTAGTTGTTTTTTGAAAATTTAAATTTGTATGTCATGTCCCATTGAGGGAAAAAACTCTTTGGGTCAGTTCAGGAATCAGAACCACTAACTTTGGGTCAAACTCCAATGTTTTGGGGTTTTTTTGCAGTGAGCGATAATCGAGTATTTATACTTAATTTAGCGCTTAATAGTGACGTATTATAATATTAATCATAAATAATAAATTGGAATGAATTTTCTATTATTTACATATGTGTCATCTTACCTGTTATTAACGCAATTCTCCCAACCAGAGACATGTTTATTTGGAACAGAGAAGTTTGGAAAAGTTGTGTTTTTTTGTTACGTTTGATCTTGTTCTGAATTAACTGCATCTCTCCCGGGTTTTATTGTCTGGGTAACATCAAATAAATTATTACAACATTTCAGAAATATTATATGGAAGTTACAACAAACAACTGATCGAACATATAGCAAGAAAATATTAATATATACCTCTTATCAAACTCTTTGCTGAATAATAATTTCAATAACAAATAGCAGTATGAGTCTTATTGGATACACTGTGACGGGTAGTTGGATGGGCAGAGGGTACAAGTACATATAGTTGGTCAAGGATCTGTACTGTGATCTGGCGAATAATGACAAGAGACTACCAGCTTTTCCGCATGAGGTCAGAATGGGATTCGAATTCTGACCTCAGATGTGGTAGGCGAGTGTGTTGCCACATTAAAAGGTATAACGTACATGAACCTTTTCAGTGTTACCATGTAATATATTCACTCAGTTTTCACAACATAGCGTTAATTGAGTAGTTAAGTTGCAACATGCTGTTCTGCTATTCATCTTTAGTTGTTTCATTAGATTTATTGAACCCTAAGCACAAAAATAAGAATCGTTACAGTAGAAAGGTAAGGTTTGCTATGAATAAATTTGATACATTATGTACAAGAGATGCAACTACTAGAGACAGATACAGGATTTTCCCAAGAGGGGGTGGGGGTGGGGGGTGGATTGTCGCATGTATGGATATTTTATACTTGGACATTTTGTAGCGGGGCATGTGGTGGATGGACAAAGTGCTGCTGGACAAAACGCCGGTCAAAATTGTGAGTGAGGACATAATGCAGATCCTTTCTGGGATATCGAGGATGCCGATCTCATCAAAACACTTAATATATCGTGTTGATGGTGAAGTAAACGGAAAAAAACTTCTAGCATAAAAAAGTCTATGTAAAAACCTACAGTAAAAAATGCTGGGTATAAAAGCCCTCTAACTAAATGGTTCATAACACATTTACACAAGCATTGCCAAGTATAAACTTGCTTCAAGTCTTTGTATTTCTTATTTAACCAAAACTGACATATATGGAATCATTATGAACCCATCATGATGGGTGTGGAAATTACTGAGGGATGAAATATAACTTTTGTCAGTCCCACATTCTGGCCAAAAATCATTCAGTCCTCATATAATACCCAAGACAAAAAGACTTGAGGAAAGTCTATGCCAAGTAGTGTTCACCACGTAACATAGGTTTTGGTATTTTTCAACACCCCCAGCGTTTTTTTTTTTTTTTGTTGTTTTTTTTTTCTACTAGGGTTTTTTCTACACTCAATTGTCAGACACATAAAGCAGTTCACTGCCATGAACAAAATAATATGAAATCATAAAGTAAACTTCAAAGGGGTTTCCCATAATAAATAATTGTATAACTAAAACAAGGCCACTGCCGCAGCGGTTATCTCCCACCTTAGAATCAGTAATAATGGAGAACTGAAGGAGACATAAGGCCTTTGTAGTAAGATAACCTCACTCGACATTGAAGAAGGGGTCAAAGGTAAAAGTCAGCAATTGGAAAATAGTCGCAGGCCTTGACTTTGTATAAGTTGTTTTCACATTTGGAACCCATAGTAGCAATGATAAGGGATATAAGGACTTTTTAATAGGATAATCCAATTTAACATGTGATGTGACGGCCATTTTGTTTTTGAAACTAGGCTAAATTACTATCAGACTAATTCCTAGCCATGTATATTTTGCGCATATTTGATGAACCTAGCTGCAATATTTCAAGTTTTAGAACATCTTAATGATTTTTAAATAATTGGCTATGGCGGCCATTTTGTTTTTCAAAATAAGGCCAAAATTTTTCTCAGGCAAACCATTTGAAGGCCAGAACTTTTGATGGTCTGTCTTTATATTCTGAAGCCATAGCACCAACAAGAAGGGAGAAATAAGGATGTTTTAGTGTGATAACCCCATTTAACCTTGAAGCAGGGGTCAAAGGTCAAATGCCATGACTTCCTACAAGTTGTTTTCACATTCCGAACCTCTAGGAGCAATATTTGGGAGTTATAAGGCCTTTTAAATAGGATAACCCTGTTTGACATTAAACATGTGATATGGCGGCCATTTTGTTTTTTGAACTAGGCCAAAATTACTATCAGGCTAGCTTTTCTAGCCATATAGCTTTTGTGCAGATTTGATGAAGCTAGCTGGAATATTTCAAGATTTAGAGCACCTTTATGATTTTCAAACAATTAGCTATGGCGGCCATTTTGTTTTTCCAAATGAGGATAAAAATTTGCAGAGACAGGTTTTTATAGCCATAAAGATTCCCTGCAAATTTGGCGAAGATATCTTTATAAATGAATAAGATATTAAGGTTTATGCAAAAACATGACAAACGGACTGATGCATGGGCGGACACACACATACGGAATGCGTTTTATAATTTCCCGACCACGGCCTTCGGCCGCAGGCGGGAGATAAAAATGGAGAGGAACATACTTAAATGAGTTAAATCTAACTCGCCTAACAAAAGTGTATATTTTAGAAGTCATTAATTGTTTTTATATAGAAATGATATTATAACAGTGATATTTCCATATTCAAAAATAATGTGACAGAGTGAATACTACGGAGCCCAGGAAGGGACATAGAACTGTTTTCCTATTATTTTGTCATTCCCACAAGTTAGCAAGTCGTTACCACAAGATAGAAAGTCGTTCCCACAAGTTAGAAAGTCGTTACCACAAGATACTAACTCGATCATTCCCACAAGTTAGAAAGTCATTACCACAATATACCAACTCCTTCCCACAAGTAAGCAAAGTCATTACCAGAAGATACGAACTCGTTCCCACAAGTTAGCAAAGTCATTACCACAATATACTAAGTCGTTACCACAAGATAGAAAGTCGTTCCCACAAGTTAGCAAGTCATTACCACAAGATAAAAAGTCGTTCCCACAAGTTAGCAAGTCATTACCACAAGATAGAAAGTCGTTCCCACAAGTTAGAAAGTCATTCCCACAAGATACTAACTCGTTCCCACAAGTTAGCAAAGTCATTACCACAAGATACTAACTCGTTTCCACAAGTTAAAAAGTCATTCCCACAACATACTAACTTGCTCCCACAAGTTAGCAAAATCATTACCATAAGATACTAACTCGTTCCCACAGGTTAGCAAAGTCATTACCACAAGATACTAAATCATTCCCACAAGTTAGAAAGTCGTTACCACAAGATAGAAAGTTGTTACCACAAGATAGAAAGTCGTTCCCACAAGTTAGCAAGTCGTTACCACAAGATAGATAGTTGTTCCCACAAATTAGAAAGTCGTTCCCACAAGTTAGAAAGTCATTCCCACAAGATACTAACTCGTTCCCACATGTTAGAAAGTCGTTACCACAAGATACTAACTCGTTCCCACAAGTTAGTAAAGTCATTACCACAAGATATTAACGCGTTCCCACAAGTTAGCAAGTCATTACCACAAGATACTAAATCATTCCCACAAGTCTTTATCCATGTTACCCAACTTATATAGAGGTCACCCATCTACTAGCATACCATTCAAGTTTACATATGCCTGTAGGCTTTTAGTGACCGTCAGAGGTCACGTTTCCTATTACTTTACATGTCCAACTTTTATACCATTATGGTTATTGTTTTAGCAATTTTTATGGTTATTCTTCTTAGTTACCTACCTAGTGACCTTCAGAGATGACCTACTTATTATTACAGGTATGTTGCATTACTTTCTTTTAGAGGTGCCTGTTTTATTACACTTTCCTTCATCTTTCTAAGATATTGTAGTATGTTACATTGGATTGAGTGCTTTTTGGCACAGCATACCTTGCAAGATCTCCATCAGATTCTCATATAAGCTAAACCTGCATGCAGCAAAACTCATGTTTGCTGTGCTGCAAATGGCATAGTCTTTCTATACTGTAAATTGCATAGTGTTGTCATTCTCAACCCCTTCTTTATATACATTACACTATAACTTACATTTTCTTCCTCCATAGACCATTTTTGCCCTGGTCTTAACCCCCTGTTTAAATTTCTAAATTCTTCTAGTATGGGCAATGTAGTGGTTTACTACTAATTGGCTTTATAGTGTCTGCATGTGGCACCTTAGGGGGAGCCATATATTATGTGCTCATGTATGTTGTAAATAATTTTCTCTCTTTTATCTAGTAACAATCTTAAATGAATTTTTATTATTAACTAGTTTCTGTCATAATTGATAACACTGTCAAGCTCTTAGTGGTCACTGTTAGAACTATTATGTATAATAAATATATTGTTAACCCCTGCTTGCACTATAATAATGGTCCATGGGAATGAGTTAATAATACGTGGTGGGAACGACTTAATAAGTGATGGGAACGAGTTAGTAAGTGGTGGGAACGACTTGATAAGTGGTGGGTATGAATTAAGGATTTACTATCTTGTGGTAACCACTTAATATCTTGTTCCCACAAGTTAGTATCTCATTCCCACGACTTAGTATCTCATTACCACAACTTAATATCTCATTACCATGACTTTCTATCTTGTGGTAACGACTTACTAACTTGTGGGAACGACTTAGTATCTTGTGGGAATGACTTAATATCTTGTGTAAACGACTTTCTATCTTGTGGGAATGACTTTCTATATTGTGGCAATAACTTACTATCTTGTGGGAATGACTTGCTAACTTGTGGGAACGACTTGCTAACTTGTGGGAATGACTTACTATCTTGTGGCAACAACTTCCTATCTTGTGGGAACGACTTGCCATCTTGTGGGAACGACTTGCTAACTTGTAGGAACGATTTAGCATCTTGTGGTAATGACTTTCTATCTGGTGGTAACAACTTCCTAACTTGTGGGAATGACTTATTATCTTGTGGTAATGAGATTAAAAATGTCAGGAAAACAGTTCCCTTCCTGGGCTCCATAGAATACCTACAATAATGTTCTACTTGATATTCGTTTCGATTTTCACCAGAATGCTGAATGCTTTTTGTTTTTTTTGTTGTTGTATTAACTGAAAATGTTCATCATAATTAGGGGGAAACTTTCAGTTCAAAATATAAAGTTTGAATTTATATAATGTACTCTTACATATGTTGGCGCCTACATCAGCATACTGTTAGGTCAGAGATGACATATCATGTACAAGCACTTTATGAAAAGCAAATATCTGTGTACATGTTTGAAAAATATATGGTAGGGGGCACGGTGGCAGAGTGGTAACACTCTCGCCTCCCACCTCTGAGGCCAGGGTTCGGTTCCCGGCACGGCCTCAAGTGGGAAAGCTGGTAGTTGCTTGCCATTGGTCAGCAGTTTACAGAACAGAACCTTGACCAACTTTATGTACTGGTTTCCTCTGCCTTTCCAACCACCTGTCGTGATATGACCTGTACAGTGTTGAAAGTGATGTAAACCCCCAAATGAATAGGATTCTATAAACATAGTTATATACTGTATCTGTGAAGAAAACAACCGTTCAGACTTATAATCTATTACAGGCAATCCATTACATTTACATCAGACTTTAACTGCATTCTGTTACTTCTCTAATGTTTCTATTGGTGTATAAGTCTGCTGTGATTATTGCATCGATCAGTTAGCAATAGTTACACATACAAACAATATCCAAAAATACAGCAAATCCAGTCTCTGGTAGATCCACAAATTCGATCCAGTTGACTCCAATGAATTCGCCACAATATGTTTTACAACTGGTTTATATCCACTTGACTTGTGGTTCAGGGTATAGCAGTCCCTTACCACACCAACTCAACAAATTTTGCCCTGTGACCAGGTTTTCAACCCTTTATATACTGGAAATATATAAGGTTCTAGAATGCATTTGAACTGTACAGACCAGAAGGTTCTAGAAAGAATACACAATGCATTATGTATTCGTCACAGTATCTTTTTCATTGTCTAAACCTATTTAGACCCCTAGTAAGCTGATAGTGGGGTCTTTTCGGAGGGCCTGCCTGTCCATTGGGTAGGACAGCTCTGATTTTTTCCATTTTCACCAACTAACCTAGATCCTGACATATAGCTACTAGAGTTTGTGTATCCTGGAGACAAGTTTGGTGGGATTTGGCTCTGACCAGCCAGTCGTCTAGGTACTGGTAGATCCTTATACAATTGTGTAAGGCAATCAGTTTGACCTCCTTTGCTACTACCGTAAACTCCATGGGTCTCCTGGACAGAACAAATGGTATTGCATTGAACTGGAAGGTTTGACCCTGGACATGAAAAAGCAGGTGCTTCCTGGACTGACTCTGAATCGGTATGTGGAAGTATGCATTTTTGAAATCTATGGGAGTAAGACACTCACACTTGAAAAACCCCAGAGATTTCTGATTTTTGACCAATTTTACTGCATTTCTGTTCATAAGCATATGTAATGCCTTCAACAGGTAGAGATTCGGTGACCTTGTCAAGTTTGGTCTTTGAGGATTTTTCGGACCAGCACTCAGAGCTTCCCAAGTTTCTCAAAACTTGTGCATTCTTGCCCATACAGGTAGATCTAGAGCAACAGTTGGGACATTGGTTACATGTTTTGCAAAAGACAATTGAGTGACACATGAAACATCTTTCACATATTTTAATCTCGGATAACAATTTACAACAACTTTCTGGTAAAACCTAAAGTCTCTGGTGACTGGCAAACATGTGCAGTCCTGCATAAACTTGCAAATTTAATAAGTAAATTAAATTTTTATAAGTTAATACCCTATCCAATGGACAATTGCTAAACCGGTCGGCGCAGACCGGCCCGCCAAACGCCAGAAAAAGACGTCCTGTGTTTCCACCGGCTGGCCGGTCCCAGTACTGTGCATTCGCAAGGTGGCGCATGGTATTTACTTCCTGTCTAGACAACATGACGTCATAGCATCTTTTTCGTTGTCTAAAACTATTAGACCCCTAGTAAGCTGATAGCGGGGTCGGTGGGAGGGTCTTGTGTGTCCATTGGATAGGGTATTAACTTATAAAAATTTAATTTACTTATTAAATTTGCAATTTTATTGCGTTAATACATCCTATCCAATGGACAATTGCTGAATAACTACCGCTTGGTCGGCGGGTAAGTTACTAGGGACTTATGTGAACTCACAAGTAATAGCAAATTTTAACCTACGGTCTAGGCTGACTTCGTCAGGAGACCTATAGGTCCAGGCCTGGGTTGACTTTAAGGTCAGGAAACCCTGCAAGGCCATGGTCGGTTGCCAGCAGCCGGTTACCCGGGGCTATACCGCCGTCGCCCCCCCCCCTTTTTTTGCAGACCTGCTCTGAGGTAGGGGAAGAGAGGGATGAGTTCAGTCCCAGAATGCAAATAAACCTCCCAAAGGAAGCACGCCACACTTAATTCTTATGTACATGAAGAAAATGTTTATACATATATACAAATCTCCTCAATCTAAGGGCCACTTGTGGATCTGCTGAGCAGCCACTACCGAGCCCAATTGGTAAAGCTCTGAATCAGCCCAAGCCCCGCCCTTCATATAGAACTGTGTGAAGGTATTGTGACTTCAGTGGCAGGCTGACAAGATTGGATCTGAGGAGACTCCCGACTGGAAGGCCTTAGAAACAGCAAAGGCCCTGACATCATGGGCTTTAACCTGATGTTAAATGTGGGCCTCCTGGTCAGAGAGCTCATAACATAGGATCACAGTCTGCTTGATCCAAGAGGAGATAGTGGCAGGTGAGATGTCTTTGTTGAAACCTTTCTTAAAGGAGACAAAAACCACCTCCTTATTCTGCCTGATGTCTGAGGTCCTGTCCAAATAGTAGCATAATGCTCTGAACGGACAGAGGGACCTGTCAGACTTGAGGGATCTATCCAGAGTCGAGGCCAGGGCTGTTATAACCCCAGGGGCCACACTGGACACTCTATGGCCAGCTGATTCTAGGATAGAAAGCTGGGTGATGGATACAGGGACACCTTTGACCAATCGGATTGGTGTCCAAAATATCAGTTTTGCCAGGCATGAATCTCACTTTTGCACTTGCCCGACCCAAGGGCCAAGAGGAATACCGTCTTGAAGGTCAAATGCTTCAAGGGGGCCTCCTTGATTGGATCAAAAGGAGTCTCAGCTGGTGCACGGCCAGTGAGAAGTTCCAGGAGGGTATGCCACTCCTGCCTCTGGGTCTGTCTCTGAGGAAACTATCCAGGAGACGAGCGAGATTTTCGTCCTTACTGATGTTAAAGGGTGAATTTCCAGTTTATCAACAATGAGTGACCTATAACCATCAATGGTGTTGGGCTGTTTGCCAAGCATGTATCTCACTTCTACGCTTGCCCGAACCCAGGGCCAAGAGGAAAACTGCCTTGAAGGTCAAATGCTTCAAGGAGGCCTTTAATTGGTTCAAAATGAACCTTGTCAGCTGGTGCAAAAACCAGGGAGAGGTTCCAGGAAGGGGTTACCCTCCGGCCTTTGGGTCTGTCTCAGTGGAAGCTATCCAGGAGACGAGTGAGATTTCCATCCTTACTAAAATTGATGGGCAAATTTCTAGACCATCAGCAATGGCTGACCTGTAACCATCAATGGTACTGGGCTGCAACTTCCTGTCCTGAAACAGGTACCTAAGGAAGTAAACAACTGACTTTACAGGTGGTGCCCGAAGTCCACCTGATGAATGATACATTACTTGGTAAAAATGACCCATTTGCCTCATAGACTGATCCGATTGACCCCCCTTTGAGGAGCCTCAATTCTTGCTGCCACTGCCTCAGACAAGTCCTGCTCCTCGATTGCTGAGGCTCTAGGAGCCCTGCATGGAGATTAAGATTTGTCAGATTTCTGTGAGGGATCTGATCGAATGGCTGTGAACAGGCTGGACAGATTGGGCAGGCTCAGCGGGATGTGGCTGGACATGGCCACTAGATCCCAAAGCCAAGGCATGTTGGGCCACCCCGGAGCAATCAGAATGATTCTCTTACATGGGGAGTCTTGCAACTTCACCACTTTGCCCAATATGGCTGATGGTGAGGTGTATGCTTTTAGATCCTACCATGGCCGACTGAGCACATCCACTGCTGTGGCCAGGGGATCCGGTACCGGTGACACAAAACAGCGGCGATTTGTTGTTGAACCTCGTGGCAAATAAGTTTATTTTGGGCCGGTGCCACCTACTGCATAGAGTGGAAGGCCTCTGGAAGGAGAAACCACTGTTGGGATGGTCTGGCTTAGCCTGGACAGCCTGTCTGCTACCACATTAGGCCGGCCTGGAATGTGTCGTGCTTTAGAGTCACTTGTTTCCTGGTACACCAGGTCAAGATTCTCCATAGTAGGGCACAAAGTGGGCCCAACCTCATTCCTCCTTCCTTTATGTATGACACTACTGTGGTGTTGTCAGTTGCTACAAGTACTACAAGTACTATCTTGTTGAGCAAAGGTCTTGGAACTCTTTTAAAGCCAGAAAGGCTGCTTTAAGTTCTAGATAGTTCATATACAACTTGCTTCCCGGAGGGGACCAGGTTGCTCTTGCTAAGTGCTCATCTGAGTGAGCGCCCCACCCTTTTATTGATGCGTCTGTAAATATTTGCAGAGCATGTTTT
The DNA here is from genome assembly GCA_964017235.1 of Sabellastarte sp. h YS-2021. Taxonomy (NCBI): domain Eukaryota; kingdom Metazoa; phylum Annelida; class Polychaeta; order Sabellida; family Sabellidae; genus Sabellastarte; species Sabellastarte sp. h YS-2021. Next base: position 45,856,417 of record OZ024935.1, read on the forward strand.
ATTGGGTGTAATGGTTGGCCTGTAAGTGCATTGTCTTCCTTCAGCCGCCATTGTAAATGGGGGTGCAGGGACCTGGGGACTTGGATCACCTTTTGCAGTGATTCTGGATACCCTCCAGTTGTTTTTGAGATGCCACTGTATGGGTCTCATATGAAGTCTGCCTAGATTAACATGCTTTCTGTAGATGTTAGTAACCTATCAAGGACATGAATTCCCGGACCGGGCAAGCTGGTAGGGATAGCAGTTTTAACAGTCTCTTGAAGGTTCTGTCATCAGTCCAGAGTTGGTCGGAACCGATCAGAACTGAAGTCGAACTGGTAGCCTACAAAATCGAAGTCTTGTTTGGGCTCCAGCTCTGATTTCTCTAAGTTCATCAGCCAACCCAGTTGCTGACACATTATTTACTAGTTCCTGTGTATATTGGAGACAAGCCTGGTGGGATCTGCCTCTCACCAACCAGTCATCTAGGTACAGGTGGCTTCTTAAATCCTTGTGTATGGCTATCCATTTCACCTGCTTTGGTATCACGGTGAACTCCAAAGGAGCTGTGGACCAACTGAATGGCAGGGCCTTGAACTGGTATGCCCGACCTTGGATGTGAAATCTCAGGCATTTCCTGGATTGTTCTTGTATAGGTATATGGACATAGGTATCCCTCCTTCAACAGTTGTACTACCTAGGGTCCAGCCCCCAAGGCTTCCTATGTTCCCAAAAAGGGCTTAGTCTGGAACCTATAGGCAGACTGTGTGCCACATTTGGGACATTTGGTATTCTGACCAACATTTTCTGTCCCTCCGGACACTGGTCCGGTCTGGTGACAATGATCCAGGTTAACAGTCTCTCTGTTCTTATTGTGGTCCGGTGGTGCTGACACAACTTTTCACATTAATAGACTCTTCGCCCCGGGCCATCAGCCTGCAAGGTGCAGTATTTACAGAGCAATTGTCATTTGTGAGATGTCTGACCCCTGGCCGGACATGATGACAAAATTTATTATCTCTGCAGTCAAGTCCAGCACCGATAACAGGTTGTTGAGAGGTGTGATAAGGGACACTGTCATATCCCAGTCATATCACCAAAACCACTGACTGGTCTAAGAATTCTCTGTAACCAAATAAACCTGAGGTAACTCTGTCCGGTACCCGGGCTCCCTACTCGGTACTTTACTGTAACTAGTAATTCTCTGTAACAAAAAACTGGCAGGCTGGGGTCATCCATGAATTTTGACAGCTACTGGTCTATATTTACCCAGCATTTTTTTTTTTTTTTTTTTTGTGTAACCAGTTGGGTTGAAGCACTGTACAGTAAGGACTGTGTCGCCAACACCCTGTTAGTAGACTTTGTAACCAGTAGGTTGAAGCAAGTGTATAAGACTGTGTAGCCAGTACCAGTCGGTACACTCTGTAACCCGTTGTTAAAGCAAGTGTACAAGACTGTGTAACCAGTACCAGTTGGTACACTCTGTAACCAGTTGTTGAAGCAAGTGTACAAGGCTGTGTAGCCAGTGCCAGTCGGTACACTCTGTAACCAGTTGTTGAAGTGTACAAAACTGTGTTACCAGTCAGTACACTCTGTACACAGTTGCTAAAGCAATTTTACAACTATCATCTGTGTTGAATTCAGCTTGTTGTAGGTTTCCTCCATTAATTAAAGAATTTCTTTAATCGCACGTCTTATTTGTAGATTTGACAGTTGCTGGGAAAGCCCTTGTGAACTATTTTTAGAAACACTTGGTGTTCGGTGTGTCACGTGACCAGCTTGCTGGTCGGAAGACACGCGATTGGCTGATTGGAGCTCGTCAGTTGTGACGTTCTTTTGTGATACTTAAACATGCAAATACGCAGTATTCTGCTCATCCACCAACCCCACTACCAACAACGAAGCCGGGTCTGCAAGGCAAGGACTGGAATCACAAAAGACGTGAGTTCTGAAGAACGCACTTCCGACCTTCCTGGTCGGTGAAAACACGTGACCTGCTTCGTGATTGTTCGGAAGGACACGCGATTGGCTGACTGGGGATGACGTCAGTATTCGCGTTCTTTGTGTGATGCTTTACCGGCAACTTTACAGTCCACAAAACCCCACTACCGACAACCAGGCCGGGTCTGCAAAGCAGGGACTGTAGTCACAGTAGACGCGAGTTCTGAAGAACACACTTCCGACCTTCCTGGTCGGTGAAAACACGTGACCAGCTTCGTGAGTTGGAAGGAAGGAACGCGATTGGCTGACTGGATATGACGTCAGAGGTCGCGTTCTTTTAAGCTGGCCGGCCGGCTGATGCTTTAAAAGCAGGGGAGCCTGGACCAGTGCGCTCTGAAGATTTGTAGATGAAATTCCTTCTTCCTTTCGTGATAAAACCAGTGAACTGGCCATCCACAACCCTCACTACCGACAACAAAGCCGGGTCCGCAAGGGAGGGACTGATATCACAATAGTAGACTTCATGCTCTTCTGATGGAATTCCTCCAGTGTAGATAAATAAATATATAAGCTTGCCAGTCGACTAATGCTTTACAGCAAGCATGTCTGGACCAGTGCGCTCTGAAGAAATCTGAAGAATTCATCTCTTGCTTCTGATGAAAAATACTCGAGCTGGGCTGGTGTGACTGATGCTTTACAGCAGAGAAGTCTGTACCAGTGCGCTCTGATGAAGAATGCACCTTGGGGAATTCCTTCTATTTACAGTGCTCAAAACTACATAGACTGAGGTTTCCGTGATTTCTAAGACGTTACTATGGTGACAGAAGCTGGAAGGTTATAGATCGAACATTCAAACAAAGACACGGATAAAAATACCTGCAAATAGTAAATCCATAATTCCTCAATAAAGTCGATCTGCCCCTAACAACACAATGGTTGAATGGGAGGAAACTAGCAAAAATGGCTGCCTTCATAATTCTCGTCGATTACTGCCCTATCATCAAAATAAAATTGAGTCAACTAGGGAGCGTTTCCAGCAGATTTCTAACTGTATATCCGTGCTTGATCAGTAGATAAAACTTCTACACTGAAAATATCCACATATAAGGTTGAAAATCCGTCATAATGCACACTTTTCCTTAAAATATCTGGAGATGATGAAAACACGTCTGCACAGTACACGCGCCAAACGAAAAAGATGCTATGACGTCATGTTGTCTAGACAGGAAGTAAATACCATGCGCCACCTTGCGAATGCACAGTACTGGGACCGGCCAGCCGGTGGAAACACAGGACGTCTTTTTCTGGCGTTTGGCGGGCCGGTCTGCGCCGACCGGTTTAGCAATTGTCCATTGGATAGGATGTATTAACGCAATAAAATGGAGCATTTACACAATAATTGTCACTTATAGGAGTGCTGACCCTTGGCCGGTTTGGATGAGTAGTCAGATGCCTTGCCCTTGCTTCTCTTGCTTGGCCACGATTCCCAATGTTCTTCCAAGCTGGCTTGGCTGGATGTTTCTCCTGACGCTCATAAGGGTGAAAGACTGTCCATTACTTTCAAAGTTCACAATGTCCTCCTCAGCTTTAGAATGTCATCTGGGGATAACGTGGCCATCTGGAGGGGAGCAGACCTTAAGGCAGCAACAGTGTCAGGTTTGATGCCAGTCTTCAGATGTGATAGGTAGGAGTTCCGTCTAGCCAAAGTAAGGTTAGCCATAGAAACAAAGACAAAGTCACTAAGGTGCTCCATATTCTTGGCAATGGCTTGGCTAATGCTGGCATTAATGTCCACAAGGTACTGAAGTTCATCAGTAGCTGCTGAAACCTTGCTTGAGGACTTCCCCTTGATCAGATCAGATTGTCTTGAGTTGAGACTGAATGTTTTCCTGTACTTTGTAGAGGCATGGGCTGAAACCAGCCGTCTGGTTACAGATGATGCTAGCCTCACATACAGACTTCTCCCACCTTCTGAGGCTCTCCTGTGAGATCTGTCTACAAGCTGATGGGGTAGAGGCAAGTCCAGCTGCCCTGGCTATCTGACAATAAGAGCTTTTAAGTTTTTAGGCATCAGAGTTGCATGAAGACACAGCAGCAGGATCAGTCTTTTGTTGGTCGGAATACAGCCCCTACCACTTTGCTTGTGACTTCGCTGGTCAGATAAACTGATTCTCGAGTAGTCCACCGGCCTCACAACTGTGGGAAGGGTATCCTTCCACAAGGGTTAGATTTAGTTTACTCAGGTTGTTGCAAAGCCATTTATCAGTGGGTATTCATACCAACACTTTACCGGCTGACTGTAGCTTCAGACTGGCAAGAGATTGTCTTCTGATGTTGAAGTGGCACTGTCCATATCAGGGATGTGTGTCCCCTCCCATGAATGACTGAATCCCCCTCATAGACCGGCAAGCGATTGTCTTCTGATGCTGAAGTGGCACTGTCCATATCGGGGATGGGTGTCCCAACCCATGAATGACCGGACCCCCCTCATAGTTTCTCTGTAGGTTTGTTCCTCAGAGAGGGTCTGGTCAGGGTCAGTAACATCTAGGTCCTGGTCCAAAAAGATGCGGAGTTCTGGTCGGTCTGACATGTCACTATCAGAGTCAGTGTCCATACTTGGAAGGACTTTGTCCTCTGGCCGGTTCAGTGGTCGATTTGCTGGTAACCGGTTGCTATACAGCAGGAGAGTCGGTGTGTGACAAATCTCTAGTCGGTCGGTCCATTTTCTTAGGCCAGTCCCTTGGTTATTTGCTGGTAGCCTGTCGCTGCAGAACATGAGGGTCAGTACCAGACTAATCTGAGAGGGCTGGTCAGTCGGTAGACTGAGAGAGAAAGACTGAGGTCGATCGGCCTGCTTGATCAAGGCGTCAATTGCCTTTACAGAGCCAACTGGTGGAGTATTGCGTTGGCATGACCTTGACAGTCTCAAAGGTCAGTTCTGGTTTCTCCAGAAGTGCCTCTAGTCAGTTGAAACTGTCTGACCTTTGCTGGTCTAAAGCAGTGATTCTATCTTCAGTAAAGGGCTTGGCCAACCTATCAGTAGCGGACTTGACAGGCTTGTCTGTGGACAACCTGGCCAGTTTTGAAGCTGGTACTTTATAATCTTTTCTTCAGAAGTGGCCTTTTTCTTCTTTTCTTTGCTGCTGGCACTAGAACCAGGAGACTGTAACCTCCCCTGGCTGTCCATTATCCCCACTACCGACTCTAAGGCCAGGTCCACGAGGGAGGAACTGTCAGTGTCCATAGCTTTAGTTGGAGTGTCCGTTTTATCAGATTTCTTTGATTCACATTTTCCTTTTTAAGTTTGTAACTAGGAGTTAACAATTGGAAGCATTGGCCACTATTTGGCACATTGCAGAAATTACCATCACTCTTTGAAACGGTCTGGGCCCTTACCTTTGTCGTGACATATTGCGCGGAAAGTGTGAGAATCAAATCAAAATCCTGCCATTAAATGGCCACTACCTCCTCATTTCTGATTCTTATTTTCATTTCATTTCGTTTCTGTCCTGGAGGTGCCATGTTGTACTATATAGTGATTAGCATCTACAGAAGTAAAAGAAAGTTACGAACTTGTAATAATCCACAAATATTTATTATTTATTTAGCTAACAAAATAATCCATTTGCAGAGTACACCCGCCGAATGAAAAAGATGCCAATGTCATTCTGTCTAGACAGGAAGGAAGATGATCCAAAAGAAGCATCAGAGATGTTCATAACCAACAGCCCTGGAAAATGGTTTACAACACCAGGAGATACAGAAGAAGTAACGTAGTATAAAGATCAGGAGACTTTCAAACAGTGTGACACAATGTTGCACATCACCCCCTAACCAATGTCCCCAGATAATTAACTTACGACACCTTATGATTTCCCAGAAATAGCTACATTAAGGTTTTGAAGGTCAAGGTCACTATGGCAAGGTCAGCGGTGGAATCAAGGCCACATCATGATGTTGCATACCTACACCCCCAACTAATGTCCCTACCAAGTACCAACCTGGTACACCTTATAGTTTCCAAGATAAAGCTCAAACAAGATTTATAGTTGAAGGTCAGCACAGCAGTCTAAGGTCAAATCAAGGTCACGCCAGGACATTGCATGCCTACACTCTCCAACCAATGTACCTACAAAGTATCAAACTTCTACACTTTACAGTGTCTGAGATATAGCCCAGAGAAGATTTTAAACATCAAGGTCAAGTCAAGGTCACACCATGATGTTGCAGACCTACAGCGCCTAACCTTTATCTCTGTCAACTATCAACTTCATATACCTTACAGTTTCAGACATATAGCCCAGACACGATTTTAAAGGTCAAATCAAGGTCATACCATGAAGTAGCATACCTACACCCCCAAACCAATGTCCCTACAAAGTATAAACTTCTTACACCTTATGGTTTCTGAGATATAGCCTGGACAAGATTTTCAAACTCCAAGGTCATTACAGCAAGTACAAATCAATACAAGCCCCGACTAATGTCCCTATGAAGTGTCAACTTCCTATACCCTATCATTTCTACAGCAAGGTCAAACCATGATGTTGCACTCCTACATCCACTAATTAATGTTCATACCAAGTATCAACCATGAGTGAAAATAATACCCACACAGCCCTAAAACTCATAAATACTACAGTTGTTTTTATGAACTTGTCAAAAGATCAAAGTTGTGGCTTTACACAACTCAACAAAGCTGTAACATGACCAACAACTTTCTTTCACATTAGGACAGGCCCACAGCTTATGCTGTATTGAGTTGGGATCAAACCCACAACTACAGATGTGAGAGCCAAGTAATCAAATGCAAAAATTTTTAGCTATTCTGTCACTTAAGCTTCCCTCTAATCAACACAGGTGTCATAAAAAGATGAAGGCTACATTATACAGCCAGTTTCATAGGCTGGAAGAAACCATGCAGTAGAAATAAAGATTCTGCACTGAGAACAATGGCTAATCCTCAGTGACTAATAAAGGTCACCCTCGAGATTTGAACCCTAAAAGGCAAAGGAGGCCAGTGTCAATATTAGCATAGCAACGGCACTTCTTTCAAGATTTTGTTTGCTCTAGTTGTTTTAAAATGGACTACTTTGGGTAATCTGTAACATTCATTGATTCTACATGCTTGCTCTACATTTATACAGGCTATACCACAATTGATAATTGCGGGGATGGAATAAAGCAGTCCATACTAGTTGGTCAAAACTGTGCACCAAAATTTACTCAGCTATGGCAAGCAATAATCAACTTGCCCATTTCATGTCTAGCTAGCAATTGAACCCAGAACCTCCGAGGTGGTAGCTGAGTGAGTTACCCACTGGCCAGAGCTCCTTGTCACAGCTTTGGTAAAATATAGAAAACAAGCATTCCGACGCATGCATTTATCTCCCGCCATATAAATTAGATGTACTAAAGATAACATATTTTAACAAGGTGCTCTAAATGTAATACTTTTCAAGTTATAATTGATTTAGTGCATGATTTCATGAATTTTAATGCATTAAAAATTATTTAAAAAATTCATTAAAAAAATTTAGCATGTGAAAGCTCTCCAAAATGTAGGCGAAAGAGTTATTTGAGAAATATTGGCCATCTGCAATACTTTTAGTGATAATAGGCAGTTACTCATTTTGAGTAGGTGAGCAATTAGCTACGGATCTGAAAATTCACTAATTGAAAGCTCTCCAAAATGTATGTGAATGAGTTATTTCAGAAATACTGGCTATCTGCAATACTTGTAGAGATAATTCGCATTTACTCATTTTGAGTAGGTGAATAATTAACTACGGGTGTGAAACTTCACCAAGTGAAAGCTTTCCCAAAAGTAAGTGAATGAGTTATTTGAGAAAAATTGGATATCTGCAATACTTTTACAGATAATTCACATTTACTCATTTTGAGTAGGTGAGTAATTAGCTACGGGTCTGGAACTTCACCATGTGAAAGCTCTCCCAAAAGTAGATGAATGAGTAATTTGATAAAAATTGGATATCCACAATACTTTTAGAGATAATTCACATTTACTCATTTTGAGTAGGTGAATAATTAGCTACGGGTCTGAAACCTCACCAAGTAAAAGCTCTCCCAAAAGTAGGTGAATGAGTTATTTGAGAAAAATTGGATATCTGCAATACTTTTACAGATAATTCACATTTACTCATTTTGAGTAGGGGAGTAATTAGCTACGGGTCTGGAACTTCACCATGTGAAAGTTCTCCCAAAAGTAGATGAATGAGTAATTTGATAAAAATTGGATATCCACAATACTTTTAGAGATAATTAGCATTTACTCATTTTGAGTAGGTGAATAATTAGCTACGGGTCTGAAACTTCACCAAGTGAAAGCTCTTCCAAAAGTAGGTGAATGAGTTATTTAAGAAAAATTGGATATCCCCAATACTTTAAGATAATTCACATTTACTCATTTTGAGTAGGTGAATAATTAGCTACGGGTCTGAAACCTCACCAAGTAAAAGCTCTCCCAAAAGTAGGTGAATGAGTTATTTGAGAAAAATTGGATATCTGCAATACTTTTACAGATAATTCACATTTACTCATTTTGAGTAGGTGAGTAATTAGCTACGGGTCTGGAATTTCACCATGTGAAAGCTCTCCCAAAAGTAGATGAACGAGTAATTTGATAAAAATTGGATATCCACAATACTTTTAGAGATAATTAGCATTTACTCATTTTCAGTAGGTGAATAATTAGCTACGGGTCTGAAACTTCACCATGTGAAAGCTCTCCCAAAAGTAGATGAATAGTTATTTGATAAAAATTGGATATCCGCAATACTTTTAAGAGATAATTATCATTTACTCATTTTGAGTAGGTGAATAATTAGCTACGGGTCTGAAACTTTACCATGTGAAAGCTCTCCCAAAAGTAGATGAAGCAGTTATTTGAGAAAAATTATGTCATTATTTTGCCACAAATAAGAAAATAGCTATTACTCACTTATGGCAGGCAATAGAACCCCAAACTATATGCATTTACCCTGCAGTCACAATTTCAAAGTAGGTATTACTCGGCTATCCAATGTTCAAGTGTTTTATAATCTCCCGGGCAAAAGTTTTGCTGTTAAAAGTGATTTACTCAAAGTAAAACAATCAAAGTAGCTATTACTCGGTTAGCTATGGTCTTACAGCTTTGACACTTTGCCACAATACAGAACATTAAAAAGTAGGTGAACAACGTATTTGACAAAAATCCTCTAAATTTAATAGTTTTGCAGTTATAATGATTTACTCAATGGAGAACCATCAAAGTAGCTATTACTCAGTTAGCTATGGACCTACAGGTCTCAAAATTTGCCATTACACAGTACATCAAAAAGTAGGTGAACAACATATTTGATAAGAATCCTTTAAATTCAACAGTTTGGCTGTTCTAAGTGATTTACTCAATGGCAAACCATCAAAGTAGCTATTACTCAGTTAGCTGTGGACTTACAGCTGTGAAACTTTGCCACGATACAGAACATTAAAAAGTAGGTGAACAAGATATTTGACAAAAATCCTTTAAATTGAACAGTTTTGCTGTTATAAGTGATTTACTCAATGGAGAACCATCAAAGTAGCTATAACTCAGCTACGGACCTACAACTCTCAAAATTTGCCATTACACAGTACATCAAAAAGTAGGTGAACAACATACTTGACAAGAATCCTCTAAATTCAAAAGTTTTGCCGTCAAAAGTGATTTACTGAAAGGAAAACAATCAAAGTAGCTATTACTCAGTTAGCTGTGGACTTACAGCTGTGAAACTTTGCCACGATACAGAACATTAAAAAGTAGGTGAACAACATATTTGACAAAAATCCTCTAAATGTAATAGTTTTGCAGTTATAAATGATTTACTCAATAGAGAACCATCAAAGTAGCTATTACTCAGTTAGCTATGGACCTACAGGTCTCAAAATTTGCCATTACACAGTACATCAAAAAGTAGGTGAACAACATATTTGACCAAAATCCTTTAAATTCAACAGTTTTGCTGTGATAAGTGATTTATTCAATGGAAAACCGTGAAAGTAGCCATTACTCAGTTAGCTATGGACCTACAGCTCTGAAACTTTGCCATGACACAGAACATTAAAAAGTATGTGAAGAACATATTTGACAAAAATCCTCTAAATTTAATAGTTTTGCAGTTATAAGTGATTTACTCAATGGAGAACCATCAAAGTAGCTATAACTCAGCTACGGACCTACAACTCTCAAAATTTGCCATTACACAGTACATCAAAAAGTAGGTGAACAACATACTTGACAAGAATCCTCTAAATTCAAAAGTTTTGCCGTCAAAAGTGATTTACTGAAAGGAAAACAATCAAAGTAGCTATTACTCAGTTAGCTGTGGACTTACAGCTGTGAAACTTTGCCACGATACAGAACATTAAAAAGTAGGTGAACAACATATTTGACAAAAATCCTCTAAATGTAATAGTTTTGCAGTTATAAATGATTTACTCAATGGAGAACCATCAAAGTAGCTATTACTCAGTTAGCTATGGACCTACAGGTCTCAAAATTTGCCATTACACAGTACATCAAAAAGTAGGTGAACAACATATTTGACCAAAATCCTTTAAATTCAACAGTTTTGCTGTGTTAAGTGATTTATTCAATGGAAAACCGTGAAAGTAGCCATTACTCAGTTAGCTATGGACCTACCTACAGCTCTGAAACTTTGCCATGACACAGAACATTAAAAAGTATGTGAAGAACATATTTGACAAAAATCCTCTAAATTTAATAGTTTTGCAGTTATAAGTGATTTACTCAATGGAGAACCATCAAAGTAGCTATTACTCAGTTAGTTATGGACTTACAGCTCTCAAAATTTGCCATTACACAGTACATAAAAAAAGTAGCTAAACAACATATTTGAGAAAAATCCTTTAAATTCAACAGTTTTGCTGTTATAAGTGATTTACTCAATGGAGAACCATCAAAGTAGCTATTACTCAGCTAGCTATGGACCTACAGCTCTCAAAATTTGCCATTACACAGTACATTAAAAAGTAGGTGAACAATATATTTGACAAAAATCCTTTCAATTCAACAGTTTTGCTGTTCTAAGTGATTTACTCAATGGAAAACCCTCAAAGTAGCTATTACTCAGGTAGCTATGGAGATACAGCTGTGAAAATTTCCCATGACACAGTACATCAAAAAGTAAGTGAACAACATATTTCACAATAATTCTCTAAATTCAATAGTTTTGGAGTTATAAGTGATTTATTCAATGTTGAAATTCAAAGTAGCCATTACTCAGTTAGCTATGGAGATACAGCTCTGAAATTAGCCACAACACAGAACATTAAAAAGTAACTGATTAACATATTTGACAATAATTCCCTAAATTCAATAGTTTTGGAGTTATAAGTGATTTACTCAATGTTGAAATTAAGAAATTTCAAAGTAGCTATTACTCAGTTAGCTATAGACTTACAGCTCTGAAAATTCACCACGACGCAGTACATCAAAAAGTAGGGGAACAACATATTTGACAAAAATAGCATCAGAGATGCCCGTACCCCACAGCCTAGGGAAATATTTTCAACACCATGAGATATAGAAGTACTGTACCAGCACAAACTTCAGGATACTTTCAGAGCACTGTCAGTTATATAAAGGTCCCAACAATGTTTAAATGGAGAAATAATGTTTAAAAGAAAGATAATGCGTATAAAGATGAAGTATTAAAACAAGATAATTCAATAACAAGATGACAGCATTAATCAGTAAACTAAAATTCAACACTCTTTATCTACATCTGCATGGCCGAATTATGGTTTAGATGGTTTGAATATTACCATGCATACAGAAGTGGTAATACATTTAATGAATGCTTATTGTGGTGTTGGAGCAAAATCTGTGGCTCACTTGATGAAATTCTATCTCTTACAATGGGAAGTTATGAAAGTAAAATTCTTAATAAATGCTAATATGACTTTTGCTTAATCTGCATCAAAAGACAGACCCAAAGGTCCAAGAAGATTTTAAAGGTCAAGGTCACTACGACAAGGTAAAAGGCCAAATTAAGGTCACACCATGATAATATACACCTATAGCCCCTAACCAATGTCCCTACCAAGTATCAACTTCCTACACCTTACGGTTTCCGAGATATAGCCCTGACAAGATTTTATAGGTCAAGGTCACTATGGCAAGGTCAAAGGTCAAATCAAGATCACACCATGATGCTGTACATGTACACCCCCTAACCAATGTCTCTACCAAATATCAACTTCCTACACCTTACAGTTTCCGATATAGCCCGGACAAGATTTTATAGGTCAAGGTCACTACGGCAAGGTCAAAGGTCAAATCATGACGTTGCACAGCTACACCCCCTAACCAATGTCCGTACCAAGTATCAACTTCCTACACCTTACGGTTTCCGAGATACTAGTATAGCCCGGACAAGATTTTATAGGTTAAGGTCACTACGGCAAGGTCAAAGGTCAAATCCTGGTCAGACCATGACGTTGCACACCTACACAGCCTAACCAATGTCCCTACCAAATATCAACTTCCTACACCTTACGGTTTCCGAGATATAGCCCGGACAAAATTTTATAGGTCAAGGTCACTATGGCAAGGTCAAATCAAGGTCAGACCATGACGTTGCACACCTACACCCCCTAACCAATATCCCTACCAAGTATCAACTTCCTACACCTTACGGTTTCTGAGATATAGCCCGGACAAGATTTTATAGGTCAAGGCCACTACAGCAAGGTCAAAGGTCAAATCAAGGTCAGACCATGATGTTGCACACCTACACCCCCTAGCCAATGTTCCTACCAAATATCAACTTCATACACCTTACAGTTTCCGAGATATAGCCCGGACAACATTTTATAGGTCAAGGTCACTACAGCAAGGTCAAAGGTCAAATCAAGGTCACACCATGACGTTGCACACCTACACCCCCTAACCAATATCCTCACCAAGTATCAACGTCCTACACTTACGGTTTCCGAGATATAGCCCAGACAAGATTTTATAGGTCAAGGTCACTACAGCAAGGTCAAAGGTCAAATCAAGGTCAGACTATGACGTTGCACAACTACACCCCCTAACCAATGTCCCTACCAAGTATCAACTTCCTACACCTTACAGTTTCCGAGATATAGCCCGGACAAGATTTTCAAACTCAAGGTCACTACGGCAAGGTCAAAGGTCAAATCAAGGTCAGAACAGGACGTTGCACACCTAGACCCCCTAACCAATGTCCCTACCAAGTATCAACTTCCTACACCTTACGGTTTCTGAGATACAGCCCGGACAAACTATTTCCCGCCGCCCACCCTCCCGCCCACCCATCCGACCACCATGGGTGAAAACAATACCAGGGCTGTGGGGTAAAAATCCTCTATATTCAATAGTTTTTGAGTTATAAGTGTCTTGCTCAATGGTCAAATGTTAAACTTAGTGTAGTTATTACTCAGCTAGCTATGGTGCTACACCTTGGAAACCTCACCATGATACAGTACATGAAGGAGCTGTTCAACAACATATTTGAGACCAATACTGTAAGTAACAGTTACAAAGATAAAAGCAACTTACTCATTTTGGTCATTGTTAAAAACAGAAAATAGCTATTACTCACTTAGCTATCAAGATAGACCCCTAAAAATGGTACCATCTTGTAGGCATGGAGAAAGTAGCTGAACAATGTATTTTACAGAAATGCTCTAAATGCAGTCATTTTGGAGTTATGAGCACTTTGCTCAAAGTAGCCACCATTGCTATTACTCACTTAGCTATAGACCTAGGTCTGAAAAAACAGCATCAAATGAAAAGACATAAGCAATAAGGTCATAAAACATTGAAAAGGCCAAGGAGAAACAACCAGTGTGATGTACAGCCCTTTTTAAAAACACGACACACACACTCACGCATGGAATGCGTTTTATAATCTCCCGCCCCGCGGGCCAGTGGCAGATAATTAAACCTATTGGTTCTCAGGCTTTAAGCAATATGTAGGAATGTGCTATATAAATAGAATTATTCATACAAAAGTAAATATTCAGAGATACATTTTATTACATACATGCAGATGAAAAGCTATCTCCGCTTACAGTACACGTCAATATACAAGCTTCATGCTAACTAAAGCTGAAATGATTAGCATACTTTGGTCACCAGCCACCAGGTTGCATTAGCCAATGATTAAGCAGTTAACTAATTAAAAATTTGCACGGTATCTTTAGATAGAGAGTAAATATATCAAATATGTGAAAAATGTCACATGTACCTGTGCCCCAGATTAAACATTGCAAACAATGTGGCAGATTTATAGTGCTAGCAAAACAAAAAGTCATGCAAAATTATGGACAATTTGCAAAATGAACAAATTATTTAATATTTTTCACGTAATATACACATAAAATGCCTTAAATTGGTACCATTTTAGGTTTTAATTCCTAAACCTAGCTTATTACCAATTCCAAATGTTTATCATTATATAGCAGTCTTTTTCTACAACAGCATTCACTTACAAGTGATCATACATGGTCTTTTTCAATACAACAAAGATTTCTGGCTGTAAATATGACAATAAATGATAGTATGACAACAAAACAATGACCTTAGCAACTGGAAAGTCAACAAAGATTCATCAACATTTTAATACAAACATATACAACTCCTACCTCTATCTCAACTTTAATATGTGTTCATTAGTAAATTAAGTTACTTAACACCAATATAAATGCATCACAGTAATCAAAGTCCAGACTGTCTCAGCAACAGCAGGTTTACCTAGATTTTAAAATACATTTTGAACAATGAAAACTGATGTGATGGAACCTATTTCAATTTTCAAAATGTAATAGTAGTTGAAAAAGGTTCAACATTTTGTCTTGTGTCACACTTTTAATGCTGTTCAAACACACACTATTTTCTTTGCCACAATATCCATCACATGTGGTGGTAATGGCTTTAACGCTTTTGTAACCATTTCCTTATTGTCTCTAGTCATCATATAGTCTTTATCCATGATATCGAGTAAATCCAACAAGATGGTCATGAGCTGATCTTGATGAATTTCAGACACCCGGCTTATTACCAGGCAAACTTTATACAGGTGAGTAACAAAGCAGTCATGCTCTTCATGCCTTGCTGTACTTTTCACTGCTCTTAATCCATCCTGTGTGTAAATGTACTGCAAGCCTTTGATGATGCCTTCAAAGCTAATTCCTGAACCTGTTTGAACTCCATCCACCTGATTTAATGCGATCACCAAAAGTACAGCATCTAAGATGTACTCATATACACAACTCTGTACAAGTGCATTGCTTTTACTGCCAAAAGTTGGCACAGGAGAACGATTCTCAGAATCTAAAAGGTGGCTTTGCTTTACGTTGGTTTCATTGTTAGGTGGTTTTACTGTCTCCTTAATATCCAAAGTACGGCTATCTTCAAATTTTAAGTTGCCATTTTGAACCAGTCTGATTAAGGCTCCTTCAACCCTTCTCCATTCAACAGGTAGAGATACAGGTAACAGGACTGCAAGACTTACAATCATTTCAGACTTTTCCATGATTGCAAAAGATTGTCTAATGTTGGTGCAAAAGGTCTGGCATACACTGTCAGACACTGAAATAACCTTTAGAAAATAAAGAAGAGTATTAGTGCTACTAGTACTATGGCTTTCTATGTCACACACTATACATTCCTGAGCTTTCAGTGTAACCACATCAGCAATACATCTCGGGACATGGATTTTTAATGTTCTAGTACCAGGTGCCAATTCTTTGTCTTCTACAGCCTTTGTTGTAGATACCATTTCATTCATGCATTTCACAATTGGTTGCAAAAAGCACATAACGCTCCAATCAGTTTGCTGTGATATCTTCTGGAGGAGCATTAGCAATATTTCATGGACTTTATCATGATTTATAGTTTTGATAATCATGTTACTCAGTAATTCCAGAGAGGTTATGAGCAATGACTTAGATTCAAGTAGTCCTGAACCTCTACTTGCATCTGAAATCGTACAGACATCATTAAGCATGCAACATAAAACTCCAAGCAATACTATGGGTTTATCATAGCGGCTTTCCCTTGTGACATCCATGTTAATATCCTGATTATTCTCAGACAGGAGTTTCAAGATACAGTTCAGTAACTTTAATGCTGTGCTCCAGTGAGCACTTTGCATTGCTGCAGTAATATCGGAACAACTATGGAGCATCAGGGGCAAAACATGGTTTGATATCAGAAGATTAAGGTCATACAATACACCACCTGCACTATCTTTCATATTGGTCATATGGTTTCCTTCTTTCGGATCTATTAGATACTTCACAAAGCTTATCAAATTGTCAGTCTCTTTGTCTGTCAAACTGTCAGCTTTCCCCAACATTTGACCAAGACAAGAACAAAGGAAGGTTTCATTCATGCCAATCTGTGTAAATCTGCTTACTGGTGTGAATGTTTGTAGGCATCTGCCTAAAATCTCAACATGACGTGGGTTACGTACTGCACTTTGCACCACTTCAGTCACTAAAGTTGTGGGGTTCTGTAAAGCCAACACAGCAAACTGCTGTAACAAGAAATCAGACGATGCATTCTGATCTGTATCCACAAGCTTATTCAGCAATGATGTTGTGGTTGCTAGCATTTTATCATGAGCAACTTCAAAGAAAGTCTGGGGATTTGATACTTTGGTGTAAAACATGCATAGGATTTCACACTGTACTACAACAGAAACTCTTTCAAATATATCAATCAATAAATTCCTTATTGGTATGGCAATGTTAGAACCCTCACAATGACGGTGGGGCATAGAATCACTTAAATACATGCATATGTCGAGGATTTTACATACGCTACCATAGTCTTTAAGCATATCTACATTTGCCATAAAACAATCCAGTAAGGCTTCATTCAAAATGCATGGTTCACTATGCACCACTGACAAGATCCATGAAAAACATTTTTCAAAACCATGCAGTTTTTCCCCAACAACAAATAATGACTTCTCAACCTGTTGGGATTGGGATAAATCCACCTCTCTGGTTACTTGCATCAATGTGGGATCATCCATTAATTCATATAGTCCACAACAATGCTGACTATCGGTATTTGGACAGCTTCCCATTTTCTCTGAAACTGAAATCTCACACTGCAAAAGCTGCTCAAATATCTTTTTCAGTACAAGTCTATTGACACAACTGCAACTCCAATGGGCTTTTGAAGAATGTATAACATTCCTAACATCTTTCGCAAAACCTAACTCCCTGTCAAGAACTGTGGTAACTGGTTCAAGTAATAGTAATTCCTTTAAAGATGCCACAATAGAACGAAGTACATCTGATGAGCAATCTGGGGACACTGCAATACTTGTCACTTGTAAACATTCTATCATATCATCTTCAAATACTCTTTGTATCAGTTCATCATCTGTTATGGTGTTAAGCTTATATTTTGTCAATACATCAAGGTAATTTGGTTTTGAATGTTTTCTACACTCCTTTGTTTCTGCATCTGGCCAGGTAAATATATCCATCCTGCTTTGTTCCATGGAAAATAGGTCATAGCTGACAAATAATCCACTGTGTAACAAAGATGCAAAATTCACAAGTCCGACAATTCCAGGAGCTAAGTACTTGTGTATTTCCCCTTGTTTTAAGCTCTCTATACTCTGAATACTTTCTTGCACAAATGATTTCATTACATTTGCAAGTTTTGTCACCAAACTGCATACCTTTTCTAGATTATCTTCACCTAATGGTGTAACAAGTAAACCATTTTTGTGCAATAACAGGTGACCGACTGTGTAAAACAACAGGTTATGAAACCCCACTGAACTACATGATGAGACTGCTATTTTTTCAAGATAATCTGCCATTTCAGAAAATAAGAGCAGCATAATCTCGGCATCTACCGCTTGTAGGAATTCAACAAAGGCCAGTTCTAAGCCACATTCTTTTACAAGCTCAAAAGCAAGGTGAAGGCTCAAACCAGGAAAACATTCCAGGGATTCTACAAACTCCTGAGATTCTACGGTTACAGTGTTCAAGTCATCACGCAATGCCAGAGTGAACAGTATACTCACCACCTGATACTTCCAGTGATCTTGTTCAAATCTGGTATGTTCAAAGTCCACTCCATTTACAATTTCCAATATGGCATGTTTGAGTGTCTTCATAATTTTTTGACCACCAGTAGGTTTGTCATTGTCTGGAGTACCAGAAGTTGGCAATTTACACTGAGGGGTTCCTATATCCACATTGTCTAATGCAATTAAATCTTTCCAGTGGTGAGATCCTCTGATATCGTCAACAAGACTAATACTACCTAATCCTTCAGGGTTCAATGTTTTGGCAAAGTCCAAAGCAGAATAAAGGATCTCGGTTTCACAACATATATCCATGCTGAGATTGTTAATAAGACTTGTATCCACAATCTATGCACAACGTAACTTTTATGTTATTATTGAATAAGCCATACTAATACATTTGTGAATATAGAGCCACAGTACTATGCTAACATGGACCCAATAAAGCTTCTTTCAACTAGTTTCAACAATCATATTATGCGACTGTAAAACTCTCTTACAAATCCAATTGTTTTAGTCCTCTGGATAAAATTAAGTCAAACCAAGATGGCATATAGATGTTGCAGCTCTAAATGGATTTCTCTAATTTTCTTGAAATTTAAGTTCAAGGGTAAATAATTAATTTGAACACAAAACAGCAACTGTGCACAGAATAGGCCTTGACACTAATGAACCTGACAAGACTTGAAGGTTACCACATTAATGACAGCAAAAAGAGGGCCAAAGATGCTGGCATAAGTCATGGAAAGGTCGCCTTCAAGGCGGATACAGCAGAGGAACTTAGAGATGAAGAAACACACAACAATCACCTGAAATACAAGAAATGAATTACATTGTTACGTCAATATTAAACTATAATTTCATCAATTTGGTTTTGAATAATAATCGATAAAGTTTCCCACCATGAACTAAATCATCTGGCCGTTGCAAGATTCTATATTTTTTTTTCAAAAACACGGAGGTTATGTTGATGTAAATAAGGGATTTAAAATGATTATAAATCAGAATCATTAGTGCTGGGAGATCGCCGTAATTTTAATTGTCGCTGTTCGAATCAGAATAATGTGAACAAAGATCGAAGATTGCCGATCATGGAGTCAGGAGTGAGAACCTGACTAAAAATCAAATGTTACATAAAATAAAATAAAAACAAGGAAACTTAATACAAATTATCACAAATATAACCAAAATATAACTTATAAGTTTTTCACAAACGTCTACCTTGCTCTATGCCATGCTTTCTGTATCCTCGTTTGTGACTGGCTGATTTTATGATCACCTTGACAACAGTGGGAAAACCCCAAGGTGTTATGTTTACTTAATACATCTAGTTTTGCATTTACCATGATTTTGTGATTTTAACTGTTAACTAGAGATTGCGTCTCGACGCAGTGTATCCCCGGACGGGACATAGTTAAGGCGTGAATGTGTCGGGCTTGAGCCTGTTTCCTGGAGCACCAGGTCAGGATTCTCCATAGTACCAGATTACTTCCAAAAGCTAATCACTAGTTGTTTCACCTATATCTGTCTTTAAAAATTACATTTCATGGATCCAGAAGATCCATATAGTGATCCGGATCGCTTCCAAAACTCAATCATTTCATCCTTTTACCTTTTCAGACATATTCTAAAAATTTCATCGAAATCCATCCATAAGTTTTTGAGTTATCTTGTACACAGACACATCTGGCAGCCTGGATCCACATGATCCAGACAGTGATCCAGATTACTCCCAAAATCTAATCACTTGTTCTTTGTCCCATTTAAGACATTTCCTGAAAATCTCATAAAAATCCATTCATGACTTTCTGAGCTATTTGTCTTTTAAAATTACATTCACGGATCCATAAGATCCAGATAGTGGTCCAGATCACTCACAAAATTGAACCATTTCTTCCTTTTACCACTTCTTCCTTTTACCATTTGTAACATATCCTGAAAATAGTAAAATCCATTCCAAGATTATGTGCAAGCCTGGATCCAGATGATCCAGATCACTCCAAAAATGTAATCACTTGTTCCTTGTACCATTTAGGCCATTTGCTGAAACAATCCATCCATAACTTTTTGAGGTATCTGTCTTAAAAAATTACATTTCATGGATCCAGAAGATCCATATAGTGATCCGGATCACTTCCAAAATTCAATCATTTCATCCTTTTACCACTTTTTCCTTTTACTATTTGTAACAAAGCCTAAAAATATCATCAAAATTCATCGTAAAATCATGTTGCAGGCTCGATCCAGATGATCCAGATGGTGATCCAGATCATTCCAAAAGTATAATCACTTGTTCCTTGTACCATTTAGGTCATTTGCTGAAAATGTCATCACAATCCATCCATAACTTTTTGAGGTATGTCTTATTACATTTCTCGGATCCAAAAGATCCATACAGTGATCCGGATCACTTCCAAAATTCAGTTATTTCATCCTTTTACCTTTTCAGACATATCCTGAAAATTTTATCAAAATCCGTCCATAAGTTTTTTTGCTACAATGTACACAAACACATCTGGCAACTTGGATCCAGATGATCCAGACAGTGATCCAGATCACTCCCCAAATCTAATCACTTGTTCCTCGCACCATTTAGGTCATTTGCTGAAAATGTCATCACAATCCATCCATAACTTTTTGAGGTATCTGTCTTATTACATTTCATGGATCCAGAAGATCCATATAGTGATCCGGATCACTTCCAAAATTCAGCCATTTCATCCTTTTACCTTTTCAGACATATCCTGAAAATTTCATCAAAATCCGTCCATAAGTTTTTTTGCTACAATGTACACAAACACATCTGGCAACCTGGATCCAGATGATCCAGACAGTGATCTAGATCACTCCCCAAATCTAATCACTTGTTCCTCGCACCATTTAGGTCATTTGCTGAAAATGTCATCACAATCCATCCATAACTTTTTGAGGTATCTGTCTTATTACATTTCATGGATCCAGAAGATCCATATAGTGATCCGGATCACTTCCAAAATTCAGCCATTTCATCCTTTTACCTTTTCAGACATATCCTGAAAATTTCATCAAAATCCGTCCATAAGTTTTTTAGCTACAATGTACACAAACACATCTGCAACCTGGATCCAGATGATCCAGACAGTGATCCAGATCACTCCCCAAATCTAATCACTTGTTCCTCGCACCATTTAGGCCATTTGCTGAAAATGTCATCACAATCCATCCATAACTTTTTGAGGTATCTGTCTTTAAAAATTACATTTCATGGATCCAGAAGATCCATATAGTGATCCGGATCACTTCTAAAATTCAACCATTTCATCTTTTTACCTTTTCAGACATATCCTGAAAATTTCATCAAAATCCGTTCATAAGTTTTTGAGCTATATTGTACACAAACACATCTGGCAGTCTGGATCCAGATGATCCAGACAGTGATCCGGATCACTCCCAAATCTAATCACTTGTTCCTCGTCCCAATAAGGACATCTCCTGAAAATTTCATCAAAATGCACCCATAACTTTTTGAGCTATCTGTGTTTAAAAATTAAATTTCATGGATCCAGAAGATCCAGACAGTGATCCGGATCACTCCCAAAATTTAATCACATCTTCCTTTTACCAATTTGGACATATCCTGAAAATTTTATCAAAATCCGTCTGTCAGTTTTGAGTTATCTTGTTTACAAACAAACAAATAGAGGGCCCAAAATGACCCTCGGTCAGGTACTTTGGCGGTCAGTGGATGACCTTCAACGAAGATCTGTAATCGGTCAGCTGGATGCTGGTACTCCGTCATGTACTCAACCTCAAAAGCCATTTTCAATAGTTTCCATGCAATGTAGTCAGCATTAAGTGTGAAAATATCTCCAAATATGCCAAAAATGACCCTTGGTCAGGTACTTTGGCGGTCAGTGGATGACCTTAAATGAAGATCTGTAACCAGTAAACCTGGATGGCAGAAGTCCATCATGTACTCAACCTCCAAAGCCATTTTCAATAGTTTCCATGCAATATAGTCAGCGTTAAGTGTGAAAATATCTCCAAAAAGGCCAAAAATGACCCTCGGTCAAGTACTTTGGCGGTCAGTGGATGACCTTCAATGAAGAGCTTCAAGGTCAAACTTCTGCATGCTTATAGAGGACATATATATGTATTATATATACCAGCCATAGGATGATCTAACTTTCTGTCTTGGAGAACTGGGCCAAAATGTGCAAAAATGGCCAAAATCTGACCTTTAAGTGGCCACCAGTGACCTTGAGATTGAAGGTCAAGGTCACAAAACAATAGCGTTCGTGGCATTGCCCATATATACCCACATACCAAATTTGAAAGTTCTAACTAAAATATTTTTTAAGTTATCGCGTCCAAAAGGAAATCTCTGCGGCGGCGGCGGCGGCAGCGGCGAGGTGACCGTACTGAATCCTAAGTATCCCCGACTTTCGTCCGGGGATACAAATACACAAATTTTTCGCCAAATATGTTTTTTTATATAAGAACAAGCATTCTGACGCATGCATTTATCTCCCGCCATATAAATTAGATGTACTAAAGATAACATATTTTAACAAGGTGCTGTAAATGTAATACTTTTCAAGTTATAATTGATTTAGTGCATGATTTCATGAATTTTAATGCATTAAAAATTATTTAAAAAATTCATAAAAAAATGTAGCATGTGAAAGCTCTCCAAAATGTAGGTGAATGAGTTATTTGAGAAATATTGGCTATCTGCAATACTTTTAGTGATAATAGGCCGTTACTCATTTAGATTAGGTGAGTAATTAGCTACGGATCTGAAAATTTACTAATTGAAAGCTCTCCAAAATGTATGTGAATGAGTTATTTCAGAAATACTGGCTATCTGCAATACTTGTAGAGATAATTCGCATTTACTCATTTTGAGTAGGTGAATAATTAACTACGGGTGTGAAACTTCACCAAGTGAAAGCTCTCCCAAAAGTAGGTGAATGAGTTATTTGAGAAAAATTGGCTATCTGCAATACTTTTACAGATAATTCACATTTACTCATTTTGATTAGGCGAGTAATCAGCTACGGGTCTGAAACTTCACCATGTGAAAGCTCTCCCAAAAGTAGATGAACGAGTAATTTGATAAAAATTGGATACCCGCAATACTTTTAGAGATAATTAGCATTTACTCATTTTGAGGAGGTAAATAATTAGCTACGGCTCTGAAAATTCACCACGTGAAAGCTCTCCCAAAAGTAGGTGAATGAGTTATTTGATAAAAATTGGCTATCTGCAATACTTTTAGAGATAATTATCATTTACTCATTTTGAGTAGGTGAATAATTAGCTACGGGTCTGAAACTTCACCATGTGAAAGCCCTCCCAAAAGTAGATGAATAAGTTAATTGATAAAAATTAGATATCTGCAATACTTTTAGAGATAATTCACATTTACTCATTTTGAGTAGGTGAATAATTAGCTACGGCTCTGAAAATTCACCAACTGAAAGCTCTCCCAAAAGTAGGTGAATGAGTTATTTGATAAAAATTGGCTATCTGCAATACTTTTAGAGATAATTATCATTTACTCATTTTGAGTAGGTGAATAATTAGCTACGGGTCTGAAACTTCACCATGTGAAAGCCCTCCCAAAAGTAGATGAATAAGTTATTTGATAAAAATTAGATATCCGCAATACTTTTAGAGATAATTCACATTTACTCATTTTGAGTAGGTGAATAATTAGCTACGGGTGTGAAACCTCACCAAGTAAAAGCTCTCCCAAAAGTAGGTGAATGAGTTATTTGAGAAAAACTGGATATCTGCAATACTTTTACAGATAATTCACATTTACTCATTTTGAGTAGGTGAGTAATTAGCTACGGGTGTGGAACTTCACCAAGTGAAAGCTCTCCCAAAAGTAGATGAACGAGTAATTTGATAAAAATTAGATATCCACAATACTTTTAGAGATAATTAGCATTTACTCATTTTGAGTAGGTGAATAATTAGCTACGGGTCTGAAACTTCACCAAGTGAAAGCTCTTCCAAAAGTAGGTGAATGAGTTATTTAAGAAAAATTGGATATCCCCAATACTTTTAGGGATAATTCACATTTACTCATTTTGAGTAGGTGAGTAATTAGCTACGGGTCTGGAACTTCACCATGTGAAAGCTCTCCCAAAAGTAGATGAATGAGTTATTTGATAAAAATTGGATATCCGCAATACTTTTAGAGATAATTATCATTTACTCATTTTGAGTAGGTGAATAATTAGCTACGGGTCTGAAACTTCACCATGTGAAAGCTCTCCCAAAAGTAGATGAAGCAGTTATTTGAGAAAAATTATGTCATTATTTTGCCAGAAATAAGAAAATAGCTATTACTCACTTATGGCATGCAATAGAACCCCAAACTATATGCATTTACCCTACAGTCACAATTTCAAAGTAGGTATTACTCGGCTATCCAATGTGCAACAGGTCTGAAACTTTACTATGTGATAGGTTATCAAAAACTAGATGAATAACATATTTGAAAATATTTCCCTAAGTTTAATACTTTTGAAGATATTTGACATTTACTTATGTTGTTATTTTGCTAGAAATAAGAAAATAGCTATTACTCACTTATGGCATGCAATACAAACCCAAAATATATACCATCTTATAGTTAAGGACAAAGTAGCTGAACACCATATTTGAAGAAAAAGCTGTAACTGCAATAGTTTTGAAGTTACAATGGATTTACTCAACAGTCACAATTTCAAAGTAGCTATTACTTAGCTATGCAATGTGCAACAGGTCTGAAACTTTACTATGTGATAGCTTACAAAAAAGTAGATGAATGACATATTTAAAAAGAATTCCGTAACTTTAATACTTCTGAAGATATTTGACATTTACTTATGTCATTATTTTGCTACTAATAAGAAAATAGCTATTACTCACTTATGGCATGCAATAGAACCCCAAACTACATGCCAGCTTATAGCTAAGGACAAAGTAGGTGAACAACATATTTTACGAAAATATTGTAACTGCAATAGTTTTGGAGTTACAATGGATTTACTCAACTGTAGAATTTCAAAGTAGCTATTACTCAGCTATCCAATGTGCAACAGATCTGAAACTTTACTATGTGATAGCTTATGAAAAAGTAGATGGATAACATATTTGAAAAGAATTCCCTAACTTTAATACTTTTGAAGATATTTGACATTTACTTATGTCGTGATTTTGCTACAAATAACAAAATAGCTATTACTCACTTATGGCATGCAATAGAACCCCAAACTATGTACCATCTTATAGCTAAGGACAAAGTAGCTGAACAACATATTTTAGGAAAATACTCTAACTGCAATAGTTTTGGAGTTACAATGGCTTTACTCA
The DNA here is from genome assembly GCA_964017235.1 of Sabellastarte sp. h YS-2021. NCBI lineage: Eukaryota > Metazoa > Annelida > Polychaeta > Sabellida > Sabellidae > Sabellastarte > Sabellastarte sp. h YS-2021. The sequence continues at coordinate 45,881,772 of OZ024935.1, forward strand.
ACAGTCAGAATTTCAAAGTAGCTATAACTGAGCTATCCAAGGTGCAACAGGTCTGAAACTTTACTATGTTATAGCTTACCAAAAAGTAGATGGACAACATATTTGAAAAAATTTCACTAACTTCAATGCTTTTGAAGATATATGACATTTACTTCTTCTGTTATTTAGCTACAAATGAGGAAATAGCTATTACTCACTTATGGCAAGCAATAGAACCCCAAACTATGTACCATCTTATAGCTAAGAACAAAGTAGCTGAACAACACATTTTAGGAAAACACTCTAAGTCCAATAGTTTTGGAGTTACAATGGCTTTACTCAACAGTCAGAATTTCAAAGTAGCTATTACTCAGCTATCCAAGGTGCAACAGGTCTGAAACTTTACTATGTCATAGCTTACCAAAAAGTAGATGGACAACATATTTGAAAAGATTTCCCCAACTTTAATACTTTTGAAGATATTTGACATTTACTTCTTCTGTTATTTAGCTACAAATGAGAAAATAGCTATTACTCACTTAGGGCATGCAATAGAACCCCAAACTATGTACCATCTTATAGCTAAGGACAAAGTAGCTTGTTACATATATTGGACACTATATTGGTGCATTGTATATTACATATATTGGGCGCTATATTAGTGCATTGTTTAATTTAAGCTTTTTGTTTATACATTGTCATAAAAGATAATTGTGTTGTTGGTTCTTTTTGTGTGTTAACATTTAAAGTAAGGGAGTTATTGATTTTTGTGTTTTAGTGTTTATTGATTTGTTCACAGACTGGGGGAAATCCCCCCCCCCCCCCCCCCTCAGTGGTTATGTTAGATTTGGGGAAACCCAATTACCAGTAGTTTCTAGAACTTCCTCCTTTGGCCTAGATGGCTCCAGCTTCTTTTGAGTTGGTTCTGTACAATTCCAGAAGGAATCTGTGAATGTATATAAGGAATGTACATCTGACCACAAGTGAACTTTGTATTCGCTGGCTATAAGGAGAGCTATTGTGTTTTGGAATATAATATAACTTGTGTTGCTGTGAACTTTTACTGGAGTGAACTAGATACATGGTCTGGACAGATTTATTGCACTTTGGATATTTTTGGATATTGTACAGTTATATAACAGAGAGTGGATTTACTGCATCTTGGACATTGTCCATATCTTGGAGCAGACAGTACAATTGTGTTAACTCTCTAAAAATCTCCAGACAGACCTTCTGTGTGACTGGATATATAAAGGATAGCAGGACAAGCACCTTTTGTGTTGTTGAGTGTGGGACAGGTCACAGAATATAGACACCGGTGTGCGAGTGAACGCTGGACAGATCACGGGACAGACCACAGGACATTGGACAGATCACAGAATATACCACAGGACGGATTACAGAACAGATTGCGGGATACGGCGGATAAACTTATTCTTAATCTCAGTGGTCAGGTCAGCTAGATCTTGTTATTGTATTAGTGTGCTTAGTTAAGGGCATACCAGTTGACTGTAATCATTATTGTTAATCGCTAAATAAATTTGTTAAGTTAAGCTTTTTGTTTTTTTTTCTGTTACAACTTAAAGACAACCGGTAATTGCTACCGTGCTTGCCCGTGACCGTAACATAGCTGAACAACATATTTTAGGAAAATACTCTAACTGCAATAGTTTTGGAGTTACAATCGCTTTACTCACCAGTCAGAATTTCAAAGTAGCTATTACTCAGCTATCCAAGGTGCAACAGGTCTGAAACTTTAGTATGTGATAGCTTACCAAAAAGAAGATGGACAACATATTTGAAAAGATTTCCCTAACTTCAATACTTTTGAAGATATTTGACATTTACTTCTTCTGTTATTTAGCTACAAATGAGAAAATAGCTATTACTCACTTATGGCATGCAATGGGACCCCAAACTATGTACCATCTTATAGCTAAGGACAAAGTGGCTGAACAACATATTTGAAGAAAAAGTTGTTACTGCAACAGTTTTTGAGTTATGAGCCCTTTACTCAAAGTAGCTAAGATTGCTATTACTCACTTATCTTTAGGCCTAAGTCCATAAAACCAAAAAAATTTTCGAGGGCATGAAAATTCATTGGGACAATTAATTTACAAAAAATCTGTAGCTGTAGTAGTTTTGGAGAAATCTGCGTGACTAACTAACGCACGCACACACGCACGCACGCACGCACACACAGGCATCATTTCATAATCTCCCTCCCGGGCTAAAGCCCGGCGGGAGATAAAAAGAGGCAACAAAGAATTGAAATTAACAAGTTTAGCAAATATTGGTTGTACTTAAACTTTACTGATCATTGATCGGTGATTAGCCAATAGCCAGTGAGCGGTAATACGAAGTTTGCAAACATTGTCCCAGCATTAATAAACATTAATCTAAAAGCTATTAAAATATATATTACAATTTGTATAGATACATCCCGTAATGCATGAATATTGAGGTTTTAAACTTTAAACTTAAAGAAAATCCACACAACATGAAAACATTTGATGGGAAAAGGCCTTCTATAATACTTAAAAATAATATTTTACTCAGCAGAGTTCCTTTTAAAAAATGCTAAACTTCACGACAAAATATATAAATTCACCATTGGGAGGAACTCTTTTCTAGACAAAATAACCAAAATTTGAACCGATTTCATACTAAAAGAGATCAGCGGCCTGTTGTAGTTGGGTAAAGAATTTCCCACAGGTCAAGGACATAGAATGGAATTTTTTTTTCAAAAGCAAATTTCATATGCGGCCAATTTCGCATCATATGATGAATTTCATCTTTCTTGCTCGAATAAATGGCTCAACAAACCTGTGAAGAGAGGAACCTCGTAGCGATGGCTTTATAGTCCCTCTCTCTGCTGTACATACGAATTAGGACAATCAATGCAAAGTAGGTACAGAGGACATCACAGATAAACAGTGGTGAGAAGACTGCCCACCAAGAGGCATGGAGAATCTGTCGGGATACAACGTCAAAACATTGTAGTCATTATGTAAAACACCAACTGGTTACTGTCCAGTTCCTGTTATATAATTTTTTTTTATTCATCTGTATTTAATACAAAGGATCAATGATGGAATAATTAGATGTGTGCTCAAGTAATCATTGGTGATAGTGTATGATCGAAGTTAATCATTGACGATTTGTCTGAAAAAACTAGCCAGACATATCCTTGTATACAGATACAGTTCAGCCACAGAAGCCAGCTTAAAATACTGCAAGAACTGTGTTTTATGATATAATGACCAAAAAATGATGTAAAATGGGTGCATAATTGATTCTGACTCGACCATCACTTGGCCCAGTGGACAAGTACCGGTAATCAACCATAAAAATTGAGGCCGATTGCCAGCACTACAAATGACTGATCTTATGTTGTGAAATATAGGGGAAGAAAACCTTTTAATATGAGAAAAAACAATGGCTTAACTTGATCATTTACTCATAAATGGAACTCAAATCCATTTACCAAAATCTGTTGCCACACTGAGTTCAACCACCACATTACTATGGAGGGTGAAAGAAAATATTTTGAGATCTCTCATGTTTCCTCCAACTGTCTGCAAGTTTACAATTGAACTCACAATTACCGGTAAATTATGAAAGTTCTACCTTATGATGAACTATCTAAGACATGAACCACTGTAAATCACAACAAGAACAGTGATAAAATTCATATCTAGTGTTTATCTGAGGCTTTCTGTTTACACATTGTACAAGTCACTACTTATTTTATTAATTCATACTAAGGCATGAACAAGAACTTACCTCTTCAATTTTTAATACCAGCAATAAGCTGAAAACTGTGACTGAGACAATCATTAACCAAAATTCAAACACTGTCATGCCAAGCCATTTCACAAGTTCTTGCAGTGTGAAAAATACCATCATTTAACACTCCTGTACAAACCCTGGAAACAAAGTTATGACAAAAACATAAATTAGTAAGGGGAGTTAGATATTCTTAAGATATAGCCTGTATAACATTTAAAGGTTAAGGTCACTACAGCAAGGTCAAAGGTCAAATCAAGGCGACACCCCCTAACCAATGTCCCTACTAAGCATCAACTTCCTACACCTTAAAGTTTCTGAGATATAGCCTGGATAAGACTTTCACACTCAGGGGCTGATTTCACAAAGGGACTTAGACTTAGCCAAGTTTTTCACTAAGTCAGTGATTTAAATCTAAGACTTTAGTCTTAGCTAGGTCTTGGACTTGAATGGATTTCACAAAGGGTGACTCAGCTAAATCCATTCAAGTCCTAGCTAAGTCGAAGCTTATCAAATAATCACAGTGGTTTTCTGTGTCATGTGACCTTTTATATATATTTAAAATATACTATTGGTGACTTATATCCTTCAATTGATGCAATTTATCTAAACTTCCCAAAGACAACTTTAGTAAAGTGTTCTGTATCATTATGCTTTATTTATAGGAATTTCAAATTTTGAAGTTGAGAAAAGTTTATGGCAGCCATATTTAAGTCCTCTTTACAAAATTTAAGTCCACTACCTACCAGACTTACAGTTAAGTCCACTGACTTAGCAATTTCATAGACTGATCTAACTCAATTTGCTAGATTTTACACCCCTTTAAACATTTTCACTACCCCTATTAGCATATACTTGTTACATTGCGCAACTAAAACATCTGCATGATCCCAGCTAGCACATGAATTGCTACATATTGTGACTCTATACACATTTTACATGATCCCAATTAGCAGATGAGTTGCTAAATATCTTGACCGTAAACACTTACATGACCCCAGTTAGCATTTGATTTGCTACATTTTGTAAATTAGAATATTTAAATCTCCATAATTGTACATGGTTTGCTAGATTTATTAATAAATTTATATATAAGTTTAAATAATCTTTCTCCCCTCTCTTGGCTTGGTTTAACACTTGCAGGTGAAGTTAGCATGCATCTTCATCCCACCCAGATTACCAGCTGAGTGGAGACAGCAGTGAGATTAAATTGTACTTGTAGGATACTTTAATTAAGTATCTTGCCATACATTGTGTGACAACAAAAGTATAATAGCCATGCAGTAGTCCTGCTGATACCTGATTGGATTGCCAAACCTTGTCATACTGATTGCCCAGTTGTTGAGTTTATATATTTTATTTTTGAACATATAGTTGTTTAACAATTATTATTGGGATAGTGGTACCCAAGCCAACACAGAACAGTTCCTACAGAAGGTCTGGAGAGATAGACATTGTCTAATAAACTCTCTAATAATTGAAATACCCTTTTGTTGAGTCACTGTTGCATACATGGTGATCTGAATTCAGATGCCCATTCTAAGTGACTACTAAATTTTATTGCATTAATGTATCAAACTGCTAGTGGTCCATTGGTGGATTTGGAAACCCGAACCACACTACCACACACACACATAACTTTAACACTGCTGGAAATCCACAGGCCCGCTACACTATGTTTGAGTAAATGCTGACAATGTACATTCTGTTACCAATATTTGAGTTAGCAAATGTAGCAAAATTTGTGTGTTGTTCTTAAAATATCATAGTAGCTATCTGATTAGCGGAACAAACATTATCAGGATTAATGGTCATTACCATATTCATTTTATCAATTTTTATCACAACATGTTATTAATAACTATTCTCATTACTTTATTGAATTTGTGTTAATCCTTCCTTGCCTTCTGTGCAACAGATTGGTAAATGGAAAAACTGGGGTGTGCGTTATACATGCTTTAAGCTTCCAGCATATTTCGTTTTTCTTTTTTTATCGTTTCACATTGCCACTATGTGACTTATGGGCAAATAAATTATTTTGTTTCTTCTTCATTAATTATTCTATAGAAACCCATACTATTATAAAAGAAAAACAATAGTCAACCACTAATAAGCTGTTTGTGTCCAAGCTGTGCCAAGTTATGGAAGGGGAGCAGTAACCCATTATATTTCACCAGCTAAAATATGCATATTTTTTTCTGTTTGTGTACTTGCTTGCAAAAATGAGCCGGCCACCACTCTTAGTGTCTTTCTACTAGTAAAAGCTTGACTTCCAGAGAAGGCCCGCCTTATAATTCTTTTTTAGACATCAACATCAAATGCCTCTATAAGTCTAAATGGGTGTTCACTTGTGATGTGGCGATTAGACGTATTGTCGATTAATCGTCGGTGACAGTGTAGAATCACGGTCGGTCACTGACGTTTTCTAATGATCGATTATTAAGCTTATATCTTACCTTTCCTGATTTATATCAATATCCACGAATTTTAAAAATGTTTTAGGTATTTTTACTTAATAAACTGACAGTTTTGTCTTGAATTTCAAGTTTGTTTATGTCTACTGCCATATTTACAGGAAGTGGGTAGATTCTAAATGTCGGAACACCGTTTTTCTTACCGGATTGACCTATACTTTATCCCAGAAAGTGTTTCTTAAATAATAAACAATAATGGAGTCAAATAATCGATTATGGGTCGATCATCGCTCGGAAATATGAACAAATAATCAACCATGAAAATTGGAGGCGATTCCCAGCACTAGTGTTCACTGGTATTTCCGGTTAGTGGTAAAACAACTGATAACAGAGCTCTTTATGTACTGTTAAAATCGAACATTTTCTATGAAATTTGCACAGTATATTCCAAGTATGTAGTACATGTTATTTGACAATTTGGTCAGAGAAGAACGCAATATAAAGATGTTAAAATAATTTAAATTCAAAATATTAATCACAGCGTGGGCATTTACACTGTGGAGCCATGATTCAGCAGGTAGCCAAAATTTGGCCGCCTAGACAGATTTATCACATGATCATGAGGTCACTCTTCATAAGCCTATGTCGTGATTATCCATGAGTAAAGTATCATAATTAGGATTAAGGCTGTGACTTCGTTAGAAAAACAACACCGGGCATTCGCCTCAAAAGAATCAATCCGAATTCGGGTAAAGTTCTTTTAGTTGTCACCCAGTGGAAGTGGCAGAGAAGCAAACATGGTGGATGATGTAAACAAAACGTCGCGAAAAATAATGTTAAATATCTGTATAAATAAGGAAAATTATGGGAAAAACTAACAGTAATTAAAGAAATCTGACACAATAGATTATACTAAGGTTTAGCTGAGTATTTCATTGATTTACACTATATTTAATATTTTTTCGGTTACCCGCTTCGCCAGTTTGTACTCTGTTTCCTAAAGAATTCGGACCGTTTTCGTTTAACCGGGTAACCTATCACAGCCTTAATTAGGATCATAATGTTTACAGTCCGTGTGCATATTATAATTGGTTTTATCTGACATTATGTATTTTTAAACTGAATTTTCAAACAGGCAGCAGGCTGTCATAAGCATTTGGTTTGTAAATATACAATTACAAAGATCTTACCCATCAAATGTACCACCAAACATGCTTTCAGGTCAATTAAGTGAAACATTGGAACCTAATGTACCTTAATTTTGATATGGAGGGGGGGGGGGGGGGGGGGGGGCAAAAGTTGGATCCCCTTAGTTAGAAAATTTTGCTCTTCGGGGGAAATAAAAATTGACCCCATAAATATAAATAAGACAAAGTATTGAACAAAAACAACATTTCGAAAATAACAATTAGTTGTTTGCATTATAGTATGACTTAAAGTGACACAGAAAAGCAGCTTAATTGTACAGTAATTTATGCAAGTGTTTATATCCTTGCGTTGCCGGTTTTCGACGGTCTTATGCATTTTAATCCATTTTCGTTTCTTTCATCAGTCCTAACGGTATTTTAAACTTAAAATATAAAAATGTGCTTTTTAAATGACAAGAACAAATATAACAAGGTAAATATTTTATCTTATTTTATTTATTTTTATTTGATTCAACTTCTGTGTGTACAGTGTTGTTATTTCCCAAATGGTTGTCTGTTATCGACGGTAACATAAAATCAATTCTAGATTTTTTATTTTCTACATTGTCCTCTGTAAATTGATAATTTAACATATAAACGGAATAATTGTTGCAATTATATCATAATACTGTACAAATAACATTCTTTTTGAAGGTGTGCACATAAAATTATTTTCATAGGCAATTATGTCATTAAATTTTAAAGTTTGTTTTGAAGGCTGTTTCTTCCATTTTGTGTCCATAAAAAGCACATGTTTTATGTTAATGATCATGGATATGGTTAATTTATTTTATAACCTCCAAAAATAAAAATATTTTATGGCATATTTTCCTTATATTTGCTGCTTAATAAACGCATGCTGTCATTAACAATGGATTACATTAATGTCAGTTTAATAAAAAAAGTACTTGCAATATTTTGTAAAATAAATATTATAAATCTATTTGTCTTTAACAAGATATCTTACAACTTCATTTTATGAGGATAAAATTTGCACTTTTCACAGAGATTCATGAGCGTTGCCAATGACAACCGTATTTTATTTTACTTTAAAAATTGAGAAAATATTTTACTTATCAAAATCATGATTTTACTGCATCATGCATTAATAAACTTTATTTAATAAAATTCAAACCAATATTTCCATTTAAAGCCATATATTTTATTTTAAATAAAGGTTAATAGTTATTTATTTCTGTTTTACCGAGATGAAAAGCACGTGCACAGAACTACAATATATTAATGCGCAGCCGTCGATAATAGACGATCGTCGATAACAGATGACACAACGATACCATTTGACGGCCGAATCGCAGCTCCCGGGTGTACTGGCAGTGGCTTTCTAATAGTAAACACCCGGCTTCTATTTCTTTGTTAGAGGGCAAGAACAAATGCTTCTATACATCTACAAAATGGGTGTTCACTGGAATTTCCGGTTTGCAGCAAAAATTGCAGATAATAGAGGTGAAACATTAAATTACAAATAAAGCTTTGAAATAAATGTAACAAAATGTAGGCCACCACAATCTCAGTTATATTAATTGTGGTGTATATAATTTGACAAGCCACTACTGTAAAATACCACCACAGGAAGCTGACACTGCGTACAAAATATTCTATTATCGCTCAGTTTTTCACATGAAAAAGTACAAAACAAAGGATCTTATTTAACAAAACTATATATATTACATATAATATATCAGGTAGTAAAGGTGATTTCTTGATTACAGATCAGCAGTATGTATGTTTGAGTTAAAGACTTGAAGACTTTTTATTTTTCAAAAGAAACCTCAGCGCTGAAGCGAGGGTGGTACCATTATACCCGGGTCTAATGGTAACACCGCTAACAGTTGGGGAGCACTCATTATTTCCAGGATAACAATTTTAAGAACTACATTTTACTTAACTCATGGGGCGGCTTAGATTGGGAAGTATTTTGGGAGCATTTCCTTTTAAAGAACAGTTCTAAAGCATTCCTAAGTTTCTGAGGGAAAGCTTTAGAAATCGTAAGTCACATGACCAAAACAATATAGCTGAAGGCAGGGGGAAAATGTGACAGAGATACTTGTATTAAAACATTTCTTAAACATGTACCAGTACTTAAACTTAAAGATTTTATTATTTTATTCGTTGTGGCTTAAGAACAGTCATTGGTAGATTGGAAAACAATCACTTTTAAGAACCACAAATGGCTTACAAATCATTTGCTTTAAGACCTGTTGTAAAAATGTCCTTCCACATGATGTCTTTTACAAAAAAATATATATATACTTTTGATAAAATAAAGTTTAATATAAGGTTCAGTAAAATCCCGATTTTTTTCATGTAAAAATAATACATGAATTTTGAAAGTAAAATAAGATTTGGTTGTCATTGGCAACGCTCATGAATTTTTGTAAAATGTGCAAATTTTATCCCCTAAAGTATTTTGTAAAAATATATTTTAAATTGATAAAAGTTGCGGGTGATGCTATTATATAGATTATGTTAATACATGCAATTTCTTTTAAATATTTCTTTTTTTATTTCTTCTAAACATTTCTTTTCATTAGATTCAAAACTTTTTTTCGGAAATAGATCTTCTGTTTCCAGAAACGGATGGCCCCATTCTAATCCAGCCATACCTAACTAAACGGGTGAATGCTAAGCTCCCTCTAGTGGCACAGTGGGACCTGCACTTTTGTAGTTCCTCCCTAGTGGTACATTGTTACAGACAAGACAAGCATTGTTTGAGTGAATTATTTCCAAAACCGTCATTGCTGGTTCCCTACATGTTCCACATTGGGGGTTTGGTTCATACTCTATAAAATCCACTTTCAAATGACTGTCAATAGTAGCTTTTGGGTCAGTTGAGGGCATCTGTAGACAGGTTCCATCAGCGGACTTGGTTTTACATGCCCGCAATTCAGTGTTGGAAACAGGGTTGATAGGAGCCTTAGGGGCAGTTGACATGGTCTCTAGACAGCCTCCATCAGTGGATTTGGTTTTACATGCTGGCAAATACACAATTGCAACAGGGTCAATAGGAGTCTTTGGGTCAGCAGATGAGGTTCCACCCACAGTACTATTTGACTAATCTACAAATACTCGGTCAGATGAATGTTTTATAGGAGATTCGTGCTAATTATCCAGCTTTACATGAGGATAACATTCCAGGGAAGAAGTAGAGAGGAGGTAGGTCCCACTGTACCAATAGGAATTAGAGAGGAGGCAGGTCCCATTGTACCACTAGGAAAGACATTGTGAAGTACTAAAGTACTACAGCAGGAGTGGGTCCCATTGTGCCACCATGGATGAAATTGCATGTAGGGAAGAAGTTTGGAAGGGGAGGATCCCACTTTACCACAAGGGAGGATCTGGAGAGGAGGCAGGCCCACTGTGCCACTTGGAAGAAATTATTAAGTCGAAAAGAAGGTGGGCAGGAATGAGTCTCACTCTGCCACCAGGGACGAATTTGTTTGTGGGGAAGAAGATGTGTAGGGCTGGGTCCACCTGTACCATAAGGGAGGAACTAGAGAGAAGGTAGGTCCCACTGTACCAATATGGAAGAAATTGTGAAGTAAGAAAGAACTAGGACAGTAATGGGTCCCCACTGTGCCACCAGGGATGATTTTGCATGTAGGGAGGATGTTTGGCAGGGGTGGGTCCCACTGGGGAAGAACTAGCGAGGAGGCAGGTCCCACTGTACCACTAGTAAAGAACTTAAATATTTTTCATGAAATAATTATTGCTCTTTACTGGGCCTCACTGTGCCACTTGACATTTTTTAAAAGGGTCTCACTGTTCCACTGGCACCATTAGACCCAGGTATAAAGGTACCCTCCCCTCTTTCTTCACTGAACCACGTCCTCATATTTTTTCCTGAAGGTGATTTCTAAGGCCCGGATTCTGCAGAAAGCAATGCGTATTTTGATAGTAATCTGATTAAAATCGCAAAAATATTGAGTATTTTACTGGGATTGTCAACTATAAGCTTATAAAGTTTTGAATCAAGCCTGGGGCCGTACTCTTCAACAATACTTAGACTGTTACTGACTTGGATTCTAAGATTTTTTCAAGCATTTATTGAACTTAGATGAACTTAGTTATCTGCAGACAAAACTTACAGGATAGAATGTATTAAAAGATGCAAATACTGCCGGGAATCTTGTGTTTCATTGATATTAAACTGTGGCACGATACTAAGAACCGCATGTTCCTCAAGAAAATGAACTTTTCACCATTTTGTAACAAAAGAGGTGATAAAATAAAAAACAAGGACACCTTAGGTGAGAATTATTGCGAAATAATTTAAGACTGTTCCTAACTTAGATATACTGGATTCAAGTTTACAGTTACAATAAAAAGTATACAGAGTTTTCCTAATTTAATTTCTCTGTAATGATTTTCAACGTAGAGGTTGATGATTAATACATTGGTGAGTAGGAAACAATTTCTAACTTGGATCTAAGGTGACATTAGAAAAGAATTGTTGAAGAATACAGCCCCTGTTTTTTTAAATTTATTTTTTATACAATACAAAAATATTTAGATGAGCATTCTTTTTTAGGTTCCCACGAATCCATTATAAATTTTATCACCAAGTTGTTTGTTTCCATTAAATTTTGTAATCATCTTCTTTATTGTGAAACATGTCGATACATAGCTTTTAGGGTGCAGAGATTGATTCAAAGTCAATTTCAGATATCCACATATTGCTGTACTAGCTGTTTTCATAATATTAGATTATTCCACCATTTTATTTCTTTCTTGTTGGTGGAAAATAATAGTCATCTTTATTTTGGACATAAACATTTAATTATTCTCAGAGAATAACCTATAAAAAGATGATTTTCATTATTATTACCAGCTTTACATTCAAAATTACTTTTAGCATAGTATGAACACTCTGAGCAACTATATTTACATATAAGTACATAATAATTGTTTGTTCATTCCTTTTGTGATGTGGTACAGTTGTGAACAGAGTATTTGCATTACTACTATAAAAGAAATAATTTCAAACATCAAGTCTTTTTATGTTTATCTCTTAATAATTGAACATTTGCTGATGATACTGTGATATGGTATAACCGATGGACATTTTAATCCATTCCGACAGATTCCATACATACTACAACAAATTCACAGACATATAAACATTCTTAATGTAGACATAATTATTGTTCTAATGTGGATACTTAGTGATAGCAACATAGCACATATCTACTTCATAGTTTTAGTGAGTCATAGTCTAATTAACAATAAAGTATTATATCTAAAATAAAGTCACAAATCAACAAGGGTTAATGACAGTAGTCCTTAAATAATGTATGCAGTACAAAAATTATATTTATTCATGTCTAGATAAAGCATGATAAAGAAGCAAGCATATATACATGCTTAAAACCAAGTCATACATAATTCTTAGTTGATTCTATTGAAAAAAGTTTTCAACAATCACAGTTGTTAAATCTGCAAACCATTTCTCTGAACTGATGCAGTGGGAGTCCAGATATCAATCCCTGTTGGTCAGAGGTTCAATTAAGTCCAATACCCTAACATGTATCATGGCGACTGGCCCTCTGGAGAATATCCTTTCCTGCACCTTTAAATACTTGTCTACCCAAAGCTTTGGGGCCCCAGTACACTGTACAATCCCCACCAAGTAAACATCGAAAAATGTTTATAAACATTTAGTAAATGTATAAACATTTTTTAAACCAAATTTAAACCTAAATATTGACAATTATTCAATATTATGGGTTTATAAACGTTTCAGCAATATTGGTTTGGTATATAAACGTTTAATAAACATTTTTAAATGTTTTACAAAGAGTGAAGAATATCTTAACCTCGCTTTCATTTTGGATGATGATGTCAGCACAGCCATTCTGAGCGTATTCGGCAATGTTCGGTGTATGCGCCGCATGAAGAATTATTCTCGAACGCCTCAGAATTAATCCTCGGAACTTGAAATTTATCCACGTCGAGTAATCTCCAACTTGTGAGGGAGCACTCGGAATTCAAGATGGCGACATAAACAAAGTGGGGTAAAACACCAATAAATACAGGTTATTTTGTCACATTTATGCAAGCTTAGTAGCACTATGAATGGAAAGTTCACCCATAATAATTTATTATAATTATTACATGTTACTTATTGCACAATCAGAAACTGAGTATTTTCTGCCATTGCCATTTGTTTACTTTATTCTGAGAAGATGTTCCGAGCTGTTTGTCTTTTCCTCTCGGAATAAGCCATCTGTGCATGCTCAAGATTTCTCCAAGGAGTATTATATAGTAATATGAGAGAAACTGGAGAAATATTTCTGTTAGTAGATCTTGCTGTATCACTGTTGTTTCAATCCATCATTAAATTATAAGTGGAGACATAAAAGTACATTATATCATAGAATGCACGGTACAAAGTTAAATTGATGTAAACAGGGAAATTATTCATAAAATGAAGTTTGTTTACATTCTCCCTTGAATCATGCTGGATACTTGAACCTATAAGGGGTAGTGAACTGTGGTTAATGTAGAAAACATCTATAAACACTTTTAAACAGTGTACAAACATTTATAAACATTTATGTATTAACGTTTGTAATGTTTATGCTTAAATGTTGATAAACGTTTATAGGTGAATGTTTAGGAGCCCATCATTTTAAACCTTAAATAAACCGTTCATAGTTAGGTTTATAAATGTTTATAAATGTTTGTATTGTTTACTGGGCATATATATGTACAAACATTTAAAAGGCATCTAAAAGTATTTTGCAGGTATTTATTTTGTATAAAAGAATTAACATTAGTGACCAAAGACTTAATAAACATTTAATAAAGAGCTACCGGCCTATATCTGGTCTCTGTTTTATCTTAAAGCTTTTTAAATGTGTCATGACGGCATAACCTATTCATCGCATAGACATAAATAGCCTTGATAATGCTCATTAGTCTACCTATAAAAGGGCACTCAACCATGACTGGTTCAAGGTGAGCCCACCATGTGTACGTTTGTGTTGCTTGACTTTCACAACTACATTTAACACTACATATATCACTTCACATATACACATCTTTCACATCTCTCCTCATATTTTAATCGGGGTCTGTGGTATGGCATTACAGTCCCAGCAGGCACAGGTCCAATTCTTGACATCATGTTTTGGTCATGTTAGTATATGACATCAAGTTACTATCACTCAGACATGATTTAAGGTGGTCACGTCATCTGACACAAATCTGACATCCAGTTTATGTGACATGACATGACTTTAAGTCAATAACATACCTACAATGTCAACTAGATGTCAAAATGATTACCATACCTAACATGATCGTATTATCCTATTCAATGACATAAAATTGACACCATCCCAACATGACTCTGTGTAGTCATGTTAAATGATGAAAATATGATGTTTGAATAATATGATGTGACATGATATTATACTCGGGCATTGTTTCTGACATCCTAGTGATATTAATGTGATGTTACTTTGTTAAGACATTTAAAGTGGAGTATCATCATATCATTTGAGATCAGATTGACATTGGTATTCTATAAAATTATGATTTCATTTTTTACGAATATTACCAATACATCATATGGATGTCTAAATCATGCCTAAGTCAGAATAATTTATCTAGTCTGTGTTAAGTCAAAGTTGGGTTTTACATGCTGTACAACAGCCAGGGTCATATTAGGACAGGCCCTCAGCTTTTTACCATGAGTAGGGGCAAATCCAGGCATAGGTGACAACCTGTGATTAGATGCTGAACCTACTAACCAACTTGGCCTCTAGTCTGTGTGATGTTGCTTTGACAGAAATAATTAATTTTTGGTATAGACAAAACAATTATGTTTAAAACTGTAACTAAAAAGCTGTATGGCAGCAAAAACCTTCAAGAAATATGTTGATTTGTAAACAAATGTATTCTTTAGTGTTTGCAACCAAGCCAAAGATTGAACAAATAAAGAAAAAAAGTTAAGAAAAAAGTGCTTCTAATATTCAAACGTTTGTACCCATAATTTGTATCTTTAAAAGTGGTATAAATTTTCCAACTTGATCCCAGATGACATTCATTATTTTCTCCCATGGAATTATCTGTATAGTACATGGAAATGACTTAAAGCTGTGTCAGGTAAGTGTGCATAAATGGCAATTGTATAATGGGAGTTTAAACAATGTAACACAGTATTAACTTTGAAAACAAATATATTTTTAATCGAATTTGTATTACTGAAAATTGGTTTAAGCACTTGCAAAATGATGTCAATCAGATTTTTAAATCAGTACATCAAATTGATGCCAGTTTCTGATGTCACATAGACATGAAGTCAGTCCAAAATGGGTCATCATATTGATGTCTTATGCTGATATCAAATTTACAATCGGCTACTAGATGTCATTTTTATGGCTTTTGGAGATGTCAAATAGACTAGGCTACTAAAGATCTATTTGATATTTAACATATGATGTCATTTCGAATTTCAAATAAGCATGAGTTTTGGATGTCATACCCAGTGTCTTTTTGATTTCATTTTGACATCCTATTGCCTGCTGGGGTGGCTTATATCTTACCTGGCTGATCGCTATCAGGAAATCAAGGTTAGTTCTACTCTATCTGACCTGTGGAAACTGTTTTATGGTGTATCCCCAGGCTCAGTGCTTGGGCTCATCCTGTTTTCCCTCTCCACATCCCCACTTGGCAGTCATTAAGATCAACAATGATATGAGGTCTCATTTCTGTGCTGATGATTCCCAATGATGCTCTAAATCCACTTTGCATATAAGAACACCGCAACTGCACTTTAGAAATGGAATCAATGTCTCCACAATGTTTATAAAAAACTTGAGATCAATCCTGACAAAGCAGAATCAATTTTCTTTGGATCTAAACAGCAACAAAGCAAATTAAAATCCTTCTTTCCGATCAGTTATCTGGGTGTATATTTGTTTCCTGCTGATACTGTTAGAAACCATGGAGTTCAGTTCAATGCAGGGTTTTCACTAAAGACATGGAATATGGAACCATTAGGTACATAGTGTACCTAAGGGTTCCACAGTCCATGTCTTCAGTGCACAAAAGAAATCAAAAAAGCCCTTTAGCCACAGTTTGATGAATGTTGCTCAAACTTTGTGGAATGGGCTCCCTGATGTCATCCTCATTGCAGTTTTTCTGTTATCTTTCAGGAGCTAATTGAAAACATACCTCTTCAGAAAGCCTATACCCCCACTGCCTTCCCACATCTAGCTTTGGCATCTCTGGTTTTGGCCTGGTATGTCTTTGGGTGCTTATTTTTTCCTACTCTCTTTGTGACTGAAGATTTAGCACTATAAAAGTACTCAAACAATATGAAAAATAATCAGCAATTTATCTTTTATGAAAACATTATAAACTCCTGGATGATATGAATTTTGTACCCAATAATATGGATTTTTTTGTCCTGTCATAACATCGTTGCTCATCCATTATGAAAAAACCTCCCAGTGCAT
Organism: Sabellastarte sp. h YS-2021; assembly: GCA_964017235.1. Lineage (NCBI taxonomy): Eukaryota > Metazoa > Annelida > Polychaeta > Sabellida > Sabellidae > Sabellastarte > Sabellastarte sp. h YS-2021. The sequence continues at coordinate 45,898,626 of OZ024935.1, forward strand.
TATCAGACAAGAAAATTCTAATGCAAATGTTTTATTTCCCTTAAAATTAAGACTGCTTTAAAATTGTAAGATTTTCCTTAGACAATTTTTTTTTGAAGTGAGAATCCAAAGAATGCTGACATTTTCGTTATTCCTACAATACATGCATACAATACAAGTACACTATTTTTACCTCTGCATTCAAGTGGGCCTGCAAATGTTTACTTTATTGCTGACCAGGATCTTCAAATACATTGTATATAAGTAGTTATGACCCTCTTAATTCACAAAAAATGAGGCTATTGTCTCCATGACACAAACTGCTCAAACTTTTCCTGTTTCACTTAGTGCATTCATATAGGTTTATTAGAGAAAATCTTTGTTCTTTCTCCACCTTAGTTATGAGTGTTTTATTATTTGATTATATTAACTCGATTATAATACACCATATTAATCCCTTATACAAGTGCATTATAACAAGTATGTTGTACATTTACATTGTAGACAGTGTTTACAAGGCCAGATTAATGTTCATGTGCTCTTGTGAATATAGACACAAAGTATTGTATGTCTTTTCAAAATATCTCAAAGTTTGATAGCAATGTTTAACATTAGATAAATCATGGCAGGGATATATTTCAAGTAGCTGATGTTTGAAATGAAGTAAAATTTCTAAATATCATTTTTGTATATTATAGCACACTGTAAACTACTGCTTCACACTAACTAGAAAAAATCTTTTCACAACTGCCTAATTGCAATCAGGGCTAGTGTGGCTGACCCCTCTCTGAAGGCAAGTTTGATTAATCCTCTACAATTGATCAAGTGCCTTTAAAAATGCAATTGCTAACTTTACAGGTTCTTGCTGATTGGCCAAGGTGTTACTAATTGTATTCATATCCAGTTAGTAAAAGTGACAAATAGCTAATTGTTACCTGGAATGTATTAGTGTTGACATATGCTACAGTAACGCATATTTATCAGTCACTATCAGCATTTTGTCTTGAAATAAAGTTTATATTGACTGAGGCCTGTCGATAAACTTTATAATTCTAAATATTGTAATCATTAAAATAACTTAGACATAAATAAATAATAATTAAATAATTTCAATCCCTCAGTACACTACACTAACCATAAGCTGGACCCATGAGTACAAGTGAGCTAAGTGGTTGAATTTCGAATTTGTAGCACACAAGTCCTTGTTTCCTTGAAGGAAAGAATTCATGGGTAACATGGAATCTTCTATGTCAACAATTTTATTTTTATTTTATACTTTGATACATTAAATTGGAGGCGTTTTATTCAGTTCATAGTCATTGATCAATACAATATTAAGACTGGTTCTCAATGGCTTAGTAGTAAGAAGGTTTGGCATCTAGTCACAGGCTTTTGCTTCTGTGGGTTCGATTCCCACATGTGACAATGCAGAGATCCTGTCCAAGTATGATCCTGGCTGTTAAACAGGGCATAGTACCTTATTTTCCAGCTGCGAGCAATCAGGGTCATGTTACTGAAAACACAAACTGAAAAAAACAATGAATAAGTGTGTTTGAGTGTGAGCTCCATATGGGGATAATGTGTATGTACCATCAGTTAAAAACCTTCCCAGCACCAAACACACAAAACATCTTAACATGATCTTTTTCAATATATATGTTGTTATTTTTAGTTTGTAGAACAATGGCCTCCCAGCAGGCATGCAATTTTGAAATCAAGTTGAATCTGACATAGAAATCTGGTTGAAATACGTGTAGATTTTGCAAACTGTTTTTTTTTTTATTATATCCAACTGTTGAAATCATGTTGAAACCAACTATTAAAATCTGGTGGTATTTATGGGTGAAATTGGGGGGGCTCGGTGGTGTAGGGGTTAGAGTTCTCCCCTCCAACCTCTGAGGCTGCCGGTTCGAATCTCGGGCCGGGCGCTTCATGTTGGAAAGTTGGTAGTTACTTGCCAATGCGCGGCCGTTTACAGTACAGTATGCACAGGTTTCCTCCACCTATAAACTACCCGTCGCAATATGACCCTGGCTGTTGAACACGACGTAAAACACCAAATAAATTCCCAAAAAAAAATTATGGGTGAAATCTGGTTGAAACACGTTTTTGGTTGGATACAATGTATGAAATAGGGTTGAATTCAATGGGTAAAATCAGGTTATTTACATTGTCTTCTTTATTTGAATCATTGTAGCTTGTGTGCCATAATTATATCTTCTTAATAATATTATACAATAACTATCCATATACATATTTCACAATTTGGATACAACTTAAAAGTAATTAATTCTTTCCAAGATGACATGTTTTCATGAATCATTGTATATTCAATATTCTATTTCTGATGACATTGTAATGACACATAAATTTGCATCAGCTTTAAAATATAATTCCTCAAGATATGTAAATCCATATTTTCCAACTAGATATCAATTTTTATGTTATTAATTGGAACGGTATTATTCAGTGTCTTCAACTGATAAAAATGTACAAGTACAAGCACACATAATCTTTATCATCTTTATACTCTTTTAAAATTAGTCTTTGCTTTACAAATACCTACAAATGCAAAAACTATTGCAATAACAGTTCTTTCAAAAAGTTAGACTTAATCACTATATCTCCCTCTAGAAAAAGAATTTTCAATCAACAAACACTAGTCATTCATTTCCCAACATTCAACCTGTTTTCTGTTCAATAACATGACTATGATTTTATGTCAGAAAACTAACTTGATTTAGTAGGGATTTTTCGTGAAGTATCACTACTTTTTCCAGTCAGAAATCCAGCTGTGAAATAGTGTTGAAATTGTGTCAGTGTCAGTTTTTCAACCAAAAATCACCATGATTTCTGGTCAAAATATCACTACTTTTTCATGTCAGAAAACTAACTTGGCTTTAGTAGATCATAATGCAGATTTCAACGTCAGGCCAGGACCTGTTTTTCAACAACATTTTAAGGCGTGTGCCTGCTGGGCTTGTAATGGGGCTAAAAAAGTTAAACATACTTTAAAAAGTTGTGATTGAAGATTGCCTGTCATGGACCTCAGTCCATCTCTATTTTATTGTGCACAAGGTTTCAGTTTTGAAAGTAAAACCAAATAAATATAATTTAGTTCAATCAATTTTATACCTCAGCAGTGAGTATTGGTTTAATGTATTCCAAAAGAGTTGTCATGTTTTCTTTTGTATGATTCAGTTCATGGGATATTTATATTATGTTTTTAAGCGCAAGCCTCAATAGAGCTCATGCTTCTACAGATCACTTTTTTCTTTTTTGTCTCTGGACTCTGATGAAATTTACCTCTGCATTCTAAATTTACCTCTTGCTCTCCAATAGCTAAAAGGATACATGTCCTTTTGCAAATTTTCCATACACATGTCCTTCTTGCATCGGGCTTTCATGAATTGTGGCACAAAGTGATGACTGTTCCTATGCTCACTGAAGTTAAGCAGCAATGAGCTATGTTAGTACTTGGATGGGTGACCGTCTGAGTTCTAGACCAGCTGTGGGATGTGTCAGTTGGAATTTCTTTCGTAAATTCTAGTGCACTACTTGTGTTTCTGTTAGCTTTGCACACATGCTAGGGGACCAAAACACCTTTTGGCCTTGTTTCTTAAGATACTGGTTCACTATTTTCTTACTTTTTATACCATGAAGATTATAGATTGATAATTAAAGTGTGTGTGCTGAGTCTATAATATTTTCCTCCATTGAGTCTTTGATGAGGCAGTTAAAAGAAAATGTGATTCAGCAGATGTGTTCAAAGGAAGACAATTAATAAAAGTAGATACATGTATCACATCACACCAGGAAGAAAGATCACCTGTACTGTTTTCAAGTGGCTGACATTCCTAAGTATCTGCACCAACCAGATTATCACTGGTTTAACTTCCAGAAAATACCGGTGTATAAAGTGAAACTTTAGAAAAAATTGCAGTATGTTGCTAAAATAAGGCTGATAAGCTGTTTTTAAGGGCGAGCCTCGATAGAGCTCGCGCTACTACAGATCACTTTTTTTTTCTTTCTTTTTTTTTGTCTCTGGACTTTGATGAAATTTACCTCTCTTGCTGTCCAATAGCTACAAGGACACATGTCCTTTTCATTTTTGCACATACATATGTCCTTTTGTCTCCGGACTTTGATGACATTTACAACACCTGTGTATTCTAAATTTACCTCTCTTGTCCAATAGCTAAAAGGACACATGTCCTTTTGCAATTCTCCCATACATATGTCTTTCTTGCATTGGGCTTTCATGAATTGTGGCACAGAGTGATGACTGTTTGTATGCTCACTGAAGTTAAGTGGGAATGGGCTATGTTAGTACTTGGATGGGTGACTGTCTCAGTTCGGGACCAGCTGTGGGATGTATCTAAGTTGGAATTTCTTTGTGTCACGAGACTTTTGTAAATTCTAGTGCACTAGTTGTGTCTTTGATGGCTTTGCGCTAAGGGACCAAAACACCTTTTGGCCTTGTTTCTGACAAGTTAAATCTTTAGAATCACTTTCTCTCAGTCCATTCCCATTGCGTGTTTACATTTCCACTCTAACAATACCAAGCTTTGCTATGAACTTGTTATGTCATCACTCATCCATGGTGAGAAAACAATGATGTCAGCTCTCTCAGCTCTACTTACTTGTATTTTTTTATGTGATCTATTGCTTTCACACCGCATATTTCTTAAGACAACTGACATTTTACATTTCCAAAGGTGTTTATGTGTGCAATAAAGTTATATTCACAGTTTTTGTGAAAAATGGTGCCTATGACCTTCAAAGTTGGGGTTTTACGTCCCGTTCAACAGCCAGGGTCATATTGGGACAGGTCCTCAGAATTGCCACTTGTGGGACTCGAACCCACAGAGGTGACAGCCTATGATTAGATGCCAAACTTGCTAACCACTAGGCCACTGAGGACCTCCCTATGACCTTCAAGAGGAAGCTCAGTTACACTATATACACAAGTAATTTTGCCCGAAGAAAGTAATGGAGGCACTCACTGGCTGAAGCAGAACAATCCTCTCTACAAGGATGTCAGTATATGCCTAGACTTGGAACACAAGTGGGAACACGACGACCCTGTCAAGTTGACGAAGTACTGGTACATCAGCTCCTCTGTCACCTTTGCCAACAGGAAACAACTACCTCATCTAGGTTCATATTGCAAAGATGTGCAACTTAAAAATGAAAGATGTCCCTGGAGGTGGTGATCACTTTTTTCATGCTGTGTCAGTATCATTCACATCAGTTGGAGTGCAAAACATAACTGCGCCTTTTTACGACAAAGACTAATTGAGTATTTGCAGACAACAACCCTGAAAGAATACTACAGTGGATTTTTGCAAGATGAGAACAGTCCAGAACAATCAGATGTATGTGGGACCCTATCTCAGCAGCAAGACCGTATAATGCTTACATTGATGGCCTCAGCAAAGGTGCATGGGCTGACAATATTGCACCGCAAGCTGTCACTAACATGTTAGATTTGAACACAGAGGTACTGAACACAATAACCTAGAATGGCCACATGACGTTCATTTTGACAGAGCAAGAGCACATTTAACAGTCGGCCTGGTGGCTGAAGAGCATTATATGGCACTAGAATATGCTGTCACTGAACCCTGTAAGGAATCAGAAGTTAGAAAGAGACAACAAGCCCTCAAAGATGAAGAAGACAGGATCCATTTTCAGCACACCAGTAAATTATGTTGTATGATACTTTGTTGCAACCTGCTCTGCAACCTCACCACATAGCTTCATCATATTGTGGATTAAAGATGCAACTCTGCTCCCCCAGACAAATGAGTATCCATATTAAAACCTCAGCAGGTACTCAAAGAAATGAACAATGATGATGAAGACATTTTTTCTAGAGAGTTAGAGTGATATGCAGCCAGGCCAGATGGATTAGAAAGGATGTGCTTAGCAGAGTTTTCAGCCACCTAGTCAACAGGGGTAAGGGATGATACAGAAGCCGACCACTTACCTGATGTGCTGAGTGGTAGTGATGACAATAAGCCAGAAGTTAGAGAATTCCCAAACAGACTACCAGCTGTCATCACCTTGCGTTTCGGGGCTTTGCAGAATGAAGAAGCACAAGCATCATTGTATCATCAGATTCCATAAGGAGAAGAAGGAAGGCGAATATCAGTATAGAAATCTGCTCATGCTACATTGCCCTTGGTGTAATGAAGAAACTGACCTCAAAGGTGGATTTCCCTCCTTTGAAGAACAATATGAAAGCATCAAGGACACTGTGCATGCTAATGAAGAGATGTTCAGTATCAACGCTGATGTACTAGAGAGAGCCTATGAGAATGGGTCCTCCAGATGATGCCTGGGATGCAATTACCGGCTTCTTTTAAATTGCAACAGGAAAAGACAAAAAGTTTCACTTAACAAATATATTTAGCAATCAAAATAATGATTACAGTGTACTGGGATGCTCTCATTAGTACATACAGTGTTACAATAGTGAAACCAATCTGACCTTGTCACAATCCTATCCATGTAACTAACAGTTAAGTTTGTCCACTGTATCCAGCAATTTGTTCTGTGATCTATCCGGTGTCCACTAACACAATTATCTGTATCCTGTGATCTGTTCAATGTCCGATAACACAAAACATCCTTATCCTGTGCTCGTTTCAATGTCCAAAAACACAAAATATCTGTGGGAAGCTCTAGAAACCAGTTTAGGGAGTTTTCCGCAAATCTGTAAATAGAATCACTAAGGTTATTGAAGCCTAGAGGTTCCCCAGTCTATAAATAGACCAATCTAGTCTTCTAGTCTAGTGTTAACTAGACAAGTTCTATAGAATATAAAAATCAATAACTCAATGACCTTATCTGGTAATCCATGCACACATTACACTTTTTCTTCGATTAAACAAAGCATTGGCATAGTGATTATACATGTAATAATGCTCGCTTCACAGCTGAGTTGAACAAGATCCTGATGAGTAATGAGCAGTATCGAGCTATGATGCTAACTTTGAACAGCAAGCAGATGGAATTTGTGATGTTTCACAGAAAGTGGTGTAAAGAAGCAATCTAGGCTCTTAAAAGTACCTTCCTCTGCCACAGTACAAAGTCTTTCTTAGTGAGCCTGGAGGAGTCAGGAAGAGTCATGTCATCAAACTGACTCATTATGAAACCATGAAACTCTTACAACCTTTATTGTGACATTTTGAACCAGATGAACTGCTAGTTTTACTGACTGCCTTCACTGGAACTGCTGCATTCGGTATTAAGGGTATGATACTGCATTCAGCACTAGGTTTCAGCTGTGGACCAAAGAGTCAAAAACCAGTTTCAACCAGCAGGCAGTGAGAAGGTAAATACACTCCACTCTCGGCTGGCACAGCTAAAGCCTCTCATTATAGATGAAGTGTCAATGGTTGGAGCCAACCTACTTTACCATGTCTATAGACAGAAGATATCTGTCTAGGGAAACAATGTACAAGATAGTCATCTCCATGGAAGGCAAAGGCTTGTTTATGCCTGGCCAGGCGTATGTTGCCTTGCGCAGATTTAGGAATTTCAATGGCCTTTACCTGTTAAGTTTTGATGTTACTTCCACATGACTTAATCCACTTGTTGCTCAAGAAATGAATTGGCTTTGAAAGCCCCATTTCAGCTCATACAGAGCTCATGATAAGATTATTGATTATAAGATCATACATGGAACACCAGGAGGACTTGAAGGTAGTTGGTAATCTAGTAGACGTCTTCTGCTTTGCTAAGAATTTCCTAAAAGAACATCAAAAAAGTGACCTCGATTCTTGCAGAGCATAAAATTTTCAGAACAGATCGACCAGCGGCCATTATGACTATGACTATGGCTGATTCAGGAGGTTAAAATGAATGTTCCTGGACTTGAATGTGTTGTATAGTTGGTGTGAATGCATCCAATTCAAACAATATAGTCACCATATACTGACCTCCATCCATGTTACTGGCCACATTTATAACCAAGCTACGGCTGCTTTTTGGATCTTTACCAAGCAAAGTGCCTCCTGTCATCTTGGGAGATTTTAATATTGACTTTATTCAATCCCCACAACACCAACTGGTTACACTGATGCAGCAATTTGGGTTCAGGCAGAAAGTGACCCACCACCAATTACGGTTCTCTGCTGGATCATGTTTATATAAATGAAAACCAGAGTCCTTATATCAGCATTGCAGACTGCTACTTTTCTTATCATGGCACAGTCTGTATCATTTTGCTTGTAATTATGCTGCTATTGTAAACAGTATTTGCTCATGAGGATATTGTTTGTACATGTGTTTGCTGTTTCCTGTTGGCATTCTTATTTTATTACTTGTGCCAGAGGAGAATATGTAATTTTCAGTGTTTGTTTCACTCTTTGTTTATGTAAAAAAAATCAATGATAATTTGTATACACATGAATTTTGACCAAAACGTTAATATGGCTTTATGGTGACCTTTGATATTTTAAATTACACCTGAGAGTTTTCCTTTTGTTAAAAGTGTCCAATATCTTTCACTATTGGCCACTTTGTGGTTTAGACCATATATAGAAGTCCTTTTAACACATTTCTAAAGAAACCCTTTTACATTCATTTCAAATAACATGATCATAAAAACAGAAAAAAATACACACCAGGAGTATAGAAATGAAAGGTGATGATGCTAAACAACATCTTAAAAATTATAAATTAAGGAAGAGGTGTAATTTAAATAGGTTAAGAGCCTCGTAAGTATCCAATATTGGAAAATAATGAACTGTTGACTCGGTCCCTTCATGACCTCATAAACAGTCCATTATTTTACAGTATTAGACACTTACTTGGCCATTAACCTATACTTAAAAATCATTGGTAGCTTACATTATTTATACAGAAAGCGTAGTGTATGTGTTCACTACCATTTTGACCCCCAAGCCATTTTAAATGGCAGGCCCTGCCATTTACATCCACTAGGTTTAAATAAGGGGTTGTAAATGGCTGAGCCATTTAAAGTGGCGGACTACAGGCCCCAGCCATTTTAACCTTATCAGCCCAACTTAGGGTTAACAAAATTCAAGAATGTTTTTTTTTTTGTGCTGAATTAATATAATATAAACTATTTACAAGGAAATTATTTTTCATGAAAAAGATGACATTAACATAGATAAACTTAACAGACCCTTGTATAAAAGTACTTTGTACTTCGTTTTTATTTTATATAAATATATTTCACTTATCTCAACTCAACAAAAAGTGTTTAATAATCCAAAATGAATTGTGTTTCCTGAGTCTTTATTTGTTTATTTGGGGTTTTACGTCGCTTTCAACACTGTACATGTCATATCACGACGGGTAGTTGGAAGGGCAGAGGAAACCAGTACATATAGTTCGCTAGGGTTCTGTACTGTAAACTGCCGACCAACGGCAAGCAACTACCAGCTTTCCCACTTACGGCCATGACGGGGATCGAACCCCGGCCGCAGAGGTACGTGGGAGGCGAGAGTGTTACCACTCTGCTACCGTGGCCCCTTCCTGAGTCTTTATAGGCATTAAAATGATCCTTTGATGTCGATTTCATTGCCTTTCATTGGAATGATTTCTTTATTGGATTTGTTCCTATAGTTTCAACATTCTATTGATGCCGATTTGTTTCACTTGGGTGGGTGAAGCACACAATAGGGAATACCCCAAATCATAAAGTAAAACAAGTTAACATCAAAGTAATCTCTAAATGTAATGGGGCTTAATTCTATCAAACCCGTAAGGGGAAAGTTTATGAGTAAGCCTAATTATATATTTCAACTTTAACAAAGAATTTTAAAGTTACCTTTTACACTAAAAGCTACACTAATTAACTGAAAAATGTAAGTAAATCAACAACTTAAGTGGATGAATTTAGTCAAACAACACATTGATGCACAAAATCATTAAAATAATAGAAAATTGATGTTTTCTAATAGGTTATATGGGTAAATGTCCATTTAAGAACTTAACGTTAAACATTTGAAAATTATGATTACATTAATTATTTTGTTTCAAACATGTAAACATGTAAAGTATCACCCCCAAACACCTTAACAGAGTTCAAAATAGGTGAAACAGAGGTGAAAGAAATCAATTTCAAAAGAATGCTAGAATGCTTGCAAATCTAAGACTGATCCAGTTACAAAGTCACACACATAGTCAAACAAATCAACTTAAAAGGGATGTTGAAACAATAGATGTATTATGGTCTAATCCAGTTGCCTAATCACCAGCCACAAGTGAAACAAATCAAGTTGAAAGCAGTGGTTGAACAATAGACACCTTATGACTTAATCACCTTCCCATTGTCAGACTAACTGAGACCGAGTCTTGGAACAATAAAGAAATGGAGACTAATCCTATCAATGCATGATCAGGTAAAGAAAAAGAAATAGAAAAATAAGTACACAATATCATTTTAATTTCAAAAATAAAAACTATGTGTGCAAATTATAAGTTGTGCTAATATATGTTATCAAATATTCAGATAAGATATGCCCACCAAATCTTAAATAATATTTCACAAAGATATACTGTATAATTAAAACTGAAATTTCAGTATTTAAATAAAGTAGCATGGTTATATTCAATTTCATGATTAAAACCCTCCAACAGGCATACTTCAAACACCAGAGTGTGTATACTTCAAACACTAGAGCAGGCATACTTTAAACACCCTTGTAATTTTCAACTTGCTCAAAAATGCTTATGAATAAACTAATGTCAATGATGTTGGTTGTTAACAAAAATACATGTACACCTCTGCGGCCGGGGTTCGATCCCCGTCATGGCCGTAAGTGGGAAAGCTGGTAGTTGCTTGCCGTTGGTCGGCAGTTTACAGTACACAACCCTAGCGAACTATATGTACTGGTTTCCTCTGCCCTTCCAACTACCCGTCGTGATATGACCTGTACAGTGTTGAAAGCGACGTAAAACCCCAAATAAACAAAATACATGTATTCTGAAAATAATATTTCATCTCTGTACTAAACGTGAAATATAAAACACAATAAACTAATGTTTGATGTTGAATAATAAAAGACAATAATTCTGAAGTGTTTAGACACTAATGCTTATTCACACTGTTAATATTTGATGATATGCCTTACAAAATATTTATAAGGTTGTAGATTGTCTTTCAAAAGTCAAGGGTGGACTTTATCATCAGAGGCTGGATTTTTAAGGAGCAACTCCTCCCTGAGGTACTCTAGACAGGTGCAAACACGACTGGGTAAATGCACTTACTGCCCCATAATCAAGAAGATTGATTTGGTCACCTGTAAAATTACTGGTAAAAATACAAACCTATTGACTTACCAAACATATTGTCATGTGAACTCAGTGACATAGTATACTTAATAACATGAAAAAAAAAATTTATTATATTATGTAGGTGAAACAGGCAGAGACTTTAGATCAAGAATCTATGAGCATAAACTCTCTGTAAATAAACTCAAGGACAATAGAGTCACCCCAGTATCCAAACATTTCACTGGAAATGGTCACTCTATTAAGGACATTATCCTGGAATGGTGCACTCCCAAATACAAGACTCCCAAACAAGCTCACAGGAGAAGGCGTGAGCAGTGGTGGATGTGGAATATTGGAGCTGTCCATCCAATTGGCATGAATCAATTTATCTAGCCTTTGTGCATTTTTGGTCTTTCTTCACACTCTTGGAGACCCCTTATTTCTTATATTCTTATCTTTTATTTTAATGTCTGATGTTGACTTTGTTTTTATCATCTAGTTGGCTGAGCTGTTTAAAACGGCAGCCTGCTGTTTAAAACGGCGGCCTGCTGTTTAAAATGGCAGACTTCCGTATAAAACAGCAGATGGGGTCAAAATGGCATGTAACATATGCAGGTAGGACTAAAAAGCTTTAGTTTGTCAGAATATTTTAGATGTTATGTTATGGTCACCTTAAAGTTAAAAATGAGGGTTTTGTTTATTGTATCTTAGCAATGAAACTCATAAAGTTATTAACAGATTCTGATGAAACTTTCAGAGTGTCAATATTACTTCTAGTAGGAACTGATTCAAATTTTTAATGATCAGGGCAAAATTCTTCATTCTCGATCAATCCTTCACTTTTGTGCTCATATAAATCAATTACATGACATTGTCCTGTGTAAAAAATAGTCATTTCTATCTCATCCAAGCCATTTATTTCTTCTTTTGGCTGGAAGCATAAAACTGGCAGAGGTCTGCATTCTTTGAGTGCTTTTTCTAGTTTATTATTTATTTTTGTTGATTTTCTATGCTTGTATGACTGAACCAAGTAACTATTCTATCAAATGTGACACAAAAATGTGTTTTTTTGCAAAAATAATATTGGTAATAAGAAAATAGTCTTGAGTGCATAGGTTATAAAATATACCCATAGCTCCCACATGTTGGTTGATGCCTAGTGGTGTTAGTGAGTGCAGTTTAATGATCCAGGACAGCTCATGTGTTTTTCCCAATCCTGTCTCATTGGATCCAAACTTAGGTGTGCACCATTCTAGCAAACAAAACTCCATGTGCGAGACTCTAAATTAATGAAGAAAACTGTCACTTCCCCTCCAGGCAAATTGATTGTGCTAACAAGGCAGATCCCACTGTGATAAACCTCACCCCACCAATGCCTGGCCCTAGCAACCAGAAGAAGATAAAACCAACCTCGATGGTCTTAGACAGTTCAACATATGAAGCTATATGTTCACATAGACCAACCAGACCAGCTTTTGTAGCCACCAAAAAGACAATTCCTAGACCACAAAGAGAATTCACATACCAGGGATATTGTGATGCCAGCACCTTCAGCCAAATTGGAATACGTTGTCAAACCATTTTCCAAATAGACTCACACTTTATGTATACAATATTAAAAATAAAACAACATTTTATTTTTATATTCATGTTTATTTCTCAATACATTATTTTCAACATGTTATAAGAAAATAAATTATTTGAATGCTAATGTATGAGATGGCAGGTCAATTTTCAGGATATTGACATCAACTTCCAGTCTGAATGCACTTGAAAGAACAAAAAATATATATTTAGTAATCCTACTAATAAATCTTGGCATACCTATAATATCCTAACTAAAGGACAAATTTGCCACTATTTTTCAGCAATGAGAGACATACAGTATCCTGAAGTACACTAGGTCATATACCCATTTATATTACCAAATAATTAGTGATCTTATTCTTACCAGCCCTAAAGCGCCAAAAACCGACAAAACCGGCCAAAAACCGGCAACTAATCGGTTTTCTGCCAGCTTTGTGGTTTAACACAGAAAGTATTTTAGGGCCCTTATTCCATTAAATGGGACATTGCCTCTGCCGAGATCTATACAGATTATGGTCGAAATATAATTATAACATTAATGTAGATTGTATCAGGCAACTCACTGACTATCACTTGATTAATAGCTTTATAATTATTAAAAATAATATTGAGACTGTATTTTTATCACTTCAAGTTTGTCAAATTTATATTTGTTTGACACAATTTTGAGTGAATGGATGAGACTTTGGTTCAACAAGGAAATTACCGATGCTCTGACTAACCTAGTTCTATAAGAACTATTATAACAGAAAGGGATGGAGCAAATACTTGGGAAAACAAGCATAGAAAAACTTTTAAACGAGTGCATGTGGTTGTTTGAAATACTTGGTGATGTTCAACAGCCAGCCATGCAATTTCCTTAGAACTGAAATTATATTGATCTACTAGTGATTCATACAATTCCAGCTGCCATATTTGAAAAAAAATGTTGTTTACATATATTTAACTTAGAGACACTTCTGAAAAGTGAATTACAGTAATCCAATTGAATACTGACAAGAGCATTTGTCATGCACAAATATAGATGCGTCAGGAGCCAGATAAAGCTTGACACCTTTTAAGTCCCTTCATAAATTGAATAAAATAATTTCACAGACACTCTGGACATGGTTAGACAAGGAAAATTTTGTGTTAAACCACATGGCTAAGTTCTGAACTGACTTAACTGGAAACATACGTTCATCCTATCCTTCTGTATTTTGCAACCAAAGAGTATATAAGCTCAGTCTTATCCAGAATCAATTTAAGCTTACTGGTTGACATCCATACTTTATGTCATGGAGAAAATATTCAGATTTTGTGAGGCAGAAGAGGCATTTTTGTGAGATAAATGCAGAGTTGGTTGGGGTCAGTATAAAAGGATATTTAACCTTTGATTTTGCTAATCACCAAGCTGCTGGTTGTAGTGTACAATGAAAAGGCATTGACCTAAAACAGAGCCTTGAGAAATTCCAAATCAGAAAGATCACACAAAGTAGAATTAATTTTTGTATACTGATAATGCTCAAATAAGTATGACGTCAACCAGTTGAGAACAGAGCCACCCAACTCCAAATCATCTGGAGGCAACTGAAAAGAGATGAATAATCAATAGTGACACAGGCATTGGAAAAGCCCTGCAATACCAAGGCAGAAATTTCACCTTTTTGACATGGATAAGTGAACTGTAGTTTTATGGACAGAAGAGCAATCTCAATTGAATAACCTGGGGTCGTATTCTTCAACAATACTTTGCTAAGTCATATTCATCAACCTCTACTTTGTTAAATATTACTTAGATTCTGATCGAGTTAGGATTTTCTCCTGAGACAAGTACTAAGGGAACCAGACTGTGTTTCTGTGTATGTGTGGGTACTTTATAAAAGTCGGAACCGGACTTGCAAACTGGACCAATTTCCGGACCGCCCTTACCACCGCCCTACTTACCGCCCAGCCAATCGGAGAACAGATGCTGGTCCGGGTACAACTGAGAACGCCCTGGGGCAGTGACTTCTTCTCCTTGATGGGCTGGGGCGGTGACCTCTTCTCCTTGATGGGCTTGGGCGGTGACCTTGTCTCCTAGATAGGCTGGGGATGTGACCTCTTCTCCTTGATTGGCTGGGGCTATGACCTCGTCTCCTTGATGGGCTGGGGTGGTGACCTCTTCTCCTTGATTGGCTGGGGCAATGACCTCGTCTCCTTGACTGGCTGGGGCGGTGACCTATTCTCCTTGATGGGCTGGGGCGATGACCTCTTCTCCTTGATGGGCTGGGTCGGTGACCTGGCCAGATCTAGAGAATTGAAGTTTTTCTGGTCTGACAAATGATTATAATATAGTTTACCGCCCTGTCTATGGGTGGCGCCCTGTGTTTTGCAAAATGTCTTCTATTTATAGTTTGCTACCAGATACCAAACAAAGTGAAGGTTATGTAAATAGAGTTAATAGACACCATCAACCTTGTCAAAAATAATAAGAACTTGGATCATACATAATAAAGCTTAGGAGATATAGCCACCGCCCAATTCTACCGCCCTGGTCCGACAGCCCTTCCGGAAGTCCGTGTTTTATAATTAACCGTGTGTGTGTGTGTGTGTGTTTGTGCGCAGGCGCAGAAAGATTACTGTGGCAGAAGAAGAACTCTGTTTTTGGGAGAGAAAGGATAATCGTTCGAGAAAGCAAAAAGATGTCACTCAAAATTGGAGATGACTTCCCAAACTTTGACGTTGTAACAACCGAGGGAAAATTTAAAATCCATGATCATTTTAAAAATTCGTAAGTAATACGAGTATGCAAAAGACACAAACAACACATTTATCAATAAGCCTATTCGTAGTTCCGATCTTCCGGTGTAAACAAACGTCGGAGAGCACATAAACAAATGCACATGGTGGGCGAAAATAGGTGAATTTTTGTCCTCATCTTCATAATAAAAGGGCTGTATCTCTGGAAATTTTATAATAGAAACTATTTTAACCAGACATACACATCAGCATTATGGCAAAGGTTATGTTATAAAAGCTGTATAAAATAGCATATATATTATACACATATAATACACATCAGCATTATGGCAAAGGTTATGTTATAAAAGCTGTATAAAATAGCATATATATTATACACATATTGTATTTGTTGTGTCCTTGGCTTAATATCAACTGCTTTTAAATATATCAAACCATTTTGAGTCATTTTATCAAGTTTTATTCAACAGAAAATATATTTTTTGCAAATCTCTAGTTTTATGTGGGGTAGTGCCACGGCTCTACACGCAAGTAAAGTAGAGCCGAGGTAACCACGTCTAGGCAAAGGTATATTTCAACAAGGTTTGTGCTTAATTTTATTGCATTAAAATCAATCCAGTATTCGCAATATATATATATATGTTACAGTGATTCTGTGAAACCAGTCATTACACGTAATGACTGAAAGTTTCAGTCATTTCGCGTAATGACTGAAATGACCAGTCATTACGCGTAATGACTAACATTTTCAGTCATTTCATGTAATGACTGAAATATATGGTTCATTTTTACACAGATTGACTGGATTAATTTCAGTCAATATGTGTAATTGATTTAGAGTTTTTAGAGTTTGTAATTGATTTAGACTTCACACCCTTTGCATTATTCAGAACCTTTGTACATTGTTCCCCTGCATTTTGAAAATTTTTGTGCTAGAGAACATTAAACTATTTTAATCAAATAAATAACTTTGGAATTCTCACATGCTCCCGAATTTATAGCCAGAATTTTCAAACCTAAACGCAGACTTGTGTAATAGACTCTATTGTCATTTTCAAAAATATTTTTAAAATATTGAATGGTTACATGTATCTAATTACATTTTAAATATTATTTACAATCTAAATTCATATTTGCAGTTTTAAAACTAAACTCATTGTCATTGAATGAAAATATTTCTTTGTTGTCAATGAAATTTATGTCTTTTTTGAAGACTAATTCTCATTTATAAATCATAATTTATAATACATTTTGCCTTTTATGTTATTAATTAAAGATTCAGTTCTATTGTGGCAGTTTGTTAGGAAGCACAAAACCATGAAGCTTTTGAAGTGAATCTAGTCCACTCTTGTCCTAATTGCAATGCAGCTCTTTCATCCTGTTTTGTTCTTTCAGGCCTTGTTACTGTTGTTTGACCTCTCCACACAAAGAGCCTGTTTATCAAAGATGGAGTTGACCTTTAATGTTCTAAAATAACTAGGACAACTTAATCCATTCTTTTAATAGTTATTAAAGCCTGAGTAGGATAACTTAGAGCTCTAACTCACACCTGAGTACCATTGTAACAATAAATGAGTAGGATAACTTAGAGCTCTAACTCACACCTGAGTACCATTGTAACTATAAATAACCATCAAGATACTTGATTTACTCTATATTCTTCAGTTAGACATTAATGTTACACAGAACTTTAGATTATAGTAAGAGTCTATAGATTGGGTCCCCGTTAGGAATGCTACCTATCCATTGGGTCTCCTGTCATATTTTACAAGGGAGTACATATATATGAAGGTCATTTTTATGACATGAATTAAAAGAAGTGGGGCTTAGTTAAAATAACTGCAGAAGAGTTTGATAATTTGATCATTTACCCATGTTATCAATCAGTAATCATGTCAGAATATGTTCAAATCTGAAGTGATAATTTCATTACCCCTCTTTAGTAATCACATGAGAATGCAATTTAAATTACTAAGTGAGGCCAGACAATTTCATTTTTAGTAAAGCAAGTATTTAAAACTATTTATTGCAATTCAGCCATTACGCGTAATGACTGGACCTTATTTTCAGTCATTACGTGAAATGACTGAAAATTTTAGTCATTACGCGTAATGACTGGTCATTTCAGTCATTACGCGAAATGACTGAAACTTTCAGTCATTACGCGTAATGACTGGTTTCACAGATTGACTGTAACATATATATATATATATATATATATATATATAGGTATACACTGTGCTTTACTATTATTGTCCATTTCTCATCCTATTGTCTATATAGCAATTTTTTTATTGCGTTAATACATCCTATCCAATGGACAATTGCTAAACCGGTCGGCGCAGACCGGCCCGCCAAACGCCAGAAAAAGACGTCCTGTGTTTCCACCGGCTGGCCGGTCCCAGTACTGTGCATTCGCCAGGTGGCGCATGGTATTTACTTCCTGTCTAGACAACATGACATCATAGCATCTTTTTAGTTTGGCGCGTGTACTGTGCAGACGTAGTTTCTACAATCTCCAGATTTTTATGTCAGCTGACTTGTCAGTCAGCTGACATTATGTCATCACTCTGCGGCGTGGGCGTACGCGTCCGCGTCCGCGTGAACAACTTCTTCTCCAAAACTACAAGGCCTAGAGACATGCTGTTTTTTTTAAAAGATACCTTATCTATCGAGGATGAAAAATTGTTCAAGGCATGCAAATCTGTCTGTTCGTCTGTTTGCTAGAGACATTACAAGGGGGGTACCCCCACCAAAAGTGTGAAAATTTCAACTTTTTATCACAATTTTCTCAGTGACTATTGCAGGGATTTCTCTCATATCTTGCATATATGTACTAGGCCAGAGGTAGATTCTCTTGTGTGAGTATGAGACCTGGATCTGTCTTACTTTTTTTTTAATAAATTTTTTTAATAATTTTTAATGCATTAAAATTCATGAAATCATGCACTAAATCACTTATAACTTCAAAAGTGTTGCATTTACAGCATTTTGTGAAAATATGTTGTTCAGCTACTTTTTTCATAGCTACAATATGGTGAGTAAGTTGGGTGTTTGTCTCAATAGCTAAGTGAGTAATAGCTACTTTTGGGCTTTTCAGTAACTTCCATTATGAGTAAAATCACTTGTAACTTAAAAACTATTGCATTTAGAGAATTTCGTATAAATATGTTATTCAGCTACTTTTGGGCCAGCTATATCATAGTGAAATTTCAGACCTGTAGCTCATGGCATAGCTGAGTAATAGCTACTTTTAGGTTATCACTGTTGAGTAAATCGCTTATAACTTGAAAACTATTGCATTTAGAGAATTTCGTATAAATATGTTATTCAGCTACTTTTGGGTCAGCTATAACATAGTAAAATTTCAGACCTGTAGCTCATGGCATAGCTGAGTAATAGCTACTTTTAGGTTATCACTGTTGAGTAAATCACTTATAACTTGAAAAGTGTTGCATTTAGAGCATTTTGTTAAAATATGTTATTCAGCTACTTTTTTCATAGCTACAATATGGTGAGTAAGTTGGGTGTCTGTCTCAATAGCTAAGTGAGTAATAGCTACTTTTGGGCTTTTCAGTAACTTCCATCATGAGTAAAATCACTTGTAACTTAAAAACTATTGCATTTAGAGAATTTCGTATAAATATGTTATTCAGCTACTTTTGGGCCAGCTATAACATAGTAAAATTTCAGACCTGTAGCTCATGGCATAGCTGAGTAATAGCTACTTTTAGGTTATCACTGTTGAGTAAATCACTTATAACTTGAAAACTATTGCATTTAGAGTATTTTGTTTCAATATGTTATTCACCTATTTTGGGGTCAGCTATAACATAGTGAAGTTTCAGACCTGTGGCTCATTTCATAGCTGAGTAATAGCTACTTTGAAGTTCTCACTGTTGAGTAAATCAGTTATAATTATGTCCACCCCCCTGGGGGGTGGATATATTATTTTTGCTTTTTTCGCCGTCCGATGTCCGATGTCCGATGTCCGGCGTCCGGCGTCCGGCGTCCGATGTCCGGCGTCACGCATGGTTTCCGCTCATTTAAAGGAAAAGTATTAGAGCTATTGTCACCAAATTTGGTATGCAGGCTTATTGGGTCAGTAGCTTGCTTGGGATTGCTTTTGGCTGTTGTACCTCTTTTGCTTACTGAGTAATACTTAAGTACAGCTATTTTCAGTACCCATTGGTTTCCGTGCATTTAAGCCAAAATAATTAAAGATATTTTACTACAATTTTGAATACAAGATTGTTATGTCCATAGCTCGCTTGGTATTGCATTTGGGACTGATAGCTTTGTCAGTACATGAGTAATAGCCATTTAGGTACTTCATTGTGTATTTTCAGTACTACTTTTGAGTAATTTGCTTCTATCTCCTTAACCGTGCGAGATAGAGCGATTTCGGCAAAATTTTCGACCCGCAGGGTATCTGAGGAGTGTACTCTTTGCAATTTTCAAAAAATTTTCCCCTCCCCAAAAATGGCGGCCATTTTGAATTTTCGAATTTTTGCCAAAAATGGCAAAACACAAATTTGCTTCTATCTCCTTAACCGTGCGAGATAGAGCGATTTCGTCGAAATTTTCGACCCACAGGGTATCTAAGGAATGTAATATTTGCAATTTTCCAAAAATTTTCCCCTCCCCAAAAATGGCGGCCATTTTGAATTTTCGAATTTTTGCCAAAAATGGCAAAACACAAATTTGCTTCTATCTCCTTAACCGTGCGAGATAGAGCGATTTCGTCGAAATTTTCGACCCACAGGGTATCTAAGGAATGTAATATTTGCAATTTTCAAAAAAATTTCCCCTCCCCAAAAATGGCGGCCATTTTGAATTTTCGAATTTTTGCCAAAAATGGCAAAACACAAATTTCCTTCTATCTCCTTAACCGTGCGAGATAGAGCGATTTCGGCAAAATTTTCGACCCACAGGAGATCTAAGGAATGCAATCTTTGCAATTTTCCAAAAATTTTCCCCTCCCCAAAAATGGCGGCCATTTTGAATTTTCGAATTTTTGCCAAAAATGGCAAAACACTAATTTGCTTCTATCTCCTTAACCGTGCGAGATAGAGCGATTTCGGCAAAATTTTCGACACACAGGGTATCTAAGCAATGCAATCTTTGCAATTTTCAAAATATTTTCCCCTCCCCAAAAATGGCGGCCATTTTGAATTTTTGCCAAAAATGGCAAAACACAAATTTGCTTCTATCTCCTTAACCGTGCGAGATAGAGCGATTTCGTCGAAATTTTCGACCCACAGGGTATCTAAGGAATGTAATATTTGCAATTTTCAAAAAATTTTCCCCTCCCCAAAAATGGCGGCCATTTTGAATTTTCGAATTTTTGCCAAAAATGGCAAAACACAAATTTGCTTCTATCTCCTTAACCGTGCGAGATAGAGCGATTTCGTCGAAATTTTCGACCCACAGGGTATCTAAGGAATGCAATCTTTGCAATTTTCCAAAAATTTTCCCCTCCCCAAAAATGGCGGCCATTTTGAATTTTCGAATTTTTGCCAAAAATGGCAAAACACAAATTTGCTTCTATCTCCTTAACCGTGCGAGATAGAGCGATTTCGTCGAAATTTTCGACCCACAGGGTAGCTAAGGAATGCAATCTTTGCAATTTTCCAAAAATTTTCCCCTCCCCAAAAATGGCGGCCATTTTGAATTTTTGAATTTTTGCCAAAAATGGCAAAACACAAATTTGCTTCTATCTCCTTAACCGTGCGAGATAGAGCGATTTCGTCGAAATTTTCGACCCACAGGGTATCTAAGGAATGCAATCTTTGCAATTTTCAAAAAATTTTCCCCTCCCCAAAAATGGCGGCCATTTTGAATTTTCGAATTTTTGCCAAAAATGGCAAAACACAAATTTGCTTCTATCTCCTTAACCGTGCGAGATAGAGCGATTTCGTCGAAATTTTCGACCCACAGGGTATCTAAGGAATGTAATATTTGCAATTTTCAAAAAAATTTCCCCTCCCCAAAAATGGCGGCCATTTTGAATTTTTGAATTTTTGCCAAAAATGGCAAAACACAAATTTGCTTCTATCTCCTTAACCGTGCGAGATAGAGCGATTTCGTCGAAATTTTCGACCCACAGGGTATCTAAGGAATGCAATCTTTGCAATTTTCCAAAAATTTTCCCCTCTCCAAAAATGGCGGCCATTTTGAATTTTCGAATTTTTGCCAAAAATGGCAAAACACAAATTTGCTTCTATCTCCTTAACCGTGCGAGATAGAGCGATTTCGGCAAAATTTTCGACCCACAGGGGATCTAAGGAATGCAATCTTTGCAATTTTCCAAAAATTTTCCCCTCCCCAAAAATGGCGGCCATTTTGAATTTTCGAATTTTTGCCAAAAATGGCAAAACACTAATTTGCTTCTATCTCCTTAACCGTGCGAGATAGAGCGATTTCGGCAAAATTTTCGACGCACAGGGTATCTAAGGAATGCAATCTTTGCAATTTTCCAAAAATTTTCCCCTCCCCAAAAATGGCGGCCATTTTGAATTTTCGAATTTTTGCCAAAAATGGCAAAACACAAATTTGCTTCTATCTCCTTAACCGTGCGAGATAGAGCGATTTCGTCGAAATTTTCGACCCACAGGGTATCTAAGGAATGTAATATTTACAATTTTCAAAAAAATTTCCCCTCCCCAAAAATGGCGGCCATTTTGAATTTTCGAATTTTTGCCAAAAATGGCAAAACACAAATTTGCTTCTATCTCCTTAACCGTGCGAGATAGAGCGATTTCGGCAAAATTTTCGACCCACAGGGTATCTAAGGAATGCAATCTTTGCAATTTTCCAAAAATTTTCCCCTCCCCAAAAATGGCGGCCATTTTGAATTTTCGAATTTTTGCCAAAAATGGCAAAACACTAATTTGCTTCTATCTCCTTAACCGTGCGAGATAGAGCGATTTCGGCAAAATTTTAGACGCACAGGGTATCTAAGCAATGCAATCTTTGCAATTTTCAAAAATTTTCCCCTCCCCAAAAATGGCGGCCATTTTGAATTTTCGAATTTTTGCCAAAAATGGCAAAACACAAATTTGCTTCTATCTCCTTAACCGTGCGAGATAGAGCGATTTCGTCGAAATTTTCGACCCACAGGGTATCTAAGGAATGCAATCTTTGCAATTTTCAAAAAATTTTCCCCTCCCCAAAAATGGCGGCCATTTTGAATTTTCGAATTTTTGCCAAAAATGGGAAAACACAAATTTGCTTCTATCTCCTTAACCGTGCGAGATAGAGCGATTTCGTCGAAATTTTCGACCCACAGGGTAGCTAAGGAATGCAATCTTTGCAATTTTCCAAAAATTTTCCCCTCCCCAAAAATGGCGGCCATTTTGAATTTTTGAATTTTTGCCAAAAATGGCAAAACACAAATTTGCTTCTATCTCCTTAACCGTGCGAGATAGAGCGATTTCGTCGAAATTTTCGACCCACAGGGTATCTAAGGAATGCAATCTTTGCAATTTTCAAAAAATTTTCCCCTCCCCAAAAATGGCGGCCATTTTGAATTTTCGAATTTTTGCCAAAAATGGCAAAACACAAATTTGCTTCTATCTCCTTAACCGTGCGAGATAGAGCGATTTCGTCGAAATTTTCGACCCACAGGGTATCTAAGGAATGTAATATTTGCAATTTTCAAAAAAATTTCCCCTCCCCAAAAATGGCGGCCATTTTGAATTTTTGAATTTTTGCCAAAAATGGCAAAACACAAATTTGCTTCTATCTCCTTAACCGTGCGAGATAGAGCGATTTCGTCGAAATTTTCGACCCACAGGGTATCTAAGGAATGCAATCTTTGCAATTTTCCAAAAATTTTCCCCTCCCCAAAAATGGCGGCCATTTTGAATTTTCGAATTTTTGCCAAAAATGGCAAAACACAAATTTGCTTCTATCTCCTTAACCGTGCGAGATAGAGCGATTTCGGCAAAATTTTCGACCCACAGGGGATCTAAGGAATGCAATCTTTGCAATTTTCCAAAAATTTTCCCCTCCCCAAAAATGGCGGCCATTTTGAATTTTCGAATTTTTGCCAAAAATGGCAAAACACTAATTTGCTTCTATCTCCTTAACCGTGCGAGATAGAGCGATTTCGGCAAAATTTTCGACGCACAGGGTATCTAAGCAATGCAATCTTTGCAATTTTCAAAATATTTTCCCCTCCCCAAAAATGGCGGCCATTTTGAATTTTCGAATTTTTGCCAAAAATGGGAAAACACAAATTTGCTTCTATCTCCTTAACCGTGCGAGATAGAGCGATTTCGTCGAAATTTTCGACCCACAGGGTAGCTAAGGAATGCAATCTTTGCAATTTTCCAAAAATTTTCCCCTCCCCAAAAATGGCGGCCATTTTGAATTTTCGAATTTTTGCCAAAAATGGCAAAACACAAATTTGCTTCTATCTCCTTAACCGTGCGAGATAGAGCGATTTCATCGAAATTTTCGACCCACAGGGTATCTAAGGAATGTAATATTTGCAATTTTCAAAAAAATTTCCCCTCCCCAAAAATGGCGGCCATTTTGAATTTTTGAATTTTTGCCAAAAATGGCAAAACACAAATTTGCTTCTATCTCCTTAACCGTGCGAGATAGAGCGATTTCGTCGAAATTTTCGACCCACAGGGTATCTAAGGAATGCAATCTTTGCAATTTTCCAAAAATTTTCCCCTCCCCAAAAATGGCGGCCATTTTGAATTTTCGAATTTTTGCCAAAAATGGCAAAACACAAATTTGCTTCTATCTCCTTAACCGTGCGAGATAGAGCGATTTCGGCAAAATTTTCGACCCACAGGGGATCTAAGGAATGCAATCTTTGCAATTTTCCAAAAATTTTCCCCTCCCCAAAAATGGCGGCCATTTTGAATTTTCGAATTTTTGCCAAAAATGGCAAAACACTAATTTGCTTCTATCTCCTTAACCGTGCGAGATAGAGCGATTTCGGCAAAATTTTCGACGCACAGGGTATCTAAGCAATGCAATCTTTGCAATTTTCAAAATATTTTCCCCTCCCCAAAAATGGCGGC
The DNA here is from genome assembly GCA_964017235.1 of Sabellastarte sp. h YS-2021. NCBI lineage: Eukaryota > Metazoa > Annelida > Polychaeta > Sabellida > Sabellidae > Sabellastarte > Sabellastarte sp. h YS-2021. The sequence continues at coordinate 45,923,213 of OZ024935.1, forward strand.
CATTTTGAATTTTCGAATTTTTGCCAAAAATGGCAAAACACAAATTTGCTTCTATCTCCTTAACCGTGCGAGATAGAGCGATTTCGTCGAAATTTTCGACCCACAGGGTATCTAAGGAATGTAATCTTTGCAATTTTCAAAAAATTTTCCCCTCCCCAAAAATGGCGGCCATTTTGAATTTTCGAATTTTTGCCAAAAATTGCAAAACACAAATTTGCTTCTATCTCCTTAACCGTGCGAGATAGAGCGATTTCGTCGAAATTTTCGACCCACAGGGTATCTAAGGAATGCAATCTTTGCAATTTTCCAAAAATTTTCCCCTCCCCAAAAATGGCGGCCATTTTGAATTTTCGAATTTTTGCCAAAAATGGCAAAACACAAATTTGCTTCTATCTCCTTAACCGTGCCAGATAGAGTGATTTCGTCAAAATTTTCGACCCACAGGGTATCTGAGCATTGTACTCTTGGTAATTTCTAAAAAATTTTCCCCTCCCCTAAAATGGCGGCCATTTTGAATTTTCAAATTTTTGCCAAAAATGGCAAAACACAAATTTGCTTCTATCTCCTTAACCATGCGAGATAGAGCGATTTCGTCGAAATTTTCAACCCACAGGGTATCTAAGGAATGTAATCTTTGCAATTTTCAAAAAATTTTCCCCTCCCCAAAAATGGCAGCCATTTTGAATTTTCGAATTTTTGCCCAAAATGGAAAAACACAAACTGGCCTTAACCGTGCAAAATAGAGTTATTTTGTTGAAATTTTCGACCCATAGGGTATCTAAGAAATGTACTCTTGGCAATTTTCAAAAAAATTTCCTTTTCCCAATAATGGCGGCCATTTTGAATTTTCAAATTTTTGCCAAAAATAGAAAAACAGGAATTGGCTTCTATCTTCTTAACCGTGCAAGATAGAGTGATTTCGTCAAAATTTTCAACCCAACCAATGCAAAAAGGCATGAAGCTGAAATAAATTACATCTACACTATCAAATATTTAAGCATCATTGATATATTTTACAAATGAAACAGGGTCTTGTAAGACTACTGTACAATTTGGGCAAAAGGTTCATGGGTGGACATTACACATGATAATGTGTGTTCTTCTATGCTATCCTGTTTCTATTCGCATCTACTATCAACAGGGCGGCCTATTTCTAGTTGGAAAACTATTGCATTTACAGAAATTTGTGCAAATATGTTATTCAGCTACTTTTGGGTCAGCTATAACATAGTGAAATTATAGACCTATAGCTCATGGCACAACTGAGCAATAGCTATTCTCAGGTACTGACTGTTGAGTAAATCAGCTATAACTTGAAAAATATTGCATTTGGAGTATTTTGTTAAAATATATTGTTCACCTACTTTTGGGTCAGCTATAACATAGTGAAATTACAGACCTATAGCTCATGGCATAGCGGAGCAATAGCTATTTTCAGGTTCTCACTATTGAGTAAATCAGTTGTAGCTTGAAAACTATTGCATTTACAGTAGTTTGCTTAAATATGTTGTTCACCTACTTTTGGGTTATCTATAACATAGTAAAATTTCAGACATGTAGCTCATTGCATAGCTGAGTAATAGTTCCTTTGAGGTTCTCACTGTTGAGTAAATCAGTTGTAACTTGAAAACTATTAAATTTAGAGTAATTTGTTAAATATGTTATTCACAGAATTTTTGGTCAGCTATAACATAGTGAAATTGCAGACCTCTATGTCATGGCATAGCTGAGCAATAGCTACTTTCAGGTTCTCATTGTTGAGTAAATCATTGTATCCACTGGATAGCCGCAGTGTGTAGAGAGAGATTTCACCATTACTGCTCTGATGAAAAAAAAATATTATAGCTAGCTTTCTTAAGTTTGCAGTATATATTAATAACCATAAAATGTTGTCTGGGAATATTTTTGGCCTCATTTTGAGAAACAAGATGGCCGCCACAGGTGTTTTTTGTCAGTCATGAAAAGTGCTTATATCTCCCTTATTATTGATCCTAGAGGTTTGGGATGATAAACCAACCTGTAGGAAATCATGGGGTGGGAATCTTTTGGTGTGGTCAGATTTGACCTTCAATGACCCCTCCTTCAAGGTCAAACAAGGATAGCCAAACTTAACTCGCTTATTATTGGTCCCAGAGGTTTGGGATGGTAAAAAGACAGGAAATCATGGGCTGTGAATCTGTTGATATGGTCCGATTTGACCTTGGAACCCTCCTTCAAGGTCAAATGAGGATAGCGAAAATTGAAAGTGCCTACAACTCGCTTATTATTGGTGACACAGATTTGGGATGGTAAACCATCCCATAGGAAATCATTGGCTCGGAATCTTTTGGTATGGTCAGATTTGACCTTTGGACCCCTCCTTCAAGGTCAAATGAGGACAGCCAAGCTTAAAAGTGCTTATAACTCATTTATAATTGGTCCTAGAGGTTTGGAATGGTAAACCATAGGAAATCATGGGCTGGGAATGTATTTGTGTGGTTAGATTTGACCTTGGACCCCTTCTTCAAGGTCGAACGAGGATATTGCATTTGTAGTATTTCTTTAAATATGTTTTAACCTATTTTTTACACTTAAACAATTACCTTGTTATTTTCCTTCATAATACCATTTACAGGGCACAACTTTTTTATCCTTTTCTTCTGTCAGCTTCGGAATTTCTTTCGAACTTGCTGTTTAGTTACCATTTACTGTATTTCTGTACAGCCCTTTTCCTGATAATTATTCTGTCCTCTAATCACCTTCACAAATCAAAAAACACTCAGTCAGCTGACACAGTGCCCGTTCACGGGCACTCTCCTCTTGTTTAAAGAAATGTGTGCATTATGGCGGATTTTCAACCTCATATGTGGATATTTTCATTGTATAAGTGTTATCTACTAATCAAGCATGGATTTACATCTACAAATCTGCTGGAAACGCTCCCTAGTTGACTCAATTTAGTGTTGATGATAGGGCAGTAATCGACGAGAAATATGAAGGCAGCCATTTTGCTAGTTTCCTCCCATTCAACCATTGTGTTGTTAGGGGCAGATCGACAATATTGAGGAATTAAGAACATACTATTTACAGGTATTTTTATCCGTGTCTTTTGTTTTAAATTAATCTTCTGTAACCTTCCAGCTACAGTAACCATAGTAACGTCTTTCTAGTACTAAATAGAAATCACGGGAAACTTCAGTCTACGTAGTTTTGAACCCTACAAGGATTTCCCCTATGAAGGGTGCATTCTTCTCCAGAGCGCACTGGTCCAGACATCTTTGCTGTAAAGCATTAGTCGACCGGTAAGCTTATATATAGGTTCATCAGAAGCAAGAGATGAATTCTTCAGACTTCTTCAGAGCGCACTGGTCCAGACATCTTTGCTGTAAAGCATTAGTCGGCCAGTAAGCTTATATATATGTACTCATACATAGAAGGAATTCCATCAGAAGAGCATGAAGTTTGATCTCACGTCTACTGTGATATCAGTCCCTCCCTTGCAGACCCGGCTTTGTTGTCGGTAGTGGGGGTTGTGGATGGCCAGTTCACTGGTTTTATCACGAAAGAAAGAAGGAATTTCATCTACACATCTACAGAGCGCACTGGTCCAGGCTTCTCTGCTTTAAAAGCATCAGCCGGCCGGCCAGCTCAAAAGAACGCGACCTCTGACGTCATATCCAGTCAGCCAATCGCGTGTCCTTCCGACTACTCACGAAGCAGGTCACGTGTTCTCACCAACCAGGAAGGTCGGAAGTGCGTTCTTTCAGAACTCACGTCTACTGTGATTCCAGTCCCTGCTTTGCAGACCCGACCTTGTTGTCGGTAGTGGGGTTTTGTGGACTGTAAAGTTGCCGGTAAGGCATCACACAAAGAACGCGAATACTGACGTCATCTCCAGTTAGCCAATCGCGTGTCTTTCCGACCAAATACCGAAGTTGGTCACGTGTTTTCACCGACCAGGAAGGTCGGAAGTGCGTTCTTCACAACTTACATCTACTGCGATACCAGTCGCTCTCTCATGGACCGGCCTTCAATGTCGGTAGTGGGGTTTGTGGATTAACAGAATACTGCGCATTTGCATGTTTAAGTATCACAAAAGAACGCGACAACTGACGAGCTCCAACCAGCCAATCGCGTGTCTTTCCGACCAGCAAGCTGGTCACGTGACACACCGAACAGCAAGTGATGCTAAAAATAGTTCACAAGAGCTTTCCCAGTAACTGTTAAATCTACAAATAAGACGTGCGATTAAAGAAATACTTTAATTAATGGAGGAAACCTACAGCAAGCTGAATTCAACACAGAAGATAGTTGTAAAATTGCTTTAGCAACTGTGTACAGAGTGTACTGACTGGTAACACAGTTTTGTACTTTTCAACAACTGGTTACAGAGTGTACCGGCTGGTACTGACTGCACAGCCTTGTACACTTGCTTCAACAACTGGTTACAGAGTGTACCGACTGGTACTGGTTACATAGCCTTGTACACTTGCTTTAACAACTGGTTACAGAGTGTACCGACTGGTACTAGCTACACAGTCTTGTACACTTGCTTCAACCTACTGATTACAAAGTCTACTAACAGGGTGCTGGCTAGTAGCTACACAGTCCTTACTGTACAGGGCTTCACCCCAACTGGTTACAAAAAAAAAAAAAAAAATATAGAGACCAGTAGCTGTCTAAATTCATTGGTGACCCCAGCCTCCCAGTTTTTTGCCGGTTACAGAAAATTACTGGTGACAGTAAAGTACCGGGTATGGAGTCCTGGTACTGGACAGAGTTGCCTAAAGTAAATTTGGTTACAGAGAATTCTTAGACCAGTCAGTTGTCTTGGGGATATGACAGTGATATGACAGTGTCCCAAGCTACTGCCAGGCAACCTTCCCTTATCACACCTCTCAACCTGTTATCGGTGCTGGACTTGACTTGAGAGATAATAAATTTTGTCATCATGTCCGGCCAGGGGTCAGACATCTCACAAATGACAATTGCTCTGTAAATGCTGCACCTTGCAGGCTGCTGGCCCGGGGCAAAGAGAGTCTATTGATGTGAAAAGTTGTGTCAGCCCCACCGGACCACAATAAGAACAGAGAGACTGTTAACTTGGACCATTGTCACCAGACCGGACCAGTGTCCGGAGGGACAGGAAATATTGTCAGGATACCAAATGTCCCAAATGTGGCACACAATCTGCCTGTAGGGTCCAGACTAAACCCTTTTTGGGAACTTAGGAAGCCTTGGGGGCTGGACCCTAGGTAGTACAATTGTTGAAGGAGGGATACCTATGTCCATATACCTATACAAGAACAATCCAGGAAATGCCTGAGATTTCACATTCAAGGTCGGGCATACCAGTTCAAGGCCCTGCCTTTCGGTTTGTCCACAGCACCTTTGGAGTTCATCGTGATACCAAAAGAGGTGAATTGATGGCCATAACAAGGATTTAAGAAACCACCAGTACCTAGACGACTGGTTGGTGAGAGCCAGATCACACCAGGCTTGTCTCCAACATACACAGGAACTAGTAATAATGTGTCAGCAACTAGGTTGGCTGGTGAACTTAGAGAAATCAGAGCTGGAGCCCAAACAAGACTTCAATTTTGTAGGCTACCAGTTCGACCTCAGGTCTGATCCGGTCCGACTGACTCCAGACCGGTAGCAGAACCTTCAAGAGAAAATGCTGAAATTGCTATCCCTACCGGCTTGCCCGGCCCGGGAATTCAGATCCGTGATAGGCTTACTAACAGCTACAGAAAAGCAAGTTCATGTAGGCCAACTTCATATGAGACTCATTCAGTGGCATCACAAACACAACCGGAGGGTCCCAGAATCACTGGAAAAGGTGATCCCAACCCCCAGGTCCTTGCAACCCCTTTACAATGATGGCTGAAGGAAGACAATGTACTTACAGTCCAACCATTACACCCAATAAAACATGCTCTGCAAATAATTACAGACGCATCAATAGAAGGGTGGAGCAAGAGCAACCTGGTCCCCTCCAGGAAGCAAGCTGCATATAAACTATCTAGAACTTAAAGCAGTTCTTTCTGACCTCAAAAGAGTTCCAAGACCTTTGCTCAACAAGATAGTGCCTGTAGCAACTGACAACACCACAGTAGTGTCATACACAAACGAGGAAGGAGGCATGAGGTCGTGCCTACTTTGTGCCCTACTAGGGAGAATCTTGACCTGGTGTACCAGAAAACAAGTGACTAAAGCACGACACATTCCAGGCCGGCCGAATGTGGTAGCAGACAAGCTATCCAGGCTAGGCCTGACCATCCAAACAGTGATTTCTCCTTCCAGAGGTCTTCCACTCTATGCAGCAGGTGGCACCGGCCCAAATAGACTTATTTGCCACGAGGTTCAACAACAGGTTGCCTGTGTTTGTGTCACCGGTACCGGATCCCCTGGCCACAGCAGTGGTTGTGCTCAGTCGGCCATGGTAGGATCTAAAAGCATACACCTTCTCACCATCAGCCATATTGGGCAAAGTGGTGGAGAAGTTGCAAGACTCCCCATGTAAGAGAATCATTCTGATTGCTCCGGGGTGGCCCAACATGCCTTGGTTTTGGGATCTAGTGGCCATGTCCAGCCACATCCCGCTGAGCCTGCCCAATCTGTCCAGCCTGTTCACAGCCATTCGATCAGATCCCTCACAGAAATCTGACCAATCTTAATCTCCATGCAGGGCTCCTAGAGCCTCAGCAATCGAGGAGCAGGACTTGTCTGAGGCAGTGGCAGCAAGAATTGAGGCTCCTCAAAGGGGGGTCAATCAGATCAGTCTATGAGGCAAATGGGTCATTTTTACCAAGTGATGTATCATTCGTCAGGTGGACTTCGGGCACCACCTGTAAAGTCAGTTGTTTACTTCCTCAGGTACCTGTTTCAGGACAGGAAGTTGCAGCCCAGTACCATTGATGGTTACAGGTCAGCCATTGCTGATAGTCTAGAAATTTGCCCATCAATTTTAGTAAGGATGAAAATCTCACTCGTCTCCTGGATAGCTTCCACTGAGACAGACCCAAAGGCCGGAGGGTAACCCCTTCCTGGAACCTCTCCCTGGTTTTTTGCACCAGCTGACAAGGTTCATTTTGAGCCAATTAAAGGCCTCCTTGAAGCATTTGACCTTCAAGGCAGTTTTCCTCTTGGCCCTGGGTTCGGGCAAGCGTAGAAGTGAGATACATGCTTGGCAAACAGCCCAGCACCATTGATGGTTATAGGTCACCCATTGTTGATAAACTGGAAATTCACCCTTCAACATCAGTAAGGACGAAAATCTCACTCGTCTCCTGGATAGTTTCCTCAGAGACAGACCCAGAGGCAGGAGTGGCATACCTTCCTGGAACTTCTCACTGGCCGTGCACCAGCTAAGACTCCTTTTGATCCAATCAAGGAGGCCCCCTTGTAGCATTTGACCTTCAAGACGGTATTCCTCTTGGCCCTTGGGTCGGGCAAGTGCAAAAGTGAGATTCATGCCTGGCAAAACTGATATATTGGACACCAATCCGATTGGTCAAAGGGGTGTCCCTGTATCCATCACCCAGCTTTCTATCCTAGAATCAGCTGGCCATAGAGTGTCCAGTGTGGCCCCTGGGGTTATAACAGCCCTGGCCTCGACTCCGGATAGATCCCTCAAGTCTGACAGGTCCCTCTGTCCGGTCAGAGCATTATGCTACTATTTGGACAGGACCTCAGACATCAGGCAGAATAAGGTGGTGGTTTTTTGTTTCCTTTAAGAAAGGTTTCAACAAAGACATCTCACTTTCTGTCCAAGAAGCAGCTGGCCAAGGAGGGTCCAGACAGTGTGGCCCCGGTGGTTATCCCAGCCCTGGCCCCCACGCTGGATAAGTCACTCAAGGGTGACAGGTCACTGTGTCCAGTTAGAGCACTACGTTATTATCTAGACAGGACCTCTGACCTCAGGCGGAATAAGGAGTTGGTTTTTGTCTCCTTCAAAAAAGGTTTTGACAAGGATATCTCCTCTGCCACTGTCTCCACATGGATCAAACAGACAGTTATCCTATGTTATGAGCTCTCTGACCAGAAGGCCCACATTTAACATCAGGTTAAAGCCCATGATGTCAGGGCCTTTGCTGCTTCTAAGGCCTTCCAGTCGGGAGTCTCCTTAGATCCAATCTTGTCAGCCTGCCACTGAAGTCACAATACCTTCACACAGTTCTATATGAAGGGCGGGGCTTGGGCTGATTCAGAGCTTTACCAATTGGGCTCGGTAGTGGCTGCTCAGCAGATCCACAAGTGGCCCTTAGATTGAGGAGATTTGTATATATGTATAAAAAGTTTCTTCATGTACATAAGAATTAAGTGTGGCGTGCTTCCTTTGGGAGGTTTATTTGCATTCTGGGACTGAACTCATCCCTCTCTTCCCCTACCTCAGAGCAGGTCTGCAAAAAAAAAGGGGGGGGCGACGGCGGTATAGCCCCGGGTAACCGGCTGCTGGCAACCGACCATGGCCTTGCAGGGTTTCCTGACCGTAAAGTCAACCCAGGCCTGGACCTATAGGTCTCCTGACGAAGTCAGCCTAGACCGTAGGTTAAAATTTGCTATTACTTGTGAGTTCACATAAGTCCCTAGTAACTTACCCGCCGACCAAGCGGTAGTTATTCAGCAATTGTCCATTGGATAGGATGTATTAACGCAATAAAATTGCAAATTTAATAAGTAAATTAAATTTTTATTAGTTAATACCCTATCCAATGGACACACAAGACCCTCCCACCGACCCCGCTATCAGCTTACTAGGGGTCTAATAGTTTTAGACAACGAAAAAGATGCTATGACGTCATGTTGTCTAGACAGGAAGTAAATACCACGCGCCACCTGGCGAATGCATAGTACTGGGACCGGCCAGCCGGTGGAAACACAGGACGTCTTTTTCTGGCGTTTGGCGGGCCGGTCTGCGCCGACCGGTTTAGCAATTGTCCATTGGATAGGGTATTAACTTATAAAAATTTAATTTACTTATTAAATTTGCAATATTATATCTTTGCTAACAAACAACAAAACTTCCTCAAATAAAAATCCATACACCCTGCAATAATTTGCCTTTAAATTGGTATAAATATTATATGCTGCTAGCTTCAATAAAACAACCACATCAATAATTTTAACCAATTTGAGGAATTACCATTGTAGATCTCAACAGGTTTTCATCTTTTAAAAAATATTTAAAAAATACTTGACATGCAAAAATAATAATATCATTAGAAAGGTATTTGAACAACACTTGTGGTGGTCATTATTGCATTAAAATCTTGAGAAAAAAATATTTAAAGTCAAATTCGGGTTTACAAATACTTCCTGACCTCAGTGTACTTAACAGTTCCTCCAATATCTTATGAGCAAACATACAACCAAACTTATTAGAATAAAAAGCAGTATAACCTACAATAAACCCTCTTTTAAAATGACATGAATGCCATCATAGAAATCGTATAAAAAGCCATATTTGTAGCTTCAATATTTATTTAGATATCCATGTTTAATTAAAATACTTTCTTTGGCAAAAATTCGTTTTTTAACATCTAATTTCTGGTGTAGCCAACACCTTTTCAAATTTCTTCACCATTTGTCCACTGATTTCCTTAAATATATCAGAAACCAAAATAATTTCTCTTCAAATGGTAAAAATAAGTCAAATAATATAACCAATATACAACAATTTTCACACAAATCCCAGCAAGATTGAGGGTCTCAACAAATGCCCATATTCCAAAATACTTGATTTTCTTACATATATATAATATATTACTGGACACATATTTGAACATAGCTTCCATTTCTTTTATGGTATTAAAGTCCATGCAAAGAAGAAATAATAAAATATTTAAGTTATTTTACTTTTTACAAATTATTCTTTTATACTTATTTTTGTGTTGTTTGTGATAAAATGTTGAGGTATTGCCATCGTAGATGCTTTCTATGTGTCATAAGCTTTAAAATGGTGTATTATTTATTAAAATCAAGCAAGAAATGGCAATTTCACGAGTTTTAACCCCCTATGTTCTGAACTACTTCATTCAACCGCGTGTACTTGTTTATGTGCCTTTCGTAACATAAACAAGCGACTCGAGCATGCGCACTCGAAACTACGAATTGGCTTATTATGAGGATTTTTTTCTTGTTTACAGTAGTGACTACTGTACCAATACTTCTAAAATACAGAAATTTTATGAAAAATTTTTCACTAATTTATTTCTTTGTAATGATGTTGAAGATGGATATTACAACCCTGAACCATATTATTGGCAAGTATTGAAAAATCAGTACTACTGTATCCATATGTCATCACTCTACTGAAAACACAATACATGAAAACATATTAGCACTAGCTGAGACTCAGATTTTTTTTATTTTTCAGGTGGTTTGCTTTGTTCTCCCACCCAGCTGACTACACACCTGTCTGTACCACTGAGCTCGCAAGGGTTGTGACTCTTTTGGATGAATTTAAGAAGCGAGATGTGGAACTGATTGCCTTGTCCTGTAACGATGTAGAATCACATCATGGCTGGAGCAAAGATGTCATGGAATATGCAAAGAAGTCGCCCTCTGATAAACTACCATATCCAATAATTGCTGATCCGGACCGTAAAATTGCTGTCGCACTTGGCATGCTTGACCCTGCTGAAAAGGATAAAGCAGGTTTGCCGCTGACTTGCCGTGCGGTAAGAATAACCTTTTTTGGGTGAAACCTGTTCAGAGAGTGAAAGTAGAGCTGTTAAAAAATAGAATGTATGTTTTGCCATGCTTTATGCCTACATCAAATCAGAGATCTGATGGCTTACACCACAAAAAATGAGCAAAATTGGAGGGAAAAGGAGAAATGACAGGAGAGAGTTGCTAACTTAAGCCAAAATTGCATATAGTTTGAGAAGTAGGTGAATGTAGCATTGAACATGAAAACTGTTGAAAGATTTAAAAAAATTTTAATTTCTCTTTCTGTCACCTCTCCAGACACCCTAACAGTTATTGACATAAGGAAACAAAAGGGAAGATGGGATCCAACTTTAAAGAAAGTATAAGGGGACCTCAGGAGAGAAGTTGCTTCCTCTCTCTATGGTACAAAATCTCTTGAGGAGTTGGGGGGGGGGGGGGGGGGGGGGGGGGATGGTGACTGGTGACAGGACATAGCTTTTGATTTTGGATTAATTTTCCTGTGTCTTAAGTGCAGGTTGGGTTGATGTTACTACACTTTTTGGGTTATCAGTAAGCACTTTTAAGGGCTGTTGGGGTATTATTCTCACCCATATGTCGGGTGGACAGGTGGCGGGAAAAAGTTTGTCCAAGCTGTATCTCAGAAACTGTAAGATGTAGGAAGTTCATACTTGGTAGGGACATTGGTCAGGGGGTGTAGGTGTACAACGTCATGGTCTGACCTTGGTTTCACCTTGCCACAGTGACCTTGAGTTTGAAAATTATACCTGGGCTATATCTCGGCAACCGTAAGGTGTAGGAAGTTGTTACTTGTTAAGGACATTGGTTAGGGGACGTAGGTGTGCAACATCATAGTGTGACTTTGATTTGACCTTGCCGTAGTGACCTTGACCTTTAAAATCTTGTCCGGGCTATAATACAAATACTTCCTGACCTCGGTGTACTTAACAGTTCCTCCAATATCTTATGAGCAAACATACAACCAAACTTATTAGAATAAAAAGCAGTATAACCTACAATAAACCCTCTTTTAAAATGACATGAATGCCATCATAGAAATCGTATATCTCGAAAATCATAAGGTGTAGGGAGTAGATACTTAGTAGGGACATTTTTTAGGGGGTGTAGGTGTGCAACATCTTCATGTGACCTTTGACCTTGCCGTAGTGACCTTGACCTATAAAGTCTTGTCCGGGCTGTATCTCGGAAACCGTAAGGTGTAGGAAGTTGATATTTGGTAGGGACATTGGTTAGGGGGTGTAGGTGTGCAACGTCATGGTGTGACCTTGATTTGACCTTGCTGTAATGACCTTGACCTATAAAATCTTGTCCGGGCTATATCTCGGAAACTGTAAGGTGTAGGAAGTTGATACATGGTAGGAACATTGGTTGGGGGAAGTAGTTGTGCAACGTCATGGTGTGACCTTGATTTGACCTTTGACCTTGCTGTAGTGACCTGGCCTATAGAATCTTGTCCGGGCTATATCTCAGAAACCGTAAGATGTAGAAAGTTGATACGTTGTAGGGACATTGGTTAGGAGGTGTAGGTGTGCATCTTCATGGTCTGACCTTGATTTAACCTTTGAGCTTGCTGTAGTGACCACAACCTATAAAACCCTGTCCGGGCTATAATTCGGATATAATTGAGGTGTAGGAAGTTGATACTTGGTAGGGACATTGGTTATGGGGTGTAGGTGTGCAGCATCATGGTGTGACCTTGATTTGACCTTTGACCTTGTCGTAGTGACCTTGACCCTTGAAAATCTTGTTGCACCTTTGGGTTTGTCTTTTGATGCAGATTCAGCACTGTTAAAGTCATATTAGAATTCATTAAGAATTTTACTTTTACAACTTCCCTTTGTAACAGATGGAATTTCATCAGGTGAGCCACAGATTTTGCTCCAACACCACACATAAGCATTCATTGAATGTATTACCTCTTCTGTGTGCGTGGTAATATTCAAAACATCTAAACCATAATTCGGCCATGCCAGATGTAGATACTAGTGGGTGGACGATTAGACGTGTGCTCGATTAATCGTCGGTGACAGTGTAGAATCGTGGTCGGTCACTTGCATTTTCTAATGATCGATTATTAAGCTGATATCTTACCTTTCCTGATTTATATCAATATCCACCTATTTTAAAAATATTTTAGGTATTTTTATTAAATAAACTGACAGTTTTGTCTTCAATTTCGTTTGTTTATGTCTACCACCATATTTACAGGAAGTGGGTGCTTTCGGTAGAGTCTAAATGTCGGAACACCATTATTCTTACCGGATTGACCTATACTTTATCCCGGAAAGTGTTTCTTAAATAATAAACAATAATGGAGTAAAATAATCGATTATGGGTCGATCATCGCTCGGAAAAATGGACGAATAATCGACCATGAAAATTGGAGGCGATTCCCAACACTAGTAGATACAGTACATGCATTATCTTTGTCTTAGACATTATTTGCTCTATTTAAACATTGTTTGGACCTTTATATAACTGACAGTTCTCTGAAAGTATCCTGAACTTTGTACTGATACAGTGCTTCTTAGTGTTGAAGACGGTAAACCGGAAACCTATTTGCCGACCGAAACACAGTGATCCGGTTACGTTTCGTTTTCTTCTAGCCAAAACCGGTTTCATCACATATTTCATTATTTTAACTTAAGTTTTCCAAAATATTGAACTACAACAATTATTTCCCAGTATTTTATAATATTCTATTGATATATCACACGTTTTGTCCTCGAAAGTCTTAAAAAAGTCCCTTGTGGTTCTTATTTATATACAAGTTAAAGCTAGTGTTGAAGACGGTAAACCGGAAACCTATTTGCCGACCGAAAGACACTGATCCGGTTACGTTTCGTTTTCTTGTAACCAAAACCGGTTTCGCCACATGTAGGCATTATTTGAACTTAAGTTTACCAAAATATTAAACTACAGCAAATATTTCACAGTATTTTATAATATTCCATCAATATATCACCCATTTTGTCCTCGAAAGTCTTCAAAAAGCCCATAGTTGTTCTTATTTATATACGAGTTACGTCTCATGTACGCGTTTGAAAACTTATTTCTTTGCGTTTGATTAATCAAATATACCCGGTTTTTCGCCGAATTTCCGCTTTCGGAAACCGGTTTTGAAATTTGCATTCAACCACAACACTAGTTAAAGCTCATGTACGTGTTTCAAAAACTTATTTCTTCGCATTTTATAAATCAAACGTACCCGGTTTTTCTCCGAATTTCTGCTTTCGGAAACCGGTTCCAAAATTCGCATTCAACCACAACACTAGTGCTTCTATATCTCATGGTGTTAAAAATATTTCCCTAGGCTGTGGGGTACGGGCATCTCTGATGCTATTTTCATGATCTGTTGTTTGGCTGCCTACATAAAAGTTTATTTCAGTGGAAAAATTCCTTTCTTCAAGAGTGGTTACTTTACACTCAGTTGTTGGAAATGGACATTTCACCCTTTTCTAGGCAATGATCAAGTACAGGTCTGCATAATGAGTTTTATGATTTTGTTTTATTCAAATGAGTTATACAAGTGAAACTAATGGATCCACCAAAATTGAAGATATTGTTTTAATGTTTAGCGAATAAAAACGTACAATGATAAAGTACAGGTCTGCATACTGAGTTTTATGATTTTGTTTCATTCAAAGAATTTATACAACAAGTGAAACTAATGGATCCACCAAAATGGAAGGTATTATTATTATTATGAATCTTAAAAGATAGTAAAATAGGAAATGATAAACTGCAGGCCTGTAAGTTTTAGATGATACATATTCTAAAAACTAATAAAGCACAAAACTATCAGTTGAGTTGAAGATTAATGTCCTTGGGGGGGGGGGGGGGGGGGGATATTTCCTGGCGGGGGGTATTATTTTATTCCGGGGGTATTATTAAATTCCGTGTGTTCGTTTGTCCGTTTTTCGTCCGTTTGTCTGTCCATCCATCTGTTTGTCCACATTTTCGTTTCCGGACTCTAACTTTAAAACGGTTTGACCAATCAAATTCAAACTTCACAGGGAGATAGATCACCATCATAGCTAGGTTCCTTTCGAAATTGGTGAAATTCCGTCTGTTTGTTTGTCCGTTTTTCCGTCCGTTTCTTCGTTTTTGTCCTTTTTTCTGTCCATCCATCTGTCCGTCCACATTTTTGTTTCCGGACTCTAACTCGAAAACGGTTACTCCAATCTAATTCAAACTTCACAGGGACATACATCACCATCATAGCTAGGTTCCTTTCGAAATTGGTGTAAATCCGTCCGTTCATTTGTCTTGTTTTTCTGTCCATTTGTTCGTTTTTAGGCGGGTTGCGTGTAACCAACCCGCCTATTAGATTGATGTGTCCGACGTCCGTCTGTCCGTCCACATTTTCCATTTCCGGACTCTAACTTGAAAACGGTTTGACCAATCAAATTCAAACTTGACAGGGACATAGATCAACATGATAGCTAGGTTCCTTTCGATATTGGTGAAATTCTGTCCGTTCGTTTGTCCGTTTTTCGTCCGTATGTCTGTCCATCCGTCTGTTTGTCCACATTTTCGTTTCCGGACTCTAACTTGAAAACGGTTTAACCAATCGAATTCAAACTTGATAGGGAGATAGATCTCCATCATAGGTAGGTTCCTTTCGATATTGGTGAAATTCCGTCCGTTCATTTGTCTGTTTTTCGTCCGTTTGTCCATCCATCTGTTTGTCTACATTTTCATTTCCGGACTCTAACTCGAAAATGGTTTGACCAATCGGATTCAAACTTGATAGGGAGATAGATCTCCATCATAGCTAGGTTCCTTTCGAAATTGGTGAAATTGCGTCTGTTCGTTTGTCTGTTTTTCGTCCATTTGTCTGTCCATCTGTCTGTCCGTCCACATTTATCCTGTACATATGGTAAATAATACTATGACTTACATTTATTTTAATAAATTATCTTTTGTGATTAGGTGCCATGCAATATTATGGTACATTTTGTAAGTATATGCTATAGCCAAATTTCCCAAGTTCTCACTAAAATAATTTCACCAAATTTTTTGTTATTACCGTTTCATAGTTTTTAGGCGGGTTGCGTGTAACCAACCCGCCTATTAGATTGATGTGTCCGACGTCCGTCTGTCCGTCCACATTTTTCGTTTCCGGACTCTAACTTTAAAACGGTTTGACCAATCAAATTCAAACTTCACAGGGAGATAGATCACCATCATAGCTAGGTTCCTTTCGAAATTGGTGAAATTCCGTGTGTTCGTTTGTCCGTTTTTCGTCCGTTTGTCTGTCCATCCATCTGTTTGTCCACATTTTCGTTTCCGGACTCTAACTTTAAAACGGTTTGACCAATCAAATTCAAACTTCACAGGGAGATAGATCACCATCATAGCTAGGTTCCTTTCGAAATTGGTGAAATTCCGTGTGTTCGTTTGTCCGTTTTTCGTCCGTTTGTCTGTCCATCCATCTGTTTGTCCACATTTTCGTTTCCGGACTCTAACTTTAAAACGGTTTGACCAATCAAATTCAAACTTCACAGGGAGATAGATCACCATCATAGCTAGGTTCCTTTCGAAATTGGTGAAATTCCGTGTGTCCGTTTGTTCGTTTTTCGTCCGTTTGTCTGTCCATCCATCTGTTTGTCCACATTTTCGTTTCCGGACTCTAACTTTAAAACGGTTTGACCAATCAAATTCAAACTTCACAGGGAGATAGATCACCATCATAGCTAGGTTCCTTTCGAAATTGGTGAAATTCCGTGTGTTCGTTTGTCCGTTTTTCGTCCGTTTGTCTGTCCATCCATCTGTTTGTCCACATTTTCGTTTCCGGACTCTAACTTTAAAACGGTTTGACCAATCAAATTCAAACTTCACAGGGAGATAGATCACCATCATAGCTAGGTTCCTTTCGAAATTGGTGAAATTCCGTGTGTTCGTTTGTCCGTTTTTCGTCCGTTTGTCTGTCCATCCATCTGTTTGTCCACATTTTCATTTCCGGACTCTAACTTTAAAACGGTTTGACCAATCAAATTCAAACTTCACAGGGAGATAGATCACCATCATAGCTAGGTTCCTTTCGAAATTGGTGAAATTCCGTCTGTTTGTTTGTCCGTTTTTCGTCCGTTTGTCTGTCCATCCATCTGTTTGTCCACATTTTCGTTTCCGGACTCTAACTTTAAAACGGTTTGACCAATCAAATTCAAACTTCACAGGGAGATAGATCACCATCATAGCTAGGTTCCTTTCGAAATTGGTGAAATTCCGTGTGTTCGTTTGTCCGTTTTTCGTCCGTTTGTCTGTCCATCCATCTGTTTGTCCACATTTTCGTTTCCGGACTCTAACTTTAAAACGGTTTGACCAATCAAATTCAAACTTCACAGGGAGATAGATCACCATCATAGCTAGGTTCCTTTCGAAATTGGTGAAATTCCGTCTGTTTGTTTGTCCGTTTTTCCGTCCGTTTCTTCGTTTTTGTCCTTTTTTCTGTCCATCCATCTGTCCGTCCACATTTTTGTTTCCGGACTCTAACTCGAAAACGGTTACTCCAATCTAATTCAAACTTCACAGGGACATACATCACCATCATAGCTAGGTTCCTTTCGAAATTGGTGTAAATCCGTCCGTTCATTTGTCTTGTTTTTCTGTCCATTTGTTCGTTTTTAGGCGGGTTGCGTGTAACCAACCCGCCTATTAGATTGATGTGTCCGACGTCCGTCTGTCCGTCCACATTTTCCATTTCCGGACTCTAACTTGAAAACGGTTTGACCAATCAAATTCAAACTTGACAGGGACATAGATCAACATGATAGCTAGGTTCCTTTCGATATTGGTGAAATTCTGTCCGTTCGTTTGTCTGTTTTTCGTCCGTATGTCTGTCCATCCGTCTGTTTGTCCACATTTTCGTTTCCGGACTCTAACTTGAAAACGGTTTAACCAATCGAATTCAAACTTGATAGGGAGATAGATCTCCATCATAGGTAGGTTCCTTTTGATATTGGTGAAATTCCGTCCGTTCATTTGTCTGTTTTTCGTCCGTTTGTCCATCCATCTGTTTGTCTACATTTTCATTTCCGGACTCTAACTCGAAAATGGTTTGACCAATCGGATTCAAACTTGATAGGGAGATAGATCTCCATCATAGCTAGGTTCCTTTCGAAATTGGTGAAATTGCGTCTGTTCGTTTGTCTGTTTTTCGTCCATTTGTCTGTCCATCTGTCTGTCCGTCCACATTTATCCTGTACATATGGTAAATAATACTATGACTTACATTTATTTTAATAAATTATCTTTTGTGATTAGGTGCCATGCAATATTATGGTACATTTTGTAAGTATATGCTATAGCCAAATTTCCCAAGTTCTCACTAAAATAATTTCACCAAATTTTTTGTTATTACCGTTTCATAGTTTTTAGGCGGGTTGCGTGTAACCAACCCGCCTATTAGATTGATGTGTCCGACGTCCGTCTGTCCGTCCACATTTTTCGTTTCCGGACTCTAACTTTAAAACGGTTTGACCAATCAAATTCAAACTTCACAGGGAGATAGATCACCATCATAGCTAGGTTCCTTTCGAAATTGGTGAAATTCCGTGTGTTCGTTTGTCCGTTTTTCGTCCGTTTGTCTGTCCATCCATCTGTTTGTCCACATTTTCGTTTCCGGACTCTAACTTTAAAACGGTTTGACCAATCAAATTCAAACTTCACAGGGAGATAGATCACCATCATAGCTAGGTTCCTTTCGAAATTGGTGAAATTCCGTGTGTTCGTTTGTCCGTTTTTCGTCCGTTTGTCTGTCCATCCATCTGTTTGTCCACATTTTCGTTTCCGGACTCTAACTTTAAAACGGTTTGACCAATCAAATTCAAACTTCACAGGGAGATAGATCACCATCATAGCTAGGTTCCTTTCGAAATTGGTGAAATTCCGTGTGTTCGTTTGTTCGTTTTTCGTCCGTTTGTCTGTCCATCCATCTGTTTGTCCACATTTTCGTTTCCGGACTCTAACTTTAAAACGGTTTGACCAATCAAATTCAAACTTCACAGGGAGATAGATCACCATCATAGCTAGGTTCCTTTCGAAATTGGTGAAATTCCGTGTGTTCGTTTGTCCGTTTTTCGTCCGTTTGTCTGTCCATCCATCTGTTTGTCCACATTTTCGTTTCCGGACTCTAACTTTAAAACGGTTTGACCAATCAAATTCAAACTTCACAGGGAGATAGATCACCATCATAGCTAGGTTCCTTTCGAAATTGGTGAAATTCCGTGTGTTCGTTTGTCCGTTTTTCGTCCGTTTGTCTGTCCATCCATCTGTTTGTCCACATTTTCGTTTCCGGACTCTAACTTTAAAACGGTTTGACCAATCAAATTCAAACTTCACAGGGAGATAGATCACCATCATAGCTAGGTTCCTTTCGAAATTGGTGAAATTCCGTCTGTTTGTTTGTCCGTTTTTCGTCCGTTTGTCTGTCCATCCATCTGTTTGTCCACATTTTCGTTTCCGGACTCTAACTTTAAAACGGTTTGACCAATCAAATTCAAACTTCACAGGGAGATAGATCACCATCATAGCTAGGTTCCTTTCGAAATTGGTGAAATTCCGTGTGTTCGTTTGTCCGTTTTTCGTCCGTTTGTCTGTCCATCCATCTGTTTGTCCACATTTTCGTTTCCGGACTCTAACTTTAAAACGGTTTGACCAATCAAATTCAAACTTCACAGGGAGATAGATCACCATCATAGCTAGGTTCCTTTCGAAATTGGTGAAATTCCGTGTGTTCGTTTGTCCGTTTTTCGTCCGTTTGTCTGTCCATCCATCTGTTTGTCCACATTTTCGTTTCCGGACTCTAACTTTAAAACGGTTTGACCAATCAAATTCAAACTTCACAGGGAGATAGATCACCATCATAGCTAGGTTCCTTTCGAAATTGGTGAAATTCCGTCTGTTTGTTTGTCCGTTTTTCCGTCCGTTTCTTCGTTTTTGTCCGTTTTTCTGTCCATCCATCTGTCCGTCCACATTTTTGTTTCCGGACTCTAACTCGAAAACGGTTACTCCAATCTAATTCAAACTTCACAGGGACATACATCACCATCATAGCTAGGTTCCTTTCGAAATTGGTGTAAATCCGTCCGTTCATTTGTCTTGTTATCTTTTGTTTCCATTTGATTGTATAAAGCTTCAGTGTCTGCTTTTGTGTCAGTGTATTTACATTATTTTGCTAAGTCACCTGTTTGCTCATAATGTATTAAAACAGTAAACACTTTCCGAAATTAGTGTTCAGCAAACTCTGCATCAGTAGAACCAGTCCAAATCTACTTTACATGGAACCAGGTCACAACCTCAGAAACTACTGAATTGTTAACAAAAACATGGTCCTATGAGTATTTGATGTTCTGATTATCCAGCGTCTACTGTGTTTCCTTGTTTTTGTTCATTGGGTAACAGATAAGGTTGAATACAGGTCTGTAAGTTCGTCATGGTCACTAGACTATTGTGACCAGAACCAAGACTTTATTATGTCCACCCCCCTGGGGGGTGGATATATTATTTTTGCTTTTTTCCCCGTCCGATGTCCGATGTCCGGCGTCCGGCGTCCGATGTCCGGCGTCACGCATGGTTTCCGCTCATTTAAAGGAAAAGTATTAGAGCTATTTGGTATGCAGGCTTATTGGGTCAGTAGCTTGCTTGGGATTGCTTTTGGCTGTTGTACCTCTTTTGCTTACTGAGTAATACTTAAGTACAGCTATTTTCAGTACCCATTGGTTTCCGTGCATTTAAGCCAAAATAATTAAAGATATTTTACTACAATTTTGAATACAAGATTGTTATGTCCATAGCTCGCTTGGTATTGCATTTGGGACTGATAGCTTTGTCAGTACATGAGTAATAGCCATTTAGGTACTTCATTGTGTATTTTCAGTACTACTTTTGAGTAATTTGCTTCTATCTCCTTAACCGTGCGAGATAGAGCGATTTCGGCAAAATTTTCGACCCGCAGGGTATCTAAAGAGTGTACTCTTTGCAATTTTCAAAAAATTTTCCCCTCCCCAAAAATGGCGGCCATTTTGAATTTTCGAATTTTTGCCAAAAATGGCAAAACACAAATTTGCTTCTATCTCCTTAACCGTGCGAGATAGAGCGATTTCGTCGAAATTTTCGACCCACAGGGTATCTAAGGAATGTAATATTTGCAATTTTCCAAAAATTTTCCCCTCCCCAAAAATGGCGGCCATTTTGAATTTTCGAATTTTTGCCAAAAATGGCAAAACACAAATTTGCTTCTATCTCCTTAACCGTGCGAGATAGAGCGATTTCGTCGAAATTTTCGACCCACAGGGTATCTAAGGAATGTAATATTTGCAATTTTCAAAAAAATTTCCCCTCCCCAAAAATGGCGGCCATTTTGAATTTTCGAATTTTTGCCAAAAATGGCAAAACACAAATTTGCTTCTATCTCCTTAACCGTGCGAGATAGAGCGATTTCGGCAAAATTTTCGACCCACAGGGGATCTAAGGAATGCAATCTTTGCAATTTTCCAAAAATTTTCCCCTCCCCAAAAATGGCGGCCATTTTGAATTTTCGAATTTTTGCCAAAAATGGCAAAACACTAATTTGCTTCTATCTCCTTAACCGTGCGAGATAGAGCGATTTCGTCAAAATTTTCGACACACAGGGTATCTAAGCAATGCAATCTTTGCAATTTTCAAAATATTTTCCCCTCCCCAAAAATGGCGGCCATTTTGAATTTTTGCCAAAAATGGCAAAACACAAATTTGCTTCTATCTCCTTAACCGTGCGAGATAGAGCGATTTCGTCGAAATTTTCGACCCACAGGGTATCTAAGGAATGTAATATTTGCAATTTTCAAAAAATTTTCCCCTCCCCAAAAATGGCGGCCATTTTGAATTTTCGAATTTTTGCCAAAAATGGCAAAACACAAATTTGCTTCTATCTCCTTAACCGTGCGAGATAGAGCGATTTCGTCGAAATTTTCGACCCACAGGGTATCTAAGGAATGTAATATTTGCAATTTTCAAAAAAATTTCCCCTCCCCAAAAATGGCGGCCATTTTGAATTTTCGAATTTTTGCCAAAAATGGCAAAACACAAATTTGCTTCTATCTCCTTAACCGTGCGAGATAGAGCGATTTCGGCAAAATTTTCGACCCACAGGGGATCTAAGGAATGCAATCTTTGCAATTTTCCAAAAATTTTCCCCTCCCCAAAAATGGCGGCCATTTTGAATTTTCGAATTTTTGCCAAAAATGGCAAAACACTAATTTGCTTCTATCTCCTTAACCGTGCGAGATAGAGCGATTTCGTCGAAATTTTCGACCCACAGGGTATCTAAGGAATGTAATATTTGCAATTTTCCAAAAATTTTCCCCTCCCCAAAAATGGCGGCCATTTTGAATTTTCGAATTTTTGCCAAAAATGGCAAAACACAAATTTGCTTCTATCTCCTTAACCGTGCGAGATAGAGCGATTTCGTCGAAATTTTCGACCCACAGGGTATCTAAGGAATGTAATATTTGCAATTTTCAAAAAAATTTCCCCTCCCCAAAAATGGCGGCCATTTTGAATTTTCGAATTTTTGCCAAAAATGGCAAAACACAAATTTGCTTCTATCTCCTTAACCGTGCGAGATAGAGCGATTTCGGCAAAATTTTCGACCCACAGGGGATCTAAGGAATGCAATCTTTGCAATTTTCCAAAAATTTTCCCCTCCCCAAAAATGGCGGCCATTTTGAATTTTCGAATTTTTGCCAAAAATGGCAAAACACTAATTTGCTTCTATCTCCTTAACCGTGCGAGATAGAGCGATTTCGTCAAAATTTTCGACACACAGGGTATCTAAGCAATGCAATCTTTGCAATTTTCAAAATATTTTCCCCTCCCCAAAAATGGCGGCCATTTTGAATTTTTGCCAAAAATGGCAAAACACAAATTTGCTTCTATCTCCTTAACCGTGCGAGATAGAGCGATTTCGTCGAAATTTTCGACCCACAGGGTATCTAAGGAATGTAATATTTGCAATTTTCAAAAAATTTTCCCCTCCCCAAAAATGGCGGCCATTTTGAATTTTCGAATTTTTGCCAAAAATGGCAAAACACAAATTTGCTTCTATCTCCTTAACCGTGCGAGATAGAGCGATTTCGTCGAAATTTTCGACCCACAGGGTATCTAAGGAATGTAATATTTGCAATTTTCAAAAAAATTTCCCCTCCCCAAAAATGGCGGCCATTTTGAATTTTCGAATTTTTGCCAAAAATGGCAAAACACAAATTTGCTTCTATCTCCTTAACCGTGCGAGATAGAGCGATTTCGGCAAAATTTTCGACCCACAGGGGATCTAAGGAATGCAATCTTTGCAATTTTCCAAAAATTTTCCCCTCCCCAAAAATGGCGGCCATTTTGAATTTTCGAATTTTTGCCAAAAATGGCAAAACACTAATTTGCTTCTATCTCCTTAACCGTGCGAGATAGAGCGATTTCGGCAAAATTTTAGACGCACAGGGTATCTAAGCAATGCAATCTTTGCAATTTTCAAAATATTTTCCCCTCCCCAAAAATGGCGGCCATTTTGAATTTTCGAATTTTTGCCAAAAATGGCAAAACACAAATTTGCTTCTATCTCCTTAACCGTGCGAGATAGAGCGATTTCGTCGAAATTTTCGACCCACAGGGTATCTAACGAATGCAATCTTTGCAATTTTCAAAAAATTTTCCCCTCCCCAAAAATGGCGGCCATTTTGAATTTTCGAATTTTTGCCAAAAATGGGAAAACACAAATTTGCTTCTATCTCCTTAACCGTGCGAGATAGAGCGATTTCGTCGAAATTTTCGACCCACAGGGTATCTAAGGAATGCAATCTTTGCAATTTTCCAAAAATTTTCCCCTCCCCAAAAATGGCGGCCATTTTGAATTTTCGAATTTTTGCCAAAAATGGCAAAACACAAATTTGCTTCTATCTCCTTAACCGTGCGAGATAGAGCGATTTCATCGAAATTTTCGACCCACAGGGTATCTAAGGAATGTAATATTTGCAATTTTCAAAAAAATTTCCCCTCCCCAAAAATGGCGGCCATTTTGAATTTTCGAATTTTTGCCAAAAATGGCAAAACACAAATTTGCTTCTATCTCCTTAACCGTGCGAGATAGAGCGATTTCGTCGAAATTTTCGACCCACAGGGTATCTAAGGAATGTAATCTTTGCAATTTTCAAAAAATTTTCCCCTCCCCAAAAATGGCGGCCATTTTGAATTTTCGAATTTTTGCCAAAAATTGCAAAACACAAATTTGCTTCTATCTCCTTAACCGTGCGAGATAGAGCGATTTCGTCGAAATTTTCGACCCACAGGGTATCTAAGGAATGCAATCTTTGCAATTTTCCAAAAATTTTCCCCTCCCCAAAAATGGCGGCCATTTTGAATTTTCGAATTTTTGCCAAAAATGGCAAAACACAAATTTGCTTCTATCTCCTTAACCGTGCGAGATAGAGCGATTTCGTCGAAATTTTCGACCCACAGGGTATCTAAGGAATGTAATATTTGCAATTTTCAAAAAATTTTCCCCTCCCCAAAAATGGCGGCCATTTTGAATTTTCGAATTTTTGCCAAAAATGGCAAAACACAAATTTGCTTCTATCTCCTTAACCGTGCGAGATAGAGCGATTTCGTCGAAATTTTCGACCCACAGGGGATCTAAGGAATGCAATCTTTGCAATTTTCCAAAAATTTTCCCCTCCCCAAAAATGGCGGCCATTTTGAATTTTCGAATTTTTGCCAAAAATGGCAAAACACTAATTTGCTTCTATCTCCTTAACCGTGCGAGATAGAGCGATTTCGGCAAAATTTTCGACACACAGGGTATCTAAGCAATGCAATCTTTGCAATTTTCAAAATATTTTCCCCTCCCCAAAAATGGCGGCCATTTTGAATTTTTGCCAAAAATGGCAAAACACAAATTTGCTTCTATCTCCTTAACCGTGCGAGATAGAGCGATTTCGTCGAAATTTTCGACCCACAGGGTATCTAAGGAATGTAATATTTGCAATTTTCAAAAAATTTTCCCCTCCCCAAAAATGGCGGCCATTTTGAATTTTCGAATTTTTGCCAAAAATGGCAAAACACAAATTTGCTTCTATCTCCTTAACCGTGCGAGATAGAGCGATTTCGTCGAAATTTTCGACCCACAGGGTATCTAAGGAATGCAATCTTTGCAATTTTCCAAAAATTTTCCCCTCCCCAAAAATGGCGGCCATTTTGAATTTTCGAATTTTTGCCAAAAATGGCAAAACACAAATTTGCTTCTATCTCCTTAACCGTGCGAGATAGAGCGATTTCGTCGAAATTTTCGACCCACAGGGTATCTAAGGAATGTAATATTTGCAATTTTCAAAAAAATTTCCCCTCCCCAAAAATGGCGGCCATTTTGAATTTTCGAATTTTTGCCAAAAATGGCAAAACACAAATTTGCTTCTATCTCCTTAACCGTGCGAGATAGAGCGATTTCGGCAAAATTTTCGACCCACAGGGGATCTAAGGAATGCAATCTTTGCAATTTTCCAAAAATTTTCCCCTCCCCAAAAATGGCGGCCATTTTGAATTTTCGAATTTTTGCCAAAAATGGCAAAACACTAATTTGCTTCTATCTCCTTAACCGTGCGAGATAGAGCGATTTCGGCAAAATTTTAGACGCACAGGGTATCTAAGCAATGCAATCTTTGCAATTTTCAAAATATTTTCCCCTCCCCAAAAATGGCGGCCATTTTGAATTTTCGAATTTTTGCCAAAAATGGGAAAACACAAATTTGCTTCTATCTCCTTAACCGTGCGAGATAGAGCGATTTCGTCAAAATTTTCGACCCACAGGGTATCTAAGGAATGTAATATTTGCAATTTTCAAAAAAATTTCCCCTCCCCAAAAATGGCGGCCATTTTGAATTTTCGAATTTTTGCCAAAAATGGCAAAACACAAATTTGCTTCTATCTCCTTAACCGTGCGAGATAGAGCGATTTCGTCGAAATTTTCGACCCACAGGGTATCTAAGGAATGCAATCTTTGCAATTTTCCAAAAATTTTCCCCTCCCCAAAAATGGCGGCCATTTTGAATTTTCGAATTTTTGCCAAAAATGGCAAAACACAAATTTGCTTCTATCTCCTTAACCGTGCGAGATAGAGCGATTTCGTCGAAATTTTCGACCCACAGGGTATCTAAGGAATGTAATATTTGCAATTTTCAAAAAATTTTCCCCTCCCCAAAAATGGCGGCCATTTTGAATTTTCGAATTTTTGCCAAAAATGGCAAAACACAAATTTGCTTCTATCTCCTTAACCGTGCGAGATAGAGCGATTTCGTCGAAATTTTCGACCCACAGGGGATCTAAGGAATGCAATCTTTGCAATTTTCCAAAAATTTTCCCCTCCCCAAAAATGGCGGCCATTTTGAATTTTCGAATTTTTGCCAAAAATGGCAAAACACTAATTTGCTTCTATCTCCTTAACCGTGCGAGATAGAGCGATTTCGGCAAAATTTTCGACACACAGGGTATCTAAGCAATGCAATCTTTGCAATTTTCAAAATATTTTCCCCTCCCCAAAAATGGCGGCCATTTTGAATTTTTGCCAAAAATGGCAAAACACAAATTTGCTTCTATCTCCTTAACCGTGCGAGATAGAGCGATTTCGTCGAAATTTTCGACCCACAGGGTATCTAAGGAATGTAATATTTGCAATTTTCAAAAAATTTTCCCCTCCCCAAAAATGGCGGCCATTTTGAATTTTCGAATTTTTGCCAAAAATGGCAAAACACAAATTTGCTTCTATCTCCTTAACCGTGCGAGATAGAGCGATTTCGTCGAAATTTTCGACCCACAGGGTATCTAAGGAATGCAATCTTTGCAATTTTCCAAAAATTTTCCCCTCCCCAAAAATGGCGGCCATTTTGAATTTTCGAATTTTTGCCAAAAATGGCAAAACACAAATTTGCTTCTATCTCCTTAACCGTGCGAGATAGAGCGATTTCGTCGAAATTTTCGACCCACAGGGTATCTAAGGAATGTAATATTTGCAATTTTCAAAAAAATTTCCCCTCCCCAAAAATGGCGGCCATTTTGAATTTTCGAATTTTTGCCAAAAATGGCAAAACACAAATTTGCTTCTATCTCCTTAACCGTGCGAGATAGAGCGATTTCGGCAAAATTTTCGACCCACAGGGGATCTAAGGAATGCAATCTTTGCAATTTTCCAAAAATTTTCCCCTCCCCAAAAATGGCGGCCATTTTGAATTTTCGAATTTTTGCCAAAAATGGCAAAACACTAATTTGCTTCTATCTCCTTAACCGTGCGAGATAGAGCGATTTCGGCAAAATTTTAGACGCACAGGGTATCTAAGCAATGCAATCTTTGCAATTTTCAAAATATTTTCCCCTCCCCAAAAATGGCGGCCATTTTGAATTTTCGAATTTTTGCCAAAAATGGGAAAACACAAATTTGCTTCTATCTCCTTAACCGTGCGAGATAGAGCGATTTCGTCAAAATTTTCGACCCACAGGGTATCTAAGGAATGTAATATTTGCAATTTTCAAAAAAATTTCCCCTCCCCAAAAATGGCGGCCATTTTGAATTTTCGAATTTTTGCCAAAAATGGCAAAACACAAATTTGCTTCTATCTCCTTAACCGTGCGAGATAGAGCGATTTCGGCAAAATTTTCGACCCACAGGGGATCTAAGGAATGCAATCTTTGCAATTTTCCAAAAATTTTCCCCTCCCCAAAAATGGCGGCCATTTTGAATTTTCGAATTTTTGCCAAAAATGGCAAAACACTAATTTGCTTCTATCTCCTTAACCGTGCGAGATAGAGCGATTTCGGCAAAATTTTAGACGCACAGGGTATCTAAGCAATGCAATCTTTGCAATTTTCAAAATATTTTCCCCTCCCCAAAAATGGCGGCCATTTTGAATTTTCGAATTTTTGCCAAAAATGGCAAAACACAAATTTGCTTCTATCTCCTTAACCGTGCGAGATAGAGCGATTTCGTCGAAATTTTCGACCCACAGGGTATCTAAGGAATGCAATCTTTGCAATTTTCAAAAAATTTTCCCCTCCCCAAAAATGGCGGCCATTTTGAATTTTCGAATTTTTGCCAAAAATGGGAAAACACAAATTTGCTTCTATCTCCTTAACCGTGCGAGATAGAGCGATTTCGTCGAAATTTTCGACCCACAGGGGATCTAAGGAATGCAATCTTTGCAATTTTCCAAAAATTTTCCCCTCCCCAAAAATGGCGGCCATTTTGAATTTTCGAATTTTTGCCAAAAATGGCAAAACACTAATTTGCTTCTATCTCCTTAACCGTGCGAGATAGAGCGATTTCGGCAAAATTTTAGACGCACAGGGTATCTAAGCAATGCAATCTTTGCAATTTTCAAAATATTTTCCCCTCCCCAAAAATGGCGGCCATTTTGAATTTTCGAATTTTTGCCAAAAATGGCAAAACACAAATTTGCTTCTATCTCCTTAACCGTGCGAGATAGAGCGATTTCGTCGAAATTTTCGACCCACAGGGTATCTAAGGAATGCAATCTTTGCAATTTTCAAAAAATTTTCCCCTCCCCAAAAATGGCGGCCATTTTGAATTTTCGAATTTTTGCCAAAAATGGGAAAACACAAATTTGCTTCTATCTCCTTAACCGTGCGAGATAGAGCGATTTCGTCGAAATTTTCGACCCACAGGGTATCTAAGGAATGCAATCTTTGCAATTTTCCAAAAATTTTCCCCTCCCCAAAAATGGCGGCCATTTTGAATTTTCGAATTTTTGCCAAAAATGGCAAAACACAAATTTGCTTCTATCTCCTTAACCGTGCGAGATAGAGCGATTTCATCGAAATTTTCGACCCACAGGGTATCTAAGGAATGTAATATTTGCAATTTTCAAAAAAATTTCCCCTCCCCAAAAATGGCGGCCATTTTGAATTTTCGAATTTTTGCCAAAAATGGCAAAACACAAATTTGCTTCTATCTCCTTAACCGTGCGAGATAGAGCGATTTCGTCGAAATTTTCGACCCACAGGGTATCTAAGGAATGTAATCTTTGCAATTTTCAAAAAATTTTCCCCTCCCCAAAAATGGCGGCCATTTTGAATTTTCGAATTTTTGCCAAAAATTGCAAAACACAAATTTGCTTCTATCTCCTTAACCGTGCGAGATAGAGCGATTTCGTCGAAATTTTCGACCCACAGGGTATCTAAGGAATGCAATCTTTGCAATTTTCCAAAAATTTTCCCCTCCCCAAAAATGGCGGCCATTTTGAATTTTCGAATTTTTGCCAAAAATGGCAAAACACAAATTTGCTTCTATCTCCTTAACCGTGCGAGATAGAGCGATTTCGTCGAAATTTTCGACCCACAGGGTATCTAAGGAATGTAATATTTGCAATTTTCAAAAAATTTTCCCCTCCCCAAAAATGGCGGCCATTTTGAATTTTCGAATTTTTGCCAAAAATGGCAAAACACAAATTTGCTTCTATCTCCTTAACCGTGCGAGATAGAGCGATTTCGTCGAAATTTTCGACCCACAGGGGATCTAAGGAATGCAATCTTTGCAATTTTCCAAAAATTTTCCCCTCCCCAAAAATGGCGGCCATTTTGAATTTTCGAATTTTTGCCAAAAATGGCAAAACACTAATTTGCTTCTATCTCCTTAACCGTGCGAGATAGAGCGATTTCGGCAAAATTTTCGACACACAGGGTATCTAAGCAATGCAATCTTTGCAATTTTCAAAATATTTTCCCCTCCCCAAAAATGGCGGCCATTTTGAATTTTTGCCAAAAATGGCAAAACACAAATTTGCTTCTATCTCCTTAACCGTGCGAGATAGAGCGATTTCGTCGAAATTTTCGACCCACAGGGTATCTAAGGAATGTAATATTTGCAATTTTCAAAAAATTTTCCCCTCCCCAAAAATGGCGGCCATTTTGAATTTTCGAATTTTTGCCAAAAATGGCAAAACACAAATTTGCTTCTATCTCCTTAACCGTGCGAGATAGAGCGATTTCGTCGAAATTTTCGACCCACAGGGTATCTAAGGAATGCAATCTTTGCAATTTTCCAAAAATTTTCCCCTCCCCAAAAATGGCGGCCATTTTGAATTTTCGAATTTTTGCCAAAAATGGCAAAACACAAATTTGCTTCTATCTCCTTAACCGTGCGAGATAGAGCGATTTCGTCGAAATTTTCGACCCACAGGGTATCTAAGGAATGTAATATTTGCAATTTTCAAAAAAATTTCCCCTCCCCAAAAATGGCGGCCATTTTGAATTTTCGAATTTTTGCCAAAAATGGCAAAACACAAATTTGCTTCTATCTCCTTAACCGTGCGAGATAGAGCGATTTCGGCAAAATTTTCGACCCACAGGGGATCTAAGGAATGCAATCTTTGCAATTTTCCAAAAATTTTCCCCTCCCCAAAAATGGCGGCCATTTTGAATTTTCGAATTTTTGCCAAAAATGGCAAAACACTAATTTGCTTCTATCTCCTTAACCGTGCGAGATAGAGCGATTTCGGCAAAATTTTAGACGCACAGGGTATCTAAGCAATGCAATCTTTGCAATTTTCAAAATATTTTCCCCTCCCCAAAAATGGCGGCCATTTTGAATTTTCGAATTTTTGCCAAAAATGGGAAAACACAAATTTGCTTCTATCTCCTTAACCGTGCGAGATAGAGCGATTTCGTCAAAATTTTCGACCCACAGGGTATCTAAGGAATGCAATCTTTGCAATTTTCCAAAAATTTTCCCCTCCCCAAAAATGGCGGCCATTTTGAATTTTCGAATTTTTGCCAAAAATGGCAAAACACAAATTTGCTTCTATCTCCTTAACCGTGCGAGATAGAGCGATTTCATCGAAATTTTCGACCCACAGGGTATCTAAGGAATGTAATATTTGCAATTTTCAAAAAAATTTCCCCTCCCCAAAAATGGCGGCCATTTTGAATTTTCGAATTTTTGCCAAAAATGGCAAAACACAAATTTGCTTCTATCTCCTTAACCGTGCGAGATAGAGCGATTTCGGCAAAATTTTCGACCCACAGGGGATCTAAGGAATGCAATCTTTGCAATTTTCCAAAAATTTTCCCCTCCCCAAAAATGGCGGCCATTTTGAATTTTCGAATTTTTGCCAAAAATGGCAAAACACTAATTTGCTTCTATCTCCTTAACCGTGCGAGATAGAGCGATTTCGGCAAAATTTTAGACGCACAGGGTATCTAAGCAATGCAATCTTTGCAATTTTCAAAATATTTTCCCCTCCCCAAAAATGGCGGCCATTTTGAATTTTCGAATTTTTGCCAAAAATGGGAAAACACAAATTTGCTTCTATCTCCTTAACCGTGCGAGATAGAGCGATTTCGTCAAAATTTTCGACCCACAGGGTATCTAAGCAATGCAATCTTTGCAATTTTCCAAAAATTTTCCCCTCCCCAAAAATGGCGGCCATTTTGAATTTTCGAATTTTTGCCAAAAATGGCAAAACACAAATTTGCTTCTATCTCCTTAACCGTGCGAGATAGAGCGATTTCATCGAAATTTTCGACCCACAGGGTATCTAAGGAATGTAATATTTGCAATTTTCAAAAAAATTTCCCCTCCCCAAAAATGGCGGCCATTTTGAATTTTCGAATTTTTGCCAAAAATGGCAAAACACAAATTTGCTTCTATCTCCTTAACCGTGCGAGATAGAGCGATTTCGGCAAAATTTTCGACACACAGGGTATCTAACCAATGCAATCTTTGCAATTTTCAAAATATTTTCCCCTCCCCAAAAATGGCGGCCATTTTGAATTTTCGAATTTTTGCCAAAAATGGCAAAACACAAATTTGCTTCTATCTCCTTAACCGTGCGAGATAGAGCGATTTCGTCGAAATTTTCGACCCACAGGGTATCTAAGGAATGTAATCTTTGCAATTTTCAAAAAATTTTCCCCTCCCCAAAAATGGCGGCCATTTTGAATTTTCGAATTTTTGCCAAAAATTGCAAAACACAAATTTGCTTCTATCTCCTTAACCGTGCGAGATAGAGCGATTTCGTCGAAATTTTCGACCCACAGGGTATCTAAGGAATGCAATCTTTGCAATTTTCCAAAAATTTTCCCCTCCCCAAAAATGGCGGCCATTTTGAATTTTCGAATTTTTGCCAAAAATGGCAAAACACAAATTTGCTTCTATCTCCTTAACCGTGCGAGATAGAGCGATTTCATCGAAATTTTCGACCCACAGGGTATCTAAGGAATGTAATATTTGCAATTTTCAAAAAATTTTCCCCTCCCCAAAAATGGCGGCCATTTTGAATTTTCGAATTTTTGCCAAAAATGGCAAAACACAAATTTGCTTCTATCTCCTTAACCGTGCGAGATAGAGCGATTTCGTCGAAATTTTCGACCCACAGGGTATCTAAGGAATGTAATATTTGCAATTTTCAAAAAATTTTCCCCTCCCCAAAAATGGCGGCCATTTTGAATTTTCGAATTTTTGCCAAAAATGGCAAAACACTAATTTGCTTCTATCTCCTTAACCGTGCGAGATAGAGCGATTTCGGTAAAATTTTCGACACACAGGGTATCTAAGGAATGCAATCTTTGCAATTTTCAAAATATTTTCCCCTCCCCAAAAATGGCGGCCATTTTGAATTTTTGCCAAAAATGGCAAAACACAAATTTGCTTCTATCTCCTTAACCGTGCGAGATAGAGCGATTTCGTCGAAATTTTCGACCCACAGGGTATCTAAGGAATGCAATCTTTGCAATTTTCCAAAAATTTTCCCCTCCCCAAAAATGGCGGCCATTTTGAATTTTCGAATTTTTGCCAAAAATGGCAAAACACAAATTTGCTTCTATCTCCTTAACCGTGCGAGATAGAGCGATTTCGTCGAAATTTTCGACCCACAGGGTATCTAAGGAATGTAATATTTGCAATTTTCAAAAAAATTTCCCCTCCCCAAAAATGGCGGCCATTTTGAATTTTCGAATTTTTGCCAAAAATGGCAAAACACAAATTTGCTTCTATCTCCTTAACCGTGCGAGATAGAGCGATTTCGGCAAAATTTTCGACCCACAGGGGATCTAAGGAATGCAATCTTTGCAATTTTCCAAAAATTTTCCCCTCCCCAAAAATGGCGGCCATTTTGAATTTTCGAATTTTTGCCAAAAATGGCAAAACACTAATTTGCTTCTATCTCCTTAACCGTGCGAGATAGAGCGATTTCGGCAAAATTTTAGACGCACAGGGTATCTAAGCAATGCAATCTTTGCAATTTTCAAAATATTTTCCCCTCCCCAAAAATGGCGGCCATTTTGAATTTTCGAATTTTTGCCAAAAATGGGAAAACACAAATTTGCTTCTATCTCCTTAACCGTGCGAGATAGAGCGATTTCGTCAAAATTTTCGACCCACAGGGTATCTAAGGAATGCAATCTTTGCAATTTTCCAAAAATTTTCCCCTCCCCAAAAATGGCGGCCATTTTGAATTTTCGAATTTTTGCCAAAAATGGCAAAACACAAATTTGCTTCTATCTCCTTAACCGTGCGAGATAGAGCGATTTCATCGAAATTTTCGACCCACAGGGTATCTAAGGAATGTAATATTTGCAATTTTCAAAAAAATTTCCCCTCCCCAAAAATGGCGGCCATTTTGAATTTTCGAATTTTTGCCAAAAATGGCAAAACACAAATTTGCTTCTATCTCCTTAACCGTGCGAGATAGAGCGATTTCGGCAAAATTTTCGACACACAGGGTATCTAACCAATGCAATCTTTGCAATTTTCAAAATATTTTCCCCTCCCCAAAAATGGCGGCCATTTTGAATTTTCGAATTTTTGCCAAAAATGGCAAAACACAAATTTGCTTCTATCTCCTTAACCGTGCGAGATAGAGCGATTTCGTCGAAATTTTCGACCCACAGGGTATCTAAGGAATGTAATCTTTGCAATTTTCAAAAAATTTTCCCCTCCCCAAAAATGGCGGCCATTTTGAATTTTCGAATTTTTGCCAAAAATTGCAAAACACAAATTTGCTTCTATCTCCTTAACCGTGCGAGATAGAGCGATTTCGTCGAAATTTTCGACCCACAGGGTATCTAAGGAATGCAATCTTTGCAATTTTCCAAAAATTTTCCCCTCCCCAAAAATGGCGGCCATTTTGAATTTTCGAATTTTTGCCAAAAATGGCAAAACACAAATTTGCTTCTATCTCCTTAACCGTGCGAGATAGAGCGATTTCATCGAAATTTTCGACCCACAGGGTATCTAAGGAATGTAATATTTGCAATTTTCAAAAAATTTTCCCCTCCCCAAAAATGGCGGCCATTTTGAATTTTCGAATTTTTGCCAAAAATGGCAAAACACAAATTTGCTTCTATCTCCTTAACCGTGCGAGATAGAGCGATTTCGTCGAAATTTTCGACCCACAGGGTATCTAAGGAATGTAATATTTGCAATTTTCAAAAAATTTTCCCCTCCCCAAAAATGGCGGCCATTTTGAATTTTCGAATTTTTGCCAAAAATGGCAAAACACTAATTTGCTTCTATCTCCTTAACCGTGCGAGATAGAGCGATTTCGGTAAAATTTTCGACACACAGGGTATCTAAGGAATGCAATCTTTGCAATTTTCAAAATATTTTCCCCTCCCCAAAAATGGCGGCCATTTTGAATTTTTGCCAAAAATGGCAAAACACAAATTTGCTTCTATCTCCTTAACCGTGCGAGATAGAGCGATTTCGTCGAAATTTTCGACCCACAGGGTATCTAAGGAATGCAATCTTTGCAATTTTCCAAAAATTTTCCCCTCCCCAAAAATGGCGGCCATTTTGAATTTTCGAATTTTTGCCAAAAATGGCAAAACACAAATTTGCTTCTATCTCCTTAACCGTGCGAGATAGAGCGATTTCGTCGAAATTTTCGACCCACAGGGTATCTAAGGAATGTAATATTTGCAATTTTCAAAAAAATTTCCCCTCCCCAAAAATGGCGGCCATTTTGAATTTTCGAATTTTTGCCAAAAATGGCAAAACACAAATTTGCTTCTATCTCCTTAACCGTGCGAGATAGAGCGATTTCGTCGAAATTTTCGACCCACAGGGTATCTAAGGAATGTAATATTTGCAATTTTCAAAAAATTTTCCCCTCCCCAAAAATGGCGGCCATTTTGAATTTTCGAATTTTTGCCAAAAATGGCAAAACACTAATTTGCTTCTATCTCCTTAACCGTGCGAGATAGAGCGATTTCGGTAAAATTTTCGACACACAGGGTATCTAAGGAATGCAATCTTTGCAATTTTCAAAATATTTTCCCCTCCCCAAAAATGGCGGCCATTTTGAATTTTTGCCAAAAATGGCAAAACACAAATTTGCTTCTATCTCCTTAACCGTGCGAGATAGAGCGATTTCGTCGAAATTTTCGACCCACAGGGTATCTAAGGAATGCAATCTTTGCAATTTTCCAAAAATTTTCCCCTCCCCAAAAATGGCGGCCATTTTGAATTTTCGAATTTTTGCCAAAAATGGCAAAACACAAATTTGCTTCTATCTCCTTAACCGTGCGAGATAGAGCGATTTCGTCGAAATTTTCGACCCACAGGGTATCTAAGGAATGCAATCTTTGCAATTTTCCAAAAATTTTCCCCTCCCCAAAAATGGCGGCCATTTTGAATTTTCGAATTTTTGCCAAAAATGGCAAAACACAAATTTGCTTCTATCTCCTTAACCGTGCGAGATAGAGCGATTTCGTCGAAATTTTCGACCCACAGGGTATCTAAGGAATGTAATATTTGCAATTTTCAAAAAAATTTCCCCTCCCCAAAAATGGCGGCCATTTTGAATTTTCGAATTTTTGCCAAAAATGGCAAAACACAAATTTGCTTCTATCTCCTTAACCGTGCGAGATAGAGCGATTTCGGCAAAATTTTCGACCCACAGGGGATCTAAGGAATGCAATCTTTGCAATTTTCCAAAAATTTTCCCCTCCCCAAAAATGGCGGCCATTTTGAATTTTCGAATTTTTGCCAAAAATGGCAAAACACTAATTTGCTTCTATCTCCTTAACCGTGCGAGATAGAGCGATTTCGGCAAAATTTTAGACGCACAGGGTATCTAAGCAATGCAATCTTTGCAATTTTCAAAATATTTTCCCCTCCCCAAAAATGGCGGCCATTTTGAATTTTCGAATTTTTGCCAAAAATGGGAAAACACAAATTTGCTTCTATCTCCTTAACCGTGCGAGATAGAGCGATTTCGTCAAAATTTTCGACCCACAGGGTATCTAAGGAATGCAATCTTTGCAATTTTCCAAAAATTTTCCCCTCCCCAAAAATGGCGGCCATTTTGAATTTTCGAATTTTTGCCAAAAATGGCAAAACACAAATTTGCTTCTATCTCCTTAACCGTGCGAGATAGAGCGATTTCATCGAAATTTTCGACCCACAGGGTATCTAAGGAATGTAATATTTGCAATTTTCAAAAAAATTTCCCCTCCCCAAAAATGGCGGCCATTTTGAATTTTCGAATTTTTGCCAAAAATGGCAAAACACAAATTTGCTTCTATCTCCTTAACCGTGCGAGATAGAGCGATTTCGGCAAAATTTTCGACACACAGGGTATCTAACCAATGCAATCTTTGCAATTTTCAAAATATTTTCCCCTCCCCAAAAATGGCGGCCATTTTGAATTTTCGAATTTTTGCCAAAAATGGCAAAACACAAATTTGCTTCTATCTCCTTAACCGTGCGAGATAGAGCGATTTCGTCGAAATTTTCGACCCACAGGGTATCTAAGGAATGTAATCTTTGCAATTTTCAAAAAATTTTCCCCTCCCCAAAAATGGCGGCCATTTTGAATTTTCGAATTTTTGCCAAAAATTGCAAAACACAAATTTGCTTCTATCTCCTTAACCGTGCGAGATAGAGCGATTTCGTCGAAATTTTCGACCCACAGGGTATCTAAGGAATGCAATCTTTGCAATTTTCCAAAAATTTTCCCCTCCCCAAAAATGGCGGCCATTTTGAATTTTCGAATTTTTGCCAAAAATGGCAAAACACAAATTTGCTTCTATCTCCTTAACCGTGCGAGATAGAGCGATTTCATCGAAATTTTCGACCCACAGGGTATCTAAGGAATGTAATATTTGCAATTTTCAAAAAATTTTCCCCTCCCCAAAAATGGCGGCCATTTTGAATTTTCGAATTTTTGCCAAAAATGGCAAAACACAAATTTGCTTCTATCTCCTTAACCGTGCGAGATAGAGCGATTTCGTCGAAATTTTCGACCCACAGGGTATCTAAGGAATGTAATATTTGCAATTTTCAAAAAATTTTCCCCTCCCCAAAAATGGCGGCCATTTTGAATTTTCGAATTTTTGCCAAAAATGGCAAAACACTAATTTGCTTCTATCTCCTTAACCGTGCGAGATAGAGCGATTTCGGTAAA
Organism: Sabellastarte sp. h YS-2021; assembly: GCA_964017235.1. NCBI lineage: Eukaryota > Metazoa > Annelida > Polychaeta > Sabellida > Sabellidae > Sabellastarte > Sabellastarte sp. h YS-2021. Next base: position 45,960,331 of record OZ024935.1, read on the forward strand.
ATTTTCGACACACAGGGTATCTAAGGAATGCAATCTTTGCAATTTTCAAAATATTTTCCCCTCCCCAAAAATGGCGGCCATTTTGAATTTTTGCCAAAAATGGCAAAACACAAATTTGCTTCTATCTCCTTAACCGTGCGAGATAGAGCGATTTCGTCGAAATTTTCGACCCACAGGGTATCTAAGGAATGCAATCTTTGCAATTTTCCAAAAATTTTCCCCTCCCCAAAAATGGCGGCCATTTTGAATTTTCGAATTTTTGCCAAAAATGGCAAAACACAAATTTGCTTCTATCTCCTTAACCGTGCGAGATAGAGCGATTTCGTCGAAATTTTCGACCCACAGGGTATCTAAGGAATGTAATATTTGCAATTTTCAAAAAATTTTCCCCTCCCCAAAAATGGCGGCCATTTTGAATTTTCGAATTTTTGCCAAAAATGGCAAAACACTAATTTGCTTCTATCTCCTTAACCGTGCGAGATAGAGCGATTTCGGTAAAATTTTCGACACACAGGGTATCTAAGGAATGCAATCTTTGCAATTTTCAAAATATTTTCCCCTCCCCAAAAATGGCGGCCATTTTGAATTTTTGCCAAAAATGGCAAAACACAAATTTGCTTCTATCTCCTTAACCGTGCGAGATAGAGCGATTTCGTCGAAATTTTCGACCCACAGGGTATCTAAGGAATGCAATCTTTGCAATTTTCCAAAAATTTTCCCCTCCCCAAAAATGGCGGCCATTTTGAATTTTCGAATTTTTGCCAAAAATGGCAAAACACAAATTTGCTTCTATCTCCTTAACCGTGCGAGATAGAGCGATTTCGTCGAAATTTTCGACCCACAGGGTATCTAAGGAATGCAATCTTTGCAATTTTCCAAAAATTTTCCCCTCCCCAAAAATGGCGGCCATTTTGAATTTTCGAATTTTTGCCAAAAATGGCAAAACACAAATTTGCTTCTATCTCCTTAACCGTGCGAGATAGAGCGATTTCATCGAAATTTTCGACCCACAGGGTATCTAAGGAATGTAATATTTGCAATTTTCAAAAAATTTTCCCCTCCCCAAAAATGGCGGCCATTTTGAATTTTCGAATTTTTGCCAAAAATGGCAAAACACAAATTTGCTTCTATCTCCTTAACCGTGCGAGATAGAGCGATTTCGTCGAAATTTTCGACCCACAGGGTATCTAAGGAATGTAATATTTGCAATTTTCAAAAAATTTTCCCCTCCCCAAAAATGGCGGCCATTTTGAATTTTCGAATTTTTGCCAAAAATGGCAAAACACTAATTTGCTTCTATCTCCTTAACCGTGCGAGATAGAGCGATTTCGGTAAAATTTTCGACACACAGGGTATCTAAGGAATGCAATCTTTGCAATTTTCAAAATATTTTCCCCTCCCCAAAAATGGCGGCCATTTTGAATTTTTGCCAAAAATGGCAAAACACAAATTTGCTTCTATCTCCTTAACCGTGCGAGATAGAGCGATTTCGTCGAAATTTTCGACCCACAGGGTATCTAAGGAATGCAATCTTTGCAATTTTCCAAAAATTTTCCCCTCCCCAAAAATGGCGGCCATTTTGAATTTTCGAATTTTTGCCAAAAATGGCAAAACACAAATTTGCTTCTATCTCCTTAACCGTGCGAGATAGAGCGATTTCGTCGAAATTTTCGACCCACAGGGTATCTAAGGAATGTAATATTTGCAATTTTCAAAAAAATTTCCCCTCCCCAAAAATGGCGGCCATTTTGAATTTTCGAATTTTTGCCAAAAATGGCAAAACACAAATTTGCTTCTATCTCCTTAACCGTGCGAGATAGAGCGATTTCGTCGAAATTTTCGACCCACAGGGTATCTAAGGAATGTAATATTTGCAATTTTCAAAAAATTTTCCCCTCCCCAAAAATGGCGGCCATTTTGAATTTTCGAATTTTTGCCAAAAATGGCAAAACACTAATTTGCTTCTATCTCCTTAACCGTGCGAGATAGAGCGATTTCGGTAAAATTTTCGACACACAGGGTATCTAAGGAATGCAATCTTTGCAATTTTCAAAATATTTTCCCCTCCCCAAAAATGGCGGCCATTTTGAATTTTTGCCAAAAATGGCAAAACACAAATTTGCTTCTATCTCCTTAACCGTGCGAGATAGAGCGATTTCGTCGAAATTTTCGACCCACAGGGTATCTAAGGAATGCAATCTTTGCAATTTTCCAAAAATTTTCCCCTCCCCAAAAATGGCGGCCATTTTGAATTTTCGAATTTTTGCCAAAAATGGCAAAACACAAATTTGCTTCTATCTCCTTAACCGTGCGAGATAGAGCGATTTCGTCGAAATTTTCGACCCACAGGGTATCTAAGGAATGTAATATTTGCAATTTTCAAAAAAATTTCCCCTCCCCAAAAATGGCGGCCATTTTGAATTTTCGAATTTTTGCCAAAAATGGCAAAACACAAATTTGCTTCTATCTCCTTAACCGTGCGAGATAGAGCGATTTCGGCAAAATTTTCGACCCACAGGGGATCTAAGGAATGCAATCTTTGCAATTTTCCAAAAATTTTCCCCTCCCCAAAAATGGCGGCCATTTTGAATTTTCGAATTTTTGCCAAAAATGGCAAAACACAAATTTGCTTCTATCTCCTTAACCGTGCGAGATAGAGCGATTTCGGCAAAATTTTAGACGCACAGGGTATCTAAGGAATGTAATATTTGCAATTTTCAAAAAATTTTCCCCTCCCCAAAAATGGCGGCCATTTTGAATTTTCGAATTTTTGCCAAAAATGGCAAAACACAAATTTGCTTCTATCTCCTTAACCGTGCGAGATAGAGCGATTTCGTCGAAATTTTCGACCCACAGGGTATCTAAGGAATGCAATCTTTGCAATTTTCCAAAAATTTTCCCCTCCCCAAAAATGGCGGCCATTTTGAATTTTCGAATTTTTGCCAAAAATGGCAAAACACAAATTTGCTTCTATCTCCTTAACCGTGCGAGATAGAGCGATTTCATCGAAATTTTCGACCCACAGGGTATCTAAGGAATGTAATATTTGCAATTTTCAAAAAAATTTCCCCTCCCCAAAAATGGCGGCCACTTTGAATTTTCGAATTTTTGCCAAAAATGGCAAAACACAAATTTGCTTCTATCTCCTTAACCGTGCGAGATAGAGCGATTTCGGCAAAATTTTCGACACACAGGGTATCTAACCAATGCAATCTTTGCAATTTTCAAAATATTTTCCCCTCCCCAAAAATGGCGGCCATTTTGAATTTTTGAATTTTTGCCAAAAATGGCAAAACACAAATTTGCTTCTATCTCCTTAACCGTGCGAGATAGAGCGATTTCGTCGAAATTTTCGACCCACAGGGTATCTAAGGAATGTAATATTTGCAATTTTCAAAAAAATTTCCCCTCCCCAAAAATGGCGGCCATTTTGAATTTTCGAATTTTTGCCAAAAATGGCAAAACACAAATTTGCTTCTATCTCCTTAACCGTGCGAGATAGAGCGATTTCGTCGAAATTTTCGACCCACAGGGTATCTAAGGAATGCAATCTTTGCAATTTTCCAAAAATTTTCCCCTCCCCAAAAATGGCGGCCATTTTGAATTTTCGAATTTTTGCCAAAAATGGCAAAACACAAATTTGCTTCTATCTCCTTAACCGTGCGAGATAGAGCGATTTCGTCGAAATTTTCGACCCACAGGGTATCTAAGGAATGTAATATTTGCAATTTTCAAAAAAATTTCCCCTCCCCAAAAATGGCGGCCATTTTGAATTTTCGAATTTTTGCCAAAAATGGCAAAACACAAATTTGCTTCTATCTCCTTAACCGTGCGAGATAGAGCGATTTCGGCAAAATTTTCGACCCACAGGGGATCTAAGGAATGCAATCTTTGCAATTTTCCAAAAATTTTCCCCTCCCCAAAAATGGCGGCCATTTTGAATTTTCGAATTTTTGCCAAAAATGGCAAAACACTAATTTGCTTCTATCTCCTTAACCGTGCGAGATAGAGCGATTTCGGCAAAATTTTCGACGCACAGGGTATCTAAGCAATGCAATCTTTGCAATTTTCAAAATATTTTCCCCTCCCCAAAAATGGCGGCCATTTTGAATTTTCGAATTTTTGCCAAAAATGGCAAAACACAAATTTGCTTCTATCTCCTTAACCGTGCGAGATAGAGCGATTTCGTCGAAATTTTCGACCCACAGGGTATCTAAGCAATGCAATCTTTGCAATTTTCCAAAAATTTTCCCCTCCCCAAAAATGGCGGCCATTTTGAATTTTCGAATTTTTGCCAAAAATGGCAAAACACTAATTTGCTTCTATCTCCTTAACCGTGCGAGATAGAGCGATTTCGGCAAAATTTTCGACGCACAGGGTATCTAAGCAATGCAATCTTTGCAATTTTCAAAATATTTTCCCCTCCCCAAAAATGGCGGCCATTTTGAATTTTCGAATTTTTGCCAAAAATGGCAAAACACAAATTTGCTTCTATCTCCTTAACCGTGCGAGATAGAGCGATTTCATCGAAATTTTCGACCCACAGGGTATCTAAGGAATGTAATATTTGCAATTTTCAAAAAATTTTCCCCTCCCCAAAAATGGCGGCCATTTTGAATTTTCGAATTTTTGCCAAAAATGGCAAAACACAAATTTGCTTCTATCTCCTTAACCGTGCGAGATAGAGCGATTTCGTCGAAATTTTCGACCCACAGGGTATCTAAGGAATGTAATATTTGCAATTTTCAAAAAATTTTCCCCTCCCCAAAAATGGCGGCCATTTTGAATTTTCGAATTTTTGCCAAAAATGGCAAAACACTAATTTGCTTCTATCTCCTTAACCGTGCGAGATAGAGCGATTTCGGTAAAATTTTCGACACACAGGGTATCTAAGGAATGCAATCTTTGCAATTTTCAAAATATTTTCCCCTCCCCAAAAATGGCGGCCATTTTGAATTTTTGCCAAAAATGGCAAAACACAAATTTGCTTCTATCTCCTTAACCGTGCGAGATAGAGCGATTTCGTCGAAATTTTCGACCCACAGGGTATCTAAGGAATGCAATCTTTGCAATTTTCCAAAAATTTTCCCCTCCCCAAAAATGGCGGCCATTTTGAATTTTCGAATTTTTGCCAAAAATGGCAAAACACAAATTTGCTTCTATCTCCTTAACCGTGCGAGATAGAGCGATTTCGTCGAAATTTTCGACCCACAGGGTATCTAAGGAATGTAATATTTGCAATTTTCAAAAAAATTTCCCCTCCCCAAAAATGGCGGCCATTTTGAATTTTCGAATTTTTGCCAAAAATGGCAAAACACAAATTTGCTTCTATCTCCTTAACCGTGCGAGATAGAGCGATTTCGTCGAAATTTTCGACCCACAGGGTATCTAAGGAATGTAATATTTGCAATTTTCAAAAAATTTTCCCCTCCCCAAAAATGGCGGCCATTTTGAATTTTCGAATTTTTGCCAAAAATGGCAAAACACTAATTTGCTTCTATCTCCTTAACCGTGCGAGATAGAGCGATTTCGGTAAAATTTTCGACACACAGGGTATCTAAGGAATGCAATCTTTGCAATTTTCAAAATATTTTCCCCTCCCCAAAAATGGCGGCCATTTTGAATTTTTGCCAAAAATGGCAAAACACAAATTTGCTTCTATCTCCTTAACCGTGCGAGATAGAGCGATTTCGTCGAAATTTTCGACCCACAGGGTATCTAAGGAATGCAATCTTTGCAATTTTCCAAAAATTTTCCCCTCCCCAAAAATGGCGGCCATTTTGAATTTTCGAATTTTTGCCAAAAATGGCAAAACACAAATTTGCTTCTATCTCCTTAACCGTGCGAGATAGAGCGATTTCGTCGAAATTTTCGACCCACAGGGTATCTAAGGAATGTAATATTTGCAATTTTCAAAAAAATTTCCCCTCCCCAAAAATGGCGGCCATTTTGAATTTTCGAATTTTTGCCAAAAATGGCAAAACACAAATTTGCTTCTATCTCCTTAACCGTGCGAGATAGAGCGATTTCGGCAAAATTTTCGACCCACAGGGGATCTAAGGAATGCAATCTTTGCAATTTTCCAAAAATTTTCCCCTCCCCAAAAATGGCGGCCATTTTGAATTTTCGAATTTTTGCCAAAAATGGCAAAACACAAATTTGCTTCTATCTCCTTAACCGTGCGAGATAGAGCGATTTCGGCAAAATTTTAGACGCACAGGGTATCTAAGGAATGTAATATTTGCAATTTTCAAAAAATTTTCCCCTCCCCAAAAATGGCGGCCATTTTGAATTTTCGAATTTTTGCCAAAAATGGCAAAACACAAATTTGCTTCTATCTCCTTAACCGTGCGAGATAGAGCGATTTCGTCGAAATTTTCGACCCACAGGGTATCTAAGGAATGCAATCTTTGCAATTTTCCAAAAATTTTCCCCTCCCCAAAAATGGCGGCCATTTTGAATTTTCGAATTTTTGCCAAAAATGGCAAAACACAAATTTGCTTCTATCTCCTTAACCGTGCGAGATAGAGCGATTTCATCGAAATTTTCGACCCACAGGGTATCTAAGGAATGTAATATTTGCAATTTTCAAAAAAATTTCCCCTCCCCAAAAATGGCGGCCACTTTGAATTTTCGAATTTTTGCCAAAAATGGCAAAACACAAATTTGCTTCTATCTCCTTAACCGTGCGAGATAGAGCGATTTCGGCAAAATTTTCGACACACAGGGTATCTAACCAATGCAATCTTTGCAATTTTCAAAATATTTTCCCCTCCCCAAAAATGGCGGCCATTTTGAATTTTTGAATTTTTGCCAAAAATGGCAAAACACAAATTTGCTTCTATCTCCTTAACCGTGCGAGATAGAGCGATTTCGTCGAAATTTTCGACCCACAGGGTATCTAAGGAATGTAATATTTGCAATTTTCAAAAAAATTTCCCCTCCCCAAAAATGGCGGCCATTTTGAATTTTCGAATTTTTGCCAAAAATGGCAAAACACAAATTTGCTTCTATCTCCTTAACCGTGCGAGATAGAGCGATTTCGTCGAAATTTTCGACCCACAGGGTATCTAAGGAATGCAATCTTTGCAATTTTCCAAAAATTTTCCCCTCCCCAAAAATGGCGGCCATTTTGAATTTTCGAATTTTTGCCAAAAATGGCAAAACACAAATTTGCTTCTATCTCCTTAACCGTGCGAGATAGAGCGATTTCGTCGAAATTTTCGACCCACAGGGTATCTAAGGAATGTAATATTTGCAATTTTCAAAAAAATTTCCCCTCCCCAAAAATGGCGGCCATTTTGAATTTTCGAATTTTTGCCAAAAATGGCAAAACACAAATTTGCTTCTATCTCCTTAACCGTGCGAGATAGAGCGATTTCGGCAAAATTTTCGACCCACAGGGGATCTAAGGAATGCAATCTTTGCAATTTTCCAAAAATTTTCCCCTCCCCAAAAATGGCGGCCATTTTGAATTTTCGAATTTTTGCCAAAAATGGCAAAACACAAATTTGCTTCTATCTCCTTAACCGTGCGAGATAGAGCGATTTCGTCGAAATTTTCGACCCACAGGGTATCTAAGGAATGTAATCTTTGCAATTTTCAAAAAATTTTCCCCTCCCCAAAAATGGCGGCCATTTTGAATTTTCGAATTTTTGCCAAAAATTGCAAAACACAAATTTGCTTCTATCTCCTTAACCGTGCGAGATAGAGCGATTTCGTCGAAATTTTCGACCCACAGGGTATCTAAGCAATGCAATCTTTGCAATTTTCCAAAAATTTTCCCCTCCCCAAAAATGGCGGCCATTTTGAATTTTCGAATTTTTGCCAAAAATGGCAAAACACAAATTTGCTTCTATCTCCTTAACCGTGCGAGATAGAGCGATTTCATCGAAATTTTCGACCCACAGGGTATCTAAGGAATGTAATATTTGCAATTTTCAAAAAATTTTCCCCTCCCCAAAAATGGCGGCCATTTTGAATTTTCGAATTTTTGCCAAAAATGGCAAAACACAAATTTGCTTCTATCTCCTTAACCGTGCGAGATAGAGCGATTTCGTCGGAATTTTCGACCTCAGGGTATCTAAGGAATGCAATCTTTGCAATTTTCCAAAAATTTTCCCCTCCCCAAAAATGGCGGCCATTTTGAATTTTCGAATTTTTGCCAAAAATGGCAAAACACAAATTTGCTTCTATCTCCTTAACCGTGCCAGATAGAGTGATTTCGTCAAAATTTTCGACCCACAGGGTATCTGAGCATTGTACTCTTGGTAATTTCTAAAAAATTTTCCCCTCCCCTAAAATGGCGGCCATTTTGAATTTTCAAATTTTTGCCAAAAATGGCAAAACACAAATTTGCTTCTATCTCCTTAACCATGCGAGATAGAGCGATTTCGTCGAAATTTTCAACCCACAGGGTATCTAAGGAATGTAATCTTTGCAATTTTCAAAAAAATTTTCCCCTCCCCAAAAATGGCAGCCATTTTGAATTTTCGAATTTTTGCCCAAAATGGAAAAACACAAACTGGCCTTAACCGTGCAAAATAGAGTTATTTTGTTGAAATTTTCGACCCATAGGGTATCTAAGAAATGTACTCTTGGCAATTTTCAAAAAAATTTCCTTTTCCCAATAATGGCGGCCATTTTGAATTTTCAAATTTTTGCCAAAAATAGAAAAACAGGAATTGGCTTCTATCTTCTTAACCGTGCAAGATAGAGTGATTTCGTCAAAATTTTCAACCCAACCAATGCAAAAAGGCATGAAGCTGAAATAAATTACATCTACACTATCAAATATTTAAGCATCATTGATATATTTTACAAATGAAACAGGGTCTTGTAAGACTACTGTACAATTTGGGCAAAAGGTTCATGGGTGGACATTACACATGATAATGTGTGTTCTTCTATGCTATCCTGTTTCTATTCGCATCTACTATCAACAGGGCGGCCTATTTCTAGTTAAAGATATTTTACTACAATTTTGAATACAAGATTGTTATGTCCATAGCTCGCTTGGTATTGCATTTGGGACTGATAGCTTTGTCAGTACATGAGTAATAGCCATTTAGGTACTTCATTGTGTATTTTCAGTACTACTTTTGAGTAATTTGCTAATATCTCAGAAACCGTAAGAGATAGAGCGATTTCGACAGAATTTTTGACTCACAGGGTAGTAGAAGAGTATTCTGTACAAAATTGAAAATTTTCAATTTTCGCCACTTTTGGCGGCCATCTTGAATTTTTGCGAAAAACGAAAAAATCTTAATATCTCAGAAACCGTAAGAGATAGAGCGATTTCGGCAAAATTTTCGACTCACAGGGTATCTAAGGAATGTACTCTTTGCAATTTTCCAAAAATTTTCCCCTCCCCAAAAATGGCGGCCATTTTGAATTTTCGAATTTTTGCCAAAAATGGCAAAACACAAATTTGCTTCTATCTCCTTAACCGTGCGAGATAGAGCGATTTCGTCGAAATTTTCGACCCACAGGGTATCTAAGGAATGCAATTTTTTGCAATTTTTAAAAAATTTGCCCCTCCCCAAAAATGGCGGCCATTTTGAATTTTCGAATTTTTGCCAAAAATGGCAAAACACAAATTTGCTTCTATCTCCTTAACCGTGCGAGATAGAGCGATTTCATCGAAATTTTCGACCCACAGGGTATCTAAGGAATGTAATCTTTGCAATTTTCAAAAAATTTTCCCCTCCCCAAAAATGGCGGCCATTTTGAATTTTTGCCAAAAATGGTAAAACACAAATTTGCTTCTATCTCCTTAACCATGCGAGATAGAGCGATTTCGGCAAAATTTTCGACCCACAGGGTATCTGAGCATTGTACTCTTGGTAATAGTTAAAAAATTTTCCCCTCCCCAAAAATGGCGGCCATTTTGAATTTTCGAATTTTTGCCAAAAATGGCAAAACACAAATTTGCTTCTATCTCCTTAACCATGCGAGATAGAGCGATTTCGTCGAAAATTTCAACCCACAGGGTATCTAAGTAGTGTACTCTTTGCAATTTTCCCAAAAATTTTCCCCTCCCCAAAAATGGCGGCCATTTTGAATTTTCGAATTTTTGCCAAAAATGGCAAAACACAAATTTGCTTCTATCTCCTTAACCGTGCGAGATAGAGCGATTTCGTCGAAATTTTCGACCCACAGGGTATCTAAGGAATGTAATCTTTGCAATTTTCAAAAAATTTTCCCCTCCCCAAAAATGGAGGCCATTTTGAATTTTTGCCAAAAATGGCAAAACACAAATTTGCTTCTATCTCCTTAACCGTGCGAGATAGAGCGATTTCGTCGAAATTTTCGACCCACAGGGTATCTAAGGAATGTAATCTTTACAATTTTCCAAAAATTTTCCCCTCCCCAAAAATGGCGGCCATTTTGAATTTTCGAATTTTTGCCAAAAATGGCAAAACACAAATTTGCTTCTATCTCCTTAACTGTGTGAGATAGAGCGATTTCGTCAAAGATTTCGACCCACAGGGTATCTGAGCATTGTACTCTTGGTAATTTTTAAAAAATTTGCCCCTCCCCAAAAATGGCGGCCATTTTGAATTTTAGAATTTTTGCCAAAAATGGCAAAACACTAATTTGCTTCTATCTCCTTAACCGTGCGAGATAGAGCGATTTCGGCAAAATTCTCAACCCACAGGGTATCTAAGGAGTGTACTCTTTGCAATTTTCCAAAAATTTTCCCCTCCCCAAAAATGGTGGCCATTTTGAATTTTTGCCAAAAATGGCAAAACACAAATTTGCTTCTATCTCCTTAACCGTGCGAGATAGAGCGATTTCGTCAAAATTTTCGACCCGCAGGGTATCTAAGGAATGTAATCTTTGCAATTTTCAAAATATTTTCCTCTCCCCAAAAATGGCGGCCATTTTGAATTTCGAATTTTTACCAACAATGGCAAAACACAAATTTGCTTCTATCTCCTTAACCGTGCGAGATAGAGCGATTTCGGCGATATTTTCGACCCAACGGGTATCTAAGAAATGTACTCTTTGCAATTTTCCAAAAATTTTCCCCTCCCCACATATGGCGGCCATTTTGAATTTTCGAATTTTTGCCCAAAATGGAAAAACACAAACTGGCCTTAACCGTGCAAAATAGAGTTATTTCGTTGAAATTTTCGACCCATAGGCTATCTAAGAAATGTACTCTTGGCAATTTTCAAAAAATTTTCCTTTTCCCAAAAATGGCGGCCATTTTGAATTTTCGAATTTTTGCCAAAAATAGATAAACAGGAATTTGCTTCTATCTTCTTAACAAAAGGTTGATAGGGTGGACATTACACATGATAATGTGTGTTCTTCTATGCTATCCTGTTTCTATTCATATGTCGCAGCTACAAGCAACAGGGCGTCCTATTTCTAGTTTTTGTTTGGCTTTTCTTGTAGTCCACACTATTCAGCGTAAAGTGTGTTCACCGTATGCATTGTTTTATGTATTGTCATCTGTGTTAATGGCAAATAAAAAATCTGCTTATTTATGTCAAGCTTATTTACGCACCTGGTAACCAGATGGCAATGTTTTAACATATATTATGTGTAAATCTTTATTTGAAGGAGAAATAGCATTGGAACATTTTAAAATTAATATTGCTTTAGATAATGAAGATAATGGACAGTTAATTGATACCACATATGCATACCTTAGTTACCAATCACCTTGCCTCAGTTAAATGTAATGAGACAAGTGAGTTTTATATTTTGATTATAATTCTCAAACTGTTGTCGAAACAGGTAATTGAAACAGTGACAATTTTACACATTCAGAATTTTCGACTTTGACATTTAGTGTTAAAATCTTACAGAAAAAAACTTAAGAAACAAAAAAACACCAGAAGTATTACTTTTCTGTTAGCAGTTCTAAAAATTTGTTACAAACTATTTAGAGGCCAAGTAAATTAACTTTTCTGTTGTTTACATTTTGGAATGGAGTCAGGAACCTGTAAAGTCAGATGGTTTTACTTCTCACAGTTCCACTTAAAATGGTTACACTGAATAGGAACATATTTTGAATTTATACACTTGAGTCCTGTTGAGTCAAATTGCAAGGGAGCCCAGAAAAAATAACATAACCAGAAATTCCAGAGGAGGGACAGAATTCCAGGTAAAAGGGGTTATTGGTTAGAAGAAAATCTCCCCAATTCCCAATCTTTTAAGATGTTCATGAGAATTAATTTCCACTAATGGTTAGCTTCTACTTAAGAGATTATTCCAGATTTAAATTTTCACAAGGAATTAATTTTTACTATCTAAATTCATTTTCTAAAATAGCTAAAATTAATGTCAAGTGAAATTTTCCATTTATTTGTGCGCTGGTCCTCAATGGTTTTGGTGCAGAATCTTGACCAATTAGTATGCACTATTTTCCTCAACTAACTATTGTGATAAGGGATGTACAGTGTCCTTTCAATAAAAATCCAGGTAATAGTAACTTTAAACTGACAGGATGAAAATGGACCTAATAAATACTTCCACTCAACAGGCATTCTGCTGAAAGGGAGTTCAATTATGGTAAAAAATAAAATGGAAACTGTGTAGCAAGAAATCTGGCTAGTACGATTCTCTTTAAAAAGAATATATCATGTGAAATGCTTTCTTGAAATTTCTCCTGTAATGTGTAAATCCTGGTCAGATAGAAATAATTTTCTGGTCCCTATGGCATAGATTTGACAAGCTTCAAATACCCAAAATTCTCTATCCGAATGCTTTCTGGTAGTCAGACTATCTCCCTTCTTGGATTTTGGCACCCTAGAGGATGTCTGCATTAATTTGAGGTTTTTAGGCGGGTTGCGTGTAACCAACCCGCCTATTAGATTGATATGTCCGACATCCATCTGTCTGTCCGTTTGTCCGTCCACATTTTGTTTCCGGACTCTAATTCAAAAATGCTTTGTCCAGTTGATTTCAAACTTGACAGGGACATACATCACCATCATAGCTAGGTTCCTTTCGAAATTGGTGTAATTCCGTCCTTTCATTTGTCCGGTTTTTGTCCGTCTGTCTGTCCGTCCACATTTTCGTTTCCGGACTCTAACTCAAAAACGCTTTGTCCAATCGAATTCAAACTTGACAGGGACATACATCACCATCATAGCTAGGTTCCATTCGAAATTGGTGTTATTCCATCTGTTCGTTTGTCCGTTTTTTGTCCGTCAACATTTTCGTTTCCGGAGTCTTTCTCGAAAATGCTTTGTCCAATCTAATTCAAGCCTGACAGGGAGATAGATCCTCATAGCTAGGTTGCTTTCGAAATTGGTGTACTTTCGTCTGTTCATTTTTCCATTTTTTGTCCATTTGTCCGTCAGTATTTCCTGCGCAACCCGCCTTTTGGGGCATCTCTGACCCTCTTGTTACTCTTTACTTTATTATTTTATAGCATATACTTACATTGTTTTGCAGACCCTTATAAAGATAAGAAAAGGCACCTAATCATATACACTTTTAGCCAAATGAGTTTATTAGTAAATAATTATAGTTACTAACCAACTAGTATTGAATTCCAAATAATATACCATTTCGGTAACACTTTTGGAGGTTCTGCAATGCATGTCAGCAGCATTTCTTTCCTTGTTCCTAAATTTAATCAGAGCAGTTGCTAACCTTGTTTCCTGCGTGCGCAACCCGCCTTTTGGGGCACCTCTGACCCTCTTGTTGTATTTGGATGGCCTTTCCATATGTTATAAATCATTTTAACCAAGTGAAAACTACAGCAGTGCATGATGACTTAATTGGTAAATAATAAAGCTATCATGACCAGTGCTTCTTAATAACCCAACTGTCTGCAACTTAATGTCCAGTCAGAAAGGCTGAAGGGCAAATACCAGATAGTCATTATTCGCTGTCTGTATTATATTTCTGTTTAGGATTTCAGATTAATACAAGTTTACTACACGAGTGACTTTGGAAAGTTTGTAATGTGAATAAGATCCGGGCGCTAAGTGTATCGGATAATGGGTCTGACCTCTTCTTCAACTGATAAATCTTTGTAGAATGTAAATAGAAGCAGTTATATCTCAGAAACCTGGCCATATACAGCGCTTTCCCTGTTGTAAGCTCTTGAACTAAAGTATGTACATTAAAACTTTATTGTGAGAAGAGATGGCAAGGTTGAAATGTCCCACCTTAAAATGTTCTTTTTAAGCACTGAGGTGATTTCCCATTAAGATCCAGCGCAATATTTCTGCCAATAAAGAAGATATAATAATAATCATAATATAACTTTATTTCAGACATAATATTACAGTATATTAGTCCATAGAAACATAAGTGTACAACATAGAGTGGTAGTTAAGAAGAACAAGATTTGTGTAATTAGTTCATATAAATATAAGTATGAAAAAAACATGTACTAAATAAATAGAGAAAATATGATGCATTTATCTGTTGATCACATGGGGCTGTTGTCCATTACATATATACATATTTGTTCCATATTTTAAGGATAGTAGAGAGTTTTACAGCACAGCTTGTTAAATATGATACCATAAGAGCATTATCACTTGTATTTATTCTTTGTAGCAAACTGTAGTAGGATATTCGACGAATTTCTGGCAAAGAGCAAATATTTTTACTTACAAACATGTTGGAAGCACTGCAGTACATTGGTTGCTTATACAACATTCTAAATATGTTATTGTACGAAACAACAAATTTTCTGTAGGTAGTGTTTGAGTAATTTCTCCAAAGTGACATAGTATACATAGAATACATGTAAGTTTTAAAAAGAACACCTTTAACTTCTGAGGAGCTATCTGAAAGCTTATTGCATGTTTCCTTTAGCATAGTTAGCTGGAACCTGTCTTAAAATGTCCTTGTCATCTACCAGATTGCTAGTACTGTAATGTCCTAAGTATTTGCATGTGTCAACTAAAGATAATGCTTTATCATTATATGTCAGGAAGTTGATATCAATATTAATTTGAAAATATGCTACTTCTGTGGAAAAGGAAAAAAAAGTACAAATCTCATGATTACACTCAAAAATGTAATAGATTCTATCCTGCTCTGAACCTGGTATTAACTATAAATCAGAGATAAAATATTCAGAGCTTGTCATTTCTTTGGATCAGAGAAAATATGAGTCCTCGACATGTAGTCACAAAATTCACAAATTTGTTCTTGTTTTCCCACATGTCAAGAAAATATGTAAACATAGCGGTACATAATTTCCTCACTTGAATTCCACATACTGTGGGGAGTGTCTTTCTGAGTTTTCTCTCCTATACAGGCTCTGTCCAAGGACACTCAGATGAAGAAACAGACTCAAGTACTTAGATCGAGTCGATCATAGATTCAGGCTACAAAACACTGGTAGAGTGTAGAGGTCTGTCACATTTGTAAAACCATGCCTTGATAAAATCAGCTATAATTTATACCTTTATTGGATTCAGTTGCCTTGACTCACCAGTTTATGGCCTTTGTGTCCCTTTACTTTTACACCAACAATTTATGGGAAAGACTTTAATAGGCCTTTGGCCTTCTATTCCCTTATAAACAAGAGTCCTCAAAAGGTGCACACCTCCACCTTAGCACAACATGTCCACTCTTGCTCAATGTATTTGGATGCAGTGATGAAGAATCTTTTAAAACATTCTTTGATGCAGATGATTGAAATAACCAGCAAAATTGAATCATCTATTAATTCTGTCCACATTTCTTGGAAATTTAATCAAAATCCCTCCCATTACTTTTCAAGTTATTTTGCAGATAAACACTGCTGCTAAAAATGTAACAATCTTGGCAGAATCTAATGGAAAGCTGGATAGTGAAATGATATTCAGTACCGGAAATAACTAACTCATCATTTCTGTATCTTGGATTGACACAAATTAGCCCTGATAAGAAAGTTGTATATCTTGTCTTCTTTTTGCAATGACATCACTAATATCCATATTATCTCCCAGGCAAAGGTCTGGTCAGGATTTTATAAATTGCCATGCATGCATACTTCAGTCACATTTTCACACAGACGTGTATATGACATTTATTAATGACAGTATATTCATAGCTATGAAAAAATTTCTATAAAAACCTTTGGCCTCATTATGAAAAAGAAACTGGTGGTCATAGCTAATTTTTCAAAGATCATTAAGATTCTCTAATACTATAAGATGTTCTAAAACTTAAAATATTACAGCTAGCTTCATCAAATTTGCACAAAATGTATATGGTTAAAAATCTTTCCTGTTAGTAATGTTGGCATCAATTTGAAAACAAAATAGCCACTATATCACATCTTTTAATGTCAAATGGGGTCAACAAATTAAAAAGGTCGTATATCTCCCTTATCATCAGTGCTAGAGGTTCAGAATATGATCGTAATTTAGTCAGGAAGTCGTGGCCTGCAAATCTTTTGCATGTGTTGAATTTATCTTTAAAAAAAAATTGTGAGCCTATATCCTGCTTATATTAGAAAGAGGTCCCTGGTGGCTTAGTCGTCTTGTAGTTAGGAAGTTTGGCATCTAATCACCGACACCTCTGTGTGGGTTCCACTCCCACAAGTGGCAATGCTGAGGACCTGTAACAATATGAAACTGGCTGTTGAACGGGGAAAACACTAACGTGACCTGTTTATAGAACATATGCTTATACAAAGTTTATGTACTGTTTTAATGTTTCATGAAAAAATAAAAACAAAAAAAATGTGTTAAGATGCAAGACACTATATATATTGTATTATAGCATATTATTAGGCAGGTTGCGTGTAACCAACCCGCCTATTAGATTAATGTGTCCGACGTCCGTCCACATTTTTGTTTCCGGACTCTAACTCAAAAACGCTTTGTCCAATCGAATTCAAACTTGACAGGGACATAGATCACGATCACAGCTAGGTTCCTTTCGAAATTGGTGTAATTCTGTCCATTCGTTTGTCCGTTGCTCTGTCTGTCAAAATTTCCGTTTCCAGACTCTAACTCGAAAACGCTTTGTCCAATCGAATTCAAACTTGACAGGGAGATACATCACCGTCATAGCTAAGTTGCTTTTGAAATTGGTGTAATTCCATCCTTTTATTTGTCCGTTTATAGCATATATACAATTATGTAACCTAGATTACAAGTTTTACATTTTGTAACACATTCACCTTAAGTGTTTGACCTAATGTGGTGGGATGGAAACACACAGTAAATGTCCAGTCTCAGTAATCTTCTTTATTCTTACAAAGTAAGAAAACCCTTAACAAAAGATAACAACACTGTAATTAGTGTATTAGTATTGTATTACTATTATTAATATTGTATCGCATTCACCTTAACTGGGTGACCTAACATTTCATCCCTTGTTTCTAAATGTAATTACAGCAGTCGCTAACCTTATTGCTGCCTCCGCAACCCGTCTTTTGGGGCATCTTTGACCCTCTTGTGAAAATCTGTGTTGAGTGTACACATCCATGTATTTGTGTGCCATATACAGGTTGCAATAAAATTTTCAAGCAGTACCATTATAAAAGAAGTGTTTCTATGACAATGTGTACTGTTTGTGAATGTTTGCAATTGTGGTTTGAGACTGGCATGAATTTACAATCAGTGACCTGTTTTTACCGCATCCATATTCCAAGAGCAAAGATAAGACAAATATTCTGCAAGATGTTTTACGCTCCTTGGAATAAAAAATTTCATCTCATTAAAAACTGAACATAATGATGAAAGAATTTTTAAGTCATACTAAAATTAAGGAAGCAATGATCAGTTAAAGAAAATTTATTATAAATGTCAATTTGTCTCAAAGATAAAACAACTTTCACACAACCTGCATCCAAAGGCCATACACTGAGACATGCCTCCGAACAATCATGATTTTCTGACTGGGAGTGCCTGCTGATGCAGTTGTAAATTTATGAAAGATGATAATGTCACTACTCGGTAAAATTGTTAATACCAGTACACGGTCTGTTTTAGGTGTTTATTGTAGACGATAAGATGAAGGTGAAGCTCACCATCCTTTACCCTGCCACAACTGGTAGGAACTTTGAGTAAGTACCACACTTTGCCATGCGTTTATGTGCAGTTAGACACTTTACAATAGCCAGCAGAATTACAAGCTGGACCAGTAATCGGCGCTACATCAGCTGTGTTTGATTAGAATTATGTTTAGCCGTCTTTCTTTAATTTTCTTTTAATTAGTGGAAGGGTGCAGGCATCTCCGTGAAACATATCTTTTGATTTCTGGCTGTTATTGTAAAACAAATTTTGACAATAGGGACAGGAGCACTAATTCACTGGAAAATGGAGCTGGCTTGCATGAGGGCAGAAACCGTTGACTTCGGTGCCCGTTTTGCATAATTAGTGGCACTTATTATAAGATCACAGAAATAAAATTTGTTCCTTCACTGTTTATGGCTTTCTTTTTATCCTTATAATTATGTTTTCCACAGTCCCACAATGTTTTAATCATTCTTCAATGATATGAAATGCATACCATGTGTTCACATTAATTTAAAGGATCTCAATCTTTAATATGTTTGGTTTCAATTTTTTCCTTTATGTTTTAAACTTATCTTTGTCTGGCACCAGTTGTCAATTAAACACAATTACTAGAGGAGATACCTTGAAATGCAGTTTAATGGAACAAAACAAAGCCACTAGGAGCCAAAATTAGCTGCTGTATATTTTGGCATCTTTAGGGAAACACAGGACACCAGTTTGTGGTATCAAAACATTCGGATCAGTTTTCTGTTGTATTTATTTCAGTGAAATTCATTTCCGTTATAGTAAGAAATCTAAAATTTGCCACGTATCAGAAATTCGCCACATGTGAAAATACTAATAAAATAAATGAATTGTGGTGAGATTTGTTGAATGTATAGTAAATTAAGGCTTTTTGAACTGAAAAATACCAATTTTTAGACAAAAACATCATTTTCTTCATAAAATTAACTAAGGTTTTAGAGGTGGCAAATTTTAGATTTCTTACTCTATATTTATTTTAGTGAAATCCTTCGTGTAATCGACTCTCTGAAGCTGACAGCCTATAAGAAGGTGGCCACGCCTGTTGATTGGAAGCATGGCCAAGAGTGTATGGTGCTTCCCTCTGTCAGTGCAGAAGAGGCCAAGAAAATCTTCCCACAGACCAGGACACAGCAAGTGCATTCTGGGAAAGGCTATCTGCGCTTCACTCCCGACCCCAGTGATAAATAAATGGAAACATTTGTAATGTGATACAATGAAGACCAATTTTCTCTTGTTCCACAGTTTTTTGTTTTTTTTTAAAGCAATTTTTTTTTGTTTTATTTTATTTTAAGATCAGAATTATGGTATTGCTGAATTTGTAGCTTTATTTAAATCATGTGTGTTTTTGGACTTATTTCTTTTGGATTATTATGTTTAGACAGTAGCTGTATCTATATTGCAAGGATGTAAATAATATTTTCAAATTCCTGGTAAGAGCTTTCATTTGCTTAAACTATGCAAGACCTAAAGACTTATAAATGTGAAATAAATCAAAAGTTTTGGAATTTATGTTAAATAGAATTTAAGTAAGTTAATTATAAAACCAGAATTTTGAAAAATGTGTTTAAATATATTCTTTTTGTAGATAATACTTTTAGTGTGTGAATTTTTTACATTCCAGGTGATAGCCAAAGAAATGTAGAATGTGAAGAAAGTATAAAAGCGTTAATAGTTTTAATAGAGTATTGATATTAAAATTAAGATCTGTAAAAAGGTATATATTTTGTAGATTAGTTAAGATAAAGTGTTTTTACATGATATATATTATATTGGGCATTTTTGTTGAAATCATATCTGTTATGGCTCAAGTAAATTTTAGAAACCTGTAGATCTGGATAAAATATCATTTCTAACTCTAATAATATATGGACATATTTTTGTGTTTTTATGTCAGCTGACTTGTCAGTCAGCTGACATTATGTCGTCACTCTGCGGCGTGGGCGTACGCGTACGCGTCCGCATACGCGTCCGCGTGAACAACTTCTCCTCCAAAACTACAAGGCCTAGAGACGTGCTGTTTTTTTTAAAAGATACCTTATCTATCGAGGATGAAAAATTGTTCAAGGCATGCAAATCTGTCTGTTCGTCTGTTTGCTAGAGACATTACAAGGGGGGTACCCCCACCAAAAGTGTGAAAATTTCAACACTTAATCACAATTTTCTCAGTGACTATTGCAGGGATTTCTCTCATATCTTGCATATATGTACTAGGCCACAGGTAGATTCTCTTGTGTGAGTATGAGACCTGGATCTGTCTTACTTTTTTTTTAATAAATTTTTTTAATAATTTTTAATGCATTAAAATTCATGAAATCATGCACAAAATCATTTATAACTTGAAAAGTGTTGCATTTAGAGCATTTTGTTAAAATATGTTATTCAGCTACTTTTTTCATAGCTACAATATGGTGAGTAAGTTGGGTGCCTGTCTCAATAGCTAAGTGAGTAATAGCTACTTTTGGGCTTTTCAGTAACTTCCATCATGAGTAAAATCACTTGTAACTTAAAAACTATTGCATTTAGAGAATTTCGTATAAATATGTTATTCAGCTACTTTTGGGTCAGCTATAACATAGTAAAATTTTAGACCTGTAGCTCATGGCATAGCTGAGTAATAGCTACTTTTAGGTTATCACTGTTGAGTAAATCGCTTATAACTTGAAAACTATTGCATTTAGAGAATTTCGTATAAATATGTTATTCAGCTACTTTTGGGTCAGCTATAACATAGTAAAATTTCAGACCTGTAGCTCATGGCATAGCTGAGTAATAGCTACTTTTAGGTTATCACTGTTGAGTAAATCGCTTATAACTTGGAAACTATTGCATTTAGAGTATTTTGTTTCAATATGTTATTCACCTATTTTGGGATCAGCTATAACATAGTGAAGTTTCAGATCTGTGGCTCATTTCATAGCTGAGTAATAGCTACTTTGAAGTTCTCACTATTGAGTAAATCACTTGTAACTTAAAACCTATTGCATTTAGAGAATTTCGTATAAATATGTTATTCAGCTACTTTTGGGTCAGCTATAACATAGTAAAATTTCAGACCTGTAGCTCATGGCATAGCTGAGTAATAGCTACTTTTAGGTCATCACTATTGAGTAAATCAGTTGTAACTTGAAAACTATTGCTTTAACAGTATTTTGCTTAAATATGTTGTTCACCTACTTTTGGGTCAGCTATAACATAGTAAAATTTCAGACCTGTAGCTCATTGCATAGCTGAGTAATAACTACTTTGAGGTTCTCACTATTGAGTAAATCAGTTGTAATTGCAAAACTATTGCATTTAGAGAATTTCGTATAAATATGTTATTCAGCTACTTTTGGGCCAGCTATAACATAGTGAAATTTTAGATCTGTAGGTCATGGCACAGCTGAGTAATAGCTACTTTGAAGTTCTCACTATTGAGTAAATCAGTTGTAATTGGAAAACTATTGCATTTACAGAATTTCGTATAAATATGTTATTCAGCTACTTTTGGGTCAGCTATAACATAGTAAAATTTCAGACCTGTAGCTCATGGCATAGCTGAGTAATAGCTACTTTTAGGTCATCACTATTGAGTAAATCAGTTGTAACTTCAAAACTATTGCATTTACAGTATTTTGCTTAAATATGTTGTTCACCTACTTTTGGGTCAGCTATAACATAGTAAAATTTCAGACCTGTAGCTCATTGCATAGCTGAGTAATAACTACTTTGAGGTTCTCACTATTGAGTAAATCAGTTGTAATTGGAAAACTATTGCATTTAGAGAATTTCGTATAAATATGTTATTCAGCTACTTTTGGGCCAGCTATAACATAGTGAAATTTTAGATCTGTAGGTCATGGCACAGCTGAGTAATAGCTACTTTGAAGTTCTCACTATTGAGTAAATCAGTTGTAATTGGAAAACTATTGCATTTACAGAATTTCGTATAAATATGTTATTCAGCTACTTTTGGGTCAGCTATAACATAGTAAAATTTCAGACCTGTAGCTCATGGCATAGCTGAGTAATAGCTACTTTTAGGTCATCACTATTGAGTAAATCAGTTGTAACTTCAAAACTATTGCATTTACAGTATTTTGCTTAAATATGTTGTTCACCTACTTTTGGGTCAGCTATAACATAGTAAAATTTCAGACCTGTAGCTCATTGCATAGCTGAGTAATAACTACTTTGAGGTTCTCACTATTGAGTAAATCAGTTGTAATTGCAAAACTATTGCATTTAGAGAATTTAGTATAAATATGTTATTCAGCTACTTTTGGGTCAGCTATAACATAGTAAAATTTCAGACCTGTAGCTCATGGCATAGCTGAGTAATAGCTACTTTTAGGTCATCACTATTGAGTAAATCAGTTGTAACTTGAAAACTATTGCATGTACAGTATTTTGCTTAAATATGTTGTTCACCTACTTTTGGGTCAGCTATAACATAGTAAAATTTCAGACCTGTAGCTCATGGCATAGCTGAGTAATAGCTACTTTGAGGTTCTCACTGTTGAGTAAATCGCTTATAACTTGGAAATTATTGCATTTAGAGTATTTTGTTTCAATATGTTATTCACCTATTTTGGGGTCAGCTATAACATAGTGAAGTTCCAGACCTGTGACTCATTGCATAGCTGAGTAATAGCTACTTTAAAGTTCTCAATGTTGAGCAAATCACTTATAATTTGAAAACTATTGCATTTAGAGAATTTAGTATAAATATGTTATTCAGCTACTTTTGGGTCAGCTATAACATAGTAAAATTTCAGACCTGTAGCTCATGGCATAGCTGAGTAATAGCTACTTTTAGGTTATCACTGTTGAGTAAATCACTTATAACTTGGAAACTATTGCATTTAGAGTATTTTGTTGCAATATGTTATTCACCTATTTTGGGGTCAGCTATAACATAGTGAAGTTCCAGACCTGTGGCTCATTGCATAGCTGAGTAATAGCTACTTTGAAGTTCTCACTGTTGAGTAAATCAGTTGTAATTGGAAAACTATTGCCTTTACAGAAATTTGTGCAAATATGTTATTCAGCTACTTTTGGGTCAGCTATAACATAGTGAAATTACAGACCTGTAGCTCATGGCACAACTGAGCAATAGCTATTCTCAGGCACTGACTGTTGAGTAAATCGGCTATAACTTGAAAAATATTGCATTTGGAGTATTTTGTTAAAATATATTGTTCACCTACTTTTGGGTTAGCTATAACATAGTGAAATTACAGACCTATAGCTCATGGCATAGCGGAGCAATAGCTATTTTCAGGTTCTCACTATTGAGTAAATCAGTTGTAACTTGAAAACTATTGAATTTACAGTATTTTGCTTAAATATGTTGTTCACCTACTTTTAGGTCAGCTATAACAGAGCAAAAATGCAGACATGTAGCTCATTGCATAGCTGTGTAATAGTTACTTTGAGGTTCTCACTCTTGAGTAAATCAGTAGTAACTTGAAAACTATTACATTTAGAGTATTTTGTTAAATATGTTTTTCACAGACGTTTTGGTCAGCTATAACATAGTGAAATTGCAGACCTCTATGTCATGGCATAGCTGAGCAATAGCTTCTTTCAGGTTCTCACTGTTGAGTAAATCATTGTATCCAACTTGTAGGAAATCATGGGCTGGGAATCTGTTAATATGGTCCGATTTGACCTTGGAACCCTCCTTCAAGGTCAAATGAGGATAGCCAAACATAAAAGTGCTTATAACTCGCTTATTATTGGTCCTAGAGGTTTGGAATGAAAACCAACCTATAGAAAATCATGAGCTGGGAATTTTTTGGTGTGGTCGGATTTCACCTTGGACCCCTCCTTCAAGGTCAAATGAGGATAGCCAAACTTAAAAGTGCTTATAACTCGCTTATTATTGGTCCTAGAGGTTTGGAATGGAAAACTAACCTATAGAAAATCATGGGCTGGGAATCTTTTGGTGTGGTCAGATTTCACCTTAGACCCCTCCTTCCAGGTCAAACGAAGATAGCCAAACTTAAAGTGCTTATAACTCGCGTATTATTGGTCTTGGAGGTTTGGGATGGTAAACCAACATATAGGAAATCATGGGCTGGGATTCTTTTGGTGTGGTCAGATTTGACCTGGGACCCCTCCTTCAAGGTCAATTGAGGATAGCCAAACTTACAATTGCTTAGAACTCCCTTATTATTGGTCCTACAGGTTTGGGATGGTAAACAAGCTACAGGAAATCATGGGCTGGGAATTTTTTTGTGTGGTCGGATTTGACCTTGGACCCCTCCGTCAAGGTCAAACAAGGATAGCCAAACTTAAAAAGTGCCTATGACTCACTTATTATTGGTCCGAGAGGTTTGGGATGGTAAACCATCCTAAATTCTTTGGCTGGGAATCTTTTGGTATGGTCAGATTTGACCTTTGGACCCCTTCTTCATGGTCGAACGAGGATATTGCATTTATAGTATTTCTTTAAATATTTTTAACCTACTTTTTACACTTAAACAATTACCTTGTTACTTTATTTCATAATACCATTTGCAGGGCACAACTTTTTTGTCCTTTTTTTCTGTCAGCTTCGGAATATCTTTCGAACATGCTGTTCAGTTACCATTTACTGTATTTCTGTACAGCCCTTTCCCTGATAATTATGCTTTCCTCTCATTATCACCATCACAAATCAAAAACATTCAGTCAGCTGACACAGTGCCCGTTCACGGGCACTCTCCTCTTGTTTTTTAATAGAGTTAAAAATGTTACTGGAAGTTGGACTATTTATCTTTAAAGTCCGAGCTCTTTGAAGACTTGTGTAAAATACAAAAGACACAGATATATTCAATCATATATAAATCTTGGGAAATGTTTGTGAAAATAAATATATTATCACTTGAGTACACAATGTACACTAGGTCCTGATTCTGGGTTATACAGAGAATATTAATTCCATCTCTATTTCCTCCTTTGTTATATTTATAACACTATTTCCTCCTTCATTAGCATAACTTTGTGTCTGGTCTAGTAAATTGACAGAAATTTATGGTACATTTAATCCTTTTTTTACTACCGTTGTGATAAAGGTCAATGCTAACGTGTTTTTTGTTATATGTGTATTGTGTTAAAAGCGGGCTATGGTATATTTTTCAATAAAGAAAACAACTGTAAAGTGTATTTTCTTTTTCTTTTGTAAAAATGCAATTTCCATCCTCAGATGTTGACATTTATTGTGTGAATTCAGTTGCATGTTTTTTATTCTGTCATATTATTTGCTAGATATGAATTAATAACTACAGAAGGAAATGCAAAATTGTCTGCATGTGTGTGAATTTCACCAGTGGGGAGACCTCTCTTCTATTTCCTTGTCTTGTGAGAAATTCTCTACACATTACCGAGTTTGTCATAACAAAAACCTCCTGTCTGATCTCCCCAGACACAGTATGGGCAGTCAATTCTTTTGTGTTACTTTTAAAGGGTGCACCCAATTGTTGCTAAGCACTCAGTGTGGTAATTGGTACAATTTCTTGCTACAGAACAAACCATGAAAAAATCTAAACAGGGTACTTATTTGACATTGAAAAATATGGCTGACCATTGCTTTTTAAGGCATTTATTTGAAACCAGTGTGAATTGAATCCTGGGCAATATTGCGGAAATTTACAGTCACTGTATTTACGCTTGGTTGGTGAAGGGGTCTGCAGTTAGAAATTAGCACAGTCATGCTGAATATTTGTTTTGAATATGAACCTAAAAACTAGATATGGCTTGGACATTGTTAGAGTGTGGATTTATGTCTCTGTTAAAGACATTAAGGCTTCCTATTCAAATGGTTTATTTAATAACAGGAAATACATGAAAGTTTTAAAATGAAGATATAACATTTAATTTAATACACTAGTTAGTATCATATCTGAGAGGAGATAAAATTTTAAAACAGTTTACACCTCCATGTCTCAAATGAATAAAACGGTGAATTCTATTTTCACACGATCTGTTTTTGTTATTGATAAAGGAGTACATTAAAACTTAGCCTTCATTTGAAACATAACTGATATCTGAGTCTTGTTTTACAGACAAAACAAAACACTGCACACTACACATATTTGTGGAACTAAACTGAATTTGACAACACTACAGGGATTAAATCCTCGAAATAATCTGGGTGAAGGTTTATATGTAGTTCCACACTATATGCCTTGTAACTTTTTACCCCAGCGGGACATACCCGCGGTGCACAGACAAAACACTGGGGAACAAATCGCCAGTCAAAATGGCGGGGGGGGGGGGGGGGGGGGGGGGGGGAGGGACAAAATGATGGCCATTTTATGGGACAGGGAGGAGGGCAAAATGCCAATCTTATCAAACTACTTTATATATGATACTGGTGGACAAATAAACTGACAAAGCCTCCAGCAGAGAAAAGCCTGTCAAAACCTGCAGTAGAAAATACCTCAGTATAAAAGCCCTGTAAATGGTACATAATACAACTACTCAAGCACTGCCAAGTAGTGTAGACCATGTAACAAAGGTTTGGGTATTTTCTACGGGGATTATTTGTTCATACACTAGTTCTTTGTGACTTTGCAGTTTTTTATGTCGTCACTCTGCGGCGTGGGCGTACGCGTCCGCGTGAACAACTTCTCCTCCAAAACTACAAGGCCTAGAGACGTGCTGTTTTTTTTAAAAGATACCTTATCTATCGAGGATGAAAAATTGTTCAAGGCATGCAAATCTGTCTGTTCGTCTGTTTGCTAGAGACATTACAAGGGGGGTACCCCCACCAAAAGTGTGAAAATTTCAACACTTAATCACAATTTTCTCAGTGACTATTGCAGGGATTTCTCTCATATCTTGCATATATGTACTAGGCCAGAGGTAGATTCTCTTGTGTGAGTATGAGACCTGGATCTGTCTTACTTTTTTTTAAATAAATTTTTTTAATAATTTTTAATGCATTAAAATTCATGAAATCATGCACAAATCATTTATAACTTGAAAACTATTGCATCTAGAGCATTTTGTTAAAATATGTTATTCAGCTACTTTTTTCATAGCTACAATATGGTGAGTAAGTTGGGTGCCTGTCTCAATAGCTAAGTGAGTAATAGCTACTTTTGGGCTTTTCAGTAACTTCCATCATGAGTAGAATCAATTGTAACTTAAAAACTATTGCATTTAGAGAATTTCGTATAAATATGTTATTCAGCTACTTTTGGGTCAGCTATAACATAGTAAAATTTCAGACCTGTAGCTCATGGCATAGCTGAGTAATAGCTACTTTTAGGTTATCACTGTTGAGTAAATCGCTTATAACTTCAAAACTATTGCATTTAGAGAATTTCGTATAAATATGTTATTCAGCTACTTTTGGGTCAGCTATAACATAGTAAAATTTCAGACCTGTAGCTCATTGCATAGCTGAGTAATAGCTACTTTTAGGTTATCACTGTTGAGTAAATCGCTTATAACTTGGAAACTATTGCATTTAGAGTATTTTGTTTCAATATGTTATTCACCAATTTTGGGATCAGCTATAACATAGTGAAGTTTCAGATCTGTGGCTCATTGCATAGCTGAGTAATAGCTACTTTGAAGTTCTCACTATTGAGTAAATCGGTTGTAATTGGAAAACTATTGCATTTAGAGAATTTCGTATAAATATGTTATTCAGCTACTTTTGGGTCAGCTATAACATAGTAAAATTTCAGACCTGTAGCTCATGGCATAGCTGAGTAATAGCTACTTTTAGGTCATCACTATTGAGTAAATCAGTTGTAACTTGAAAACTATTGCATTTACAGTATTTTGCTTAAATATGTTGTTCACCTACTTTTGGGTCAGCTATAACATAGTAAAATTTCAGACCTGTAGCTCATTGCATAGCTGAGTAATAACTACTTTGAGGTTCTCACTATTGAGTAAATCAGTTGTAATTGCAAAACTATTGCATTTAGAGAATTTAGTGTAAATATGCTATTCAGCTACTTTTGGGTCAGCTATAACATAGTAAAATTTCAGACCTGTAGCTCATTGCATAGCTGAGTAATAGCTACTTTTAGGTTATCACTGTTGAGTAAATCGCTTATAACTTGGAAACTATTGCATTTAGAGTATTTTGTTTCAATATGTTATTCAGCTACTTTTGGGTCAGCTATAACATAGTAAAATTTCAGACCTGTAGCTCATGGCATAGCTGAGTAATAGCTACTTTTAGGTCATCACTATTGAGTAAATCAGTTGTAACTTGAAAACTATTGCATTTACAGTATTTTGCTTAAATATGTTGTTCACCTACTTTTGGGTCAGCTATAACATAGTAAAATTTCAGACCTGTAGCTCATGGCATAGCTGAGTAATAGCTACTTTTAGGTTATCACTGTTGAGTAAATTGCTTATAACTTGGAAATTATTGCATTTAGAGTATTTTGTTTCAATATGTTATTCACCTATTTTGAGGTCAGCTATAACATAGTGAAGTTCCAGACCTGTGACTCATTGCATAGCTGAGTAATAGCTACTTTGAAGTTCTCAATGTTGAGTAAATCACTTGTAATTTGAAAACTATTGCATTTAGAGAATTTAGTATAAATATGTTATTCAGCTACTTTTGGGTCAGCTATAACATAGTAAAATTTCAGACCTGTAGCTCATGGCATAGCTGAGTAATAGCTACTTTTAGGTTATCACTGTTGAGTAAATTGCTTATAACTTGGAAATTATTGCATTTAGAGTATTTTGTTGCAATATGTTATTCACCTATTTTGGGGTCAGCTATAACATAGTGAAGTTCCAGACCTGTGACTCATTGCATAGCTGAGTAATAGCTACTTTGAAGTTCTCACTGTTGAGTAAATCAGTTGTAATTGGAAAACTATTGCCTTTACAGAAATTTGTGCAAATATGTTATGTTATTCGGCTACTTTTGGGTCAGCTATAACATAGTGAAATTTCAGACCTGTAGCTCATGGCACAACTGAGCAATAGCTATTCTCAGGCACTGACTGTTGAGTAAATCAGCTATAACTTGAAAAATATTGCATTTGGAGTATTTTGTTAAAATACATTGTTCACCAACTTTGGGGTTAGCTATAATATAGTGAAATTACAGACCTATAGCTCATGGCATAGTGGAGCAATAGCTATTTTCAGGTTCTCACTATTGAGTAAATCAGTTGTAACTTGAAAACTATTGCATTTACAGTATTTTGCTTAAATATGTTGTTCACCTACTTTTAGGTCAGCTATAACAGTGCAAAAATTCAGACATGTAGCTCATTGCATAGCTGAGTAATAGTTACTTTGAGGTTCTCACTATTGAGTAAATCAGTTTTAACTTGAAAATTATTACATTTAGAGTATTTTGTTTAAATATGTTATTCACATAATTTTTGGTCAGCTATAACATAGTGAAATTGCAGACCTCTATGTCATGGCATAGCTGAGCAATAGCTTCTTTCAGGTTCTCCCTGTTGAGTAAATCATTGTATCCAACCTGTAGGAAATCATGGGCTGGGAATCTATTAATATGGTCCGATTTGACCTTGGAACCCTCCTTCAAGGTCAAATGAGGATAGCCAAACATAAAAGTGCTTATAACTCGCTTATTATTGGTCCTAGAGGTTGGAATGAAAACCAACCTATAGAAAATCTTGAGCTGGGAATTTTTTGGTGTGGTCGGATTTCACCTTGGACCCCTCCTTCAAGGTCAAATGAGGATAGCCAAACTTAAAAGTGCTTATAACTCACTTATTATTGGTCCTAGAGGTTTCGAATGGAAAACCAACCTATAGAAAATCATGGGCTGGGAATCTTTTGGTGTGGTCGGATTTGACCTTGGACCCCTCCTTCCAGGTCAAACGAAGATAGCCAAACTTAAAGTGCTTATAACTCGCGTATTATTGGTCTTGGAGGTTTGGGATGGTAAACCAACATATAGGAAATCATGGGCTGGGATTCTTTTGGTGTGGTCAGATTTGACCTGGGACCCCTCCTTCAAGGTCAATTGAGGATAGCCAAACTTACAATTGCTTAGAACTCGCTTATTATTGGTCCTACAAGTTTGGGATGGTAAACAAGCTACAGGAAATCATGGGCGGGGAATTTTTTTGTGTGGTCGGATTTGACCTTGGACCCCCCTCCTTCAAGGTCAAACAAGGATAGCCAAACTTAAAAAGTGCCTATGACTCACTTATTATTGGTCCGAGAGGTTTGGGATGGTAAACCATCCTAAATTCTTTGGCTGGGAATCTTTTGGTATGGTCAGATTTGACCTTTGGACCCCTTCTTCATGGTCGAACGAGGATATTGCATTTATAGTATTTCTTTAAATATTTTTAACCTACTTTTTACACTTAAACAATTACCTTGTTACTTTATTTCATAATACCATTTGCAGGGCACAACTTTTTTGTCCTTTTCTTCTGTCAGCTTCGGAATATCTTTCGAACATGCTGTTCAGTTACCATTTACTGTATTTCTGTACAGCCCTTTCCCTGATAATTATGCTTTCGTCTCATTATCACCATCACAAATCAAAAACATTCAGTCAGCTGACACAGTGCCCGTTCACGGGCACTCTCCTCTTGTTTTCTTCTATTGGGACTTTTTCTACACACAATTGTCGGACCCATACAGCAGTTTACTGGCATGAATAAAAACAGGTATATTTTTTTAAACAGGTATATTACCCTAGTAAAGACAGATCTTGGGGTGGACAAAAGCCTCATGACTAAAGTTTCAAACTCTGAAAGGGGGGGGGGGGTGCCCCCCCGCACCCCCCAGATCTGCCACTGGGTATTGTTTTCACCCATGGTGTCCGGATGGGCATTGAGGTGGCCAGGCGTTGGGGAAAAGTTTGTCCGGTCTGTATCTCAGAAACGGTAAGGTATAGGAAGTTGATACTTCATGGGGACATTAGTTGGGGTTGTAGGTATGCAACGTCATGGTGTGACCTTGATTTGAACTTGTCGTACTGACCTTGACCTATAAAATCTTGTCCAGGCTATATCTCGGAAACCATAAGATCCAGAAAGTTGATATTTGGCGGGGACATTGGTTAGGGCGTGTAGGTGAGCAACATCATGGTGCGACCTTGATTTGACTTTTAATCTTGCCGTCTTGACCTTGCTTATTAACTAAAAATGCTGTTTATCTTCTAAACTATGTTAGTTGGCCTTTGTCGGTGGATACATCCAGCATCTGGCCACAGATGCGTCCTTAGTCTAGTTTCAGATGTAATGACAGATATTGTTAAAACATGCAATATTAGTGTAGCATATTGGTCAGATCATTCTGTGTTTGAATTAGAATTGTTTCTAAACAAATTTACGGTTGGTAAGGGAATCTGGAAATTTAACAATAGCTTGTTGAAAAGTCAAGATTACCTGAATTTGATAAATAATGCTGTAGATGATGAAATCTTAAAGTATGCCTTACCAATTTACTCGCTACAATTTCTGAAACAAATTCCACCAAATATAACCTTTACAACTGATGATGATCTTTTCCTAGAAATGTTATTTCTGAGAATAAGAGGTGATACAATAAAGTATGCATCATCATAAAAAAACACAATAAAACAAAAGAGGAGCAACTACTAATTTAAAAAGACATAGCCTATCTTGGGTCACAATTAGACAATAATAGCCATAACTACCAACTGCTTATGGACAAGCAACTAGAACTGGAAAAATTAAGAAAGATTAAGGTTGATGGTGAGCAAATAAGATCTAGACATCAATGGCTTAAAGAGGGTGAAAAACCATCTAAATTTTTTTGTAACTTAGAGAATAAAAACTTCATTGAAAAGACAATTAAAAGTGTTCAGTTACAAGATGGCTCTTTTGTAACCGAACAAAAACAAATATAAAGCCATATAAGAAATTTCTATGTTCATCTTTGTGCAAACAAGGTGCTATTGTAAACAAAGATGATACCCTAGACTTCGATAATATTCACAAAGCATTAGAAAATTTACCAACAAATACAGTTAGAGATAATAACCTTGGTGATCCAATTACAACTTTCGAATTAGCTTCTGTATTAAAAAAACAGAAGAATGATAAATCACCAGGAATTGACGGAATTAGTTCAGAATTTTTAAAAGTTTTTGGATAAAGTTTAAATATTTTATCACCAATGGATTGAACACTTGTTTTAAGAAAGACAAACTCTCAACAACTCTACGTCAGTGTATCATTACCTGCATTCCAAAAGGGACTAAAGATAGAAAACTTATCAAAAACTGGAGACCTATATCTCTATTATCTGTAGTTTACAAACTAGCATCTGGGGTAATTGCCAATAGGTTAAAAGGAACACTGGACGATATAACAGGGAAAACACAAACAGGCTTTCTGGCTGGATGACAAATAAGTGACGGTACTCGACTAACTTACGATCTTATGCATATCACTGAGCAATATAATATTCCAGGTGCTATTATGCTTATTGACTTCGAAAAAGCATTCGATTCAATTTCGTGGAAATTCCTGTATATAATACTCTTTAACATTTTGGTTTCAGTAAGAACTTCTTAAAATGGATACAATTGTTTAACTCAGACATAATGGCGTTTGTATTTATTTATTTGGGGTTTTACGTCGCTTTCAACACTGTACAGGTCATATCACGACGGGTAGTTGGAAGGGCAGAGGAAACCAGTACATATAGTTCGCTAGGGTTCTGTACTGTAAACTGCCGACCAACGGCAAGCAACTACCAGCTTTCCCACTTACGGCCATGACGGGGATCGAACCCCGGCCGCAGAGGTGGAAGGCGAGAGTGTTACCACTCTGCCACCGTGGCCCCTAATGGCATTTGTAGTACAATGTAGTATATTATCTGAAAAAATTAAGATTGAAAGAGGTTGCAAACAGGGAGACCCTATTTCATCATATTTGTTTTTAACTGCTGCAGAAATTCTTGCCCTACTTATTAAAATGAACCCAGAAATAATTGGAATAAAAATCAATATGAAGGAATTTAAGTTAACGCAATTTGCAGATGACACCGCACTTTTTTTAGATGGCACACAACACTCTTTACAGGCGACATTAAATACACTGGAAATTTTTGGTAATTTCTCAGGATTACGAATGAACAAGGAAAAGACCAAGATAATCTGGATTGGAAGGAAACGCTTTTCAAAGTTCAAATTAAATGTATCGCAAAAACTCGACTGGGGCTGTACCAATTTCACCTTTTTAGGTCTTCACTTCTCCGTGAATCTTGATGACATATATAAAATTAATTATAGTAAAACAATAAAAATAGCTGGAGCTGAAATCATAAAATGGCAATCTAGAAATCTCACTCCAATAGGTAAAATAACAATTATAAAAACAAAAATCCTCTCTAAATTTATTCACTTATTCTTGTCAATTCCAATAACAAAGTGCTTCCTTGAAAAACTTAACAAAATTCTATTTCAGTTCCTATGGAACAAGAAACCAGATAAAATAAAACGTGCTACTGTTTGTACGAAGTATCAAAATGGCGGGCTAAATATGGTTAATATCTATAATTTTGAAAAATGCTTAAAAGTTAGCTGGATGCGTAGACTACAAAGCCAGTCGCAATGGTGTATTCTACTACAGGAGACTATTAGTGAATTTGAGCGAATTTTTGTTATGGCCCAGAGTGGTGCAACTTTTTAAAACAAAAAGTTTCAAATAAATTTTGGTCAGATGTTTTTCACAGCTGGGCTTATGTTGGTAAAGAATTGAAAATAAATTCAAACTCAGATATTATGCAGTCTTGTTTATGGTATAATAAGCATATCTGAAAACCAAATGTTCCTCCCTCTGTGGTTTAAGAAGGGTATCTATACAGTTGGCGATACTACCGATTCATCGGGCAAAGTATTAGGTTTGGTAGAAATAAATGCAAAATTCAACTTGAAAGTTAACTTCCTACACTATTTTAGACTGAGAACAGAAATATAAGACTTCATTCAGAAAAATAAAAAGGACAACTTTTTTCCTCGCCAAAATCCTGTCTTTCCCCCACACCTACATTTGATAATGCATCAGAAAACAGGCTGTAAGGACATATATTTAATCATAAATGAAACAGATAAAAAAGAACAAACAAAGTGTGAACTAAAATGGTCACAAGCTTTAAGCATCAACAATGAGGACATTTGGCCAACTGCTTGAAAAGTATTTCTGATAATGCCCTTGTGTGGTTTCAGTACAGGCTTCTTTTATATATTAAATACAAATGACTACCTCCATAAGGTGAAAATTAAAGAAAACAAGATGTGTAATATGTGCAATGAATACACAGAAACATGTCTCCACTTGTTTAGTGATTGTATTAAAGCTGAAGAGTTGTGGAATAATATAGAAACTTGGTTAAAAAATAAAACGGGGATACCTCTTGTGTTCACTGCCAAAATGAAGATACTTGGATATCTAGTAAATGATCAGTTCTTTTGGCCAATAAATTTCATACTTCTCATATCAAGGGATTACATTTTCCAAACATCGAGAAAAAACAGCCATCTTAACATATTTTGTCTGC
Organism: Sabellastarte sp. h YS-2021; assembly: GCA_964017235.1. Taxonomy (NCBI): domain Eukaryota; kingdom Metazoa; phylum Annelida; class Polychaeta; order Sabellida; family Sabellidae; genus Sabellastarte; species Sabellastarte sp. h YS-2021. Next base: position 45,994,779 of record OZ024935.1, read on the forward strand.
AGAAAGAATTAAAAAGAAAATTTCTAGAGCAAAAATATTTGGCAGAAACAGATTCTGGTATAAACTTATTTACTGGTATAAACTTATGGGAAGATATTTTTTCAGAAATTGAACTTTAAATATTGTAAGTGTTTATAATTTTGCAAAAGTATTTCCAGTAGCAGTTATGATACAATTGCCAATTAAAAAAAAATTTTCCTCCCCGCACATTTCCCTGCGACCCCGCCCAAGATGAATAAGAAATGATATGGGTTTAAAATATTTTTTATTAATTTCTTGTAACAGATCTTCACAACAAGTCATACGATTAAAGCATAGCAATAAACTTCATAACCTTGTCACCTAATACACAAGGAAAAGAAAGCTTAAGTGAATATTCAATGAAACTTATGAAACCCCCTCAACTTCGGGGCAATAAACGAGTTTACTGCCCCGAAAGAAGCATTACTGACAACATGAAATATTATATCGATTTAATAAGAAATATGCACCCAATCTAAAGGTGACAAAGCAAGCCATTTGCAACAGGAAATATTTAAAATTCATAATGTCCTATTACATAACTTACATGAATTTAAAGTTGCATGGCTTTATTGAAGTTTTATATATGTATATATTTGTAAAATGCTAAGATATGAGAAAGCAATGTGAAATAAATGTCTGCCTGCCTTAAATCCAAGAGACCCACCAATAATGAGCAGTATCGAGAAGCTATGTACATAGGATCTCGATCTGCACCCGATTTTTCCCTAAGAAAATGTAAGCAGACAATATTGCCATGCATTTTGCCTATTAACCCCCAATGTAAATAGTATAAATCATAAATATCACAGTTCGTATATATCAGATATTGTAAAATAACCCCTACAAATCATGAAAGTTGAAATGTTATAAACATACTAAAATATATAAAATGTCACGTAAGAAGATACAATGCGTTATCTGACAACATGGCCATAAGGCCAAATTAAGAGCAATGCAAATTACAACTGAAGAAGAATGTGAAACATGGCTGACCAGCTGACAGCAAAGCTACTAAAATTTTTAACTGTTCTTTTAATGAAACTGAAGAAAATATGTGAAACATTTTATGACCAGCAAACAGCTTAAAGGTAAAGCTGCAGAGAAGGTAACTGTTCTTTAACGCCAATCACAAGCATTGTAGGCACTTCCATATATGACAGATGTCAGACTTCCAGAAGCAAGGGACTTGCAACACAAACCAAACGTTAACCATCTCTAGCTGGCTAGCCATCCTGAACCCATCTCCATATATGGCCAACCAAGTGGCTTCCATTTATTACAAGATGCAGGATCAAGTGGACACAGCCAACCATTGACCACTGACACCAGTAATACCTACAAATAAACTAAGAGCAGTAATCTGTTCATAATACAATAAGGGTAGGGTTATCCCATGAGACAAGGGGTGGGTAAATTATTGTTTCTTCTCGTGTGTCCAGCATGCAAGTGGTGGCATACGGGGTTAAATCAGAGAGGTCCCACGCTTGACCACTTGACCAATGGCCAGTGATATGCAAATAAGGTGTACCACTAGTTGCAAAGTATAAGGTCACAAGAAATGAACTTGATGGCACCCAAATGCCATCCCGCACATTTCCCTGCGACCCCGCCCAAGATGAATAAGAAATGATATGGGTTTAAAATATTTTTTATTAATTTCTTGTAACAGATCTTCACAACAAGTCATACGATTAAAGCATAGCAATAAACTTCATAACCTTGTCACCTAATACACAAGGAAAAGAAAGCTTAAGTGAATATTCAATGAAACTTATGAAACCCCCTCAACTTCGGGGCAATAAACGAGTTTACTGCCCCGAAAGAAGCATTACTGACAACATGAAATATTATATCGATTTAATAAGAAATATGCACCCAATCTAAAGGTGACAAAGCAAGCCATTTGCAACAGGAAATATTTAAAATTCATAATGTCCTATTACATAACTTACATGAATTTAAAGTTGCATGGCTTTATTGAAGTTTTATATATGTATATATTTGTAAAATGCTAAGATATGAGAAAGCAATGTGAAATAAATGTCTGCCAAACCCCAAGTTAGAGGTGAAGAAAGCGCTGAAAAGTACTGGAGACTTGTGAGGATTGGGGAAGAGAGTGAATATACCTCCAAACCGCATCCGATGACCATGTGCCATGATGCATTATATCTTGCATTGGTACACCTTTATGGAAAGCCCATGTAGTGGCTGATTTCCTAAACATGTGAAAAGTTAAAGGAGGTTGAATATGAAGCCTAGCTGAAACTTGCTTTAGATGTTTTCTAGCTACAGAATCTGTCAAAGGGGTGAGTTGGCCATGTCTGTAAACTAAAAACAAAGGTTGATTTTTAGAAGCTGGAAATTTGCTAAACATATTTTGGAGAGCTTGCACAGGACACAGTATGGAAGCACCTAAATGTGGAATCGATATCATACGACTTTGTTTCCTGTCTTGTAGAGTTTTGGACCACTTAATAATTACTGTGCATTGCTGACCGGAAAATATGAGATCCCCTCTGGCCAGATGTCTTGTGACATCGAACTGGGCTATGGTATGAGGAAGTATGTTTGACATTCTTAAGAAGGAAAAGAAGGTGAACAAGTACAAGGCTTTGAAGACAATGGGTTCGTGTAGGGAATCACAGATGCAAAGAATGTTTTGCAAGACCTCAATAGTGATAATTTTCTGGGATTTAAATGACAATGGTGCATTTATTTTCAAAGCTTTTATAAACAAGGGAAGCCTTTCATCTTTGAATGGTGAGGTATTCAACCCGTACAGGATGAAGGAAGCCCTAATGGCAGCAAGATGATTGGAGATATTACTGTGTGACAAACCCTTTTGTGTGAGAAACTCCATAAAAGCAAGAATGATAACAGTATTCACCTGAGATGTTGGAACCTGTGAAATTTCCAGAAAAAGCAGAAACTGGCGAAACATTCTGTTGTATTGAGAGGTGGTGGCTGGGCGGAAGCCAGAATGCAACCTATAGAGGGCAGAGTGTGCCAATGCCACTGTACTGTCTGGTATATCTGCAACATAGAACAGGTCTAAATATCTTCATTCAACTTTGTGTGGTCAATATGAACTGGAACCCACTGGAAACTGGGCACGAAATTAGACAACGTTTGCATATTCAGGGCAGTACCTTGCCACCTGGACAGCAAATCTGCAATGACATTAGAAACTCCAGGAATGTGGTTTATTACCATATGAACATTATATATTGAGGCCACCTAATCCTTGCAGGGAGGCATCTAGAAACACAGTAGCCTGTGTGGGAGCATTGTCGTAGAAAGTGATGCCATTATACTGTAGCAAAAAGGTGTTAAACCATTGAAGGTCTCTATGAAATTCTGTGTCGAGTTTAATGAAATTAGTATGTACATTTTCCCTCAACAACATTAACATACGGTTCAAGAAAAACCTAGCAGGCTTAACGCATTTTGTTATATATAACAATGAACCTAGAAGAGATTGATACTGCCTCTTAGTGACCTTATGTTTACTGACATATTCCTGACAGATTAATTGTATTTCTTTGAGTTTATCAATAGGTATTTTCAAAGTTCTGTTAACCGTATCGATCTCAATACCTAAGTATATGGCTACTGTTGTGGGCTCGATAAGCTTAGAAATACTTATATCAAGGCCTAATTCATGCAGCAGTTGTATTAAGGTATGATATGATTGATATATATCCCCTGGCAAGCCAGTATAGATTAAATCATCAATATAATTGTACAAGTTCGGATAATGGAACTTTTCTTTCATGACATACCGTACTGCATCCGTACAACGCTGGAAGAAAACTGAACCATGCCGAAATCCGAAGGGAAGAGTTCCGTCGATAAAATAGTCCCCATGCTTGAGACCTAATAAGTCTAAATCCCCAGGGTCTATTCTGATATGTCTAAAAGCACGACTTATGTCTATTTTATATAATAGAGCATCGGGGCCAAGCTGTCTAAGACTATGTACGATATCATCCACAGAGGGATACTTAAGTTCAAAGTAAGAACCTAGATATTTATCCTTGTCTACCCCATCGTTAACAGAATGACCAGGAGGAAAACTAAGGTCCAAGATGACCCTCCTATTGATGGAGTTGGGCTTCTCCCTTGTGAGAAATGGGGATACATGACAGTGAAAGGGTAAGTCTTTAAAAGGTCCCCATATAGCCCCATATTGTATTTCTTCCCGTATGTATTTGGATACATGATCAGGATATGTTAAAGCAGAAGTATGATTAACGTCTGTGGATTGGAGGTCAATATCTCTATTGAAATCTAAAGGAAAACCAAATTGTATAAGGTCAAGTAATTGGTTATCCCAATAAGATTGTAAGTATTTCTTCCAAGCCGGAACCTTAAGCTGTGTTTTAACAGGAATTCTACACCCCATAAAATTGGGAAGTCCAGACTGCCTAACAGTAGCGTGTGCTTGAAGAATATTTGGGATATTTCCCCAAGTAACATCATGACCTGTATATACCATGAGGTCATTCAAAGGGCAAAAGCCAAAGTTTTTATCATTTTGATATATGCAATTTTTATAATCAACAGACTGATATCTAGCCCCATATATATGAGGTGGTATTCGTCTAATTCTAGTGTTATTATGAATAGAATTGTCAGAATTGCTGTCAGTAAGATGCAATATCTGTGAGTCATGAGGGGCATTGTTAACAGAAGTTGTATCTGTACCCACTACTGACATAGTACCCAATTTGGTCCCATTTCCGTTTTTGTTGCCCAAGAATTGAATGTTGTCAGCAGTATGTGACTGTTTATCACTATTATTGCTATCAGCTGTAGCAATATTATCTGAATAGTCACAGGTTTGAACCCGCATGCGACCCAATTTGGACCCAGTTCCGTTTTTGTTGCCCCTGAATGTGAAATCTGCATGCAGGGGACACTGTGATATTTGTATATCTGAAGGACCTTTATCTGAACATGAGTGAACTTTCTCATCCGTGAACACTCCCAATTTTTTCCCATTTTTGTTTTTATTGCCCTTGAAAGAGGAATCAAATGACTGGTCCACTACAGTAGTATGTTCTTGTTTTTGTTGCTTCCCTGCTATGCCCAATTTTGCCCATTTTCCGTTTTTATTGCCCCTGGATATGCAATGGTTAACAGTGGCAGTATGAGAAGTACTTGTCGCCTCATGTTGATCACTCTGCGTATGCACTGCTTCTTGCAATGCTGTAAAGCGATTGGTCAAGGGTATTGAAAACTGTTGGGTATGGGAATTGCTTGGCCATAACCGCCGTTCAACCGGTTTAGAACTACCTTGTGGAGAAGGAATGATCTTTGAAACCTTTTTAGTTGTGTCCAAAGTGTAAGGTTTATTTTTAGTGAGAACATGTTTCTTAATAAGAGGGACATGTGCTGTTTGGACTACTGCCTTACCATGTAGAACCACAGTTGCATATGAACGGTGATCTACATGTTTGGACAACTTTTCCCGAGCTAGCCATGAACTTCTTGTATTATAATCAACCTGAAGTTCTTTCAAAACAGTGCTTTTCTGAACATTTACATTATAAAACACTCTAGATTTGTGGATAGGTCTACACCTATCCCTTGCTATTCGTTTTTTGATAAGGACTTGTTTTTGCTTTTACAATCGACCTCTGGATGTGGAAAGGTCTTGCCATTATTTGCAAAGCAAGCAGCACAGATGTGCTTGTAGAGTACACCCCTTGTCTCATGGGATTTGGTTTGCATACAAGTATTCTGATTAAAATATGTGCAGGGCATAGATTTTGTGATTTTTGAGGATTTTTTGTGCCCATATGCTGACCCTGAAATATTAGCCGAAGGTTGGACATGTTTCTGAGCATTTGCACGCCGGATCCGTTCTATTGCAAAGAAATCCGAAAAATCTTTGACCTCCCCCTGTTCCATCCGACATAGCAGAACAGCGTGGCTGGCTTTGGCCGAAGTCCACGAAAAATCGTTGGCATCATCCATCAATGCTATTAAATATTCTAACATGTGTTTCCTAACATCCGGATCCGATTCATCACGCATGGTACGGCCAAAACCAGCCACCCATTGAGTCACAGTCAGCTGATCATATGACACTCTTTCCTTATTGACACCCGACAAAATATATTCATGAGGCCATCTGACTCTATTTTTTACCTGAACATCAACATTCCCCCCTCTCTGTGATTTAAATTTAGAATTTGGGATACCTGATTTTGCCAGATCCGAGAGTTCTTGAAGTCTTTGATCAACCTTAAGTTGAAGAAGCGCTTCTTCTGTCATAGAAGTGGAAAGGTCTGGTGTCTTTACCGATGCAATATCATTAGTCGCTACTTTCTTTGTTTTGGCAGATTTTTTGCCAGAACTTTTGATTTTTGACTTATCCGAAGACTTCTTGCAAGTTTTGTTTTCAATTTTGTCCAGTCTTTGCCCGATTTTATCCAACTGATCCAGTATCCTAGCATTGATCAACGTTTGCATATTCGGATCCGTTTTTTGTGAAGGATTGTCAGTTCCTGTGACTTGAGACGTCCCAGCAACATTTTTGCTGTTTGTCAGCACAGACGAATCATTATCCGAATCATTAACCAAAGCACTACAGTTTAAATCACTGGCAGATGAATCTGAGTCCGACATGTTTGTATTAATATCTGACCCAATACTACGTTGTAATACTGTTTCAATAAATTGTTTATCTTCTGCTAACTGAATTTCAACGGGTAATTCTATTGTATTTTGCTTGCCAGACCGCAAATTGTACATATTTTCAGTCAATACTAACTAACATGACAACGACACACTTGTTAAAACATGTAAAATACTTTATAAAATACAAGTAATACTAAAATATGAAATGACAATGTAAAATAAACAGAGAAAGAAAACCATACAGTAATGTTCCACGTATGCAGTAACCGTCACTTGACAAGGTAAATTATTGTTTCTTCTCGTGTGTCCAGCATGCAAGTGGTGGCATACGGGGTTAAATCAGAGAGGTCCCACGCTTGACCACTTGACCAATGGCCAGTGATATGCAAATAAGGTGTACCACTAGTTGCAAAGTATAAGGTCACAAGAAATGAACTTGATGGCACCCAAATGCCATCCCGCAAAAGTGGCGGAAAATGCAAAAACACAAATTTGCTTCTATCTCCTTAACCGTGTGAGATGGAGCGATTTCGTCAAAATTTTCGACCCACAGGGTGTCTTACCAAACTACTCTGCATTTTTCAAAAAATTTTACTCCCTTCAAAAAATGGCGGCCATTTTGAATTTTCGCATTTTTGCCAAAAATGAAAAACACAAATATGCTTCTATCTGCGAGATAGAGCGATTTCGACAAAATTTTTGACCCACAGGGTATGAGTGGAGTCAACTGGCGACTTTTCCCGAAAATCGTTTTCCTGCTATTTTTGGTGCCATCTTGGATATTTCTGAAAAACGCATTTATCTCAGACACGGTGTGAGATGAAGTGATTTCAACAAATTTTTTACCCACAGGGTATCAGCAGAGTATACTGGTGACTTTCTCACAAATTGTTTTCATGCAATTTTTTGGCAACCATCTTGAATTTCTGTGTAAAACACAAAAACACATTTATCTCAGAAACCATTCGAGATAGAGTGATTGCGTCAAAATTAAATTTTTGACCCCACATGGTATCAGGAGAGTGTACTGGCGACTGTTTTCAAAAATGGTTTTCCTGCCATTTTTGGCGGCCATCTTGAATTTCTGCATGAAATACAATAATGTATTTATCTTGGAAACGGTGCCAGATAGAGCAATTTCAACGAAATTTTTGACCTACAGAGGATCAGCAGAGTCTACTGGCGAATTTTCTCAAAAATTGTTTTCCTGCCAATTTCGGCGGCCATCTTGAATTTCTGTGTAAAATGCCAAGAAGCATTTATCTCGGGAACAGTGCGAGAAAATCGAAAATACCGTTTTCTGGAAATCCATTACAGATAGAGCATTGTTGAGCAAATTTTGAACCCAGTGGTTACTAGAGAAGTTACATGTAGTGCCTCTGAAAAATGTTGAATTTCCTGAATTTTGGCGGAAAATGAAAATGTTATTTATCTCAAAAACTGTTAGAGATAGAGTGATTTTGACCAATGTTTGCACCCTTTGTGTACTAGAAAACTTAGATTTAGTGCCTGTGAAAAAAGTTGATTTCATTGCGTTAATACATCTTACCTACCAGACGATAGCTATAGCCCGGCGCCAGCCGGTCCCGCCAAACGAAAGAAAAAGACGTCCCGGGTTTCACCCCCGGCAGGACCGGCACACTACAATCCACTCGCCAGGTGGCCTAGTTCCTGCCTCACTCGCCAGAGGGACGTGACGTCATAGCATCTTTTTCGTTTGGCGCGATATTTAAAGTTGTGGATTTTATCTGTGAACTCTTTAGTTTTTATATTTGTGTTATATCTGTTTAATTTGTGTCGGAAGTGTTGCCATTAGTTAACTGTTCTATCATGGCATCTCCAGGACAGAAAAAGGGTGCGTGTGGCCATATTATGGCTTCATTTGACAAACATAGTAGGTGTGCGCGTTGTCGCGAAAAAGGACAGGGTGATGACCCTTGTGTTCAAAATCTGCAGTGTGACTTTTGCAGTGTCCTTACCCCGGAGCAAGTGCTCAAGTTAAGTACTCCTACCTATAAACTCAGAAAGGAAAAGGCTAAAGCAAAGGAAGTGTTAGTCGATCCGTCTTCTGTGGTAGTACTTGATACCCAGCCAGAACAAGAACCTGCTGTATCTGTTTCTTCTGCTCCGGATTTGTCCCTTCCTGTGCCTCAGTTTAAGAAAGATCTTCAGGAACTGGACGAAAAGTGGGCCACTCGTATGGCCAGGCTTGAGGGTCTTATCACTTTAGGACATCGCTCCTCACCTTCTGTACAAAATCCAACTTTTTCTCCGGTCAAAGTACCGGTCTCTCATGCTGCTCCAGCAGGTGCTCTTTCCCAGACACCCTTTTTTGTCTCTACTTCGGCTTCTTCCGGCCCAGCCGGTCCGGCTGTTGGCCCGGATGAGCCTAGAGATCAGGATTTTTCATTTGCTGACAGACAATCTCCACTTCAAAACCTCTACCCGGAAGCAGAACCTATGTTTAAACACCCTGCTCCGGTGGCTACTGTGTCGTCAGCTGCTATGTCTGCTTCCTCTCAATCTGCTTTTCAACAACCTTCTTCCGGCTCCGGGCCGGTCACCTTCCGCGATGTCAATCCTCAGGAAACATTTGAAGAGGGTGAGTTATCTGACGCAGAGGAATCCCCAGACTTAGAAACCTCAGACCCGGACCGGGTCCTCAGTGAAGATCAAAATTACCGCGAGACTGTGAGAGGCGTCCGCGCGTTCATGGGATGGACACACATTCCTGACCTGGAGTTTTCTCCTCAATCCCGCACTGATAATCCTTGGGCAGGTCACCGTTCTCAACCTGTGGGCAAGATTTCTGTGGATCTTCCTCCGGAAGATTGGTTGTGCCGAAAACTAGAAACTCTAAACCTTGTACTGATAGAAGGATATCCTTCAAAATCTAGTGATCCAGGTGGCCTGCATGTGGACCAATTCCTCAGACCCCCCAAATCCCAGAGCAGATGGTATGGGATACACCCGGCGGAGCCTACAGATCCAACTAGGCCGGGTAAATCAGTGAATTCTTGGCCAAATGATGCGGCGAAGATCAATAGTTCATTCCCCAGGATTTCAACCATATCTTCTGCATCTCCTCAGCCTCCATCCCGCCCACTATCACAAGACACTATGCGTAAGTGGGAGAAAGCAGCAAAAGAGTCTTCATATATTTGCAACCAGTCAGCGGGGTTTAATCGCTGTATTACCAAAATACAGGATGCCTTCCAAGAACAATTGCATATTTTACAAAGTGAACTTAAGAAAGGCAAGTCTTCTGTCAAAGCTCAAGGTGCATTGGATGAACTTTTGTATTTATCTTCATTTAACCAGAATGTCAGTTTCGCCATGGGTAAATCTCTACAACATTTGGCAGACTTTACATTTGTGCAGATGGCAAATTTGACCCTACTCCGTAGGGATTCATACTTGGAAGTTGTGAAACCGGGGATTAAACCAGATACTTTCAATTCCTTGAGAAATTGCCCCCTGAATGGATATGGGTTATTTCCAGATGCTGCTATTAGAAAAGCTGAGGATGAAATAAACCAATTAGAAGCTTCCCAACGTACTTCCCAGCCCGGCCCGGGCCGCGGGGGGTTCGCCGGTAGAGGCAGAAAACAGAGATACCAACCCTACAGTACTAGTTGGAAACCTCAAGACACTGCTAAAACAACTTCTCAAGCCGGAAAGGAACTACCAGCTTGGAAAGCGTTTGGTTCCCGCAATAGAGGCCGGGGCAGAGGCCGGGGTGGTCAACCCGGACGTGGTACCAAGATGGCTCATGAGAAGACACAGTATAAATGACAATTACTGCAAGTCAAGTCCGGTGCCGGTGGCCCGGCCAGTCAGTTCTGTGAAAAGTGTAGTAACAAGAAACTCTTTTGTATCTGTTCCAACAAATGTTTCTTATCATGTTGTATGTCGTGTACCTACTGTAACAAGGTGGCAGTCACAAAAGAAAGACGTAAGGCCAAAATCAAAGATCAAAAGTCAAATAAAGTGTGTGAAAAGTGCTTCTTTTGTCGGTCACTTTGTTTCTGCTCCAAATGTTCCAAATGTCCCCAATGTTGCAAGTGTCCAACCAGTGGGGGGACGTCTTCAGAGTTTTTGGGAAATATGGGCTCACAAGGGTGCAAACCCAAAAGTAGTGTCCATATTAAAGGAGGGTTATGTTCTTCCCTTCAAAGTAAGACCTCCCTTAGTAAGGGATCCCCTGATAGTAAGTGGCTATGCAAACCCCATCAGAGACTCCCACTTGCAAGCAGCTGTACAAGCTCTGATCGAGAAAAAGGCAGTAGAGAGGGTCAGGGTTCAAGCCTCACTAGCCTTTTTCAACAGACTGTTCATTGTCCCAAAGCCGAACCACAAGTGGCGGCCAATCTTGGATCTCAGTACTCTAAATCAGTTTTTATGCGTAAAAACATTCAAAATGGAGACTCCAGAGACAATCCGGACCTCTCTACAACAAGAGGAGTGGGTGACATCGCTAGACTTCAGCGACGCCTACTTCCACATCCCAATTCACTACACATCCCGAAAATTCCTCAGGTTCCACTTTCAGAACCAGTCGTACCAGTTTCGGGCACTTCCCTTTGGCCTGTCAACAGCTCCCATGGAGTTCACTGGTGTGGTCAAAGAGGTCAAGTTAATGGCTCAGTCACAGGGTATAAGAATCCACCAGTACCTAGACGACTGGTTGATTCGAGCCCCTACCAAAGAATCTTGCCACCAGGGAACCCAGTCCCTCCTAGCCCTTTGCCAGGAGTTGGGCTGGATGGTAAACATGCAAAAATCAGAACTGGAACCCCAACAAGTCTTCGACTTCGTAGGCTACCAGTACGACCTACTCAACGGAGTAGTCAGGCCTACTCAAAATCGTTGGGAAGCCCTTCAACAAAAAATAACAGTGCTTTTACAGAACAGATCTTGCCGAGTGAGAACTTTCATGTCTCTTATAGGTCTTCTCACTGCGACAGAAAAACAGGTGACCCTAGGCAGACTGCACATGAGACCTATTCAGTGGCACCTCAAGAAACACTGGAGAGTCCCAGAATCTCTGGAAAAGGAGATCCCAATTCCGAGGTCTCTCCATCAGTACCTGCAGTGGTGGACCCAAGAGGAAAATGTCCTAAAGGGTCAGCCCTTACACCCCCTGCGACACGCAGTTCAAATCTTTACAGACGCCTCAAAAGAAGGCTGGGGTGCTCACTTAGGCGACTTCACAGCAAGCGGTACTTGGTCAGTGCCCGAAAGCAAGTTGCACATAAACTTCTTAGAACTAAAAGCCGTGTTGTTAGCACTAAAAAGATTCCAACATTTAGTGCAAGGAAAGGTCGTCCTGATTGCCACAGACAACACTACGGTTGTGGCATACATCAACAAGGAAGGAGGTATGAGGTCAGGCTCACTCTGTGCCCTTCTTTGGCGGCTCCTATGTTGGTGCAGCCTCAATCAAATAGTACTGAAGGCCAGACACATTCCAGGCCGTCTGAATGTAATTGCAGACAAATTGTCTCGCCAAAGGCAGGTCATTCAGACGGAGTGGTCCCTCCATCAAGAGACCTTCGACCTCCTTTGTCAAACCTGGCATTATCCCCGAGTGGACGTGTTTGCAACAAGGTACAACTGCAAGCTAGTTCAATTTGTGTCCCCAATTCCAGACCCAAAGGCCTGGTCAGTGGATGCTCTGACATTATCCTGGGAGGACCTGGACATGTACCTCTTCCCCCCAGTGTCTCTGATGGGGAAGGTGGTCAGCAAGCTGTCAGATCACTGGTATCGCAGAGCAATCCTGATTGCCCCGGGATGGCCCAACATGCCTTGGTTTTGGGACCTAGTGGAACTATCTGCGAGGGTTCCTCTTTGTCTTCCACACCACCCAGATCTAGTGACCCAACCTTTCAACAAGGCACGTCACAGGGATCTGACAAATCTAAATCTCCATGCCTGGCTCCTAGAGCCCAGACAATCAAGGAGCAGGGGTTCTCTAGCCCAGTGGCGTCAAGAATTGAGGCGCCTCAAAGACGTTCAACCAGAACAGTCTACGAAGCGAAGTGGGCCGTTTTTGTCAGATGGTGTGAAACAAGTCAGGTGGACTTCAGGAACCCATCTATAAAACAAATAGCAGATTTCCTCCTGCACCTTTTCCAGGAGAAGAATCTCCAGCCCAGCACTATTGATGGTTACAGGTCAGCCATTGCAGACAAACTGGGAAATACCTCGGTTAATGTCGGCAAGGATGAAAATTTGACTAGACTGTTAGACAGTTTTCACAGAGATAGACCCAAAGGGCGCCGGGGGGTTCCTGCTTGGAACCTCTCCCTGGTTTTACACCAGCTTACAAAAGCGCCTTTTGAACCACTCAGAAAGGCTTCTCTGAAGCACCTTACTTTCAAAACTGTTTTTCTCCTAGCCCTGGCTTCAGGAAAACGCAGGAGTGAGATTCACGCTTGGTTAAACAAAAATATCAGACACCAAGCTGACTGGTCCAAAGTTTCCCTCTACCCTTCACCAAGCTTCTTGGCGAAAAATCACTTGGCAAAAGAGGGACCAGAGTGCGTGGCCCCTGTGGTTATTCCAGCCTTAGCCCCCACTCTGGATAAGTCTTTAAAGGAAGACAGATCCCTTTGCCCCGTTCGGGCTCTTCGCTACTACCTGGACAAAACGCAGGACCTAAGAACGGGAAAGGAGTTAGTTTTTGTTTCATTCAAACAAGGTTTTAACAAGGACATCTCTCCTGCCACTATCTCGTCTTGGATCAAACAAACAGTAGTGTTGTGTTATGATCTCTCTGACCAAGATTCCTTGACCTTACATCAGGTTAAGGCCCATGATGTTAGGGCCTTTGCGGCCTCCAAAGCCTTTCAAGGTGGCATATCTCTGGACCAGATTCTAGCAGCATGCCACTGGAAGTCCCACAACACCTTTACACAGTTTTACCTTAAGGATGTTGCCTGGGCAGATAAGGAGCTTTTTCACTTGGGTCCTGTGGTGGCTGCCCAGCAAATCCACCACTAGTCCCCTAAGCTTCTTTGTATATAATTATATATAGTGTACATACTAGTTAGTTTTAGGTGTAGGCTCACTTTTAGCCTAGGCCTTGGCTTCTCAAAGTCTTTTACTTCAGAGTAATCCTCTGGGTATAGGACTTTCCCTACTCTTCCAGGTTAACCGTGGGAATCATTGACTTGAACTCTTACTCCCTTCCTCCCCTCAGAGCAGTCAAAAAGGGGGGGGGGGGGCAGGTGGGTCTAGTTACCCTTGAGACTAACATGTCTCCTCAAAGGACTAGAACCTCACACCTAGGTATAATATAAGAGTTTTCTCCAATCCTCAGAAGGCTGCCCTCCTTCCACTGGGTAGTTATTCTAGCTATCGTCTGGTAGGTAAGATGTATTAACGCAATGAAATTGCAAATTTTAATTAGTAAATTAAATTTTTATTAGTTAATACCTTACCTACCAGACGGGAAATTCCCACCCGGCCTTCCCCGCTTCCAGCCTTCATCATTCAATCTTAGGGACGAAAAAGATGCTATGACGTCACGTCCCTCTGGCGAGTGAGGCAGGAACTAGGCCACCTGGCGAGTGGATTGTAGTGTGCCGGTCCTGCCGGGGGTGAAACCCGGGACGTCTTTTTCTTTCGTTTGGCGGGACCGGCTGGCGCCGGGCTATAGCTATCGTCTGGTAGGTAAGGTATTAACTAATAAAAATTTAATTTACTAATTAAAATTTGCAAATTTCCAGAATTTTGTCCACCATCTTGAATTTTGGCGGAAATTGAAAATGTTGTTTATTTCAAAACTGTAAGGGATAGAGCAATTTCAAGCTAATTTTGAACCATTTGGATATTTGAGATCTTAGGTATATTGCCTCTGAAAAATCTCAAATTTCTCAAATTTCACCCATCGTCTTGAACTTTGTAAGAAATCGAAAATGTTGGTTATCTCAAATGTAATAAGACACCTTAGTTATAGTGACTCTGCAAAAATGTTAAATTTCTGGGAATTTCAGCTGCCATGTTGAATTTAGGCAGAAATTGAAACTGTTATCTCAAAAGCTGTTAAAGACAGTGATTTCAAGCAAATTTTGGAGCCTTTGGGTATTATAAGCCCCTAGATAAAATACTGCTGAAAAACTTTTAATTTTTTGTATTCGGGCAGATCTCTTGAATTTTGCCGGAAATTGAAAATGTCAATTGTCTCAAAAACCTTAGAGATACAGTAATTTTGAGTAAATTTTGAACCAATGCTGAAAGGCATGAAGCTGAAGTAGAAGGTTGATACTAATGGTGGGGACATTGGTTAGGGGTGTAGGTGTGCAACATGGTGTGACCTTTAACTTTGGCTCTGCCAAAGTGTTCACCTGCCATATTTGAGACATGTTTCTTGTATGACAATGATATATGGATTGCTGCAACTGATTTATTATATGCACTTGTACATAATTGTGCTTTTTCCATTGACAGCTGTTCTCCAGTTAATAAATTTTACAACTCGATAATTTTTAGTTTACTGATTAATACTGTCAACTTGATATTAAATTGTCTGTCTTACTTCAACATTATTTGGAGCTTTATATCATTGGCATTGCTCTGAAAGCATCCCGATGTTTGTACTGTTTCACGACTTCTATATCTCATGGTGTTGAATACTATTTCCCCAGGCTGTGGGATACGGGCATTTACATGCTATTTTTTCCCATTTGGGAAGGCCACCTTAAAATTCAGTTTCACAAAGCCTTTAACGCTCCTTACCAATTTACCATAGATCTTCTGTGACCCTTAAGGAGGGAGCAAATGTTCATTAAAGTTATTAACATTTCTTCAAGGACACTTCCTTAAATTTAAGGTTGGTCCTTAGCTTCCTTGAAATTTAAGAGATTTGTTAAGGTCTCCTTTAAGGAAGGAGCTTTGTGAAATTCAAATATTTTAAAGGAGGTAGAAAATCAAGGAAATCCTTAAATTTAAGGTGACCTTTATCTGAAGGAGGCTTCATGAAACCGGTCCCTGATCCTGTTAGTATATCATATTGAAAATCCTGTAAAATGGCACTTAGCAAGTGGTTTGATCACTCTCAATTCAGTTGTGTATTAAGAAATTTCCAAGATAATCCAACAGATGAATGGTCAATCCTTTTTAAGCAGTCATGGTAACAGAGCACTAACATACAGCTTTTAAAACTTTGGCATTTTAGCAAAAGTTTATTTCCAACAAAAATGACAGTGTTTAAACACCTCAAACTTTAAAAAAAATTTTGGCATATATCATCCACTATACAATACTGAATCTTCTAGAGAAACCTGGCAGTTCTATCATGGCTTCTTGTTGGTTACAAATGCCTCTGTGTGTCTGTTGTGGTTCACCAGCTCCCATCTCCCAATCCAAGGCCCTGTTACAGTTGTGTCAAATGGATCAGAATCAAGTACCTAAAAACAATATGATACAATGACTGCCAGTGGTTAACACCTGAGAACACAGAGTGTCTTAGAGGAACAGTTAAAGTGATGGTCTGTCATTGGACCCTATCCCCAGTGGTAGGCTAATGACCTGCAGGATATAAGCTGCAGTCGTTTCCATTTTTTTGCGAAAAAATTGTTTTTTCCGCCATTTTTTCCACCATCTTGAATTGTGTAAAATGCATTTATCTTGGAAAGGTTGCAAGAAATTTTTTTACAATATTGGTATGGTGTTTTATAGCCAATATTTTAAATGACAATAGTTGTCTCCACACTAGCAGCTTGTAATGCAACTTGGTATAGTATTGTAGCCTGTGTACACTGGCATAAAGGAAGGTGTGAAGAATAATCCCCCCCCCACCCCTCCAACCTGCTTCTCAGGGAAGTTTCTTGGGGTTAGCAAGTGGTTATGGGGTAACATTTGTTGTTAGAGAAACACCAACTTTGACCTTTACCTTATCAAAGTGCATCCTTTGCCAGACTTCCTTCCTGTTGATTGACAGGAACTTCTTCCAGTCGGGATTCACATCACCTTGCTTTCTGTCTCTGAACAGAACGCCTTCAGCGATGTCGTAAAAGCCCCACTTGTGGTGAGGTGATTGCCAGCGCAGATCTACACTCCACCGTACATCATTCGAGAAATTAGGTAGGCTGTGGAAATCACAACTATAATTTCTAGTTGACTTAACCAAAAGAAGTTGATTGGCAGGAAGTGTAGACAAAGACACTTACTATACCCTTAATTTTACACATTAGGTTAGAAAAATTCTCTGTAAATTGACAGTTTTAAATAACTTTGTACACAATACAATAGTTTCAAGCTGTTATTTTTAATTCAGTTTTTCAAGATATTTCTGGTGAATGATCAGCAGTCTTTATGATAATGTGCAGTTTTAACCTGCAATGAGAGATTGTTTCATATAGACATATGGCCGAAATGGGAAAGTTACCAGTTGCATGTTGATGCCTGATAATATTATACTAGATAATTTTACTTCTGTGTGTTCTTCCCTCACAACTGAAGTTTGCTAAATGTCATGTGTACTTTTTTGCAAACTTTAATTCTCAAGTTTTTAAAATGATTTTTATAAACACATTTGATAGTTCATGATAATTACTGTTGCATCAAAATTACTATTAAGGCAAACAATATGCCACCGTTTTCACTGCACAAAAACTTCCATTGTCACATGACCTTTATTCTTTAATAATATGTTGCAAGTGACTTTAAACCCATGCAAACAAATAATAGACAAACCAACCTTCTGTGAGCTGTAAGATTGTTGAAAAGTAAGAATCCTCCATAAGGAACCTCACATGTGACCAGATCAGACTCACAATCAACTCCTGCAAATATAATCTATGATGGGAGAGATAATGTTCAACTTATACTTACTTTATCACTGCAGGTAAAATAATTTTATTACCAGATATATTGTGTGATATATTGTTTGCATATATTGAAGGAAAGTATAAACAAGGCCAAAAGGTGTTTTGGTCCCCTAGCGAGAGTGCAAAGCCATCAAAGACACAAGTAGTGCACTAGAATTTACGAAAGTCTCTTGACAGAAAGAAATTCTAACTTAGATACATCTCACAGTTGGTCTAGAACTTAGACAGTCACCCATCCAAGTAATAATGTAGCCCATTGCCACTTAACTTCAGCGAGTGGACAAATACTAATCATGCTGTGCCACAATTCATGAAAGTCTGGAGACGAAAAAAGAAAAAAAAAAGAGTGATCTGTAGAAGCGCTAGCTCTATCAAGGCTCATGCTTAAAAATGACCTACTTACCCAGTGTTTTCTCCATGTCCTCTTCTTCCAACATCACATACCAGAAACCCAGGTGGCAGCAGGTGTGTTTTGCCACACGGCCTGTCACATGACTGTTTTTCATCACCTGCAGTAAGCATAGACATAAATACATAAATGCTAATACACCGACAAGCACTCAGAGAGTACATATTCCCTAGGCTCAACACCTCTGACATTGGTTGTGATTGCAATGATAAAAACCCATAACAAATTTCCTGGCCAAATAACCACTAAAACTTAACCATCTGTTCCTTATGCCATAGTCGACATTTATTTAAAAAATTGCATCAAAAGCTGTCCATTAGTTTTTGAGCTATTTTGCAAACTGACGGACAAAAACGTATCCTTGGCAGAGGTAATCATATATGTATTTACCATTTAAAGTCAAGGTACTCAATCAATGGTACTCTTCAAGAAAAGGACAAAATTATCCATATTTGTGCCAAGTTTGCAACAGGGGAGGTCAGAGGCCTGATGTCGTCGCAAAAAAAAAACAACACAAATGTGTGATGATTTTCCCACAAGTCAGTGGAATAAAAGGGATCTCTTCACTGATGCATTTCACCTCAATTTGTTATTTTTACTAGTATTTCCACATGTGGTGAATTTCAGATATATGTGGCGAATTCTAGATTCCTTACTCTACGGTGGTCAATTTTACATTTCTTAATTTGTAATGTTTGTAAAAAAAACTTCACATCTCCATTTTTTCAGATGATTTCTTTCTAACAGAAGTAGATTAATATAAACAAAAAAAAGCTGATATAGCCATAATGTTCAGTCAGTTTATATTATTTTTAAATGTTCACCTATACATCTTGGCCTTGGAAATTACTGACAAACCTTATAATGGTGTATGGTAAATATAAACTAGACCAGTAACAATCCAGTTGTTATAGGAATAATACCCTCCAAACTATGATATATGAAGAATTTTACCATGGTTGGGGGGAAATAAACCACTAAGGCTATGCCTGTATACACCATGGTTTGTTTCTCTTCTATTTCTGTTCTAACATGAAACTCTTTTATTTTTATTGATAATTACAAATTTCAACAAAACGATTGTTATTAAAGCTGTTTCATCAATTACTCTTTACAGAGGGTTATTATAGGCAGAGCCAACTTGCATACAGGAATCAGTTCACTAACACAGCCATGTTAGAATGTACATTTACTGATGAGAACAATATTTACATGTGTATACATTAATATTTCAATGTCATATTTTGAAGAGTATAGAATAAGGTAACAAGAACACTGTCTTGACAACTCGGCAAATTGTGTGCATGTATGTATTTGTTTTTATACCCAGCGCAATATCTCCATGTACTACAGGACTCGAAGAGCTATATCGAGCCATCCAACTGTACAAGTACAGTCCAACTCTCAAATTACTGACATTCCCCTAACTGAAAGACAGAGGCTAAAGGATGACCATTTATCAACGTCCTTGAGGTTCTTTAACCTGCCACTAGGAATAGGACCCAATGACAGAAGATCGCAATTTTAAGTGGTCATCCAAGCCACTGTTTATCTGCCTGTACCTGGGATTGAACCCACGTTCTCTGTGTTCCTAAGCGAGTGTGTTGCCCATTAGGCCACAGTGCCAGATATGCAGTAGATGTGGCAGCATACCCTTATAATGATGTTGAATGCAAAAGTTGTGGTACCTGCATTCCGCCATTATGACTATTTGTGTCTAAAAAAGGGACCCATGCAGTGAGAATCATGTGATCATAGCTGTCCTCACTGAAGTAGGCTGCATCTACAAATGTTAATATTTACATGAATTTAAATGGTTGAAAGCAAAGTCGATTATACAATTATACTATGTCAACATACAGTGGTCACTTGTTTTCAATGTGTTTGAAGAGACCAGTTTACCATGCACCGTGTTCATATGATTTCTTTAAGTACATATGTGTTTCTTGACACTGGTGGTCTCGTTGGTTTGTTCTTTACCCTCAGATTCGACAATGGGTGACAACCTAGTGTCTCCAGGTCATAAAACACTATTATGATGACACTGTGTTATGATAAAACATGCACACAGGAGCCCAAAGATGGAACACCATACAACTCATAAAACGGCTCAACAGCCGACCCATGTATGACCTAGACATACCATTACATGACACTTGGTCAACACATTTAGGCCCACCAGCCCATACCATAAAATGTATACTAACACCCTTCCCTTTCAAGTACCACTGATTATTCAATTTTTTTTCTCTTTCAAACCCCTAGCCCCTCAATTTGTTTCTTCCTATCAGAACCTTTCATGTTGAAGGTGAAAGCAACACCCAGCCACTGCACACAAGATGCAAAAGCATGAGCACAAAGCCAATCCAACTCTAGCCCCACATCTGGACATGTACAACAAGAAGGAATGAACAAGCCTGGCAAAAGAGATCCACATATGATCTCGGACAATAAGAGCTGCTCCTGCAGAGTAGCTGCTGCATCAGTGCTAAAATCTGTGTTACGATGAAGCCTGTACATAAAGGGCACACCTATCTGTTGTGAAAGGGGGAATAGTCTCCTACCTCGCATTTCATGCTTACAAATCTCCATGCTGACCTCAAGCAGAAACGTTGGTGGTTGGTTGTTAACAGTACAGACTCTTGACCAATAAGTATGTTCTGCTTTCCCAACTGCTTTGTATAACCTTTCATCTTTATAAAGTGGCCTGGTGGGTTAACAGTTTTTGGCATCTAATCACAGGCTGTCGCCTCTGTGTGGGTTCGACTGCCACATGCGACAATGCTCAAAAACTGTCATAATATGACCCTGGCTGTTTAACAGGACATAAAATCCCAACTTCAGCTTTGTCTCAGGGTACAGTAGTGGCCTACAGCACAAAATTCCTGAATATTTAAATTTCCAGCCGTAATGTTGTATAACCTACCCATTAATGTTTTAAACTACACCTAGCCATGATCTTAGGTTAGAGAACAGAGTTTCAATCAATCAATCAATCAATCATTCAGTCAGCCAGTCAACCAATCTATCAAAAAATTAATTATATGGTATGGTCATAAAATGTATACCGCATGACAAACATGTATTTACCTTGATGCCAGGGTACTGTGGTGGCCTCATTGTTTGGTGTCTTCACCCTCAGATTCCAAACTGGATGACCTGCCACATCTGGTCCAAGGATCTGTTCTGCCAGATTTATGAATTTTTCACAGCTCCATAGGTCCATGAAGGCCTTTAAACAGAGCAAGAAATAATATGAACTTGTCCATATTAAAGGTTGATCCAACCGACCCTTATTTTTTACTTTGAATTTTCAATAATTCTTGTCAAATCTTTGAAGTTTAGCACCATTTTGATGTCATTTGTCTTATTTATTGGAGCATTTCAGTAAATTTTTCTTTCTGTTTAAATTTGAGTCGTACAAGTTCCAGTGGCATGTTTGCTAGTGGCTGTATTCACCAAAAGTATCATTGAAAGATTAGCCCAAAATTGGCTAAATACAACAGAAAAACAACACATACTTGATATATCTTCTAATATCTTTTCTGAATACCTGCCCTGGTAATTTGTGTTTCTTGCCACATGTATTAGTAATTTACAATTCAGTCCTGCAGAGTCTGCTTGGTAAATAGAGTTTTTGGTAAAAAAGGTAAAAGTGTCTGGTGTGTAAATAGAATATAATAACCATTTCTGATACACATGAAATGGGAATGGTGCTTTTGGTGAAAAAAGTCAATGATGGCATAAATTGTTGAAATAATCCATCTGTTTACAAATAACACAAATTGAAATCCAGGAGAGTGTACAGTGCCACCTATGATCAAATTAACATCTGGTTAAAATAAAAGCCTACGAGCAGATAGCCGTTAGTAGGGTAAGTACCTTGTCGGACTTAATTTTTTTAAATTTCATATGGACACCTGATTTACTTAACAAACCTTCTAATAAATGGTGTTTGAGAAAATAATTAACATCTACATCTTATTTTGAAATATACAGCAAAAAGGATCTTTTGAAAGGATACGGTGCTCTTGGTCTTGAGGCTCACAAGTAGTTTCATAAAATTTCGATAACAAAATATTTAAAAAGAAGATAGTTCACCCTACACAAACAATATCCCACTTGTAAGAGATAACTGTTTCCCATTAAAGACGTATTATTTTTCTATCTCAGATCTGCTCTGATCTGTTTTCAAGCCATCTTTTCATATTTACTAAGATCTCTATTCATAGAATTATTCTTTTTCTTAGAATTTTCTAAAAATAGGAAGTCATTTTCATGAATATGAATGTTTAAATTCCTTATAATTCTATATATCCAAAAAAACCAATATATGACACTGAATATAAATAGCTATGTAGAAAACAATTTCATTTATTTTACTCACTGCCAAGCATTAAGGTGTTTTCTGAGAAAAACTACATTAAAAATATATTATTTTAGAAATTTTTGTCATTCATACAATATTTTCATGGAACAATTCCCCATTTTCTAAGAAGATTCTAAAAACAAGACCATTTAGAAACTGACAATTTCTCTAATCGGGTTCAAATATATGAATGGCAGAATGCTGGGCACAACCTGGAGATGGGATTCCACAGAAATTATCACATGATAAAACACATTAAAAGAAACATAATTTTTTTTCTTTGTTAAAAAAGAGACAGGTTTAATGTAGGCAAGTATTATAAAACCCCAAAATTTAATCCTAAATGTTACTAAAACCTCAGGCAAAGTTTAAAGAATACTCAAATTTTAAACTTGCGAGTATATTATAATCTAGTACGCTTTAACAAAAACAGGAGGCATTTTATTATGTTCATGTTATAGAAGAGTGGAATATGCTTTTGTTCCTCAAACTCCAGTCACACTACAGTCGGTATGCCCCATGGTTATGGGTGTTGAGTGAAATGCCCCTGTCCTTCAAATATCATCCAAGGTTTGTATACGACCTTGAGACACAATGGCAAAACATCCATTACCTCGTGCATTCTACTGAAGTTTTTAAACTGTTTAATATTTCTGTCTCTTATTTCGGAACCGTGAGCATGCGCAAATGAAATGGAGCATGCGCACATGTATTTCTTGCTACAGTAACTGAAGGTGTCGTCCACGCTGAATATAAGGTTGTGACTCAGTCTTGCTTCAGTGTAACACGGCGACATAAGGGGAGTTGAGGTATTGGACGTTTCACCACTGTGTCACAACTTCGCTTATGAACCTCACACGGTAGTTGAAGGACAGGGGCATTTCACCCAATGCCTATAACCACAAATTACACTGCCTTTATTGTGATGGAAACACCAAATCTCAGAAGGTTTGAGGCATTTACCCCCTTTATAATTAAGCGTCCCTGAAACAGCGCTTATTTGTTTTCGCCTCAGTTTCCTCACCGCCGCCGCCGCCGCATTATGGTCTCCCTTGAATATCTCCCTTATTATTAAAAGTTTTCAAACCATATTTGGCAGTTATATACCTTAGGCGTGGGAAAATTTTTCTGCATGCTTAAATTTGACCTTTGACCTTTATGAAGGTCACATGATCAAAAACAATTTTTTTGAAGTAAACCCCCCTGTCATCGCAGTTCAGGAAAAACTACTTGCTACACAGCCTTATAATTTGACACACCTGTTCATACTATCGAAAACGCGAGCTGATTAGATTTTGGGAGCAATCCCTTGAAAAATGTCTCATTTATGAGTGATTTTCTGACACCTTCCAATCTGAAAGACTTAAATTTAGGTCAACCCCCCTATTATCTTCTTAAGTATTGCATTTAGAGCCATAAAATGCACTGGGAGGTAATAGGAAACCATATGTGGAGAGTCTAAATAGCCGGTCAGTTTTACCCCACGGCCCCCCCTTATGGGTCAAACTGGGGTCATAAAATAGCTGATTTTGAGTTTTTGCTTTATATCTCCTTTATTGTTGCTTTTATAGCTTCAGAATGTATTAAGAGGTATTAGGAAAGCATATGTGGAGAGTCTAAATGGCCGGTCAGTTTTACCCCCCCGACCCCCCCTTATGGGCCAAACTGGGGTCATAAATAGCTGCTTTGGAGTTTTTGCCTTATATCTCCTTTATTGTTGCTTTTATAGCTTCAGAATATATTAAGAGGTATTGGGAAAGATTATGTGGAGAATCAAAATAGCCGGTCAGTTTTATCCCCCCGACCCCCCTTATGGGTCAAACTGGGGTCATAAAATAGTTGCTTTGGAGTTTTGCCTTCTATCTCCTTTATTGTTGCTTTTATATCTTCAGAATGTATTAAGAGGTATTGGGAAAGCATATGTGGAGAGTCTAAATAGCCGGTCAGTTTTACCCCTGGCCCCCCCTTATGGGTCAAACTGGGGTCATAAAATAGCTGATTTTGAGTTTTTGCCTTATATCTCCTTTATTGTTGCTTGTATACCTTCAGAATGTATTAAGAGGTATTGGGAAAGCATATGTGGAGAGTCTAAATAGCCGGTCAGTTTTACCCCCCGACCCCCCCTTATGGGCCAAACTGGGGTCTTAAATAGCTGCTTTGGAGTTTTGCCTTATATCTCCTTTATCGTTGCTTTTATAGCTTCAGAATGTATTAAGAGGTATTGGGAAAGCATACAGCACAGCTTTGTGCATTCTTAGCTTTACAGCATGCTTATTAAAACCACAAAGCATTTTAAACTTTCAGGGATGCTTCGCTTTTGTTAGCAAAAGCATTCCTCTAGTTAGGTCTGGAGTTTTATCTTAGTTGCTAAATTTTTCTGGGATTTTGTCCTCTGGGATTTTGTCTGCATAACCAAATACATAGGTTGTATCGTTTTTAGTACAATATAGAAAATAGAGGTTCTACTGTATTGCAATTTTACAATACAATGAACAGGTATACATGACACAAGTATAGTCTTTATTTGGTAAAGAAAAAAATAACTAATGTTATTCTATTAACATAACACATAGTACAGTCTATATATTTAGTAAAAAATAAAATAACAAATGTTATTCTACAAAACCCCCATTCACATTTTTCCAACAGCATGCCACACAATGAATGCCTGTTTGAAAATGCATCTGAATGATACTAATCTGGTAATGCGTGGCATGAATTTAAAAGTGTATCATTGCCCTACCACCTTAGATTCATAACAGAAATCATTCTGGATATAATCAACTCTTCAAACTTTTATGGTGGAAACCCTGCACAAATCACTGTGTGTACAACAGTGAACATTAACTTATACAGTAGAACCTCTATTATGCAACCCTCTTTGGGGATTAACAATTAGCTTGGATAATAGAAAGGTCAGATAATAGAAGGGCTAAAATAACAGGTTTGAATGGAGTTGGGAGAGTGGGTCTGAGGTCGGAGAACTGAAAATTCGGATAATACATTATAGTGTAATAGAGGTTCTACTGTATTATTGAAATATCTGATCATGCTAGAATTATTTTAAAATTTGCATTCATTGTAATGTAACAACTTCAAACTAAAGACAAAGGAAGGAAACTTTTGTATGATGCCCCCCCCCCCCCCCCCCCCCCCAGTCTAGTACCTTATTAGTTATATTTTAAAGGGTATACATAGTTAGAAGGGCAGAGGAAACCAGTACATATAGATGGTCAAGGTTATGTACTGTAAACTGCTGACCAACAGCAAGCAACTACCAGCTTTCACAGTTGAGGTTCAGTCCAGTATTTGAACTCTGATCTCAAAGGTGTGAGGCGATTGTGTTACCATGTTACATATATAGGCACTGTGCCAGTGCATTGCTTGATCTAAGCTGTATATGTATGTGTTAACATTTAAAGCAAGGAAGTTATTGATTGTTGTGTTATGATGTTTATTGATCTATTTGTAGACTGGGGAAATCCTTCTAGGCTACAATAATCTCAGTGGTTATATTAATAGATTTGGGGAAACCCTATAAGCTACCCGTAAGTTCTAGAACTTCCTCACTTGATCTGGTGACTCGTGTTAAGTTCAAGTTAGTTCTGTAAGATTCTAGACGCTTCTGTAAGTGTATATAAGGACTGTACATCTGACCACACATGAACTTAATATTCGCTGGCTATAAGGAAGGCAATTGTGTCGTAGAATTAATATTCAAGTGGATATAAACTGTTTGTGTTGTTGTGAACTTTTGCTGGAGTGAACTTTCTACATTGTCTGGATACTTTGGATAGATTTGCTGTACTTTGGTTATTGGAACATTGAACAGATCACAGGATACAGATATCTGTGTGCTAGTGGACACTGGATAGATCACAGGACAGATCACAGGACAGATTGCTGGATACAGTGGACAAACTTAACTGTCAGTTACAGTGGTCAGGTCAGATTAGTTTCATTATTGTGTTGTTATATGTACTATTGAGAGCATACCAGTTGACTGTAATCATTATTTTTAATTGTTAAATAAATTTGTTAAGTTAAACTTTTTGTCTTTTCCTGTTGCAACTTAAAAGCAACCGGTAATTACTACCGTGCTTGCCCCATGACTGTAACATACCACTGCGCCACTGTAACCTTTGTGAAACAATGTAAACCATTTGTCTGGATAAGTATGAAAGTATCATTACAAGGAAATATTCTTGTTTACTCTTGTCTAAAGTCTGAATAATGGTGGTAGGAAAGAGTATATAATCTTCTGCAAGGCTTATTAAAAAATCAATATAGCAGTTTTATAATGGTGAATGACATGAACAGGAAATTAACTTTGTCATGAGATTGCTGAAAAGATTCATATTCACCAATATTCTTTATATATTTATCCTCACAGAATTTTCTTTGCCTTTAAATTTAAGAAAAGCCAACATGAAATATTTCTTTATTATTCAGTTGTTTATTTGACATAAAATTTTCAAGCTTTTGGTACTTTGCTAAAAATGAACACTTGCATAATTGTTATAATTATTCTTTCTTATACAAAATCCATGTTAATAATGAACTTAAAATCCTTGGATTTCATTGGTTTGGAGGGACTTTAAGTTCTGTTGACAGAATTTAAAATCCTGCTTACAGAACTTAAAATTCTGTCAACAGTACTTAAAATCATGTTTATATAGCATTAATCAGAGAAATTAAATATAACATAAGTATTTTAAACTTTATTGGTGATATGCAACATTAAACACAGATATTATTCACGGAGTTTAGCACTGCAATTACAGTAAAGAAACAGTAAATAAATATAAAGAGACATATATTGAAACAACAAACCCAGCAAACACCTGTATTATGTACATTTTGTTTACATACGGTTACCACTGACTTTAGTACTGTGATCATTGGAAATTTTAGTGAAATTATTGCATGTTAATGTATTATTATAAATGAAAGTGGATGTCAGTAAAGGATCTATGCTAGTAAAGGATCTATTTAAGATCTGTCTTATGCATTACTTTTACTTATAAATTAGCACAAGTACTCAGCCCCCTTTAAAATGTAAAATACTAACTCACTGTAAAAAGAAGTTAAACAAAATATAGGATATTTATCAGGGTTTTAAGTTCTGTCAACAGTACTTAGAATTTTAAGTTCTGTCAAGGTATTTTGACAGAATTTTAAATTCTGCTTTTGTATGCACCAAACTCTGGTTGCATAATATAGAGGGAAAGAGATCTATAATAATTTAAGCAGAGACATAGCAGGGGCAGTGAGACAGACTGGGGAAAACATCAGAAAACAGCCTGAGAGATGTGACTGAGAGTTGGGATAACAAAATATTGTTTAGATAATGAAAGAATCATGAAATGTAAGGTCTAGTTTATGA
Source organism: Sabellastarte sp. h YS-2021 (assembly GCA_964017235.1). Classification (NCBI taxonomy): domain Eukaryota; kingdom Metazoa; phylum Annelida; class Polychaeta; order Sabellida; family Sabellidae; genus Sabellastarte; species Sabellastarte sp. h YS-2021. The sequence continues at coordinate 46,022,453 of OZ024935.1, forward strand.
TAAACAATGGTAAAACTGAAGCTTGGATCATAAAAGAGCCACTATATTGTTAGAACTGGCTATTAAAGCTAACTGTTATGAATTTAAGTATCAAATTTTATTCAGTCCACTTCGGATGCATGCAGATGACAAAATAAACTTACTTTATGTAATTGCCCCTGCTTGAAGAGCAAAATATTTGCACCTGGATAAACCTCCTCCAATTTTGTAAGTCTTTGAAAAACTCCATATTCTTTATATAATCCTGAAAAAAAAAATCACCTTAATAGATACTTATAATGTTACTCTGGAAAAAAAATTCCAAACCAGATACTTGGCAAACCTACTTATTAAAACTTATGCTACAATTCAAGTGTTAAAACAAAGTACTTCAAAATAAATGCACTGAATAGTAAAAAATATGAAATTTGCCGCAGTATTTGAAATTTGCCATGGCGACAGCCCTTGAAAAGGTTAAAATAATCAAAAGTTGTGCCAATTTTGCTTCAGGGTAGATCAGAGGACTAATGTAGTTGTACAAGTTAAGCCTCTCTTACATCCCATTGTATGTGCACATATACCCTGGTTACAAGGAAAAATCGGCTGATTTGGAAGGGACACTAAAGCTACACATGCGATTTTATAACAGAATATCAAGGTTGCAGAGACCCCGCAATGAAATTTGGCATGCACATTATTTTCTGCGTGTATGCAGTATGGCTAACAATGCATCTGCGTCTCAAATGAAATTTATGAGAGGCTTGGGCAAGTGCATTCTCCTCGCTAGTGTTGTAAGTGCTCCCCATGACTTCAAGTGTCTCGCATGTACTCTTATAGGTGCCATATGATACACTCACGTGTATATAAACCCACTGTGAGGCCTGTAGCCAGTTGCAGTCTGTTCTTGGATATTCAAGAAGTGACACTGTTGTTGGGAGCATACATGTATGATGGGATGTAAGAGAAGCTTTATACAGGTGTGATGAATTTCATGCAAGTCAAGGAAATAGAAAGGGGGGTTTCTCACTGGCAGTCTGGCACATTTCACATAGGCTGTGGTAAATTTCACAGTTCTAATTACTCTATAATTGTCCTCTATTAAGTTGAACTTCAAGTGACAAGGCAAAGTTTGTACTTTCAATTTCTAAATAACAGTGTTAAACTCAATGAAATGCAGCTTCTGACAGATTAGTCAATTAATTCTACTTTAAAGGGAATGATGCTTAATGGAGTTCTACTGATACAGGTTTGATTGTGATAGAGTAAGAAATCTAAAATTCGCCAGGAATCTAAAATTCGCCACCTCTAAACCTTAGTTAAATTTACGAAGAAAATGATGTTTTTGTCCAAAAATTGGTATTTTTCAGTTCAAAAAGCCTTAATTTACTATGCAGTCAACAAATCTCACCACAATTCATTTATTTTATTAGTATTTCCACATGTGGCGAATTTCAGATATGTGGCGAATTTTACTTTTCTTACTCTACATATTTGATAAATAATATGGTATGATGATGGTAGGACTTCCTTCCTGCATTGGTGAGAAGTCTGATGTATTTTGGCTTGGGCTTTAAACCTGTAACACTCATTATACAATATTTATTTATTTTGTTTAATGTTCCCATATTTTAAAGGACAAGAAAGGAAATGGTGACTTAATCTGTGTAGATGAGGTAGGCCTATATTTGAAACATGTAAAACATTTACTCGATCAAAAAGCTGTGATTCTGCTGACCTGATGAAGTATCGTTTGGAAGTGGCACAAAATATATGATAGTTAAAGTGAAAATTGAGATTATGTCCCATCAATATCTTAGAGCAGGTCGTTCTGGAAAAGACTTTTGTTATTTAACACACAAATTTAAGCCCACACAAGTTATGCCAAGTGATCAGTTATCCATTTAGCCAATCATAGAAACCTCATTAGTGTAAGTGTACGTACACATGTATGCGGCTCATGACACCTGACGGCCGATTTTTGATGTCGAATTTTTTTCAACCTTCCCAATATTCTGTCGACATTCAAAAATTCACTTGTCATCCGATTTTTTTGGTCCCTGAGCGAAAAAAAATCAGTGTCGCACATCGGATGTCGCAAATCAGAGTCGGATACATGTAAACAACCAAACATAAATGAGAAGGAGGGAAAAAGTCGCTATCGCAAATCGGCCGTCGGATGTCATAAGCCGCATACATGTGTATGTAGACTAAATGGACATAGGGGAAAGTTGGGATTTAAAAAGTCTTTGAAAAGCCAGTATCAGGAGAGCCAGTATCAAAAAGCCATTATCCATGAATACTGCATGTAGCCACACGTTGGATTTGAACCCACAACCACAGATGTCAGAGCCAAGTTATTAATAACCAAGCTTTTAAACGACCTGGGGCCGTATTCATGAAAGGTCTTAGCCAAGTCTTAGGCTTAACTTTTGTATAAAAATACAGCCAACTTAAGCCTAAGACTTTGCTAAGACCTTTCTTGAATACGGCCCCTGGACACTGAGTTTGGTAAAGGGTGAGTATGCGTGACATTATTTCCATGTAATCAATATTTATGGCAATTTAAGGTAATAGTACATGATCCCAACTGTTCAGGACCAGTTTTAGTCACATAATGGCATAAATGGAACAATTTTGGAAGTTGCAACTTCAGAAAATGCAGTATTTTTCACCGTGTAAAATGTGTAAAAAGGGGCTCTGGTCATACAGACTCCCTTGTATATGATATGAGGCCTTCTGATTAGTTTTACAAATTTTATTTATAATTTTTATATTAGTTTTCACCTGGTATCTTCCCAGCCTTGTACAGTTTCTGAGCCAACTCTTCAACCAGATCCCCTACTGCATCTCTGCAAGGCTGTAGTTCCTCTGCAGTGAAGTAGTCCTTCACTATGGTGTAACCCTGATAGGTGTAAATAGCACTGATAGTGTCATAAAATTTGTCATCTATTGCATTATTTGCTCTTTAATTCTAATTCTAATAGTACTTTTATAGCGCTCAATCTCTATCTATTTAAACGTGAGCTGTAGCAAGGTTTGTGCTTCTAGAGATCAGTTTGGTTTTTTTTTCTCCATTTTTTGTCACCAGACTTTCATGAATTGTGGCATAGTGTTTTGAGTACATGTCTCATAACTGAATTTAAATAGCAATGGACTTATGGTAGCACTTTGATGGGTGACCGTCTGACTTCTAGGGCAAGTATGGGATGTATCTGACTTGGAATTTGTTTCATAAATCCCAGTGCACTACTGTACTAGGGCTCTACTACTCATGTCTCTGATATCTTCCAAGCTCTACTGGACCATGCTAATGCGAAAAAGGCTGTTATAGAAACAAAAAATCTGTCTACATGTAATATGAAAATTGACTTTACAGTTATTTTTCAAACTTGCTTTTGCATAGATTTTTGTGTGTTCCCATCCTTAGAATAACAAATTTAACACAGTACCACATAAAATATTTCCAGAATTTTAATATTTAGCCATACTGTGAGTATGCATTTTTATGCAATTTACATTAAGTTTTGACTTATCTTTATAAATTTATGGTCTTGTGATAGTTATAATAAAATCACTGAGTACCTTTTCACATTTCTATGTCAGATCTTACGGGACCACACTTATGATTCTATTTTAACAGGGTGCCAAAATAACAGGTTTAATTACAACTAAAAAGTCTTCAAAGAACAAAGCATTCCTTTGATTTGAATCACAATGCCACCAATATTGAAGTCTCTTTCATTGATTGCAAAATGCATCTGATTCTAAGAACAGAAATCCTAAAACTCAAGAAATTTAGAGTAAGAAATCTAAAATTCGCCAGGAATCTAAAATTCGGCACCTCTAAAACCTTAGTTAATTTTATAAAGAAAATGATGTTTTTGTCCAAAAATTGGTATTTTTCAGTCCAAAAAGTCTTAATTTACTATACAGTCAACAAATCTCACCACAATTCATTTATTTTATTAGTATTTTCACATGTGGCGAATTTCAGATATGTGGCGAATTTTAGATTTCTTACTCTAAGAACATTAAAAATCTACTTTTGTTGATGTTGGTCTTCTGTTTGGTCATGGGAGAAACACACTTGCCTCCAATCCTTGAGGTTATGTGTTTTAACCACCTTAAATGGGAAAGTAAGTATTTGCCTGTCAATGCCAATGGTTTACAGTGCAGAATATTGATCAATATGTATGCAATGCTTCCCTCCACCCCTTCATCTACTTGTTCTGATATGTGTTGGCCTATTATAATGAAATAGCACAGCAGATCCATGTATTTCTTAGTAGATTGGTGTGAATTGCTAGCGTTTAAACATCACAAGGCACCTTAGGAAGAATCTGCTACACTAAAAAGGTTAAATGCTATGCCAGTGTGGTTAAATTACAAGAACTGGGGCTTAAATATAAGAGGATCGCATAAATCTTTTTTAGTTCTAGTTTTTGAAGTACTTTCACTAAGATAAAGTGGTTCAATGAGTGTCATAATTGCACATGAATGCATATATACAAAGTATGCTTAATATATATAATACTCACTCTGTCATAGGTGTTTTTTATTTCTTGTTACATTTACTAAAGAACTGGAAGCACTGTTTTGTAATTACATAGTATGTGTATGTTTGGCCAAGATAGTTACCAAGCACTTACATTACAATAACTTTTCATTGATTGCCTATTGATTTGCAATTAAAGTCAGTTTGGTTTGTATATAGCTAACTTTGATCAAGACACTAGCCCGTTCGTGTCTCCTCACAGAAGTCTGCATAATACAAGGTGAATTGTTTATTTGGGGTTTAACGTCGCTTTCAACACTGTACAGGTCATATCACGACGGGTAGTTGGAAGGGCAGAGGAAACCAGTACATAGAGTTCGCTAGGGTTGTGTACTGTAAACTGCCGACCAACGGCAAGCAACTACCAGCTTTCCCACTTACGGCCATGACGGGGATCGATCCCCGGCCGCAGAGGTGGGAGGCGAGAGTGTTACCACTCTGCCACCGTGGCCCCGTAATAATACAAGGTGAAGTAAACTGGTGGCATTAGCTGTTTAATTGTTTGTCAGCTTTATTCAAGAATTTTTTTTCTTATTTTAATATTTTTCCAAGAAAATTACTTCCTGGTCAATGTCAATATTGTCTGTAGAAATTTTAAATATTCTTAGTAATATTGAATTTCTTTGGAATGTCTCAACTTTTTCTTTTGCTCAGAAGTTTTTTTTTTCTTTGAAATTTTCATAAAAAATACGTAGAGTAAGAAATCTAAAATTCGCCACATATCTGAAATTCGCCACACGTGAAAATACTAATAAAATAAATGAATTGTGGTGAGATTTGTTGACTGTATAGTAAATTAAGGCTTTTTGAACTGAAAAATACCAATTTTTGGACAAAAACATCATTTTCTTCATAAAATCAACTAAGGTTTTAGAGGTGGCGAATTTTAGATTCCTGGCGAATTTTAGATTTCTTACTCTATTTTCTGAGAATACTCTCTGAATAAGAGTGAATGATTTACTTTTTAGTGTTTTACATTATGCCTAGTACCTTTGCATCAGTTATGTTGTAGAGTAAGAAATGTAAAATTCGCCATATATATGAAATTCGCCACATGTGGAAATACTAATAAAATAAATTAATTGAGGTGAGATTTGTTGAATGTATAGTAAATTGAGGCTTTTTGAACTGAAAAATTCCCAGTTTAAGATTAATCATCTTTTTCTCATAGAATTAAGTTGGGTTTTTAGGGGTGGCGAAATTTAGATTTCTGGCGAGTTTTAGATTCCTTACTCTAACGGTAGTTGCAAGGGGAGAGAAAACCAGTACATACAGTTGGTCAGGGTTTTGTACTAGACTGTAAACCGCTGACCAATGGTAAGCAACAACCAACTCTCCTCCTGTAAAGTTGGTCAGGATTAAAACTCTGATCTCAGAGGGGGGAGATGAGCATGTTACCACTGGACTACTATGGCCTCCGAAGGGTGCATGAAAACATTAAGAATGTTAGTGAACTTGGGCCCTGCTTCTCACCTCACTAAAGAACTGTTGAACCTGCTCCTCATTGATATGACCCGTCTTTTTAGGCAGTTGTGGTGCAGTCCACTTGGTAAAAAGCTCAGGATGTGGTGTATGAACATTACTTTGGTCAGATGACACTGCTGCTCTGACCTTCGAGGTCAACTCACTGTAGTCTTCATTCATTGTGGAGTACAGTTGAACCGGTTTAACTGTATCTCTGTTTAGTGGAATCTACTGTCTGTGTGGAATTATATATAAAGTCCTCTGAGGGTCATCTCCCAGAGAAATCTACCATCTGTTTCAGAAATCCAAATCCTGGTCAAGTCGAACTAGGCCTTTTGGTATCTTGACTTGTCAGTTTTCAATTGTTTTGCTATTCACACTAAAATGCTGCTATATAATCAATAAGCCAATAACAAATAAATGTTTGATTTTGAATCCAGTATCTCTATATGAAACCTCACATTTTAGCTTAAGTTATGGGACATTCTTATGTAATTTAAGATTATTATTGTGATAATTTTAAGCCATCTATCTAAACTGTTATCTGGAATTTTACTTCTGGTACTCGCAAAGATAATTAAACCATTTTTTTTTTGTATATTAGCCTTGAGACCTTTAATCGAGTATTTACATCATAAAAATCTATGCATGTTTAGTAATCTTATATATTATTTTATAAACAAATATAACATGTTGAATAATGGGATATTTGAGGAAATCTGTAAAAATTGGCCAATATTAATAATATTGTTAATAATTAAGGTAATAATAGTTAATAATTAAGGTACTTAGAGTTAGCATAATTCAATCATTCTTTTCACATGTTAGTCTAAGACTCAGGGACTATGCATGCCCCCACTGAGAAATTTCACATCCTTTGTCAAATATAAAATTTAATTCTCTATCATCATTGCACTGTACAGTCAAAACTTCTACGGAGTATAACTCTAATAAGAAAAATTCTCTTTTAAGTAAAAGCCAGTTTCTAAGAGAAATTTTCTCATTTAAATTTACCACGTTATCTTGAACCTCTGTCAAGTGGAAGTATATTTTCTGATCCCAGTAGAGTTTACTTCACGATGCTCAATACAATCATTTTATTGCACATGACCAAATGACATGTACCCATATGTGTGCTTTAGTATTTAGTTGGTCAGAACAATCAACTTTGATCTAGTGAGACTTTGTCAGGTGTTGTTAATAATATGTTAAGTCATTGAAACAATATATCTTATTCTATTCCTTTCACAATGATATAGCCAAAACAAGACTCAATATATAGTGAAAGTATAACAACTGTGTTTATATGATTAAATTATCTGGCTACTCTACTATGCTTTGGTGTGGTTTTTGCACAAAAAACGTCAAAATTTTAAAATATGTAAAATTTGTTTAGATGCACATATGTAGTTTAATTATCTACACATTATTATTCAATTATCTATATAATATAGATAACTCGTCTGTCAGACACTTTAATAACAAAACTGGTTTATAGAAACCTTTAGTTCAGTCAAAGAAAGTACAGCTTTCACAAAGAAAGCCTCACAGGGGTTTTGTTTCATTTAAACATATGCACATTCATAAGAAGACAAAGTAATGCATGTAAACACAGCTGTGACATTAAATGAATGTTCTCACAGTTACAACAGCTTTCAAATTCATGAATTTTCTCATGTCTGTCCTCTTGAAACTGCATACTTTTATTATATTGTTTGCTTTGAAATAAGAAGAGCTAGGTACTTTGGGATAAGTTTCAAAGGTGTATTAATGTGATGGCTGATGAACAATTATGTCCATAAATTAAATGATAATTGCTGTTGATGACATTGCAATTATTATGTAGTTCATGATTAATGTGAGATAAATCCTTTGTTTTGAAATATATCTCCACTACAAAAATGCTTTATCACTAGTGTCTGTAGTTAACTATTGCAATTATAGTGATTATGTAAACAGGATTACATTTTTATTCCTTTTTTTCTGACTGGAAACTTTTCACCTTCACCAAGGGCAGATGTTAAAAACTTTCACTTGAATTGGTCTCTCTTTGTGCTTGTTCCATTTTTGTTAATTTAACAACACAAAAGCTTCTATGTATTTCCCAGGAAACTAGCTGGCATATGACCCAGTGTCAACAATAAAACAATAGAAATATTGAAGGCTTTTGTAAATGTTAAAGAGACCTACAGTCAGTGTACTAATTAAGTTTACCAGAAAACTTTTCAGGTCCACTGGACCTGCAACTAAAACATGTTAAAGATACATAGCAAAAGTTACCAGCTGCATTTCAAGGTGAAATCAATAAGTTTTAAAATTGACCAAGAAGCAAGTGCTAAAGGATAAATGTTGAGTGTTATTTTCTCCAATTGAAAGAATCTTAAAAATAAAATTAAAAAATTGGGGGCAAATTTATAAAAAAATATATACAAAAAGTTTTAAGTTACAGGATATCTGGACTTGTTACTCTAAAAAGATACAGTTCCAGGAGCATATTTTAGAATCTTGATCAGGGGTATATGTTTCTTCTTGCACTGGCAACAGCAGAACCTTGATCATTTATCTAACCTATATTGCAATCCAAGAATTTGTTTTCATAGACTCCTGATTATTTCCCTATTATTTTGTAGTAAAATATTACTGAATTTTAGATATATTTTACCATGATGCTATCACTACTACGTATACTGCAGTAAGGCCAAATTTCAAATGTTACACTGCACTAATAACATAATGCCTGGGTCCCACCTAAGCGAATTTAAGGGATAACTGGTGGCAACTGTAACATCCTCATCGCTCGTACTTTACTCTGCACAAGTCTTCCTAAGCCTTTCTTTCATCTCCATTGTGTCCGCTGCAGGTCTTCATTCTGTGGTGAATATTTTGAACTGTTTAAAAAAATTGTCATCCATCGTCGGTTAGATTTTCATCTTTGTTTTTCTTTGTATTGTCTTCCCCCTCCATTGTAAAACCCATGAGGCCTGTAGCACACCTGCAGTGATGTCACAGTCAGTATCTCTGTAAAAGATATAAAAATCTGAGGCGTGTGTCACTGGAGGTGGTTATGAATATTTATCCATCCAGAGTCATAGTGATGTGTGTCTTTCTGTCTTCAGGAGAAGCAGAACAATCATGGATTCATCTTTATTGTGTTTTATTACTTGTCAGTTGCGTTTTCACATTGCTGGTCAGTTGACGACAGTCTTACAGATATGGTGACGAGCGGGTGCACCAGAAAAACTTATTTTGAATCACCTGACCTTAATAAAGGTCTGTCATAAGCATGTCAAAAAGTTTTCCAATGCCTAAGGTATAAGGGAGATGGAAGGAAAATGGAAGGTTCATAAAATAGTGAAATATTTTATCAAAAAGCAATACAGAAACCCAAATCTGAGTAAGTGGAAATAAATTCAGAAAATCAAATAATTGGACAAAACAAAAAGGTTGGATAATGGGAGTTTTTTCTGTATTTTTATTTAAAAACTCTGATATAAGGGGAATTGATTGTTTGCCCAATAAAAAAGTTTATTCAAGTAAAGATAAACGAGGTGTTTTAAATGCATATTCTGTATTAATTATGCCCTCATAGAGAACAGCATAATGTGGTACTGCAGGAAACCTATCCAAAAGGTAAAAATTCTAGTAAGACCATTATTACATATACTGAAAGGTTCTCCATATAAGCATTTTAGCTTTTATTAAATTTGTTTACAACCACTGTGACATGTTTTGGGACGTTTCCGAAGGCACACTGTAATTTTATGAAATTTTTCAGACTGGTTAAAATTTGAATGCATGTTCAAAAAATTCAAATGTACAGAAGTTTGGATGACAGGAAATATTACTGTCTGTTTGGAATTAATTCTTTGATTACCTTTTACATTGAAAAAAGAACTAGATGTATATAAAATTGTCCAGAACTATCTCAGTGAATGTTCAAAGGACAAAATATCAATGGGAGAAAGTATACGATGAATCTTGTGGTAATCTTGTTGTAATCAATCATGTTGTTTTCATAGTAATTAACAAATATTAAGACAAAATAGAAATCTGGAATCTGATATATATTTGTCTCTAAAACTTTTTCAAAACTGCTTGCCTACATTTCTGACCATAGGTCAATATAGAATGTTATAAAAAGTGCTGGGGGCAAATATTAGAAAGGGGTGGTTATTACAGAAAATACAGTACATATGTATAGTGCAATATACTACTTGTAATATTAGTATTTTAGCTGTGTTATATAGGGCATGGGGCTTTATTTCTAGACCAGGGGCCGGATTCACGAAAGGTTTCCAGTCTCAAATCTGAGATTTTGGTCTCAAATCTAAGATTTATCTTAGATTTTTCTCAGATTTGAGACCTTTTGCTCAGCTGGGATTCACAAAAGATCTCAGGCTAAGATTTTTCTCAGATTTGGTCTCAAATCTAAGACTGCCTAGGGGGTGACTTAAGTTTTCATAAAATAGAGTATATGTAATAAAAAGTAACAAAACAAAATGAAAATAGTGAAGTATGACATATTATTTAACTTGTAACACAAAATATGAATATATATTAAGAGGTTGTACAAAAATAACAGCAAACATTTACATTATAAATTAACATGAGTGGCTTGTTTTGCTGTTATAATCAGTTCTTTTGAATGTCAGTACAAATTATAGTAAAAAGACAACGTTTTGCTTGATTGAAAATATTCTAAAATGTGAGTATATATGGTAGAGTGGTAAAATATTAATGTGTATACTTTCCACTAATCTCAACAAAATGTTACATCAGTTTTGATTGGTCCAGACTCAAAACTTGGCTGAGATTTTGGTCTCAGCTGAGATTCCTTTCGTGAATCTCAACTTAAGCAGAATCTCAACTGAGATAAAAATCTAAGATTTGAGCAAAATCTCAGCTGAGATTTGGCTAAGACTTGAGACCTTTCGTGAATCCGGCCCCAGTAATTTTTGTCACTTTTTGAAGTGTGAGGAGAGAGATACATGATGCAGAAATGGGTGTGAAACCATTTTGTCAATTAATACAGAAAGTCTTGAAACTCCATCAGAAAATATTTTCAAACAACAAGGTTTTGCTAGTTCCATAAAATTTTCATTGTTTGAATAACTGTAACAAAGGATATTTATTCGGTCTTCTGTGAAAATATCTTCCAAGGTAAACTTTTATGGAAAAAAAATCAATTCTTACAATTCTTTTTATCATGTGAATAGATTTATTGGGTTTATTTTTATTTCATATTCTTTGTATTTGTTTTGCCTCTGAGGTTATTGTTATTATTTTATTCTTATGTAAAGAAGGTAAAATTCGCCACATGTGGAAATACTAATAAAATAAATGATTTGAGGTGAGATTTGTTGAAAGTATAGTAAATTAAGGCTTTTTGGACTGAAAAATACCAAGTGAAAGACAAAACATTATTTTCTTTAGAGGATTAAGTTATGCTTTAGAGGTGGCGAATTTCAGATTCCTGACGAATTTCAGATTCCTTACTCTATATGGTGTACAAAATGTAGCAAAAATAAATATATTTCACTGCTGCTTGTTCACCCTGCAGCAGGTTTTCCCAGTTTTGCAAACATTACCACGATTTATATACTAGAAATTGGAGGATAAATTGAGGCCAATTACTGCACACTGTGCAAGTTTTATTTCAGGTCCACACTTGAAGGCTTTAAATACAAAAACAACTAGAAGAGTATATTTTATTTCCTGATTAACATAAGGCCCACAACATTATGCACCTTTGGAAATTATGCATTAAAATGTCACTGGATGAAAATAACTACTTTTAAAGAGCAACTTTTTGTTAATTCACAATAATAGCAACTGTAATCACATACGTGAATATTTCAAATTTACTAACAATAATAAAATCTTACAAGTAATTCTAACCTCATTCTGCAAGTAAAATCATCTTGATAATTATATTTCTTAAATATCTTATCTCACTGATCCTCATAAATTGATCGACTGATTGACTGTTCAAGTGTTAGACCTTGTGCAAGGTCCATCCTTAGTGCATTATGATTCTCTGAGAACATTTCCCTCTAGAAGGAAGTCACTTCCACTGAGAGTGTAAAATCCAGACTGTTATAAAATGTACTCATTCACTGTCTCAAAAAAAGCAAAGTAAAGACTTGTGAGCAAGTCTAATTAAGTGTTGATTTCAGCTTCACATCATCTTTTCAACATATTGTATGAATCATATTACAATGGATACTAGTTGAGGAGACAGAGAAAAACAGTGTATACTTGTTGACCAAGATTCTGAACTGAAAAGCATCGGGCACAAGCATGGCACTTATGACTTTCCCACTTCCAATCAGGAATTGAACCCTTAACGTCAGAGGTGTCAAGCAAGTGGGTTAACTGCTACATCACTGGATCTTCTTAATCCCCATAAAAACCTGGGACTGTATTCTTCAACAATACTTACACTGTTCCTAACTTGGAGTCTAACTTTTTTCTCAAAGCTTTTACCAACTTAGATCAAAATGGTATTCATCAACAGTCCTAACTCTAAGGTCACCTTAGACCTCTGCTTAGATTTCAAGTTATCTGCAGAGGTACCTTCGATGATAGAATGTTTTTAAAATATACAATTATTGCAGGGAAGCTTGGGTTTTATTGATATTAACCTATGACACAAAATTAAAAACAGTATTTTCCTTCAAGTAAATAAGTTTTTTTTACCATTTTTTAACAAAGCAGATGATTCAGTAAAAAACAAAGGGCACCTTACATAAGAATTGTTGTAGAATAAGACTCTGCCTAACTTAGATATACTGGTTTCCAAGTTTACAGTTACAGTAAAGTGTATATGGAGTTTTCCTAAATTAGAATCCAAGTAATACTTAACAAAGTAGAGGTTGATGAATATAATTAGAAAACCATTCCTAACTTGGATCTTAGGTGACTTCAGCAAAGTATTGTTGAAGAATATAGCCTAAGAGTCATCTACAATTGCTTGTCATTGCTGAATGGTGACTTTCACAAATTAACCATTTTTACCAAAAAAAAAATGTAGAAATGAATGTGGTTACTGAGCATTAAAGCCATAATAACAATGTTAATCACTTTCAATTCCCAATAAAGCAAGCATTTATTTAAGCATCCTGCTAATAAAATATGAAACAAAAAAATTAAGTCAATCAGGAAATGTCTTATTGTTTTACACTTTGTCAAATGTCTTTTTATAATTTTTGTATGAATTCAGGTCATTTGTTTAAAGTGTTGCAAATTTTAAATTTAAACAAATCTTGCTTCTTGTTGTTTTCAAGAGCAATTCTCAGGCTATGGTGAATATCATATATCCTACTTACAGTTACATATAGTTATAAGTTATCTAAAAGTGAAAACTGACAAATATGTATACCCCTATAAGCCTTAAATGAAAAATAACTTCAATCAAACTTACAAAGCATTAACTGTGTTAAATTATCTAACGCTAAAGTCCATCGTACAAATACCCTTAAATGTGGAACTAAGTGGACATGGTAGCGCAGTGGCAATACACTCGACTCCCACCTCTGAGATCAGAGTTTGAATCCCGGCCTGACCTCAAGTGGGAAAACTAGAAATTGCTTGCTGTTGGTCAGCAATTTACATCCCATTCAATACCCTAGGTCATATTTGTACAGGTTCTCAGCATTGTCACTTGTGGGGGGGGGGGGGGGGGGGGGGGGGGGGGGGGGGGGGGAGGTCGAACCCACACAGAGGTGACTGCCTGTGATTAGATGCCAAACTTGCTAACCACTACGCCACTGAGGACCTCCTTGGTTACAATACAGAACCTTGACCAACTGTTTGTACTGGTTTCCTCCACCCTTCTAACTACCCGTCACAATATAACCAATACCAAAGTACTAGGCGTGACATAGAACACTAAATCAATAAATGTAGAACTCTACCTATACTAATTTCATTTAAAGAAATTTAATCAATGCATTTCTTTGGTCTTTATTGGATTTCTTTGCTGGTGAACAGTAGTTCTGTAACATAATCTGGGCTACTAAAACTGTCAAAATGTATTCTGAAAGGTATGATACTACCAATTATATAAACACTAAAGCATATAACACACAATTAATGTAGGATATAAAAAATTAGTTATGAAAACCAAGCCTGAGATTCAACTCAATGAACAATGCATTGATTAAAAAAATAGAAGTTAGCATAGATAACGTGTCACTGTTAATAGTTCATAATTATACAAAACTCACACAAATGGTCAGTTTCTATATTACAGATTAACAAAGATTTCAACATCCACTGGGAAATAATTTTCACTTTCCAAACTCACTCGCTTAAAAAGTGAGCTACAATTAATCCCTAGTGAAAAAGTTAACTTATAAGCAAATGCTAAGAAGGACCTATTGCAGTAGACTATAGCACATTTTCACCCTCTTTTAAATCATGGTATCTGTTTCACTCACATAGGCACCCTTTCCAGGCATCACATTGTGTGTATTACTGGCATTTCCATGGACATAGTCTAACTTCCTGGGTTGTGTATAGTGTCCTCTGGCCCCGTAGCCATTTCTCTGATTTTCACCACTCTTATCTTGTGATACATCAGTATATGCTCCTCTTTGCTGCACTGCTACAGTGTCCCCTGGTGAGTGAGCTAGCTGCTCTGAATGGGTACTCTGTGGGGTGGGATTACTGGGTACCTGTTGTGAGATAGTGGGTAAGCCACTCTCATATGTATCATACTTTCCAAGTGCCCCTTTTCCAGCAAAATTAGACTTATTGTCTTGTCCAGGGTATGGGGCCTGGCGTTTTTTGGAATGTGAGGCCTGGTTTGGAGTTGTAGCACCTGTTGTGTTCATTGTAACTGGTTCCTGATTTCTATTAGTTATTCTTGGGGATCGGGAACCAGACTGGGGGAGATTCTGACGCCCAGTTTGTCTAGTTTGATGAGGAGATTGGGCAACAGGCTGTTGTTTGTGTTGTTGTTGCTGTTGTTGTTGATACCCAATATCTGGTGCATTGTGGGATTGTGGTGGTTTCAGATGATGTTGGGAAGATTTAGGTCTTGCCCCATGACCCCAGCTGTCACTGCTAGAATCGGACAGTCCTGCACTGTGGTTTGGAGATAATCTGTCACCTATAAATAAAATAAATGTATTCATTAGAGTTTTACCACTGCAACAAGTTGATAATCCTTGACCTATAAACAAAATAAGCATATACAATTGACTGTGTGTTACTTTATAACTGGAACCAACTGATAATCTGTGACCTTTATATGCTATATGCCTGTGCAACAGACTTTGTGTAACTTGAATTGGTTGAAATTCTTGCTTGTTTTGAAATGTGACAAGACCACTATTGTGACAGTTCTTTCCTGGTATGGTTCACATCCAAAGGCTACACTCACACCCACACACTAAACACATTAAACATAAATGAAAGCTATATCCTTTAGTTTTTGGAGTACTTATCAAATTACGACAACACATATATCCACAAACTGTATACTATAATCAATGACAGACATTTTGCCAAACAATCAAGCATTATGTTAAACATATTCAAAAAGTACCAATCAATAGTACTAAAGAGTCAAATTGTAAATTTGTTGTATTTCCCCCGAATTCTTCCTTTTATTTTAAAAACACTGGTATTTCTTCTGATCTCTTGAAGTTTAAGTGACTGGATTCCGACAGTGAATTGATTAGCAAAATGAATAGACCTAGTATGAAATGTGAAATTTGCCCATTGTATGAGATTTGCAAGTGAGTGAACCCCCGTGGATTTGCTTGCTTTCTGGGGAACTCATTACATATTTCTCATTTTTATGACTGCATTAAACCTATAATCTCTCCTGATGCCAAATATAGTCACAAATTTGGATTCTTTTGTCTTACTTCTGAAGGGTGCCCTTCCATAGTAAATTGTACATACTACGTCAATTTCTCATTTTTACTGTTATTGTTTAATACTCCATCCAGTTAAATCGTGTGGGGTCATTGGATATATTCAAAAAATTATTTAACCGAGATTGAAGATTTGTTTCTCTTTTTCAAGGAATTACTGTTATTATTATGAATTTTTTTTTATAAAGAATGAAAAAATCCCCAAAACAACTTCTTTACATTAGGTAATTGTTTAGAAAGTATATACAAATATAAATGTGAGAGTATTACCACAGCGAAAAATATCAGAACTTTACAAAATTGACAGCCTGATACAGGCATATTTACTCAGTTACACTATTATTGTATTGTCCAATTTAACTTCAAAGACAACAATTTATGCTGCGGGAATGTCAAATTTGCATGCACCCAATAATGATATACAATGTACATGTACTGGCATTACTGCCAGGAAATAAATTTTTTTTAAATGGGCTTACTGATGTTTATGCTTGCATGAGTGAATTAAAATATGCCTTACAATGTTTAATATACAAGCCACAAATTATGACAAATTTAATTGAATTTTATCTCTGTATTAGTCTTATTTTACATTGTACATAATACCTTCATTCCTACTGAACATTACGATTTAATAAACAGGTATAACCACAATTACAAACACATTAGAGTTACACTAAATTTGTATTAAAAATTTCCCAAATATTGCATAATAAAACACTACTACCAATCTCATATTAATATTAAAACAACTGAAATTAAATTGTTCTTTCTAAATTAGTAATCCCAAAACATTTATATCGGTTTCTATGATTTGAATATATTAGCTAACAAATGAAATAATAGAAATCTGTGATTAGATGTCAACAGATCATGTTAAAATATCAAACATTTCACTAAAATCCCAGTTATCTAAGAACTCTGTCAGATTCAAACTGATTAAAAATACCATATTTATCCTTATAAATGCCCCCGGGGCAATGCATTTTTTTTAGCTTTTATCTCATATTTTTGCAGATTTTAATGTGTCTGTGACCAAAACTGCCATGTCTTGTAGTGAGTTCACGTAAGCGGTATTCGATTGGGGAAGTACTAAAACACATCTTTTTTCAGAATCCTGGAATTGCAAAGATGTTGGCTGTTGAGAGGGATGTAAAATCCCGAAATATCAACTTTGCAAAGGTTGAGGGGCTGCAATTAACAGGGAGGTGGTGTTTGTACGGATAAATACGGTAGATGTATTTTCCAACAGGAAAATTATATCCCCAGACAAGCAGTTCCTAATTACATGCAATCCAAAGGCAGTGAGATCTAGTTAAAACTGAACCAATCAATAAATTCTCTTTACAGTACAGCAGGTCAAATGTCAACTTAAAGCCTTGATTTTTAACATGTGCAAAACAAACATATTAATATATTCCCAAATGGAACTTTAGTTTGTTGAGCCACAAAAGATAAGAGTTACAGGGCTTAAAGTGGGCTTAAAGTGGCACAAAGTTCATAAACTGGGTCCCTTTAGGCATTT
Source organism: Sabellastarte sp. h YS-2021 (assembly GCA_964017235.1). Lineage (NCBI taxonomy): Eukaryota > Metazoa > Annelida > Polychaeta > Sabellida > Sabellidae > Sabellastarte > Sabellastarte sp. h YS-2021. The sequence goes on from OZ024935.1 coordinate 46,039,863, forward strand.
GTGGAGACCTTAGGGTTACCTTGAATTTAAAGCTACAATACTCAAATTTTCCATTGATATAGACTATATATAGCAGTTATATTTTGTACAGTTTGAGGCTGGTAAGACTTACCATATTCAACTTACACGGAAAAATATGCCAAAAATATAAAAGTGAAGTCCTTCTGGGCCTCAAATACAGTTTTGATTTTTTGCATGGGCAAGAACAACATATTAATATGTTCTCAGGTAAAATTTTAGCTGGGTGGGCCAATACGTTATGACCCAGCTGACTTTAAATGGCCAAAGGTCTATTTTCTGACCAGAAGACTGTCCATAAATTCTTTGACATACGGAGTTTAAAGTCACCTTGAAATAGGGATCTTCTTTATACCATCCCTTAACACATGTACCAAATTTGAAAAGAAAATGCTGATGCCTGTTTAAATTATCGTGAATACAAGGAAATTTCTACGGTAGTGTCGCCAACAGGATGACAAACCTGAATCCTGAATCCCCAACTTCTGTCTGATGATATAATAATTTTAACTATGGAAAGGAGGACGTATCCTCACATAATGAAAGAATTTTACATTTTTTAATATATGTACTAGTTAGATAAAACACACTCACCCTCACTAGCTGGCTGTTTAAGTTGGTTGTAAGAAACCTCATCACTGTCAAATGCTCTGTTATCATGTGCCTGTTTCTCCCGTTGATGATGTACACTGACTTGGTGGTTGCTTTCTGTAGGAATCTTTTCATAAAAATCTGCCTCTGCAGGACGGTTAGAGTGTGGTATATGATATAAACTAGAACCTTTGCTTTCTGGAAAATTGCCTTCATAGTACATTTCTCTGGAATCATTCAGATACCGAGTTGAAGCATCATCTTCAGGGATTCTTCTTTCATGTTGCATAGCCTCCAGTTTCTTCTCAGCCTTCAGTTTCATCCTGGTCAGACAGTCACGCGATAGCATGATACTCACTATCACACCGTACACAATGGCAATGATTAGACACACCACTACACCGATGATGGCATCTTTATGTCGGTCAATGACCTTTTGAGCATCCTCTGGTTGCTAAAATACAAATTATATTCACATACAAGAGACCCTGGAGACATGTTTGAATGATCTGCATTACAATCACTAATCCTAGTAACTCGGAGAAATTACTGAACGCCAGTGTATTTAATTTGTTTTCGCTAGTAAGTAGCCATTATTGAAGTGACTGTGAGGTCATTATTCTGTGATATCATCATGGTTGTGACATCAGCGGTCAGTGACAGTGGATTTATCTCATGGTTATTGCCACATAAGACCCAGTAATAATACAAGGTTCCTCAGACACATTGAACATGTTACATCAAGTTCAGTTCTAACTTATGCCTAATTTCTACTTACACCAACAAGAAATTCAGAATTTTCTGATATTTGATTTTATAACAGTTGCAACACCAGTGTACCTGGTCCATTAATTCTAAACAACAACAAAATACTTGCTCATTAGAGAATATGATGTGTTAATTTTAATAAAGCTTAAATAGGACTGACACTGTAGCAATAGCTTGCTTCTACAGGACATATATTTCTGTAACACAACGGCAAAAACAAATACCAAAATCAGTCAGGCACCCAGTGCATGCAGATATGTAAAGGAGTAAGAACTGAGTTTTGCCACGTTTATCTCTAAATACCAAAATTAGTGTTGGGAAGGCAGGTATGAAAGGATGAGTAGTTAATTTTTTTCTCAAAGAGGTAATGGTTGTTAATGTGACCTGATTCAAGATGGTAGTCTACACTTTGTGCCTTACTGAAATTGTATATTGTATACAAGTACTTATACTCAATGCAAAATCTCCATGTACTACAGGACTCAAAGCGATATTTGACCCGTTCTGACTGTACAAGTACATGTACAGCCCAAGCTCTCATGTGTCTGACTTTGTACTGACTGAAAGACAGAGACTCAAGGATGACCATTTATCAATGTCTTTGTGGCTCATTAACCTGGCACTGGCCTCAATGTCAGAGTATGTACCTGCTGTACCTGGGTTTGAACCCGCATCCTCTAGGCTAGTGTGTTATCCACTAAGACATAGTGGCAAAATTGTTTTATTAATTCAGTGGTTCACACATGATTCTATTATTTTTTATATACAGGAAGAAATGTAAAATTTTGCCACAGGAATGAACAAATTTGCCACTGGGTGAACCCTTCAGAAGCAAGATAATCAAAATTTGTACCAACTTTACATCAGGGGAGATCACAAGTCTAATACAGTTATGAAAGTGACCCATGTGTTAAGAATATCCCATCGTGCAGTTTACTTATTGTGGCAAAATTGATGTTTCTTTACTCTTTACTTCAGGAGTATTATGCTTCTTAAATTACCTCAAAACAAGTAGGATTCCCCCATCCTTCACTCTCTATGCATTTGCAGGACTGACTGTCAGTGTCATCTGCAAACAAAGGCACAATTGTTTCAATAAATTCTTATAGTTTTTAATTGTACAGTAATTGAATTTAGCTTTCTCCTCTACCAGATTATATTTTGTACTACATTCAGTGCTTTGAAATCTGAAGATTTCAAAGCACGTTGGTCAGTCTGTTTGTATGTTTGTTTGTTAGCATATTCTAGACCACAGTTTTTCAGCTACAATTCTCATTTTATTTTCTCTAAAACATTATCATTGCTCAGAATAGAGCACGGCGAAATTTAGGGCCAATCGGTTGGATTTTGAACTTCCCTATGACATTTTTTAATATACTCTGCCATACAAGTCAATTGCACCATTTCAGATTCTAAGGCAAGTCTGTGGGTTGGAATCTTGTTTATCTGTTTGATTGTCTGTGTTTTGTGATAACTGCAAAACTAACTAGCGGATCGCTTGCAAAAAAAAACAAGAGGAGAGTGCCCGTGAACTCTGCCTGTGTCAGCTGACTGAGTGTTTTTGATTTGTGAAGGTGATTAGAGGACAGAATAATTATCAGGAAAAGGGCTGTACAGAAATACAGTAAATGGTAACTGAACAGCAAGTTCGAAAGAAATTCCGAAGCTGACAGAAGAAAAGGATACAAAAGTTGTGCCCTGTAAATGGTATTATGAAGGAAAATAACAAGGTAATTGTTTAAGTGTAAAAAATAGGTTAAAACATATTTAAAGAAATACTACAAATGCAATATCCTCGTTCGACCTTGAAGAAGGGGTCCAAGGTCAAATCTAACCACACAAATACATTCCCAGTCCATGATTTCCTATGGTTTACCATTCCAAACCTCTAGGACCAATTATAAATGAGTTATAAGCACTTTTAAGCTTGGCTGTCCTCATTTGACCTTGAAGGAGGGGTCCAAAGGTCAAATCTGACCATACCAAAAGATTCCGAGCCAATGATTTCCTATGGGATGGTTTACCATCCCAAATCTCTGTCACCAATAATAAGCGAGTTGTAGGCACTTTCAATTTTCGCTATCCTCATTTGACCTTAAAGGAGGGTTCCAAGGTCAAATCGGACCATATCAACAGATTCACAGCCCATGATTTCCTGTCTGTTTACCATCCCAAACCTCTGGGACCAATAATAAGCGAGTTATAAGCACTTTTAAGTTTGGCTATCCTTGTTTGACCTTGAAGGAGGGGTCATTGAAGGTCAAATCTGACCACACCAAAAGATTCCCACCCCATGATTTCCTACAGGTTGGTTTATCATCCCAAACCTCTAGGATCAATAATAAGGGAGATATAAGCACTTTTCATGACTGACAAAAAACACCTGTGGCGGCCATCTTGTTTCTCAAAATGAGGCCAAAAATATTCCCAGACAACATTTTATGGTTATTAATATATACTGCAAACTTAAGAAAGCTAGCTATAATATTTTTTTTCATCAGAGCAGTAATGGTGAAATCTCTCTCTACACACTGCGGCTATCCAGTGGATACAATGATTTACTCAACAGTGAGAACCTGAAAGTAGCTATTGCTCAGCTATGCCATGACATAGAGGTCTGCAATTTCACTATGTTATAGCTGACCAAAAATTCTGTGAATAACATATTTAACAAATTACTCTAAATGTAATAGTTTTCAAGTTACAACTGATTTACTCAACAGTGAGAACCTCAAAGGAACTATTACTCAGCTATGCAATGAGCTACATGTCTGAAATTTTACTATGTTATAGCTAACCCAAAAGTAGGTGAACAACATATTTAAGCAAACTACTGTAAATGCAATAGTTTTCAAGCTACAACTGATTTACTCAATAGTGAGAACCTGAAAATAGCTATTGCTCCGCTATGCCATGAGCTATAGGTCTGTAATTTCACTATGTTATAGCTGACCCAAAAGTAGGTGAACAATATATTTTAACAAAATACTCCAAATGCAATATTTTTCAAGTTATAGCTGATTTACTCAACAGTCAGTACCTGAGAATAGCTATTGCTCAGTTGTGCCATGAGCAAAAGGTCTATAATTTCACTATGTTATAGCTGACCCAAAAGTAGCTGAATAACATATTTGCACAAATTTCTGTAAATGCAATAGTTTTCCAATTATAACTGATTTACTCAACAGTGAGAACTTCAAAGTAGCTATTACTCAGCTATGAAATGAGCCACAGGTCTGAAACTTCACTATGTTATAACTGACCCAAAATAGGTGAATAACATATTGAAACAAAATACTCTAAATGCAATAGTTTTCAAGTTATAAGTGATTTACTCAACAGTGATAACCTAAAAGTAGCTATTACTCAGCTATGCCATGAGCTACAGGTCTGAAATTTTACTATGTTATAGCTGACCCAAAAGTAGCTGAATAACATATTTATACGAAATTATCTAAATGCCATAGTTTTCAAGTTATAAGCGATTTACTCAACAGTGATAACCTAAAAGTAGCTATTACTCAGCTGTGCCATGAGCTACAGGTCTGAAATTTCACTATGTTATAGCGGCCCAAAAGTAGCTGAATAACATATTTATACGAAATTCTCTAAATGCAATAGTTTTTAAGTTACAAGTGATTTTACTCATAATGGAAGTTACTGAAAAGCCCAAAAGTAGCTATTACTCACTTAGCTATTGAGACAGACACCCAACTTACTCACCATATTGTAGCTATGAAGAAAGTAGCTGAACAACATATTTTCACAAAATGCTGTAAATACAACACTTTTGAAGTTATAAGTGATTTAGTGCATGATTTCATGAATTTTAATGCATTAAAAATTATTAAAAAAATTTATTAAAAAAAAAGTAAGACAGATCCAGGTCTCATACTCACACAAGAGAATCTACCTCTGGCCTAGTACATATATGCAAGATATGAGAGAAATCCCTGCAATAGTCACTGAGAAAATTGTGATAAAAAGTTGAAATTTTCACACTTTTGGTGGGGGTACCCCCCTTGTAATGTCTCTAGCAAACAGACGAACAGACAGATCTGCATGCCTTGAACAATTTTTCATCCTCGATAGATAAGGTATCTTTTAAAAAAAACAGCATGTCTCTAGGCCTTGTAGTTTTGGAGAAGAAGTTGTTCACACGGACGCATACGCCCACGCCGCAGAGTGATGACATAAAAAGAATGTTTTTGCACAGCAAAACAAAGCGTCCCAAAAAGTATATAACGGTGAGTGCTAAAGTATTAATAAAATGCTCTACTTCTAGCCTTATACTGTTGTGGCAACCAAAGTCTGCGTAGTCTGCTCTATCTAGCACGATTTTCGAGATATAAGCATTTTTGTGTTTTGCAATTTTTGCGAAAAATTCGAAAATTCAAAATGGCCGCCATTTTGGGCGAGAGAAAAATTTTTTGAAAAAAGGGATGGCCACTCTAGAGAGATACCCTGTGGGTCAAAAATTTCGTCGAAATCGCTCTATCTAGCACAGTTTTCGAGATATAAGCATTTTTGTGTTTTGCAATTTTTGCAAAAAATTGAAAAAATTCAAAATGGCCGCCATTTTGGGCGAGAAAATTTTTTTTTGAAAACAGGGATGGCTACTCTGCCCTGCGGATCAAAAATTTCGTCGAAATCGCTCTATTTCAGACAGTTTTCGACATATAAGCATTTTTGTGTTTTCCTTATTTGGAAAATTTGTAATGATTAATTAATCATTAAATACTCGGCCATTTCTTAACCAATCAATGCCAAAATCTAATGATTTCCAGAGTTTAATAGAATGAATGTATTTGTCAAGTTTCAGGTGAATTGATAAAATCCCTTTCAAGTTATCATCCGGACAAGCTTACCCATCAAAAAAAGACATTTTTGGTCATGTGACCTCTCTGATTGGTCGAAATGTCACTGCAGCATATTCAAAAAAATTACCCAAGGCTACTGCATACACCTGCCAAATTTGAAAAGAATCCGCCCAACGGTAACAGAGTTATAAGGGAAACGAAACGTGGAGCCGGCAGAGCCTGATTCTCTCCCATACTGAAGCAAGCGTCCCACAAGGGATGCTTAATAAACATATTCTTCTGAAGTCCTTATGTGGGTAGCAACTGACCGAGGGAAGAAGTAATTAGAGTTTGGGCAAGACCTGGATAATATTCTGGTATAAAAAAAATCCTTAACTTTCAAAGATCCCATTTTCAATATACTTACAATGAGTGGCTTTCTGGTCAACATTACTTCAAAATTAACTAGAGGATCGCTCGCAAAAAAAAAAGATAGTGTTTTTGCATAGCAAAAACAAAGCGTCCCGAAAAGGATATAAAGGTGAGTGCTAAAGTATTAAGAAAATGCTTAGTTTCTAGCCTTATACTGTTGTGGCAACCAAAGTCAGCGCAGTCTGCTCTATCTAGCACGGTTTTCAAGATATAAGCATTTTTGTGTTTTGCAAAAAAATAAAAAAATTAAAAATGTCCGCTATATTTGGCGAGACAAAAATATTTTGAAAATTGGCATGGCTACTCTGCAGAGATACCCAGCAGGTCCAAAATTTTGTTGAGTTCGCTCCATATAGCACGGTTTTCGAGATATAAGCATTTTTGTGTTTTGCAAAAACTTTGAAAATTCAAAATGGCCACCATTTTTGGGAGACAAAAATTTTTGTCAAGACCACTGCCGCGGTGTGTATCTCCCGCCGAGCATTAAAGCAGAAGAAATAGCTTTTCCGAGATATTCACAATTTTTCATTTTTGTGTGTGAAAGCTCTTCCAAAAGTAGGTGAATGAGTTATTTGAGAAAAATTGGCTATCTGCAATACTATTAAGAGATAATTCACATTTACTCATTTTGAGTAGGTGAATAATTATCTATGGGTCTGAAACTTCACCAAGTGAAAGCTGTCCCAAAAGTAGGTGAATGAGTTATTTGAGAAAAATTGGCTATCGGCAATACTTTTAGAGATAATTCGCATTTACTCATTTTGAGTAGGTGAGTAATTAGCTATGGGTCTGAAACTTCACCATGTGAAAGCTGTCCCACAAGTAGATGAATGAGTATTTGATAAAAATTGGGTATCCGCAATACTTTTACAGATAATTAGCATTTACTCATTTTGAGTAGGTGAATAAATAGCTATGGGTCTGAAACTTCACAGAGTGAAAGCTCTCCCAAAAGTAGGTGAATGAGTTATTTGAGAAAAATTGGCTATCTGCAATACTTTTAGAGATAATTCACATTTACTCATTTTGAGTAGGTGAATAATTAGCTATGGGTCTGAAACTTCACCAAGTGAAAGCTCTCCCAAAAGTAGGTGAATGAGTTATTTGAGAAAAATTGGCAATCTGCAATACTTTTAGAGATAATTCGCATTTACTCATTTTGAGTAGGTGAGTAATTAGCTATGGGTCTGAACTTCACCAAGTGAAAGCTCTCCCAAAAGTAGGTGAATGAGTTATTTGAGAAAAATTGGCTATCTGCAATACTTTTAGAGATAATTCGCATTTACTCATTTTGAGTAGGTGAGTAATTAGCTATGGGTCTGAAACTTCACAGAGTGAAAGCTCTCCCAAAAGTAGGTGAATGAGTTATTTGAGAAAAATTGGCTATCTGCAATACTTTTAGAGATAATTCGCATTTACTCATTTTGAGTAGGTGAGTAATTAGCTATGGGTCTGAAACTTCACCAAGTGAAAGCTCTCCCAAAAGTAGGTGAATGATTAATTTGACAAAAATTGGCTATCTCCAATACTTTTAGAGATAATTCGCATTTACTCATTTTGAGTAGGTGAGTAATTAGCTATGGGTCTGAAACTTTACCAAGTGAAAGCTCTCCCAAAAGTAGGTGAATGAGTTATTTGAGAAAAATTGGCTATCTGCAATACTTTTAGAGATAATTCGCATTTACTCATTTTGAGTAGGTGAGTAATTAGCTATGGGTCTGAAACTTCACCAAGTGAAAGCTCTCCCAAAAGTAGGTGAATGATTAATTTGACAAAAATTGGCTATCTGCAATACTTTTAGAGATAATTCGCATTTACTCATTTTGAGTAGGTGAGTAATTAGCTATGGGTCTGAAACTTTACCAAGTGAAAGCTCTCCCAAAAGTAGGTGAATGAGTTATTTGAGAAAAATTGGCTATCTGCAATACTTTTAGAGATAATTCGCATTTACTCATTTTGAGTAGGTGAGTAATTAGCTATGGGTCTGAAACTTCACCAAGTGAAAGCTCTCCCAAAAGTAGGTGAATGATTTATTTGAGAAAAATTGGCTATCTGCAATACTTTTAGAGATAATTCGCATTTACTCAATTTGAGTAGGTGAGTAATTAGCTATGGGTCTGAAACTTCACCATGTGAAAGCTCTCCCACAAGTAGATGAATAAGTTATTTGATAAAAATTGGGTATCCGCAATACTTTTACAGATAATTAGCATTTACTCATTTTGAGTAGGTAAATAATTAGCTATGGGTCTGAAACTTGACCATGTGAAAGCTCTCCCAAAAGTAGGTGAATGAGTTATTTGAGAAAAATTGGCTATCTGCAATACTTTTAAGAGATAATTCGCATTTACTCATTTTGAGTAGGTGAGTAATTAGCTATGGGTCTGAAACTTCACCATGTGAAAGCTCTTCCAAAAGTAGGTGAATGAGTTATTTGAGAAAAATTGGCTATCTGCAATACTTTTAAGAGATAATTCGCATTTACTCATTTTGAGTAGCTGAGTAATCATCTACGGGTCTGAAACTTCACCATGTGAAAGCTCTCCCAAAAGTACATGAATGAGTTATTTGATAAAATTGGGTATCCGCAATAGTTTTTGAGATAATTAGCATTTACTCATTTTGAGTAGGTGAGTAATTAGCTACGGGTCTGAAACTTCACCAAGTGAAAGCTCTTCCAAAAGTAGGTGAATGAGTTATTTGAGAAAAATTGGCCATCTGCAATACTTTTAGAGGTAATTCGCATTTACTCTTTTTGAGTAGGTGAGCAATTAGCTATGGGTCTGAAACTTCACCAAGTGAAAGCTCTTTGGGATAGCTGCTCTGCAGAGATACCCTGAAGATAAAAAAAATTCGTCGAAATCGCTCTATGTAGCACGGTTTTTGAAATATTAGTATTTTTGTGTTTTGCAATTTTTGCGCAAAAATTCAAAATGGCCGCCATTTTTGGCAAGATAAAATTTTTTTGAAAATTGGCATGGCTACTCTGCAGAGATACCCTGTGGGTCAAAAATTTCGTCGAAATCGCTCTATCTAGCACGGTTTTCGAGATATAAGCATTTTTGTGTTTTGCAATTTTGCGAAAAATTCGAAAATTCAAAATGGCCGCCATTTTTTGTGAGAAATTTTTTGTTTGAAAATTGGCATGGCTACTCTGCAGAGATACCCTGTGGGTCAAAAATTTCGTCGAAATCGCTCTATCTAGCAGGGTTTTCGAGATATAAGCATTTTTATGTTTTGCAATTTTTGCGAAAAATTCGAAAATTCAAAATGGCCGCCATTTTTGGCGAGACAAATTTTTTTTGAAAATTGGCATGGCTACTCTGCAGATATACCCTGTGGGTCAAAAATTTCGTCGAAATCGCTCTATCCTGCAGGGTTTTCGAGATATAAGCATTTTTATGTTTTGCAATTTTTGCGAAAAATTCGAAAATTCAAAATGGCCGCCATTTTTGGCGAGACAAATTTTTTTTCAAAATTGGGATAACTACTCTGCAGTGATACCCTGCGGGTCAAAAATTTTGTCGAAATCGCTCTATCTAGCACGGTTTTCGAGATATAAGCATTTTTGTGTTTTGCAATTTTTGTGAAAATTTTGAAAATTCAAAATGGCCGCCATTTTGGGCGAGAGAAAATTTTTTTGAAAATTGGGAAAACTACTCCGCAGAGATACCCTGCGGGTCAAAAATTTCGTCGAAATCGCTCTATCTAGCACGGTTTTCGAGATATAAGCATTTTTGTGTTTTCCTTATTTGGAAAATTCGTAATGATTAATTAATCATTAATTACTCGGCCATTTCTTGACCAATCAATGCCAAAATCTAATGATTTCCAGATTTTAATAGAATGAATGTATTTGCCAAGTTTCAGGTGAATTGATAAAATTCCTTTCAAGTTATCATCCAGACAAGCTTCCCCATCGAAAAAAGACATTTTTGGTCATGTGACCTCTCTGATTGGTTGAAATGTCACTGCAGTATATTCAAAAAAATTCCCCAAGGCTACTGCCTAAACCTGCCAAATTTGAAAAGAATCCGCCCAACGGTTACAGAGTTATAAGGAAAACAAAATGCGGAGCCGGCGGAGCCGCAGGAGCTGGCGGAGCCTGAAGCTCTCCCATACACAAACAAGCGTCCCTTGCGGGACGCTTAAATATCAGATCTTCATGAAGATTTTAATATGGGTGGGCTTGGTCAAAGGAAGAAGTGTTTAAATTTCAGGAAATATCCTCATAATAGTTTGGATACAAAACAGCCACAAATTTTTGGGAAATTATCCCCCCTACCCCCCTGGTGGAAGTCTGCACTCTACTAGTACTTTTGAGTTGTTTTTAATTCTACAAATTTATAAATGTAAGTCAGATTATATGTCAAAGCCTTCTCTTTTTAAAAATTTACTCTAATATCTAGAAATTATGGTTAAGTACAATTGCTGCAACTTAACTAAAGTTCAACAGAATACCAAACATGTTTTAGGCTTTAAAATATCTGCAGTGACATACATGTCATCGTTTAAGTAGAACTGTTTGAATCTGAAGCTACTTTTTGTAAAATAATAAACAGGGGCTGTATTTATAACAGTGGTAAGTGAAAAATCTACAAAATATTAGCTTAATTTAATTCATAAATCAGATTTGGACTAAGATTGGTATTCACAGAGAAGTTCAACTTAATTTTGGCCCACATTTTTTTTACCTTAGTTCGATCCAGCAATTTACATGGATAAAATTTTGGATCAAAAATAGTTGACTTTTTCTGCACTTTATCCAAAAAGAAAAAAAATATAATTTGAATTTTAGCTCAGGACAATCCTTCAGTGTGAACACAACCCGAGGCTCAAAAAATGCCCTTTTCTGTTGTAATTTACCAATGTCTGGTACTCCTAGTTTGATATATGTATTTCCAAAACACTTGATTTTACATGACTTGACATTTATGATTTTTTTCCGGACTCAGATTTTACATGAAAGGACTGAACTGCATAATCTCTGTACTCTTACCACAAACAGCCAGCACACCAAAACTGGAAACTCCTTCAGTGCCTTCATACCCTCGCTTACACTCAAATGTACCGGTATCTTCATACTTGGCATCTGTAAATGCACACAAATAAATCAAACCTAATCAGAAAGCCTTTAAACTCTGAACTGGTAGACTTTTAGTACCACAATATCAAATCAAGGTTCCAGAGTGGCACTTCGTTGTAAAAGGTATGGGTTGTTAACTACGGCAACGCTAAGTGAATGGAGACTTATGGTAAGGGTTTTGTTGAATAAATATCTTTTGAACTATATGTACAAATAACATGTACAAATTACAAATTGAAGTACACATACAAATTCAACAAACTATAACATATAGCTGGCTAATTTATTGGAAGATAGATTTCTAACCAAAATGCACAGCATTGATACCACAGCAAGTTTGAACTTGAGCAGATAAAAGTTTTGCATAGAGGAAAATAAAATCACATTATTAAAACAAGAGCACTCGGAGAGCACAGACCTCCACCAAGGGAGCACATATCCTGAAAATTTTGTCCATAACTTTTTGAGTTATCTGTCTAAAAATTACATTTCAAAGATCCAGAAGATCCAGATAGTGATCCAGATCACTCCCAAAATTGAATCATTTCTTCCTTTTACCTTTTCAGACATATCCTGAAAATTTCATCAAAATCCGTCCATAAGTTTTCGAGTTATCTTGTTCACAAACAAACTCACAAACCCACAAACAAACCCAGGCAAAAACATAACCTCCTTGGCGGAGGTAAAAACAAAGAAAAGCTGCTTAATATTTTGAAACCCCATAGTCATTCCAGGTCCATACCTTTGATGGAGAGGCTGAAAGTATCTACTCCACCAGAACTTTCAACATCCAGGCTGTATCTGGAACTAAAGTCCTGCTTCAAGCCTACATTTGTTCCAAGGTCTACAGTGAAACTTCCTATTTGCCTTTTCCAGATCACATAAGCACGGGGGTTCTGATTCCTGTTCACGCTGCAGGTAATCTTCACATCTGTAGAGGGCGTGACACGATTACTAGGGCCAACTGAGATATCACCAGTAGCACAGAGAACTGCAGGCAGGATTACAATCACTGTGGAGTAGAATATTATAAGTGGAATATAACCATTATTGCTGCAGCTTAAACTATGTTTGTTCTGCTTGGAATCACAAACTTGTCTTCCAACACTGATAATACAGGATGACGTGGAAGTTTGCGATAGGATTAGATATGCATGGATTACTATCACATAAAAATGGGATAAAATTCCATACCCTTACAAATCTCAATTCTAAACTTTCAAAGTTGTTATGCTTAGGGTCGGTTCATATTGTATTGTAAATTTACACTCAGTGCAATATGTCCTTTTATTACGGAACACAAAGCTTTATTTGACCCAACCCGACAGCACAAGTACAGCCCAAGCATTCAAGTGACTGACATTCCCCAAACTGAGAAGATAATTAAAGGACTATCTATCAATGTCTCTGACGATTTTTTCAGCCTAGCTGCCACTGGGGATAACAGAGGACTGTCATTTTAGGTGGTCATCCGAGCCACTATGTATCTGCCTGTACCTTGGTTCAAACCCATGTCCTTTGTGTTCCCAAGTGAGTGTTACCCATCAGGCTTCAGTGGCAGATTTATGTAGAGAAAGCATTGCTAACGAACTGGTCCCCATTTTATTCTATATACTGGTACATTTAGATGCACACATGCATTACCTAATCCTTTAGTTCAATTGGTTAATTATATTTCCAATGAAAGAATGCCTAATTCGCTCCATGTACTACACTACCACACTTGTTGAATATAAGTTGACAGTGGTTTTTGACACTGACTAAGTATATTGGATTATTTTGTTAACTGCTAACTGGTTTAACAGTAGCAGGGGTGTAGTTACCTGCTAACTGGCTTAACAGTAGCAGTGGTCTAGTTAAGTGCTAACTGGCTTAACAGTAGCAGGGGTGAACTATTTATACTAGTATTCTTAATTTTAACTATCTAAGTCTTTGAAACTTATTTTAACTTCATCCCACCACTATTGTAGTATGTTCACACTTCATGCCACTTCTTTTGTGTTATGTAATAATAAAGAAACTTCATAATCATGTAGTCACTAAAAATATACATACAGAAGACCCGAGTGAGATACCAGTATACTTCTCATAAACAAGGACCCCATCGATCGACTCTTCCAATTTAAAAATAAATTTGAATTCAATTTTGATGTAAATAAGGGACAATTGTAAACTCTCATTTCAAATAATTTATGTGAAGTTAAAGTCATATGGCAAAACAATGGAAGATATAGAGTGGAGATTGTAATAACTGGTGAATAGACTTGCTCCAAGTTTTTGCATTTCTTATTCCACCAGATACATGGAATCATTATGAATCCACCTGATGATCGGGGATCCCACTGTCTGATGAAATACAAACTTTTGTCAGCACCAAAGTCGGGCAAAAAAGTCATTCAGTCCTCATTAATAATATCTAAGACAAAGGGACTTGAGGAGTCTAGTTGTTCAGTAAAATTGTTGAAAATAGAATTGCTTATGCATATCTTTTACATTCACTTATGATCAAATTCAAAATCAACTGGCCTAACACTAGCGGATCCGGGGGGGAGGGAGGGGGGGTTCAGGGGGTTCGAACCCCCCCCCCCCCCTTGAAAAATAATGTAAAGGGGTTCAACCCAAAGTACAAAATTATTTCTTGATAGTGGTGTTAAATTTACAGGAAATGCACTATATTTATACCAAAAATTAATTTTTTTCCCGGGGAGGGGGGGGGGGGGGGGGCATGCCCCCTGACCCCCTTAGTTATGGTATGTCTGATATGAACCCCCACCTTACTCTGATGTGAACCCCCACCTTACTTAAAGGCTGGATCCGCCCCTGCCTAATGATCAAGAAGAATGGTAACATACAAATTTACAATTAAGCACTTGAATCAAAGAAATCTGACCATATACACTCAATTAAAGTATGAAGACAAAACTTTATAAATTCCTAAATTAAAGCAGTATACTGGTTATGTCACTCTTTGAGGTGTAAATGTTGCATTTAACTTCTGTTATTGACTAGTCAGAGATCAATCGTAAACTAATCAATGTATTTAAACAACATGCATATTCACTGCCTACTTTTGCTCTAATGTTTTGAACCTTTTTACGATCAAATTATCATCACAGAAAATAGCTGTATATTTACTCTGTTCACATAGGTTTAGAAATGGCCACATGGAGCTCATTTCAAAACCATCAGAAGTTTTAAAAACAGCCAGATAAATTATTTACTTGTTTTGAAACAGCCAATGGCCATGCAGAGTTGTGAAACGACTCAGAACAGCTATATTAAACAATTTCAACATGAATAATATGTTTAATCTGGAAGTCTGTATATTATTTTAATAAGGGTATATCTTACCACCTTCCTGTCAATTACCAGTAAAATTTATCATCCAGTGAAGTTTTAAGTGTTGTCTGTCATTAAAGACTATCACAGATATCAATATTTACATTTAAATGCACAGAATAAGTGCTTACAACAGCTATTATTAAATCTATAATTCTACCAGAAAGTACAGTGTGAAAGTGTTTTAATGTTGTCATGAAATGAAAGTGACAAACTTGCTGCATGAGCAGTTTAGTGCAAATATGTGTTTTGGGTACAGTGGTATATCCCCTCTTTTTCTGTCACAATTTTACAAGTTTGAAGAAACAGTAGTTTAATGACAGTAAATCCCTCAAGAAAACAAATAGAATAAATTCTGGAGATTTTCATGTCCTTTACAGTTCGAAAGATACTCTGAAAAAAATTGGTGTAATTAATGACCATTAGTACTTGTCAAGCAGTGGTAGTACTTCTACATACTGTACTGTACTAGTACTGTATAAAATTTAAATATTCACCACTGTAACAGTTCATATGTAAACAAACCTGCAAAAAGCAATGTTATCAGTTGAACTTTGCCAAACATATCTGCATGGTTTTCTTCTTATCTTATATCCAATCACATAGAGATTGTGTACCTAAAATGGCGAAATACTCCATTTGAACTGAATTGCAAACGAACACAATGGAATTCTACTACCTGTTATAGATACATGTATGACTTTCATAGGGATTTCCCATTGTGATTTGCGCACAGGTACAAATGAATGCCATATAAGGTAAAATTCTTTCAGCCGAAGACAAACCATTGATTAATTCAATCGATCACCACGGGGTCTTAATTTCTAGAGGACACTCTGGAATAATTCAAGCATTTCTCCTACGTGGTCTTTGCAATTTTATGTAGATATCTTATGTGTAAAGAGAAATATAAGTTAGAACGATAAATATAATAAATGGAACTGAAGTTTATTTATTTTGCAAAGTATATATAATTGCCTTATGACGTAGAGCACAAATAATTCAAAAGTGATGTTAATCGAATTTTAAATTACAGTATTAATTAAATCTTATGTTCTATCAATTTACCCTTCTGTTGGTCTAAGATTGAATGTAACATTTACATGCAATATAAAAAGTAAGCATTTTTGATTTGTTAATCTGAAACAAAAGAAAGAAATCTTATAAGCTCAAACTGTCTGGGAGGGAAAAAAAAAACGGGAGTCTTGAATGAGGACATTATGTTGAAAATAGACAATGCACCCGTGCATCTTTCTTCAAGATCTGGGGCCGTTCTCGCAAACAATACCTGGACCACTCATATTCCTACTAAGATTTTAAGCATTACGCGTAAGCATTTAATTTCCCAACATTTTTACACAGCTAAAAATAAATAGGTGAATATCTTGGGTGTGTCAAAGAGACAAAATAATAATGCTTTCAAAAGTACAACAGAGTTGAACAATTGCTTTGTGAAGGTTCCCTGTAAATTTAACTTTCTGCAAGAGTTAAGTGAAATTTTGATTTCAATTTTCTGATCATTCAAGGAAGGAAGGTTGTTGAAATAGACCTTCAGAAGGGAATGAAGAATATCTTTGGACAAAAACCCTTGGATTTAAGGTGAACTTATGACACCCGGCGCCGGCCCATTCATGAATTTTACCTTTGAATTTGACTCTTTACCAATTGGTATATTCCATGACAGTTTGATGTGCTGAAGATAATGTTTAGCCGAAACCCCTTCAAGTACAAAACAAATGTTATGTAGAATCTTATTTTAAGTAGAATGTCAAATCATTAAGGCCTGTATGGCCAATACCTATCCGATACAATCTGTTAAGATACTACCCAGCAGGCACACGCCTTGAAATGTCGTTGATTTAGAGTTGAAAACAGGTCCTGATGTTGAAATGCACATTACCAACTACTAAATCTAAGTTAGTTTTCTGACATGAAAAAGTAGTGATATTTTGACCAGAAATCATGGTGATTTTTGGTTGAAAAACTGACACTGACACAATTTCAACACTATTTCAAAGCTGAATTTCTGACTGGAAAAAGTAGTAATACTTCATAAAAAAATCACCACTAAATCAAGTTAGGTTTTTCGACATGAAATCTTAGTCATGTTATTGAACAGAAAACAGGTTGAATGTTGGGAAATGAATGACTGGTGATCGTTGATTGAAAATTCTTTTTCTAGAGGGTGATATAGTGATTAAGTCTAACTTTTTGAAAGAACTATTATTGCAATTGTTTTTGAATTTGTAGGTATTTGTAAAGCAAAGACAAATTTTTAAAGATTATAAAGATGATAAAGATTATGTGTGCATGTACTTGTACATTTTTATCCATTCTCCTTATTAATTAACTGATGCATCCAAATATAATTTTTATAATTTATAATTATATTTTGATTAATGCAATTCCCGATAATTAAAAAAAACATTTTGAAGTCAAACTTATCTTAAATAAAAAAGCTAGATTCAAACTTATTCATCAAAACTTAGTAATTAGAATTTGTTTATCAAATTCTCCCATACACAAAGAACTAGTTTTCAGTTTACAAGTTTACACTGAAAACTTCTCTATACAGAGAACCTAATTAAGCTATAACATTTTATCACACAACAGTGAGGTTGGGGGGTTCCTGGTTTTTCTTATCTGTACCCTGCTACACAGAATATTGGACCTGTGACTAAAGTAATTAGATAACACAGCAGGGGTGGAGGTGGGGGTTTACCCTTGCTCAATTGAATGCATGGTGTTTACTTCTTTAAGTCTGTTTTTTTGTGGTCAGCACTGACAACTAATTAAGGTGGGGAGTAATGGGTGGAGTTCTACAAATGTGGCTTTGCTTGTGTTTTTTTCAGTTTATATGACAAAGTTGTATGAGACACAAGCATCTGAACAGAGCATTGTGGCTTTGCTACATGATTATAGCTTCTTTATAATTACAATATAATTATAGCCAACTTAATAAAACATTTAAAAGAACTGATTGGATAAAATACTGAAGATATAAATAATGTCACAATTGTTTGTTTTTTACAAAGAAAAAAAATATTTTAAAATTTCACGAAAAGAATTTCAATTGAAGACATTGAATAATACTGGTCCTGTTAAAAACATAAAAATGGATATCTATAGTTGGATAATATGGATTTACATATCTTGAGCAATTATAATTATAATTGATGCAAAATTATGTATCATTACAATGTCATCAGAAATAGAATATTGAATATACAATGATTCATGAATACATGTCATCTTGGAAAGAATTAATTCCTTTGAAGTTGTATCCAAAGTGTAAATTATGCATATGGATAGTTATTGTATAATATTATTAAGAAGCTATAATTATGACACACAAGCTACAATGATTCAAATAAAGAAGACAATGTAAATAACCTGATTTTACCAATTGAATTTAACCCTATTTCACGCATTGGATCCAACCAAAACCTGTTTGCAAAATCTGCATGTATTTCAACCAGATTTCACACATAAATACAACCAGATTTCAACAGTTGGTTTCAACATGATTTCACCGGTTGGATCCAACCAAAAACGGTTTGCAAAATCTACACATATTTCAACCTGCATGATTTCACCCACTGAATTCAACCAGATTTCAACAGTTGGTTTCAACATGATTTCACCGGTTGGATCCAACCAAAAACAGTTTGCAAAATCTACACGTATTTCAACCTGATTTCACCCATTGAATTCAACCAGATATCAACAGTTGGTTTCAACATGACTTCACCGGTTGGATCCAACTAAAAACGGTTTGCAAAATCTACACGTATTTCAACCAGATTTCACCCATTGAATTCAACCAGATTTCAACAGTTGGTTTCAACATGACTTCACTGGTTGGATCCAACTAAAAACGGTTTGCAAAATCTACACGTATTTCAACCAGATTTCACCGTTGGATTCAACCTGATTTCAAAGTTGCGTGCCTGCTGGGTATAGCCATAATTAAACTGCAGAAAAAGGTGAAAATTGTTTCCAAATCGATCCAGGGGCCGTATTCTACAACAACACTTAGATAAGGTGACCTTAGATGTAAGTAAGGGAAGATTTTTCACTTTTCAAAAGTTAGGAATGTTCAGTTTCATAATTTCTTACTTGAAATCTAAGAAATAAATACTTAAAATCTAAGTTAGAAATGTTCTAAGTATTGTTAAAGAATACGGCCCCAGATATGAGGAAGTTCTGGCCATTTTAATAGCAAGTCTACGCTTAGCTGACAATACTTATCAATCCAATAAATATCGAGGAATTTTTAAAAACATTTTTTTTGCGGTTTTGTCTCAGCTCGCATTGTCACCTCTGTGTGGGTTTGAATCCCACAAGTGACAAGAATCTGTCCCAATATGACTCGGACCGTTGAACAGGATGTAAAACCCCAGCTTTGACTTTTAACTTTAATCATATCGGTTTCTTTTGCAAAAAATCTATTGCTCCAAAAGATACAGGATTAAAAAATAAGAGAAACACCAATGGTGTTATAACATACTATAGTATATGTGCTGAAGTGAAAACTGTAATTTAACAGATTTCAAATCTAGTTGTAGACTCTACTAGAGGAATTGCCTATTATACACTGGCTTCAAAAAATAGTAATTGCTTGCTTACTTTTGAAACTTTGGTCTCCTTCTTTTGGTCTTGCTTATTAAAGTTGTATTTGTCTTACACAAATGAGTAGCTAGTTTGACACCAGTTCGATTCTCTAATCTTTAGTTCTTATCTCAACTGTCTTAAGTTACTACTACTAACTGGTGTGTTGGGCCTTTTTCAACAACTACTGTCAAAAGAGGTCAGGGCCTGAGTGAATCTTACATGCTACCATGAGATGGATTCAAACACAAGACCACAGAAGCCAAGGTCAATTCATCAAATGCAAAGTCTGACTACCACTCGGCCTCTGGGGTATATTTAGAATTACTCTAATGTTCTTCATTGCCAAGGGAAAGGGGCCATGGTGGCAGAGTGATAACACTCTCGCCTCCCACCTCTGAGCCCGGGGTTCGATTCCCGGCACGGCCTCAAGTGGGAAAGCTGGTAGTTGCTTACTGTTGGTCGGCAGTTTACAGTACAGAACCCTAACGAACTCTATGTACTGGTTTCCTCTGCCCTTCCAACTACCCGTCGTGATATGACCTGTACAGTGTTGAAAGCAACGTAAAATCCCAAATAAATAAATTGCCAAGGGAAGTCTGCTGGTAAAAAAAAAAAAAATGGATGACACAATCAAAACATTTAGAGTTTTATATTTTTTCTTTATTTAAAATATATCTTGGTGGGGGGGAAATAAAATCACTGTGTACATGATTTAATAAAAAGAGAGACAAAAAAATATACAATCATAGTGAAACGCTTCTTTTTCTGAAGAAATAATTTATATCAACTCAAATCAGTGGGTTTAATTCATTACCATCAAGTATCAAAAAACAATTGACCCAAAGACAAAATTCATGTACATTTTCTTTCAAAAACTTAACAACTTCACACAATACATACAAATGATATGAAAACCGCCAAGTTTCCTTGGACAAACTGTCTTATATTTACATCAAAAGAGAGCACATGACTCATATATTTCAGTGTACTTATATTATCTTGTACTTTCTGCAAGAAGTTTCAAAACAAGAATAATAAAAATATAAAATATTTGATATACTACTGAATACACTGCATTCTTCCCAATAAAGATCTGACCTGTATACATTTACCACACTTAAGATTTGCTTGAAATTAGATATCTCTCTCCATAATTCATTCCTACAACAGGCTTATATTAAAACATATAACTAATCAATTGAAAAGTGAAACATTGACAAAATATGCCAATTAAGCTTGTATCATATATTTAATACTTACAAGAGAATAGTTAACAACACCAAAATATACATAAAGGACAAAATGTACAACGGACCTCAAGGGGACTAAATAACTCCAGTTAGTGCAAAAAAAGCAAAAAAAATTTGGAAACTTGCTCCAAAAAGTTGGCCATTTTGGTACACTTCTGACCAAAGGTTGAGAAAGTATTCCATTGACCAAGCAGATTACTCACAATTTTCAAACTGACCAATGAAAAACAGGGACACTAAACTAATTTTCAGTATCCAAGCGCATTTGATAAAATAGTTAAAGTTAATGCCCGATGAAAATTTCAACTTAAACAGTATGGTGGAAACTGAATTTTGAAAATTTTGGATAAAACCAAAATTCCTACAGGATTGATTTATATTTCCAAATGGAAAATATTATGGTAAGTTATAACCAACAAAATAGTTAAACAAGTTAAATACATGATTCAGACTCAATTACTGGTGGGCAAAATTGGTAATTAATCAGGGCGATTCCAAACAAGGTTAACTAACCGGTGGTATTATAAGTGGGTCGATTTTCCAGGTTTTTTTAGTGCTGTGTGATAAGTAAATTAGCTAGGAACACTATACTTGGCAGATATACAGAAGAAAGTGATGACAGCAACATTATGTAACAATTTGTTCATAACTTGCTTCTTTCAATTGTAAAATTGCACAAAATCTTTGAAAAATAACTTCACCAAACATTCGTAAAGTGGGTCGATTTTCTGGTAAAAAATACTTCTTCTATATTCATATTTTGACGAAATCAGTGTGTTTCTTGGATTTATCATATTTAAAAGTTCTTGGATTTATTATATTTAAAAGTTCACAAAAAATGTTTACCAGAAAGAAAATAGCAATAAACGATCAATAGATTTGGTTTGTGAGTGTGTCATGATGGAATTGCAGTCAGGCTCTTCCGTCCCATGAGAAGGGCAAAAAATTCAATTTAATAATTTGAATTATTAAATTTAATAGACATCAGAACATCCAAATCTGATCTTTGGTAATGTAGCTATGTACTGTGAAACTTTTCCAAAAATTTCATGATACAGGAATATACCATTCTTTTATTTTGGCAGAAATTCTTGGAAAATCGACCCACTTCATGAATTGACCCACTTCATGAATCGACCCACTTCATGCTAACCCATGTACTGAAAAAAAGAAACTGTAGGTTGTACATTTCAGTAAAAAGAATTCCATATGTAAATTAATATTTGGTCAAAGATACACTTATATCTTGTAAATGTAATGCGCTGTGTTTATTTTACAGGTACAACATTTATCCCTTAAGAAACACCATTATCCCATCATTAAATATCTTTGTACAATATACAATTTTCTATTGCATCTATATAAACAACATTGACTAAAGCTAATTACAAAGCAGGTCTTTGTACAAATATGCCAGGTGTATCAATTCTTTATTTTGTAAATTTAGACACACAGTTTTATTTATTTATTCATTTATTATAGAGACATAGTATAATACAGTTTGACAACACATACATATGCACCTAACCAACCCAATAGGGTCTGCACAGATAAGATCCCTCTTTAATCTGATTAAATGGGTGATAAACCAATGCAAGAAAAGCTACAGAATTCTTAAATAAATAAATATTGATTTGATTGGAATAGATTCTATCAGTTCTGGTGGGTCTTAAGAAAATACCAACAAATTGTAACAAATTTTATTGTAATTTAACTTTTTACAAGTTAAATACTTACCTTATCCTCACAAGTGCTTGGTTTGGTTTTGTGGAGCAAAACGTATCGACCGACAAGAATTTTTTAAGGAATATTCTTGTCACAAGAGGTGACCCCTTTGTCTGCGCATGTCCGCGCTTGCGCAGTAGTCGTTGTCGACAGACGATTGTCGAGAGATCTTCATTGTATCTTTGGTCCCCAGCAAAACAAATTATGCGGGGAGGTAGGGTGGGTTTATCCTTGTGAGGATAAGGTAAGTATTTAACTTGTAAAAAGTTAAATTACAATAAAATTTGTTACATTTTATTGCGTAAAATAGCCTTACCTTATCCTCACAAGTGCTTGAATACAACCATAACAGGTGGAGGGTATTTGTTTTGGCCACACTGTTAGATGATTGTCAGACAAGGGGTCACCAAATAAAGCACTGATAAGAGGATAAGATAAGCTTCCATAATCCACATCTTAGGTTATATATTACTTCTTCAACACAGATAAGTAATTTGCTAACCCCAACAAGAGATCCATGATGTGGTAGTCATTGTTGTTGCTGTTGTAGATAATTTTACAACAAATCATATAGCAGTATTAACCATCACCCAGTATTGGCCGGAGATGTCTGCATGACTCCCGAAACAAGATGTCATCATGTGACAATGAGAATATCTCCAAGCAGGCAAACTGAACTGCATAAACTGCAGATATGGGGCCATATGTAAGCCAAGAAAGACATATGTCAGTGACACAAGACTTGTATAACTGGAGAGAACATAAATATGTGAGTCATATCAATAACATGTATAAATACACAAAAATTGACTACATGCTGAGGTGAATCCACAAGGCCCAATTTGTTCATGGACTGGTCATGGGATTGCCAAGCTACATCTTCGAGTAGAATGTAGTAAAGAATTGTGGTTCTTCCAATAACAAGAGTTTGATCTCTGCTCAGGTAAGACCCCACTCTTGGAAAGTAAAAAGGGCACCCATGGATCTAATATGTGTCTCAAAGTATAGATTCTGAGAATCAAAGTTAAAGGACTGGCAATCTAATCAAGCAGCCAGATTGATCCAGGAAGAGATAGCAGAACTCAAGATATCTCCATCAAGCCTTCCTTAAAAGATATGAGCAAGATTCTTCCCCTCCTTGAAGTACTTGTACTGTCCTGATAGTAACTAAGTACTGTAAGAGAGCAGAGTGTCACAACATCAGTCCAACATCAGCTCAAGAAAGGTTTGTGAGCTGGAATGACCACTGGTTTGAGCCATCTGGGCCATCAGAAGCCAACTGATTCTTGCTAAAAGGCAGGAGAAAGAGACTTTCCCTTTTCTCCAAGCAGTAGTCCTGTCCAAGAAGGATCTAAGTGCTGTAAGAGGACAACGAATCATGTGTCCAGGCAATTTGAGTTCAGGAATGATCTAGAGCTGAAGTGACCACTGGAGGCAATCTAGACCAACTGAGGCTAATTGGTCCTTGCTGAAAAGGTAGGTAGGAGGGAGAACTGTAAACTCCTTCCTATGAGGCTTGTGTCTGAAGGAGCCAAAGTCCCAGAATACACTTCCAATGGCATTGCACCAGTCTTGCAAGTCAAACTTTTTTAGACTGACCTCCTTTTAAAGGTTAATAAGGAGCCTTTTGTGAAAACCAACAGAAGCAAAGGCAAATCCCTTGATGCTGCACCTCTGTTAGCAGTGGGCTTCTCTCTATAACACTTGCAATAGGCCTATAAAGATGCAGGCTTTGGCTCAACTCCTGCACAAAAAATGTAAATGATCAGCTATGGCTGCTGCAAAGCCAATAATAGTGACAGGTTTCAGATTTTTGCAAGAAAATGGATCAAAAAATCTGGTATATTTGAGACCGTAGGCTCTGAGATGGCCACCTTATTCTGTGGGTACCAGAGCTCAAAATGGCCCATCATGACTCATACATTCCAAGATGAGGGTCCTTGAGATGCCCTAAATCTCTCTATCCCTTGCCCAGAGAATGATATAAGAGATTCTGAGTGGTGTTAAGGTGCCAAGCATGAAGGTGCCAATGCAACAGATTTAGATGGTATTTCTGACTGAATGACTGTTTTTGAGACCAGTGAAGTAGCTGTAATGGAGGTTTGGTTGAATGACTCACCAGACCCCAAAGCCAATGCATCATGGGCCACCAAGGGGCCACTACAATCATTTTGCACCTGGTGTTCACTTGTTCAATGACTTTTTGGAATAAGTGGTATAGGACAAAAGGCCTAGCAGTCCAGAACCTCCAACAAGATGTTTAATTCATCTATGTTCAGAGCATATGCATCCGGGACTGGCAACATAGAATGGAAGTTTGTGACTCATATTGGTGGCAAACATCTCTACCATTGGTATTTGACAAACTATGTAAATCAAATAGAATATTAAAGATGAAGACTCTCCTGTCTGTATTATTTCGTTCTTTGAGGAGAGGCTGTCATGACATCTAGGCAACCCTGAATATATCTGGCTCATATGAGAATATTTCAAGGATTGCAGTAGGCCAAGATGCAGCATACCTGCATAAAACACCTATTGTTGATTTGTGCCAAACTTGCCCGTTGTCTAGAACCATAAAGGGAGTAAGAACCATTCTGTACATATTACTTTTGTCCCTTCTGTAGGGATCATTGAGTATGACATTTAAGTAACCCCAGAATATTTCTGTCTCTTAAGAGTATATTTCAAGGATTGTAGTAGGCCAGGATGCGCCAAACCTTTATCCCTTCTGGAGATATGTTGAGTATGACCTTTAAGCAACCAAGAATATGTCTGTTATGAGTATATTTCAAGGATTGCAGTAGGCCAAGCTGCGCCAAACTAGGAGGTATACGCTCCCCCCCCCCCTGTTTGTTCAGATAACCGAACACAGTGGTGTTGTCTGATGCTATCAGAATTCTTTTGTGTGGAATTTGTCTTGAAGGCTTTTAAGGGCTGAACACAATGCCTTCAGCTGTATGACCGTGAAATGTAAAATATACATTTTAACTGTCCAAAAGCCACTGACTGTTCTGCTGTTAGATGGGATCATCAACCCTGGTTTAATGCATCTACGAAAATAAGGGAATTGTGTACCTGTGTATAGAAAAGGCATCCAATTTCCCATTTTTTGGCATTTTCCACCACTGAATATATATTTTCAGAAGGATTTGAAACAGGAATTCTCACAACTAGTGACTGGAGATATTGCCAGTTGTAGTAGATACCAGTGAAAGGCACACCTACATAACTGACCCATTGGTATAGTCTTTTCCAAAGATGCTCGTACCCCTACCTGGGATATAAGCAACCTTGGGGTCATTTGTGATGAGATCTCCATTTCCTGAAGATTTCTCAAGTTTTTAAAATTTATTTGTGTTAGAAAGACATTTCCTTGTACCAATATGCAGTGGTAACCTAGGAAATCGATCCTTGTGTGGACTCGAGCTTGGATTTTTATCAGAAACTAATCACAAAGCTGAGATGTTGAAGAATTTAGATGAATTCTTGGTTTGAAGCAAAAACTGGTGTCTTTTATGTACTCTTAACAACAGTGGTCCAGGTATTGGTGAACTCATATTCTGCGAAACTGAAGAATGAGTTTTGCCTCTTTTACTACTGGTGTGAATACAAGAGGGGTGGTCGCTAATCTGAAGTTCAGTGCTTTGAACTGATAGGTTTGACCGTGTACATTAAACTGAAGTAGATGTTGAAAATCTTGGTGAGTCAGTACATAGAAGAACGCATCTTTTGTAACCGAATTTCTAATAATTTCTGCTGTCTCCAGTTTAAATGATGCGACAAGCAGGTATTTATTGACATAGTAAACGAACTTCACTCGTGGGCAATGACCGTTGAAGTCGTAGTTAGAAATCAATTCAGGACACTGAGATGTATCAGAGGTCGTCATTAGCCGAGTTTCTATACAAGAAATAAACTGCCATAGAAACCTGGAGTTCTGCAATTCTTGAGTGGATAACTTGCTGTCTTTTGAAGCATTTCCAGCAATATTTCAGCGGTATTTACTGTAGCCATGTTTTCCTGTCTGACGTCATCGCTTTGCATTGTGGGTAGTACAGGCATTGGAGAATTCGATTGGAGAGTAACTCGACAATCCCAACTGATGATTCGCACAACTCTGGGATGGCAATGAAAAAATATCCCATCACTGCCAGTAACACTGCAAGAAGAGCCTCCATGGTGACTTGCATTAATGTAGCCACGTTCTTCTGTATCCCTCTGACCTGATAAACTAGGTAGAGTGGTACGACGATCTTTTGTGGTTAGTAGGGGAAAATTACTGGACATAGCTCCTGTCCTGAATATACTGTGCAAAATACACTGTAAAAGTTGGAAGCAAGGACTTCAACATATAATATAATATAACATAAAATCTCATCTAGCCAGTTTGATCTTCGTTGAGTTTGCAGAAGAATTAACTCAAAAGTCACAGTATTCTTTCCAATGGAGACATGGCCATAGGAAGGTTTTATTATCTAGTAAATAGTTATTGCAATTCTTCAACAGGGCTGAACAGACAAGCAGTGCACATACTGCCCCAAAGATGTCTGTTGGATCTTCATCCAAATTTACAGCAAAGGAAGGTAATCTGTCCATATTTTCATGTCTTGATAAGCAGGAAGTCCACTGTACCTGCTGGGAAGCAAAACTAGAGGATCGCTCGCAAAAAAAAAAGATAATGTTTTTGCATAGCAAAAACAAAGCGTCCCGAAAAGGCTATAAAGGTGAGTGCTAAAGTATTAAGAAAATGCTTCGTTTCTAGCCTTATACTGTTGTGGCAACCAAAGTGAGCGCAGTCTGCTCTATCTAGCACGGTTTTCAAGATATAAGCATTTTTGTGTTTTGCAAAAAATAAAAAAATTAAAAATGTCCGCTATATTTGGTGAGACAAAAATATTTTGAAAATTGGCATGGCTACTCTGCAGAGATACCCAGCAGGTCCAAAATTTTGTTGATTTCGCTCCATATAGCACGGTTTTCGAGATATAAGCATTTTTGTGTTTTGCAAAAACTTTGAAAATTCAAAATGGCCACCATTTTTGGGGAGACAAAAATTTTTGTCAAGACCACTGCCGCGGTGTGTATCTCCCGCCGAGCATTAAAGCAGAAGAAATAGCTTTTCCGAGATATTCACAATTTTTCATTTTCGTGTGTGAAAGCTCTTCCAAAAGTAGGTGAATGAGTTATTTGAGAAAAATTGGCTATCTGCAATACTATTAAGAGATAATTCACATTTACTCATTTTGAGTAGGTGAATAATTATCTATGGGTCTGAAACTTCACCAAGTGAAAGCTCTCCCAAAAGTAGGTGAATGAGTTATTTGAGAAAAATTGGCTATCCACAATACTTTTAGAGATAATTCGCATTTACTCATTTTGAGTAGGTGAGTAATTAGCTATGGGTCTGAAACTTCACCATGTGAAAGCTCTCCCACAAGTAGATGAATGAGTATTTGATAAAAATTGGGTATCCGCAATACTTTTACAGATAATTAGCATTTACTCATTTTGAGTAGGTGAATAAATAGCTATGGGTCTGAAACTTCACAGAGTGAAAGCTCTCCCAAAAGTAGGTGAATGAGTTATTCGAGAAAAATTGGCTATCTGCAATACTTTTAGAGATAATTCACATTTACTCATTTTGAGTAGGTGAATATTTAGCTATGGGTCTGAAACTTCACCAAGTGAAAGCTCTGCCAAAAGTAGGTGAATGAGTTATTTGAGAAAAATTGGCTATCTGCAATACTTTTAGAGATAATTCGCATTTACTCATTTTGAGTAGGTGAGTAATTAGCTATGGGTCTGAAACTTCACAGAGTGAAAGCTCTCCCAAAAGTAGGTGAATGAGTTATTTGAGAAAAATTGGCTATCTGCAATACTTTTAGAGATAATTCGCATTTACTCATTTTGAGTAGGTGAGTAATTAGCTATGGGTTTGAAACTTCACCGAGTGAAAGCTCTCCCAAAAGTAGGTGAATGAGTTATTTGAGAAAAATTGGCTATCTGCAATACTTTTAGAGATAATTCGCATTTACTCATTTTGAGTAGGTGAGTAATTAGCTATGGGTGTGAAACTTCACCAAGTGAAAGCTCTCCCAAAAGTAGGTGAATGAGTTATTTGAGAAAAATTGGCTATCTGCAATACTTTTAGAGATAATTCGCATTTACTCATTTTGAGTAGGTGAGTAATTAGCTATGGGTGTGAAACTTCACCAAGTGAAAGCTCTCCCAAAAGTAGGTGAATGAGTTATTTGAGAAAAATTGGCTATCTGCAATACTTTTAGAGATAATTCGCATTTACTCATTTTGAGTAGGTGAGTAATTAGCTATGGGTGTGAAACTTCACCAAGTGAAAGCTCTCCCAAAAGTAGGTGAATGAGTTATTTGAGAAAAATTGGCTATCTGCAATACTTTTAGAGATAATTCGCATTTACTCATTTTGAGTAGGTGAGTAATTAGCTATGGGTGTGAAACTTCACCAAGTGAAAGCTCTCCCAAAAGTAGGTGAATGAGTTATTTGAGAAAAATTGGCTATCTGCAATACTTTTAGAGATAATTCGCATTTACTCATTTTGAGTAGGTGAGTAATTAGCTATGGGTCTGAAACTTCACCAAGTGAAAGCTCTCCCAAAAGTAGGTGAATGATTAATTTGAGAAAAATTGGCTATCTACAATACTTTTAGAGATAATTCGCATTTACTCATTTTGAGTAGGTGAGTAATTAGCTATGGGTCTGAAACTTCACCATGTGAAAGCTCTCCCACAAGTAGATGAATGAGTTATTTGATAAAAATTGGGTATCCGCAATACTTTTACAGATAATTAGCATTTACTCATTTTGAGTAGGTAAATAATTAGCTATGGGTCTGAAACTTCACCATGTGAAAGCTCTCCCAAAAGTAGGTGAATGAGTTATTTGAGAAAAATTGGCTATCTGCAATACTTTTAGAGATAATTCGCATTTACTCATTTTCAGTAGGTGAGTAATTAGCTATGGGTCTGAAACTTCACCAAGTAAAAGCTCTCCCAAAAGTAGGTGAATGAGTTATTTGAGAAAAATTGGCTATCTGCAATACTTTTAGAGATAATTCGCATTTACTCATTTTGAGTAGGTGAGTAATTAGCTATGGGTCTGAAACTTCACCAAGTGAAAGCTCTCCCAAAAGTAGGCGAATGATTAATTTGACAAAAATTGGCTATCTGCAATACTTTTAGAGATAATTCGCATTTACTCATTTTGAGTAGGTGAGTAATTAGCTATGGGTCTGAAACTTCACCAAGTGAAAGCTCTCCCAAAAGTAGGTGAATGAGTTATTTGAGAAAAATTGGCTGTCTGCAATACTTTTAGAGGTAATTCGGATTTACTCATTTTGAGTAGGTGAGTAATTAGCTATGGGTGTGAAACTTCACCAAGTCAAAGCTCTCCCAAAAGTAGGTGAATGAGTTATTTGAGAAAAATTGGCTATCTGCAATACTTTTAGAGATAATTCGCATTTACTCATTTTGAGTAGGTGAGTAATTAGCTATGGGTGTGAAACTTCACCAAGTGAAAGCTCTCCCAAAAGTAGGTGAATGAGTTATTTGAGAAAAATTGGCTATCTGCAATACTTTTAGAGATAATTCTCATTTACTCATTTTGAGTAGGTGAGTAATTAGCTATGGGTGTGAAACTTCACCAAGTGAAAGCTCTCCCAAAAGTAGGTGAATGAGTTATTTGAGAAAAATTGGCTATCTGCAATACTTTTAGAGATAATTCGCATTTACTCATTTTGAGTAGGTGAGTAATTAGCTATGGGTGTGAAACTTCACCAAGTGAAAGCTCTCCCAAAAGTAGGTGAATGAGTTATTTGAGAAAAATTGGCTATCTGCAATACTTTTAGAGGTAATTCGCATTTACTCATTTTGAGTAGGTGAGTAATTAGCTATGGGTCTGAAACTTCACCAAGTGAAAGCTCTCCCAAAAGTAGGTGAATGATTAATTTGAGAAAAATTGGCTATCTACAATACTTTTAGAGATAATTCGCATTTACTCATTTTGAGTAGGTGAGTAATTAGCTATGGGTCTGAAACTTCACCAAGTGAAAGCTCTCCCAAAAGTAGGTGAATGATTTATTTGAGAAAAATTGGCTATCTGCAATATTTTTAGAGATAATTCGCATTTACTCATTTTGAGTAGGTGAGTGATTAGCTATGGGTCTGAAACTTCACCATGTGAAAGCTCTCCCACAAGTAGATGAATGAGTTATTTGACAAAAATTGGGTATCCGCAATACTTTTACAGATAATTAGCATTTACTCATTTTGAGTAGGTAAATAATTAGCTATGGGTCTGAAACTTCACCATGTGAAAGCTCTCCCAAAAGTAGGTGAATGAGTTATTTGAGAAAAATTGGCTATCTGCAATACTTTTAGAGATAATTCGCATTTACTCATTTTCAGTAGGTGAGTAATTAGCTATGGGTCTGAAACTTCACAGAGTGAAAGCTCTCCCAAAAGTAGGTGAATGAGTTATTTGAGAAAAATTGGCTATCTGCAATACTTTTAGAGATAATTCGCATTTACTCATTTTGAGTAGGTGAGTAATTAGCTATGGGTCTGAAACTTCACCAAGTGAAAGCTCTCCCAAAAGTAGGCGAATGATTAATTTAACAAAAATTGGCTATCTGCAATACTTTTAGAGATAATTCGCATTTACTCATTTTGAGTAGGTGAGTAATTAGCTATGGGTCTGAAACTTCACCAAGTGAAAGCTCTCCCAAAAGTAGGTGAATGAGTTATTTGAGAAAAATTGGCTGTCTGCAATACTTTTAGAGATAATTCGCATTTACTCATTTTGAGTAGGTGAGTAAAATGGCCGCCATTTTTGGCAAGACAAAATTTTTTTGAAAATTGGCATGGCTACTCTGCAGATATACCCTGTGGATCAAAAATTTCGTCGAAATCGCTCTATCTTGCAGGGTTTTCGAGATATAAGCATTTTTATGTTTTGCAATTTTTGCGAAAAATTCGAAAATTCAAAATGGCCGCCATTTTTGGCGAGACAAAAATTTTTTCAAAATTGGGATAACTACTCTGCAGAGATACCCTGTGGGTCAAAAATTTTGTCGAAATTGCTCTATCTAGCACGTTTTTGGAGATATAAGCATTTTTGTGTTTTGCAATTTTTGCGAAAATTTCGAAAATTCAAAATGGCCGCCATTTTGGACGAGACAAAAATTTTTTGAAAATTGGGAAAACTACTCCGCAGAGATACCCTGTGGGTCAAAAATTTCATCGAAATCGCTCTATCTAGCACGGTTTTCGAGATATAAGCATTTTTGTGTTTTGCAATTTTTACGAAAATTTCGAAAATTCAAAATGGCCGCCATTTTTGGCGAGACAAAAATTTTTTGAAAATTGGGAAAAGTACTCCGCAGAGATACCCTGTGGGTCAAAAATTTCATCGAAATCGCTCTATCTAGCACGGTTTTGGAGATATAAGCATTTTTGTGTTTTGCAATTTTTACGAAAATTTCGAAAATTCAAAATGGCCGCCATTTTTGGCGAGAGAAAAATTTTTTGAAAATTGGGAAAAGTACTCTGCAGAGATACCCTGCGGGTCAAAAATTTTGTCGAAATTGCTCTATCTAGCACGGTTTTTGAGATATAAGCATTTTTGTGTTTTGCAATTTTTGCGAAAATTTCGAAAATTCAAAATGGCCGCCATTTTGGACGAGATAAATTTTTTTTGAAAATTGGGAAAACTACTCCGCAGAGATACCCTGCGGGTCAAAAATTTCGTCGAAATCGCTCTATCTAGCACGGTTTTCGAGATATAAGCATTTTTGTGTTTTCCTTATTTGGAAAATTCGTAATGATTAATTAATCATTAATTACTCGGCCATTTCTTGACCAATCAATGCCAAAATCTAATGATTTCCAGATTTTAATAGAATGAATGTATTTGCCAAGTTTCAGGTGAATTGATAAAATTGCTTTCAAGTTATCATCCGGACAAGCTTCCCCATCGAAAAAAGACATTTTTGGTCATGTGACCTCTCTGATTGGTTGAAATGTCACTGCAGCATATTCAAAAAAATTCCCCAAGGCTACTGCCTAAACCTGCCAAATTTGAAAAGAATCCGCCTAACGGTTACAGAGTTATAAGGAAAACAAAATGCGGAGCCGCCGGAGCCGGCGGAGCCGGCGGAGCCTGAAGCTCTCCCATACACAAACAAGCGTCCCTTGCGGGACGCTTAATAATAACTGCAAGGATCAGTGGATATGCTTCTGTAGTCGTTCTTTTGGAGGGAGACCTGTTACTGTACCAGAGTGGCGCTCCACCCACAGTAAAGAATCTACGACCTCCGTTGCAAAGACAACTGCATTCTTTCTTCTTTGTTTTCGAGCATACGCTAATACTCATGTTCTGCCATCAATTAAGGGACAATAAAGCAGTTTTCCACTGAAAACTACGGGAGCTCTTCTCTGCATACCTTTCATCGACACGGAGGTAGTTCCAGTCGAATAATGGGTGAGTACAGCTGAAGATATACACGTCTTCCACTGAAGACTTTACAGCAACATCTTCTTGCACATCTTATTCTGACCCTTTTCAGGACAAGGGAAGTACCAGTCGAATAATGGACAACTACAGGTAGGTGCACGCTTGCACGCTTCAAAACTTCATAGATTTTCATCCGTGAATGGACGATAATAAGGAAAAGTACGTGTTGCTCCCATATCGACCAAAAATATAATGAAGATCTCTCGACAATCGTCTGTCGACAACGACTACTGCGCAAGCGCGGACATGCGCAGACAAAGGGGTCACCTCTTGTGACAAGAATATTCCTTAAAAAATTCTTGTCGGTCGATACGTTTTGCTCCACAAAACCAAACCAAGCACTTGTGAGGATAAGGTAAGGCTATTTTACGCAATAAAAAGAAACTTCTCTTTTGCTTAGGTATTGCTATTCTGCTCCGTTTCTGTTAATAGACTTACCACAAAAACAAATATGATAATAAATAAATTTATATATCATCAACATAGAACTTGTGACTACACATATATGTGATCCTGTTGATACTATACACCTGTACAAATTCACATAAAATATTAGATTTGAGCTTTTCACAACATACAATGGTAAACTACAAAGTGGCCAAGTCTCCAAACTCCTCTGTTTATCACCTATTATAATGAGGGACTTAATGCATTACATAGATGAGCTACTACATTGAGTAGAATTCTATTGTTAATTGGAAATAAATTTACCATCTTTATCCAGATACTTTCCCCAGTATCTATAATTATAAGTTATATGGAGGTATGGGTCCATTAGGCAGGGTTTCAACTTTAACATAGCATTTAATCATAAAGACTCACAACTAATGAAAACAGTCCACACAAGTCAATATAATTGAGATATGACCTTGAGAAAGAGACAGTAGAACATGACACTTACAAATATTAGACTGACTTCTGTGGGTTTTTGCCAATAAAACTATAAAGCACTTAATGGTACATTTGTTTTACAAAATAATATATGTTACAGTATACATTATGTAAAATTAGTTAATGTGCTGTTAACGAAATTCATTAAAAGTATCCACTGATATTGTATAAAATGAACAAACTATGACAAAACCTAGTACACATTGTGATTTCACTGCAAGAATAACTATTGGCTGAATCATCTATTTGTGACTTATGTAAAATGACACAGAATATACATGATAATCTCTATTATTGTGTCATCTGCCACTGTGGCCTGGTGGATAACATACTCACCTAGGAACACAGAAGAGGTGGGTTCAAACCCAGGTACAGCCAGATACATAGTGGCTCAGAGGATTACTTTAAATGGCGGTCCTCTCTCATTGTCTCCTATCCTTAGTGGCAGGCTGAAGAACCTCAAAGATGTTGATAAATAGCTATCCTTAAGCCTCTGTTTTTCAGTTAGGGGAATGTCCATCACTTGAGAGCTTGGGCTGTACTTGTGCAGTCGAATGGTTCATATAATACTTTGAGTCCTGTAGTACAGGGAGATATTGCACTGAGTATAAATACAAATACACAACATTAAACTAAAATGGAAACCTGGGTTATCTACATTTCTCCAGCAGAACTTAAGTTAACACCACTGTTTTGAAATACATAATAACATAAAGTCCTTATTAATTTCATTGCATTAAAAAAATCTTTAAATTTAAGACAAGGAACATGTGACAATATTAACAAAATACATTTATAGGACCAAACACTATCAAAAGTCGCCTTAATGTGAATATCTACTTAGGTATAACACTTTTTCACATCATAAATACACACAAACACACTGTATAATAAAAGAACATCCTACATACTGCAAACCTGAGATCATTTCAACAAGAAATCAACATTTAGTTTTTATCACACTGTTATACACCTCATCAATGCTGAATATCTGACTATATAATATGGAATTAACATCACTCCTACTTTTACAACCAGAAAATTGAAAACTGATTGGTTGGCAATAGTGCTGGGACGAGTTGACTGAAACTCGAGTTGTAACTCGATGGGCGATAATTAGGGGTAACATCGATCTGTGCAAGCCAAACTCGAGTATTTGAAAACATCACCATACAAGGCTGACACTTCAGCAACACAACGGAAATATCCAACATTTTCAAAAACATATTGCATTTTTACTTTATTCTGGCTTAAATCAATGAAGATTTAACTTAAATTATATCGCGAAAGCCATTTCCAGGAAAATTTTTTCGGTTATGTACCGTTATGTAAACTATTTTCCACATTAATGGCTAACAAGTGAAATACTTTATCCCGAAAATTACTCGAGTTTAACTCGAGTTCAACTCGCTTCTAACAGGTGATGCTCGATCTGCCATTTTACCTGGCGATCTCACCACTAGTTGGAAATCATGGAAGGACAAGGTTGGTGGGGTTGTATTTATTCCTAAGGTTCGTGAACTCTTTATTGTTGATATTAGCCCGATTGTAACCCTTAACCACTGATGGGAGAGTCAAGTAATTAAAATCATAACTGATTAACCACTGGTTACTGAGATCTCTTCCCAAAAGATAAGATTGTACATTTCAAATTTTGCTAGAAACATCACAAAGTTTGGAATGAAATTTATTATTTATATTTGAACCATATATTTTTATATTTTAGCATTGCATTTATATTGTCACCAATTATATATTCAGTTTCGTGAAAATCTATTGTCACTTTAATGTAATTGTATGTGTAATACCATGGAGTGATTGAAATCCCAACTGATTAATTACTGGTCACTGAGACCTCTTGCCAAAAGACAAGACTGTGTATTATAAATTTTGCTAGAAACATCACAAACTTTTAAATCAAATTCATTATTATTGATTTCTTACTTATATTTAAATGATACACATGTATTTTTACTATACTTTAGCAATGCATTTATATGTTCAGTAAAATATATATTCAGTTTTGTGAACACATATCTCTTTAATGTATTCTTATGTGTAAATACACTTGAGTGCCAACATTTAGTACAAATATGAGAGTATATTAAGTCAGAGGTATGCATTAAATAGCAACATACACTCATTCTAGGACAGATCCCCTTTCATCAATTATTTGTAACGACACCATGTGCCAAACTTAAATACACATCTCAGAATATTTTAGATGTAACGTTTATTAAAAGCTATGCAGATCAAGAAATGCAATCATTTAGGAATGTTAAGAAATATAGCTGAATATTTAAAGTAACAAAATATTTACTTGTTTGTTTACTGTTAAGCTCATCAGAAGATAACTTCAATAATATTAGAAGAAAAAAAAATCTCTTGATAGCTTATAAGTTTTAATTTAAATAACACATACATATTTAAGAAATTTATCTGAAATGGTATCATTGTAACCACGCAGTACTCTTTATCATAGACATTTCTTAAAGGTACCTCATGATTTTCATATTCTATCAATTTATGATATCTACAAACATTTGGTATAATTTTGTTTCACATTACATCATTCTGGACAATCAAACAAAATATTTGATCCTGTGTGAATAAATATCTTTCTTTTCAATACATAAATAAATAAATAATTTATTGAAACTCTTAAGAGGGCTGTTCCATTTCTGCGAGTGTGGTTTATGATAGGTTCAAGAATGAATTTTGCGTAAACTATTTATAAATTTTCAAGAATTGGGAAATGAATCTTATACATCTTAATGATGGCTTTAAGATCATTAAGATGTATAAGATTCAGTTCCTGATTCTTGAAAATTCTGTTTACGTTTTACTAGAACAATAAATATTAATGTTAAAATTCAATGTTAAAGTCACTATACTTATATAGACTCCTATATTCTTTGTTCAATGAGAGTTTTTTTGTGTTATGGAATATTGTTCCTCCTTACCATTGTTTTTTGTTGCACCCTGACAGTACACCAATTCATGTTCTCATTTTGAAGTCACAAATAAGCCTGATCAGATTGGGTACAAATGGTTTCATGTTTTGTACTTTATGCTTTGTACTTGATAATGATGTGTACTTGTCACTATAATAAAATTATCTCTTTCTCTTGGAGAATCTATATTTGTGCAAAAACTTTAGACTGGCTAAGAATGTATTTGTAAAACATTTTATACAAAATTAAGAAAACGCATCCTTTCATATGATAAAACCTTACACTCTGGTCAATTGGAAATTAAGCCAGTAAAAAATTTCATTAAGGTTCACAATTTAAGAAATTCACTGGGATAGAGTAAGAAATCTAAAATTCGCCAGGAATCTAAAATTCGCCACCTCTAAAACCTTAGTTAATTTTATGAAGAAAATGATGTTTTTGTCCAAAAATAGGTATTTTTCGGTTCAAAAAGCCTTAGTTTACTATACAGTCAACAAATCTCACCACAATTCATTTATTTTACTAGTATTTTCACATGTGGCGAATTTCAGATATGTGGCGAATTTTAGATTTCTTACTCTAACTATTCACCAATGGTCACATTCTACAAGAGGTAATGATACAAATTTTTTAATATCACTCGGAGACGTGAGAGTTAATGTTTACTACCCAAGCTCATTAGCCAAAATTACTGAAATTACTCCCTAGAGAAAAGTTCCACTGATACATAAACTACTTCTATGCATACTTTGTAGAAACTCAAAACAAGTTTGTGTCTCTGATAGAGTTGACTAATCTGACACATGTAAGCACATTTAAAGTAATAAGATTCCATCTTTCTTTAAAAAAAAATGCAATATTTCTATTTTCAGCAGAAAAAAAAAATCAAAATACACTAGACAAATGTATGATAAATATATAAACTTCTTCAAAAATATACAAAACAACATGATTATCTATATTTCATATTGCACAAAGAAACTTAACTAATCAACAACCATGATTGAAAAGGCACATTGAACGAACTATTTTATCTACTCTCAGTAATAAATAAGACAAGATTCACACAGACCTTAACCCTTTTGCTGCCATGT
This sequence comes from Sabellastarte sp. h YS-2021, assembly GCA_964017235.1. NCBI lineage: Eukaryota > Metazoa > Annelida > Polychaeta > Sabellida > Sabellidae > Sabellastarte > Sabellastarte sp. h YS-2021. The sequence goes on from OZ024935.1 coordinate 46,077,973, forward strand.
CAGTCTGCCATAGTTGTTGGCTGTTTGTATAATTATATGCCATGTATGTCAACACTGGCTATTAGTTTTTATATTCACTAATCAATTCTGTTAGCTTGATTGTACAAATATATTCTGGTATATATCACTTAAATGATTGTCTGTTGAGGTATTGTATGTCATTTACTTGACAGTGAAATACTCATTAACTCCTTCGATTCGGAGCAGTAATGCTGGTTTGATATTTATATTTATTGAAAGGCACTTGCCATGCATATGGATGGACTTTTAATATTACTGTTTAAAATCAACCTCTCATACAAAGAACCAATAAGGTTTGTAGACGTATTTATCACTTCCAAGAATTACTAGAAACAAGACAGTAATTAATTGTTCAAAACAATAGCCCCAACACAAACATGCACATCCTCGTCAAATATTTCTAGGTATTCTATGTTCGGCTACGATCTCTGGGCAGATGGTTCTTGCCTCTTGTAGTCTGCTGTTGCCCATTCTTGCCACTAGGCGGCACTTCAGTCTGTGTAGGACTTGGTGGCATGAAGAACGTCCCATTCTCCATCATCTTCTCAGGAACTGCATTTTTCTCAATATGAAGGACATTGGTTGCCATGACTTCACAGTCTATCTGCATCATTGCAATGTTGCCAGGAGATGGCTGCATGCTTTCTGAAAATAGCAAGAGCAGCAACTACTGATTATAACAGTTTCTTTGACGTTTTCCTACTAAACTTGCATTTCAAGAAGCTATGCCAAGTGATTGCTTCTGGCAGTAGCAGCCTTTAATCAATTTAGGGCTACAATGCAGTTTGCCAGTACCAACTGTCACTTAACAGGAAACACTGATCCACATTAAACTACGTTCTTTTTAACCACTCTTCTTTTCAATTTTTTTTTTCTTTTTCCTTAAAATATGTTTAATGCTTTTTGAAAATATGGGGGTTTCCCCCAATATTACCTAAATCATCAAATAAATTTAGTACTGCAAACCACATTTGCGCCCAAATTAGTACATACATGTTATAGTAAATACACATGTTTACTGATTTGGTTAGTAAATACACATATTCCTAAAACATTTTAGTAAAATAAGCATATTTCATTACTTTTCATGAATGAAGTTCTGCACTGCAGGGATGTCTAGAAGCTTATTAGAAGAAGACAGAATTATCAAGAATCACCTGTTTATTTTGTGACCATAAAGGAACCATATGATATCATACAGCATGCTCACAGACATGCTGGCAGACCAACCATCACTTCCAAGTTCAACAACAAAGGACAAGTGGATTTTTTGGATATGCAATTTATGAAGTTAAAGGGTTTCAAATGGCTCTTGATGTACCAAGACCACATGACCAAATTGTGTGTTCTTTGACCACTTTTGTTTAAGAGAGCTGCCAAGATGGCATCAGATTTGCTTCAAATTTTCCAACTCATTGGTTTCTCCTGCCATCCTACAGTCTAACAATGGAAGAGTTTACAATGGAAGAGAGTTTACATGAGCATCACAGAAAAATTAAAGTCCATCTGGCTAGACCTGAAGCCAAGTCATCCACAAAGCCAAGGCTCACTGGATAGAGCCAACAGTGATATAAAAGGCGTGCTGGCAGAATGACTTGGTGACCACAATGCCAATGATTGGACTGTGGGGATCAAGTTTGTCCAGTTTCAGAAAAAATGCTGCCTACCATGCTGGAACAAAAGAGGTCCCCTTATGAAGCAATGTTTGGTAGTGGTGTGAAGATTGGCTTTGCCTGAAGGACCTATTAGAGACACTCAAGACAGAGGGAGATTTTGTGACTGTGATGAATAAGCAGTCTTAAAATGAAACAACAGAACCACTGCCTTCTACTTCTGCAACACCAGAACCACTGTCTGTTATCTGTTCCATTCCACAACCACAGCCTTCTACCTGTACCACTCCAGGGGCTGTATTCTACAACAATACTTAGATAAGGTGACCTTAGATCTACCTAAGGGAAGGTTTCTCACTTCAGTATTTCTTGTACTTTGTATTCACAAAACAGAAGTTGGGAATGTTGAGTTTCATCACTTCTATTGCCCGCTATCTTTACCACTTGACAACCACTATCTTCTATCTCTACCACACATGAACCATTCCAGTGTATCTCTACTACTCCAGAACCACTGCCTGACAGACACATAGCCAATCATTATGCACCAGTTTTGATGCCTGTTTGATGCCTTGACTAAGAAAGTCAAGCTGAATGCATGCTGAAGAGGAGGAGGCTAGCACTAATAGTGGCTAAAGTTGGTGATACTATGGCAATTCCCATACCATTAGTGGACAGAGGAAAAGGTGAACAAAGAAATCTTCTAGGCCAATTTGTGTCACATAATGAGGAAAAAGATCTCTTCAAAATGACTGCCAAGTGTGGCGTTTTGAATGGTCACTATCCAGCAACCAGTCTGAAGACTGCAATCATGCATTATTGAGTGAAGATGATATCAACCAACAACATGTGTCACTGACAAGGCAGCAACAGAAAACTGTCAAAGAGGTGGACAGGGTTTTGTATACAAAGAAGAGAAACATGGGAGAGGAAGTTATACCTTTTGTTTCATTTAGTGATATAAAGATTTGTGATTTAAGTAAATAGGAAAATTGCTATAAGCAGAAACATATGCTAACAAATTGAATCCTTCTCCTATTATAGGTTTATATATTTAATATAATTTTGTGCATATGTGAACATAAAATTTGGACTATAGAGTCACAAATTGGAGCCACATCCATGCATGCATACACCTGATCAAAGCACATCTTCCAGATTGTTTATAGTTTTCAACAAATCAAAAGAAGATGTGTATCATTTTAGAGCTAGGATTATGTGCATCACAGCTTATTAATTACATTATTATACAAGACCAGTAATAGTCTATTAAAATTAATTTTGTGACACAGAATTTTATACTTTAAAAAGTATCAACATCATGCTGTCAATCACTTGTGAAAAAAATGTGCAGTGCTGCATAAAATTCCACACAGTTTGTTTCTGTATATTAATGACGCATTCAAATGATGACTTTAAAACCTTACCATTCAGTCCCATGGCTGGCATAACCAGTGACATTCTAGGACGTCCCATTGAGTTGTTTGTGGCTGTTGCTGGGAGTAACAGCTGATCCTAAAAGAAAACAACAAAGATAATACGGTAAATTAAATTAACTTAAAAAGTTACAAGCTTAGCATTTGGAAGTTCAGTGGAAGAAGCTGTTTGATAGTGATGTGACTGGTAAACCGGTATCCCCGCTACTCAAGGTAGATATTACGAAACCCAGAAAGAAAATGAAAGAATATGTTGTTATTTTAATCTTTCTAATGTCCAATACATTTGTAAACACAATAAATATGGAAATGACGTCATATTTAACTTATATTTGGTAAAAATGAAGTTTATTAACTTCAATGTATCTCGTGATGACATTTCTTGTTTTAGAACCACAGTATTTCTTCACCATGTAAGTCACAAGCAAAGACATACTTGATGCAGTTCAGTCTCAAAAACCCGCAAAACTGACTTTGATTATGGTAAGCAATCTGACCACTACTATTAGTTATTATTATGGCCATTAGTGAAGGATCTGTTTTATGCTGTGTTATTTTTAATAATAAAAATAATATAACTATTATAATTATAATAAACTCACCCTCCTGAAGGAGACGACATAAAAGGTGTCATTTCTGCGGTGTATGGCATCCATGAACCTCTCGTACTTGTTGTCGTGCCCTGTAAACACCTGCAGTTCATATGCTCTGCCAGCTGGATCACTGAAAGTACACAGCGCAAAAAAATGTGTTATAGAACGCCTTTTTCATATTAAGTTATGCAATTCAAAAACCAGTGTCAAAGTCAAAGTTGCATTTCTATGTCCCTTTCATTTATTTATTTTGGTTTTTACATCGCGTTCAACACATTGTATAGGTCATATCACGACGGGTTGTTTTATGGGCAGAGGAAACCAGTACATACAGTTGGTCAAGGTTCTGTATTATAAACTGTCGATCAACGGCAAGCAACTACCAGCTTTCCCACTGGAGGTCGGGACGGGAATCGTACACCAATCTGAGAGGTGGGAGGCGAGAGTGTTACCACTCTGCCACCGTGGCCCCCCTATGTCCCTTTCAATGCTGGGACAGGCTTAAGTATTTGTAACATGTTTCCATGAGCCTGACATGACCACAGATGCAATAGTTACATAATCATTAACAAAGTTTGTGACTGTTTTCTCTCCATTTCAAATACAACATACAGTACCTTGCAAAACATTATATTTTACATAATTATTTATAAAAATTATAGATCTTAACTAGAAAAATGGTTTTTGAAAACAAAAACAGAGCCTCCCAATAAGTCAAAATACATGTCCCTAACTGTAAAATGTATTAAATTTGCTAATTTTTTGTGACTTTTGATGCATTTTTGCAGACAGGAAGTGGGCAATATAAGATCTGAATGGTACTTCCTAATTTTAACACTTAGTTAATGCATAAACAATACACAGAACATAACTGTAGCTTAATGTTAACTAATTTTATGTTTCAATATGTAAGTAATTTATAGATTGGGACCTTTTTCTCCATCGAACGATTATTCATTCATTAAAATATGATATTGAAATTTAATCCAATTAGTCAGCTAGTTGTATTTTGTATGTATGTACGTACGTCTTTTATATTTATACTCAGTGCAATACCTCCATGTACTACAGGACTCAAAGCACTACATGACCCATCTGACTGTACAAGAACAGTCCAACTCTGAAATAACTAACATTCCCCTAACTGAAGCACAGAGGCTCAAGGATGACAATTCATCAACGTTCTTGAGGTTCTTTAACCTGCCACTGGGGATAGGACCCAATGACAGAGGCCACCTGAGCTGCTATGTATCTGCCTGTACCTGGGATTGAACCCACGTTTTATAATTAATTATGACTTTCCTACATGTAGAATCACCTGAATTCACTGGGGAAGCTGTCCAATTCACTGGTGCCCACTTTCTTTGGGTGGTAGAGTTTCTTGGCTTTCTTCACCCTCAGTCTTTCCTGTGTATCCTGTGTGTTCACATCTTTCCTTCTCAGCTCTTCCTTCTGTCCCAGAAACCAGCCAGTGATCTCATTCGTCAGTCTGCAATAACATTAATAAGTACTTAGACTTAAAAGAGAATTTGTAGAGTAAGAAATCTAAAATTCGCCACCTCTAAAAACCTTGAATAATTCTTTGAAAAAGATATGTTTTGTCTTAAACTTGCTATTTTTCAGTTCCAAAAGCCTTAATTTACTATGCATTCAACAGATCTCGCCTCAATTCATGCATTTTATTAGTATTTCCACATGTGGCGAATTTCATATATGTGGCGAATTTTACGTTTCTTACTCTACTTGAAAAGAGCATTAGGAAAAACAGAATTTGAGTACTTGTAAGATAATAGAGTGATAGACTGTTCAGGGATACACAAGTACAAAACAGAGTTGTCTTTTCCTAGTTCGCTATTGAAAATTGTGCAAATATTCTCATAATCCAGACCTGAAATGAGCAATTTTATAAAAGGTTTTACGTCTTTTAAATCAAGCAAATACAGAGTTGTTTGATAATGAAAAGAATACTTGCTCAGGTGAAATAATAAAAGCGTACTCAAGTATAAATTTCCTACTCATTTCAGACTTATAAAGTATAAAGCACACATTTTAAACAATTAAAAAGAAGGCAGTAAGCAGGGATCAATTAAATTTTTTTTTGACACAAGTTAAACTTTACCTGAGATCATTATTTTATTAGCAGTTTCTAGGAACAGCAAACAAAATATGTGGCCAAGGGAGATCTAAGGCATTAAATAGTGTTAAATAGTGCCACACATTAACTTGCAAAACGGAGTGTATTGCATTAAAATATCAAAAATTCATGGGCAAAAAGAAGTGTTTGCAAAAAGCCAGATTTTGCTTGTGACAAGAGTTTTTATAAGCAAATTTCTAGAAATGAGAAGCAAATTGCTTCTTGGTTTAAGTGAACTCGGGACCCTTTGAAAGAAGGGAGTAATTACAATTTTTCCTATCCTGTCCATTTGTGTTTTACTAAGCACAATACAGAGTTGATTAGTACTTAACAATTCCCTTACCTCTTGGACTCTGTACTATTGTAATACATTGGACACATTGTCGAGAGAGAAAGCTTCAACCTCTCCACTTCCTTCATTAACATCAAACCCTCCGATACTTCCGTTCCTTTGCTGTTACCATGACCACCACTGAAACCTCCACCGAATTCTACAGACTTTTTCCAAGCATTGACTGTCGCCTCAATGTCATTGATGTTATAGGTGGCCTTACTGATGTCATACACGCCGTCCACTAGGCGCTCGCCCGAGTCGTCTAAGGACATGAGATGACGCGAGTGATGGGAGGTGGCAGCAGGTAAGGCACTGAGAGAAGGCAGGGACTGGTCAGATGAACTTAAGATACTTCTGTAAATCAAGAACATTGACAAAGCATGCTATAAATAAGGGATTCTTGTATTTTTTTTTACAATTGGTCAACTTCTATAAGAACACTGACAATGGATTGTAATTAAGGGATTCTCACAACTTCTCAAAATTGGTCAACATCTGTAAAGAAAGAATATTGATATGGGATTCTATCTACCAGATTCTAACAACCTTTTTGGAATTGGTTGATTTTTCGCAAATAAGAATATTGACAAGGGACTCCAAATAAAGGATTCTTACAACCTTCACAAAATTTCTTGCAAATTTGTGCAAATAAAGAACCATAACAAGGGATTCTAACTAACCTTCTCAGAATTGGTCCGATGAACTCAAAATACATCTGTTAACAGTGAACATTGACAAGAGATGCTTAATAACTTTGTGTTTTATAGACTGATTAGCAGTGTCTACTTTATATTTGTAACATTAATAGTGTTCTCAGACCACCATCAAAAGGCGGACTGAGGTTTGTCTTGAAATGATGAATGCAGTTCAACTGACAAAGGCAACTGTTTTAGCTGTGTCCCCAGGTTATATCAATAAGTAAACGTCAAACTTTGTTCACAACATGGTGTGAACTAAATTTTTGTTAAATACTGAATATAACTAGAAATAGGCCGCCCTGTTGATAGTAGATGCGAATAGAAACAGGATAGCATAGAAGAACACACATTATCATGTGTAATGTCCACCCATGAACCTTTTGCCCAAATTGTACAGTAGTCTTACAAGACCCTGTTTCATTTGTAAAATATATCAATGATGCTTAAATATTTGTTAGTGTAGATGTAAATTATTTCAGCTTCATGCCTTTTTGCATTGGTTGGGTTGAAAATTTTGACGAAATCACTCTATCTTGCACGGTTAAGAAGATAGAAGCAAATTCCTGTTTTTCTATTTTTGGCAAAAATTTGAAAATTCAAAATGGCCGCCATTATTGGGAAAAGGAAATTTTTTTGAAAATTGCCAAGAGTACATTTCTTAGATACCCTATGGGTCGAAAATTTCAACAAAATAACTTTATTTTGCACGGTTAAGGCCAGTTTGTGTTTTTCCATTTTGAGCAAAAATTCGAAAATTCAAAATGGCTGCCATTTTTGGGGAGGGGAATATTTTTGGAAAATTGCAAAGATTGCATTCCTTAGATACCCTGTGGGTCGAAAATTTCGACGAAATCACTCTATTACAAAATCAAAATGGCCGCCATTTTTGGGGAGGGGAAAATTTTTTGAAAATTGCAAATATTACTGTGGGTCGAAAATTTCGACAAAATCGCTCTATCTCGCACGGTTAAGGAGATAGAAGCAAATTTGTGTTTTGCCATTTTTGGCAAAAATTCGAAAATTCAAAATGGCCGCCATTTTTGGGGAGGGGAAAATTTTTTAAAAATTACCAAGAGTACAATGCTCAGATACCCTGTGGATCGAAAATTTTGACGAAATCGCTCTATCTCGCACGGTTAAGGAGATAGAAGCAAATTAGTGTTTTGCCATTTTTGGCAAAAATTCGAAAATTCAAAATGGCCGCCATTTTTGGGGAGGGGAAAATTTTTTGAAAATTGCAAATATTACAATGCTCAGATACCCTGTGGGTCGAAAATTTTGACGAAATCGCTCTATCTCGCACGGTTAAGGAGATAGAAGCAAATTTGTGTTTTGCCATTTTTGGCAAAAATTCGAAAATTCAAAATGGCCGCCATTTTTGGGGAGGGGAAAATTTTTGGAAAATTGCAAAGATTACATTCCTTAGATCCCCTGTGGATCGAAAATTTCGACGAAATCGCTCTATCTCGCACGGTTAAGGAGATAGAAGCAAATTTGTGTTTTGCCATTTTTGGCAAAAATTCGAAAATTCAAAATGGCCGCCATTTTTGGGGAGGGGAAAATTTTTTTAAAATTACCAAGAGTACAATGCTCAGATACCCTGTGGGTCGAAAATTTTGACGAAATCGCTCTATCTCGCACGGTTAAGGAGATAGAAGCAAATTTGTGTTTTGCCATTTTTTGCAAAAATTCGAAAATTCAAAATGGCCGCCATTTTTGGGGAGGGGAAAATTTTTTGAAAATTGCAAAGATTGCATTCCTTAGATCCCCTGTGGATCGAAAATTTTGACGAAATCGCTCCATCTCGCACGGTTAAGGAGATAGAAGGAAATTTGTGTTTTGCCATTTTTGGCAAAAATTCGAAAATTCAAAATGGCCGCCATTTTTGGGGAGGGGAAATTTTTTTGAAAATTGCAAATATTACATTCCTTAGATACCCTGTGGGTCGAAAATTTCGACGAAATCGCTCCATCTCGCACGGTTAAGGAGATAGAAGCAAATTTGTGTTTTGCCATTTTTGGCAAAAATTCGAAAATTCAAAATGGCCGCCATTTTTGGGGAGGGGAAAATTTTTTGAAAATTGCAAATATTACATTCCTTAGATACCCTGTGGGTCGAAAATTTCGACGAAATCGCTCTATCTCGCACGGTTAAGGAGATAGAAGCAAGTTTGTGTTTTGCCATTTTTGGCAAAAATTCGAAAATTCAAAATGGCCGCCATTTTTGGGGAGGGGAAAATTTTTTTGAAAATTGCAAAGACTACACTCCTCAGATACCCTGTGGGTCGAAAATTTCGACGAAATCGCTCTATCTCGCACGGTTAAGGAGATAGAAGCAAATTTGTGTTTTGCCATTTTTGGCAAAAATTCGAAAATTCAAAATGGCCGCCATTTTTGGGGAGGGGAAATTTTTTTGAAAATTGCAAATATTACATTCCGTAGATACCCTGTGGGTCGAAAATTTCGACGAAATCGCTCTATCTCGCACGGTTAAGGAGATAGAAGCAAATTTGTGTTTTGCCATTTTTGGCAAAAATTCGAAAATTCAAAATGGCCGCCATTTTTGGGGAGGGGAAAATTTTTGGAAAATTGCAAATATTACATTCCTTAGATACCCTGTGGGTCGAAAATTTCGACGAAATCGCTCTATCTCGCACGGTTAAGGAGATAGAAGGAAATTTGTGTTTTGCCATTTTTGGCAAAAATTCGAAAATTCAAAATGGCCACCATTTTTGGGGAGGGGAAAATTTTTTTGAAAATTGCAAAGAGTACACTCCTCAGACACCCTGTGGGTTGAAAATTTCGACGAAATCGCTCTATCTCGCACGGTTAAGGAGATAGAAGGAAATTTGTGTTTTGCCATTTTTGGCAAAAATTCGAAAATTCAAAATGGCCGCCATTTTTGGGGAGGGGAAAATTTTTGGCAAATTGCAAATATTACATTCCTTAGATACCCTGTGGGTCGAAAATTTCGACGAAATTGCTCTATCTCGCACGGTTAAGGAGATAGAAGCAAATTTGTGTTTTGCCATTTTTGGCAAAAATTCGAAAATTCAAAATGGCCGCCATTTTTGGGGAGGGGAAAATTTTTGGAAAATTGCAAATATTACATTCCTTAGATACCCTGTGGGTCGAAAATTTCAACGAAATCGCTCTATCTCGCACGGTTAAGGAGATAGAAGGAAATTTGTGTTTTGCCATTTTTGGCAAAAATTCGAAAATTCAAAATGGCCGCCATTTTTGGGGAGGGGAAAATTTTTTGAAAATTGCAAAGAGTACACTCCTGAGATACCCTGTGGGTCGAAAATTTTGCCGAAATCGCTCTATCTCGCACGGTTAAGGAGATAGAAGCAAATTACTCAAAAGTAGTACTGAAAATACACAATGAAGTACCTAAATGGCTATTACTCATGTACTGACAAAGCTATCAGTCCCAAATGCAATACCAAGCGAGCTATGGACATAACAATCTTGTATTCAAAATTGTAGTAAAATATCTTTAATTATTTTGGCTTAAATGCACGGAAACCAATGGGTACTGAAAATAGCTGTACTTAAGTATTACTCAGTAAGCAAAAGAGGTACAACAGCCAAAAGCAATCCCAAGCAAGCTACTGACCCAATAAGCCTGCATACCAAATTTGGTGACAATAGCTCTAATACTTTTCCTTTAAATGAGCGGAAACCATGCGTGACGCCGGACATCGGACAACGGACGGCCAAAAAAGCAAAAATAATATATCCACCCCCCAGGGGGGTGGACATAATCAAACTGCAGAACACTGTAAGCCATTTATTTCATTCTTGCATTATTATATTAGATATGCATAGATTTTACGCGATTTTAAAGCTCCAATTCAAATTTGTTCCATCATCATACAAATCAGACTTTGTTGTAGTTAATTACTTCTAAAGAACAGTTTGGACATTGCAAATCCCTGCGCAGTACTTACACTAAGTCACTGTTTACGACCAATTACATATAATAAACTTTACATACGTGAGAGGACTGAGATTGAGAGTCAAGAAGAGGGCGACTGCAAGTAAAGATATAGCAGCTTTCTTCACTGAACCCACACGGGGCACTCGATTACGCAGTGCCTCATTCTGAAATCAAAAATATAATCTTTATGTATTTCACAATTAAATAATGATAAATATTAAGTCTTGTTAAGCAAGACTTCATAAACAATATAGTAACTGATGGTGTTCTGGTTAAAACTTGTGTAAGTAATGAGGTTTAATTTTAAAAATTAATTCATGTATATTCTTTAAATTTGGAAAATTCTCACTACATTCAACGATAAAACTAATGGTGTGCCATATATTGGAGATTTCATTGCCAAAAACTCTTTTTTATGCAGACACCTAAGAAACCTTATTAAGTTCATGAAATGGCGTGTGGCCGAGAGGCACAATGCAGGCGATCATTATTTGTTCAATATGAAGCTTTGTACACAAAAAAGTTCTAAGATAAAAACTTTTTCAATGCGTAATTCTCAGACCAAAATATCACATGCATACAGAATTACATGTATGAATGTGAGCTCTGTTTCATATAGACACTAAACGCTTATGTCAAATCTCCTGTTTAGTGATGGTCTTCTTTATGTAAAAGAGATTAAAATTCAAAGTTTATGATTTGACATCCCATTCAACAACCAAGGTAATATTAGGATAGTCCCCTAGTGTTGCCAATTCTGGGAATTGAACCCACTCAGAGGAAACAGCCTATGATCAGATGCCAAACTTGTTAACCAGTAGGTTAAATATGAATTGGATTTCAAAGATGTCTTGTACTCGTCATTTTATCTGTGGGACAGACCCTGGAATGTTTTCTGCTTTTGCCTTCTAAATCTGCCTGAGACCCCGTCTGTTAACAACTAGAAATAGGCCGCCCTGTTGATAGTAGATGCGAATAGAAACAGGATAGCATAGAAGAACACACATTATCATGTGTAATGTCCACCCATGAACCTTTTGCCCAAATTGTACAGTAGTCTTACAAGACCCTGTTTCATTTGTAAAATATATCAATGATGCTTAAATATTTGATAGTGTAGATGTAATTTATTTCAGCTTCATGCCTTTTTGCATTGGTTGGGTTGAAAATTTTGACGAAATCACTCTATCTTGCACGGTTAAGAAGATAGAAGCCAATTCCTGTTTTTCTATTTTTGGCAAAAATTTGAAAATTCAAAATGGCCGCCATTATTGGGAAAAGGAAATTTTTTTGAAAATTGCCAAGAGTACATTTCTTAGATACCCTATGGGTCGAAAATTTCAACAAAATAACTCTATTTTGCACGGTTAAGGCCAGTTTGTGTTTTTCCATTTTGGGCAAAAATTCGAAAATTCAAAATGGCTGCCATTTTTGGGGAGGGGAAAATTTTTTGAAAATTGCAAAGATTACATTCCTTAGATACCCTGTGGGTTGAAAATTTCGACGAAATCGCTCTATCTCGCATGGTTAAGGAGATAGAAGCAAATTTGTGTTTTGCCATTTTTGGCAAAAATTTGAAAATTCAAAATGGCCGCCATTTTAGGGGAGGGGAAAATTTTTTAGAAATTACCAAGAGTACAATGCTCAGATACCCTGTGGGTCGAAAATTTTGACGAAATCACTCTATCTGGCACGGTTAAGGAGATAGAAGCAAATTTGTGTTTTGCCATTTTTGGCAAAAATTCGAAAATTCAAAATGGCCGCCATTTTTGGGGAGGGGAAAATTTTTGGAAAATTGCAAAGATTGCATTCCTTAGATACCCTGTGGGTCGAAAATTTCGACGAAATCGCTCTATCTCGCACGGTTAAGGAGATAGAAGCAAATTTGTGTTTTGCCATTTTTGGCAAAAATTCGAAAATTCAAAATGGCCGCCATTTTTGGGGAGGGGAAAATTTTTTGAAAATTGCAAATATTACATTCCTTAGATACCCTGTGGGTCGAAAATTTCGATGAAATCGCTCTATCTCGCACGGTTAAGGAGATAGAAGCAAATTTGTGTTTTGCCATTTTTGGCAAAAATTCGAAAATTCAAAATGGCCGCCATTTTTGGGGAGGGGAAAATTTTTGGAAAATTGCAAAGATTGCATTCCTTAGATCCCCTGTGGTTCGAAAATTTTGCCGAAATCGCTCTATCTCACACGGTTAAGGAGATAGAAGCAAATTTGTGTTTTGCCATTTTTGGCAAAAATTCGAAAATTCAAAATGGCCGCCATTTTTGGGGAGGGGAAATTTTTTTGAAAATTGCAAATATTACATTCCTTAGATACCCTGTGGGTCGAAAATTTCGACGAAATCGCTCTATCTCGCACGGTTAAGGAGATAGAAGCAAATTTGTGTTTTGCCATTTTTGGCAAAAATTCGAAAATTCAAAATGGCCGCCATTTTTGGGGAGGGGAAAATTTTTTGAAAATTGCAAATATTACATTCCTTAGATACCCTGTGGGTCGAAAATTTCGACGAAATCGCTCTATCTCGCACGGTTAAGGAGATAGAAGCAAATTTGTGTTTTGCCATTTTTGGCAAAAATTCAAAAATTCAAAATGGCCGCCATTTTTGGGGAGGGGAAAATATTTTGAAAATTGCAAAGATTGCATTGGTTAGATACCCTGTGTGTCGAAAATTTTGCCGAAATCGCTCTATCTCGCACGGTTAAGGAGATAGAAGCAAATTTGTGTTTTGCCATTTTTGGCAAAAATTCGAAAATTCAAAATGGCCGCCATTTTTGGGGAGGGGAAATTTTTTTGAAAATTGCAAATATTACATTCCTTAGATACCCTGTGGGTCGAAAATTTCGATGAAATCGCTCTATCTCGCACGGTTAAGTAGATAGAAGCAAATTTGTGTTTTGCCATTTTTGGCAAAAATTCGAAAATTCAAAATGGCCGCCATTTTTGGGGAGGGGAAAATTTTTGGAAAATTGCAAAGATTGCATTCCTTAGATACCCTGTGGGTCGAAAATTTCGACGAAATCGCTCTATCTCGCACGGTTAAGGAGATAGAAGCAAATTTGTGTTTTCCCATTTTTGGCAAAAATTCGAAAATTCAAAATGGCCGCCATTTTTGGGGAGGGGAAAATTTTTTGAAAATTGCAAAGATTGCATTCCTTAGATCCCCTGTGGGTCGAAAATTTCGACGAAATCGCTCTATCTCGCACGGTTAAGGAGATAGAAGCAAATTTGTGTTTTGCCATTTTTGGCAAAAATTCGAAAATTCAAAATGGCCGCCATTTTTGGGGAGGGGAAAATTTTTTGAAAATTGCAAATATTACATTCCTTAGATACCCTGTGGGTCGAAAATTTCGACGAAATCGCTCTATCTCGCACGGTTAAGGAGATAGAAGCAAATTTGTGTTTTGCCATTTTTGGCAAAAATTCGAAAATTCAAAATGGCCGCCATTTTTGGGGAGGGGAAAATTTTTGGAAAATTGCAAAGATTGCATTCCTTAGATACCCTGTGGGTCGAAAATTTCGACGAAATCGCTCTATCTCGCACGGTTAAGGAGATAGAAGCAAATTTGTGTTTTGCCATTTTTGGCAAAAATTCGAAAATTCAAAATGGCCGCCATTTTTGGGGAGGGGAAAATTTTTTGAAAATTGCAAATATTACATTCCTTAGATACCCTGTGGGTCGAAAATTTCGACGAAATCGCTCTATCTCGCACGGTTAAGGAGATAGAAGCAAATTTGTGTTTTGCCATTTTTGGCAAAAATTCAAAATGGCCGCCATTTTTGGGGAGGGGAAAATATTTTGAAAATTGCAAAGATTGCATTGCTTAGATACCCTGTGTGTCGAAAATTTCGACGAAATCGCTCTATCTCGCACGGTTAAGGAGATAGAAGCAAATTAGTGTTTTGCCATTTTTGGCAAAAATTCGAAAATTCAAAATGGCCGCCATTTTTGGGGAGGGGAAAATTTTTGGAAAATTGCAAAGATTGCATTCCTTAGATCCCCTGTGGGTCGAAAATTTTGCCGAAATCGCTCTATCTCGCACGGTTAAGGAGATAGAAGCAAATTTGTGTTTTGCCATTTTTGGCAAAAATTCGAAAATTCAAAATGGCCGCCATTTTTGGGGAGGGGAAATTTTTTTGAAAATTGCAAATATTACATTCCTTAGATACCCTGTGGGTCGAAAATTTCGACGAAATCGCTCTATCTCGCACGGTTAAGGAGATAGAAGCAAATTTGTGTTTTGCCATTTTTGGCAAAAATTCGAAAATTCAAAATGGCCGCCATTTTTGGGGAGGGGAAAATTTTTTGAAAATTGCAAATATTACATTCCTTAGATACCCTGTGGGTCGAAAATTTCGACGAAATCGCTCTATCTCGCACGGTTAAGGAGATAGAAGCAAATTTGTGTTTTGCCATTTTTGGCAAAAATTCGAAAATTCAAAATGGCCGCCATTTTTGGGGAGGGGAAAATTTTTTGAAAATTGCAAAGAGTACACTCCTCAGATACCCTGCGGGTCGAAAATTTTGCCGAAATCGCTCTATCTCGCACGGTTAAGGAGATAGAAGCAAATTACTCAAAAGTAGTACTGAAAATACACAATGAAGTACCTAAATGGCTATTACTCATGTACTGACAAAGCTATCAGTCCCAAATGCAATACCAAGCGAGCTATGGACATAACAATCTTGTATTCAAAATTGTAGTAAAATATCTTTAATTATTTTGGCTTAAATGCACGGAAACCAATGGGTACTGAAAATAGCTGTACTTAAGTATTACTCAGTAAGCAAAAGAGGTACAACAGCCAAAAGCAATCCCAAGCAAGCTACTGACCCAATAAGCCTGCATACCAAATTTGGTGACAATAGCTCTAATACTTTTCCTTTAAATGAGCGGAAACCATGCGTGACGCCGGACATCGGACGCCGGACGCCGGACATCGGACATCGGACATCGGACAACGGACATCGGACATCGGACATCGGACATCGGACGGCGAAAAAAGCAAAAATAATATATCCACCCCCCAGGGGGGTGGACATAATTATTAGGCATCATGAAAGTATTGATTATATAAAATTCACTACATTACAGATCACAAACCTCTTTCGCTAGCTGCTCCAGTCTTCTCTTAAGATTATGGTTTTCACTTTTTAACTTCTCATTTTGATGGGTATATTCTTGCAATTTTTCCTCAACAGTTGACAGATACTGAAAAATATATAAAGATTATCATTGTTATACTAATTTTTACATCAATGTTATCTACATAAACACCTGGGGCCGTATTCACAAAAGGTCTTAGCCAAGTCTTAGGCTTAAC
Source organism: Sabellastarte sp. h YS-2021 (assembly GCA_964017235.1). Lineage (NCBI taxonomy): Eukaryota > Metazoa > Annelida > Polychaeta > Sabellida > Sabellidae > Sabellastarte > Sabellastarte sp. h YS-2021. The sequence goes on from OZ024935.1 coordinate 46,094,078, forward strand.
TTTTGTATAAAAATATAGCCAACTTAAGCCTAAGACTTGGCTAAGACCTTTCGTGAATACGGCCCCTGGCGTGGTATTCATATAGAATCTCAAACTCACATACACGCTCCCTAGTTTTAGGGTTTAAATCGTACATTTGTAGTTTCAACTCAAACTTTAAACTCAATTTAATAAAAAAAAGAAAACATATAATTTTCAATGGAAATGGTTTATCTATCATAATCTGATATTTATATTTACAAGGATGACTACACTGGTCCCTCTCTATGTTAGAAAGTTGAATACAAAAAAAAAAACCAGCCGATTTCCTTACATTAAAATCTTTGGAATATTTGAAATAAAACTTGCTCCCAATATAAGCAATTGTCATGGTTATTTTGGCCTCAAATGCAATACATGTAGTATCCAATATACATGTATACTCTGAAGCTTAAATGCCATCTGTGTTTGTACACAAATGAAAATACAACTTAAAACAGCTTTTATTCGTGGGTGCATCGCTTATCAGTATTAGGGTTGTCGATATCGATGTCCAAAGACGTATATCAATATCACCATTTTAGGTAAAACTGTAAACTCACTGCCAATGTATGAAATAAAGCCTAAATCTGAAGAAATTGTACACTTTTATCTCATGTTTTTGTAGTTTTCAATGAAAACTGTCATCGTTTTGTTTTGGTAAAGTTCACTTCCTGTTAGTGATTGGGGATATGCTAGAATAAAAGCATTTTTGGTATCCCAGATTTGGACTATTTAGTAGACATTAACAAATGAATCTCTCACCCCTCCCCTCCACCCCGATATCGCCCGATATTAAAGTAGTTTTACCTTCAATACCGACATCCACACAGCTAAACAATTTACCCACTAGTTTTTATTAAGTATTCTTTGAATGTTTTTTTACATCACAATTTTCTTTCATTACCTCTTTTTTCCGTTTCCGTGACAAACATGCAGACTCTCTGTTTTTAATCATCCTTTGTTGTCTTTTCCAGGATTTTAGCTAAATGACAACAACAAAGAAAAGAAAATGACAAACGAATGAAATGCTCATAAAGGTAATGATAACCTATATATAATTAAATATAATGTACCATCAAAATTGACATAAAACTGCAAAATAATTAATGTAGTCATAACACAGTGCTTCCTTTTAATTTTTTTTTAATTTTCATTCAGAAAGTGACCTCAATACCTCAATGCTTCACAGCAATCTTTAAAACTAAACTAAATCCAGTATTTCATACTATTATCACTGATATGGTAAAATTTAGCCTCAATTGCGTATGAGCCATGATATAAAACAGATAATGTCTTTATGATATATTTTGAAGTTAATAAACTTCATGTTTACCCAATATAAAGAAAAAATGTGACATATTTCCCCACATCTATGTTTTTGTTCATTATTTTGATGAATTATGAGCCACTGGTAAACCTACAATAACGACGTTTTCAATAACCAGCTAATTAATTTCTGTGGCTTTTATAATTATAACAAGTGGGAGATCTGTTTCCCATGCACAACTCAATAATTACTATAACCCAATTAAAAGTGCTGTAATGTCTTACATCTATGTCAGTCACAGGCCCACATCCTGACGTGACGGGAAATCCTGCAGGTAACGTTATGGATTTCGAGACAGTTGCTCCAGCTTTTTGACTTATGACCGATGCAGTCGCCAGATTTGTGTGATTAGTGGCGTTACTTGTAGCTATTCTTGAGGCAGTTGTTAGGGAGCTGGTTGGCAGGGTAATCTTGGTAGCCGTGGAGACGGGTGCTGTTGCTGTTGTCGACTGGCTTGGTTCGAGTTTGAGAACTCCTTGTGCCGTGAGCTTTGCAAATTCCTCAGGTGTCAAAACCAGAGGCTTACCTTGTGCTGTGAAATAAATGCAGGTGTAAATATATTATCGTTATTATTATCAGCATGAATTTCCAGTGTTCTTCTTCAAAGAATACTCCCTTTTGTAGCACCCAAAGCCAAAAAATGTATCACTTTACACGAAAAATAACAGAAACCTGACTATTTAACTAGGGCTTTGTGAGGTTTCCCCAATATTATGAAATGGTTCCAATTCTTTGCGAAACTAAGTGCAAAGTAGCAAAGTGACTCAACGAAAAAAATATTGACATCTACTTGAAATCAATAAAGCAACTTAGGTAAACATTAATAGTTAATCAGATTCCTCCACTTGGTATTAGCTTTTCACATAACTTTCCTTACTTTTGAAGATATCTGACAATTTATTTTCATAAAATTTGTTTATGTCATTTGTTATGTTGGTTTCAACGAATGCGGGGAAAAAAAGGCCTCCTAGAAAAAATGCCTCCTGAATATTTTGTGACTAGGAAAAAATGTGCACCGGTTTCAACAGTACAACAGTAGTCTTTCTTAATTATCTACTTCAAATAATCCATTAATCTTTTCTCAAACAAATACACAACTACTTTTACATTTTAATTGCTTAATGGATTAGCCAACCTACAAAGTGTACAAAAATATCGAAAAAAAAAAAAAAATAAAAGTACTTTATATCTTAATTTAAATTTATTTAAATGACTTACGCAGTGTCTGTACTTTGGTGGTTTTTATGTTACTATTGGGTACCACTGTACTTCCTGTGGAATGTTGACCTGCATTGACAGGACGTGGTTGTATCTTCACTTTTGAGGTGTTGACAATTTTTTTAACGCGGCCATTCTGTGTATGAGATACTGGAAGAACAACCTTAATGGGACCACCATTCACTGACTGTAATAGAAAGAAAATAAAACAGATATTAATTCAGAAATCATAACTTTAACTGGATACTGGAGATAAGGTAACCTCAGTAAATAAAGCACAATCTCTACTTTTCTACCTTCTATTATTCAAATACCTCAATACTTTAAATTATCTGGACTCTCCCAAATTTGCATTTCCTTTTGCGCTTTATACCAAATTACCTCTATCACATCAAAATCTTGCACCAAAACACTGAGTCCTATAAAAGGGGATTTACACATATCAGCAATACTAAAGAATTTAAAATTGTGTGGACAAAATATCTTTGGTGACAGAATTTTATTTATTTTGTCAAAAATATTTAACAGAAACGACATGCTAAAGGGAAATACTGCATTCAGATCACAATATGTATAATGTGTCAAATCTTGATTAAGTTTTGGTTCACATGTTGTTAAAAAGTTATACATGTCTTCATTGAATGTTTACTTTATTGTCAAAATGGCAGTGAATGGATATTTTGTGTTCAATTTTTACAAATAATCTTTGTGATGTCATTCTGATTTGTGGTGCCACTTTGGACATCACTATACGTAAATACCAGTACTTTTTTACATACATTTTTTACTTTTATTTTTGTAATAGAAAATTCTAAGGCACGAAGTCAAAACCACTATAAATCAAGGACAGGCGACCATCAATAATAGGTCTGCCCAGAACATGAAGCAGCTATAAAGGATACACCTGGTTGAAAAAAAGTGTCTCTTTAACTTGCGACAAAACAAGACTTAGTATAGAGATGGGGCAGTTATAACGCAATCATGGGGAGGTTCTCAGTAGTACATTGGTTTGCAAGTTTGGCATGTAATCACAGGCTGTCACCTCGGGTGTGGTTTTGGCTCCACAAGTGGCAATGCCGAGGTCATGTTCCAGTACGATACTGGAGGTTAAATGAGATTTTTAAATAGGGATGGGTGGGTACCAAAAATCTGTACATCGGGAGGTCACCATGCAAAACCATACCAATTTCGGGACTCCGCATTTTGGTATAGCCCAAGCAAACATGGACGCTTCCTCTTAACGACATCGCAATAAAAGTGCCCAAATGCACAAAATATGAGATAAATCTGTACAATTTCTTCAGATTTCTGGTTTGTTTCCAATATTTTAAGTTTTCCTTCCATTTTATGTGTTGACAAGTGAGATTGAAGTTATAAAGTGTCGTAACCAAAACACGGCATTTCTGCTCAAGATAATCGCTATGAAAGTCTTGAAATGTATGAAAATATGGGATAGAAGCCTATACTTTCTTTAGATTTTGGGTATGTTTATAATATTTTAACTGTTCCTTCCATTTTATATGTTGGTAAGTGAAGTGGTAGCTTTAAAAAAATCTCACAGTATTTCTGTAAAATGCTCTCAATACGGAGACAACAGGCCTACCGACCCATCCCTATTCAAAACACTAAATTCCGACCTCGATATGAATATACTGAGGAAGGCCATTCCACTGGGTTGGAGCATCACTTGCAAAATTTGTATATCATTATGGACCTTTAACCAATGAATGGCAGATGTCTAATAGATGAATAAATTCTTACCTTATTCACTGTGACCATATTCTTGCTGCCATTACTTGGTTTATTCGCCACAAATGTTATTGCTCTGGCTGCAGTACTAGTATTGTGCCCACCGTCAATAGCACTGCTATTGAGAGTATTGTTTGTGGAATTGTTCACACATTTCACATTCCCCGCTACATTAAATCTCTGTTCCGGTGTTTGAACCGACCCTATTAATGGATGCTGGTCTGCATGCGGAGTAAGGGGAGGAGTATCGGGAAGTTCTGATTTAATGAACTCCTCAGTTTGAGAATCTGGGGTCATTAAGTACAGCGGCTCAGTACTGCTACCTAGTGAGCCCAGGTCAAACTGTGAGAAAAGATCGGAGGTTTCAGAGTGTTCAGAGAATTGTGGGAGATTCGGACTGTAGTCCATGAGTGCGTTCTGAAAATATATAAAATTATAAATATTTGAAATACTAAGACTAGAAATTGATAGTGTATCTTCTAGGCCTACCAGAGTAGTTAAATCCTAACAAGGATTTTACAGGTAATAAACATCAACTCATAACATTAAAGATACTGCAAATAATTTTGGTAACTATAGACAGGCCCAAATGGTCATGAAATTATTCTGATACAGAATACGAGGAAATCTCCATTATCTGATCTTGCAAGGGACAGATTTCAGCGAATGATTTTTTTTTGTATAAAACAGAGCTCATAAAAGAAATCATGTCTTTTACAAGTTTTGTATTTAAAAATGGGAGGAAATACAAATATACAAGAGTTTTAAAAATCAAATGTTTGGAAAACAGGAGGTCAGGCAGGAAAGGTTCTAACATACTATAAATTGATGGTATATGTTTTAGGGTTGTAAACAGTGCTGCAATAGTCAAACTGTACAACAACAGACTAATAGATTGTACAAATTACAGCATACCGAGTCATTTATTGTGAATTTTAAAAGCTAATCATGTAGAAGCTAACAGACCTGCATGTGTGAGCGTTATCATTCTGAAATGTATGAAAAAATACCTAAAATTCACTAAATGAAGTCACATTTTAATGCTATAAATTGAAATTTAACATGCTCTCTATGTAATGAAAGGTAGTAATAATGGAGATAATTTTCAGCAGGTTTGAAGGGGCATATTACTGTTAGAGTAAGAAATCTAAAATTCGCCACATGTGGAAATACTAATAAAACAATGAATTGAGGTGAGATTTGTTGAATTTACAGTAAATCAAGGCTTTTGAACTGAAATATACCATGTTTAAGACAACGCATGATTTTCTTCATAAAATTAAACAAGGTTTTAGAGGTGGCAAATTTTAGATTTCTAGCGAATTTTAGATTTCTTACTCCATACTATTTGTTTATAAATTTTAGTAAAACTAATACCTGTGAGTTGACTGAGTCACTGAAGTCACTGCAGTTGGAGGAGGTTGGGGACATGGGTTCATGCTTGATTGACAGACCTAAAAATAGAATATACAGAAGGACCGCATACAGAAATGTGCCTCAGCTCGACCTGTTGAAAGTACCAAACAACTTTTGGTCAACTCCATTCCAATTTTAGTTTCTGGTAAGTCTTGTTACTTGTCTTCTTTATTAGTCTCCCCCTGCAGGCAACAATAACTTATTCTTTTTTCCAAATAATAATATCTAAGAACATTACAATTCACATTGCTCTATGATTTATTATTGGTAATTAGAAATCTTATTTATAAAATCAAAAAAAATGGGTGAAATTCGCCACAAACACAAAAGAAGCAAATTTTTTTGTGCCGTTTTTTTATCAGCAGAGAACGAATGCCTGATGTTGATGTAGTGATAAAAATGTCAAACATGTTAAGAATTTTCCACAGGTCAAAGAAATAGGAGGTTTTCTCACTCACGAATTTCCTTTGCTATTGCCATTTTCAAAACTCTGACTCTATGTTCATTTGGCTGTTTAATTTATTAATTTACTTCAGGGATTTTACGTTGCTTTTAACACTGTACAAGTCATATCACAACAGGTAGTTTTGTGGGCAGATGAAACCAGTACATACAGTTGCTCAAGGTAAACTGCTGACCATCGGTAAGTAACTACCAACTGTCCAGGGTTTGAACCGCCGACCTCAGAGGTGGGAGCCGAGTGTGGTACAACCGCGCCACCGTGGCCCCCTTGGCTGCTTAATACACTACTAATAATTTGCAATCATATTTCACGGTTATTCTCATTTTATGGCAATATATTTCAAATAATTTTAAAGCACATTTATGACTGTTTTTTTGCAATTTACCGATAATGATTATACAATCGATGTCATTGGTTATAGTATAATATTATCATGAAAGACCATTTCAATGCCACACCTTGCACCACATTTTTTTTTTTTTTATTCCACATTTATTTATCAATATTTTCAATGTTATTTATTCAATTTCTTGTGACTTCATGTGCAACTCCTGCTTTTTCATAAACAGTACCATTGTCAATGCTTCTATCAGTGCTGTCACTTTTTCAATGTCACATTTTTTTTTTTTTTGTAAATTAACAAAGTAACATAAAATCAATGTCACTCTGAGCTTAAGTGCTTCAATGCCTGATATTGAATGTGCAATTATAATGCATGGTTTGCACTTCCTCGCAATGTTTTTAATGTAAATTTTATTACAGCTCTGTGAATGTTTTTGAATGTGTAAACGGAATATACAATCAATGTCAAATGTTTAAAGAATAATTTCAATGGGTCCACTACAATTAAAAGAGCACTCGGAAAGCGCATACCTCCGCCAAGGCCCAGCACCTCCAATGTTGCTTACGAGTACAAAGATAAAAAAATCCTTTAAAAATGTCTTGGATCCGGAAAATGATCTGGATCAACATCAAAACGTTATCATCTGTTTCTTCTGCCATTGCTGACACTGGTGTATACTAACTTTAGAGTACCTAAATTCACATCATTTTTTTTGATGATTGTAAATGCCCATCCCTATCTTTTAGAAATATTTGGTCACATCGCCCATTGGCATTACAGAACACAGTATCGGTGATCCAATCTAATCTACTGCTTTGTAGGCACAATATCTTCCCCACAAAGGGAAACTCAGTGACCATAATGTATGAAAGAATTGACAAAGGGGACAGTCTGGGTCAGTAATCCAGGTTTGTGGATGTGAACAGAGGAAAGAATACTAAATGGGGAAACTAAGTTAAAGAGTCAATTTTTAAGAGGTTTCTTCAATGATATATAATCAAAGAACTGGTTCTTATGATGAAAGTTAGAGAATTCCAGAAGGTTGATGCATAATGGCTGAAAGAGTTAGAATATGATCTGATAATACCCACACTTTTGGCTTTACTCAGCTACAACTGATTTTTTTAATGTAAATTCTAAGTCGAATACATCAGAATATTTTTGAATTATGAAAAGAAACATACAATCAATGCCACTGTCTGAGCCATCGCTCCCATCCTTCCAGATATCTTCTTTGAATACATCTTGTACACCTCCATCAAAGATAGGTATCTGAAAAGTCACACAACAACTTTTAAGTTATATAACGTGAAACAGCACTTATTTCTATACATAATATTGGAGTACAGTTTAGATTTCAAAAGTTTCAAAGCCAGCCACTTATGCTAGGAATTGTAAACATTCAATAATTTTGACAGTTTCATAGGCTGTCATGAATAATATTTTGTACCCAAGTGCCCTTTTTATCGGTGTTCTACTATTTTACTGATTGCTCCAATTGACAAATTTGGCAAAATTTGACCAACTTTCAATGATAAAAGTGAGAAGTAACTCAATTAACTACTATGCCACAGAGGTACTGAGAAATATTTTTAAGTATTTGCATAACTAAGTATCATACTTGTCACAGTGTATTTTCTTTTTGTTTGTTTCTTTTTTAATCAAAAGGACAACTGCAAAAATTTAGTCAATGGTCAAATTATTGGCTGTATTGGACTCTACAACAAATTGAGTTATTTTACATCGATGATTTTCTTTTCTCTGGTATAAAAAATATTTAACAGATCAATTTGAAACTGTCTATATCATACAAGTTCAAGAAAAAAAAGCATAAAGGTTGAATAAATTTCAGTAAAAATTGCAGGTTTTAAGTCACATTTCTGTTTGTCCAAAATAATATTCTTATAGTTTAAAAATATGCATGAAATAAATGGACACTGAGATTGGGTAATAACAATTACCAATATCTAAAAATATCACAAGGAAAAAGTTACCAGGTTTCTCCACAAGGAAGTGAGATATTATATTGATAAGAATAACATAGACTACATGATACAGTACTGGAAAATGAATTATGTTCAGCCAAACTCTTGATCCTCTTTAGTAGTTTCAAGTTTGACCTATAAATAAGCTCCATTCCAACTTTAACAGTACATTAAAGCGATTAAACATGCCTTCAACATCAATAACTTATTGCTCCAAGCAAAGATAATATTTGTAATGTTACAAATACTACAACTAAGATGGGACATGAAATTTTACAATATTGCAACCTATACAGAGCAATACAGTTGATAATTAATATTTCATAAAGGTGCTATAAATTCCTGTGCTCTTATTGCAGGTCATAATTTCCCACATTTCCATGAAAAAGCTGTAACATAATGACATAATGAAATATTAAAATCACAATACTCTGCATTGTGCGTCGTGTCTCTGTACTAAAATCAATGTCACCATTCATAGGACACAAATAGATACATCAATAATTCTATTGTGTGCTGAATTCAGTCTCACTACATTCAGATTCAAGTGAATATTTCATCATTCCGTGTGAATATTTGCAAAAATGAGACAACATTTTGAATTCACTGAAGGAAGGACTTAAGCAGTGGTCCAATTAAACTCCTTTCAGTACAAATCCCTGTTAAGTAGAAGCAGTACTGGGAAATTTTACAGGCCTACCAGACCTGCGACTCAAAAATATTACAGGTCTGCAGCAAATTGAGAAAAAGTTGTCACTTTGTATTTCAGTGTATGTCGAATCAACACTGAGTTTCAAAACTGAGCATTCAGTAGCACGTGCTAAAGATAATTGGTTTAATATTATTTTCTATTATGGCAAGACTGTAAAAAAAAGTAAAAACCTCATCGAGTTCAATGATCTAAAAAATGTGAAGAGGTTTCTTGAGTTATAGCAAATCTGGACCTGTACCTCCAGAAAGATACAGGTCCATGAGAACAGTTAGAGTAAGAAATCTAAAATTCGCCAGGAATCTAAAATTCGCCACCTCTAAAACCTTAGTTAATTTTATGAAGAAAATGATGATTTTGTCTACAAATTGGTATTTTTCAGTTCAAAAAGCCTCAATTTACTATACAGTAAACAAATCTCACCACAATTCATTTATTTTATTAGTATTTTTACATGTGGCGAATTTCAGATATGTGGCGAATTTTAGATTTCTTACTCTACCAGTCTTGGGCACGGGAGTACATGTTAATTTCTTTCACTGATTAGAAGAAAATATTGGCTTCCAAAGGCCCATTAATACCAAACTGATCCAATACCATACTAACGGTTACACTCAGATATAAGGCCTCTTTTTAAACTGAATAACAGAATGGTGAAAAAGTTTTTAAAATCGGTCAAGAAGTAAAATAGTTTCAAAATTTAAATAACTTATCTAGGTCGCATAATGGAGGTGCAAACTGGTGGGAAGTAATTCAACGAAACACAAACAGACACATTGTGACTGACAAAGTTGTGAAAAAAACATACATTAAACATACCGGTATATTATCATATTTGACTTAGCTCTAATAACTTATTACACATCACCAATTTACTGGTCTGACCTATTTAGCTGTTTTGTTATTTTGATAAAATTTGTTTTCATAAGTTTCGGGGTAACATGGCCTTTTCTCTTTCACCAGTCTTTTCAATGAATATATAATAAAGGAAGTGACACACTTATATGTACCACAAGAACAATTTATTTCAAGTGCTGAACTATTGAAATATAGAATAAACTAACATAATTGTGAATTTGCCAGACAATCTAAAACATATGTTCCATTACCTCATGGTGAAATGAATTTTCAATGACAAACAAAATGTACTTATTTTGGGGCTGGTAAAGAGTACCGAAGTTCTTTTTAAACAGTTAAGAGTTTTTGGATAATATTGACAACCTAACCAGGAAAAGAGTACTAAATCTATATAAACATTGGCAGTTTTCAAATTATGTTTAAACTGATATAAAATGGATAAATTTTTGATAACTTTCAAGGAAAAATCGCATATTCTATTGTATTTATCGCTAGAAAGTCTACTGACTATTCACTGAAGAGTAGATTAATGATGATGAAAGACCATATAAGTATGACAATTTGTGCTCGACTGGCAACTCTTACATACTTTTGTAGTCAGATTATTTACAAAAATCAAAATCGGTTTCCAGGGCTTTAAAATGAACAAAATCTAGCATTTCCTAGTGAACTGTATTGTCCCTGGACAAAAGACAACCAGGTTACAAAAGTGTCTATGTTTCAAATGTATCCTATTACGTCCGCTAGAGTTTTCACAATGATGAAACCTTATCAATTGTATAAGTAGGCCGGCGCGTAGTACTCATCCATATGTCATTTTAACATAGTTATCAGTTTTCAACAGCATGTTTGTCCATGTGGTCATGTCTGCACACTCTGTATTAAGTCGATAACATATGTTTCTAAAACATTACACAAGTTCAAATAAACGCCCAAAGTAGAACAACTCTCAACATGACAGGTCACATAAATTTTAAAGCAGTATAGGTCAGAACCTTTTGTACAGTCATTTCTGTAAAGTATTTGATTTCTGCTTGACATCTTTGTCCTTATGGCTCCAAAAGGAGACCTTGTATCTGGCTACTGTTATTATTGAACAATGAGCTGTCCCAATTATCCATAGCAACTCCCCTCTTAACCCCTCCAGTCTGTACTTTAATACAGATTGTGAGAGAACTGAGAGGACATAGTAGTTGCTACGAAAAAAAATTGAAGAAAGCTGTACCAGATGCAAATCTCTTACAGAGCTGTGTGTGAGAAGTGAATCCCACCGAATGTGTCCTACTCAAATATGAGGTGGACTAAACTACAACTTCAGGTACACAAGCCCATTAGTTTGTAGCTTTAACTAGCTTGTGACCCCACCACTAAAAGGTGTGCCCTAGGTTCTATTAGTCTAGTTGAAACTGAATATACCGGTATATCAAAACTAATATGCAGTAACTTTTGTACCATCACACTACCTTCTTTTTAATCTCTGTTGTTTGAAGAATTTGCAAAATTTGCATGATTTTCATTATTAAATTTGGGGTGAATTGTTTTTTGAGAATATTTACTAACTGCTAATACCAAACAAGATGAAGAGCATACATCTTTCTAAATTTCATATTAAATAATTCATAACTCTAAGCACCAGTGAGTACTCGAATAGAGTTTACTATTCTAATGATAATCTAACTTCTGCTCAACATTATTTAAACACCTTGATGTCACTGGAAAGTAACTTCTTGCTGGGACACAAGCCTACAAGAAAGGGTTCTACTCAATCATGTTCAACTGTAATATTGTGTACAGGGAGACCTTGAATTGGGAATCTTATACTAAGGGTACTCATTTTGGCAAAAATGGCAATTAAATTTACAAATTTGTCCATTAAAAGTAGCAAAAATTGATCTATTTCATGACCATTTTTATGCAAATATTGTCAAAACTGTCATTGCTACAACGGGAAAAGGGTTCTCATACTAAATCTGTATTCCAGAAATCAAATACTCCATTATTCCACCTTTTTTTTGTGAGTATTTCAATACACTCTAACAGCCCTCAGATGGCCCTTTAATATAGGAGACCATTTGTAGCTCTGATAAGCAGGTCTGGTTTTATAACCTCCCCCAAGGATTAGGGCTGGGACGGGTGCTGAAAAACGGCATCGAGTACTCGCCCTCTCACAACCGGCCTGAATTCGAGTAACCGCAAGATTTAGTAGCTACCATTAGAAGTCTTCTGAAAACAAATAGTCGGTTCCAGAAACGAAACTTTTGAAGAAAAACGTCTTCTATTTGACCAGATATTATAGAATATGGAGTAAATTATATGTTTTCAAGAAAAAATAACTTTAATTGATATTATGTGACGGAAATGCTGAAATGTGGCATAGTTTACACAAGCATTTCATTACGTGGGTGATAATACAATACCTCGTGAGTAACCGAGGATTTAAAATGGACTCGAGTACTAGCAAAGATCGACTCGTCTATCGAGGCTCGAGTACTCGTTCACAGCCCTACCAAGGATGTAATATTTTCCTGACCATTTGTCAGTTTGTAAGCAGGATTACACAAATACTACTGGTTGGAACTCCATGGAATACAAGATCAGTGGATGGGCCTTGGTCCAACTTACAACACATTAAATTTTGAGACTAAACTGGATCACCATCTGGATACAATAAGAAAAAAAATCAGGATTTTCCCATTTAATTATTATTACATGCCTTGGTAGAGGTCTGCACTCTCTGAGTGTTCTTGTTTCAAAATGATATCACTTATTCAACTCAAGTCTATGTCTGCTGTACAAAACTTTGTGACAATAAGAACTCTCCCATCATTATTTTAGAAAAATACAGCAATAGTACTGTTCTACACAATATTATAATTCAGACTTCCTATCTCCCAGGCCGCACTTTTCTCTACTATAACACTGAATGCCATATGCTTTAGACACATGAAATCAATATGTTAGTTGCTTCAAATTTGTTATCTTGGTCTATTATTGCCTTTATTGGATTTCAAACCTGTTGGTAACAACTGTATTTTTCCCAAAAGATCTTGACACTTCCTATCAATATGAAACTTGATGATTGTATTTTAGAGCCAAGTAGATACAGACCTTTCTCTGAAACACATGTTAGTCTTTTGTCTGCAAAAGGTATCAAGAGACACTTAACTCTTCTATTGTTCTCATTTCAAATTTCTTGTTCAAAATTTCACATAAATTCTCAATTGAAATTTTGTTACTTTGTTAAGAATTTCACTATGGCATTTAAAATGAGGAAGTTTGAATCCTCCACTTTGTTTGACTATGTGGGTCGATTACATTCCAAACTATGCCACAACGACACATATGTGCAACACATCATCTGTAAAGTTTGCACTTTTTGTGAAATTTGACATTTCAAACTTATTCTACTGACTCTAGTTTAAAGGTCCGTCTTAAAATGTAAAACCTGGTCACTTGTCTCGTAATGCCTAGTAATGTGTACACTGGTTTTAACTGGCATTTATTTCATGACTTTATACAAATATTAGTCAAGTTCCTTCATGTGCTACACAGAGTAATTAACAGGGATGATGTTCACAATAGGGATTCGAGCAAAGAATAGTGAAGAATCAACTCAAATACACAACTTTTAATAACAAATTTGAGATGATTTTTGGCTAATTTTTTACCAATCCCTTTTGTGAAAATGGCCCTGATCCTTAGACAATCTTTCCAATTTGATTTTATTGGTTGAGTTAGAGTATCTTGGTACGTTGATGTATTCTCTGGTCCATTAAAAATACTTTAAAAGCATTTCTTAATTGCAATATGGTCTGTGTGTGTGTACACAACTTGAAAACCATAAATCGCATCTAGGCCATGTTTTCATATCACCTGGGGTCTACCCGTAACCTGATCCAGCTCAACGGTTGTCTGGATCAATAATTCTTATCAGGATCCAAATCATAAATCAAACTCTTTAGGTTTTTCTTCAGTACTACCTGAAGGCATGGGATTAAATGCATTTGGAGACATTGCTGGTTTTCACATCCAGTAATGTGAATACATTACCAAAAAGAAGTTTTTTTAATACTGCCAGTACTCAAATAGGAAAACTGTTTTTACATTTTAACTTACATTAACTTATAGAGTAAGAAATCTAAAATTCGCCACATATCTGAAATTCGCCACATGTGAAAATACTAATAAAATAAATGAATTCTAGTGAGATTTGTTGACTGTATAGTAAATTAAGACTTTTTGAACTGAAAAATACTAATTTTTAGACAAAAACATCATTTTCTGCATAAAATTAACTAAGGTTTTAGAGGTGGCGAATTTTAGATTCCTGGCGAATTTTAGATTTCTTACTCTATCACACCAAACATTTTCAACAATTTCTCTGTTCTCCAATATTTTCAATTATTCCTTTGTTCTTCAATATTTATACTCAAAAGCTGCTGTCACATTTATTTTATAAAGGTCAGCTAAAACCAAAAGACGATTCAAACATTACCTGCAGACAACATCATAAATGCAAAAGGTGAATATTCATGCAAATTAATGTGACATTTTATTGGGTGAAATTAATGGTGAAGCACTAGTGTGACAAACGGTGCCTTCACTCAAAACACCACGGACAATTTGTGAAAAGTCTCAAATGTAGTGACATTTATAAATTTCTAGAAACCATGTCAAGTTTTTTTATATATAATTTACAACTACTCATTTGCCTTTTCTCCATGGCATTCAGAGTTTTGCAAAAATTAAAATAACCCTGTCATCAAGAACTTTGTTTAAATGAACATTTTACCCAGTCTTATGGATTGTAATACTATTCTTTATTTCAAAAATTCAAAAACATTCTTACATCCAGGTCATGTGGCAGGTTGCTGATGAGATCCTCCGTGTTGATACTGGCTTCTATATCGACGCTATCAAACAGCCTTTGTAAGTCATCACCACACGACTCTAAGCCCTGGCCTGCAAAACATGGAGCACTAAGTACTAAGTAGATATAATATTACACTGTGTATATGTTGTGACAGAACTTCAAATCTGGCAAAACATCTAATAGGAAGTTGTAATGACAGAACTTTCAATGCTTGTGTTTCATTCCTTTGGAGGAATTTGAAGTTCTGTTGACAGAATTTGACAGAATTTCAACTGTACAAAGTTTGCATTTTCATAAAAAAGCTTAATGGTGGTGTGGTAACCACAAAGTAAACAGGAAAAGACTTTTGACACAATATTCAGCTGGAAACTGGTTTTTGTATACCTGTGATAGATGATCTTTTAGAGGTGATGAAAATGCAGTATACAGAATATTTTTTGTTGTCAAATTCAACAAGGCACTGCTTTTACACAAATATCTGGTATTTGCCTAAATTTCAGGCTTATTGATAAATTGTTAGTACATGGTAACTCGACACATCGTGCCAAAAGATGTTATATCTAGTTGAACAAGGGGTCTTAACTCTTAATGTCAACAGAACAATTCTCTTACTGCTTGGCTTTGGGACATTGAATTATTCCTGGAACTGAAGGTTGAGAATCTCTGCATTTCAAGTCATGCCAAGACATTCAGAAGTGCAATGGTAACATGTGTGATAAGCCTTGTCTATAAATATTTTATTAAAGTGTGTCAGGGGCTATTTGATGTGGCTTTATACAACAAATTAGAAGCTTCTTTGAAATTGCATTGATTTATTGTACAAAATGTCACCCATCAGGAAACATAAAGAGGTTAAATGGATTGAGATATTTAGAATGAACACAATGCTAGTTATTTGTACCCAGTTTGAAGTAATTTTGTAACCTGCAAGTTTGTTAATATTCATGTGCATTTACAAAATTTATTCTGAATGCTTTGATGTTTTGTCAGTATGAAAAAAGTTTCTTCATGACATCTCAATTAAATAAGGATACACATCAACGATTCAAAGATAATACTGCAATATGGGCTTACTCAAAACTGTTGGTGGTAATTGCACCCGGATGTGTGATACATCTCAAAAAGGTTAAGGTAATAAGGTACAGAGAATTAAAAGTGTACTGGCAATCAAATGACTTTCATTTAATTACTTTGATGATGTAACTCAGGGGTAGTAAATTTCCTACTTACTAATTCTTTTTTTATTTCCTTTTTTTTTTTTTTGTACAGTGGTAAAATTATTGCTCAAATAAAAGCCCTATATATTTCAGAATATATGCATGGATTAGATAATTTCCAATATTCTGTTAAAAAACTGCACCATTACTGTTTTTTATTATTATTATTATTTCACAGTTATTACAGTAAACCAGCTGTAATTTACAGAATAGCAACTGGAATACCCCTTCATACTGAGAGTAACAGTGTAAAAGATTGGCTTCACAGAAAAGGATGCTCATTAATTAGCCACCACAGTATGACTGCATTCTATTGGATTTTATCAGATTTATTATTTACCCACATTTATTGTAATAAATGGCACAAGCCATTATGAGACATGCATGAATATTTGTCACTGCATTGATTAATAAATATAAGGTTGCATAAATTACTGTAGAAATCAATGCTATTTTTTCTTCTTATACAAATATGCCTTTGTTGCAGAAAAGGTGTCTCTTCTTAATCTTGGCAAGCAATGCCAACGCTATATTTCTACAGGTGTAAATGTTACCTTCGGGGAGGAAGACGTTTGTGGAAACTAATTAAAGAAAGTGTAGAAGTGTAAATAACTAAATATCCAACACTTGTTGCTTTTTTCCTACTTTTGATGAAACTGTGCTGTTAACAGTAATGTAAAACCCTTAGTAACGTCTCTACGAAAACATCATGATCCAGTGATTTACTGATGTGTGTAGTAGAGCGGTTTGTCAGATTCACATCAAAATATACCATTGTACAGTTGTTGCTTTCCCAACCAAAAAAATCCAGCAGTTACAACTTACATTTGAACTTGTGGCATCATCAATTGATCACGTGATGTCACAACAATATCATGCGTCACTTGAAATTAATCAAGACTTTTTTAGTACAATTTCAAGATCTTGATATCATCGATTTTTAAAATTATTTACATGTGAGGCAAATATTACCATTATATCAAAAAACATGTTGATACTCAAAACTTGTGTTAATGTGAGACAATCTTTTTTACAATTTGTGTTCATTTCCTGTGAAAAAAATTTCAAGCTTCATGACCTCAGTTTTATTCTCAAGCTGAAACTAGAGGATCGCTCGCAAAAAAAAAAGATAATGTTTTTGCATAGCAAAAACAAAGCGTCCCGAAAAGGATATAAAGGTGAGTGCTAAAGTATTAAGAAAATGCTTCGTTTCTAGCCTTATACTGTTGTGGCAACCAAAGTCAGCGCAGTCTGCTCTATCTAGCACGGTTTTCAAGATACAAGCATTTTTGTGTTTTGCAAAAAATAAAAAAATTTAAAATGTCCGCTATATTTGGCGAGACAAAAATATTTTGAAAATTGGCATGGCTACTCTGCAGAGATACCCAGCAGGTCCAAAATTTTGTTGAGTTCGCTCCATATAGCACGGTTTTCGAGATATAAGCATTTTTGTGTTTTGCAAAAACTTTGAAAATTCAAAATGGCCACCATTTTTGGGGAGACAAAAATTTTTGTCAAGACCACTGCCGTGGTGTGTATCTCCCGCCGAGCATTAAAGCAGAAGAAATTTTCGTGTGTGAAAGGTCTTCCAAAAGTAGGTGAATGAGTTATTTGAGAAAAATTTGCTATCTGCAATACTATTAAGAGATAATTCACATTTACTCATTTTGAGTAGGTGAATAATTATCTATGGGTCTGAAACTTCACCAAGTGAAAGCTCTCCCAAAAGTAGGTGAATGAGTTATTTGAGAAAAATTGGCTATCTGCAATACTTTTAGAGATAATTCGCATTTACTCATTTTGAGTAGGTGAGTAATTAGCTATGGGTCTGAAACTTCACCATGTGAAAGCTCTCCCACAAGTAGACGAATGAGTATTTGATAAAAATTGGGTATCCGCAATACTTTTACAGATCATTAGCATTTACTCATTTTGAGTAGGTGAATAAATAGCTATGGGTCTGAAACTTCACCAAGTGAAAGCTCTCCCAAAAGTAGGTGAATGAGTTATTTGAGAAAAGTTGGCTATCTGCAATACTTTTAGAGATAATTCACATTTACTCATTTTGAGTAGGTGAATAATTAGCTATGGGTCTGAAACTTCACCAAGTGAAAGCTCTCCCAAAAGTAGGTGAATGAGTTATTTGAGAAAAATTGGCTATCTGCAATACTTTTAGAGATAATTCGCATTTACTCATTTTGAGTAGGTGAGTAATTAGCTATGGGTCTGAAACTTCACCAAGTGAAAGCTCTGCCAAAAGTAGGTGAATGAGTTATTTGATAAAAATTGGGTATCCGCAATACTTTTAGAGATAATTCACATTTACTCATTTTCAGTAGGTGAGTAATTAGCTATGGGTCTGAAACTTCACCAAGTGAAAGCTCTGCCAAAAGTAGGTGAATGAGTTATTTGAGAAAAATTGGCTATCTGCAATACTTTTAGAGATAATTCACATTTACTCATTTTCAGTAGGTGAGTAATTAGCTATGGGTCTGAAACTTCACCAAGTGAAAGCTCTGCCAAAAGTAGGTGAATGAGTTATTTGAGAAAAATTGGCTATCTGCAATACTTTTAGAGATAATTCGCATTTACTCATTTTGAGTAGGTGAGTAATTAGCTATGGGTCTGAAACTTCACAGAGTGAAAGCTCTCCCAAAAGTAGGTGAATGAGTTATTTGACAAAAATTGGCTATCTGCAATACTTTTAGAGATAATTCGCATTTACTCATTTTGAGTAGGTGAGTAATTAGCTATGGGTCTGAAACTTCACCATGTGAAAGCTCTCCCAAAAGTAGGTGAATGATTAATTTGACAAAAATTGGCTATCTGCAATACTTTTAGAGATAATTCGCATTTACTCATTTTGAGTAGGTGAGTAATTAGCTATGGGTCTGAAACTTCACCAAGTGAAAGCTCTCCCAAAAGTAGGTGAATGAGTTATTTGAGAAAAATTGGCTATCTGCAATACTTTTAGAGATAATTCGCATTTACTCATTTTGAGTAGGTGAGTAATTAGCTATGGGTCTGAAACTTCACCAAGTGAAAGCTCTCCCAAAAGTAGGTGAATGAGTTATTTGAGAAAAATTGGCTATCTGCAATACTTTTAGAGATAATTCGCATTTACTCATTTTGAGTAGGTGAGTAATTAGCTATGGGTCTGAAACTTCACCATGTGAAAGCTCTCCCACAAGTAGATGAATGAGTTATTTGATAAAAATTGGGTATCCGCAATACTTTTAGAGATAATTAGCATTTACTCATTTTGAGTAGGTAAATAATTAGCTATGGGTCTGAAACTTCACCATGTGAAAGCTCTCCCAAAAGTAGGTGAATGAGTTATTTGACAAAAATTGGCTATCTGCAATACTTTTAGAGATAATTCGCATTTACTCATTTTGAGTAGGTGAGTAATTGGCTATGGGTCTGAAACTTCACCATGTGAAAGCTCTTCCAAAAGTAGGTGAATGAGTTATTTGAGAAAAATTGGCCATCTCCAATACTTTTAGAGGTAATTCGCATTTACTCTTTTTGAGTAGGTGAGCAATTAGCTATGGGTCTGAAACTTCACCAAGTGAAAGCTCTTTGGGATAGCTGCTCTGCAGAGATACCCTGAAGATCAAAAATTTCGTCGAAATCGCTCTATGTAGCATGGTTTTCGAAATATTAGCATTTTTGTGTTTTGCAATTTTTGCGCAAAAATTCGAAAATTCAAAATGGCCGCCATTTTTGGCAAGACAAATTTTTTTTGAAAATTGGCATGGCTACTCTGCAGAGATACCCTGTGGGTCAAAAATTTCGTCGAAATCGCTCTATCTAGCACGGTTTTCGAGATATAAGCATTTTTGTGTTTTGCAATTTTGCGAAAAATTCGAAAATTCAAAATGGCTGCCATTTTTTGCGAGAAATTTTTTGTTTGAAAATTGGCATGGCTACTCTGCAGAGATACCCTGTGGGTCAAAAATTTCGTCGAAATCGCTCTATCTAGCAGGGTTTTTGAGATATAAGCATTTTTATGTTTTGCAATTTTTGCGAAAAATTCGAAAATTCAAAATGGCCGCCATTTTTGGCGAGACAAAATTTTTTTGAAAATTGGCATGGCTACTCTGCAGATATACCCTGTGGGTCAAAAATTTCGTCGAAATCGCTCTATCTAGGAGGGTTTTCGAGATATAAGCATTTTTATGTTTTGCAATTTTTGCGAAAAATTCGAAAATTCAAAATGGAAAATTTTTTTTCAAAATTGGGATAACTACTCCGCAGAGGTACCCTGCGGGTCAAAAATTTCGTCGAAATCGCTCTATCTAGCACGGTTTTCGAGATATAAGCATTTTTGTGTTTTGCAATTTTTGCGAAAATTTCGAAAATTCAAAATGGCCGCCATTTTTGGCGAGACAAAAATTTTTTGAAAATTGGGAAAAGTACTCCGCAGAGATATCCTGCGGGTCAAAAATTTTGTCGAAATTGCTCTATCTAGCACGGTTTTTGAGATATAAGCATTTTTGTGTTTTGCAATTTTTGCGAAAATTTCGAAAATTCAAAATGGCCGCCATTTTGGGCGAGATAAAAATTTTTTGAAAATTGGGAAAAGTACTCCGCAGAGATATCCTGCGGGTCAAAAATTTTGTCGAAATCGCTCTATCTAGCACGGTTTTCGAGATATAAGCATTTTTGTGTTTTCCTTATTTGGAAAATTCGTAATGATTAATTAATCATTAATTACTCGGCCATTTCTTGACCAATCAATGCCAAAATCTAATGATTTCCAGATTTTAATAGAATGAATGTATTTGCCAAGTTTCAGGTGAATTGATAAAATTCCTTTCAAGTTATCATCCGGACAAGCTTCCCCATCGAAAAAAGACATTTTTGGTCATGTGACCTCTCTGATTGGTTGAAATGTCACTGCAGCATATTCAAAAAAATTCCCCAGGGCTACTACCTAAACCTGCCAAATTTGAAAAGAATCCGCCTAACGGTTACAGAGTTATAAGGAAAACAAAATGCGGAGCCGGCGGAGCCGCCGGAGCCTGAAGCTCTCCCATACACAAACAAGCGTCACTTGCGGGACGCTTAATGAAAGTTATAAATCAACAGTGAAGTCATAAATACTTCAAAACACTCAGCTAACATCTATTTTTAAATTTTAATTGTGATAATGTTATGAGGACTCTTCTTTTGTTATTATGACTTCTCGGTGTTGAACTCTATTAAACTGAATCTCAAAGTACCAGTATTAGAGAAATAATGTTCATTAAAAAAGTCATATTTTAAAGTTGAACATTTTCTGAGTTTGACTGATCAAGAAAATCTATCCCTCTTAACCTTCTCAAAACTGTGTAACCTGTTTGGTCTTTGACCAGACCAAATACATTATTGTTTTATTGTGTATGTGGTATACAGATCTTGAAACTATGACCACCCCATTTAACTTTTGAAATGAAACCCTAATCATGAACAATATGATTTCAGTCCTTCAGGCAATCATTGTTTATTAACTTCATTGACCATACACTGACCACACATGGGGCCACTTAAAATTTCATTACTCAATACCTCAATAAAACCCAAAGGCAAGACAGCTCACCACTTCAAAATCTGAAAGGGTTCCCCAGGGATTCCCAAGATACTCAAACTCCAAATTAATGACAAATTTGCACCTTCTCTATAGTTGTGAGATTTTTAAAAAAGATATGATAGCAAAGATTTCAAAATGAAGTGTCATTCTGACTTTTGTACATGGAGCCTTTTGTCTGATTAAATAAAGTACCACAGTTTAATTTGGGGAAAACAAACTTAGTTATGGCTTTTAAACCTTAAACCTGCGTTACTTTCTCAAACAGCAGTAACATATATGTTACATTTAGCACCATAACAGACCTTAAGCTTGAGTGTATTATCCAAGCATAAAATAAGTTGGCTGTTTTAGTCTTCATCCTTTTGTAACATCTAATTTTAAGAGTTGAAGCTGCGGTTTATAATAGGCAGATGACAATAAAAGATAAATTTCTGAGTTTATGTCATTTAAAAATTTTTGAAATATATTTTAAGTAAACTTTCTTTGAGCAATAGTCATGGACTTGTCCTTTTAGCTTCCAGTACACATGTTGAGTATTTAAAGATGCTCAGTACCTTAATATGCAGTAATAATATGGTTTTACCTTTAAGTATGCAAATTTTGAAAATACTTTTTTTTCAAAGTTACACTCAACACTGAAAGTAACACCTGGGAGCATGTATACTTCTGAAGTGTCTGTCATTTTAATTTCTATTTAAACTGACCAGTGAGTGACCATAACAAATGGCAAGATGTTACCCCAGGGCTGCAGGTGTCAGTAATGTGACACTGCCAACAGAATCTCCACTTTATTACGAGGCTGAGGTTTCCATTGTATAAATATGACTCAATAAATACAAAATTGAAAACAATCACTGATTGGAATAAAATTATCCAGTCACCACCCCTCTTATTAAAACTTTCTGACTTTCATTCTTCCACTATTTGTTTAAAAGACGATGATCATTCATTCGACTGATTGATAAATTGATTGACTGGGTTTAAAATTGCCTAGTTCAATACACTATATTATAAGGTCGTATCACTGGGTAGTTGGGCGATGGAACATATTATTTACTTGCATAAATTGAGAATAGTTTTGAATTATAATCACTCCTCTTTTATTTATTATCTTGTTTAACCTTCATTATTGGAATTTATTTTGTGTTTCAATTTCTGCATTGTGAATATTTCTTTTGATCTTTCTTTCGTACATTTTTTAATGCCACCATTCTAAAGTTGGGGTTTTACGCCCCGTTTAACAGCTTGGGTCATATTGGGACAGGTCCTAAGCATTGCCACTTGTGGGACTCGAACCTACGCCACCATTCCAAGTATTGGTGAAATGTGCAGATCAACAAAAAACAAACTGAAAATTTATGATTTAGTGTCAGACTTGTAAACAAAGTAATAGAAAAGTAATAGATTGGAGTCAACTTCGATGTAATAGTAATAGTAATAGATTAAAATTTTGAAATTAGTGTTTGGTCAAAATACAGAGATACTGCATGTTAAAGTTGTATCTATGACACAATATGTACAGATACAATTCACCAAAATATTATAGTATACTTTCTTGGTAAAATACTCGTATCGATATATCACTTTCTTGGTTTCTGATGAATTTATATTATTAAACTACTGATTTCAATAAGAAGAAAAAGCTTTCAATTTTAAAATATCTGTATTTCACTTCCTTTCTTATGTTACATTAAAATCTACAACATTTAAACTTCATACTCTTCAACATTTCCACTATTAAGTTTTGGGTTAAAAATAGCAATTCTTCCCAGTCAGAAAAGTTTTGTTATAGTTGGTATCATGGCACATATAACATACAAATTAATTTCAGTGATGTAAGAATCATGGTAAATACTTTTCTAGTGAAGGATATGTTTTTGTTTTATTCATTCTCTGAAATAATCTGGATATGAATGCAACAGTAACTAGATTGGGCCAACTCGGCGCCAACATATCCCCAGACAGGTCATCACTCACGCCACAGGTTTTGATCGGGAATTTTTTAAAACATAATTACCCATTATTATATGAACTTCAGCACATCAATCTACTCTGTTTATATCTTCCCAAGGAAGATGGTGTATCCCCAGACACCGAATACATAACTCAAATTATATTTTCAATCTTCCTGCAATGATAACTCTAAACCTATTTTCAAAGTATTTAAATGATTGATGATTGAATGTCCATTCTAAAATAATAATCCCAAAAGAGCATATCTGTTTCTATATTTGTTGACAAATAAAATATTATTTTAACTCAACTCATCATACTTTTCAATCTTCCTTCAAAGTATTTAAATGATTGATGATTCAATGTCCATTCTAAAATTCATAATCCCAAAAGCGCATATCTGTTTCTATATTTGTTCACAAATAAAATATTATTTAAAAAAAAATTATTTATATTATTATTTTATTATATTATTTTTAGAATTTGCAAATTGTTTTCAGTTATTCATTTCCTCTATACCTATATATGTGGTCCATATATATGCAACCTAAATATGTGACACAATCTCAGTTCTGACTCCCCTTTGTGTTATATGTAATGAAGCCCACTACCTCCCACCCCCACCCCTCTCCCCTTCTCCACACCTCTCTCACTATTACACAAGATCTGCAACCCCATTGAGTTCTTTGTTTCTCATCTGATATCATTAAATACCTTTGTTTATTTAGTGTCACTCAATATAGCTGGAGGTCCCAGAGGTGGGGATAAATGGTAAACAAACAATCTATATAAAAGGGGTACTCAAATACAAAAAGAATTGAGAATTTTAAGTATGTGATTATCAACTGAAATGAGTTCATAACTGTAGGAGCTGTGTCAAAATTAACTGAGGCAAGTTGAATAAAACTGGGCTAGTTGAGGGTTAAAAATCCCCTAGTTTTACTAGATAAGGATATAATTTCATTAATATTGGGACTTAAAGCTCACTTAAAGTGTCCATTTTGTCTACTTGAATATGTTTAACCAGTTTCATTTTAAAAAGTTAAAAACTCAGCAAGCAGAGGTATAACACACAAAAATAAGTTCTTAAAAGACTAAGATAGCCATAACATTATTAATAATCAAAATTTAAATAGACAGGCATTTCCTTTGAAAAATTCAAAGATTTCAGCTCTATAACCCACATAGTTTGACAGTTACTGGGCTTTAAAGTGGCATAATGTCCATAAATTGGGTTTCTGTGGGCATTTTACAATTGTTAAAGAGACCTTAGCAATTAAACTACATAACAAACAAAAATTATATATAATACAGTTTAAGACTTGTCACACTAAGCATTTCCAAATAACAGGGCAAAATACGGAAAAAATGTCAAAAAAGGCACTTGGGCGAGTGTCTATGGCCCTCATACACAGGTTAAATGTCTACTAAAAACCTTGATTTTCGGCACATGTAAAAAGGACATAATAATGTATTCCCAGATGGGATTTCAGCTCCATCAATCACATAGTTTAACAGTCACAGGGCTTAAAGGTGGTAAAAAGTCCAAAGTCGATGTGGCTTTCAAATTAAAGCTTCAGACTTAAAATTTGTTACATACTAAGATTACACATAGAATATGTATCTAATAAAGTTTGAAACTTCTCAGACTTACCATTTCCAAGTTACAGAGCAAAATATGTGAAAAATGTCTTAAAAGTGTCACTCAGGTGGGTGTTTAAGGTCCTCATACACAGGTTAAATGTCTACTTGAAGCCTTGATTTTTGGCACATGTAAAAAGAACATAATAATGTATTCCCAGATGAGATTTCAGCTCTATCAGTCACATAGTTTAACAGTCACAGGCCTTAAAATTGGCAAAAAGTCCAAATACTGGGTCTTTATGGGGCCTTCTAGAGACCTAAATGTGGCCTTTAAATTAAAGCTTCAGACTTAAAATTTGTCACATACTAAGATTACACATAGAATATACATCTAATACAGTTTGAAACTTCTTAGACTTACCATTTCCAAGTTACAGGGAAAAATATGTGAAAAATGTCTAAAAATGGTCACTCGGGTGGGGATTTATGGTCTCATACACAGGTTAAATGTCTTCTTAAAGCCTTAATTTTTGGCACATATAAAAATAACATACTAATATCTTCCCAGATAGGATTTGAGCTCTATCAGTCACATAGTTTGACAGTCACAGGGCTTAAAAGTAGCAAAAAGTCCAAATATTGGGTCTTTGGGAGCCTTTTAGAGACCTCAATTTGACCTTCAAAATTAAAGCTTCAGACTTAAAATCTGTTACATACTAAGATTACACACAGAATATATATCTAATACAGTTTGAAACTTGTCAGACTTACCATTTCCAAGTTACAGGGAAAAAGATGTGAAAAATGTCTTATAAGGGTCACTCGGGTGGGTGTTTATGGTCCTGATACACAGGTTAACTGTCTATTAAAGGCCTAAATGTTGGGGCACATATAAGAAAACACATAGATATATTCCCAGATTATATTTAACTTAGATGAGAGACATAGTTTGAAAGCTACAGTGCTTGAAAGTGGCAAAAAGTGCATAAATTGGGTCTCTGTGGGCACTTTTGAGACCTTAAGTCGACCCCTTTGGGTAAACCTACAGCCCTAAAATTTTCTACAGACAAGGATTACATATCAAAGTTATACCTAGCGCAGTTTGAGACTCATCAGAATTACCACTTCCAAATTATAGGACAAAATATATGAAAAGTATAGCAAAAAATCCCTAAGTGGGGGTATTTATGGGCCTCAAACACAATTTTCTCCTCAACTTAAAGTCGTGATTTTCGGCACATGTACTAAGAACATATTAATGTGTTGTCAGGTAAAATTTCAGCCAGCTGAGCATCATAGTTTGTGACCTACAAGGCTCTAAGTGGCCAAAAGTCCAATTTCTGACCTTAAGGTGGCCATAAGTTCTTTTTTACTGGGAGTTTAAGGTCACCTTAAAATAGGGATCTTCCTTTGGGCACCCTTAACATGTGTACCAAGTTTGAAAAAAAAATATTAATTTGTTTTTGAGTTATCGCGTCCACAAGGAAATTTCTACGGCGGCGGCGGCGGCGGCGGCGGCGGCGGCGGCGGCGGCGCGACGGACCTGAATCCAATATATCCCCGACTTTCGTCTGGGGATATAAATATATACCCAAATAATCCATGACCTTTATTCCTCTGCCAATAAAGAGAAAATAATATTTTTACTAATTGGAAACCTGATTAATTAAAATGACAAACTCACCTTTACCAAAAGAAAACATGTCCTGCAGCCATGGCAACACCATGATTGTAACTCAAAAGTGCATACACTGACACTTCAACAGTATCTGTGTAAATTTTAGTTTAAAATGAATCAGAACATGTATGACTTCACTGAGTTTCAACACTGCTATATTGCTTCAGTAAATTATAAAATTTCAATTTTTCTTGTTAGGTCAGTACCGTCAGTTAAATCCTTGCACATGTGGAACTTGCCGAGATCAAATTCACAGCATTCAGTAAAATCACTACTTTTTGTGAAAAATGACATGGGCTATGTATGAAAGTGAAACTTTAAATGCTATTACTGTATATTACTTATTTATCACAACGATGCTGCATATGACAATATTCAAGAATCACATTCAATTTCCATTCATTTGCGATGATCCAACACACACTTCTGAAGTTTGGACATCCCTACTTTTCTCTATGTCATTGTTAATTTATCAAAGTAAACTTTCCACTGAAATATCATGCATCCTCTGAGTATATTAATATAATAAAAATAAACACACATATAATAACTATGGTGAATATATACACATAAATATAAATATAATTTATAAAAATAAATAACTTTAAAAAAATAAATTAACTACAAAAAAACCCTGAAGTTTAATGTCTTTCCTATAGATCACAGATTCATCCTTGTGTTTAGTTTGTTTCACACTGACAGACTCAAATGATAGCACTCTTCCATTACCACATGGTGACACACAAAAAGTATGCACATGCATGTGTGTGTGTGTGAATATAGGATGTTCATGCACATCTATTTTTTCAAAGCTGCTCATTGATTTTTCATGCACAGCTTGTTTATGAAAGCACAAGTGCTACCTACATGATTTAATATTTAAATACAGTGTCCGTACAGTGAGTAGGCTACACTTGAAAAAGCAAAACAATAGGAGATTCTAAGATGTCCAATGACATGCAATTTCAACTGATTAATATTCATGCCCCATACACCATGTGTTACCAACTCAATATGGTAATTTTATAAGTGCCCCATGCTGCAAACTCATAAAATACATACTATAAACTATTTAGGTTTCCATACTTTATTTGATATAGACATTTTGAAGAATGTTGGAAATTTTTCTTAGAAAAAGGTTATCATTTGAAACATAGTTTACATATTGTACCTGACTTGATAGATTCTGTAAAATTTTCAGTATTACTAATTTAATTTTCAAGTTTTTAGGACATCAATCTTTTAACCCGTTGAATAATCATAATTCGATATACATGCATTATCTTGGTATAGATCCTATGTGTATAAGAATTGTGTAATTTTGTCACTGACTAAAGTGTTTTTTATTACTTTGTAACAATATGTTGCAGTCTTTAAATTTGAATATCTGAAGAGAAGGCAGTATATAATAAGGTATGGCTTATTAGATTCAGAGACTTAAGTGTCTTATTTTGCAATTACCACACTTACCTGGAATAAAATATCCAAGTATCACATGAAAACTTATTTCAACAAACATAAGTGACAACACATAAAATGCCAAAGAAAGTGTGTTATTAATTTAATGTCAAAAAATAGCATCAGAGATGCCCATACCCCACAGTCTGGGGAAATAGTTTTCAACACCATGACATAGAGAAGTAGTGAAACAGTACAAAGACCGGTATACTTTCAGCAAAGTGTCACTTATATAAAGGTCCAAATAATGTTTAAGTAGAGATAATAACATCTACGAGAAAGACAATGCATGAAAAGATAAAGTACTAAAACAAGACAATTCAATAGCAAGATGACAGCATTAATCAGTAAACTAAAAAATATGAAGCTGTAAAATTTATTAATTGGAGAATAGCTGTCAATGGAAATGGCATAATTATGTAAAAGTGCATATAATAATCAGTTGCAGCAATCCATATATCCTTGTCATAAGAGAAAGATGTCTCAAATATGGCAGCTGAACACACTTTGCAGAGCAAAAATGTCACACCATGATGCACACCTACATTTACATACACCCCTAACCAATGTCCCTACCAAGTGTCAACCTTCTGCACCTTATGGAATCCAAGAAATAGCCCAGACAAGATTTTATAGGTCAAGGTCACTACGGCAAGGTCAAAGGTCAAATCAAAGTCACACCATGACAATGCACACCTACACCTCCTAACCAATGTCCCTACCAAGTATCAACTTGCTGCACCTTACCGTTTCCAAGATATAGCCTGGACAAGATTTTAAAGGTCAAGGTCACTACGGTGAGGTCAAAGGTCAAATCATTAAATCAAGGTCACACCATGATGTTGCACACTTACAATCCCCCACCAATGTCCCTGTCAAGTATAAACTTTCTTCACCTTACAGTTTCTGAGATATCGACACGACAAGATTTTGTAAGTCAAAGTCACTACAGCAAGGTCAAAGGTCAAATCAAGGTCACACAATGACGTTGCACACCTACAATCCCCCACCAATGTCCCTGTCAAGTATCAATTTTCTGCATCTTACAGTTTGTGAGATATCGCCAGGCCAAGATTTTAGGGGTCAAGGTCACTAAGGCGAGGTCAAAGGTCAAATCATTAAATCAAAGTCACACCATGACGTTGCACACCTACAATCCCCCACCAATGTCCCTATCAAGTATCAATTTTCTGCATCTTACAGTTTGTGAGATATCGCCAGGCCAAGATTTTAGAGGTCAAGGTCACTACGGCAAGGTCAAAGGTCAAATCAAGGTCACACCATGGCACCATGACGTTGCACACGTACACCACCTAAACAATGTCCCTACCAAGTATCAACTTCCTGCACCTTACGGTTTCAAAGATATAGCCCGGACAAGATTTTAAAGGTCAAGGTCACTACTGTAAGGTCAACGGTCAAATCAAGGTCACACCATGGCACCATGACGTTGCACACCTACACCCCCTAACCAATGTCCCTACTAAGTCTCAACTTCCTACACCTTACGGTTTTCTGAGATATAGCTTGGACAAGATTTTCAAACTCAAGATCACTATGGCAATGTCAAAGGTCAAATCAAGGTCAGACCATGACGTTGCACACCTACATCTCCTAACCAATGTCCCTACCAAGCATCAACTTCCTACACCTTATGGTTTCTGAGATACAGCCCAGACAAACTTTTTTCCGTTGCCCGCCTGCCCATCCATCCGGACACCATGGGTAAAAACAATACCCCGACAGCCCTTAAGGACTGTGGGGTAAAAACTAACAAAGTGTTTCAAATTTTAAGTATTGGAATAAAAGGCAGTTGTACATGACCTGAAGTGAAATTTTTTGGAGTTTTTTTTTTAGAAAATACATGCTCTAGGTTTAACTTACAGATTGTACTTTATATATGAATTTAGGGGTTTCCTTTAACAAGTTATAAATGTTAGTTGTATCACTTCTATCAAAAACAACATCTATTGGCTCTAAGATGTTTACAATATACACCAAGTTTCCATTTATTTATAGGGTTTTTTCACGACTTTTTAAGAGTAATTTACATTCTTTTTCACATGGTGATCTGAATTTTCACTAGCACTGTAAATTGGTATCAGTATATGTAAAGTTGTACACATGGTTCCCTGAACTTCCCTCAGCTCTAAATTACTTTCTTTCTCTACATAAAACTGGAGATATACATAAAGATTTTTCTGATGAATAAAGCTTGACAAATGGACGTATGTTGATAAATACAACTGATATTAATCCAAGGACACATACAACATAATATATAGCAGCTATGTCACACAATTTTTACAATAAAAGAATATTTTCAATTGTTTTTTTGTTTTTTTTTTGTTTTAGAAATTTGGTAAAAAAAATTATGTCACTACTTGGGTGTATACAATCACAGAGTATCTGTGTTTTAAGAAAATCTCCAGTTTTAACTTGGGTCATGCCACAGATCTGCATGCATGTAAAGCCCAAATAACCATGTCTACAGCATGTGCATGATCATCAACTGGTCGTAAGTTAGGGCTTTCAAACATCAGTTAACCCAATTAGCAATTTTTTATGACCACTGATCTTAAGTGATATTAATTCTGTGAAATCAATTAGAATTTTAGGTTTGATGTTTGGTATCTGTATGGAATAGCATTCTTTGATGCAGATGCACAGAGAAGTGAGCAAATCAGGAATTTTGTATGTGAAAGACACAACACATAGCTGGCATTTTTTTATTCAGTACTTATTTTTTGTGGACTCAGGTTGAACCTATGACTTTTAATTAGCATTTGTATAAACTATAAACACAATTTATATATCATTTCTGTCTCACTGCACAAGTTGGCTGTGATCACCACAATCAACATAAACATTTTTATTACAGCAGATTTTGTTTAAAGATGATACTGTATGGTCATGCAATGTTATTTAGATACACTAAACAGTCAGAAAACAGACATGTTGAGCAATATAATGGAAGAATATTTTACCATTTAATTTTGACATACACAAGGTTACCTCAGCTCTACATGTAGAGCAATGGCACAACCTTATATAAAACTGCATAAAACTGGATACGTTGTTTAAATACAAACAACTAAAATACTGGTATATGTTCACCCAAGTATTTCCACAACTATTTTATTATATCCCCCTTCAACTTGCAAACATAACTGAATGAAAACAAATGGCATTTACCCATTTGCAATATGTTTTGAAGATTTTTTTTTTTTTCAAAAAATTGAAAATGTTCTTTTACTGTAAAAGTTGTGTAAAATGAGTTATTATATATATCACAATCTCTGTGTTCTGTGGTAAAATCAATAGTTTTAACTGTATATAATCAAATTTAGACATTTTGTGAATTTCTACAGGTAACTGCCTGCCTACTAGTGAATGCATGTCTTATATTTCTTTATTACAGGTCAAGGACAAATGCTTCTATAAATCTACAAAATGGGCATTCACTGGTGCTTCTGGTTTGTGGTAAAACAGCTGATAATAGAAACAATTTATAAAATATCTTTGAAACAAATATTACACAATGTACTCAAATTCTTAATTATAGTACCATTTAACATACTGGTAGCAGACGAATATGATATAAAGCTGTTAATGCACTTTAAAATATTAACTAAAGCATGGGTGTTTCCTGGTTGAAAGCCACCAAGTAATTCAACAAGAAAGACTTTAATGCAAAGCTCCAGTTTTATGTGGGGTCGTGCC
This sequence comes from Sabellastarte sp. h YS-2021, assembly GCA_964017235.1. Lineage (NCBI taxonomy): Eukaryota > Metazoa > Annelida > Polychaeta > Sabellida > Sabellidae > Sabellastarte > Sabellastarte sp. h YS-2021. The sequence continues at coordinate 46,126,228 of OZ024935.1, forward strand.
ATGGCTCTATATAGTGTTACAATTGAAAGTAAATATGGAAACCGGTCCCGAAAACAAAAATTCGGTGAAAACCAGATTCGTTCGAATTAGTATACACCAAACTGTGGTCAAACTGTAAAACCTTCTATGTGTGTACATGAACAATTCAACTAAAATGCGGTTTATTTTTGGATAAAATCTGACATTTTGGATATTATTTCACTGTACATTGGCAAAATATTACACAAGTAAATAATTTTAAGCATTTCTGTGCAATATTTTATACGTTTGATATGAAATATGTGACATTTTGGGAACTGGTTCTTGGACTTATGTCAACGGATTCTGTTTACATTTATATCAATGGAATAGAAACCAACTATCAGGTTTGCCGTCTCTACCACTAGCTCTACTGCTACCCTGCATAAGTTGGCCGCAGTCATAAGTTGGCCGCGGCTCATCTACAGGCTCCAGAAAGACAAATAGGTTATTGTACACCAATGAAAACTGTTGCATATAATAAGTTTAACAATAATGCATGGTTTCAGAGTGTAGTAGGCCACTCATGTTAAAGCCGTGTGAAGCTGTGGTGAGGGCGGCCAACTTATGACTGCGGCCAACTTATGCAGGGTAGCAGTATATGCCAGTAAAGTAGAGGTCACTACATCTAGTTTGACAGGCTCAGTTTAATTATTTCTGCATGGTTGGATACAATGAACATGTAAATGATGTCCAAAATACAGTACTTGTCTAGCTAATGTAATTTGAGTCAAATTTACAGGTTTATCAAAATAACTTAAACAAGCATACACTTAATGGAAGGGGGGCATAGGGTTGGCCACCTTATGTTGTGATACAGTCTTTGCTTTCTTTTCTTTTTTTGTCTTTTTAATCTGTGTGCTTATTTTTATTCTTTATTTGCCAACATGAGGGTGGTTCCAAATTAAGGATTCGTGTGTTGGAGTGTGTGTTTAACAGAGTTTTGCATGACCGACTTTTCAGAATGCACCATACAATATGGGACACATGACCGGTCTGCCTACGTACCTATTTCTTGCAGAAGGTTGTCATCCATAAATGTATCACATTCTTTGAAAACTACATCAGCACACATCCTGATGGATTATGTAATGCCTAACTATCTAGTCAGACGTACAAATCCCACAAGATACACTGAGGATAACGTAAACACAAACACAAGCTTCAGAAATGCCGGAAGTTAAAACCTCCCAAAATCTCAGGTACTATGACTCGGAGAATGCTTTGGGCAAATGCAGTCGTGAAATGCTGATTAAGATCCTCACAAATGCGCCAGTATCTAGATCTAAACGGACATAGTCTTGCCTCTGAATAGTTTGTTTAAGACCTTATTTGACTTCTAGATATTATATATTTCAGCAATTTGAAATTGTTTTTGTAAAACTTTAACATCAAAGCATCATTTTATCTTTCACAAGGTGAAAGAAGATGCTCTTATATACTAGAAAAATTAAAATACTCGAACAAACGAAACAGAGTTTGAATCACAGATAGTTACTGTATACTTAACATATTTATTTGTTCTCATTTTTCTGTAATAGACTATGTAGTTATATATGCCACTGTATTAATATGAGACCAAAAAAAAAAATCTATTTTGCCTAAAACAGATTTTTGGATCATAATTAGTTGTCATAAACATTAACATTATGCAAATCTGTAAAACATTTATGATTGATATATCTACTGATAGGAAACCTATCAATTTGGCTATTTGGCGATTTTAGATAGGCAGACTCAAGCATTTCTCCGACATATAGTAGCTTCATTCTTGGCAAATACTAAAATATTTTTGTTGATAGGTTCCATTCTGGAATAACGACAACAAAATATTTTAGTTAGTGACAAAATTGTAGCTTATATAATTAATAATATATCAAACCTTTGTAAGTTTTTAGTTGGGCAATATTTTGATTATAGTATTTTAAAAATTCCGATTGTAAGAGACATAATTAAACAGTCTCATTCAAGTTAATTTGATACAGTAGTTGCATTAATTTATTAGTGTTGTAGAAATGGTTAATATATAATAATTTTCAACAATAGAATAGAATAGAAACATTTATATAGCACAAAATTGATACATTATCCTCTAATGCGCTCAAGGTCAAAAAGGGAGAGTCCAGGGACGTATCAGGTTAAGACCAAAATAAGCGCCCACCAGGGGAGACATACTTTGGTGGAGGATATGCTAGTCTAAACAAATAGGTTTTTAGCTGACTTTGGAAACCTGTTATTGTATGCTGTCACTGGAGTCTGTTCCATTCAGTGGGGGGAGCCATTGCAAAACCTTGCCTACAAATGGCCTTTCTAGGATAAACTGAGAAAAGAGATAGATGGTTTCCATTAGCGAGGCTACTTGTTTTGATCAAGGATGATAAGTATGTAGGTTGGGAGAATTTGATGGCCTTGAAAGTAATTAGATTATATTTAAACAAGATGCAGTATGAAATGAGGAGCCAGTGTAGATTTTGAAGAAAGGGAGTGGCATGGCTTGTTCTATCAAGTCTAAAAACAATGCTGCAAAGGGCATTTTGAATCTTTGGAGTTTAGCCACATTAAATTTACTGAAACCATAGACTAGGGAGTTACAATAGTCAAGTTGACTGCTGATCATTGAGTTTGCAAGCTGGGCTGAGGTCTCCACACTGAGGAATTAGCGGATGTGTCTTAGGTCCTTGAGGTTATAGTAACAGGCAAGATAAACCTTGGTTATGTGACTGGTAAAGGTGTTGCCAGAATCGAAATTAACACCTAGGTTCTTGACTATATCGCTAGGGGAGACAGAATTTCCAAGCAGTTGGGTGGGGAATTTTTGCATTAAGGACTCTCTGGCTTGTCTATCACCAATGATAATGACTTCTGGGTTGAGTTTGAGTTTCACACCATCCATACTCTTTTGAACACAGGTAAGATACTCAGTGAGCTCAGCAAGCTGGAATCAAAATTCCTAAGGTCAGGTGCTAGATATATTTGGGTGTCATCGGCATACAAGTGGTGGATGACATTGAAACTGCAAATCCTATTACTTGGGTGGGGGGGGGGAGGGGGGGAGCGGTAGTGTAAAGGGTAAAAAGAAGGGGACCCAGGACAGAGCCCTGGGGTAGTCCATAGGGGAGTGAAAAACATCTGAAAAGCTATTATCTAGTTTAACCTTCTGTTTGTGGTTTGTAAGATAGGATTTGATCCACCTCGATAGTATCAATTGTTGCTGAGATGTCCAGCAATGTGAGTACAACAGCCTTACCATAGTCCATTGTAGCAGCATTGTCATTTTGGATTTTAAGGAGTGCTGTTTCTGTAGAATGCAGTCTCCTGTAAGCAGATTGCTTAACATTGGAGAACCCCTCACCATTAATGTAACTATTTAACTGTTCAACCACTACCTTTTCAAACAGTTTGGATATGAAACTAAGGTTATACACCGGTCTGTAATTTTTCAGAAGATTTCTGTCTAGGTTACTTTTCTTGAGAATGGGCGTGACATATGCAGTTTTAAAGCAGTTTGGGAAACTCCCCTCTTTGAGAGAGTAATTTATAATATTGGTAATTGGAGTGACTAAAACGTCCGCAAACACTCTTTAACCAGTGAAGTTGGTATCATTTCCAGATCAAATGATTTGGAAAGGGAAGAGTTTAGGATTTTGAGGATGTCGTCTTCAGGTACTGGCTCAAAGGAGGATAGGCCTGAGACAGGCGCTGATGACTGTAGTGCAACTCTGATTTTCATAATTTTGTCCCTGAAAAAATGTCCAAAGGTATTGGCTAAATTAGTGGGACTGATGTGATTAAGTAAGATGATGGTTGAGGATTTATGTAAAATGTTCTTGAAAGTGTTCTACAGAACCTTGGGGTACCATTATTTTCAGCAATGACTGTGGGATAGTGCCTGCATTTTGACTGTTCCAGTAGAAAATTGTAGTGATTGACAGCAGCTCGATATCTACTCCGGTTGATTGTGGAATTGTTATTGCGCCACACTCACTCATACTTCTGCTTAAGATGTTTTGCTAAGAGAATATCTGTATTCACAAAACCTTTGTCAGGGTGCAATGGTGCCTCTTTCCCTTTGATTGGAGCATGCTTATCAAGAATGTTGCGCAGGGTAATAAAATACTGGTGACTGAGTCAATTTGCCGTCGTGTGAGGATGTTTGATTAGATCAGAATTCAGGATGTCCTCTGTGAAGTCAGTCATGTTTATCTTTTGAATTTTCCTTGTATTAACCTGCCTGAATTTGCAGGGTGCCCTGATAGGTATATTGACCAAAAATATGATATCCAGATTATCAGCCAGCCCCCCTGTAACCTTTGGACAAACCACCTGTGAGAAGGTGTCCCTCACACTCTACATCTAATATATGGCTGTGGATATGAGTTGGAGAATCAATGATTTGTGTAAAATTGTACTCACAGAAGAAGTCATTGAATTTTTGCGACCAACTATCCTGTTTGTCCAGATGCAGATTTAAGTCACCCAATATTATATTTTCACAACATGATAAAGCAGCACCTTCATCAAAGGAACTGAAATCCTTAATGAAATTGGCTTTAGAAACATTAGGAGGCCTATACACAGCGTGAAAAATAATGTCCTGGGCATTGCCCATCGACAGGTGAACACATATGCACTCAAAGGTCTTGAAACATGGTTGAGGTAAGATCTTGAAATCAATATCATCATGTATGAAGAACCCAACACCACCGTCTTTCCCCTCAGAGTGTGGAACATGAGTACACTTGTAGCCTGTAGGAGTAACACTTGTTCTAAAGTTGTCGGTGTCACTGATCGAAGCAAGGTCTCAGTGACCACACTGACATCAGACTTGTTGCTAATGAAGTCCGCAAAGGCAACAGACTTGTTTCCGATGGATCTGATATTTTTCAGACTTCCAGTTAAAAAGCTAGTGTTAGGGCCAAGATTTTTATACTGACATACCCTGAGAAAATCAAAAACAGGGACACCCATGGGCCGACATGTTTGAAGGAGTGTGATGTCCTTGTAATGCCAAGAAGGCGTATACTTGACCCTGTTGAGACATGGGTGAATGCCTATAACTAAGTGGGTAATGGCTATTTTCTGTTTTTAACAGTGAACAAAATGGGTAAATGGCTTTTTTTTCTTTGTAACCATTACAGTTACAGTGTTTTGCTTAAAGACGATGTTCAGCTACTTTGTAACATTGTGTCCTGGCAAATTTTTAGAGCTTTAATTAGTTCCAGAACTAATCAAGAAGTAACTACTTTGACATTTTGCCAAAGAATAATCATTTGTAAATTCAACACCATTGAATTTAGAGAAGCTTTATCAAATGTTGTTCACCTACTTCTTGATGAACCATGTCATATTTTCAGCTATAGCTACACAACTGAGTCATAGCTATGTTGATGGTTCAGCTTTGAGTAAATAATTGTTAACTAAAAAACTTTTGAATTTAGAACTTTTTAAGTGTGAGCTCTAGCGAGGCTTGCGATTCTAGGAATCACTCTTTTTTTGTCTCTGGACTGGTATTTTTTCACCCATGGCTTCCCCATGGTGGGAACAATAATTTTGTCAAGGCTGTATCTCTAAAACAGTAAAGTGTAAGAAATTGATACTTGGTAGGGACATAGGTTGGGGTATAGATGTGTAACTTCATGGTGCAACCTTGACATGACCTTTGAACTTGCTGCAGTGACCTTGACCGTTAAAATCTTTTCCAGGCTATATCTTGGAAATCGCAAGGGGTAGAACATTGAATACTTGGTAGGGTCATCGGTTTGGGGTGTAGCTGTGCAACATCATGGTATAACATTGATTTGATCTTTGACCTTGCTATAGTGACCTTGACCTTTAAAATCTTCTGTGGCCCATATCTCAGAAACCATAAGCTTGATTTGACCCTTGACCTTGCCCTAGTGACCCCGACCTTTAAATTTTTGTCCAAGCTAGATCTCAGAAACCGTAACATAGAAAGTTGATACTTTGTAGGGTCACTGATTGGAGCATGACAGTATGCAACATTATGGGAGTGATAGTGACCTTGGTGTAATGTTTGACTTGGCTTTGCCAAAATGTCTTCTGCTGCCATATTTTAGATATACATGTATTTCTATCACAAAGATATATGGATTGTGGCAACTGATTATATATACTTTTACCTAATTGTACTATACCTTTGACAGCTAGACTTCAATTAAGAAATTTCACAGCTTCATAACTTTTAGTTTACTAATCAATGTTGTCATTTTGCTATTGACTGGTCTTGTTTTGATACTTTATCTTTACATATTTGCTCTCTTACAGGTTATATCACCCTTGATCTTTATACTGTTTAGCCTCTTCTATCTCTCATGGTGTTCATGCTATTTCCCTGGGGTATGGGATACTGGGGTCTCTGATGCGATTTTTGACATTCTGTGTCATAGGAAAATTCCAGAGTTATAGTTCAATAGCCAAATAATACATATTCTGACATTTTGCCATTGGAGTAGAATGGCATCAAGCTAAAAACTAATGTAAATATAGAACCTCCATATATTCCAGGTATGCAGTCATCACATACAGCGAAGGTACTGTTATGACATGCTCTCCGTATATCCAACACATCAACCACATGATCTAGATTTAAACCCACTAGAAAGGAGCGGCTAGTGCTTAAAAGTAAAGTGGTTAATCAAAGGGCATCTGATGCCTCTACAGTCGATTATCAGTGGTTCCTTTTATACAAAAAGGGTAAATGCATGCTCCAAAACACGGTGGAGATTGCAAAATGACCATATATAAGTTCAATGAAGGATAAATGAACCCAACCATGGTTTAGTTTATTTGGCATTAATGATTAACAAACATATAAAGATGCATTTTAAGTTATAAAGTATGCTGTATGCTTATCACTTCATTGGAAAGCTATTATTTTAGTTCCATTTTTAGTTTAACAAACCCATATTCATTGAAAGCAAGCAATACTTTTACATGAGCAAACCTTTATTCATGTGTAACAAAAGGTGGAGGTATCTTTACTGAATTATCACCAGATGGAAATTGTGATAAAGAACAAATGAATAAATGTAGTTTTGAATTCTTTTTATTTTCTAACTTGAAAACATGGCACAAATATATAATCTAGCTCTAGTTGTTAGACGGGGAGGAGATCCTGTCAAGATCTAGTTACATTCTCAACTTCCAGAGGATAGATGTTTATTCCTCTGCTTCTAAATACCTTCTGAAGACAAAGTGAATAGCTATCCATATTTCTGTAGCTTGGGTGGTGGCAGAGTTCAGATAAGTTTAGGTAGTTAGGGTGAGCTCAAACAGAAGAGTTAAGGTGATAAGTTGTTTAAAAGATTGTCATTAACAATCGAGATCTGTAGTTATAATAGAGGTCAAAATCACAAGGTAGATGTAAAGTTAGGTTATGTCACTTAACAAAATCAGTGAGCAATAAACAATGAAATAAGTTACTCTATTAGATAAAGTGAATATAAATAATATAGATAAACAGAATGAAAATCAGAGTCAAACATGAGTAAGTAGTGGACGTGAGTAGTATAGAGTGAGCATTTGACCCCCCATACCACAGTGATTGCAGTGTATTTCCATTTCCGGTTGCGCATGCGCAGTGGAGCATATGTGAAATAAGCAATCTGATTGGTTGACGGGTGATAACGTCACATCGTGTGACCAAATGCTGCAATTTGATTGGTTGATGACATCACATGACATTTGACCTCCCATACCACAGTGATTCAACATACTTCTGGTTGCACATGCGCATTGGGGGACTTACAGTTGTGCATGAGCAGTTGTGTGGAGCAATCTGATTAGTTGAGGAGCAATGATGTCACATTACCTGACGAAATGCTGCATTTTGATTGGTTGATGTCACTATATTTGACACCCATACATGCCATGTAAGATCTTGGGTTCTGGTGGTGCATGCACAATGGAACACTTCCTGTGCACATGCGCAGTGCAGCAAGAAATATAATTGGTTGAGGGGTGGTGACATCATATCATGTGACTAATTGCTTCAATCGAATTTGTTAATAACTAAATGTTGCAATCTTGCTTAAGTTAAAGGATGCAGTCATTTCATTGGTTAATGATGTCACAGGATGTTGCAAGCCGATTGGTTGATAGCACGATTAAATGCTGCAATCTGATTGCTTGATGATGTCACATAACTAAATGCTGGCAATCTGGCTAAATTTAAAGAATACAGTCATTTGTTTCTGAAGTGACTAAATGCTGTAATATGATTGATTGATTGATGTCACATGATTAAATGCTGCAATATGATTGGCTTAGGGTGATACAGTCTGATGATTGGTTGATGACATCACAGATATCTGATCTGATAATGATGTCATTTGCACAATGATTGGTTAAAGGAATGATGTAGGCACTTGATTGGTTGATGATGTGTATTGATTGATTAAAGTGACGTCACTGGCATCTGATCGGTTAATGATGTGTATGGTTAAGGGATGTCACAATGCACCTTGTTGATGATGTGTATGGTTGACAAAGCATGCATCTGATCTAATATTGATTGGAGGAATTTGATTGATTTGGCATCTGACTTACTAATTTGCCTATTGACTAGCCAAAACGTGTGTCAACACCCCAACCAACCCCCTCCCCCAGTGGGGACATCTCCCAGGGGAGACATCTCACCAGTGGGGAGGGAGGGGGGGCGCTCCACTGAAAAAAGTGTTGCAAAGGTTTGAAAAGTGAACCCATCAAATTCTTCAAGTCAAGAAAAACAAGGCATTAAAGTTCATACAAGATTATTATTTTCTTTGACAGTAATATCGTTCTTCATCTTCTAATATATTTGCTCTCAGTCTCATATTATCCGGCATTTCCTGCTTGAGGTCAATGAACAGATAGATATACGGTCCAAGGGTCATCACTCTTTCATACAACTGCACAAGGTATTCTGGATCTTTGGGGTACATCTGTCTGGCCAAGTGTTCAAATCTCGCTGGCATCTCTGGGATTCTTAAACAGGACCATGTATAGTGATATGTTCAAACTGATAGTCCTCTGGAACCTGCTTTGGTGAAACACATTCTGGGTCACTGCAATGACGGGTATATTTTTATGACTCCCTTTGGTAAAGAGGTCAGTCACTTCACTCTCCAAGCAGTCCATCATGTCATTTAACAGCAGGAGGCAAGATTTCAGTTTTTCAACATCTGGTAAGCCTTGTCCAAATTCCACATCTTTCATTGTGGCATAAAGAGGCTGCCATTGAAAAGAGCACCACAGGACTTTTCTGGGCATTGGTATATCCTTATCATTTTTCAGTTCCAGTAGGTTTTTCAGAAATGATGTTTTTCCACTTCCTGTTGGGCCAGCCACTAGACAAGTAAAAGGATGAATCTGCTTGGGTAGGGCAACCGTGATGCAGGAACCACCTTAGTGATGTATAGGGTGATGCACTGTCATTTCTGGTGTCATTTTCTTATTGACATTCCTAATGTGTCTTTATTACTTCTGTTAAAGGACTTTTCACAGACTGGACACTGAGACATCTTTTCAGATCAGTGGCTGATTGGGAAATTAACTTGTTTGTGAAATTTTCTGCTATTTATATGTTCCTCCTCCTCCCTCATATTCCTCCTACACCACCTCCTCCTTCTTCTCATATTCTCCCACTCTCATTTATTTTTCTCCTCCTCTTCACTCATGTTCCCAATCCTTCCTGCTCTCCCTCCTCCCTCATATTCCCTCCTTCCCTCCCCCTCCTCCCCCTCTTTACTCATACTCATATTACCTCCTCCTCCTTTTGCATAAATAATGCTTTTTGTATAATTATTTTATTGAACTGTCTTAACTAACATATAACAACACTTGACTATCTTTGAACTTAAATAAAATAAAAATGTACAAGGCTGTGTTTTCATTTTTGAATTTTAATGCATAACAAAATTTAAACCAATTGCAATTGTGAGTCTTTAATATTTCATCAATATTTGTTCTACAAATTTCAAAATCTGATCATCACTGTATTTCTCCATCCTGTTGACAGTCATCTCCATGCTGCATCCAGCAAAGGTGTGGAGGGTAAACAATGCACAGTAATATCCACAGGCCAGTAAGAATGGTCTTGGCAGTTGAACATCATTGTAAGTGCAAACATAACCTTCAAAAAATGTGCTGAATTCTTTGAAGATAGGTGGTAATCCGTAAGAGTCTTGGTCATTGATGCCGAGTGCCACACAGTGGGTTCCTTCATTGTGACAGCAGTCTGTGTTGCAAATAGACACATTTTTCTGTTTCTCAGCAAATTTCTGGCAAAACTCCAGTGTCCCATCCTGGTGGTTTGAAGGTCTATAACACTTTTTCTAATTCAAATGTAATCATCACTCTACAGGGTAAAGTCAATCACAACAGATCTGTACTGGTCAATTTCAATGGTATTTTCAAATTCTCCAAGCACAACAATGTTCACGGTTTCTGTCAATTCTTTTTTCAAGCGCACCTTGAGTGAAACTGTGCCAGTTTTTTTTTCAAATTCACACATCCTCCACGCTCTTTCAAATCAGGTGACAAATCAAAATAGATCAAGGTATAACCCTTTTTATACTCCTCCCTGTCTATGTGGTTTCCTTCATCTTGATACATAGATCCCATGCCAGAGAAGCAAGTCATGTAGCAATTCATGTAGTCTCCAGTCTCCAAATCAGGTTGAAGTGCCTTACCAGGAAAGGATGTGCCACCGACACTCAGTGTGATATGGTCCATATCAAAATGTTCAAAGTGGAAGGGGTTTGTTTGGTACATTCCATTGATGCCATTATTTTTGACAAAACTTATGACAATGTGTTTTGGAATTTGACCCAAATACAAAATTTCTTCTGCATGACTTCTTGTGCCTTAACTGGCTGTGCACATCTTACAATTCACCTCGGGTTATGGGGTACTTGGCTGTTCCCATTTCTAAGGCCTTTGCGTGAGTTGCCTGAATGACCAAATTCACTTGAACTTTTCTGATCATCATTTTAACACTCTCCAGTTTCACTTTAAAGCTGATATTATATGTTGGACTGACTATGGCAAACTTATCCTTGCTTCTGACTAGACGCAGCATGATGGGTGTGTGATTGAGTATGTAGCGATCTTGAAACATGAGGTCGAAGTGCAGTTTTCCCATCATATCAATCAAGTGACTTTCACGGGCAAGCCCCTTTCTTTTGACATATCCCTCATTGTGTTGGTCTAAAGAAAAGTTATTTGTGTCTTTGTACCACATTGATGCTGTGAGTTGGCTTGGTTTACTTTCAGTCCCAAAACTGAGGAGTGTTTCTATGTATGCTTTGTAAGGATAGGTGTTATTGGAGGTGGTGACCTTCAAGGACATGTCTACCTGACTAAACAAAGCATGTAGCCAAAAAATTACTGGGGCAACATCTGCGGTAGCGGCCTATGGCTCTCCATCGGCATTCACAATTTTAGCCTTGACTCGAATGATTTTATTTATTTATTTATTTGGGGTTTTACATCGCTTTGAACGCTGTACAGGTCATATCACGACAGGTAGTTGGAAGGGCAGAGGAAACCAGTACATACAGTTCATTAGGGTTCTGTACTGTAAACTGCCGACCAACAGCAAGCAACTACCAGCTTTCCCACTTGAGGCCGTGCCGGGAATCGAACCCCGGCCTCAGAGGTTTGACTCGAATGAAGCTATTCTTCAAATCTATGCACTCTGAGTCAGTCTCAGCAATTTTTGACTAAAGTGAAGTGTTATGAATGACTTCCCACGAACAAATGGAATAATTTCTCCTGTATATCCCTTTATATTGATTTCAACAGCTCCAAAAATCGTTATCATCACTGGATAGTAGAACACTTGATTATAGGAGGTAGTGACAATGGGACCCTTTTGGATAGGCACAATTCTCAGGAGGGGAACCTTGGCAGTTCCCAAGGCCACAGGCTCAATTAAATCACAATAGACGTGGAAGTTGTGTATGCCATCTTCAATGTCAGCTGGATACTCTGATTTTCTATCTCCAGGTGCAAATGGGCCTGTCTTGACAAATCCTAATATGCCACTTAATCTCTTGGAAAGGTACAAGTCTGGTGGTAAGTCCTCTGAGGAGTCGTTTGCTGCAATTTTAAGGTTTTTTTTTGTGTGTGGCTTCAATGGTATTGAATTCAAAAGTGATAGGTGTGTTTGCACCAAGGCCCCATTTAGTTTTTTTATTTAAGGTTTTGATTAATTCCTTTATGTCAGAATAAATACCCTCAGGGATGAGTATGGTTGTATTCCCAAGTTGAACAAAATGATCTGAAAGGACATAAGACCACATTCTTGCATGCTGAATTTCCAGCAGTCCTACTTCCCATTCACTGACCAGTTCATAAGGTTGAGCCAGTGGTACAATAAACTCTCCGGGACTATTACCTGTGTGCTTTTTATTGTTTGGATTGAGTTGTAAGCTTGTGTAATGTCTTGCAGTGCATCAATAGAACAGTAAGACTGTACTTGTACTTTTATGGTTTTAATAGCTATTTCTGCATAATTGACCTTCACTTCATTTTGGGTCACAAAGTGACGGATCAAGTGTGATTTGAATAAATTCTGAACTTTGTGTCCTAAAAATTCTTTGCCTTTGTCTGAACGCACAGTTTCTGGTATTCTTTCCATATCTTTGAAAGCGAACAAACTTGAAAATTTTAATTACTTAAATGTAGCTTTTATAAGCTACAAGCTTACCATGTGGGACTGAATGCTGTTCTCGGATGGCCGCCAGGCCCGGCCAACGTCTAAGAACAGGCATTTATAGTTGGCCGTAGCCTCAGGTTGTCGTCACGTGACCTACCCCATTTGTCTTCTCCTTTCTCATTGAAATTTTAACCCATACCCCCTCAGCTGTAATACAGCGGGGAGGTCGGATGGGACTCTTCTCAGTCCCACATGGTAAGCTTGTAGCTTATAAAAGCTACATTTAAGTAATTAACATTTTCAATTTTATTGCACTACAATAGCTTACCATGTGGGACTGAATGCTGAATACAACCACCCGGTGGCAGGATTACAGCTGAGACTGGAAGATATGTTTGTTTTTCTTAGATTTTAGATAGAATAAGTAGAATGAAGGTTAGAAAATACCAGACTGAGTCCCATTTACAGTGCCCCAAACCCGAGGGCTGGGCCTGTAAGAATCCAAAAAACCTAAAAATGATTGACAGTGCTAATACACTGTCTGGGTGTTTTGACAGGAGAAAGAGGTGTAGCCGAAGTACACTTAGGTGGGGTAAAGCCCCAAGGACTATCACGGAAGGAGTCTGAGCCCAAGGCTCAGAGGTACCAAACTTATTGCCACCTTAAAAGAGATTAATGACAACTTTAAGGTCCTTAATACATTATACAAATAATACTAAAGCTAAAAGAATATGAAGAATATAAAGACCTTACCCGAAACACCCTGATGAGGTAAACCTATACCTAGACCCTGGGATTAGACTCCTGAAGACTTGGTTGTAGCGGATGTGCCGCCCCCTTCTTTTCTTTCCGAGGATGACTGTTCTGAGGGGAAGGATCTAGGACCTGTTGTGCCACTACTACTGGCCCCAGATACATATTGTTGTCATTGTCTGACCAAGTAAGGTCTTTTAGATAGAAATTTGTAAATGCGTTGTGAGCCTTCCAGTGACAGGCTTGCATGATCTGGTCCACCGATACCCCACCGTAAAAAGCCTTAGAGGCTGCGAAGGCCCTAATGTCATGTGCTTTAACTTGGACCAAGTCCAAGGCTTGTTGGTCTGCTTGTTTATAACAAAGTAGAATGGTTTGTTCCAACCAGGAAGACAGTGTAGCGGGTCTGATGTCTGTCCTTTCTTGAAGGAGATGAAAAGGAGGGACCGAGACCCTCTCAGGTCTTGGGTCCGATCCAAATAGTACTTCAGGGCCCGCACCAGACACAGGGTCTTGTCTTCTTTGAATTGTCTATCTACAACGGTAATCAAAGCAGGAATAGTCACCGGAGACAGAGAACCTTCTCTTGCTAGTTGGTTTTTGGCTATGAAGTCAGAAGAAGGGAACAAGGCGACCTTTTCCCATTGGCCTAGATTAGATACTTTGTTTGCAACCAGGCATGGATTTCGCTGCGGCGCTTGCCGGAGGCCAAAGCTAGCAAAGAAAGCATTTTTGAGGGTAAGATGTGCGAGGTCTGTGTCTTTCATAGGCTCAAAGGGTGCTTTTGTGAGCTCATTGAGAACAACAGAAAGGTTCCACTTAGGAAGATTTCTGGTACTTTTGGGACGATCCCTGTGGAAATTGGAGAGTAACCTATGAAGGTCTGCATTGTGTGCAATATGGTGGGCCGTTGGTAGTCCTGTAACCATCAATGGTCGAGGGGCGCCTGTTTAGGTCTTGGTACATGTACATGAAAAAATCTGAGATTTGTTTCACAGATGGAGTGGAGAAATCCACCGAATTTTCTCTGCACCATTTTTCAAATAGGGCCCACTTTGACTTGTAGATGGTCCTTGTTGATGACCGCTGAGGGGCAGCAATACTCTCTGCCACCTCCACAGAGAAGCCTTGTTCTTGGAGTTGTCCGCTCCTAGACACCAGGCGTGGAGGTTGAGATGTTGTGGATTGTTGTGGAACACATACTTGTGGGACTGTTTGAGTAGCGTCGTTGACACCGGGAGTTGTAGTGGGATCTATGTTGAGAGCTGCACTAGGTCCCAAAACCAGGGCATCCCTGGCCAGCCTGGGGCTATTACGATGATCAGGCATTGCCTGATTTTTTATCACCCTGTAAAGGAGAGCCGTCGGAGGGTAAGCATAAGCAGTGAGACCCGTCCAGTTTATATTCAGAGCATCTATGTCCCAGGCCTTTGGGTCTGGAATTGAAGACACGTAGAGAGAGAGTTTGTGGTTCAGATGAGTGGCAAACAGGTCCACATGAGGAGTGAACCACTTCTGGCAGATCTGTTTGAACACCTGTGGATGGAGTGACCATTCTGTTGACTGCACTTGGTTGGACCTGGACAGGAGGTCGGCCATCACATTCAGACACCCTGGAATGTGTCTGGCTTTTAATGTTATGTGATAGCGGTGACACCATGTCATAATCTTCCACAGGAGAGCACACATCTCTACTGAGTGAGTTCCTCCTTGTTTGTTTATGTAGGCTACCACTGCCGAGTTGTCCGTTGGAACTAGAACAGTTTGGCTCTGGCACTGGTCCTTGAAATTTCGAAGGGCCAGTGAGACCGCCTTCAACTCTAGGACGTTTATGTGTAGCCTTTTTTCCTGGTCTGACCACAGACCCTTGGTAGATTTTTGATCTAAGTGAGCGCCCCAACCTTTGTTTGAGGCGTCTGTAAAGAGTTGGATACTGTGGTCTTTGGGATGAAGGTCTGAGCCTTTCATCATGTTTGCAGGATTCTGCCACCAGTCTAGGTGTGCAGAAATGGCATCTGTCCAAGGAAGGAGGTTGTTCAGCGACTGAGGATATCTCCAATGCTCCTTGCGATGAAACTGAAAGGGCCTCATGTGAAGGTGTCCCTCTGGGACCATCTTCTCCGTTGAGGCAAGCAACCCAATTAGCGACATCAAACATCTTGCAGTCAAAACATGTTTTGACTTGAATCATAGAATCAAATCCTGAAGTTTGAGCCATCTCTCTTGAGTGGGTTTTACAAGGGCTGAATCTAGATGGTATTCGTAGCCCACAAACGAAAATACCTGAGTAGGTTTCAGTTCTGATTTTTCCTGGTTTATTATCCACCCCAAGGACTGGGTTAGGTCTACCACTGCCTGAGTGTTCACTTGGGCTTCTTCCTGAGACTGGGACCTGATCAGTCGTCCAGGTATTGGTGAAATCTGAGTCCTCTGGAGAGGGCCATGAGCTTCACTTTCTTTACGATCATTGTAAAGACCTGGGGGGCTGTGGCTAGTCCGAAAGGAAGGGAGGTGAACTGGAACACCTGTGACCTGTGGCAAAACCTTAGGTATTTCCTTGAGTTTGGGTGGATGGGGATGTGAAGGTAAGCATCCGATAAGTCTATAGACGATACCCATTCCCCTGGAACCAGGGAGGTCCTGATGGACTCTGGAGTTTCCATTTTGAACTTTTCTACATGTAGAAAAGTGTTGAGCCTGCTTAAGTCTATTACTGGCCTCCACCTTGGTGAGGCTTGGGGACTAGAAACAGGCGACTGTAAAACCTGAGAGATTTTACATTTTCCACCCTTTCGATAGCGTTCTTTGACAGAAGAGACTGGATACAATCTGGTAGAGCTTGGTCTTTTTGAAGGGTCTTGTATTCTGACAGAATCCGAGGAAATCTGACCAAGTTTGGCTTTGAGAGGAATGACAGTACGTAGCCATTGGTGATAATGTTTAACACGTTTGATGAACATTGGTTTGTTTGCCAGTCTCTTCTGAAAGAACGGAGGCGACCTCCTACTGGTGGACTGAGGGAGGCTTTTAAAGAGTCATTGGGGAGAGGGGTCTCCACGCCCTTGCCCTTTGTTGTGGGGTTGAAAACGACCCCTGGAGCCTCTGAAGTTCGGTTTCCCCCTACCTGAGGAAAACGATTGGTTACTGCTTTGTGAGGAGTTGCCCCCATTGGGGCGTTTCCTGTAGGAGCCTCTTTTCTTTTTTGGAGGAGTCATTGGGAAGAGGGGTTTCCACGAAAGGCCTTATTCTGGTAGGGTCCGAAACCCTGAGAGCCTTTTGAGGTGCCTTTTTAAGAAGGAAGTCACCTTCCTTGACTAATTGAGACTTGAACAAGGAAGACAACCAAAAGGACGTATTCCTGAGTTCCTGACATCTCGTCTCCCCTAATTGTGGTTGTAACAGGGTCATTTCGGCTTCGCGCCTAAGCAAGCCGGTGCTGCCCATGGAATATAACTCCCTCTGGAGTTTTTGAGCAAGGGATTTGCTGAGACAAGTCAAGGACCTGTGCTGGATAAGAACTGTCTTGTTCCAAAGATCCAGGTATTGACAGGCTTCCTCGTATTCACGCTTTGCTGCCTTTTCAGGATCGGCACCTTTTCTAATTTGAGATTTGACCTTCTTGAAGGTCGACTTCAAACTATGCTGGCACTTTTCCAGAGTGGAATTGCAGGAAGAAGTCTTGGCAAAGATGGTAGTAAAGTTAAGCGTGGAGATATTTGGTCTCGCCTGGTGTTCCAATTCTTTGAGAATTGGTAGGGGAACCTTGCCCAGAGGGGCCCCAGAGGGCTTAGGAGAAATACAGATCTTGGCAAAGTCTGTTTTTAGTTCTTGTATCTTGTCTTCATAACAAGGCTGTCCCACCTTGTACCACTTGGCAGTGGATTTGTTTATTTGGGGTTTTACGTTGCTTTCAACACTGTACAGGTCATATTACGACGGGTAGTTGGAAGGGCAGAGGAAACCAGTACATAGAGTTCGCTAGGGTTGTGTACTGTAAACTGCCGACCAACGGCAAGCAACTACCAGCTTTTCCACTTACGGCCATGACGGGGATCGATCCCCGGCCGCAGAGGTCACTTGGCAGTGGAAGGAGGAGCTTTAATGCATTTACCCTCAGGTAAATTTGCTGCTTGAAAATCTTGGTCAAATTTATCAAAGGCGTCTTTGATAATAGAATTCAGAGGCCGCATAGAAGAAGGGCCTCTTGGCCTGAGCTCCTCCTGCCTTTCTCATCGTCAAGGCCATGACCGCAGTAGAAGACCTGGGTAAAGAGTCCCTAGGGTCTGGAAGTTTGAGGATACGCCTGAAAGTATCCACCTCCTCTGCATACTGAGAGGGGATGTCAGACAGAGCTACTTCCCTGTAGTAAGGAGGACCTGGGTCATGTTGAGGATGGTCTTGATCAGTGTAGGTCTTTCTAGAAGGTTTAGGAGACCTATGTCTGAGCTCAGAGGACTGATCCTCCTCTGAGGAAGAAGGTAAATATCTGGAACTAGATTTGTGTTTTGATTTATCAGTATGTTTCTTGGCTCTGCTAGGGACAGGCCGAGGATCGTCAGATTGATCAGAGTAGTGGTCCGAGGCAGAGCTCGGGACCACATCATACTGTTTGAAAGAGTGAGAAGACTTCTTTGGTTTAGCCGAGGGCAACCTCAAGGGTTCCTCGACAGAACTCATATTGTGACCCGAGGCGTCATCGACGTGACTAGAATGAGAGTAGAGGCGTGGAGGTAACGCCAGGTTTTGAGGCTGAAGCGAAGGTCTGATCTACCTCAACTTGCGAAGAGGTTTTATGGAGAGATTTCTGAAAATCTTCTCGAAGGGACTTCATCGGCTCTAAAATATTGGCCTGGAAAGCACCCATCTTTTGGTCTAGTTGAATGTCTAGCCCAGATCCCAAGGACTTCTCTAGCTTTGTTTCTAATTTCTGCTGTAAAGCAGTACCTGTAGTTGGTGGGACAGTTTTAGCTGGAGTTCTTAAGGATAAAGCCTTGAAGGCAAGAGGTTGAGGGCGAGGCGGGGAAGTAAATAGATGGTCAGCAGCACTCTTGAGGTCTGCTTGGGAGCCTGCGAAGGATTCTACAGAATTATCGCCCAATAAATCTAATTCCTGATCATTTTTGTCAGATTTTTTGTCAGGTTTCTTGACATATCTCTTTCTATGAGTGATCTTGGTTAGTTGTTCTTCCGAAAAGGAAGCACAAATATCACAAGATGAGATAAATGTGACACAGGGATCATCTCCCTTACCTGCCTCTCTGCAGGTAGGACAGAAATTATGAGAGTCGAAAGCATGACAAAAATGATGGCATTTAGATGCACGGGGTTTGTCTTTATTGGATTGATGTGAAGACATGTTCAAACGCAAGAAAAGAGGTGAAACCCGATCACATAAAAGCCTAGCCGAGGTGAAAACTCACAACAGGTATAAAAGAAAAATTACTTATCCGACTGGACGGAAAATTATGTAATATGTGCTTTTAGGATTAATAAACAAAATGGCTGAAAATAGACATCCAACAATCAAAATGAACTGAGATAGAAGTAGAAAACAGCAGAAAAACTTCACAAAAGATTCCAATATGGCGGCGGCCAACGAGAAAAGAAGAGAAATGGGGTAGGTCACGTGACGACAACCTGAGGCTATGGCCAACTATAAATGCCTGTTTTTCTTAGACGGTGGCTGGGCCTGGCGGCCATCCGAGAACAGCATTCAGTCCCACATGGTAAGCTATTGTAGCGCAATAAAATACTTTATTTCCAGATTTATCCCTCAGTGGCACTGTCCATACATAACGGGAAAAGATGTCAATAGCTAAAAGAATGTAATGATAACCGTCATTGTATTTTGCTATTTTTGTCAAGTCTATCAAGTCAACATCCCACTGCTGATCTGTTGTTCTGACAAAGACTTTATTTCTTTCAATTTTCTATCTTGATGGCTTGTGAAATGTGTATGTCTCCTCTCCACTCAACCAATTTTTCACAGCAGTGAGGGTCACAGTGTCTTGTTTTATGCAGCCTCATTCAATTTTTGTTGAGCAGAAAAGCTTGCGGGGTGTGAGGGATCAAAGAAAATAGAACTTAAAAGCTTATTCATTCTTTCTTTTTTACACTAGGATTTGGCAGTAGGTATCCCAAAGATGAACACAACAGTGGTAATCAAATACCCTTTTCGTCTTGGTTCAATGATAGGTTCACAATAGATGCTATGATCACAATAGGAAGTATGATCATTTGGCATGAATATTTGACCAAGGACTTTTCAGATCAGTTATCCATGTGTCTCCATTGAGAGCTTGCACTTAAATGATGTTTTTTGAAAGAGTGTTTCAGTGGAGCGCCTCCCCAGGGGCTGGTAGGGGTTGGGGGGTGTTGTCACATTAGTTTTGGCCAGTCAATAGGCAAATTAGTCAGTCAGATGCCAAATCAATCAAATGCCTCCAATCAATATTAGATCAGATGCCCGCATTATCAATCATACACACAACAAGATGCATTGTGACATCCCTTAACCATAGACATCATTAACTGATTAGATGCAGGGGACGTCAATCAATACACATCATAAACCAATCAAGTGCCTGCATTTAGTCACGTGATATGATGTCATCACCCCTCAACCAATCAGATTTCTTGCTCCACTGTGCTTATGCACAGGAAGTGCTCCACTGCACATGCAACACCAGAGCTAGAAGTGCTCCTACTGGGCATGTATGGGGGTCAAATATAGTCATGTGACGCCATCAACCAATCAGATTGCAGCATTTCGTCAGATGATGTCATCACCCTTCAACTAATCAGATTGCTCCACACCACTGCATGCGCAACCAGAAGTATGCTGAATCACTGTGGTATGGAAGGTCAAATGTTGTCATGTGACATCATCAACCAAATTGCAGCATTTGGTCACGTGACACCATCACCCCTCAACCAAACAGATTGCTTGTTTCATCAACCAATCAAATTTCATCAACCAATCAAATTGCAGCATTTGGTCAAGTGATGTCATCACCCCTCAACCAGACTGCTTGTTTCACTGCGGTATGGAGGGTCAAATGCTCACTTTATACTAGTGACATGGGTGAGGAGAGTTAATTAGCACAGCAACTGTGTAGCATTCCAGAGAAGATGATAGATCCAGATGTCAGAAGGCATTCAAGATGAAACTCCTTATCAGTGTGAAGTTCTGCTGAGGCTTGTCCATAGCTATTATTAGAATTCCTTGTTCTGAAGTAGTAGATCTGACCAATTGGCAATTGCTACAAAATACTTGTGATTGATAGTTGTAAGATTATCTCAAAACTGAACACTGTTACACATGTCTAAAAATATGTGAAATACTTATATTCTGATCTTACTCATAAGACTATAGAGATTTAGTTGATCTCAGTGGTATGTCTTTTACATATGTGATCAATTATAAATCAATGGAGTGCAAAACAAACAGTTCTTACCTTTTAAGTAATTCAACATCACAGATTTGTAATTACCTCCACTAAGGAGGTATTATTTTCATGACCGTTTGTCTGTTTGCTTACTAGCGGGATTACAAAATATTACTGGTTGAAGCTTGATTAAAAACAAGAAACTGGGGTTGTAGACCCCAAAAGGCGGGTTGCACAATCAGTATCAGAGATGGTAACACATACTAGTACTTGCAATGTCTACAGGATTGATGTATGCCAGATGTATGCAACACGATAGCTGTGATGCTGGTCCTGGACATATCAAAATTAGTGTTGGGTTCTGTCTGCAGACAGAATTTTAAGATGGTTGCCATCTTGTTTTAACAAATGGTACAAACTTCGAAAATAAGCTAGCCTAGGTGGTGTCCTACCACCCTGTTAAGTTTCAAATCAATCGGCTAAAGTGTGTTTGAGATCGAGTCCAGAAACAGAATTTCAAGATGGCAGCCATTGCGACCATCTTGTTTTTTGAGGTGGCATCAATTTCAAAAGCAACCTAGCCTACATGGTGCCCTACCACCCTGTTAATTTTCAAATCAATCGGCAGAAGCATGTTCCAGTTAGAGTCCGGAAACACGTCTGACACATCAATATAATAGGTCGGTCGCTTAGACACGACCTGTCCCAAAATCCAAAGATGAGTCTTGGTCTGACAGATCTGTACCACCTTCTTGATACAAAAAAAAAAAATCTGGATTTTACAATTTACATATTATATGTGCTTTAGCTGAAGTCTGAGCTCTATGAGTGATCTTGTAAGGGTGTTGGACATATGAATGACACCATGGTTGTTGAATATTTGAAATTTGGAAGCATTTGCTTAATTTTTATTGGCCCCTCACCTTGGTGACTGGGGATCTGCTCTCACATGTTATATGATATAATGTGTCAGGTCCTTGCTGTTTCAAGTATACCTTTTAAAAAAAATCTGTTACATTTTCATGTAAACATTTTGGTGTTTAGATTCTTATTCATAAGATTATGATTTAAAAGTACAGAAAAAATTGAAAATTTCTGTACTCGACTTTTAAAACATCAGATCCACTGACCAATAAAGCCCAGTCTGAAGGTATAACTTAAAGAGTCTTAAGCAGATATGTTGAAGAATCCAGGTAATGTTAATGTAAATTTAAGGCATAAGTTCTGCAAAGGGGTTGCTTAGACAGAGATTAGCTAACAGGGGGTAAAATAAAAAAACAGCATGAAAGATGCCTGTAACCCACAGCCCGAGAATTAATTTTTAACACCATGAGACACAGCATCGAACAGAAAAAGATCAGGAGACTTTTAGAACAGTGTCAGTTATAAAAAGATTCAAATAATGCTTAAGTAGAGAAAATAATGTCTAAGGGAGAGAAAATAAATGTAAAGATATAGCAAGATGACAGTATTAATCAGAAAAATAGCCAGCCTCGGCAGGCAAGAACCCCAGCCCGCATGTACAACTAAATGGGCAACAACATTGAGTTTTGGGAAAATCTTATTAACAACTTCAGTTGTAAGAAGTATACAGAATCCACCAAATGTTGTCAGATGTAAGATTCACAGGCCATGATTTCTTACAAGTTGTTTTCATATTCTGAAGTCCTAGAACCAATAATAAGGGAGATATAAGGCCCCTTTAGCATGATCACCCTTCATTACCTTGAAGGAGGGGTCAAAGGTCAAATTTAACTTAACACGAAAGAAAGAGAAAATGCATGTAAAGATAACATATCAAAACAAGACAGTTTAACAGAAAATTAATAACTATGAGCCAAACTGTAATGGACTGGGTTTAATAAGAATCAAGCGCTCAAATGAGACAAAGGAACAAAAGGGTCATACACAGATTACTCCCCTACTGTTTTCTCTTTCAAAATATTTTTTTAACAGTGAAAGTATATGTCACATGCCGTCATTTAAGTATTACATTCATTATCCATGCCTCTGAGATCAAACTACTTTTTTTCCACAGCTGACAAACACAATATTGGACAATTCTTATGTGGCTTATGAGTGTGTTAATAGCTAGAAAGACACAACCTGGTTTAGAGATAATATCACAATCTATAAACTAATTTCACAATGTAGAAATAAAGTCTGAGGGTGAGTACTTTTATAAATTATTTCTATTATAAAGACTGATTACATTTATTAATCCATAAATATTATTATAAATATGATTTTTACACACCTATTTGTCGCACTATATTTTGTATCGTTTGGTTCTCTATTATCGACAATCGTCCATTTATTGCTTCAGATAAATGGACGTAAAAATATGTGCACTGCATTGTTTTGTGTAGTTCTGGTCTTTATAATGTATGAGGTATCAAAAATAGCCTGGTACATATTTTGTAAATATTTACACCAAAAGAACACATTGATATTCTAATAATAAAATGTCCAGAAAATAGAGAAAACATGTAATGCATAGAAAACTACATTTACTGAAGAGAGTTCCTAATCTGAATTAGTGGGTACGTCTATTCTGTTGTTGATCACATTTCTGCCAGGAAAGAGTCCTCCATGGATTCAATCACTTTCAGCTCTTTTGATAATCTGAAATAGTAATTGTTATAAATAAATCATTTCTCCAAGCAAATTCATGTGCAACCAACACTGGTTAACTACAATCCCAGGAATGTTGTTAATTTAAAACTTTCGAAAGGCATTAATTTTAGCTATTTTAGCTAATGAGCTTGGACTGCAAAAATTAATTCCTAGTGAAATTTTAAAATCTGCATTTATATCTCAAGTAGAAACTACCCATTAACCAATTGTAGTGAACTTTTAAAAATGAAGAATTAATGAAAATTCCTTCTAGCTAAAATTTTTACGTTAACAGTATTTCAGTATTTGAACACTCATTTCCACCCATGCTACAGGCACTGTGTGAATTGCATTTGCCAAAAACAAAATGTGAGGTACAAACACTCCTCATCAGAGATGACTAAGAACGGTTTCATGTAAACTGTGCATTTTTGAAAACGGCAGCTCAGGTATAAATCTTTGCAAAATCCAAAGGTTTTCCTTTACTACAGGATTCCATGCACTACTTGACCTACCATAAGAACTTTTCCCTTTACTCCAGGATACCATGAAACATTTGACCATTCCTGATTGGCACTGCACAAGCACAGTTTAAGCTTTGGTTTTCAAGCATTTTACACCTACCCCATTATTAGTGCTGTGAAATAGCTTTGAATATCGGGTTCGATGTTTGGTATCTGTACAAGCTAGCGAACTTCGGTCTAGTTCGATCTTCGAAACAACGTTTTCAAAACCAGTTAAAACGCAGAAATCTCACATAAAATCTTGTCACTTTATTGAAAATATAGCAAAAATATAAAATCCATATATTTTTAAAATAAATTCCGCCATATTTTCAACAAAAGAAAGAAGTTTTATAGATGGGCGAAAATAGGATCCGTTAGGATGTGGTGTGATGTTGGGGATTTCTAAACATTTTGCAAAGTCCGAATTTCAGACATTTAAACCGAACTCCGAAATCGGGGCAGTAAACAAGCGAACTATCGAACTTCTTAAAACATCGTCGCAGCACTACCCATTATACAAATGCCAACATGATGCACACTTTGCAGCCATAATAAAAAATGCACAGTTTATGACATTCCCCTAATTAAGAGAAAAGTCTTCAGGATTGACCACTTAACAATGTCCCAGAGGTTGCTTAGCCAGAAACAGGGGTTAGGAAACGATGACAAAGGACTTTGATTTTAAGTGGTTATCTGAGCTACCATATGTCTGCCTGTACTGGGGATTGAGCCCATGTCTTCTGTGTTCCTGAGTGAATGTATTACCACTAACCCACTAGCCTATTTTGGAAAATAATATTCAAGCTATCATAACAAGGCAATCTGGTGATTTTGTGCATCATCAGCGGAGGAACGAACTGCGCTTGTGACCAAAAACAGTTAATATTATCCAAACTTCACCCTAAATCTCCACAATAAATTGAAATTGAACAGTTTGACCTCAAAAGCTTTCACATAACTGGGACTTCTATGAAAAATGTTGGATTACCCTTCATTTTAAATGAAAACATGATAGGTCAAAACATTAGATTTCCTACTGTTAAGGAACCCATGTATCAAGTGACAAACAAAATTAAATATACTTAAAAGATATGGAAAGCAAAATAATGTGTATTTATGTTTATAAAGAATAAGTAACACCTTAAGGAAATCAAAACAGGAAAGTCTTAACATACCCTTTCATATCAGTACAAATTTCCTTGACTTTTGTTGGATGACAACAGATAGCCACCTTTGACTTGGATGTGTCAAATATTGGGGCAATGTACTGTGGTCCCACCCTCTTCAGATCTTCTAAGGTCACTTTGGGAATTTTTTGGATTAAATCTCTGAAACAAAAACTATTTGAAAAATTACAGATAAAAGCCAAGCTGTTGATTTCTGAGTTTCCATGCAATAGATTTTACAAGCCTATTTTGGGACAAAAAAATAGAATTGTTTTCCAGAAAAAACACATCTTTTTGTAAAAAAAAAAGCAGACAGATGACAACAATTTTCTTTTCAGACTTGGAAGTGAATAAAAAATAAGGCATTGTAAGTCTAACTTGCTATTTTATGGAAACAGAATCAGCATACGGCGTTGGAAATAACACAAAATATTTCTATAAAAGTTTCACCTGTTATAATCCTTGCTCACACCTTTCAGATAAGACAGCATGGATTCATGTGAAGCATCTGATGGAGTTTTCTCCTCCTCGATTATCTCAAAGATCAGGCTGCTTTTGCATGCCTCGAATTCCACCTCAGAATAGGGAGTTTTGCCAGATATGTGATCATCCTGGAAATGTAAGTTGTGAAATAGAAAACTGGTATATCAGGATTTTGATGTATTGGTCACAAAAACAACTGCCTTTAAATTTATAAAACGGATTACCACATTTTCTCTTATGGCTTCTCCGTGGTGCTGACCTATTTCTGTCCCTGGACTTTGAATTTGCATATTGCTATTGTCTTGTTGCACCTTAGAGTCCACTACTCAGTGGAGATTAAGCGCTATAAAAGTCGAATTAGAATTAGAATTTTGTATCAAACATAATGTTTTTTATTATAAGTTTTCTTTCAAGGTTTCAGCAAGATATTGTCATAACTTGTAAAAGGCCAACTATTTGTCGAAATACCATAATTGTTACTCTGACATTCTAAGCAAGAACATAGACTTACTTAATTGAAAGGATAATGTGGTTTAAAGATTCTTAAGATATTTTCAATACATTTTTATAGCCACTTTGTAATTGGCTATTAGTTGATTTTGGAAATTAAAACCAACAGCAACTCTGCAGCCAAGTCAACAGACATGCTATTAAAGCTAGCATAGATGTCAAAGTTAAATTTGGCTTTTATGATAAAATCATAGACAGGGCTGTGATAATGTGCCCAGGGGCGGATTTCACGAAAGGTCTTAGCCCGGTCTCAGACTCAAACTTGAGATTTTTGTCTCAAATTATTGGAATATTTTACTTGAGCCCATGGGCTCAGCCTTAATGGATTTCACAAAAGGTCTCAGTCTCAGCTTTGGCTGAGCCACTGGCTCAAATGTTGAGACTGGTAGAAAGTGGGCTTAAGTTTTGTAAACAAAGGCTCAAATATGGCCGCCATAATTCTTTCTTCACTTCAAAATTTGAAAAGGGTGAAAATAGGGTACAAGTATATAAAACAACCCCCTGAAGTAGTCTTTTGGGTGTTTTTACATGTTTACAAGGTTTCCCATTGCAAAATGGTATTTGACCAGAGATATTATGTGTCAAACAAGGAACATATATGTCATCAGTAGAATATTTTGACTACAAAAAATGGTCATATGACACAGAAAACCACTGTGGTTATTTGATAAGCTTGGTCTCAACTGAGACCCCTTCTGTGAAAACCATTTGAGACAAAGACTTAGCTGAGCCAAAAGGCTCAGATTTGAGCCAGTGGCTCAGCCTGAGACTGGACTAAGTCTGAGACCTTTCATGAAATCCGCCCCTGGTACTTGGACACAGTTAAAGTATGTTGAGAAATTAACTACAAACTTTTAGAACTTCGAACTATTACACCTGTTTATTTCCATAAAAATTTAATTTGTCATCAGATTGGCCCACCCAATTATTGATTTTTTTCAATCTAAGTTTTCCTTTTACTATTAACCAGATGATATTTCAGTAATTCACAGAATATCTTTGAGTTTTGGGTTAAAATGATGAAAAACAACATGCACCATACGTTTCCAAAATATGGGTGTGACATTAGGGCCAGGGGCCGGTTTCCCGAAGCCTCCATAAGATAAAGATCACCTTAAATTCTAGGATTTCCTTGAATTTCTCCCTCCTTTAAAAATTCTCAGTTTCACAAAACCTCCCTCCTTAAAGGAAACCTTGAAAACTCCCTTAAATTTCAAGGAAGCTGAGGACCTACCTTAATTTAAGGAAGTGTCCATCAAGGAATGTTCAATAACGTTAATGAACATCTGCTCCCTCCTTTAAGTTTGAAGGAAGACCTTTGCATGGTTCCCACTCCCTTTTCCAATTTAAATTCCCTGTGTGAAGTTTATATTTTTCCCTGTGGATTTTATAAATAAAATAACACAATCAAGCCAAAACATCAAATGTGACCTGCGAGTCACGCGGCGCGTGAATGCAAATGGCTGTTACTCTTCAAAATCATTCTGAAATTTTCAAATTCCCTGTGTTTTTCCAAAATTTTCAAATTCCCTGTTTTCCCTGTCTGGAATTTCTTTTCACAATTTTCCCTGTTTTCCCTGTGCAGTGGGAACCCTGCCTTTGACAAGGAGAATTAAAGGAGGCTGTGTGAAACTGAATGTTAAGGTGGCCTTCCCAAAGGAATAGAAATCACCTTCCTTTAAATAAAGGAGGTCTTTCCAAAGGAGGCTTCATGAAACCGGCCCCTGGTTTCATAATCAAGGACTGTCGAGACAGTTGCCCCGATTTTGGAGTCGGCAAGGACTGACACAGAAAAGTATCAAAATTTGATGAAAAATTCGGGAAAATTCAGACACATGCTGACCCTACAGATCAAACACGCAGGAAATACCCAATTTATCCTGACCTACCTCAACCAATCTGGGATTAGACCCCAAGACTTCTCGCCTGTACAATTTTAATATGGCTTCAATATGATTAAACCTATACAATTTCAATATGATCTGATGTAATAGTAATACAATTTGATGTACCTGTGATAGGATATAACTGGAGTTCTTCTCAAACCCTAGAACTTGACTTTAATGTCATTAAGATTAAGTCAGACTGAAGATCCCAACTTTGAGAGTTAGGAAGAAAAGTTTTTAGATTTTCAGAAAATACCAAACATGTCTTATATTCTCCCAAATTTTGGTGACTTTCCTGATTTGCTTTCCGGTATATATGCGAGAGATTTTGCGACACATAAAACAATTTTTTTGGTCACGACATCAAAATTAGCAAAAGTTATGGTCAAAGTTGAGAATGTAGAACCGTGTAAAAACCTAGAAGACTAGCTGTTCAAGAACCATGTTTCTATATGGAATAAATAAAACAGTGATAAAGTTACAATCAAAGCCTTCTGTCCCAGGTATTTTATTTTAACCAGGTATTGATTCAAATCCAGGCAATATTTTAGATATTTTTTGAAATCAGAGTCAAACTTCTTCAGTATATAGAGTAAGAAATCTAAAATTTGCCACATATCTGAATTTCGCCACTTGTTGAAATACTAATAAAATAAATGAACTGACGTGAGATTCGTTGAATGTATAGTAAATTGTAACAAATTTTATTGTAATTTAACTTTTTACAAGTTAAATACTTACCTTATCCTCACAAGTGCTTGTTTGGTTTTGTGGAGCAAAAACGTATCGACCGACAAGAATTTTTAAGGAATATTCTTGTCACAAGAGGTGACCCCTTTGTCTGCGCATGTCCGCGCTTGCGCAGTAGTCGTTGTCGACAGACGAATGTCGAGAGTTCTTCATTGTATTTTTGGTCCCCAGAAAACAAATTATGCGGGGAGGAAGGGTGGGTTTATCCTTGTGAGGATAAGGTAAGTATTTAACTTGTAAAAAGTTAAATTACAATAAAATTTGTTACATTTTATTGCGTAAAATAGCCTTACCTTATCCTCACAAGTGCTTGAATACAACCATAACAGGTGGAGGGTATTTGTTTTGGCCACACTGTTAGATGATTGTGAGACAAGGGGTCACCAAATAAAGCACTGATAAGAGGATAAGATAAGCTTCCCTAAGCCACATCTTAGGTTATATGTTACTTCTTCAACACAGATAAGTAATTTGCTAACCTCAACAAGAGATCCATGATGTGGTCGTCATTGTTGCTGCTGTTGCTGTTGTAGAAAATTTGACAACAAATCACATAGCAGTATTAACCATCACCCAGTATTGGCTGGAGATGTCTGCATGACTCCCCAAGCAAGATGTCATCATCTGACAATGGGAATATCTCCAAGCAGGCAAACTGAACTGCATAAACTGCAGATATGGGGCCATATGTAAGCCAAGAAAGACATATGTCAGTGACACAAGACTTGTATAACTGGAGAGAACATAAAAATGTGAGTCATATCAATGACATGTATAAATACACAAAAATTGACTACATGCTGAGGTGAATCCACAAGGCCCAATTTGTTCATGGACTGGTCATGGGATTGCCAAGCTACATCTTTGAGTAGAATGTAGTAAAGAATTGTGGGTCTTCCAATAACAAGAGTTTGATATCTGCTCAGGTAAGACCCCACTCTTGGAAACTAAAAAGGCAGCCATGGATCTAATATGTGTCTCAAAATATAGATTCTGAGACTCAAAATTAAAGGACTGGCAATCTAATCATGCAGCCAGATTGATCCAGGAAGAGATAGCAGAACTCAAGATATCTCCATCAAGACTTCCTTAAAAGATATGAGCAAGATTCTTCCCCTCCTTGAAGTATTTGTACTGTCCTGATAGTAACTAAGCACTGTAAGAGAGCAGAGTGTCACAACATCAGTCCAACATCAGCTCAAGAAAGGTTTGTGAGCTGGAATGACCACTGGTTTGAGCCATCTGGGGCATCAGAAGCCAACTGATTCTTGCTAAAAGGCAGGAGAAGGAGACTTTCCCTTTTCTCCAAGCAGTAGTCCTGTCCAAGAAGGATCTAAGTGCTGTAAGAGGACAACGAATCAAGTGTTCAGGCAATTTGAGTTCAGGAATGATCTAGAGCTGAAGTGACCACTGGAGGTAATCTAGACCAACTGAGGCTAATAGGTCCTTGCTGAAAAGGTAGGTAGGAGGGAGAACTGTAAACTCCTTCCTAT
This sequence comes from Sabellastarte sp. h YS-2021, assembly GCA_964017235.1. Classification (NCBI taxonomy): domain Eukaryota; kingdom Metazoa; phylum Annelida; class Polychaeta; order Sabellida; family Sabellidae; genus Sabellastarte; species Sabellastarte sp. h YS-2021. Next base: position 46,156,458 of record OZ024935.1, read on the forward strand.
GAGGCTTGTGTCTGAAGGAGCCAAAGTCCCAGAATACACTTCCAATGGCATTGCAACAGTCTTGCAAGTCAAACTTCTTTAGACTGACCTCCTTTTAAAGGTTAATAAGGAGCCTTTTGTGAAAACCAACAGAAGCAAAGGCCAATCCCTTGATGCTGCACCTCTGTTAGCAGTGGGCTTCTTTCTATAACACTTGCAATAGGCCTATAAAGATGCAGGCTTTGGCTCAACTCCTGCACAAAAAATGTAAATGATCAGCTATGGCTGCTGCAAAGCTAACAATAGTGACAGGTTTCAGATTTTTGCAAGTAAATGGATCAAAAAATCTGGTATATTTGAGACCGTAGGCTCTGAGATGGCCACCTTATTCTGTGGGTACCAGAGCTCAAAATGGCCCATCATGACTCATACATTCCAAGATGAGGGTCCTTGAGATGCCCTAAATCTCTCTGTCCCTTGCCCAGAGAATGATATAAGAGATTCTGAGTGGTGTTAAGGTGCCAAGCATGAAGGTGCCAATGCAACAGATTCAGATGGTATTTCTGACTGAATGGCTGTTTCTGAGACCAGTGAAGTAGCTGTAATGGAGGTTTGGTTGAATGACTCACCAGACCCCAAAGCCAATGTATCATGGGCCACCAAGGGGCCACTACAATCATTTTGCACCTGGTGTTCACTTGTTCAATGACTTTTTGGAATAAGTGGTATAGGACAAAAGGCCTAGCCGTCCAGAACCTCCAACAAGATGTTTAATTCATATATGTTCAGAGCATTTGCATCCGGGACTGGCAACATAGAATGGAGGTTTATGACTGATATTGGTGGCAAACATCTCTACCATTGGTATTTGACAAACTATGTAAATCAAATAGAATATTAAAGATGAAGACTCTCCTGTCTGTATTATTTCGTTCTTTGTGGAGAGGCTGTCATGACATCTAGGCAACCCTGAATATATCTGGCTCATATGAGAATATTTCAAGGATTGCAGTAGGCCAAGATGCAGCATACCTGCATAAAACACCTATTGTTGATTTGTGCCAAACTTGCACGTTGTCTAGAACCATAAAGGGTGTAAGAACCATTCTGTACATATTACTTTTGTCACTTCTGTAGAGATCATTGAGCATGACATTTAAGTAACCCCAGAATATTTCTGTCTCTTATGAATATATTTCAAGGATTGTAGTAGGCCAGGATGCGCCAAACCTTAATCCCTTCTGGAGATGATGTTGAGTATGACCTTTAAGCAACCAAGAATATGTCTGTTATGAGTATATTTCAAGGATTGCAGTAGGCCAAGCTGCGCCAAACTAGGAGGTATACGCTCCCCCCCCCCCCCCCCTGTTTGTTCAGATAACCGAACACAGTGGTGTTGTCTGATGCTATCAGAATTCTTTTGTGTGGAATTTGTCTTGAAGGCTTTTAAGGGCTGAACACACTGCCTTCAGCTGTATGACATTGAAATGTAATATATACATTTTTAACTGTCCAAAGCCACTAACTGTGATGCTTATAGATGGGATCATCAACCCTGGTTTAATGCATCTACGAAAATAAGGGAATTGTGCACCTGTGTATAGAAAAGGCACCCTATTTCCCATTTTTTGGCATTTTTCACCAGTGAATATGCTTTTTCAGAAGGATTTGAAACAGGAATTCTCACAACTAGTGACTGGAGATATTGCCAGCTTTTTCTAGATACCACTGAAAGGTACACATACATAACTGACCCATTGGTATAGTCTTTTCCAAAGATGCTGGTATCCCTACCTGGGATATAAGCAACCTTGAGGTTAACTGTGATGAGATCGCCATGACTTGAATAGATTGTCAGGTATTTAATTTTTTCGAGGTAGAAAGAAATTTCCTGGTACCAAAAAGCAGTGGTAACCCAGGAAATCGATATAACGAGGCCCAGTTGATGAATAATTGGATGAGTTCTTTGGTTTGAACCCAATACTGGTGTCTTTTACGTACACAAACCACCAGTAGTCTAGGTATATGGTGAAAGAAATTTCCTGGTACCAAAATGCAGTGGTAACCTAGGAAATCGATATCACGAAGCCCAGTTGATGCATAATTGGATGAGTTCTTTGGTTTGAACCCAATACTGGTGTCTACACTAAACAACCAGTGGTCTAGGTATATGGTGAACTCCTATTCTGTGAAACTGAAGAATGAGATTTGCCTCTTTACTACTCGCATGATACTGTAGAGGTGTCGTTAACCCGAATTTTATAATGCTTTGAACTGATAGGTTTGCCAGTGTACATTAAACTGAAGTAGATGTTGAAAATCTTGGTGAGTCGGTACATAAAAGAATGCATCTTTTGTAACCGAATTTCTAATAATTTCTGCTGTCTCCAGTTTAAATGATGGGACAAGCAGGTATTTATTGTTGTAGTAAACGCACTTCACTCGTGGGCCGTGACCGTTGAAGTCGTAGTTAGAAATCAATTCAGGACACTGAGATCTATCACAGGTCGTCATTAGCCGAGTTTCTATACAAGAAATAAACTGCCATAGAAACCTGAAGTTCTGCAATTGTTGAGTGGATAAATCGCTTTCTTTTGAAGCATTTAAGCGGTATATTTATATTTAGTACTGTAGCCATGTTTTCCTGTCTGACGTCATCGCTTTGCATTGTGGGTAGTACAGGCATTGGTGAATTCGATTGGGGAGTAATTCGACAACTCCGTCTCAAGATTCGCACCACTCTGGGATGGCAATGAAAATCTCCCATCACTGTCAGTAACACTGCAAGAAGAGCCTCCATGGTGACTTGCATTATAGTGTAGCCACGTTCTTCTGTATCCCTCTGTCCTGGTAACAAGGAAGAGTGGTACGATGATATTTTGTAGTTAGGACTTCAACACCATATCTCATCTAGCCAGTTTGATCTTCGTTGAGTTTGCAGAAGAATTAACTCAAAAGTCACAGTATTCCTTCCATTGGAGACATGGTCATAGGAAGGTTTAATTCTTCAACAGGGCTGAAAAGACAAGCAGTGCACATACTGCCCCAAAGATGTCTGTTGGATCTTCATCTAAATCTACAGCAAATGAAGGTAACCTGTCCTTATTTTCATGTCTGAGAAGCAGGAAGTTCACTGTACCTGCTGGGAAGCAAAATAATAACTGCAAGGATCAGTGGATATGCTTCTGTAGTCGTTCTTTGGAGGGAGACCTGTTACTGTACCAGAGTGGCGCTCCACCCACAGTAAAGAATCTACGACCTCCTTGCAAAGACAACTGCATTCTTTCTTCTTTGTTTTCGAGCATACGCTAATACTCATGTTATGCCATCAATAAGGGACAATAAAGCAGTTTTCCACTGACAACTACGAGGAGCTCTTCTCTGCATACCTTTTCATCGACACGGAGGAAGTTCCAGTCGAATAATGGGTGAGTACAGCCGAAGATATACACGTCTTCCACTGAAGACTTTACAGCAACATCTTCTTGCACATCTTATTCTGACCCTTTTCAGGACAAGGGAGGCAGAGTAGTGGAAGTACCAGTCGAATAATGGACAACTACAGGTAGGTGCACGCTTCAAAACTTCATAGATTTTCATCCGTGAATGGACGATAATAAGGAAAAGTACGTGTTGCTCCCATATCGACCAAAAATATAATGAAGAACTCTCGACATTCGTCTGTCGACAACGACTACTGCGCAAGCGCGGACATGCGCAGACAAAGGGGTCACCTCTTGTGACAAGAATATTCCTTAAAAATTCTTGTCGGTCGATACGTTTTTGCTCCACAAAACCAAACAAGCACTTGTGAGGATAAGGTAAGGCTATTTTACGCAATAAAAATAGGCTTTCTGAACTGATAAATGCTATTTCTAAGTCAAAACATAATTTTCTTTGTAAAATTAACAAAGGTTTTAGAGGTGGCGAATTTCAGATTTCTTACTCGACCACTTTACAACTTCTTTAACTCACCACTATCTCCTTCCCCTGTTTGTACGCATTCACTAAATGTGTAGATTTGAACAATATGAAGTAAAGCAAACCGGCTTCAGGCTTCACATACATACTGCAGAAAAAACAGCCATAAACAATGTTAGTTTTAAGTATGTTTGGAATCCTTTTAAATCTTTACTAATATTAAACACATATTCTAAAATGGTAGGCTCAGCAGTAACCATCAGGTTATGTCTTTTGGACAATTCTCAAATGATGAATATAGAACAATAAACTAGATTGGGCCAACTCGGTGCCAACATATCCCCAGACAGGTCATCATTCACGCCACAGGTTTTGATCGGGAATTTTTTATTTAATCCATTTGTTGTATGCCATAAATATTGGGAAAAGTTATATGAACTTCAGCACATCAATCTACTAAGTTTATATCTTCCCAAGGAAGATGGTGTATCCCCAGACGTCGAATACATAACTCAACAGATCATATTTTCAATCTTCCTGCAATGATAACTCTGAACCTATTTTCAAAGTATTTAAATGATTGATGATTGAATGTCCATTCTAAATTAATAATCTCAAAAGAGCATATCTGTTTCTACGTTTGTTGACAAATAAAATATTATTTTTAACTCAATTCATCATACTTTTCAATCTTCCTGCAAAGGGTAACTCTGAACCTATTTTCAAAGTATTTAAATGATTGATGATTGAATGTCCATTCTAAATTCATAATTCCAAAAGCGTATCTCTGTTTCTATATTTGTTCACAAATAAAATATTATTTAAAAATCATATATTATTTATATTATTATTTTATTATATTATTTTTAGAATTTGCATTGTTTTTCAGTTATTCATTTCCTCAATTCCTATATATGTGGTCCATATATATGCAACCTAAATATGTGACACAATCTCAGTTCTGACTCCCTTTGTCTTAGATAATTAGAAAATGAAGCAAACACCACCTCCCACCCCCACCCCACCTCTCTCCCCTTCTCCACACCTCTCTCACTATTACAGAAGATCTGTATACCTTTGTTTATTTAGTGTCACTCAATAGCTGGAGGTCCCAGAGGTGGGTGGGGGGTGGTACTACAAAGAGATGGAGTGCTGCAGCACAAATGGTAAACAAACACTTATAATATAATATAAAAGGGGTAATCAAATACAAAAAGCTCAGTTAATCTTATCACTAAAATAAAATCAAATATATAAATAAGGAATGTCCAACAGGAAGATTATATACCTCCAGAATTAAATATAAATTATCAAACGACAAGAACAGATTTATAATAATAATTCAGAATTGAGAATTTTAAGTATGTGATTATCAATTGAAATGAGTTCGTAATTGTAGGAGCTGTGTCAAAATTAAGGCAAGTTGAATAAAACTGGGCTAGTTGAGGTTTAAAAATCCCATATTTTTACTACATAAGGCTATAATTTCATTAATATTTGGGACTTAAAGCTCACCAGAAAATAACAGTGTCCATTTTGCCTACTTGAATATGTTTAACCAGTTTCATATTAAAAAGTTAAAAACTCAGCAAGCAGAGATAACACACAAAAATAAGTTCTTAAAAGCCTAAGATAGCCATAACATTATTAATATTCAAAATTTAAATAGACAGGCACTTCCTTTGAAAAATTCAAAGATTTCAGCTCTATGAGCCACATAGTTTGACAGTTACAGGGCTTTAAAGTGGCATAATATCCATAAATTGGGTCTCTGTGGGCATTTTACAATTGTTAAAGAGACCTTAGCAATTAAACTACAGAACTGAAACTTTTTGGGGGACATACACAACAAACAAAAATTATATATAATACAGTTTAAGACTTGTGACACTAAGCATTTCCAAATAACAGGGCAAAATACAGAAAAAAATGTCAAAAAAGGTCACTTGGGCAAGTGTCTATGGCCCTCATACACAGGTTAAATGTCTATTAAAAGCCTTGATTTTTGGCACATGTAAAAAGGACATAATAATGCATTCCAAGATGGGATTTCAGCTCAATCAATCACATAGTTTAACAGTCACAGGGCTTAAAGGTGGCAAAAAGTCCAAATATTGGGTCTCTGTGGGCCTTTTAGAGATCTCGATGTGGCCTTCAAATTAAAGCATCAGACTTAAAATCTGCTATATACTAAGACTACACATACAATATGTATCTAATAATAAAGTTTGAAACTTCTCAGACTCACCATTTCCAAGTTACAGAGCAAAATATGTGAAAAATGTCTTAAAACGGTCACTCGGGTAGGTGTTAATGGTCCTCATACACAGTTTAAATGTCTACTTGAAGCCTTGATTTTTGGCACATGTAAAAAGAACATAATAATGTATTCCCAGATGAGATTTCAGCTCTATCAGTCACATGGTTTAACAGTCATGGGCCTTAAAACTGGCAAAAAGTCCAAATAGTGGGTCTCCATGGGGCCTTTTAGAGACCTCAATGTGGCCTTCAAATTAAAGCTTCAGACTTAAAATTTGTCACATACTAAGATTACACACAGAATATGTATCTAATACAGTTTGAAACTTCTCAGACTTACCATTTCCAAGTTACAGGGCAAAATATGTGAAAAATGTCTAAAAAGGGTCACTCGGGTGGGGATTTATGGTCCTCAAACACACGTTAAATGTCTACTTAAAGCCTTGATTTTCGGCACATGTAAAAAGGACATAATAATGCATTCCCAGATGGGATTTCAGCTCCATCAATAACATAGTTTAACAGTCACAGGGCTTAAAGGTGGCAAAAAGTCCATATATTGGGTCTTTGGGAGCCCGTCAGAGACCTCAATTTGACCTTCAAATTAAAGCTTCAGACTTAAAATCTGTTACATACTAACACTACACATAGAATATATATCTAATACAGTTTGAAACTTCTCAGACTTACCATTTCCAAGTTACAGAGCAAAATATGTGAAAAATGTCTTAAAAGGGTCACTCGGGTGGGTGTTTATGGTCCTCATACATGGGTTAAATGTCTATTAAAGGCCTAAATTTTGGAGTACATACAAGAAAAACATATTGATATATTCTCAGATGATATTTCACTTAGATGAGAGACATAGTTTGAAAGCTACAGTGCTTGAAGATGGCAAAAAGTCCATAAATTGGGTCTCTGTGGGCAATTTTGAGATCTTAAGTCGGCCTAACAGGTAAACCTACAGCCTTTAAATTCTTCACAGACAAGGATTACATATAAGGGTTACATCTAGTGCAGTTTGAGACTCATCAGAATTACCACTTCCAAATTATAGGGCAAAATAAGTTAAAAATATAGGAAAAAAGTCCTAAGTGGGGTCTTTATGGGCCTCAAAGACAATTTTCTCCTCAACTTAAAGTCTTGATTTTCGGCACATGTACTAAGAATATATTAATGTGTTCTCAGGTAAAATTTGAGGCAGATAAGCCTCATAATTTGTGACCTAGAGGGCTCTAAGTGGCCAAAAGTGCAATTTCTGACCTTAAGGTGGCCATAAGTTCTTTATTATTGGGACTTTAAGATCACCTTAAAATAGGGATCTTCCTTTGGGCATCCTTAACATGTGTACCAAATTTGAAAAAAAAAAATTAATCCGTTTTTGAGTTATCGCGTCCACAAGGAAATTTCTACGGCGGCGGCGCGACGGATCTGAATCCAATATATCCCCGACTTTCGTCTGGGGATATAATAAGGTGATGCTGTTGAGTTCTATTTACATATACCTTGTCCTTCTAAATATATACTAAATATGTGGTTAAAAATCATAAAATTGTCATTTATTGCTTAATCTTATTGTAGGAATAAATACTGAGTGTGAGGGCATGTAGAAATTAAAAAATGCATGAGCGCCTAACGAGGGCATTATGAAAGAATTTTTATCGGGCATAAATAGCGTAACAAATGCCCGAACATGAGGTATTTATTACTATTATAAAGACCGGCCTCCCTGGTTTAAAGAAATGTCCCTTAATTTTTATGAGGTGACACAAACAAGGGAGCAGCCATATTGTTCTGAATCACTCTTGTAAAAGCAGACAAATTTCCAAATGAGAAATTCGAAACAGCACTTCAGGTTTACAGCTGGCATGTGTTCTTCTAGTTTTGCCCGCTGATTATATGCACACAGATAGGGGTGCGACCGGGCAGTCAACACTCGACGAGCGAGGCGAATTTCATGAAAATTCGACCCCAATTCTCAGGGTCGAGTGCTCGTGTATATATAACAACCTATAGAACTGGTTACGTTTTTTAGTTAATAAAACATATATAACACACCTTACTTACATTAAATCGCATAATCCATCATTTTAAAAATAATATTATTGATAATTTGTGCTGACAATAGCTAATTCAAGCGATTCAAAGCTTTTATCTTTATATTTTTTTCGTTTACGGGAGCCGCCATATTGGATGTCGTTTCCTGTTAAGGTGGATACTAAACTTCGCGAGGGCTCGATGTAGAGTTTTTATCTGCGAGCATTCCACCCGAATTATTTGTACTCGTCACACCAATACACACAGAAGTGTTTTCGTTTACTGTGCACTTCCGGTCTTTATAATAAATGTCACTTTATAGCTTTGAACAAATTGAAACTAATGTACAATCTACAATGACAATCTCTCAATATTTTATAACATATTCTAGGAAAATGGAATGTAAAAATACTTGCGTTTTGTGATTAAGATATCACTAAGTATGTTTGAATGATAGAACAGCAAAATGACATTAGATTTATTTTGATTAAGTCAGATTTATGCCTTATTTTGACCATAATATAAATGTCACCAATTTTAGAATAAGAATAATTCTTATAATAAGATTAAATAAGAAGTTCTTATGCTTTATGATGGCTTTAAACTTCAGCTTTTGTATCCATCGGTTGTATAAAAACACTAAGGGCAACAGGCTTTGTGGGTTTAATTCGGCAGATCAATAATCATAAACCATCAAAAAGCACTCAAATTTGCCATTTATTCATATATCAAGTCACACACAGGAACACTGCCACTGTACGAAGATAACAGGGACAGTGTCTTTAGATGCAGCTGTATAAGGACATGAAAAAAAATAAAGTTAATACTACTTTATTTCTCACTCTCCCTACTGTTTTATGGTAGAGTAAGAAATCTAAAATTCGCCACATATCTGAAATTCGCCACATGTGGAAATGCTAATAAAATAAATGAATTGAGGTGAGATTTTTTGAATGTACAGTAAGTTGAGGCTTTTTGAACTGAAAAATGCCAATTTTCAGACAAAACATCATTTTCTTCATAAAATTAAGGTTTTAGAGGTGGTGAATTTTAGATTCCTGGCAAATTTTAGATTTCTTACTCTAATACTTACTAACACGTCCAACACTTCTATTATACCAACACAATCTTGTTCTCCCTACATGGTTGGATAATAGGTTCTACTGTGGTATTGCTTACTACTTTCTCTAAGGAGGTTACATTTTTGGTGGTGTTGATTTGTATGTCTGTCTGTTTGCAAAACAACTTGAATCGTTATGGACAGATTTTGATGAAACTCTCAGGAAAAGCTGACAATGGCACAAGGAACAAATGATTTGATTTTTGGTCATAATAAAGTTCACTTTTTGGGTCCTTTTATGATAGTGAGAGAGGGCTATTTTAAGCATATGTGTATATATATATATCTCTGTAATTAATTGTCTTAATTGGTGGGAATAAAATTACAGGACACTCCCACAACAGTGTCTATGTTATACCTAACTCTGGATCCTAGCAAGATTCCGGATACTATAATCCAGAACAGGTAAAAAAATAGGGGAGGAAACGAGTTGCTTGGATGAGGTTTGTGCTCTCCAAGCGCTTTCTACTTATTATTAGCACATTTTTGTAGTTTACATGGTTACCTGTAGTGGTAACTAAGGCCCAGGCCCCGAATCTGTCTCCACATCGGTCCTTCTAGCTGTGTCAGGTACTGCACGTACACCATGATGGCTGGCAGATCAGGGTGCTGAAAATCCTAGAAAATTTAAAAAGTAAAAAAAAAATATTGTAATTTATGTCATAAATCACCCCTTCTCTAATTTTTGTCCCCATCAATGTTTATAACAATCTTGAGCGATCTATGGACAGAAATTAAAGCTTAGAGACCAGTTTTGAAGAAAGACCAACCAGAGATTGGTAAATTTCAGAAAATTCTAAACCTGGATATAGTATATCATGTAAATGTAGCAAAATCTGTAAAAAATATATATTTTATTTGTGTGTATGTTTTTTTTTTCCTTTCTATTTAATGCTATGTGCATAAGACTACTGATTTTCATCTTATTGTATTGATATTCTTCATGATGAAACATAATAATTATTCTTGTACTTACATTAACAGAAGGTGTACACTGCATGAGGAAGTTGGATTCCACTGACCCCACACCGACAATTAGACCTGAACCCGGGCCTTCACTCGGAGGGAACATGTATTCATACGCCTGCTTCACATCAGTCCTGTGTATAAATTAGGGCAGAAACACTTACCGTACTAACCGAATATTAGGTTACCCAAATACTAGCCAGTGCCAATGTTGTTGACCTGTTTGAAAATAATTTTCTTATGTATATCACCTAAATATATGGGATTTTACACAATCGTAAGAACTCTTAAGATTTGGAGTCAAAACCTAAAAAAGTTACCATTTCAAAGCATTTTATCTATGTTTTAATTTGAATTATTGTAATGGAAAATAAATTTGTTTTACGAATATGTTGCGGTGTTATTACACCATTATAGGCTATTTTCCTTTATAAAGTTGCACAAAAATTTCAAACTGGAAATTTAAATGGTTGAATTTAATGGATATTAAAACAACCAAAACTGATGCGTTATAGCTTTGTACTGTGAATCATTTCGAAATGATATTTTTGTGTAAACTTTTGAGAAATTGATCCACTTCATGAATCAACCCATTAATGCTAACCCATATTATCAACCTATATCTTCATGAAAAAGAATCTTTTAAATTTTCACTCACGATGGTCAATAAATACAGTACTAACTCATAGCCTTGTGGGGAAAACACTTCTGCAATTGCTACTATCAAAATATAAACAACACCAATTTTATATCCTTTTGAAACAACAGAACCTTTTTACACTTGCTATCAATAAGAGACAATAACAACCTTTATCCTTATGAAGCAAAAGAACCTTCTGAAAATTTGCTCTTAATATATACGGTACCATACCAACCTATGTCCTTATGAAGAAAAGAACTTTTTGAACATTTACTATCAATATAAAGACAGTCCCAACCTCTTTTCTTTCAGTGTGCAAGCTTTCGGTAAGAATTCTTGCTTCCACACAGCCTGTGGCTCTCCCAGTTTACCCAGTGATGAAGTACAGGCAGCAACATGCACACGGAAATTCTCGGGCCGGGTCAAATGTTCCCGGACCTTCTCCAGATCGGCAATTACCTAGGTAATAAAATTCAAATATAACTACAATGAATTTGATGAATGGTGGAATACTTCTTGTGGTTGTTGCACAATAAAGCAGAGACTAAATTCTATCAAAATCCAATATAGAAGAGAATGCAAAGAACTTTGTTCAAATTAGGGATGGGTCGGTAGACCCCGGTAGCTCGGTATCGAGCGCATTTTAATGAAATAAGGAGATGAGATTTTACAACCATCACTTCACTTGCCAACAAATATAATGGAAGGAAAAAATTAAACTAGACCTAGCGCATCGGAAAACCGATGCAAATTGTATCCACCGTAAAGACAATGCACCAAAACCTCTAGAACCAATAATAAGCAAGTTATAAGCACTTTTCAGTTTGGCTGTCCTCATTTGACCTTCAAGGAGGGGCCCAAGGTCAAATCCGACCACACCAGAAGATTCCCAGCCCATGATTTTCTATATGTTGGTTTACCATCCCAAACCTCTAGGACCAATAATAAGCGAGTTATAGGCACTTTTACCTTTGGCTATCCTCGCTTGACCTTGAAGGAGGGGCCCAAGGTCAAATCTGACCACACCAGAAGATTCTCAGCCCATGATTTCCTATATATTGGTTTACCATCCCAAACCTCTAAGTCCAATAATAAGCAAGTTAAAAGCACTTTTATGTTTGGCTGTCCTCACTTGACCTTGAAGGAGGGGCCCAAGGTCAAATCCGACCATGCCAGAAGATTCCCCGCCCATGATTTCCTGTATGTTGGTTTACCATCCCAAACCACTGGGATCAATAATAAGCGAGTTATAAGCACTTTTAAGTTTGGCTATCCTCATTTGACCTCGAAGGAGGGGCCCAAGGTCAAATCCGACCACGCCAGAAGATTCCCAGCCCATGATTTCCTATAGGTTAGTTTACCATCCAAAACTTCTAGAACCAATAATAAGCGAGTTATAAGCACTTTTAAGTTTGGCTGTCCTCACTTGACCTTGAAGGAGGGGCCCAAGGTCAAATCCCACCACACCAGAAGATTCCCAGCGCATGATTTCCTATATGTTGGTTTACCATCCCAAACCTCTAGGACCAATAATAAGCGAGTTATAAGCACTTTTAAGTTTGGCTGTCCTCATTTGACCTTGAACGAGGGGCCCAAGGTCAAATCCGACCACACCAGAAGATTCCCAGCCCATGATTTCCTATAGGTTGGTTTACCATCCCAAACCTCTAGGACCAATAATAAGCGAGTTAGAAGCACTTTTATCTTTGGCTATCCTCATTTGACCTTCAAGGAGGGGCCCAAGGTCAAATCCGACCACACCAGAAGATTCCCAGCCCATGATTTTCTATATGCTGGTTTACCATCCCAAACATCTAGGACCAATAATAAGCGAGTTATAAGCACTTTTAAGTTTGGCTGTCCTCGTTTGACCTTGAATGAGGGGCCCAAGGTCAAATCCGACCACACCAGAAGATTCCCAGCCCATGATTTTCTATATGTTGGTTTACCATCCCAAACCTCTAGGACCAATAATAAGTAAGTTATAGGCACTTTTACCTTTGGCTATCCTCGTTTGACCTTGAAGGAGGGGCCCAAGGTCAAATCCTACCACACCAGAAGATTCCCAGCCCATGATTTCCTATCTGCTGATTTACCATCCCAAACCTCTAGGACCAATAATAAGCGAGTTATAAACACTTTTAAGTTTGGCTGTCCTCATTTGACCTTGAAGGAGGGGCCCACGGTCAAAACCGACCACGCCAGAAGATTCCCAGCCCATGATTTCCTATATGTTGGTTTACCATCCCAAACCTCTAGGACCAATAATAAGCAAGTTATAAGCACTTTTAAGTTTGGCTGTCCTCATTTGACCTTGAAGGAGGGGCCCAAGGTCAAATCTGACCACACCATAAGATTCCCAGCGCATGATTTCCTATATGTTGGTTTACCATCCCAAACCTCTAGGACCAATAATAAGTGAGTTATAAGCACTTTTAAGTTTGGCTATCCTCGTATGACCTTGAAGGAGGGGTCCAAGGTCAAATCTGACCACATCATAAGATTCGCAGCACATGATTTCCTATATGTTGGTTTACCATCCCAAACCTCTAGGATCAATAATAAGCGAGTTATAAGCACTTTTAAGTTTGGCTATCCTCGTTTGACCTTGAAGGAGGGGTCCAAGGTCAAATCTAACCACATCAGAAGATTCGCAGCACACGATTTCCTATAGGTTGGCTTCACATTGCAAACCTCTAGGACCAATAATAAGGGAGATATAGGCACTTTTAAAGTCCTCTATGTGGGTTGCTTCGGCACTCCGTGGATGACCGTGAGTTAGGAGCTTCAAGGTCAAATGTGTGCAAGGTTGTAGAGGACATGTATATGTGTCATACATATCACCTATGAAGAGATTCAACCTTCTACCTATGAGGAACAGCCAGTAGAAAAATGTAGATTATTTTCAAAGAAATGCCTGTGGCGGCCATCTTGTTTTTCAGAATGAGGCTATTTTCCTTCCCAGAGAAGCTTACCCCCCAATGAAGATATCCTGCAAATTTGGTGAACCTAACTGCTGTTGTTTTCCTCTTAGAACGTTAACGCCGAAAATCTCTCTACGTGCGGCGGCGGCGTAGCGAACGCTAAACCAAAGTATCCAAGTACACACATAAAACCAAATCTGAAGAAATTATAAGCTTTTATCCCATATTTTCGTGCATTTTGCAAACTGTAACAGCGATTACGTTGAGCAGAAGTGCCATGTTTTGGTTACGATATTTTATAACTTTAATCTCGCTTGTCAAAATATATATAATTGAAGAAAAGCTGGAAATATTGGAAACAAACCAGAAATCTGAAGAAATTATGCACTTTTATCTCATATTTTGTGTATATATGGAGATATGTCATTAAGAGGAACATCTATTTTTGGTTGGGGTGTACTAAAATGCGGAATCAAGGAATCGGTACAGTACACATTTTTGGTACTGACCCATCTCTAGTTCAAAACTTTTTTTTTATTAATGAGTATAAATTTCAAATTAAAGCTTCATTCAAAACAATATCTGGCTGATATATTTTAAAAACAATAAGTGATACATCACCTGCCTGGCCTCTTCTTCCTTCTCCAATCTGTTCTGAATTGAATTGAGGAAGTTAAACTGTCTCAGCATGCTACACAGGTGCTCATTGCTGTCTGAACACAAATTGTACACATACAATACAGGTAACAATGAATCAGCAGAGCTAACCCTGTCCACAGGTTACCTGGCTACCCCCCCAAAACCTTAGAATTCAACCAGATTCTACTACCTGATAACAGTTTTCACCTATTTTTCATAATTTTCACTCACATTTAACATTTTAATTTTGATAAATTTGTTACAATTATCTGGCCTATTTGCTTCAGTGGTATTTCTAGTTGGTTACACCTAAACAGCGGTTTCACACATTCAAGTTGATCCTTGTCAAATGGATAACTGTCCTGTTTATCTCCCTGAGTTGCAGCCTTCAGTAGAATTGGTTTAAGTTAAGTATGTAACAGGTGCTAAGGTGCTGGGATGAGTGATAGTAACTAGATTTGGGGAACATTTGGGAAAATGGTCCATTGCAGCTATTTCAACGTAAGTTTTATAGTATTTTGCGGGGGGGCCACGGTGGCAGAGTGGTAACACTCTCGCCTCCCACCTCTGAGGCCGGGGTTCAGTTCCCGACATGACCTCAAGTGGGAAAGCTGGTAGTTGCTTGCCGTTGGTCGGCAGTTTACAGTACAGAGCCCTGACGAACTGTATGTACTGGTTTCCTCTGCCCTTTCAACTACCCGTTGTGATATGACCTGTACAGTGTTGAAAGCGATGTAAAACCCCAAATAAATAAATAAAATTGCAAATTTAATAAGTAAATTAAATTTTTATAAGTTAATACCCTATCCAATGGACAATTGCTAATCCGGTCGGCGCAGACCGGCCCGCCAAACGCCAGAAAAAGACGTCCTGTGTTGCCACCGGCTGGCCGGTCCGTAGTACTGTGCACTCCCCAGATGGCGCCTCGTACTTCCTTCCTGTCTAGACAACCTGACGTCACAGCATCTTTTTCGTTGTCTAAACCTCTTAGACCCCTAGTAAGCTGATAGCGGGGTCGGTGGGAGGGTCTTGTGTGTCCATTGGATAGGGTATTAACTTATAAAAATTTAATTTACTTATTAAATTTGCAATTTTATTGCGTTAATACATCCTATCCAATGGACAATTGCTGAATAACTACCGCTTGGTCGGCGGGTAAGTTACTAGGGACTCATGTGAACTCACAAGTAATAGCAAATTTTAACCTACGGTCTAGGCTGACTTCGTCAGGAGACCTATAGGTCCAGGCCTGGGTTGACTTTAAGGTCAGGAAACCCTGCAAGGCCATGGTCGGTTGCCAGCAGCCGGTTACCCGGGGCTATACCGCCGTCGCCCCCCCCCCTTTTGTAGACCTGCTCTGAGGTAGGGGAAGAGAGGGATGAGTTCAGTCCCAGAATGCAAATAAACCTCCCGAAGGAAGCACGCCACACTTAATTCTTATGTATATGAAGAACTGTTATGTACATATACAAATCTCCTCAATCCAAAGGCCACTTGTGGATCTGCTGAGCAGCCACTACCTAGCCCAATTGGTAAAGCTTTGAATCAGCCCAAGCCCCGACCTTCATATAGAACTGTGTGAAGGTATTGTGACTTTAGTGGCGGGCTGACAAGATTGGATCTAAGGTGACTCCCGACTGGAAGATCTTAGAAGCAGCAAAGGCCCTGACATCATGGGCTTTAATCTGATGTTAAAAGTGGGCCTCCTGGTCAGAGAGCTCATAATATAGGATCACAGTCTGCTTGATCCAAGAGGAGATTGTGGCAGGTGAGATGTCTTTGTTGAAACCTTTCTCAAAGGAGACACAAAAAAACCACCTCCTTATTCTGCCTGATGTCTGAGGTCCTGTCCAAATAGTAGCACAATGCTCTGACCGGACAGAGGGACCTGTCAGACTTGAGGGATATATCCAGAGTCGGGGCCAGGGCTGTTATAACCCCAGGGGCCACACTGGACACTCTATGGACAGCTGATTCTAGGATAGAAAGCTGGGTGATGGATACAGGGACACTTTTGACCAATTGGATTGGTGTCCAATATATCAGTTTTGCCAGGCATGAATCTCACTTTTGCACTTGCCCGACCCAATGGCCAAGAGGAATACCGTCTTGAAGGTCAAATGCTTCAAAGGGGCCTCCTTGATTGGATGAAATGGAGTCTTAGCTGGTGCACGGCCAGTAAGAAGTTCCAGGAGGGTATGCCACTCCTGCCTTTGGGTCTGTCTCTGAGGAAACTATCCAGGAGACGAGCGAGATTTCCGTCCTTACTGATGTTGAAGGGTGAATTTCCCAGTTTATCAACAATGGGTGACCTATAACCATCAATGGTGCTGGGCTGTTTGCCAAGCATGTATCCCACTTCTATGCTTGCCCGAACCCAGGGCCAAGAGGAAACTGCCTTGAAGGTCAAATGCTTCAAGGAGGCCTTCAATTGGTTCAAAATGAACCTTGTCAGCTGGTGCAAAAACCAGGGAGAGGTTCCAGGAGGGGGTTCCCCTCCGGCCTTTGGGTCTGTCTCAGTGGAAGTTATCCAGGAGACGAGTGAGATTTTCCTCCTTACTAACATTGATGGGCAAATTTTCCAGACTATCAGCAATGGCTGACCTGTAACCATCAATGGTACTTGGCTGCAACTTCCTGTCCTGAAGCAGGTACCTAAGGAAGTCAGCAACTGACTTCACAGGTGGTGCCCAAAGTCCACCTGATGAATGATACATCACTTGGTAAAAATGACCCATTTGCCTCATAGACTGATATGACTGACCCCCCTTTTGAGGAGCCTCAATTCTTGCTGCCACTGCCTCAGACACGTCCTGCTCCTCGATTGCTGAGGCTCTAGGGGCCCTGCATGGAGATTAAGATTTGTCAGATTTCTGTGAGGGATCTGATCGAATGGCTGTGAACAGGCTGGGCAGATTGGGCAGGATCAGAGGGATGTGGCTGGACATGGCCACTAGATCCCAAAACCAAGGCATGTTGGGCCACCCCGGAGCAATCAGAATGATTCTCTTACATGGGGAGTCTTGTGACTTCTCCACCACTTTGCCCAATATGGCTGATGGTGAGAAGGTGTATCCTTTTAGATCCTACCATGGCCGACTGAGCACATCCACTGCTGTGGCCAGGGGATCCGGTACCGGTGACACAAAACAGAGGTGTCTTGTTGTTGAACCTCGTGGCAATAAGTCTATTTTGGGCCGGTGCCACCTACTGCATAGAGTGGAAGACCTCTGGAAGAAGAAACCACTGTTTGGATGGTCTGGCCTAGCCTGGACAGCCTGTCTGCTACCACATTATGCCGGCTTGGAATGTGTCGTGCTTTAGAGCCACTTGTTTCCTGGTACACCAGGTCAAGATTCCCCATAGTAGGGCACAAAGTGGGCCCGACCTCATTTCTCCTTCCTTTATGTATGACACTACTGTGGTGTTGTCAGTTGCTACAAGTACTATCTTGCCTGAGCAAAGGTCTTAGAACTCTTAAAGTCAGAAAAACTGCTTGAAATTCTAGATAGTTTATATATACAACCTGCTTCCCGGAGGGGACCAGGTTGCTCTTGCAAAGTGCTCATCTAAGTGAGCGCCCCACCCTTCTATTGAAGCGTCCTAATATTTGCAGAGCATGTTTAATTGGGTGTAATGGTTGGCCTGTAAGAACATTGTCTTCCTTCAGCCACCATTGTAAATGGGGGGTGCAGGGACCTGGGGGCTTGGATCACCTTTTCCAGTGATTCTGGTACCCTCCAGTTGTTTTGAGATGTCACTGTATGGGTCTCATATGGAGTCGACTTAGATTAACTGGCTTTTCTGTAGCCGTCAGTAACCTATCAAGGACATGAATTCCCGGACCGGGCAAGCCGGTAGGGATAGCAGTTTTAACATAGTCTCTTGAAGGTTCTGTCACCGGTCCAGAGTCGGTCGGAACCGATCAGACCTGAAGTCGGACTGGTAGCCTACAAAATCAAAGTCTTGTTTGGGTTCCCGCTCTGATTTCTGTAAGTTCATCAGCCAACCCAGTTGCTGACACATTATTTACTAGTTCCTGTGTATCTTGGAGACAAGCCTGGGGATCTGGCTCTCACCAACCAGTCGTCTAGGTACTGGTGGCTTCTTAAGTCCTTGTGTATGGTCACAAATTTCACCTCCTTTGGTATCACAGTGAACTCCAAAGGTGCTGTGGACAAATTGAATGGCAGGGCCTTGAACTGGTATGCCCGACCTTGGATGTGAAATCTCAGGCATTACCTGGATTGTCCTTGTATAAGTATATGGGAGTAGGTATCCCTCCTTGAACATTTATAATACCTAGGGTCCAGCCCCCTAGGCTTCCTAAGTTCCCGAAAAAAGGGCTTAGTCTGGACCCTACAGGCAGATTGTGTGCCACATTTGGGACATTTGGTATTTTGAAAAACATTTTCTGTCCCTCCGGACACTGGTCCGGTCTGGTGACAATGATCCAGGTTAACAGTCTCTGTGTTCTTAATGTGGTCTGGTTGGGCTGACACAACTTTTCCTATTAATAGACTCTTCGCCCCGGGCCAGCAGCCTGCAAGGTGCAGCATTTACAGAGCAATTGTTATTCGTGAGATGTCTGACCCCTGGCCAGACCTGATGACAAAATTTATTATCTCTCCGGCCAAGTCCAGCACTGATAACAGATTGTTGAGAGATGTGATAAGGAAAGGTTGCCTGGCAGTAGGTTGGGACACTGTCATGTCACATCACCAAGACCATTGACAGGTCTAAAAATTTTCTGTAACCAAATTAACCTTAGGCAACTCTGTCCGGTACCAGGACTCCATACCCGGTACTTAGCTGTAACCAGCAATTCTCTGTAACTGGCAAAAAACTGGCAGGCTGGGGTCAGCAACGAATTTAGACAGCCACTGGTCTATATTTAGCCAGTTTATGTAACCAGTAGGGTGAAAAAAAACTGTACAGTAAGGACTGTGTAGCCAGTACCCTGTCGGTAGACTTGTAACCGGTAGGTTGAAGCCATATGTAGCCAATTGCTAAAGCAAGTGTACAAGGCTGTATAGCCGGTACCGGCCGGTACACTCTGTAACCAGTTGTTGAGGCAAGGGTATAAGGCAGTGTAGCCGGTACAGGTCGGTACACTCTGTAACTAGTTGTTGAGGCAAGGGTATAAGGCTGTGTAGTCGGTGCACTCTGTAACCCATTGCTAAAGCAATTTTACAACTATATTTTGTGTTGAATTCAGCTGGCTGTAGGTTTCCTCCATTAATAAAAGTATTTCTTTGAACGTACGTCTTAATTGTAGATTTGACAGTTGCTGGGAAAGCCCTTGTGAGCTATATTTAGAAACAAATGTTGGTCGGTGTATCCGTGACCAGCTTGCTGGTCGGAGGGACAACGTGATTGGCTGATGAGAGATGACGATCAGCTTCGTGACCTGGTCGGTGAATCACGTGACCAACTTCGGGGAGATGCCCTCACTAGACGTGTTCTTTCCTATATCCCAGTAAACGTAAGCTTACTGGTCGACTGATGTCTGTAGCAGAGAAGTCTGTACCAGTACGCTGGAGGTGGATTACAGGAACTAAAAACTGGAATCACAGTAGACGTGAGTGCAAAGAATGTACTTCCGACCTTCTTGTTCGGTGAATCACGTGATAAACTTCGTGACTGGTCGGTGAAAACACGTGACCAGTTTCGTGAAGACACGCGATTGGCTGACTGGATATGACGTCAGAGGTCGCGTTCTTTTAGCTGGCCGGCCGGCTGTTGCTTTAAAAGCAGAGAAGCCTGGGCCAGTGCACTCTGAAGATGATATTCCTGGCCGGTCTGAAGTCGGTTCATCTTCTCAGCCGGCTGTACACTCAAACCAGTTTCCTGGCCATCCACTGCCCTTACTACCGACACAAGTGCCAGGTCCATAAAGGTGGGACTGAGAGTGTTCTGAAGAAATCTGCAGAATTCATCTCTTGCTTCTGATGAAAAAATACTGGAGCTAGGCTGGTGTGACTGATGCTTTACAGCAGAGAAGTCGGTACCAGTGCGCTCTGAAGAAATCTGAAGAATTCATCTCATGCTTCTGATGAAAAAACACTATATACTCGAGCTGGCTGGTGTGACTGATGCCTTACAGCAGAGAAGTCTGTACCAGTGCGCTCTGATGAAGAATGCACCTTCCATGAGGAATCCCCTTTTATTTACAGTGTTCAAAACTACGTAGACTGAGGTTTCCGTGATTTCTAGTTCTATGGTGACTGTAGCTGGAAGGTTATAGATGGTACATTCAAAACAAAGGAGACGGATAAAAATACCTGTAAGTAGTATATCCATAATTCCTCAATAAAATCGATCTGCCCCTAACAACACAATGGTTGAATGGGAGGAAACTAGCAAAATGGCTGCCTTCATATTTCCCGCCGATTACGTACTGCCCTATCATCAACAATAATTGAGTCAACTAGGGAGCGTTTCCAACAGATTTCTAAATGTATATCCGTGCTTGAACAGTAGGTAACACTTCTACACTGAAAAATTCCACATATGAGGTTGAAAATCCGTCATAATGCACACTTTTGCTTAGAATATCTGGAGATGTTGAAAACACGTCTGCACAGTACACGCGCCAAACGAAAAAGATGCTGTGACGTCAGGTTGTCTAGACAGGAAGGAAGTACGAGGCGCCATCTGGGGAGTGCACAGTACTACGGACCGGCCAGCCGGTGGCAACACAGGACGTCTTTTTCTGGCGTTTGGCGGGCCGGTCTGCGCCGACCGGATTAGCAATTGTCCATTGGATAGGATGTATTAACGCAATAAAATATAGTATTTTGCACAGAATTTCATTTATAAAAAGAGCACACGAAGAGTAAATTCCTCTGTCAAGGCCCAACAGCTCCAATGCTGTTTTTGCGTAGAGTGAGGAATCTAAAATTCGCCACGTATCTGAAATTCGCCACATGTGGAATTACAAACTAGAAATAGGCCGCCCTGTTGATAGTAGATGCGAATAGAAACAGGATAGCATAGAAGAACACACATTATCATGTGTAATGTCCACCCATGAACCTTTTGCCCAAATTGTACAGTAGTCTTACAAGACCCTGTTTCATTTGTAAAATATATCAATGATGCTTAAATATTTGATAGTGTAGATGTAATTTATTTCAGCTTCATGCCTTTTTGCATTGGTTGGGTTGAAAATTTTGACGAAATCACTCTATCTTGCACGGTTAAGAAGATAGAAGCCAATTCCTGTTTTTCTATTTTTGGCAAAAATTTGAAAATTCAAAATGGCCGCCATTATTGGGAAAAGGAAATTTTTTTGAAAATTGCCAAGAGTACATTTCTTAGATACCCTATGGGTCGAAAATTTCAACAAAATAACTCTATTTTGCACGGTTAAGGCCAGTTTGTGTTTTTCCATTTTGGGCAAAAATTCGAAAATTCAAAATGGCTGCCATTTTTGGGGAGGGGAAAATTTTTTGAAAATTGCAAAGATTACATTCCTTAGATACCCTGTGGGTTGAAAATTTCGACGAAATCGCTCTATCTCGCATGGTTAAGGAGATAGAAGCAAATTTGTGTTTTGCCATTTTTGGCAAAAATTTGAAAATTCAAAATGGCCGCCATTTTAGGGGAGGGGAAAATTTTTTAGAAATTACCAAGAGTACAATGCTCAGATACCCTGTGGGTCAAAATGGCCGCCATTATTGGGAAAAGGAAATTTTTTTGAAAATTGCCAAGAGTACATTTCTTAGATACCCTATGGGTCGAAAATTTCAACAAAATAACTCTATTTTGCACGGTTAAGGCCAGTTTGTGTTTTTCCATTTTGGGCAAAAATTCGAAAATTCAAAATGGCTGCCATTTTTGGGGAGGGGAAAATTTTTTGAAAATTGCAAAGATTACATTCCTTAGATACCCTGTGGGTTGAAAATTTCGACGAAATCGCTCTATCTCGCATGGTTAAGGAGCTAGAAGCAAATTTGTGTTTTGCCATTTTTGGCAAAAATTTGAAAATTCAAAATGGCCGCCATTTTAGGGGAGGGGAAAATTTTTTAGAAATTACCAAGAGTACAATGCTCAGATACCCTGTGGGTCGAAAATTTTGACGAAATCACTCTATCTGGCACGGTTAAGGAGATAGAAGCAAATTTGTGTTTTGCCATTTTTGGCAAAAATTCGAAAATTCAAAATGGCCGCCATTTTTGGGGAGGGGAAAATTTTTGGAAAATTGCAAAGATTGCATTCCTTAGATACCCTGTGGGTCGAAAATTTCGACGAAATCGCTCTATCTCGCACGGTTAAGGAGATAGAAGCAAATTTGTGTTTTGCCATTTTTGGCAAAAATTCGAAAATTCAAAATGGCCGCCATTTTTGGGGAGGGGAAAATTTTTTGAAAATTGCAAAGATTGCATTCCTTAGATACCCTGTGGGTCGAAAATTTCGACGAAATCGCTCTATCTCGCACGGTTAAGGAGATAGAAGCAAATTTGTGTTTTGCAATTTTTGGCAAAAATTCGAAAATTCAAAATGGCCGCCATTTTTGGGGAGGGGAAAATTTTTTGAAAATTGCAAAGATTACATTCCTTAGATACCCTGTGGGTCGAAAATTTCGACGAAATCGCTCTATCTCGCACGGTTAAGGAGATAGAAGCAAATTTGTGTTTTGCCATTTTTGGCAAAAATTCGAAAATTCAAAATGGCCGCCATTTTTGGGGAGGGGAAAATATTTTGAAAATTGCAAAGATTGCATTGCTTAGATACCCTGTGCGTCGAAAATTTTGCCGAAATCGCTCTATCTCGCACGGTTAAGGAGATAGAAGCAAATTAGTGTTTTGCCATTTTTGGCAAAAATTCGAAAATTCAAAATGGCCGCCATTTTTGGGGAGGGGAAAATTTTTGGAAAATTGCAAAGATTGCATTCCTTAGATACCCTGTGGGTCGAAAATTTTGCCGAAATCGCTCTATCTCGCACGGTTAAGGAGATAGAAGCAAATTTGTGTTTTGCCATTTTTGGCAAAAATTCGAAAATTCAAAATGGCCGCCATTTTTGGGGAGGGGAAATTTTTTTGAAAATTGCAAATATTACATTCCTTAGATACCCTGTGGGTCGAAAATTTCGACGAAATCGCTCTATCTCGCACGGTTAAGGAGATAGAAGCAAATTTGTGTTTTGCCATTTTTGGCAAAAATTCGAAAATTCAAAATGGCCGCCATTTTTGGGGAGGGGAAAATTTTTGGAAAATTGCAAAGATTGCATTCCTTAGATACCCTGTGGGTCGAAAATTTCGACGAAATCGCTCTATCTCGCACGGTTAAGGAGATAGAAGCAAATTTGTGTTTTGCCATTTTTGGCAAAAATTCGAAAATTCAAAATGGCCGCCATTTTTGGGGAGGGGAAAATTTTTTGAAAATTGCAAATATTACATTCCTTAGATACCCTGTGGGTCGAAAATTTCGACGAAATCGCTCTATCTCGCACGGTTAAGGAGATAGAAGCAAATTTGTGTTTTGCCATTTTTGGCAAAAATTCAAAAATTCAAAATGGCCGCCATTTTTGGGGAGGGGAAAATATTTTGAAAATTGCAAAGATTGCATTGGTTAGATACCCTGTGTGTCGAAAATTTTGCCGAAATCGCTCTATCTCGCACGGTTAAGGAGATAGAAGCAAATTTGTGTTTTGCCATTTTTGGCAAAAATTCGAAAATTCAAAATGGCCGCCATTTTTGGGGAGGGGAAATTTTTTTGAAAATTGCAAATATTACATTCCTTAGATACCCTGTGGGTCGAAAATTTAGATGAAATCGCTCTATCTCGCACGGTTAAGGAGATAGAAGCAAATTTGTGTTTTGCCATTTTTGGCAAAAATTCGAAAATTCAAAATGGCCGCCATTTTTGGGGAGGGGAAAATTTTTGGAAAATTGCAAAGATTGCATTCCTTAGATACCCTGTGGGTCGAAAATTTCGACGAAATCGCTCTATCTCGCACGGTTAAGGAGATAGAAGCAAATTTGTGTTTTGCCATTTTTGGCAAAAATTCGAAAATTCAAAATGGCCGCCATTTTTGGGGAGGGGAAAATTTTTTGAAAATTGCAAAGATTGCATTCCTTAGATACCCTGTGGGTCGAAAATTTCGACGAAATCGCTCTATCTCGCATGGTTAAGGAGATAGAAGCAAATTTGTGTTTTGCCATTTTTGGCAAAAATTCGAAAATTCAAAATGGCCGCCATTTTTGGGGAGGGGAAAATATTTTGAAAATTGCAAAGATTGCATTGCTTAGATACCCTGTGCGTCGAAAATTTTGCCGAAATCGCTCTATCTCGCACGGTTAAGGAG
Source organism: Sabellastarte sp. h YS-2021 (assembly GCA_964017235.1). NCBI lineage: Eukaryota > Metazoa > Annelida > Polychaeta > Sabellida > Sabellidae > Sabellastarte > Sabellastarte sp. h YS-2021. Next base: position 46,181,255 of record OZ024935.1, read on the forward strand.
ATAGAAGCAAATTAGTGTTTTGCCATTTTTGGCAAAAATTCGAAAATTCAAAATGGCCGCCATTTTTGGGGAGGGGAAAATTTTTGGAAAATTGCAAAGATTGCATTCCTTAGATCCCCTGTGGGTCGAAAATTTTGCCGAAATCGCTCTATCTCGCACGGTTAAGGAGATAGAAGCAAATTTGTGTTTTGCCATTTTTGGCAAAAATTCGAAAATTCAAAATGGCCGCCATTTTTGGGGAGGGGAAATTTTTTTGAAAATTGCAAATATTACATTCCTTAGATACCCTGTGGGTCGAAAATTTCGCCGAAATCGCTCTATCTCGCACGGTTAAGGAGATAGAAGCAAATTAGTGTTTTGCCATTTTTGGCAAAAATTCGAAAATTCAAAATGGCCGCCATTTTTGGGGAGGGGAAAATTTTTGGAAAATTGCAAAGATTGCATTCCTTAGATACCCTGTGGGTCGAAAATTTCGACGAAATCGCTCTATCTCGCACGGTTAAGGAGATAGAAGCAAATTTGTGTTTTGCCATTTTTGGCAAAAATTCGAAAATTCAAAATGGCCGCCATTTTTGGGGAGGGGAAAACTTTTTGAAAATTGCAAATATTACATTCCTTAGATACCCTTTGGGTCGAAAATTTCGACGAAATCGCTCTATCTCGCACGGTTAAGGAGATAGAAGCAAATTTGTGTTTTGCCATTTTTGGCAAAAATTCAAAAATTCAAAATGGCCGCCATTTTTGGGGAGGGGAAAATATTTTGAAAATTGCAAAGATTGCATTGGTTAGATACCCTGTGTGTCGAAAATTTTGCCGAAATCGCTCTATCTCGCACGGTTAAGGAGATAGAAGCAAATTTGTGTTTTGCCATTTTTGGCAAAAATTCGAAAATTCAAAATGGCCGCCATTTTTGGGGAGGGGAAATTTTTTTGAAAATTGCAAATATTACATTCCTTAGATACCCTGTGGGTCGAAAATTTAGATGAAATCGCTCTATCTCGCACGGTTAAGGAGATAGAAGCAAATTTGTGTTTTGCCATTTTTGGCAAAAATTCGAAAATTCAAAATGGCCGCCATTTTTGGGGAGGGGAAAATTTTTGGAAAATTGCAAAGATTGCATTCCTTAGATACCCTGTGGGTCGAAAATTTCGACGAAATCGCTCTATCTCGCACGGTTAAGGAGATAGAAGCAAATTTGTGTTTTCCCATTTTTGGCAAAAATTCGAAAATTCAAAATGGCCGCCATTTTTGGGGAGGGGAAAATTTTTTGAAAATTGCAAAGATTGCATTCCTTAGATACCCTGTGGGTCGAAAATTTCGACGAAATCGCTCTATCTCGCATGGTTAAGGAGATAGAAGCAAATTTGTGTTTTGCCATTTTTGGCAAAAATTCGAAAATTCAAAATGGCCGCCATTTTTGGGGAGGGGAAAATATTTTGAAAATTGCAAAGATTGCATTGCTTAGATACCCTGTGCGTCGAAAATTTTGCCGAAATCGCTCTATCTCGCACGGTTAAGGAGATAGAAGCAAATTAGTGTTTTGCCATTTTTGGCAAAAATTCGAAAATTCAAAATGGCCGCCATTTTTGGGGAGGGGAAAATTTTTGGAAAATTGCAAAGATTGCATTCCTTAGATCCCCTGTGGGTCGAAAATTTTGCCGAAATCGCTCTATCTCGCACGGTTAAGGAGATAGAAGCAAATTTGTGTTTTGCCATTTTTGGCAAAAATTCGAAAATTCAAAATGGCCGCCATTTTTGGGGAGGGGAAATTTTTTTGAAAATTGCAAATATTACATTCCTTAGATACCCTGTGGGTCGAAAATTTCGCCGAAATCGCTCTATCTCGCACGGTTAAGGAGATAGAAGCAAATTAGTGTTTTGCCATTTTTGGCAAAAATTCGAAAATTCAAAATGGCCGCCATTTTTGGGGAGGGGAAAATTTTTGGAAAATTGCAAAGATTGCATTCCTTATATACCCTGTGGGTCGAAAATTTCGACGAAATCGCTCTATCTCGCACGGTTAAGGAGATAGAAGCAAATTTGTGTTTTGCCATTTTTGGCAAAAATTCGAAAATTCAAAATGGCCGCCATTTTTGGGGAGGGGAAAACTTTTTGAAAATTGCAAATATTACATTCCTTAGATACCCTGTGGGTCGAAAATTTCGACGAAATCGCTCTATCTCGCACGGTTAAGGAGATAGAAGCAAATTTGTGTTTTGCCATTTTTGGCAAAAATTCAAAATGGCCGCCATTTTTGGGGAGGGGAAAATATTTTGAAAATTGCAAAGATTGCATTGCTTAGATAACCTGTGTGTCGAAAATTTTGCCGAAATCGCTCTATCTCGCACGGTTAAGGAGATAGAAGCAAATTTGTGTTTTGCCATTTTTGGCAAAAATTCGAAAATTCAAAATGGCCGCCATTTTTGGGGAGGGGAAATTTTTTTGAAAATTGCAAATATTACATTCCTTAGATACCCTGTGGGTCGAAAATTTCGACGAAATCGCTCTATCTCGCACGGTTAAGGAGATAGAAGCAAATTTGTGTTTTGCCATTTTTGGCAAAAATTCGAAAATTCAAAATGGCCGCCATTTTTGGGGAGGGGAAAATTTTTGGAAAATTGCAAATATTACATTCCTTAGATACCCTGTGGGTCGAAAATTTCGACGAAATCGCTCTATCTCGCACGGTTAAGGAGATAGAAGCAAATTTGTGTTTTGCCATTTTTGGCAAAAATTCGAAAATTCAAAATGGCCGCCATTTTTGGGGAGGGGAAAATTTTTTGAAAATTGCAAAGAGTACACTCCTCAGATACCCTGCGGGTCGAAAATTTTGCCGAAATCGCTCTATCTCGCACGGTTAAGGAGATAGAAGCAAATTACTCAAAAGTAGTACTGAAAATACACAATGAAGTACCTAAATGGCTATTACTCATGTACTGACAAAGCTATCAGTCCCAAATGCAATACCAAGTGAGCTATGGACATAACAATCTTGTATTCAAAATTGTAGTAAAATATCTTTAATTATTTTGGCTTAAATGCACGGAAACCAATGGGTACTGAAAATAGCTGTACTTAAGTATTACTCAGTAAGCAAAAGAGGTACAACAGCCAAAAGCAATCCCAAGCAAGCTACTGACCCAATAAGCCTGCATACCAAATTTGGTGACAATAGCTCTAATACTTTTCCTTTAAATGAGCGGAAACCATGCGTGACGCCGGACATCGGACGCCGGACGCCGGACATCGGACAACGGACATCGGACGGCGAAAAAAGCAAAAATAATATATCCACCCCCCAGGGGGGTGGACATAATAAATTATGTGAATTGAGGTGAGATTTGCTAAATGTACAGTAAATTAAGACTTTTTGAACCAAAAAAACAAGTTTGAGACAAAACATCATTTTCTTCATAGAATTAACAAAGGTTTTTAGAGGTGGTGAATTTTACATTCCTGGCGAATTTTAGATTCCTTACTCTACAATCATGACAAAATATCCTTGGATAAAAAAAAATTCTTGGATCCAGAAGGTGATCCAAATCACCACTAAAATCTGGCCATTTATATCTTTTGCCAAAGTTGACATTTTACTGAAAATTTCATCAAAATATGTCCAGAAGGTTTCAATTTCAAATTTTGCAAACAAGCAAACACACTGCCGATTACGTCATTGTGGGAGATAATAAAAAATACAGTCCTTTAACACCATGTCCAACACAAATTTTGCCCCAAACCTTTGGATATTCTTGTGATTTTTTAAACATGTCTACATAGAAAAAAAACTTACCTGGCTGTTTCATCAATTTTAAATAGAACTCAACATGTTAATACCTCTTTATGAAACATGTAAATATTAGAGATCATTTCAAACATAAGTGAATGGCTTGTAAGACTGCTTATAGCATAATATAACACAGTATGACAATTAACCAATTAGACCACCACATGTTTTTAACATGATACAAGGCTCGATTTTTTATTTGTATTTTACCTGCCATAAGTTAGCTACAAAAAGGACCAAATTATATCCAAGGACAACGGAGGTTGTAATTTTTTTTATTATTTTATTTTTTCCATAAATCACTTTGTGTAGAATAAGTTATATAAAAGTACAAGTTTGTTCTAAATCTGTCCACTGAAATATAGGATTGTTTAACGTGGCAAATTATTGTTTCTGACTCCGAAAGTTGGTCTAAATGAACAATTATAATAAATTGGATACAACAGCTGTGCAGAAGACAGATTCTATTAATATTTTAAAGAAAATATTTGAGAAAATTCTTTGAAATAAGAGTACTTTAATATTAAGAATGTTTTGTGCATATCAGCCCAACACTTACATAAATTAGACTGGTTTTTACCTTTGTTGAAAAGCAGATCCTTCATCACACACTTTGTGACAACTGGACCTCTACGCTTCATGGATGCCACTTCATTGACCATCTTGGATGCAACAATCTTTAACCTGAAAGGTAAAAATTAACTAGAGATTGCGTCTCGACGCAGTGTATCCCCGGACGGGACATAGTTAAGGCGTGAATATGTCGGTCTTGAGCCTGTTTCCTGGAGCACCAGGTCAGGATTCTCCATAGTACCAGATTACTCCCAAAAGCTAATCACTAGTTCTTTCACTTACATCTGTCTTTAAAAATTTCATTTCATGGATCCAGAAGATCCATATAGTGATCCGGATCACTTCCAAAATTCAATCATTTCATCCTTTTCAGACATATTCTAAAAATTTCATCAAAATCCGTCCATAAGTTTTTTAGTTATCTTGTACACAAACACATCTGGCAGCCTGGATCCACATGATCCAGACAGTGATCCAGATTACTCCCAAAAACTAATCACTCGTTCTTTGTCCCATTTAAGACATTTCCTGAAAATTTCATAAAAATCCATCCATGACTTTTTGAGCTATTTGTCTTTAAAAATTACATTTCTTGGATCCAGAAGATCCAGATAGTGGTCCAGATCACTCGCAAAATTGAATCATTTCTTCCTTTTACCACTTCTTCCTTTTACCATTTGTAACATATCCTAAAAATATCAAAGTCCATCCCAAGATTATGTGGCAGCCTGGATCCAGATGATCCAGACAGTGATCCAGATTACTCCAAAAATTTAATCACTTGTTCCTTGTACCATTTAGGTCATTTGCTGAAACAATCCATCCATAACTTTTTGCGGTATCTGTCTTTAAAAATTACATTTCATGGATCCAGAAGATCCATATAGTGATCCGGATCACTTCCAAAATTGAATCATTTCATTCTTTTACCTTTTCAAACATATCCTGAAAATTTCATCAAAATGCGTCCAAGTTTTTTATTTATCTTGTACATAAACACATCTGGCAGCCTGGATCCAGATGATCCAGATCACTCCCAAAATCTAATCCCATTTAAGACATTTCCTGAAAATTTCATCAAAATCCACCCATGACTTTTTGAGCTATTTGTCTTTAAAATTATATTTCATGGATCCAGAAGATCCAGATAGTGGTCCAGATCACTCGCAAAATTGAATCATTTCTTCCTTTTACCACTTCTTCCTTTTACCATTTCTAACATATCCTAAAAATATCATCAAAATTCATCCTAAAATTCTGTTGCAGCCTGGATCCAGATGATCCAGATCACTCCAAAAATGTAATCACTTGTTCCTTGTACCATTTAGGTCATTTGTTGAATATGTCTTCACAATCCATCCATAACTTTTTGAGGTATCTGTCTTTAAAAATTACATTTCATGGATCCAGAAGATCCATATAGTGATTCGGATCACTTCCAAAATTCAGCCATTTCATCCCTTTACCTTTTCAGACATATGCCGAAAATTTCATCAAAATCCGTCCATAAGTTTTTCAGCTACATTGTACACAAACACATCTGTCAGCCTGGATCCAGATGATCCAGACAGTGATCCAGATTACTCCAAAAATTTAATCACTTGTTCCTTGTACCATTTAGGTCATTTGCTGAAACAATCCATCCATAACTTTTTGCGGTATCTGTCTTTAAAAATTACATTTCATGGATCCAGAAGATCCATATAGTGATCCGGATCACTTCCAAAATTGAATCATTTCATTCTTTTACCTTTTCAAACATATCCTGAAAATTTCATCAAAATGCGTCCAAGTTTTTTATTTATCTTGTACATAAACACATCTGGCAGCCTGGATCCAGATGATCCAGATCACTCCCAAAATCTAATCCCATTTAAGACATTTCCTGAAAATTTCATCAAAATCCACCCATGACTTTTTGAGCTATTTGTCTTTAAAATTATATTTCATGGATCCAGAAGATCCAGATAGTGGTCCAGATCACTCGCAAAATTGAATCATTTCTTCCTTTTACCACTTCTTCCTTTTACCATTTCTAACATATCCTAAAAATATCATCAAAATTCATCCTAAAATTCTGTTGCAGCCTGGATCCAGATGATCCAGATCACTCCAAAAATGTAATCACTTGTTCCTTGTACCATTTAGGTCATTTGTTGAATATGTCTTCACAATCCATCCATAACTTTTTGAGGTATCTGTCTTTAAAAATTACATTTCATGGATCCAGAAGATCCATATAGTGATTCGGATCACTTCCAAAATTCAGCCATTTCATCCCTTTACCTTTTCAGACATATGCCGAAAATTTCATCAAAATCCGTCCATAAGTTTTTCAGCTACATTGTACACAAACACATCTGTCAGCCTGGATCCAGATGATCCAGACAGTGATCCAGATCACTCCCAAAATCATATCACTTGTTCCTCGCACCATTTAGGTCATTTGCTGAAAATGTCATCACAATCCATCCATAACTTTTTGAGGTATCTGTCTTTAAAAATTACATTTCATGGATCCAGAAGATCCATATAGTGATCCGGATCACTTCCAAAATTCAATCATGTCATCCTTTTACCTTTTCAGACATATCCTGAAAATTTCATCAAAATCCGTCCATCATAAGTTTTTTATTTATCTTGTACACAAACACATCTGGCAGCCTGGATCCGGATGATCCAGACAGTGATCCAGATCACTCCCAAAATCTAATCACTTGTTCCTCGTCCCATTAAGGACATTTCCTGAAAATTTCATCAAAATGCACCCATATGTTTTTGAGTTATCTGTCTTTAAAAATTAAATTTCATGGATCCAGAAGATCCAGACAGTGATCCGGATCACTCCCAAAATTTAATCATATCTTTCTTTTACCATTTTGGACATATCCTGAAAATTTTATCAAAATCCATCTGTCAGTTTTTGAGTTATCTTGTTCACAAACAAACAAACAGAGAGCCAAAAATGACCCTTGGTCAGGTACTTTGGCGGTCAGTGGATGACCTTAAATGAAGATCTGTAACTAGTAAGCCTGGATGGTAGAAGTCCATCATGTACTCAACCTCCAAAGCCATTTTCAATAGTTTCCATGCAATGTAGTCAGCATTAAGTGTGAAAATATCTCCAAATTTGCCAAAAATGACCCTTGGTCAGGTACTTTGGCGGTCAGTGGATGACCTTAAATGAAGATCTGTAACCAGTAAGCCTGGATGGTAGAAGTCCATCATGTACTCAACCTCCAAAGCCATTTTCAATAGTTTCCATGCAATCTAGTCAGCATTAAGTGTGAAAATATCTCCAAAAAGGCCAAAAATGACCCTCGGTCAGGTACTTTGGCGGTCAGTGGATGACCTTCAATGAAGAGCTTCAAGGTCAAATTTCTGCATGCTTACAGAGGACATATATATGTATTATATATACCAGCCATAGGATGATCGGACTTTCTGTATAGGAGAACTGGGCCAAAAAGTGAAAAAATGGCCAAAATCTGACCTTTAAGAGGCCACCAGTGACCTTGAGATTGAAGGTCAAGGTCACAAAACAATAGCGTTCGTGGCATTGCCCATATATACCCACATACCAGGCGTGACCGTACTGAATCCTAAGTTTCCCCGACTTTCGTCCGGGGATACAATTAGATTTGTTTTTCTATAGCAGTATCTAGCAACCTATGGACACATCAAAATTTTAAATGTGCTAAAGTTTCTGTACAACAATTCAAAACAAAAAATTCTTGAGTGAAGTAACATTTAACAAAAAAATAATTTAGAATGGTTTTATTTTCTTTCTATTATTAAATAAAATATGGCTCTTTAGCTCTTGTTTTTATAACAAAATAAGGAATTTTTAAGAATTATGCACAAGTATGGTGGACAAGACATCCTGGAGTGAGGCTCACCTTTCCTCAGTGAACTGTACTTGGTACATTAGCTCACGGAGCCAGTTCACGCCTTTCGTATACTTATCTTCTTCAACCTAATGATAAACAGACTATGCAAACATTAGACTTTCTTCACCAATGTATGAGCCACAAATTAAAATTTAAGAAAAATAACCAAAATATAATGAAATTCTATAACACTGTGAAATAAATTGCCTCTCAAAATATATCTCACTAGCTTGTTTAAGATGACCATATAAAACTGATCAATGCAACAGGGCTTATCCACACCAATCTCTTCAATTTTCTAGTATCTATGTGTTTTGGGGAATTAAGATTCATGCTCTGACTAATTTATGACATTGGAATTATACCTTTTCTTTTTTTGAACATTACTACAAGCTTTAACAGAGATAAAATGAGATAAAAGTCATTGCTTTTTGCATTTGATACTCCAAAGATTTGGAATGACCTTCCAGACAATGTATACAGTGCAACATCTATTGTCTACTCCTTCAAGAAAAATCTCAGAACTTCCCTGTTTCCAAAAGCCTATCCACCATAGACATCCCGTTATCCATGGATCTTCTTTGGTATGATCTGGCTATTTAACTGGGACTCACAATCATTCACCCTGTTTAGGCCTAGCTGTGCCAACCGATGGAGATTAAGCACTATACAAGTTCATACTAGATTACTAAAGTGGATAAGCCTTGGAGCGATTTAAATTTTGATCTGGAGAATGCCAGAGAAGTAAGAGATCAGATGTCACTAGGTAAATATATGGTTAATTGACCCATAATATATTTAACAACTGCATTACTTTGGAACACTAACACCACTTGTGCACTAAACCTTAGAATATATCGGTACACATATTCAGCATTAACACACTTTGATTAACTTACCTTTAAGGCAAGGTGTACAAGACTGCCATACTTTCCCACTGTAAATCTGCCGCCTTGGATACCAATACAGCAACTGTTTTCAAGAGTGTCAGCAGCGAGCTCTGTGATTATATCCTCATGTGAAATGACTTCTGAAAAAAAGAAGAAACTTTTCTTTCTTCAATAAAGCCGACAATTTCTTCTAACAACCATAGCATGACAAAGTTTAAATGAAGCTATTTATATCAAATTCAACTTATGGTGGCATTGACTGATAGAGTTTAGCCACAATTATTACAATTAGTGTTGCCCTGACAAAATTTTTGAATTTTTCTGTACTCAGGTTGACAAAATGCAACAATATACCAAAGAGTCTTGCAATGTCAAAGGTTCAGAAAATTTCTGTATAAACCTAACATTTCTTATTATTGTATGATAATACTTACTTCCATCTCTTATCACTGGTGATTCCAGTATAACTTCAGAGTACAGTGGCAGATACTTCCTGAGTTCTCCAGAAAGTCCACTGCTTTCCATCAACACGTTCATCTGGTTAAATACACAGTCAATAACATCCAGAAAGATGGATAATAGAGGTTGTACTGTACTAGAGTGCATAAATTACAACTACATATACAACGAAACCAGACGGCACATTGTTTATTGATATTGGTGATATTTATTGTTTTAGGACAGGGTTGCTTTTAGCCATGTCCAAAGATGTATATCAATATTGTCATTTTATAAATAACTATAAACTTATTATTTGAAATAAGTCCTACATCGGATGAAATTGGAAAATTTAATGGTTAAATTAAATTTTTATTAGTTAATATCTTACCTAGTGGACCAGTGCATTTGTCCGGCGCGCAGCCGGTCCCGCCAAACGTTAGACAAAAACGTCCTGAGCTGGGCTCTGACCGGGACCGGTAGTGTACTCCTCATTCGCCAGGTGTCGTGACTGCACCCAGCTCCCCTACTGCGCGTGCGCGCGCATGCGTACTTCCTCTTTTTGTGGCCTACCTAAGAATGTCCCCCTCTGAGCTATTGCGGGGCAGGTAGGGTGGGACTCTCTTGGTCCACTAGGTAAGATATTAACTAATAAAAATTTAATTTAACCATTAAATTTTCCATTTTATTGCGTTAATATATCTTACCTAGTGGACCAGTGCAGAATAACTACCCAGTGGTTGGAGGGTAGCTATGGACAAAGGGGAGACCGAGACTCTAAGATCTACATATATACTCTGTAAATCCAGAGGAAATCACCCGGGAAGGGTTTCTAACTACCCTGGATAGGTACAGTCTCTCTCCCCCCCCCCTTTTGTTTTGTAGCTGACGAGTTCCCGAGGAAGTGAAGAAGGGGAATTGAAGATTAAGATGGTCCCCCATCTTCTTGCAACGCAAGACAGACTGCAGGGACGTTTTTTTTTTTTTTTTTTTTTTTTTTTTTTATTATGTACATGTATGAATACATATATACATCACTATACACTATATACATGGGAGCCTCTACTTAGTCCCTAATTTGTTGGGCAGCTACCACAGGACCCAAATGGTACACATCCGAGTCTGCCCATGCCAAGTCCTTCAAGTAAAATTGGGTGAAGGTGTTATGAGATTTCCAGTGACAGGCTGCCAAAATCTGGTCTAAGGGAACACCCCCCTGAAAGGCTTTGGACGCCGCGAACGCGCGAACGTCATGAGCCCGAACCTGATGCAACTGTTGAGCCTGTTGGTCTGACATCTGGTAACAAAGGACTATGGTTTGTTTGATCCAGGAGGAAACGGTAGCAGGGACAATATCCTTCTGGAAACTCTTCCTAAAGGAAACAAAAACCAATTCCTTGCCTGAACGGAGATCTTTGGTTTTGTCCAAGTAATAACGTAGTGCCCGGACCGGGCACAGACTCCTATCCTCCTTGAGGGATTTGTCCAATGAAGGAGCCAAGGCTGGAATGATAACAGGGGCCACGCAAGCGGGACCCTCTTTAGCCAGGTGGTTCTTAGAGATGAAACTAGGAGAAGGCGATAATGAAACATTCGACCAATCCTCTTGGTGCCTAATGTTCCTGTGGACCCAAGCATGAATTTCACTCCTCCGTTTCCCAGAGCCCAAGGCTAGAAGGAAGACAGTCTTAAAGGTGAGGTACTTCAGCGAAGCCTTCCTGAGAGGTTCAAAAGGAGGTTGTGTAAGTTGGTGAAGGACCAAAGACAAATTCCACGTAGGAACCCCACGCCTGCCTTTTGGTTTGTCCCTATGAAAACTGTCCAACAACCTGGACAAGTTTTCATCCTTGCTGATGTTAATCCTGGAATTCCCCACTTTGTCGGCTATGGCAGTCCTATAGCCTTCTATGGTACTAGGTTGAAGATGTTTCTCCTGAAAAAGGGAAAGGAGAAAATCCGCAATTTGCTCTATAGAGGGAGTTCTGAAGTCCACCTGACTCTTTTCACACCATCTGACAAAAACGGCCCACTTTGATTCATAAATGGCTCTGGTAGAGCGTCTTTGAGGAGCCTCAATTCTTGTTGCCACTTCTGCCGAGAACCCGGCCTGCTGGATGGCAGAGGCTCTAGGAGCCACGCATGAAGGTTCAGATTGGGCAGGTCCCGGTGAGGACACTGATTGAACGGTTGAGTGATCAATTTCGACACCTGAGGGAGCAGGAGGGGAACTTGAGCTGACATGTTGACCAGGTCCCAAAACCAAGGCATGTTGGGCCAACCTGGTGCTATCAGAATGAGACGACGGAATCCGTGGTCCAAGAGTTTCGTTACCACCTGATGAAGAAGGGCCGTCGGTGGAAAGGCATAAGCGTCCAGGTCCTCCCAAGGGAGACTTAAGGCGTCCACTCCCCACGCTGATTGGTCTGGAACCGGGGATACAAACCGGGGAAGTTTGTGATTGAACCGGGTGGCAAACAGGTCCACAGACGGGCGGTGCCAACGCCGGCATATTTGAGCAAACACCTCCGGGAGGAGGGACCATTCCGTTTGGATCACCTGATTGAGTCGGGACAGTTTGTCGGCTATGACGTTCAGGTGACCCGGAATATGTCTGGCCCTCAGGACAATCTGCCTTTGATTGCACCAAAGCATCAGTCTCCAAAGGAGGGCACAGAGTGAGCCTGATTTCATACCCCCTTCCTTGTTGATGTAAGAGACCACAGTGGTGTTGTCTGTACAAACAAGAACTATCTGGTTGCAACATAACCGCTCGAACCGTTTTAAGGCCAGCAGTACTGCCTTGAGTTCCAACAAATTTATGTGCAAGGCGCTTTCTGACTCTAACCAAACTCCTTTTGCCATGTAATCGCCTAAGTGAGCGCCCCAACCTTCGTTTGAGGCGTCTGTAAACAGTTGCAGGGCGTGTTGAAGAGGGTGTAAGGGTTGACCGGAGAGCACCTTGGCCGGGTCCAACCACCACCTTAGATGTACATGGAGAGATGAAGGAATTGGGATGACCTTTTCCAGAGATTCCGGGGCATGCCAATGCTTTTTTAGGTGCCACTGAATGGGCCTCATATGTAGTCGCCCCGATACTACTTGTTTTTCTGTTGCTGTCAGAAGGCCGATTAAAGACATGAACTGCCTGACCGTGCAACATTCCAGACCCAGGAGAAGGTTGAGCTTCTGAGATAGACTCCTCCACCTGTCCTGAGTTGGTTTGACTAACCCTTGAGATAGGTCGAAATGATAACCTACGAAGTCGAAGGTTTGTTGGGGAACCAGCTCTGACTTGTCCATGTTGACTACCCAACCTAGAGAGCGGCAAAGGTCCAAAAGGATCTGGGTATGACGTAGGCAAATTTCCCGGCATGGGGCTCTCAGTAACCAATCGTCTAGGTATTGGTGGATGCGAATACCTCTCGATTGAGCCATGAGTTTTACCTCCTTGACCACCTTTGTGAACTCCAACGGAGCCGTCGACAGGCCAAAGGGAAGTGCTGTGAACTGAAAAGTCTGACCTTTTAAGTGGAACCGGAGATATTTTCGCGACCTGTGGTTTATGGGAATGTGAAAATAAGCGTCGCTGAAATCCAGCGAAGTGACCCACTCCCCCTGTTGCAGGGAGAGTCTGATGGTCTCCGGAGTTTCCATCTTGAACGTTGCTGGGGCAAGGTAAAGGTTCAGTTGGCTTAGATCTAGAATGGGCCTCCATTTCCCGTTGGGTTTGGGCACCAGGAACAACCGGTTGTAGAAACCCAGAGATGACTGAACGGCCACCTTTTCGATAGTCTGTTTTTGACCTAGGGAATGCAATGCCTCGTTCAGACTTTTGTTTCGAGAGGGATTTGATGAACCACTGATAATCACAGGAAATCTTGCCAGAGGTGGTCTCTCCTTGAAGGGTAGTTGATACCCTTCCCTGAGGATGGAGACTACCCTTGGATTTGAACCCAGGGAGAGCCAAACCTGCCAAAACAGTTGCAGACGGCCTCCCACAGGTGGATCTTTTGCAACACATGGGGCATTTGTTACATTTGGGGCAAAAAGACACTGATTTACAGACAAAGCACTGTTCACAGATTTTATTCCTATTTGAGAATGAGAGGGTCTTACGTTTTTCTTTTGTAACAGCCCTTTTACAGAAGGTGCAGGAGGAACAACATGCAAATTTACAGTCTCTTGAAAAGTCTCTTTGTTTGCTGATGACACTAGATTGAGATCCCCTAAACTTGAACTTAACACAACTGGGGGACTCAGTAGATGTTGATTGTCATTTATACGGTTTTGTACCACGGGCAGGCTTGGAGTAGTAAGTAGAACCAGATCCACCTCTACCACGACCTCTACCCCTGCCTCTGCCTGAGAATTGCCTCCAAGGTTGTTGATTTTGGGAAGAGGAGAAGCTGGATTGACGACTCTCTTTCTTTTCATATGGTTGGTACCGGAATTGATGCTTCTTTGAGTGCTGATATGTGCCCGGGCCGGGACCAGTAGCACTCTTGTTTGAATCATACTTTTGAATATCCTGCTCCGCTACTGCCAGTACATCATCCGGGAATAGCCCGTAAGTGAACAGGGGAGCATTTCGTAGTTTATTCCAGGTATCAGGTTTCAGGCCTGGTTTAACGTACTCGAGATAAGAATCTCTCCTCAACAAAATGAAGTTGGCTAGCTGAACAAATAAGCTGTCTGCGAGGTGCTGGAAAGCAGTACCTAAGGCAACAGAAACACTACTGTGGAAAGCTGACAAGTCTTTCAAGTCCTTGATGGCGTCGGTGACCTCCTTAGGGGCCTTGCCCTGAACAATGGTAGCGTTTAAAAATGAAATATGTTGATTCATTTTGTCCTGAATTTCACTAACGCACCTGTTGAATCCTGCTGCGTGATTGGTAATCAAAGAGCCTTCCTTAGCACATTGCTCCCACCTTCTAAGAATCTCCTGAGGGATAGGCCTAGATGCTGGTCCTGAAGATGGATATGAGGAAGTCTTGGCAATACGGGAGAATTGAGAGTTCAGGCGTGCTTCGGAACCCGACCAGCCAAAGATTGTACGCCCAGGTCTTTGATTTATATCCTGTTTGAGTCGTGACTGTGTATACCACTTTGCCTGGCTTTTGGGTGTTCTGACAAACTGGTCTTGTTTCAGACCTGCGGCTTCTTGGGAACGAGAAGGGTAACCTTCTGCAACACGAGTGTTCAGTTTCTCCATCTTATAGCAAAGCCAGTCGTCAGCTGGTAACTCTACTGAAACTTTGCCTGAGCGACGAGGATGCTTTCCTTTCCAAGGGTTGTCAGAACGGTTGTCTGCATCACTGGCTGAAGCTTCAAAATCTGGTATGTGAGACCAGCCAAGAAAGGATCGGACCGACCGGACCGTTTCTCTGTAGTTCATTTCCTCGTTTTTCTCATTGATTTCAGTATCTGAAAGTTCACCTTCCTCACCAGATTCCTTATCTGACCGGTCCGGAAGGGGTTCCCCGTCTGACAGAGCCGGATCCGGCTGAGCAAAACTATCCTGTGTAAAGGAAGCAGAAGTACTGGTATACTGTGGACCGGTGATGACCGGTTGAGAGGCGGACCCTAGGGAGGAGACACTGGTGACAGCAGGCACAGTTTCCTCCGGTTCACCAAGAACTTGTAAACCCGGACCGGGTACCACTGTCTTGGGAGGAATAGGGTCCCTAGCAATCTGACTTGCAGAACCGGCAGCAGCTGCCGGTTTGATAGACTTCTTGTGTTTTGATTTTCCTCTCTGTTTTTTAACAGAAGAAGCAGAATCCTCTACGTCCTGACCCGGAGGCCTCACCGGACCGGTGGCTCTAGGGTCAGGAGAGGGATTGATAAAGGGCGTGTCAGAGATAGGGGCTTGACCCGTTGAAACAGGCATCTTTGGAGTAGAAAATATGTTGGTTCTAGTAAGGAGAGCCTCAAAACGGGCGAATTTTTCCTCCAACTGATTGTTCAATAATTCAAAATCCTGACGGGAGACAAAGTCTCCAGTACTTGTCTGGGCAGAAACCGGGAAAGCACCGGCAACAAGCCGTTCCTGCGCATGCGCAGTGTCCGGAGACATCTCAAGTTCATCCTGTTCCTCCACCGGACCCACAACCGTAACTTTACTGGGAGAAATCAAAATCCCTGCTTTTTTGTCTTTTCGGATTTGATATTGTGGGGTTGCTAGCATACCTTTCTGGGAGTCAGACAACGCATCACACAATTCACAGTCCTGACCTTTGACACAAGGGTCATCTCCCACCTTTTTGTCCCTACAGCGGGCACACTTTTTATGAAGGTCAAACCCCGCCATAACATGGCCACAACTACCACGCCTCTGTCCTGGTGATGCCATGATAAATATATTTTGCAATATCCAAAGCTTTCCTTCTAACACGTTTGCAAAGAAACAATATAATTTAAAGTTTATTTTACTGAGATTTATCCGCTAAAACACTATGGCGCCAAACAAAAAGAGGAAGTACGCATGCGCGCGCACGCGCAGTAGGGGAGCTGGGTGCAGTCACGACACCTGGCGAATGAGGAGTACACTACCGGTCCCGGTCAGAGCCCAGCTCAGGACGTTTTTGTCTAACGTTTGGCGGGACCGGCTGCGCGCCGGACAAATGCACTGGTCCACTAGGTAAGATATATTAACGCAATAAAATGCACGCTTTTATCTCGTATTTTTGTAGTTTTTAATACCACCTTTTATCAGAACTGCCATGTTTTGTATTGATAAACTTTACTTCCTGTTGGGGATATGATAGAACAAACTTTTTCAGTATCCTGGATTGTGACTCTTTAGAAGGCAATATTATTACCCAATTATCTCAAATGATATTCAAATATTTTTACATTCAACATCAATGTCCACACAACCAAATGATGATCAAATTAAAGGAAACCAAACATACATATTTCTCACTTAAAGTGAACCGGACATCATTGTCAAACACCAGTACAACTTGAGTCAATATGAACTGGGAAACAATTTCAACAAGACCACTGCCGTGGTATGATCTCCCGCCGCAATACATCAAAAAGTAGGTGAACAACATAATTATTTGACCTAGCATGGGGATTAACAACACACAAAGCACAGGGTAGTACATACAACGAAATGGTCGCAGATATGATGAAACCATCAAACTTGAAATGTGTTCCTCAAGGACTAATTTACACTATGCTCAGTAGAGCCAAAACAAGTAGGGGAATAAAAATCTGCAATTTTAACCCAAGCCATATAAAAGTAAACGCAGGTGCTCTTGAAGAAATGAAACGGATGGAAGCTGAATCTAAATTACAATGGATTTCTCCAATTAAAAAAATAGCAAGGGAAAATGCCTTTCTTTTGGGTTGCCTAAATATAAGATCTCTGAAAATGCATCTGCAAGATTTAGAGAGTAATCCATCAGTTAAACTGTTAGATGCTATATGTTTAACGGAAACACATATTTCTAAAATAGCGTCACATAAGAAATTTGAAATGGATAATTACATATTAACGTGTAGTAAGTCAGTTCATGGTACAGGTATTTATGTCAAACGGGACACCAAATGTTGTGAGAAGAAATTCCATGCAATTAACATAGAATGTACATGTGTGATAATCGAAGCGAATGAAGTAATCTTTGCTCTAGTGACTGTTTACAGATCTCCTAAAGACAGCATAAAAACTTTTTTGGAAGAAGTTGAAAAGCTTATAGTGCAATTGAAAGAAGATATGTATGAGATAATCATTTGTGGTGACTTTAACTTTGATTTATATAATCTTAATAAAGCTACATCACTTTTGCAGAGGTATTCTTTGAAGCAATACATAAGTGAACCAAGTCATATATGTGGTGGTATTCTTGACCTTGTGTTTGCAACCGAAAGTTTAAAATTAACAACAAGTCAAATGCCGCTTTACTACAGTGACCACCAATTTATTTTCTTCTCTGTATCTATATAGATGTATATGTATGTATTTTCTTAATATTACACAGTAATCATTTAATATTGATAGAACGATTGATTTAATGTACAAGCAACATTTACAGTTTCGTTATGTTATAATTAGTTTGAAATGTAATGTCACAAATAAATAATTGTTGACACTATCAATGTTTTGCAGGTTCTATACACGATACAATTAAATATCGTCAGTAAAAGCAAATTACAATAAAAGGCAATTAGCAATAGAGAATGAAACTTGTAAAAAGAAGAATCTGTTGCGTACACATCAAAGATGTTTGTTATTGAAATTAGAAATGTATTGTTCAGGACAATCATATTAACTTTAAGATGAAATCCAATAACATGAAAAGATTCCCTGCGTATGCTAAATAATAAAGAATAATAATAAATCTAATTATCATGGGCTTCAGCAATAGCTGTATTAAGTAAGTAAGTAAGTAAGAAACACTTATATAGCGCCGAATTTGATGTAAACATCCTCTAAGGCGCTGATGTGCAAAAAGGGATAGTCCAGTTCCAGAAAGATGTCTGTTTGTAATGTTGTGCATTTCATAAGTTTCTCTTTGTGGTTTAGTACTAATGAAATGGTTGAAAGATAAAAAGGAAATCAGTCAAAGTAATAATGGTTAATGACAGGAACATTTTTGAAATATCAAAATGATGTACTTGATCAATATGTTTGTGCTATTTAATAAAGATTTACATTTCATAGTTGTTTTTAATGTTTGAATGTACTAATAAAATGGTTTTTTTTTGTACATTGTCTTTCTTTTGTCACAAAGTCATTTATACATTCCATTACTCACAGCATGGAATGTATACATTCAATAGTTCTGGCAACTGAATATACACATTCAACGGCAAATCATAGCATATACCCATTCAATGATTTGGCCATCGAATGGCCACATTCCAGAGTTAGAGCCACTGAATGTACATATTCCGCAGTTATGTACATGTAAGATATGCACTAAAAAGGTTTGGATATCTTCATTCCACCTCAAAGAAGGGGCCCAAGGTCTTACCCTTACCCTGTGCTTTTCCACAGTTTGGTTTGAAGCTCTCCCAAAAGTAGGTGAATGAGTTATTTGAGAAAAATTGGCCATCTGCAATACTTTTAGAGATAATTCGCATATACTCATTTTCAGTAGGCGAGTAATTAGCTATGGGTCTGAAACTTCACTATGTGAAGGCCCTTGCAAAAGTAGGTGAATGAGTTATTTGAGAAAAAATTGGCTATCTGCAATACTTTTCAGAGATAATTCGCATTTACTCATTTTGAGTAGGTGAGTAATTATCGATGGGTGTGAAACTTCACCAAGTGAAAGCTCTCCCAAAAGTAGGTGAATGAGTTATTTGAGAAAAATTGGCTATCTGCAATACTTTTAGCGATAATTCACATTTACTCATTTTGAGTAGGTGAGTAATTAGCTATGAGTGTGAAACTTCACCAAGTGAAAGCTCTCCCAAAAGTAGGTGAATGAGTTATTTGAGAAAAATTGGCTTAGAACAATACTTTTAAGAGATAATTCGCATTTACTCATTTTGAGTAGGTGAGTAATTATCTACGGGTCTGAAACTTCACCATGTGAAAGCTCTCCCAAAAGTAGATGAATGAGTTATTTCAGAAAAATTGGCTATCTGCAATACTTTTACAGATAATTCGCATTTACTCATTTTGAGTAGGTGAGTAATTAGCTATGGGTATGAAACTTCACCAAGTGAAAGCTCTCCCAAAAGTAGGTGAATGAGTTATTTGAAAAAAATTGGCTATCTGCAATACTTTTAGCGATAATTCGCATTTACTCATTTTGAGTAGGTGAGTAATTAGCTATGGGTGTGAAACTTCACCAAGTGAAAGCTCTCCCAAAAGTAGGTGAATGAGTTATTTGAGAAAAATTGGCTATCTGCAATACTTTTAGAGATAATTCGCATTTACTCATTTTCAGTAGGTGAGTAATTATCTATGGGTGTGAAACTTCACCAAGTGAAAGCTCTCCCAAAAGTAGGTGAATGAGTTATTTGAGAAAAATTGGCTATCTGCAATACTTTTAGAGATAATTCGCATTTACTCATTTTGAGTAGGTGAGTAATTAGCTATGGGTGTGAAACTTCACCATGTGAAAGCTCTTCCAAAAGTAGGTGAATGAGTTATTTGAGAAAAATTGGCTATCTGCAATACTTTTAGCGATAATTTGCATTTACTCATTTTCAGTAGGTGAGTAATTAGCTATGGGTCTGAAACTTCACCATGTGAAAGCTCTCCCAAAAGTAGGTGAATGAGTTATTTGAGAAAAATTGACTAAGAACAATACTTTTAAGAGATAATTCGCATTTACTCATTTTGAGTAGGTGAGTAATTATCTACGGGTCTGAAACTTCACCATGTGAAAGCTCTCCCAAAAGTAGATGAATGAGTTATTTGAGAAAAAATGGCTATCTGCAATACTTTTAGAGATTATTCGCATTTACTCATTTTGAGTAGGTGAGTAATTAGCTATGGGTGTGAAACTTCACCAAGTGAAAGTTCTCCCAAAAGTAGGTGAATGAGTTATTTGAGAAAAATTGGCTATCTGCAATACTTTTAGTGATAATTAGCATTTACTCATTTTGAGTAGGTGAGTAATTAGCTATGGGTGTGAAACTTCACCAAGTGAAAGCTCTTCCAAAAGTAGGTGAACGAGTTATTTGAGAAAAATTGGCTATCTGCAATACTTTTAGCGATAATTCGCATTTACTCATTTTGAGTAGGTGAGTAATTATCTATGGGTCTGAAACTTCACCATGTGAAAGCTCTCCCAAAAGTAGATGAAGGCGTTATTTGAGAAAAATTGGCTATCTGCAATACTTTTACAGATAATTCGCATTTACTCATTTTGAGTAGGTGAGTAATTAGCTATGGGTCTGAAACTTCATCAAGTGAAAGCTCTACCAAAAGTAGGTGAATGAGTTATTTGAGAAAAATTGGCTATCTGCAATACTTTTAGCGATACTTTGCATTTACTCATTTTGAGTAGGTAACTAGCTATGGGTCTGAAACTTCATCAAGTGAAAGCTCTACCAAAAGTAGGTAAATTAGTTATTTGAGAAAAATTGGCTATCTGCAATACTTTTAGCGATACTTTGCATTTACTCATTTTGAGTAGGTAACTAGCTATGGGTCTGAAACTTCACCAAGTGAAAGCTCTCCCAAAAGTAGGTGAATGAGTTATTTGAGAAAAATTGGCTATCTGCAATACTTTTAGCGATAATTCGCATTTACTCATTTTGAGTAGGTGAGTAATTAGCTATGGGTGTGAAACTTCACTAAGTGAAAGCTTTCCCAAAAGTAGGTGAATGAGTTATTTGAGAAAAATTGGCTATCTGCAATACTTTTAGAGATAATTTACATTTACTCATTTTGAGTAGTTGAGTAATTAGCTATGGGTGTGAAACTTCACCATGTGAAAGCTCTTCCAAAAGTAGGTGAATGAGTTATTTGAGAAAAATTGGCTTAGAACAATACTTTTAAGAGATAATTCGCATTTACTCATTTTGAGTAGGTGAGTAATTATCTACGGGTCTGAAACTTCACCAAGTGAAAGCTCTCCCAAAAGTAGATGAATGAGTTATTTGAGAAAAATTGGTTATCTGCAATACTTTTAGAGATAATTCGCATTTACTCATTTTGAGTAGGTGAGTAATTAGCTAAGGGTCTGAAACTTCACCAAGTGAAAGCTCTCCCAAAAGTAGGTGAATGAGTTATTTGAGAAATATTGGCTATCTGCAATACTTTTAGCGATAATTCGCATTTACTCATTTTGAGTAGGTGAGTAATTAGCTATGGGTCTGAAACTTCACCAAGTGAAAGTTCTCCCAAAAGTAGGTGAATGAGTTATTTGAGAAAAATTGGCTATCTGCAATATTTTTAGTGATAATTCGCATTTACTCATTTTGAGTAGGTGAGTAATTAGCTATGGGTCTGAAACTTCACCTAGTGAAAGTTCTCCCAAAAGTAGGTGAATGAGTTATTTGAGAAAAATTGGCCATCTGCAATACTTTTAGAGATAATTCGCATTTACTCATTTTCAGTAGGTGAGTAATTATCTATGGGTCTGAAACTTCACCATGTGAAAGCTCTCCCAAAAGTAGATGAAGGAGTTATTTGAGAAAAATTGGCTATCTGCAATACTTTTAGAGATAATTCACATTTACTCATTTTGAGTAGGTGAGTAATTAGCTATGGGTCTGAAACTTTATCAAGTGAAAGCTCTCCCAAAAGTAGGTGAATGAGTTATTTGAGAAAAATTGGCTATCTGTAATAGTTTTAGCGATACTTTGCATTTACTCATTTTGAGTAGGTGAGTAATTAGCTATGGGTCTGAAACTTCACCAAGTGAAAGCTCTCCCAAAAGTAGGTGAATGAGTTATTTGAGAAAAATTGGCTACCTGCAATACTTTTAGTGATAATTAGCATTTACTCATTTTGAGTAGGTGAGTAATTAGCTATGGGTGTGAAACTTCACCAAGTGAAAGCTCTTCCAAAAGTAGGTGAACGAGTTATTTGAGAAAAATTGGCCATCTGCAATACTTTTAGAGATAATTCGCATTTACTCATTTTCAGTAGGTGAGTAATTATCTATGGGTCTGAAACTTCACCATGTGAAAGCTCTCCCAAAAGTAGATGAAGGAGTTATTTGAGAAAAATTGGCTATCTGCAATACTTTTAGAGATAATTCACATTTACTCATTTTGAGTAGGTGAGTAATTAGCTATGGGTCTGAAACTTCATCAAGTGAAAGCTCTCCCAAAAGTAGGTGAATGAGTTATTTGAGAAAAATTGGCTATCTGTAATAGTTTTAGCGATACTTTGCATTTACTCATTTTGAGTAGGTGAGTAATTAGCTATGGGTCTGAAACTTCACCAAGTGAAAGCTCTCCCAAAAGTAGGTGAATGAGTTATTTGAGAAAAATTGGCTATCTGCAATACTTTTAGCGATAATTCGCATTTACTCATTTTCAGTAGGTGAGTAATTAGCTACGAGTCTGAAACTTCACCATGTGAAAGCTCTCCCAAAAGTAGATGAATGACTTAAAAAGTAGATGAACAACTTATTTGAGAGAAATTGTGTAGCTGCAATACTTTTGAAGATATAAGGCATTTACTCATTATGGTTATCATTAAAAATTGACAAAGTAGCTATTACGGTTCGCGAGATATTTGTCATTTTTCACATTTTCACCAAAAGTAGCAATAAAGTAGCCATTACTCACTTGTACACTGAGCAACAGTTGTGAAACTTAAATATGTTACAGTTCACAAAAAAGTAGATGAACAACTTATTTGAGAGAAATTGTGTAGCTGCAATACTTTGGGAGATATAAGGCATTTACTCATTATGGTTAACATTAAAAATTGACAAAGTAGCTATTACTCACTTAGCTATGGAGATACACTTCCTAACTAGTGACCATGTTGTAGCTGTGGAGATAGTAGCTGAACAATATATTGGAACAAAATTGTGTAGCTGCAATACTTTTGAAGATATAAGCCATTTACTCATTATGGTTATCATCAAAGTAGCTATTACTCAGTAAGCTATGGAGTTACAGCTGTGAAAATTCACAATACAGTATATCCAAAAGATAGGTGAACAACATATTCGACAAAAATCCTCTATATTCAATAGTTTTTTAGTTATAAGTGACTTGCTCAATGGTCAAATGTTAAACTTAGTATAGCTATTACTCAGTTAGCTATGGTGCTACACCTTGGACACCTCACCATGATATAGTACATGAAGGAGTTGTTGAACAACATATTTCAGGCCAATATTGTAAGTAACAGTTACAAAGACAAAATCAATTTACTCATTTTGCTCATTGTTATTAACAGAAAATAGCTATTACTCACTTAGCTATGAAGATAGAACCCTAAAAATGGTACCATCTTGTAGGCATGGAGAAAGTAGCTGAACAACGTATTTTACAGAAACACTCTAAATGCAGTCGTTTTGGAGTTATGAGCACTTTAATCAAAGTAGCCACCATTGCTATTACTCACTTAGCTATGGTCCTAGGTGTGAAATAACAGCATCAAATGAAAGGACATAAGCAATAAGGTCATAAAAAACATTGAAAAGGCCAAGGAGAAACAACCAGTGTGATGTACAGCCCTTTATAAAAGCATGACACACACTCAATAACACACGAACACACGCACGGAATGCGTTTTATAATCTCCCGCCCGGCCGGCGGGAGATAATAACAGAAACAGCCCTAAAATTGTGCTCAAGGTGTTATACACTTGTTACCTATTTGTGGGTTCAACTCCCAAAAGTGACAATGCTGAGGGTTTGTCTCAATACAGCCATGGCTGTTGAATGAGATGTAAAAATATAAACCTTGGCTTGAAACACTTGGTAACTCTATATGCCAGGTATAAATCAGTGATAGAATGGCATAAACTATCTAAATGTAACAAAATCCTGTACTCTGACAATACACATGCTTATATCCTTTTTCAGCTACAAGGAAAAAAAAATCTTAAATCCATTTTAAACAACATATGATAAATTAAGTATTTCTTTACTGGTGTTCAGTAAAAAGACTAGTACCAATGATTTTTAACATCTTGTTTTCTCTGATCATTTTAATAGCAACTAGAAATAGGCCGCCCTGTTGATAGTAGATGCGAATAGAAACAGGATAGCATAGAAAAACACACATTATCATGTGTAATGTCCACCCATGAATCTTTTGCCCAAATTGTACAGTAGTCTTACAAGACCCTGTTTCATTTGTAAAATATATCAATGATGCTTTAATATTTGTTAGTATAGATGTAAATTATTTCAGCTTCATGCCTTTTTGCATTGGTTGGGTTGAAAATTTTGACGAAATCACTCTATCTTGCACAGTTAAGAAGATAGAAGCAAATTCCTGTTTTTCTATTTTTGGCAAAAATTTGAAAATTCAAAATGGCACCCATTTTTGGGAAAAGGAAATTTTTTTGAAAATTGCCAAGAGTACATTTCTTAGATACCCTATGGGTCGAAAATTTCAACAAAATAACTCTATTTTGCACGGTTAAGGCCAGTTTGTGTTTTTCCATTTTGGGCAAAAATTCGAAAATTCAAAATGGCTGCCATTTTTGGGGAGGGGAAAATTTTTTGAAAATTGCAAAGATTACATTCCTTAGATACCCTGTGGGTTGAAAAATTTCGACGAAATCGCTCTATCTCGCATGGTTAAGGAGATAGAAGCAAATTTGTGTTTTGCCATTTTTGGCAAAAATTTGAAAATTCAAAATGGCCGCCATTTTAGGGGAGGGGAAATATTTTTTTAAATTGCCAAGAATACAATGCTCAAATACCTGTGGGTCGAAAATTTTGACGAAATCGCTCTATCTCGCATGGTTAAGGAGATAGAAGCAAATTTGTGTTTTGCCATTTTTGGCAAAACTTCGAAAATTCAAAATGGCCGCCATTTTTGGGGAGGGGAAAATTTTTTGAAAATTGCAAAGATTGCATTGCTTAGATACCCTGTGCGTCGAAAATTTTGACGAAATCACTCTATCTCGCACGGTTAAGGAGATAGAAGCAAATTTGTGTTTTGCCATTTTTGGCAAAAATTCGAAAATTCAAAATGGCCGCCAATTTTGGGGAGGGGAAAATTTTTTTGAAAATTGCAAAGATTGCATTCCTTAGATACCCTGTGGGTCAAAAATTTCGACGAAATCACTCTATCTCGCACGGTTAAGGAGATAGAAGCAAATTAGTGTTTTGCCATTTTTGGCAAAAATTCGAAAATTCAAAATGGCCGCCATTTTTGGGGAGGGGAAAATTTTTTGAAAATTGCAAATATTACATTCCTTAGATACCCTGTGGGTCGAAAATTTCCACGAAATCGCTCTATCTCGCACGGTTAAGGAGATAGAAGCAAATTAGTGTTTTGCCATTTTTGGCAAAAATTCGAAAATTCAAAATGGCCGCCATTTTTGGGGAGGGGAAAATTTTTTGAAAATTGCAAAGAGTACATTCCTTAGATACCCTGTGGGTCGAAAATTTCGACGAAATCGCTCTATCTCGCACGGTTAAGGAGATAGAAGCAAATTTGTGTTTTGCCATTTTTGGCAAAAATTCGAAAATTCAAAATGGCCGCCATTTTTGGGGAGGGGAAAATTTTTTGAAAATTGCAAAGAGTACACTCCTTAGATACCCTGTGGGTTGAAAATTTCGACGAAATCGCTCTATCTCACACGGTTAAGGAGATAGAAGCAAATTTGTGTTTTGCCATTTTTGGCAAAAATTCGAAAATTCAAAATGGCCGCCATTTTTGGGGAGGGGAAAATTTTTTGAAAATTGCAAATATTACACTCCTTAGATACCCTGTGGGTCGAAAATTTCGACGAAATCACTCTATCTCGCACGGTTAAGGAGATAGAAGCAAATTTGTGTTTTGCCATTTTTGGCAAAAATTCGAAAATTCAAAATGGCCGCCATTTTTGGGGAGGGGAAAATTTTTAAAAAATTACCAAGACTACAATGCTCAGATACCCTGCGGGTCGAAAATTTTGACGAAATCGCTCTATCTGGCACGGTTAAGGAGATAGAAGCAAATTTGTGTTTTGCCATTTTTGGCAAAAATTCGAAAATTCAAAATGGCCGCCAATTTTGGGGAGGGGAAAATTTTTTGAAAATTGCAAAGATTGCATTCCTTAGATACCCTGTGGGTCGAAAATTTCGACGAAATCACTCTATCTCGCACGGTTAAGGAGATAGAAGCAAATTAGTGTTTTGCCATTTTTGGCAAAAATTCGAAAATTCAAAATGGCCGCCATTTTTGGGGAGGGGAAAATTTTTTGAAAATTGCAAATATTACATTCCTTAGATACCCTGTGGGTCGAAAATTTCCACAAAATCGCTCTATCTCGCACGGTTAAGGAGATAGAAGCAAATTTGTGTTTTGCCATTTTTGGCAAAAATTCGAAAATTCAAAATGGCCGCCATTTTTGGGGAGGGGAAAATTTTTGGAAAATTGCAAATATTACATTCCTTAGATACCCTGTGGGTCGAAAATTTTGACGAAATCGCTCTATCTGGCACGGTTAAGGAGATAGAAGCAAATTTGTGTTTTGCCATTTTTGGCAAAAATTCGAAAATTTAAAATGGCCGCCATTTTTGGGGAGGGGAAAATTTTTTGAAAATTGCAAATATTACACTCCTTAGATACCCTGTGGGTCGAAAATTTCGACGAAATCACTCTATCTCGCACGGTTAAGGAGATAGAAGCAAATTTGTGTTTTGCCATTTTTGGCAAAAATTCGAAAATTCAAAATGGCCGCCATTTTTGGGGAGGGGAAAATTTTTTGAAAATTGCAAAGAGTACACTCCTTAGATACCCTGTGGGTTGAAAATTTCGACGAAATCGCTCTATCTCACACGGTTAAGGAGATAGAAGGAAATTTGTGTTTTGCCAATTTTGGCGAAAATTCAAAATGGCCGCCATTTTTGGGGAGGGGAAAATTTTTTGAAAATTGCGCAGAGTACACTGCTCAGATACCCTGTGGGTCGAAAATTTTGACGAAATCGCTCTATCTCGCACGGTTAAGGAGATAGAAGCAAATTTGTGTTTTGCCATTTTTGGCAAAAATTCGAAAATTTAAAATGGCCGCCATTTTTAGGGAGGGGAAAATTTTTTGAAAATTGCAAATATTACATTCCTTAGATACCCTGTGGGTCGAAAATTTCGACGAAATCGCTCTATCTCGCACGGTTAAGGAGATAGAAGCAAATTTGTGTTTTGCCATTTTTGGCAAAAATTCGAAAATTCAAAATGGCCGCCATTTTTGTGGAGGGGAAAATTTTTTGAAAATTGCAAAGAGTACACTCCTTAGATACCCTGTGGGTTGAAAATTTCGACGAAATCGCTCTATCTCACACGGTTAAGGAGATAGAAGGAAATTTGTGTTTTGCCATTTTTGGCAAAAATTCGAAAATTCAAAATGGCTGCCATTTTTGGGGAGGGGAAAATTTTTTGAAAATTGCAAAGAGTACACTCATCAGATACCCTGTGGGTCGAAAATTTTGCCGAAATCGCTCTATCTCGCACGGTTAAGGAGATAGAAGCAAATTAGTGTTTTGCCATTTTTGGCAAAAATTCGAAAATTCAAAATGGCCGCCATTTTTGGGGAGGGGAAAATTTTTTGAAAATTGCAAAGAGTACACTCCTCAGATACCCTGTGGGTCGAAAATTTTGACGAAATCGCTCTATCTCGCACGGTTAAGGAGATAGAAGCAAATTTGTGTTTTGCCATTTTTGGCAAAAATTCGAAAATTTAAAATGGCCGCCATTTTTGGGGAGGGGAAAATTTTTGGAAAATTGCAAATATTACATTCCTTAGATACCCTGAGGGTCGAAAATTTCGACGAAATCGCTCTATCTCGCACGGTTAAGGAGATAGAAGCAAATTTGTGTTTTGCCATTTTTGGCAAAAATTCGAAAATTCAAAATGGCCGCCATTTTTGGGGAGGGGAAAATTTTTTGAAAATTGCAAAGAGTACACTCATTAGATACCCTGTGGGTTGAAAATTTCGACGAAATCGCTCTATCTCGCACGGTTAACGAGATAGAAGGAAATTTGTGTTTTGCCATTTTTGGCAAAAATTCGAAAATTCAAAATGGCCGCCATTTTTGGGGAGGGGAAAATTTTTTGAAAATTGCAAAGAGTACACTCCTCAGATACCCTGTGGGTCGAAAATTTTGCCGAAATCGCTCTATCTCGCACGGTTAAGGAGATAGAAGCAAATTAGTGTTTTGCCATTTTTGGCAAAAATTCGAAAATTCAAAATGGCCGCCATTTTTGGGGAGGGGAAAATTTTTTGAAAATTGCAAAGAGTACACTCCTCAGATACCCTGTGGGTCGAAAATTTTGCCGAAATCGCTCTATCTCGCACGGTTAAGGAGATAGAAGCAAATTACTCAAAAGTAGTACTGAAAATACACAATGAAGTACCTAAATGGCTATTACTCATGTACTGACAAAGCTATCAGTCCCAAATGCAATACCAAGCGAGCTATGGACATAACAATCTTGTATTCAAAATTGTAGTAAAATATCTTTAATTATTTTGGCTTAAATGCACGGAAACCAATGGGTACTGAAAATAGCTGTACTTAAGTATTACTCAGTAAGCAAAAGAGGTACAACAGCCAAAAGCAATCCCAAGCAAGCTACTGACCCAATAAGCCTGCATACCAAATTTGGTGACAATAGCTCTAATACTTTTCCTTTAAATGAGCGGAAACCATGCGTGACGCCGGACATCGGACGCCGGACGCCGGACACCGGACGCCGGACATCGGACATCGGACGGCGAAAAAAGCAAAAATAATATATCCACCCCCCAGGGGGGTGGACATAATTCTTAGAAATTACTTCTGACCAAACCAAAATTTTTTTTCTCACATCAACAAAGTTGGTCTGCATATCATCCAGCTGGAAGGTAAAAGGGATGTTAGCCAATGGAAATGCCTTGTTAACATCTGCGTTGCCATGGTTACTGGAGGGTTGGACTTTGTGGAAGTGTATACAGCCAACATCAGGCACATCAACACATGTTAACATCTCTTCAGGAGGCTCCTTCTGTTCAAATAACATCAATATTATTAATACATATAAGTTGGGCTGGGCCAGTAACACTAGTATCTCTGTATAGAGTAGGGATGGGTTGGTGGGCCCGTTGTCATGGTATCAAGAGCATTTTACTAAGATACCGTGATGACTTTTTAACTTGTCAACACATACGATGGAAGGAAGAGTTAAAATATAAGAAATATACTCACAATCTGAAGATATTATAAGCTTTTATACCATATTTTCGTGCATTTGCAGACTTTTATAGCGATACATTGAGCAGAACTGCCATGTTTCGGTTACGACACTTCAATTGGTTGTCAATATTGCTTGTCAACACATATAATGGAAAGAAAACTTAAAATACTGGAAATAAATCAGAAATCTGAAAAGATTATACTTATTTATCTCTTATTTTGTGCATTTAGTGAATTTTATTGTGATGTCATTAAGAGGAAACGTGCATGCTTGGTTTGGGTGTACTAAAATGCGGAGTCTGTACGGTTTGCATTGGCGACCTCCCAATGTACACATTTTGGTACTGAACCTTCCCTATTGTAGAGCCCATTCCACTTAAATAAAATTACCACATTTTACAACCTGTACTTTGTCAGGATACACAGGGGCCACCGTGTCTGAGTGGTAACACTCCCGCCTCCCACCTCTGAGGCCGGGGTTCGGTTCTGAAAGAAATTAACTGGCTGTTGAACGGGATGTAAAACCCCAACTTTGACCTTTGAAAGAAATTAAAATTTTTAAATGATTCCACAATTCATTATCTTGTGTAGCTTTTTGCACGACCTTTGTTTTCTCAGCCAATCAATTTTCTCCCAGGGTTTAAGTAAATATCCTTCATTAACATCATATATTCATTAGAAATTTGAATTTTTAAATGATTCCATCACATCATTATCATGTGTGTAGCTTCTTTTGGGGTTTTTGTTTTCCAAGTCCATCCCTTTTTTCCCCCAACGTTTAAGTAAAACCCCCGAATTAACATCATACGTTCAGTTGAAATTTGAATTTTGAAATGATTCCATCACCTCATTATCTTGTGTAGCTTCCTCTAGGGCCTTAGCTTTCTCAGCCAATCCCTTTTCTCCTAAGGTTTTCCTTTGTTCCACCACACGTTGTTTCTCTGTATCTCCCATCTCCTTCATCATAGCACTGCTTGGCTCACCAATTATCTGAAAAAACAAGGCCAAAAGGGATTTCAATCTACTAACGCAAGCCATCAGAGACATGACTAGTGCACTGAAGCGATCACCCATCCAAGTACTAATATGGCACATTGCTGCTAAACTTCAGTGAAGAGACAGGTACTCGTCACACTACGCCACAATTCACGAAAGTCCGGAGACCAAAAAAAAAAAAAAAAAAGAAGAGTAATCTCTAGAAGCACAAGCCTCGCTAGAGCTCATGCTTAAAAATTTTGCAGTAGAATGAGTGGACTATCTTCAAAATCTCCAACATCTACGTATTTGGCTCAGGCTATGGCAAATTTCCACTTATGTCAAGGGAAATACAGCAATTTTTACACAGCTATCTAATAGAAACTGGTTATACTTATTGTGTGTCGACTATAATCTCACGTACTACATCTAACTCAATATTGATATAAATTCTATTTCACTAATTTATTTTGCACCAAATTGATGCCACCACCCTCCAAAGTGCTGATTAACAAGAATGGGTCATCTAATAGCCAGGTCAACACCAAACACAATATTCACCAGAGCATAGATAGTTATAGCAGAGTGAAGGAAAAGTGTGGTAAGATCTTTTTTAGTTTGTTTCTGAAAGAAGCCATAGTTGTGTGTGACCTGATTATAAGTGGGTAACCTAAATTATTCCTCCAGGATTGTGCTGCAACGGCAAAAATCTATCAACTTGTGTTTTGGGTACCGATACAAGAAACTAGTAGCATGAACGGTAAACCGGTACACTGCATTTTGTTTCGTTAAGGTAGAGATGACAAAATCCGCAAAGAACATTTACGTTCCGGTTATTGAAAATGTCAGTATATTTGGATCTCTACTGGTTAATACTTCGTCAAAACAATAAAGGACATATAAATTTGAGGAAACATCTCACATTTTCACTTTATATTCATGGTAAATGAAGTTTATAACTTTTAAATATCTCATGAATATATATTTCCACATGAGAATATAGCTTGTGTACGCTCGTGTTAACTTTTCACTATATCTGGATTTTGTTCGGTTTCAAAGCCTCGGACACAGTTTTTATTTTCAGAACCAGTCCAACCACTACAAGAAACTGATAATCCATTGCAAGAACTAAGTTTGCTGGAATTAACCATTTCAGACAAGTAAAGTCATTGAATGAAGTTTAGATTTAGTCAATATTGTTACAACAAAGAACTAGAAATAGGCCGCCCTGTTGATAGTAGATGCGAATAGAAACAGGATAGCATAGAAGAACACACATTATCATGTGTAATGTCCACCCATGAACCTTTTGCCCAAATTGTACAGTAGTCTTACAAGACCCTGTTTCATTTGTAAAATATATCAATGATGCTTAAATATTTGATAGTGTAGATGTAATTTATTTCAGCTTCATGCCTTTTTGCATTGGTTGGGTTGAAAATTTTGACGAAATCACTCTATCTTGCACGGTTAAGAAGATAGAAGCCAATTCCTGTTTTTCTATTTTTGGCAAAAATTTGAAAATTCAAAATGGCCGCCATTATTGGGAAAAGGAAATTTTTTTGAAAATTGCCAAGAGTACATTTCTTAGATACCCTATGGGTCGAAAATTTCAACAAAATAACTCTATTTTGCACGGTTAAGGCCAGTTTGTGTTTTTCCATTTTGGGCAAAAATTCGAAAATTCAAAATGGCTGCCATTTTTGGGGAGGGGAAAATTTTTTGAAAATTGCAAAGATTACATTCCTTAGATACCCTGTGGGTTGAAAATTTCGACGAAATCGCTCTATCTCGCATGGTTAAGGAGATAGAAGCAAATTTGTGTTTTGCCATTTTTGGCAAAAATTTGAAAATTCAAAATGGCCGCCATTTTAGGGGAGGGGAAAATTTTTTAGAAATTACCAAGAGTACAATGCTCAGATACCCTGTGGGTCGAAAATTTTGACGAAATCACTCTATCTGGCACGGTTAAGGAGATAGAAGCAAATTTGTGTTTTGCCATTTTTGGCAAAAATTCGAAAATTCAAAATGGCCGCCATTTTTGGGGAGGGGAAAATTTTTGGAAAATTGCAAAGATTGCATTCCTTATATACCCTGTGGGTCGAAAATTTCGACGAAATCGCTCTATCTCGCACGGTTAAGGAGATAGAAGCAAATTTGTGTTTTGCCATTTTTGGCAAAAATTCGAAAATTCAAAATGGCCGCCATTTTTGGGGAGGGGAAAATTTTTTGAAAATTGCAAATATTACATTCCTTAGATACCCTGTGGGTCGAAAATTTCGATGAAATCGCTCTATCTCGCACGGTTAAGGAGATAGAAGCAAATTTGTGTTTTGCCATTTTTGGCAAAAATTCGAAAATTCAAAATGGCCGCCATTTTTGGGGAGGGGAAAATTTTTGGAAAATTGCAAAGATTGCATTCCTTAGATACCCTGTGGGTCGAAAATTTCGACGAAATCGCTCTATCTCGCACGGTTAAGGAGATAGAAGCAAATTTGTGTTTTGCCATTTTTGGCAAAAATTCGAAAATTCAAAATGGCCGCCATTTTTGGGGAGGGGAAAATATTTTGAAAATTGCAAAGATTGCACTGCTTAGATACCCTGTGCGTCGAAAATTTTGCCGAAATCGCTCTATCTCGCACGGTTAAGGAGATAGAAGCAAATTAGTGTTTTGCCATTTTTGGCAAAAATTCGAAAATTCAAAATGGCCGCCATTTTTGGGGAGGGGAAAATTTTTGGAAAATTGCAAAGATTGCATTCCTTAGATCCCCTGTGGGTCGAAAATTTTGCCGAAATCGCTCTATCTCGCACGGTTAAGGAGATAGAAGCAAATTTGTGTTTTGCCATTTTTGGCAAAAATTCGAAAATTCAAAATGGCCGCCATTTTTGGGGAGGGGAAATTTTTTTGAAAATTGCAAATATTACATTCCTTAGATACCCTGTGGGTCGAAAATTTCGACGAAATCGCTCTATCTCGCACGGTTAAGGAGATAGAAGCAAATTTGTGTTTTGCCATTTTTGGCAAAAATTCGAAAATTCAAAATGGCCGCCATTTTTGGGGAGGGGAAAATATTTTGAAAATTGCAAAGATTGCATTGGTTAGATACCCTGTGTGTCGAAAATTTTGCCGAAATCGCTCTATCTCGCACGGTTAAGGAGATAGAAGCAAATTTGTGTTTTGCCATTTTTGGCAAAAATTCGAAAATTCAAAATGGCCGCCATTTTTGGGGAGGGGAAATTTTTTTGAAAATTGCATATATTACATTCCTTAGATACCCTGTGGGTCGAAAATTTCGATGAAATCGCTCTATCTCGCACGGTTAAGGAGATAGAAGCAAATTTGTGTTTTGCCATTTTTGGCAAAAATTCGAAAATTCAAAATGGCCGCCATTTTTGGGGAGGGGAAAATATTTTGAAAATTGCAAAGATTGCATTGGTTAGATACCCTGTGTGTCGAAAATTTTGCCGAAATCGCTCTATCTCGCACGGTTAAGGAGATAGAAGCAAATTTGTGTTTTGCCATTTTTGGCAAAAATTCGAAAATTCAAAATGGCCGCCATTTTTGGGGAGGGGAAATTTTTTTGAAAATTGCATATATTACATTCCTTAGATACCCTGTGGGTCGAAAATTTCGATGAAATCGCTCTATCTCGCATGGTTAAGGAGATAGAAGCAAATTTGTGTTTTGCCATTTTTGGCAAAAATTCGAAAATTCAAAATGGCCGCCATTTTTGGGGAGGGGAAAATTTTTGGAAAATTGCAAAGATTGCATTCCTTAGATACCCTGTGGGTCGAAAATTTCGACGAAATCGCTCTATCTCGCACGGTTAAGGAGATAGAAGCAAATTTGTGTTTTGCCATTTTTGGCAAAAATTCGAAAATTCAAAATGGCCGCCATTTTTGGGGAGGGGAAAATTTTTGGAAAATTGCAAAGATTGCATTCCTTAGATCCCCTGTGGGTCGAAAATTTTGCCGAAATCGCTCTATCTCGCACGGTTAAGGAGATAGAAGCAAATTTGTGTTTTGCCAATTTTGGCAAAAATTCGAAAATTCA
The DNA here is from genome assembly GCA_964017235.1 of Sabellastarte sp. h YS-2021. NCBI lineage: Eukaryota > Metazoa > Annelida > Polychaeta > Sabellida > Sabellidae > Sabellastarte > Sabellastarte sp. h YS-2021. Next base: position 46,215,632 of record OZ024935.1, read on the forward strand.
AAATGGCCGCCATTTTTGGGGAGGGGAAATTTTTTTGAAAATTGCAAATATTACATTCCTTAGATACCCTGTGGGTCGAAAATTTCGACGAAATCGCTCTATCTCGCACGGTTAAGGAGATAGAAGCAAATTAGTGTTTTGCCATTTTTGGCAAAAATTCGAAAATTCAAAATGGCCGCCATTTTTGGGGAGGGGAAAATTTTTGGAAAATTGCAAAGATTGCATTCCTTAGATACCCTGTGGGTCGAAAATTTCGACGAAATCGCTCTATCTCGCACGGTTAAGGAGATAGAAGCAAATTTGTGTTTTGCCATTTTTGGCAAAAATTCGAAAATTCAAAATGGCCGCCATTTTTGGGGAGGGGAAAACTTTTTGAAAATTGCAAATATTACATTCCTTAGATACCCTGAGGGTCGAAAATTTCGACGAAATCGCTCTATCTCGCACGGTTAAGGAGATAGAAGCAAATTTGTGTTTTGCCATTTTTGGCAAAAATTCAAAATGGCCGCCATTTTTGGGGAGGGGAAAATATTTTGAAAATTGCAAAGATTGCATTGCTTAGATACCCTGTGTGTCGAAAATTTTGCCGAAATCGCTCTATCTCGCACGGTTAAGGAGATAGAAGCAAATTAGTGTTTTGCCATTTTTGGCAAAAATTTGAAAATTCAAAATGGCCGCCATTTTAGGGGAGGGGAAAATTTTTTAGAAATTACCAAGAGTACAATGCTCAGATACCCTGTGGGTCGAAAATTTTGACGAAATCACTCTATCTGGCACGGTTAAGGAGATAGAAGCAAATTTGTGTTTTGCCATTTTTGGCAAAAATTCGAAAATTCAAAATGGCCGCCATTTTTGGGGAGGGGAAAATTTTTGGAAAATTGCAAAGATTGCATTCCTTAGATCCCCTGTGGGTCGAAAATTTTGCCGAAATCGCTCTATCTCGCACGGTTAAGGAGATAGAAGCAAATTTGTGTTTTGCCATTTTTGGCAAAAATTCGAAAATTCAAAATGGCCGCCATTTTTGGGGAGGGGAAATTTTTTTGAAAATTGCAAATATTACATTCCTTAGATACCCTGTGGGTCGAAAATTTCGACGAAATCGCTCTATCTCGCACGGTTAAGGAGATAGAAGCAAATTTGTGTTTTGCCATTTTTGGCAAAAATTTGAAAATTCAAAATGGCCGCCATTTTTGGGGAGGGGAAAATTTCTGGAAAATTGCAAATATTACATTCCTTAGATACCCTGTGGGTCGAAAATTTCGACGAAATCGCTCTATCTCGCACGGTTAAGGAGATAGAAGCAAATTTGTGTTTTGCCATTTTTGGCAAAAATTCGAAAATTCAAAATGGCCGCCATTTTTGGGGAGGGGAAAATTTTTTGAAAATTGCAAAGAGTACACTCATCAGATACCCTGCGGGTCGAAAATTTTGCCGAAATCGCTCTATCTCGCACGGTTAAGGAGATAGAAGCAAATTACTCAAAAGTAGTACTGAAAATACACAATGAAGTACCTAAATGGCTATTACTCATGTACTGACAAAGCTATCAGTCCCAAATGCAATACCAAGCGAGCTATGGACATAACAATCTTGTATTCAAAATTGTAGTAAAATATCTTTAATTATTTTGGCTTAAATGCACGGAAACCAATGGGTACTGAAAATAGCTGTACTTAAGTATTACTCAGTAAGCAAAAGAGGTACAACAGCCAAAAGCAATCCCAAGCAAGCTACTGACCCAATAAGCCTGCATACCAAATTTGGTGACAATAGCTCTAATACTTTTCCTTTAAATGAGCGGAAACCATGCGTGACGCCGGACATCGGACGCCGGACGCCGGACATCGGACATCGGACGGCGAAAAAAGCAAAAATAATATATCCACCCCCCAGGGGGGTGGACATAACTCTCTCAATGACAATCATTTACCACATGACCAAATTACTATAGAGTGGACTATTTCTGCCTCTTTACCATGTCTTGCCAATATGTACTAAATAAAACTAGAAATAGGACGCCCTGTTGATAGTAGATGCGAATAGAAACAGGATAGCATAGAAGAACACACATTATCATGTGTAATGTCCACCCCATGAACCTTTTGGCAAAATTGTACAGTACTGTTACAAGACCCTGTTTCATTTGTAAAATATATCAATGATGCTTAAATATTTATTAGTGTAGATGTAAATTATTTCAGCTTCATGCCTTTTTGCATTGGTTGGGTCGAAAATTTTGACGAAATCACTCTATCTTGCATGGTTAAGAAGATAGAAGTAAATTTCTGTTTTTCTATTTTTGGCAAAAATTTGAAAATTCCAAATGGCCGCCGTTTTTGGGAAAAGGAAAATTTTTTGAAAATTGCCAAGAGTACATTTCTTAGATACCCTATGGGTCGAAAATTTCAACGAAATAACTCTATTTTGCACGGTTAAGGCCAGTTTGAAAATGGCCGCCATATGTGGGGAGGGGAAAATTTTTTGAAAATTGCAAAGAGTACATTTCTCAGATACCCCCGTGGGTCGAAAATTTCGACGAAATCGCTCTATCTCGCACGGTTAAGGAGATAGAAGCCAATTTGTGTTTTGCCATTGTTGGTAAAAATTCGAAAATTCAAAATGGCCGCCATTTTTGGGGAGGGGAAAATTTTTTTAAAATTGCAAAGATTACATTCCTTAGATACCCTGTGGGTTGAAAATTTCGACGAAATTGCTCTATCTCGCATGGTTAAGGAGATAGAAGCAAATTTGTGTTTTGCCATTTTTGGCAAAAATTTGAAAATTCAAAATGGCCGCCATTTTAGGGGAGGGGAATTTTTTTTTAAAATTGCCAAGAATACAATGCTCAAATACCTGTGGGTCGAAAATATCGACGAAATCGCTTTATCTCACACAGTTAAGGAGATAGAAGCAAATTTGTGTTTTGCCATTTTTGGCAAAAATTCTAAAATTCAAAATGGCCGCCATTTTTGGGGAGGGGAAATTTTTTTAAAAATTGGCAAGAGTAGAATTCTCAGATACCCTGTGGGTCGAAAATTTTGCCAAAATCGCTCTATCTCGCACGGTTAAGGAGATAGAAGCAAATTTGTGTTTTGCCATTTTTGGCAAAAATTCTAAAATTCAAAATGGCCGCCATTTTTGGGGAGGGAAAAATTTTTGGAAAAATTGCAAAGATTGCATTCCCTAGATACCCTGTGGGTCAAAAATTTCGACGAAATCGCTCTATCTCGCACGGTTTAGGAGATATGAACACATTTGCCTTTTTCAGTATTCAAAATAGCCAATTACTCATTTATTTAATTAATTACTCACTCATCTATGAAGCAATTCCCCCCAAAAGCAATCCCATACAAGCTATTAACCCAATGAACCTCCATACCAAATTTCAGAAAGCTAGGCTTAATAGCATTCCTTAAAATGTCTGGAAACCAAAGAGCTACTCAAAAGTAGCAAAGTAGCTATTACTCAGTTAGCTATAGAGCTATTATCACCAAAAGCAATCACATACAAGCTATTAACCCAATAAACCTGCATGCCAAATTTGGTAAAGATAGGATAAGAACTGTTGCCTAAAATGTCTGGAAACCAAGTGGGACGCCGGAAAAAGCAAAAATAATATGTCCACCCCCCCAGTGGGGTTGACATAATACTTTCCTACTACCCTACGGGTCAAAAATTCTGTCCAAATCGCTCTATCTCTAAGTTACGGTTTCTGAGATATTAAGATTTTTTCGCTTTTCACAAAAATTCAAGATGGCCGCCAAAAGTGGCAAAAATTGAAACTTTTCAATTTTGTATAGAATACTTTCCTACTACCCTACGGGTCAAAAATTCTGTCCAAATCGCTCTATCTCTTACGGTTTCTGAGATATTAAGATTTTTTCGTTTTTCGCAAAAAATTAATATGGCCGCCAAAAGTGGCGAAAATTGAAATTTTTTAAAATTTTGTATAGAATACTTTTCTACTACCCTGTGGGTCAAAAATTCTGTCGAAATCGCTCTATCTCTTACGGTTTCTGAGATATTAGCAAATTACTCAAAAGTAGTACTGAAAATACACAATGAAGTACCTAAATGGCTATTACTCATGTACTGACAAAGCTATCAGTCCCAAATGCAATACCAAGCGAGCTATGGACATAACAATCTTGTATTCAAAATTGTAGTAAAATATCTTTACTTATTTTGGCTTAAATGCACGGAAACCAATGGGTACTGAAAATAGCTGTACTTAAGTATTACTCAGTAAGCAAAAGAGGTAAAACAGCCAAAAGCAATCCCAAGCAAGCTACTGACCCAATAAGCCTGCATACCAAATTTGGTGACAATAGCTCTAATACTTTTCCTTTAAATGAGCGGAAACCATGCGTGACGCCGACATCGGACGCCGGACATCGGACGGCGGAAAAAGCAAAAATAATATATCCATCCCCCAGGGGGGTGGACATAATTCCTAAAATCAGAATGATCAGTTTAGTTTTTATAATTTTCTCACAAAATGATAATGGTGAAGAGGCAGGGCTTACACAAGGCTGAACAGATAAAAAAGAAAAGCAGAAGATATTAGATTTAGGAAATATTTATTCTTAAGTTTGAAATCTCTGGCATCTGAGTATTAATATTGAAATCAATGATAACAACCACACTTACACAAACATAAGGGGGACCACAGAAGTATTTCTTCACAAAATTCACCCAGAAATCTTGGTTTTCTTTCTTCAGCTTTTTGAACATGTCAAGCTGGTTCAGTCTAGTATCCAGCTGAAATAGGAGAAGAAAACAAGAATACCTAGAAAGCACTCCCAGAGCACAAACCTCTGCCACACCAGCTGAGTATGTCCATATTGTAATTGTACCGAATTACTGTTAATTATTTCTGGAGTAAATTGAAACATAAACCTATATTTAATGACACTGGGACTGTTAAAAATTCTGGACTTTTTTATATCTTGAGAAAGACTAGCTTTGCTGAAGGTTCAAGTTTCTTTTCAGTTGGGGAAAATTTTCAGTTCAGATAATGAAGTTTCAGTTTATATAATGTACTCATATATGCACTGTCTTTTGTATTAGCATACAGCTAAAACAGAGACTCTGTCTGATAAGCTTATATCTCCTAACATGTATGAGTGCTTTATGAATACTGAATATCTGTGTGCATGTTTGAAAAAATAAAGATCTCATGCAAATATGAGCCTTAAGCGAGGCCAGAGAAAGACTTGAATCTTTCATAAAATGTAATGACTTCTTGCTTCTGGTCAGCTCCTACCTGCACAAAAATTTCATAAAGATGTATTCATTAATTTAGGACTAATCAATTGTAATAATTTTTGGATAATAAAAATGTTAACACTTTTACTGAAACTTCAACCAGCAAGTGCCTTTTGATGCAATTTGACCAGGAATGTATATAGAATGTAATTATAGCACCACAGAGGCTTACATCCAATCTCCCCTACAAAAAGCAGGCAATGGAAGATGTGGAAAGTGTGCAGTCACTTGGATACAAGTAGAGTAAGAAATCTAAAATTCGCCACATATCTGAAATTCGCCACATGTGAAAATACTAATAAAATAAATGAATTGTGGTGAGATTTGTTTACTGTATAGTAAATTGAGGCTTTTTGAACTGAAAAATACCAATTTTTAGACAAAATCATCATTTTCTTCATAAAATTAACTAAGGTTTTAGAGGTGGCGAATTTTAGATTCCTGGTGAATTTTAGATTTCTTACTCTAATATTTGCCATAAATTCCTGAAATACAGTTTAATTAAATACTCGGATAAACACCTGCATGAAGTTAACAACTGGCTCAAATTAGGAACGGGTTGGTAGCTCTGGTGTCTCTGTATTGAGAGTATTTTACTGAAATACTGTGATGAGATTTTACCACTGTCACTTCGCTTGCCAACACATATAATGGAAGGAAGAGTTAAAATATTAGAAACATACCCAAAATTTGGGGTATCTAATTTTTATGCATTTGCAGACTTTATACAGTACTAGCAATTATGTTGAGCAGAACTGCCATGTTTTGGTTACGACATTTTGTAACCACAATCTCACTTGTCAACACAAATAATTGAAGGAAATCTTAAAATAATGGAAACAAACTACAAATTTGAAACAAAAAATACACAAGTTTATCTCATATTTTGTGCATTTGGGCACTTTTATTGTGATTTCGTTGAGCAGAAACGTCCATGTTTGATTGGGGTGTACTAAAACACAGAGTTGGTTTAGTGGGTAATACACTAGCAATAAAAGAGGACCTGTGTTCAAACACAGTTACAAGTAGATACATAGTGGCTTGGACGGCCACTACAATTGCATCCTATTTTTAGAGGCGGGTGAAACAACTCGAGTAAATAGTTAAATGGTTATCCCTCAGACTCTGTGTTTTAGTTAGGGTCATGTCAGTCACCTGAGCTTGGGTAGAACTTGTGTAGTCAGGAGAGGTCAAATAGAGCTTAGAATGCTCAAGTAGATAATGAATGAAGTGTAAATATCAACAATTCACTAAAATACCACACACTTGTGCTGGGACGACGTTCTCAAACTTCGGTATTATTGCTTGCTGGCTCAATGTCCAACAATGATTGGTAAAATTTAAATTAAACCAATAGTTGCTAAACTCATTTATTTGTGGCCTTTTTGACATAATAATATCATATTTTGTGAAAAAATTGTAAATAAGCCGTAAATGTGAAATTATTAAGTAAACAAAAAACACCTTTGGGGATTTTCCACTGTTGTCAAGCTGATGATCATAAGGTTAGCCAATCACAAGTGATGATACATAAAGCATGATATGGAGTGAGGGAGACATTTGTGAAAAGCTTTTAGGTTATATTTTTGTGATATTTATGGTGACTTATATCCATTTCCTTGTTTTAGTTCATATTTGATTTTTTTTTTGTCTGGTTTACACTTTTGATTTCATCATCAGCAATTATCAAACTTTTTTCACATTTATCCAATACAAACATCAACAGGTAAAATAGTAGCGATATCCCAGCACTACAATACACATAGTTCTCATGTTAAAACATAGATATATACATCTGCATCACTTACATCTTCATTTGTGTCTCCGTACAGGAAGTCACCAATGATGTGAAATGCCACCGTGTCATGGGGATTGTCTTCCAACTGTCCAAAAACATAACCAGAATGCACAGAATAACTTTGGTATGACCTATTACATGTACACAGTTACAAGTTACACTAGTCCGACACCGTAGTTCCTATTTCAAATTTTTTTGTTCAAACTGACAAGTAGCATTGAAGCTGGACTTGCATAATGACATATAATTTCGAATCAGACGTTTAAAATCACCTCAAACCTAAGTATATCCATGAAATTGCAAATTTAATAGGTAAATTAAATTTTTATAAGTTAATACCCTATCCAATGGACAAATGCTTATCCGGTCGGCGCGGACCGGCCCGCCAAACGTCAGAAAAAGACGTCCTGTGTCTCCACCGGCCAAGCCGGTCCAGTGCTGTGCACTCGCCAGGTGGCGTGTAGTACTTCCTTCCTGTCTAGACAGAGTGACGTCATAGCATCTTTTTCGTGTCTAAACCTAGTAGACCCCTAGTAGACTGATAGCGGGGTCGGTGGGAGGGTCTTGTGTGTCCATTGGATAGGGTATTAACTTATAAAAATTTAATTTACCTATTAAATTTGCAATTTTATTGCGTTAATACATCCTATCCAATGGACAAATGCTGAATAACTACCGCTTGGTCGGCGGGTAAGTTACTAGGGACTAGGTTCGAACTCATAGCAAAAATAATGATCAGTCTCCTTTAAAGCCTGGGAAGACCTGAGGTCGATAACCCTTAAGGCTAAGGTCGAATATCATCATCCGGTTACCAGGTATTGAACCGTCAGTCGACCTTGCCCCCCCCTCCCCCTTTTTTAACAGACCTGCTCTGAGGTAGGGGAAGAGAGGGATGAGTGCAGTCCCATAGAGAAAATCTCCCGAAGGAAGTACATCCAGATTTTTTTTTTTTTTTTTTTTTTAATAACTATATGTGCAACATATACAAAAATGTACAACTAATTACAAATGTACAGGTCTCCTCTAGGTACTAGTCCCTTGGTGGATCTGCTGAGCAGCCACAACCGGACTGAGATGGTAGAGCTCTGAATCAGCCCAGGCCACATCCTTCAGATAGAATTGAGTGAAGGTATTATGAGATTTCCAGTGGCAGGCTGCTAGGATCTGCTCCAAGGAAACTCCCGACTGGAAAGCCTTAGAAGCAGCAAAGGACCTTACATCATGAGCCTTGACTTGATGTAGGGTGTGGGCCTGTTGGTCGGAGAGCTCATAGCATAGGATCACAGTCTGTTTGATCCATGAGGAGATAGTGGCAGGTGAGATGTCCTTGTCGAAACCTTTCTTGAAGGAGACAAAAACTAACTCCTTGCCCTGCCTAAAGTCTGAAGTCCTGTCCAAATAGTAGCGCAAGGCTCGAACCGGACAAAGAGTTCTGTCAGACTTGAGGGATCTATCCAGAGTAGGAGCCAGGGCTGGTATGACCACTGGGGCTACACTCTCCGGGCCCTCTTTGGCCAGCTGGTTCTTGGAAAGAAAGCTGGGGGACGGAAACAGGGACACCTTAGACCAGTCCGACTGGTGTCTGATGTTCTTATGCTGCCATGCATGTATCTCACTTCTTCTCTTGCCAGAACCCAGGGCCAAAAGGAAGACAGTTTTGAAGGTCAGATGTTTCATTGAAGCTTCCTTAAGAGGTTCAAAGGGAGCCTTTGTTAACTGGTGTAAGACCAGAGAAAGGTTCCAGGAGGGTATACCCCTCCGCCCTTTGGGTCTGTCTCTGTGAAAACTATCTAAGAGACGGGTGAGATTATCATCTTTGCTGATATTGACTGTGGTGTTACCCAGTTTATCAGCAATGGCAGACCTGTATCCATCAATGGTGCTGGGCTGAAGTTTCTTGACCTCAAAGAGGTATAGAAGGAAGTCAGCCACTGACTTTATAGGTGGTGACCCGAAGTCCACCTGATTAGTGATGCACCACTTTGTAAAAATGGTCCACTTTGCCTCATAGACTGATCTGGTTGATTTTCTTTGAGGAGCCTCAATTCTTGCTGCCACTGCCTTAGAGAAACCCTGTTCCTTGATTGCTGTGGCTCTAGGAGCCATGCATGGAGATTCAGGTTTGTCAGATTCCTGTGAGGGATCTGGTTGAATGGCTGTGTCAAGAGATTGGGCAGGTTTGGTAGGCTGAGGGGAATTTGACTGGACATGGCCACCAAGTCCCAGAACCAGGGCATGTTGGGCCACCCGGGAGCAATCAGAATAACTCTCTGGTACCGGGAGTCCAGTAGCTTCTCCACTACTTTGCCCAAGATGGAGGTCGGTGGAAAGGCATATGCATCCAGGTCCTCCCATGGCAGAGTGAGAGCATCCACTGCTACAGCCAGGGGGTCCGGGACTGGAGAGACAAACTGAGGAAGTTTGTGGTTGAATCTTGTGGCAAACAGATCTACTTGAGGCTGGTGCCACTTCTTGCATATGCTTAAAAATACCTCCAGGAGGAGGGACCACTCTGTCTGTATGGTCTGACCTAGTCTGGATAGCTTGTCTGCTATCACATTCAGATGGCCCGGAATGTGACGGGCTTTTAACGTCACTTGTTTCTGGGAACACCAGGTCAGGATCCTCCACAGTAGGGCACATAGAGGGCCCGACCTCATACCTCCTTCTTTGTTTATATAAGCCACTACCGTAGTGTTGTCGGATGCCACTAGAACTATCTTGCCTGTACATAGTTCTTGGAACTCTTTGAGAGCTAGAAAGACTGCTTTTAACTCTAGATAGTTTATGTGCAGTTTGCTTTCCGGAACCGACCAAGAGCCCCTTGCAGTGAGCTCGTTTAAGTGAGCGCCCCACCCTTCTTTTGATGCGTCTGTAAAGATCTGTAGAGCATGTTCTACTGGGTGTAATGGTTGGCCTTGTAGCACATTGCTTTCGTCTAACCACCATTGCAGATGAGGGTGCAGGGACCTGGGTAGAGGGATGATCTTTTCTAAAGATTCTGGGACCCTCCAGTTGTTTTTGAGATGCCACTGTATGGGTCTCATGTGTAGTCGGCCGAGGTGAACCTGTTTTTCTGTGGCTGTTAGTAAACCTATCAGTGACATAAACTGACGGACCGGACAGGCCGGCAGCAGCAATAGTGCTTGTATTTTGACCTGAAGGTTTTGCCACCGGTCCATGGTCGGTCTGACCCGGCCGGTTCGGAGGTCGAACTGGTAACCTACGAAATCGAAAATCTGTTTGGGTTCCAGTTCTGATTTCTCCATATTTACCAGCCAGCCGAGTTCGTGGCACATTTTGACTAGAGTCTGGGTGTGGTGGAGACAAACTTGTTGGGATCCGGCTCTCACCAACCAGTCGTCTAGGTACTGGTGGATCCTTATACCCTGGTGCATAGCCATCAGTTTCACTTCCTTTGCTAACACAGTGAACTCCATGGGCGCTGTGGACAGACCAAAAGGCAGAGCTTTGAATTGGTAAGTCCGGCCCTGAATATGAAAACGGAGGTACTTCCTGGATTGTTCCTGTATTGGTATGTGGAAGTAGGCGTCCTTGAAGTCCACCGAGGTGACCCACTCCCGTTTTTGGAGGGATGTTCTGATGGTTTCTGGTGTCTCCATTTTGAATTTTCCCACCTTGAGGAAAATATTTAGTTTGCTCAGATCCAGTATTGGCCTCCATTTGTTGTTGGGTTTTGGGACTAGGAAGAGTCGGTTGAAAAACCCCAGGGATGTTTGGTTGCGGACTAGTTCTATTGCATGTTTGGCCATAAGCTGATGTAATGCCTCCAACAGGTAGCTGTTCCTGTGGGGATTGACATAACAGCTTACGACTGTAGGGAACCTTGTGAGATTTGGTCGGGTCCGGAAGGGGAGGGTGTAACCCTCCCTCAAGATTTGAACCACTGCCGGACTGGCCCCCAGACCTAGCCAAGTTTGCCAAAAGTTTTGGAGTCGGGCCCCTACAGGTGGATTTTGCACAACATTTGGGACATTTGGTACAGACTGAACACAAGAGAATGAAATGACACAAGAAGCACTGTTCACATACTTTAATTTGTGACTCTTTGATTTTTGACAGGCTGCCAACCCGGGGCTTACTTCTTTCTTTTGTGAAGGCCCGGGCGCAGAATGTACAACTTTTACAACACCATAATTTACAGAGTCTGTTAACAGTTCCTGTGACACAGTCTTGCTCCCGGCCAGCAGTCCTTCCTGTAAGCCCTTTACACAATGATTGTCATTTATAGGACTGCTGGCCCTTGGCTGGTCGCGATGAGTAGTAGGAGGCTTTGGCCTTACCCCTCTTGTGCTGTCCCCTGTTCCCAATATTCTTCCAAGCAGGGCGGTCTGGCTTTCTGAAATCTGAACGCTTGTCCTGACGCTCATAAGGGTGAAAGCGACCTTTCTTCCCAGACTGGGGTTGTCCCTTGCTTTCGAAGTTGGCGATATCTTGTTCTGCCTGCTTAAGTGCTGAATCTGGGAACAGTGTAGGAATATGAAGTGGTCCTGTACGCAGGGCAGCAAAGGTGTCCGGTTTGATTCCCAACTTGAGGTGAGACAGAGAAGAATCTCGTCTGGCCAGGGTGGTATTAGCAACAGTAACAAAAACAAAGTCCGTGAGGTGCTCTAACGTCTTGGCCATAGACTGGGT